>OY748331.1:7822500-10322500 GCA_963556525.1 Cochlearia excelsa
ATAAACGAGGTGCAAACTCCCATGCCTCTTGTTGACGCTTTCAAGCAAGTCCCTCACTCCACCAAATCTTTGAAAGACACCATCAAAAACAAGTCCAAAAACTTGGAAGACACGGTGAAACTTTCACAAGAGTGCAGCGCGATCATTCAGAAGGACCGTTCCCCTAAGAAACTTGGCGATCCAGGGAGTTTTACTTTGCCTTGCACTCTTGGTCCTTTGGTCTTCGAAAAGTGCCTATGCGATTTAGGGGCTAGTGTCAACGTTATGCCTTCGTCTGTGGCTAAAAAACTTGGCCTTTCTTCTTTCCAACCTACTAAGATCTCTTTGGTGCTGGCCGATAGATCCGTGAAGGTACCCGTTGGGATCTTAGAAGATATTCCGGTAAAGTTAGGAGACGTTTTCATTCCAACAGATTTTGTCGTCTTGGAGATAGACAAAGAGCTTAATAATCCACTCATCTTTGGAAGACCTTTCTTGGCAACCGCTGGAGCGGTCATAGATGTGAAGGTTGGAAAGATAGATTTGCACCTTGGGAAGGACCTTGTTCAGCGGTACAACATCAACGATGTGGTCAAGAAGCCTACGGAGACGGTCCCTTGTGAAGCTTTGGTGATTGGAGTGGAGAAAGATGCTAGCAATGGTAAGTCTAGTGATGATGCAAGGAGCAAATCCAAAGCTCCAAAAGTGGAACACCAATCCCCTCCTAGGAAGTTCAGAAAGGTGCATTGGAACATGTCTCAAAACCGCGTCATTAGAAAGCTAATCAACGAGGTTAAATCTTTGAAAAAAGCTTTCAAGAAAGAAGCAGGGAGTGCTCGCTGCGACTCAAGGCAAAAGAAGCACAAAGATGGAGTCGAGTTTGGGGTGAAAGGAGTAAAACTCAAGCCGCCCCTGGACCACAAAGTTGTCGCCGAAGGAGATTCGACATCTCTTTCAAGCCCCAATGTCGTCTAAAAAGAAGGGGGTAAAGTCAAGCTAAGAGACTATAAACAAGCTCACTTGGGAGGAAGTCCCATGTCTATCCTTGTATATACAATTTTAGTTTGCATTTAGATGATAATTTACTTAGAGTTTGTGTCGTATTTGATGGTTTCAGGTGAAAACGAAGTAGGAAAACGAATTCCGAAAGGGGTATCGGCTCGTTATATCGGTTGCTTGGACCGATATCGGGCAAGAGTATCGGTCTGCTTGAGACCGATACGGACGACTTCGACTCGTCGTGTTAGTACTACGGAGGTAACACCCGAACCATGTGCATACGCATTAGTTTTTCATATTAGAGTCATTCATACATACATTTAGGAACCTTCTCCAATGCTTGTTTCACACGGAGACCGTGTGATTTAAGTTTGGGGGAGTAGTCATATTAGTTTTCGCATATTAGCATTCATAAAAAAAAAAAAAAAAAAAAAAAAAAAAATCTGCATATAGGATTAGTTCATGGCATTTAGAGCATATGCATAGGGGATCTATGATGACGTTAACCTTGTAAAACGACGCACTTTGTGTTTTGAACGAGTATCTTAGGTGTAGTATCTTCCGTAAACGAATTAGAACTCGCTGAAAATCTTAAAACCGCAACTCTAGACATTGATGTTTAAAAAGCCAATTGTGTGGTTATGAAGCTTGGTAGTTCTAAGTCACCTTCGAAAAATTATCCGAACTTAAACTTGACTTTTAATTAGCATGATTGATAGTTTTCAAGAGAATTTCTATGGCTTTGTGATTTCTACGGATTGTGGCTTCCTAAACCGAAACACTTAAAGCGCAATCCGGTCATTCTCATTCTAAGGATGATTCCCCTCTCACCCCCTTAACCTTAACCCAAACACTTGTGAGAATTCTTTTCATTTAGTGATTGTTTGGTTTCGCAAAAACTTGAAAGTATAGGGAGCGACAAGAAAGGACATCCATTGGGCTAGTTTTTCTTAGACTAGTGATTTAGAAGGGGATAATGGCTAGGTGAGACACGTCTTTGAGTTTTGAAAATTAAGAAAATAAACACGAGTGATTGTAAAACACCTAGGGTGATAAAAGAATGGCTAAGTAAAAAAAAAAAAAAAAAAAAAAAAAAAATCGAAAAAAAAAAAAAAAAAAAAAAAAAAGAAAAGAAAAGAAACTTAGCCAAAAGAAAATCCCCTAAGGTAGTTAAGAAAAGAAAAGAAACTCGATGTTTAAGCGTTTAAATCTTTACAAGAAAGACGATGGGTTAGTGGATAGTCTTGAGTAGGGATGGATGTCCGGACTTGTATGCATCAGTTGCTTCTTGTCTTTCTTGGTTTTGTTTAACCCTTTCACTCTCCGAGAGAAACCGCGCTACAACTAACCACATGCCTGAGTGTTAGCCTCCTCGTTTGATTCGAAATCCCGTTCTTACCTAGACAAATAGAAAAACTCTTGGAAATTTTTAATCATGTTTCATTCTTGATTGTGTTTAATTGAATGTGAAAGGTGTTTAGACTGGACAAGTGGATCACACACTTTTGGTAATAATAGCGGATTTAGACGGAGTTAAGGTAGATAGAAATAAGTAGAACTAGTTCGGTTGCGAGAGGGTACTATGTTTAGGATACTTGTTCATTACACATCCACGTTGCTTTTGGTTCTGAGGTCCCCGCCTCCACACCTTCCTAAACTTTGATGCGAAATTCTCTTACTTGAGGACAAGCAAAGGATAAGTTTGGGAGAGTTGATAACTTGCATATTTTACACATTTTACCTTTGTTTATGCATTAGAATTAACTCATTTAGGCTGCATTTAGTGTCATATAGGTTGCATTTTGGTTTGTTTCATGTATTTCAGGTTTCGGAGCGTTAAAACGGCAAAAGACGAAGAATTCAAGCAAAAAAGAAGTGGAAACACTTGCATCGGTTTGTTGTATCGGTTTCCCATGGCTGATATAGAAGAAATTCTTTTGCCGAGACTTGTATCGACCAGTCATATCGGTCACACCTGGCCGATACAAGAGAAGGAGAACCTGAAGATGCGTATCGACATACTGTACCGGTTTGGAGTGGTCGGTACAGAGAAAAAGGAAACGAAGCACTTGTATCGACATGTCGTATCGGCCTAGCCTGGCCGATACGAAGAAAACTGAGCCGAAGGAAGGTTACCGAAAGCGCATATCGGCCAGACTGTATCGGTTTGCTATGACCGATACAGGCTGCGAAATTAATAAGGAAAATCGGTTTTATGTTGTAAAAAGGAAAACCAATTCCTAAACCAAATTGGTTTCCTTTATTTTCTTTGGTTTTTAATATATTAGGGTTTTTCTATGTTTAGACAATTATTCTATCTTTTGTTTTAGTTTTTAGTTTTTGGCATCGTTTTGGTTTTTGGAGCTTTTGACTTGAGAGAATTATCCTATCTTTTGTTTGAGTTTTGGAGTTTTTTGCATCGTTTGTTTTTCTTGCTTTGGACTTGGAGACTTCTTGGTGCTTTGCTTCTTGACCACCTTCGTAGTCTTCATCATCAATAAGATTTTCTTGAACCCTTATTCTCTTGTTTTTGTTTATGTTTATGTTTTCTTTGAATCTAATTGCTTTGAATTTCAACATGCTTAGTGAGTAGTTTCCCATAGACAATTAGGTTGGGGAAAAAAGGGTGAATCAACTCTAGGGTTGATCGATGTCTAGAACTTGAAACCTGATAAAACTTTAATCTAGTGTAACAATCTTAATGCTTTAATTGACCTGATCAATCAATTGATAGAACCCAGGAAATTTCACAGCCGAGAGGTCTCGTGAGGATTCCTGAACAATTACCCTAGAACTAAACCTAGCTTAACCAGAGATCTGTGTTAATAAGTTTAGTGGTTGAATTGATTTGAACTTTAATGTTTTCTAAAATTTAAACTATCCAAGATATTGTTTTAGTTTACTTGTTAGGAAAAGGATCTCTGTCACGAGAGTGGATTGATCTAAAATCGTTTTCAAAACCTTAAAGTACTTTTATAAAAGACATCGAAAAACCTGAAAGTTGATGAACCGTTAAAGTACCCTGACCTGGTTGTTTAGCTCTTTAATTTGAATCTTTACAACTTGCAATTTCGTTTTATTTCTTTGTTAATCTTTACAAAATCGCATAAACAAAACCATCTTTTAAATCGCTTAGACTAAGATTGATTCCTTGCAAACTTTAGTAATTTAATTGCTCCTGATTCGGATTGACACCTCAAGTACTACAATTGAGACATTAGATTAAACGGGGTAAAATCTCGTTTATCAATAGTTTGGCATAATGTTCTGTTTGTAATTTGGGTAACTTCTTTAACTAATGTTATGTTTGTATTTTTTTATTTACTTACAACCAAATTTATCATTATTTATTTAATTACCATTGATTTTTAATAAACTTTTGAAATAGTCTAACTATAAAATAACAATTTTTTTATTATTTTCGGGTAATATAAATTTACATATACGGGATTTAAGTTTTACATAAACAACAAAACCATCCAAAAAAGTGTTTTATAGTTAAGTCTATTGACATAAAATTATTCCCATGCGCGTAGCACGGGCTGAAATACTAGTATTTTTATAATTCAATAATTTATTTTAAATATAATCTGATGTTATTGGTGTCTCTCTCTAGAGTAGTATTCACTAAAAATTAGCACTTTTAGTTTTTTAATAGAATAGCTAGTACTAGCATTATTAATTTGTAGATGTTTTAATATATGTTGGCTGTATATATTGCAATTTCCAATAGAAAATGTGTATATTTCCTAGCTAAATGATTTTTTCCATTATTAAGGAACTTTGGAAAAATACTGATAAAAATATTTTGGTGTCAAAATATCAGTGCAAGTTTTTTAATTTCAAAAATATCACACTAAAACCGTATGATTTTTTTTTGTCAATGTGTTTTTATTTCCTACATGGTTACAAATACATTAAATATATCAGATATCCAATAAGGGGGAGAAGAACTAATATACTAGAAACTTAATTTTTTGTCACGTGCACAATGTGCCAGAAGATCCGCTTTTGCATTTCTTTCCCGTGCTGCATACCGGAGTGTGAAGTTGGGGAAATCAGCTTGCAGATCACGTAACATATCCAAATATGACGAAAAGGCTAGCCATAGACTCGTCGTTAATACCATCTTAACAAGATCCGTAGAATTCGTATAAAAGTCTTTACAACTTTGTTTGTGCTCCTTTAGACTCTCCATCGCAAAGAGCAGTCCATGTAATTCCGAATGTATTGGCGATATACTTCGATGGATTTGAACATATTCTAAAACCGAATGATTTAAACATAAATTTGCGAGTTTTAATATTTTAGAGTTTAAGTCTTTTGGATTTTTAGATTATTTAATATAGTTTAATTCCAAAGTTTACATTCTAAATTTGTATTTTGTAGTATTGTATTGCCAAAAAATTGGTTTACTAATTTTTGATGGGATTTTAAGGAAAAATCCATTCAACTATAAGCAAATCTATTTTAAACTTTTTTTGTTAAACCATGAGGTTTGAGCCGAAATTCATAATCCTCTTAAATCCGCGACCAACTTTTGATATTGACATTTAATGGCGTAAATCACTGCTCTCAACGTGGTTCGAACCCATGAATACCGACGACTGCGTTTAATCGACTGGGTCAATTCGTCGTTGGTTACTTTTAAACTTTCAGCTCAATATTTTATGAGAAAACCACTCAACTATAAACATTTAATGATATTACTTTTGGATGATTTTGCTCAATATTACTTAATGGGTGTGAAATTGGCTATGGTGTCAAAATGTTAATTTAATTGGCCGATTTAACAAAAGGAAGGAGAACAATTAAAATTATTCCGATTTTACCCTAAAACTATAAGATGAGGTTTAAAGAAGATAGAGTTGACATGTGATTAAGTGACTATTTTTTAGTTAAAAATTGCACATTAAAAACAGTTAACTATTCAGTGGAATATGACACTCAAGTGATTTTGTGAGTGGTTTACAACTGTTTAAAAATATCAGACTATTTTTGTGAGATTTATAAATGTCAATATTTACAATCTAAATTATAGAAATGCATTTAAATATACATCAATACTTTGTCTCGAATAATGTAACATCAGTTTATATATATAGGTGATGTATTTCCAAACGATAATTAACTATTAGTTATAAAGATAGATAACTATATGATGAAAATTATGATGAATTAGTCTACTATTTTATTATATACTGAATATCTATATTGACACAGTCGACTATATATGATGAAATAGTCTACTATTTTATTATTATCTTTCAAATAGTAGTCTACTATTTTATTATTATATATAAACATATAATGGAAATTATGATGAAATAGTATATTATTTTATTATATACTGGATATCTATATTGACACAATCAACTATATATGATGAAATAATCTACTATTTTATTATTATCTTTCAAATAGTAGTCTACTATTTTATTATTATATATAAACATATAATAGAAATTATGATGAAGTAGTCCATTATTTTATTATATACTGGATATTTATCTTGACACAGTCGACTATATATGATTAAATAGTCTACTATTTAATTATTATCTTTCAAATAGTAGTAAACATCAATTTAAACAACACATACATATCGAAATATTAATATTTCATACAATATATTTTAAGTAGTATGAAAATAAACTGATATTTTTTATAAATAGTCGACCTGCAAAAAGATATTATATCAAATATTTATATCTTAAAAAACATCTTCTCAATTTTGATAACATAAAAATTAGAAATTTAAATACAAAAACAAATCTACTACATAGATTGACACAAACAAGATTGATTTTATTGCCGTTTATCTTTAGTGTAAAACAAATTTGGTCTTATCGATAACCATAGCCATGATTTTGAAGAAAAACTTTTGGTGAGATCTAAAAAAGAAAACAAAAAAAAGGAGAGATAAAGAATGAATGAATGAGAGAGAAAGAAACAAAAAAACAAGAAGGGGATAAGAAGAGAGAGAGATGAAGAAAGAGAAGAAGAGAGAAGAAGAGAGATATGTTGCAAAATTAAAATTTTGATAAGATTAAAATAGTCATTATACATGGATTCAAAACTTGTTTTATATTCATTTAATTTCTTTTTTACATATGTATATAAAACCTAATTCCCCCTTAACTTTTTGTTTATAAAAAAAAACTAAAATAACTTATTTTGTTAACAAAATTTATCATTATAATTTTTGTAAAAATATTAGATGTTCAACAACAAACTAACAAAACAAATTTTTAACTAACAAGATCAAGTTAGATATAGAAAATAAATTGCTATTCAAATTGTATATGATATTGTTTTTGCAAGAATTTATGTCATTTTAATGTTAAATGTTGAATATATATTAGAGCAAATCCAATGGTGTTTCTTAACGGGATCTTAGCACGTGGAGGCCACCTAAATAGTTAAGATCTGAATCTTATATTTCTTATTTAAGATCTGGATCTTAACTATTCATGCATACGTGGCGGTCCATGATTGGTCCGTTTTTATTTTTTATTTTTTTATTTTGTTTTAAACCAACTCTTCATGGACCCACTGAATAGTTAAGAAATTTGTGGGTTTCTCTGTTGGAGATGGTCTTAGCTTCTAATAAATTAGAGTGATGTGTTTTATTAATGAGAACCATTTAAGTTTTTTTATAATTTCATTCAATTGAAACAGGATGAAGGGGTTTGAAGAGTTCCGTTGGAAGGTTTTTTCGTTAAAAAATGAAGTTGATTGTTTTCATTTTATTAATACCTTTACAAAGTTTAGTAACAAAAATACCCTTTAAAATTTTTTAAACAAAAATACTATACACAAAGACTACTAGTTTAACATTTTAAAATTTAATTTTTTTTATTCGAGTTAGCTATTTATTCTTTATATTTCAGTTTTGAAGAGGTTAAATCATCTCTAATAGAGGTTTTTAAACAAGATATCTCTCTAAAGATAATATGAAATATTCATAAATTATTATTTTATTCCACGATCTAGAAAATTCTACCACAGTGGTTTCTTTCCGAAGATACCCCTAAGAAATTATCTCGCTTTGTGATTTATAAAAAAATTATGATTAATCAAATTTTTTGATTTAAATATTAAATAAGGATTTATATATTTTTATTATTTTATAAAACATTTTTATAAAATCAAATAGTCTATTAAAACTAAAACCCAAATTTTAAGTTTTAGCTTAATATTTTCATTTTCCTCATTTTTTATAATTGATGTTCAAAAATTCATTAGACATTCGTGCGACACTGAGTGTAGCGTCTAAAGAAAAAATCGTAAATTAATCGGAAACTAGTTGTCGTAATACAAATACAGTTATTCGGCGTATATTTATGATATAATATTTCAATTTATTAAATTAATGTATAAAAATTGAAATTTTTAACTACAGATAACAAAATAAAAAAATTAACATTACATTTAAAATATAATATAATATATTTATTATCTAATACATAATAATAACATAAATTATAACTATCTAATTATCTAACACTAAAACTAATAAGTTTTTAGAGGAATAAAGTTTATCTTTTTTTTCAACATTGAAATCTATTAGTGCCACAAATAGTCGGTTCATTAGCAAATTTTACACTGCCGTAAACGATGGAATCGATCCCGGGTAGTGTTACATGCATTAGAGCATCTCCAAAAGAAACCTTCAAACCTCAAATTTGAGGTTTTTTGTCTTCCAAAAGAAACTTCAAAACCTCAAATTTTGAGGTTTCATCTTTCTTTTGTACTTTTATATTTTCAATTAATAATATTTCACAAATATTTTTATTAACTTTTTAATTTCATCATTTTAGTACATAAAAAATTATATTTTGTAAATATAAACTTAATTTTCACATGTTAAACTAAAAGAAAGACTTTAAATTAAAATAAAAAATATTAATTTAGTAATTATTTATTGGTTTAATAATTATTTGAGATATATTTTATATTATCTACAAAAATCAAGATTTGTTAATTGTGAAAAATAATAAATGCAATATGTAAAATTAAATTTGAGGTTTTTTTTTTGGAGATGCTCTTAGGCATATAGACTTATAATTGCCACTATGCCACATACAGATTATCGGATCAAACGCTCATATGCCCTTTGACCGGAAGTCAAATTCCCATATACTCTTTGACTTTCGGTCAAATGCTATTATTTTTGTTTTGAATTATTTTTAGGTAAAAAAAATATTTTCAAAAACTGAAAACACCAATATTTTTAATTTAATTTAACGAATTTTATAAAAATATTTTAAAAATAAAAAAATAAATTTAAAATGTTTTTATAAAAATCATCGAAATATGATTATAAAATCGATTTTAAAATCATATTTTGTGAATTTTATAGGTTTAGAAGTTAAAATATTACTATTTGGGTTCGCAAATCGAAATCCAAGACTTTTGATTAGTTTAGGGTTTATGGTTTAGATTTAAAAATATTTGGTGTTTTATGTTTTGGTAAACGAAAGTCAAAGGTATTGAGATTACGTAAGGTTCGAGAGAATATAAATTTTGGTGGAAGGATATTTCAGGCAGATTATCTCTTAAAGCAAAGGGGTTATCTCTTAAAGCAAAGGGGTTATCTCTTAAAGCAAGGGGTTATCTCCTAAAGCAAGGGGTTATCTAAAATCCTACATCGTTCTCTTGACTCTCTTTCCTTCCTCTCCTTGGATCTGGAACTATGGAGGACTCCATCGAATCGAACCAATCCATCTCATCTTCGCATGCCTTACATCAACCTTCTCTTTCCTCCGAAGCCATCACCGATAAGGAACAATCCGGCGGCGAGGATACCACCGCAATCCGGAGAAAACGTCGAAGCCGATGGGATCCCGAGCCGATTACACATCAAGGAGGATGCGACGACGATGACGACGATTCCACGAAGAAGAAGAAGCGTAAATCGAGATGGGCAAACGATGAGCCGAAGCCATTGATACAGCTTCCAGATTACATAAAGGATTTCGATCATGAGATTCAGGTTTTGAATATTAGGTTACTTGAGATCAATAGGTTGTTGCAGTCTGGTTTGCCTTTAGATAATGATGATGATACGTTATCGCGAGGAAGACAGAGATCTCCTTCACCAGATCCTATATACGATAACATGGGTGTTAGGGTTAACACTAGAGAGTATAGAGCTAAAGAGAAGTTGATTAGAGAAAGACAAGAGATTATCTCTAAGATTATTAACAAGAACCCTGCTTTTAAACCCCCTGCGGATTATAGACCCCCTAAGCTTCAGAAGAAGCTTTATATCCCCGAGAAGCAGTTTCCCGGTTACAGCTTTATCGGTCTTATTATTGGTCCCAGAGGGAATACTCAGAAGAGGATGCAGAGGGAAACAGGTGCTAAGATTGTGATTCGAGGTAAAGGGTCCGCGAAAGAAGGTAGGATGCAGCAGAAGAAGTACGATCCTGCGGAGAATGAGGATTTGCATGTTTTAATCGAGGCCGATACTCAGGAGGCAGTTGAAGCTGCTGCTGGTATGGTTGAGAAGCTTCTGCAACCTGTTGATGAGGTTCTGAATGAACACAAGAGGCAACAGCTTAGGGAACTCGCCACTTTGAATGGAACGGTAAGAGATGAAGAATATTGTAGACGGTGTGGTGAGCAAGGTCATAGAGATTATGCTTGTCCTTCTCGTTTAACTACCTTTAAGAGTGATGTTCTTTGTAAGATTTGTGGTGATGGTGGACACCCTACTATTGATTGCCCGATGAAGGGTAATACTGGGAAGAAAATGGATGATGAATATCAGAATTTCTTGGCAGAGTTAGGAGGGACTGTGCCTGAGTCTTCTCTTAAACAGAGTAGTAGTAGTACTACCTTGGCTCTTGGTCCGGGGAGTTCTGGAAGTAACCCTCCATGGGTTAGCAATCCGACCAAACCCTCCAAGGAACATGACGAAACAAATCTGTACATTGGGTCCTTACCTCCGATGCTTGAGGATGATGGTTTGATTAAACTTTTTTCATCCTTTGGTGAGATTGTGATGGCAAAAGTAATCAAGGACCATGTGTCTGGTCTGAACAAAGGCTATGGTTTTGTGAAGTACGCGGATGTCCACATGGCTAATACTGCTGTACAAGCAATGAATGGCTATAGGATAGATGGTAAGGCACTCGCTGTCAGGATTGCAGGTAAACAGCCAACGACTACTGCATCCCGACCAACACAAGCTTATCCTCCGTCATATCAACTTCCTGGTGCCACTGGTCGGCAACCGCTAAACCCTCCTCATGGTTCTTACCAGCATGTCCATGGTCAACATATGTCTCCGTATGGAATGTACTACCCACCACCGCCTCCTCCGTATGTGACACAAGCTCCTTTACCACCCGGAACTGCTTCTCAAAACCCATCTTCTTTTGAAAGCCAACGAAGCTTCCCACTAGGAGTACAAGCAGAGAATGGTGCCCCTGCATCATCGGTGCCTCCAAATGTCTACGGTAGCTCAGCTACGGGCTTGCCTGGAAAGCCTCCATACATGAGTTATCCATCTTATTACAACTTTGTTCCACCACCTGCAGTACCAGCCTCGTCTTCTGATCATCCCCAAAGCATGGGTGACAAGACATGGGCCAACAATCCACATGTGTCAACATCTGATCAGTCACAAGGTCTAGGTAATGCACCTTGGGCAACTAATCCTCATATGCTGTCTACTGGTGGCTATACACAGAGATTAGGGAACGTACCTTGGGCTCCCAGATCTTCAGTACAACCACCTGCAGAAAATCCATCCACTATCGTAGATTCTGAGTATGACAAATTCATGGCTGAGACGAAGTAGCATGCCTTTTCTAAGGAATACTCCTTATTGGAGAGGTAACATTTCTCCCTACATAGTTTAAATTTGAAATATGAAATTGAATTTAGTAGCTTTAGCTTATGATAAAAACTTTCTTCCTCAAACTTCGTAGGTTTGAGAAACTATTTTACCAAACACAGTATGACCTAAGTTAAGCATGTTGCCTTTTGTATATCGTTTTTCATGTAGTCGTACTGCTCAGTGCTTATATATTCGTTTTTACGTATTTTCTGTTGCTAGTGTTGTCATATAACAACTACTAATTCATGTAGCGCATTTGCTACTGGTGTGTTCTTAGCAATCCCACAGCTAAAGGAGCCGCATTTGTCAGTCTAACCTCGTGTTCTATTTCCTCTGTTTATTCAGTAACTCCTAATGTTTTAAGTCCCACAGTTGATTTCAGTTTTTCTGTTTGGCAAGTATTAAAAATGCCACTAGCATTGATTTAAAATGTTTGTCTCTGTCTTTGTACATAGCTCATTAACACTATTTTTTTTTTGTTTTGTTGCTATTTCTAATATTTTTCAGGTGTGATGTTTCTTGGAGCTCATGTAACCTGATTTCTTACATCTTTCTTGTTGGAAGTTTGGGACTCACATCTTAACTAACCCTTTGCTATGCTGTTGAAATATGCAGAGATTCAAGCTGGAAGCTCTTGTTTCATACATTTACATTTCAGAAATGCCTTAAAATACTTATTTGTGTCACTGATAACAACCGTGACTCTTTTGTAGGACTATCTTTGTCTTGGAAGTTTTTGTTTTATCAATTCCTAACAATTTTTCTATGCCTTTTTTAAAAATTTTGGAATCTTTACTGACTGTGGTGTTGAAGTGCTAGACATATTTATTATCCTTCATGATGCATATAATCCTCTTGCTCTTGAGATTTTCTCTTTTGTTTATCTTTGTGGCATGAGGAGTTCATCGGTTTCACAGGATCGGGAAGGCAGCAAGGTACGGTGAGTTACGTTGGGCGTATTCTTGGCAATTACTTTCTAATATATGTTATATTTGAAGGGTTTCATGTCGCAGGTGTGATTTCTGGCTACTAATCATGATTAACGTTTAAGACAAATTTTCTTGTTGCCAGCTTTAACTTCCTGCTCTGTCTATGTGTACACATACATGTTTTGTGTTTGTGTGTTACAACTTACAGGTAAGCATCGCTTAGATCTCTTAATATTACAACTTACAGGTAAGCATTACTTAGAATCTGCAGGGGTATCCCTTGTAGTTACTTTCGGAACCGTGTGGTTAGGTGGTGCATTTACTTAGTTTCGGAGGCAAAAACCATCTTGGCAAGTGTTTTTTGCTTACGTTAACTCATTGTTGTGGTGTGGTTTTGATTTATTATAACTAATGTGTGGTGGAGCTTAACCGTCGTGTGGAGGAGGAGCTTGCACGACTAATCGAGAAAAAATCGTCAAGACAGAGGATTTAGTGTACTGTGGTTTAACAAGTTTAAGGACCAAGCTGGTTCAAAGAGACAGTTTTGCATTGGGAATATTTATTACCAGCGGAAACTACTATGGACATTTTGTGTGTTTAGCTTCAGACAGTGGATTAATGATATCTTGTTCTAAACCAAAATCTAAGTTTATTTTAGTTACATTTGTTTAATAACGTAAGTTAAATCTTCAAACTTACCACTTTAACTTCTTTTAGTTTGTAAGGATGATTTTGTCTCCTTATATATATAGACTGAAAAACGACCCAATCACTTTTGATTGGAAAGTGGTTCCATTTCAATTCCGAAATGGTTACTATTTAGAATCGATGACAACATTATCCAATTTCTCAGCACCTTATTACTAAATATTATCCAATTCAAGTAAAAAAAAAAATTTATCATCTTATCTATACTATAAAAGAAAGAAGAAGAACTCTCCTTTGAGTGACATTTCATCATCAAAAACATTAAATACATAAATAAAATTAAAATGTGATAAAATTTATTTAATAAAAATCAAATAAAAATCATTAAAAACATAAAGTCATTTAATAATAAAAATAAAACATTGCCTTATAAAAAAACACTACAAAAAATCAAATATAAATATATATAGATAAATAAAGGTTAAACATTATAAATTTAAGATTCAAATACTTTATGACTACACATATAAATAATACATAAATTTTTCTAAATAATCTTCTTAAACAAAATGTTAATAATCACTAAAAATATCCACCGAAAACAAAACCGTCACATAAAAAACAAAAAAAAATAATATAAAAGTTCTAATAACAATAAAGAAAAAAACTATGATGTAATTTAAAATCTCCATGTAAAACAAAAATAAAAGTATTGTGGACAAAACTAAATGATTAATAGTATAGAAACTAAAAAGAATACACAACAATCTTTACTACTCTTTCAATTAAAAAAGTTTGTAAAATTAGATTTCATCACGTATTGATATCCTAATAATTTTATAATAAACTAAAATATATATTTAAACGTTACGCATGAACAATTTTATTTTCATTTGTTTGGTAAAATAAAATAGGACTTCTCTTCATGGAGTGACACCTCATCATAAAAAATATTAATACATAATAAAATTAAAAATTTGATAAAATTCATTTAATAATAAAATAAAACATGACATTATATACAATAACAAATATATAAAAAAATTTGAAATGCGGATGAGCATGTGGCCCAATGGTAGTCACCTCTGTATCTAATCGCATAACCCGGGGTTCGAACCTCGCCGCTCTCAGTTGGGAGAGAACTACTTAGACATTAGACTATGATGGAAAAAAAATCGAAATTAAATATAAATAGATAAATAAAGTTTAAACATTATAAATTTAAGATTCAAATACTCCATGACTACACATATAAATAATACATAAATTGTTCTCAATAATCTTCTAAACTAAATGTTAAAAGAGTGAATTTGCTAAATATACAAAAGATGGCTAGAAATTTGCTAAAATAACAAAAGTTTAAATTAATTTGCTGAAATAACAAAAAGTAAGACAAATAAATATTTTTTCCTTTCTGGCCCTTGGATCTATCTATTTCAGCAATAATTATCTATTTGAATTAAATAGGTAAATTACATGTACACTTATCTATATCGATGAATAATAGTTACCTATTTGCATTACATAAGTAATTTATTTACATGTACAAAAAATATTATCTTTTACAACTTAAAACATAAACCATAACTATAAAGATATAACACATTATTCATTATATAGCTAACTAATTTTAGGAAAATAGATATTCATGAGACAAAAGATAATTATTCAGCAATAGTTATCTATTTTAACTAAATAGGTAAATTACATGTACACTAATCTATACCGATGAATAATATTTATCTATTTTTATTAAATAAATAATTTATTTACATGTACAAAAAGATTACCCTTTAAACTTTCAAACATAAACCATAACTATGAAGATATAACACTTTATTCATTATAGATAACTATTTTTAGGAAAAAGATAATTATTCGTGAGACAGTAAACAACTATTCATAGAATTGTATGTACAATATAACCAACTATGAAGATATAACAAGTTTGAAGAAGTAATTATATAGCTATTTTTGAAAATATATATGAATACGTGAAAACAAATAAAGTGAAAATATGTATATATTTTAGATAAGTTTGGTCTAATATCATAATATGTGACTGTTTAAGATGAATATTTATAAATTATTTACAAATAGATTACTATCATTTGATTACTTAGATGTTTACTTTTAAGACAATAGTCGCTTATAATGGTCTGTAAGGGAAGAGAGAGCTAGGGGGGGAGAGATAGGGAGCTAGGGGGGAAGAGATAGAGAGATAGGGGAGAGAGGGAGAGAGGGAGAGAGAGAGAAGAGAGAGAGAAGAGAGAGAGAGAGAAGAGAGAGAGAAGGGAGAGGAAGGGAGAGAGAGAGGAAAGGAGAGAGGGAGAGAGAGAAGGGAGGGTAAAAGGGTCATCACACACTTACTCAACTTTTTTAAAATATTTATCTAATTTCATCTAAATCTCTGTATATTTCCCCTAGTTTTTCACGTTAATAATCACTAAAAATATTCACCGAAAAAATATCATATAAAATAAACAAAAAAACATATGAATGTTCTAATTACATTAAAGAAAAAAACAAACTATGATGTAATTTAAAAAAACATATTAAAATCTCTACGTAAAACAAAAATAAAGATATTGTGGACAAAAATAAATTATTAATAGTAAAAGGAATTCACAAAAGTACATCATTTCATCCATTCTTTTACAAAATTCTACCTAATTCAATTTTTTCTCATAATTACACGATTTCAAAATTTTAAATTAAAGGTCGATTTATCCTTTAAAACTTCACAAAAATTAAAAAATTTCATTTGGATTCACTAATTAGTGTTTAGGGTATAGTGATTAAGGGGGTAGGATTGTGTGGGTATGCTTAATTTGGATTTAATTTTTAGTGTTTAAATGTAGTTTTGTGATGAAAATTTTTTAAATGATAGTTTTGTTAAACGTAATATAAAAGGTGTAGTTTTGTAATTCTCCCTAATAATAATTAAACTTAAAAAGATACACAACAATCTTTACTTCTCTTAAAATTAAAAAAGTTTGTAAAATTAGAATTCATCACATATTGATCTCATAATAGTTTTATAATAAAATAAAATATCCATTTAAAAGTTACACATGAACAATATTTTTGTCCACTAATTTGGTAAAATAAAATGGGTTGTTTATATCTAATGTCAAACCAAATACCTATTACAATAATAATTATTTTACAAAATCAACCTCAAACCGTCATAAACAAAATATAAATATTTTTTGAAATTACTATAAAATATTGACGGATATCCCGCACAACGCAATTACACCATTGCAGTCTTTGCTCGCGGTCATCGTGGACGAATATTGTGACAACATTTAAATGATGTAGGGTTTTAATTTTTTAAAAACATTGTGACAACATTTTTGAAGTTAAAAATATTGTTACGAGGTTGTAAGTTTGTGATTGAGTTTTATTTAAATCTAATTGCAAGTTTTACACTTTTAAAATAATTGATGTATATAGAATATTGAGATTATAATTATTATGGATTATCTAATATATGAATAAATATAATAATTAGTTTAAATTTATGAATTTTAAAAAATATTTTACGTATTCTAGTTCTCGTGCGATAACAGCTCCCATGTGTTACTGCACACATACTTACCTAGTATATATAATATCACATTACAAAAAAATAAAACATAAAATAAAAGGTTTACAAAATATATAAATTAGTTAAAACGAAAAAAATACAAAACAAAAATTATACAAACTATTTAAGGTATTGAGTAAACGTAAACAAAAAATATTGCAATCATCATCTAGATAAACAAAAAAATACATAAAAAAAGAAATATACGAATTGAGAAAATATCAAATATTGTTTCATTATTTAGATAAACAATAACAAAAATATTGAAAATGCAAGAAATTATTAGAATCACTAAAAAAAATCAAACCCAATAATTTATAAGATAAAATTTTTAATATCTATAAATATATATATTTATAATCATGAAAAAAACCTGCGAGTATCGCGGTTCCTCCTAATATATATAAAATTTAAATGAAACCGTGTGCGAAATTTTATTGTATATGGGTACGAAATACTCATACAAAAAAGTAAACTATCACAGATAATATGATTGTTCTTATTTAATTTTTTCTGGTAATATATATTTTAGAATAACATTTTCGCAATGAAAAATTTGGTAAATTTATTATACTGAAACAAGATAGCAACCACATGATAATTCAGTGTCTGTGGGCTTGACTTTTAAACATATTCCACCACCATATTTTAATTGGTTGCATGTTGCGATGCAATGTGGAATTTTTGAGCAAAGACCTATCACAATAAAATAACGCTGTGATTCGTCACCTTCGGCTTGCAATGAAACATTGAGTAAGGTTATTACTAAATAATGCAACCACATGATAATTCTGTAACGACCCTGACCCGCGGTCCGTTACTTTGAGAGTCTAACCCTTTCTTTAATGTGATATTATCCGCTTTGGGCCCTAAGGCCCGCACGGTTTTGGTCTTGGTTTCCTTCCCAAAAGGCCTCACATTAAATTGGGGTTAAACTCTCCCTTATATATTAGATTTCCATTCTCTAAATATCCGATGTGGGACGAATGTCACAATTCACCCCCACTCAAAGGCGCAACGTCCTCGTTGCGCACCAGGCCCCAGACAATCGGCCCTCTAGGTCAGAACTAGAGTGACTTGTGGCTCTGATACCACTTGTAACACCCCGACCCGGGATTACCAGGAACGACGTCGTACAACTAATATCATCGCCAAAAACCTTTATTAAATACCACCAACATAGTTTTGAATCATAACATCCATCACTAAACCTGTAAAAGAAAAAGGGAAGCGAGAGGGGTGAGTGACAGGGGAGTCACCCAGTGAGGGGGGATGCTAAAACACGCACATCATCGGTCAGGTAATATCACATCAATAACAATATAGCATAGACTAAATATGAGCAAACACAGCACCTAAAGTGCTCAAGCAAAGCAAACAATGGTCCTAGGTGGCTTAAGTGTCCACAGCACCGCCCGGAGACGCTTTATCGATCCCTAGGGCACGAACAATGGATCGACTGTACTGCCCGTCCCCAAACCACTTTGCGGCTGCGGTACCGACGCCCGGTTCTGAGCCCCGTATCAATCTGATAAACGAGATTTTACCCCGTTAAATCTAATATCTTAATTGTAGTACTTAAGATGTCAAACCAAATCAGGAGCAAACAATATACTTGAATTTATAAGAAACGAACTTAGTTTAAGCGTGATTAAAATGGTTGTTGGTGAATGTTTTTGTAACCGAAAATCAAATAAATAAAAACGCGAATTAAGAGTTTTGAAAGATTTATTAAAAAGCTAAACAATCAGGTTAAGGTATTTTAAGGATGATTAAATTTTCAGATTTCAAATTGTCTTTTACAAAGATAACTTTAAGGTTTTGAAAACGATTTTAGATCAATCCACTCTCGTGGCAATGATCATTTTCTCAACAATTAAACTAAAACAATATCTTGGATAGTTTAATCGTCGATAAACTTTAAGAACAAATCAATTTTAACCACCAAGCTTATTAACACAGATCTCTCGGTTAAGCTAGGCTTGGTTCCAAGGTAATTGTTCAGGAATCTTTATAATCTCTCGATTCATAAAGTTTCCTAGGGTCAATAATCGAATGGCCAACTCGATTAAGGCTTTAAGTTTGTTACCAAAGACTAAAGTTTTATAATCAATTAAGTTTTAGACAATCATCTATCCTAGATTCAATCAAACCCTTTCTACCCTAACCCAATTGTCTAAGGGAAACTACTCACAAAGCATATTGAAATTCAAAACAATTAAATTTAAAGAAAGCATAAACATAAAATAAATCAAGGATAATAAAGGTTCAAGAAAACTCTTATTGATGATGATGAAGATTCAAAGGTGGCCAAGTAGCAAACACCAAGAAAATCTCCCAAGTCCAAAGCAAAAGAAAACAAAGCGATGAAAAACTAAAACTAAAAGATGAAAAAGAAAAACTAAGATAGGGTGGCTGTCAAAACATCCCAACCCTAATATAATATCAAAACCAAAATAAAATAAAGGAAACCCAATTGGTTTAGGAATTGGTTTTCCTTTTTACAACATAAAACCGATTTCCTTATAATTTTCGCAGCTTGTATCGGTCATAGCAAACCGATACAATCTGGTCGATACGCGCTGGTCGGTAGCCTTGCTTCAGCTCAGTTTCCTTCGTATCGGCCAGGCCAAGCCGATACAACAAGTCGATACGCGTCTTCGGGTTCTTTTCCTCTTGTATCGGCCACTTCAAACCGGTACAACAAACCGATACGAAGTAAAATTGGAATAACTTTAGATCTAACCGTTGAAATCATCTCAAACCACCTCCAAATGAAAGCTAACATCTGTGGCTATCTTGTGGTAAAATTTCATAAAGATCCAACGGCGGGAACGTCTTAAACGAGTGTCTTTTTGACGCTTTTCGTCACACTTCTCTCGTTTTTTCCATAATTGCACTCTTAAACCCGAAAACCACGAAAGAACATGCAAATGCAACCTATATGATACTAAATGCAACCTAAATGAGTTAATTCTAATGCATAACATAAGGTAAAATGTGTAAAATATGCAAGTTATCAACTCCCCCAAACTTATCCTTTGCTTGTCCTCAAGTAAGAGAATTTCGCATCAAAGTTTAAGAAGGTGTGGAGGCGGGGACCTCAGAACCAAAAGCAACACGGAAGTGTAATGAACAAGTATCCTAAACATAGTACCCTCTCGCAACCGAACTAGTTCCACTTATTTCTATCTACCTTAACTCCGTCTAAATCTGCTATTATTACCAAAAGTATGTGATCCACTTGTCTAGTCTAAACACCTTTCACATACAATTAAACACAATCAAGCATGAAACATGATTAAAAATTTCTAAGAGTTTTTCTATTTGTCTAGGTAAGAACGGGATTTCGAATCAAACGAGGAGGCTAACACTCAGGCATGTGGTTAGTTGTAGCGCGGTTTCTCTCGGGGAGTGAAAGGGTTAAGCAAAATCGGGAAAGACAATGAGCAATACAAGTCCGGACATCCATCCCTATACAACTCTATCCACTAACCCATCGTCTTTCTTTTAAACATTTAAACACCTAAACATCGAGTTTCTTAACAACCTTAGGGGATTTTATTTTGGCTAAGTCTCTTTTTTTTTTTTTTTTTTATTTCTTAATCGAATTCTTTTTCTTTCTTTTCTTTTCTTTTTTTTTTCGATTTTTCTATTTTTTTTTTTATACTTAGCCATTCTTTTACCCCTTAGGTGTTTTACAATCACTCGTGTTTATTTTCTTAATTTTCAAAACTCAAAGACGTGTTTTACCTAGCCATTATTCCCTTCTAAATCACTAGCCCAATGGATGTCCTTTCTTGTCGCTCCCTATACTTTCAATTTTTTGCGAAACCAAACAATCACTAAATGAAAAGAATTCTCACAAGTGTTTGGGTTTAGGCGTAGGGGGTGAGAGGGGAATCATCCTTATAATGAGAATGACCGGATTGCGCTTAAAGTGTTTCGGTTTAGGAAGCCGCAATCCGTAGAAATCAAAAAGCCATAGAAATTCTCTTGAAAACTATCAATCATGCTAATTAAAAGTCAAGTTTAAGTTCAGATAATTTTTCGAAGGTGACTTAGAACTACCAAGCTTCATAACAACACAATTGGCTTTTTAAACATCAATGTCTATAGTTGCGGTTTTAAGATTTTCAGCGAGTTCTAATTTGTTTACGGAAGATACTACACCTAAGATACTGTTCAAAACACAAAGTGCGTCGCTTTACAAGGTTAACGTCATCATAGATCCCCTATGCATATGCTCTAAATGCCTTGAACTAATCCTATATGCAGATTTTTTTTTGTTTTTTTTTTGTTTTTTTTCATGAATGCTAATATGCGAAAGCTAATATGACTACTCCCCCAAACTTAAATCACACGGTCTCCGTGTGAAATAAGTATCGAAAGAGGTTCCTAAATGCATGTATGAATGACTCTAATATGAAAAACTAATGCGTATGCACATGGTTCAAGTGTTACCTCAGTAGTACTAACGCGACGAGTCACAGTCGTCTGTATCGGTCTCAATAGACCGATACTCTTGCCCGATATCGGTCCAGCAACCGATATAAGAGGTCGATACCCCTTTCAAAATTCGTTTTCCTACTTCGTTTTCACCTGAAACCATCAAACACGACATAAATTCTAAGTAAATTAACATCTAAATGCAAACTAAAATTTTATATACAAGGATAGACATGGGACTTCCTCCCAAGTGAGCTTGTTTATAGTCTCTTAGCTTGACTTTACCCCCTTCTTTTTAGGTGACATTGGGGATTGAAAGAGATGTCGAATCTCTTTCGGTGACAACTTCGTGTACCGGGGGCGGCTTGAGTTTTACTCGTTCACCACAAACTCGACTCTATCGTTGTGCTTGCTTTGTTTTGACTCGCAGCGAGCACTCCTTGCTCCTTCCTTGAAAGCTTTCTTCAAAAGTTTAACCTCGTTGACTAACTTTCTAATGACGCGGTTTTTAGACAAGTTCGAATGCGCCATTCTAAACTTTCTAGGAGGATGTTGGTGTTCCACTTTTGGAGCTTTGGGTTTGCTCCTTGCATCATCACTAGTCTTACCATTGCTAGCATCTTTCTCTACTCCAATCACCAAAGCTTCACAAGGAACCGTCTCCGTAGGCTTTTTGACCACATCGTTGATGTTGTACCGTTGAACAAGGTCCTTCCCAAGGTGTAAGTCTATCTTTCCAACCTTCACATCTATGACGGCTCCAGCGGTTGCCAAGAAAGGTCTTCCAAAGATGAGTGGACTATTAGGTTCTTTGTCTATCTCCAAGACGACAAAATCTGTCGGAATGAAAACGTCTCCCAACTTTACCGGAATATCTTCTAAGATTCCAACGGGTACCTTCACGGATCTATCGGCCAACACCAAAGAGATCTGAGTAGGTTGGAAAGAAGAAAGGCCAAGTCGTTTAGCCACAGACGAAGGCATAACGTTGACACTGGCCCCTAAATCGCATAGGCACTTTTCAAAGACCAAAGGACCAAGAGTGCAAGGCAAAGTAAAACTCCCTGGATCACCAAGTTTCTTAGGAGAATGGTTCTTTTGAATGATCGCGCTGCACTCTTGTGAAAGATTCACCGTGTCTTCCGAGTTTTTAAACTTGTTTTTGATGGTGTCTTTCAAGGATTTAGTGTCGTCAGGGACTAGCTTGAAAGCGTCAATAAGTGGCATGGGAACTTGTACCTCGTTTACTTGCTTCTCGAGCTTAGCTCTAAAGTACTCCTTCAAGTGTTGCATCTTAGCTCGACCCGGAAAAGGTAGCTTAGGCACGTAAGAAGACGGCACGTAAGAAGACGTCACGTAGACGGGCTTCTTCTTTTTCTCGGATTTTTCCTCTGTATCGGCCATGTTCTTGGCCGATGTAGGTGGTCGATATCGGTCATCTGAAACCGATATGACAGGCCGATACGAGTCCCCTGTCTCCTTCTCACTCGTATCGGCCTTGTTCCCGGCCGATACAGGTGGTCGATATCGACCGGATGTGGCCGATACGCCTGGCCGATATTGGTCCCCTGTTTCTTTCTCATCACCGATTTCCTCCTTTGCCACTATCTCAGGGTTCTCGTCGTTAACAACTCGTGTCTTCCGGCTCAAACGAGTGGTCCACCCCCTCACCTTGTTTCGCATTGTCCTCAATGAGATCGCTTGAAAGCGTTTGTGTACCACTACGAAGTTCTATGGAGTTGACATACTCTCTATGATTGGCTTCGGGTTTACCCGGAGTTGACCAATTGGTCGCTTAGAAGCCGAGGTAATTTGAGCCACTTGGTTGTCTAAAGCCTGCAAGTGTGAGTTCATGGATTCGATCTTGGCGTTGAGATCATTGTATGTAGAGTCCACCTTTGTCTTGATGGCATCGATTTCCATGAAGCTTCGGCTTTGACCTTCTAGAATTTGCTTCAACAGTTGGTTAGTTTGGTCACCTTGGGGAGCTGGTGAAGAAACTTGGCCTTGAGCAGCGGAAGGATGGTTGTAACCTGGTGGTGGATTAAGTGGTGGTCTCGGTGCATATCCTCCTTGGTTGTATTGAGGTTTACCTTGGTAACCTCCTTGTTGTGCTTGAGGATAGACCTGATCCTGAGGGTTAACTACGTTGTTGCTGCGGTAGGAGAGGTTTGGGTGTTGAGAGTAGTTGTTGTAGCGCCAACCGTTTTGATTACCCACGTAGTTCATCTCCTCTTGATTTCTATCGGGTGGGATCACCTCTTCTGTTCCACTTCCTACGAAGTTGATTCCCACTTTTTGGGACATGATTAGTCTGTCAAGCTTCTCATTCACCGCCTTAATCTCCCTTTGAAATTGATCATCATTCTCGGAGCTACGGTTTTTGCGATCATACTCCTCACCGTAGTTGCTATCACTCAACGCGTAGTTCTCTACCAAAAGATGTCCATCTGCCTCCGTCTTCCCAAGGAAGTTACCTTGGCTAGCTGAATCGAGAAGCATTCTGAACTTTGGCTTGAGACCTCGGTAGAATGTGCTAAGTAAGCTTTCTCCCGAGAAACCGTGATGTGGGCATCTCACCGTATAACCCTTGAACCGTTCCCAGGTTTCGTTAAACGTTTCTTGGTCGTGTTGAGCGAAACCTGAGATCTCGTTCCTTAACTTCGAGGTTCTAGCCACCGAGAAGAACTTGGTTAGAAACGCCTTCTTGCAAGCGTCCCAAGTCTGAATGGAGTCTTTGACAAGGTTCTTTTGCCATTGGTGTGCTTTGTCCCCTAGTGAGAAAGGGAACAATCGTAGCTTGAACATGTCCTCATTGACACCATTGATCTTCACCGTGTCGCATAACATATCAAATTGATGAAGATGGTCAATTGGATCCTCACTAGGCAAGCCATAGAACTTGTTGCTTGACACCATGTTGATGAGACTAGACTTGATCTCGAAGTTGTTGGTGATGGCTGGTGGCGTGATGCCACTACGGTTGGTGATGTTAGATGGCACATCGGTTGTTCCAATCATGCGCGCAACGTTAGGTTCGTTGTTTGCATCACCCATCTCTAACTCTGAATCTGAACCCGAAGTTTCTGATGTAAATGAGTCGGAGTGATGGCTAGATCTTCTTTCTCTTGAGATATCTCTTTCGTGTGCTTTGATGTCTGTGAAGAAGAGCAAGCTGTCACTTTGTCGGTGACTTCTTCTTTGCATACACCTAACAAAACGAAAATCACAAGAAAATAGAACAAATTAGTAACCAGAACTGAAACTTAATCCCAAGTAGTTTCAAAATTCTAATAATTGTTCGAATTCACTGCTCAGCAACGGCGCCAATTTGATAAACGAGATTTTACCCCGTTAAATCTAATATCTTAATTGTAGTACTTAAGATGTCAAACCAAATCAGGAGCAAACAATATACTTGAATTTATAAGAAACGAACTTAGTTTAAGCGTGATTAAAATGGTTGTTGGTGAATGTTTTTGTAACCGAAAATCAAACAAATAAAAACGCGAATTAAGAGTTTTGAAAGATTTATTAAAAAGCTAAACAATTAGGTTAAGGTGTTTTAAGGATGATTAAATTTTCAGATTTCACACTACAAGAAATCAGGACTTTTACCACGACCATAATCGTTGTAAAATCGTGGTAAAATTGAGTTTACCACGATTTTACGACGATTTCCATTTCGTCGTTAATCGATCGAAGTAAAAGCTAAATCGTCGTAAAATCGTGGTAAATTTTACGACGAATAAAATTCGTTGTAAATTCGTGGTAAAATATTCGTTGTAAAATCGTTGTAATTGTTACAACGATTTTACAACGAATATTTGGTTGTAAATTTGTATTTATAATAAATCGAAAATTCTTACAATCGTGGTAAAATCGTCCCTAATTAGGGACGATTTTACGACGAATTGTAAAATTTATATTTCTCACAATCGTCGTAAAATCGTCCCTAATTAGGGACGATTTTACGACGATTGGAAGAAATATAAATTTTACTAATCGTGGTAAAATCGTCCCTAATTAGGGACGATTTTACCACGATTGTAAGAAATATAAATTTTACAATTCGTGGTAAAATCGTCCCTTATTAGGGACGATTTTACCACGATTAATATTATTATAAATAAAAAAAAATAATATTTTATAAAATAAAATATTATTTTTTTAAAATATTTTTATTACAATTTCAAAATACAAAATACAAAAATAATTAGTCGTCTAAATTGAAATTAGGCCCGAAATAGTCTCGCGTTGCGTTCTCGGGATCTACGTTGCTTGTTCCGGCCCGGTCGGTCGTCGGACGGAGGGGATGTGTCCGCATCGTCCGAAGTAGTTCCGGGTTAGATGCGTAAAGCACCGTTAACAGGCTGTTGTAGAACCGCATGTTGTTCGCCCGAGTCGAATGCAGGTTCGAATCTCGACCGCAACTCGGCCCGAGATCGGTAATTGGGAGGAGCAAGTGGGACGTCCCGCATGGATCCCATGCCTAGAACCCGTCCTTTCTTCTTAGGAGCAACCTATAAAATTAAACAATTAATAAATGAATGTTTTAAAAAATAATTTTACGAGTAAAATTTTACCTCATGATATATTTGATCGAGCTCGGCGGTTGTAAGCGGCTCGCCCGGATATTGAGTGCCTCCCGGGGATCTCTGAGATCGTTGAGTCTCGATCTCCGTCTTCCGAGCTTCAAGATCGTTGAATATCCGCTCGGAATGGGAGTCAACGAACTCGCCGGTCTTTTTCCGGTGCGTCTTCTCGAAGACGGCATCGACGGCCGGTTTGTGACCCGGCTCCTTGGCCTACAAACAAATAATAAAATTTATGTGCATTAGTATAATATTAGTAATTTGAAAATAAAAATAATTTGGAAGAGTTAGTAAGAGAGACTTACCATTTCGTGCGCCCGACCCGCGAACGGGATTTGTCCGGACGTGTGAGCCATCTGCTTCGGCGTCCCGTCGGGTAGCTTCGCGTTCTCGGAGGTGGAACACTTCTCGGCTACGGTCGCGTTGTGGCCATCCGTCCAATATTTCTTCAAGCCGTCCCAGACCGCGACCGAGAGATATACCGGCTTCCCCGCGTCGCCGACGACTCTCCACTTGTCCTTCCGGTCGGAGACCGTGTTGGCGAGACGGAATTTCGCCGTCTTGTTGAACTCCGTCCTCACGGTCTCGTTGATCGAGACATCCCAATGCCACTTTTGCTCGCAAAATATGAAAAATTATAAGTTACTTAGCTTTACGCGAATAATATATAATAAAAAATTTAAAGTTAAATAAATAAATTTAATTGAAATTAAATAAGAACATTACCGCGAAACATTTGAACCACGTTCTCTTGATGTGCTCGGGTGTCTTGCTCCAATTGGGATGCGACTCGGTGAAGTATCCCTTGATTATGTCCGCGATAGAACGCGAGACCCGGTTGTCGTACTTGAACCTCGAAAAAAACATTAATTAATTTATTAATATAATAAAAAATAATAAAAAAAAAAATTAAGTTAATTACCGAGTAAGTGTCCGGAGACTTGTACGGATCCAACCGGCGGAGACTCGTCATGTCCGGGTTGAGCGAGAATATCCTCAACCCGGAGGTTGGAGTACGGCGCGTGTCCCGGTACATCCAACTCCGGATGTACAGGGCCCGGGATATCGTCGACTCGCGGGGTCCGCGGCGTCGGCGGCGGCGGCGGGCACGAAGGAGGAGGAGGAGGATGCTCGCCTTGGACAGGAGATGTCCGGGAAGCCGAACCGGAAGCCGAGCCTTCCCGGAAGTCGAGCCTTCCCGGGAAGCCCTCCTATCCGCCAACATCCGCATGTAGTCCGGCGGTAAGGTCTTCCCTCTCCTACGAGGCATATCTAAGTACTCGCCAAAAAAAACATTAAATATTTAAATAATAATAAAATTATATAAGTATTTTAATGACATTATATGTCCTAAACATATAATTCTAAAATTTGAATCATAAAACTAAAATCCGAGCCTAAAACTAAATTCTAAATCCTAAAACTAAATTCCAATTCCTAAAACTAATTCTAAAATCCGGTTTTATAACACATATATTAAAAATATTTACCTTTGGGGATGTTGAAGAGTGTGAAAGTTGTAGAGTTTTAGAGAGAGAAAGTTTTAGAGAGATAGAGAGATTTAGAGAGAATGAGTGAAAATGAAAAATTTTGGTCCACTATATATAGTATAAGCAATCGTCGTAAAATCGTCGTAAATTTACGACGATTTTACGACGATTTCGTCGTTAAATCGTTGTAAAAAAATTGAAACGTTTTGGTTCGTTTCGTTTGCCGCGTTTTGGGAATGATGAAAATAATATCGTGGTAAAATCGTGGTATATTTACCACGATTTTACGACGATTTGATTTAATAAATTCGTTGTTAAATCGTGGTAAATTTACCACGATTTAACAACGATTACCTTATAAGTCGTGGTAAAATCGTGGTAATAGTTGACGTTGACAACCTCGTAGAAACAAAACTCCTGAGGATTTGACGTTTAGAGTTTCATTTTTGGTCGTAAATTCGTTGTTAACTTACCACGAATTTCCATCGATTTTGTGTGAATCGTCGTTAATTCGTGGTAAATTTACCACGAATTTACGACGATTTATTACACTAAATGGATTTTGCTAAAATTCATCTGCCATTTGACTTCATGTTGCATATAATTATGATATTGTATGCATATGAAATCATACTAAGTCGTATGATTGCGGAAAAACAAGTTTTGGTAAAATTAGAACATATAGACATATTAACAACAATATATTATAGTACACTTTATCTTAAACTTTATTAATTCTAAGAATATGTAAACAAAACTTATTGATAAGCAATTTTAACATTGTTTTTATAGTTATTCATTAACTTTAGAGGTCTTAAAGAGTGTGTGTAAGTAATATAAGACATACTTTTAAAAATGTTTGGGGTTTAGGGGTTTATACAAAAATACGTTGTAAAATAGTGGTAAATTTACCACGATTTTACAACGATTACCTTTTAAATCGTCGTAAAATCGTGGTAACTTTACCACGACTTAACAACGTCTTTTTGAACTTTTAAATCGTTGTAAAATAGTGGTAATAGTTGACGTTGACAACCTCGTACAAACAAAACTCCCGAGGATTTGACGTTTAGAGTTTCATTTTTGGTCGTAAATTCGTTGTTAACTTACCACGAATTTCCATCGATTTTGTGTGAATCGTCGTTAATTCGTGGTAAATTTACCACGAATTTACGACGATTTATTACACTAAATGGATTTTGCTAAAATTCATCTGCCATTTGACTTCATGTTGAATATAATTATGATATTGTATGCATATGAAATCATTCTAAGGCGTATGATTGCGTAAAAACAAGTTTTGATAAAATTAGAACATATATACATATTAACAACACTATATTATAGTACACTTTATCTTAAACTTTATGAATTCTAAGAATATGTAAACAAAACTTATTGATAAGCAATTTTAACATTGTTTTTATAGTTATTCATTAAGTTTAGAGGAAGATACCACATCTTCTGGTACGGTACCCTCTTCCGACCTACTCCTTCTGGCCTATATCTTGGTTTTTTGCAAAAACGACATTCCTCAAGAATGTCGTCGTCTTTCCAAAATATCATACAATTGTCTACACAGACATCAATTGACTGATACGGAAGACCAAGACTGATAACCAATTTTTGAACCTCATAAAACGTTTCAGCAGCTAAATTATCAGAGGGTAGATATTCTTTTAACAATGAGGCCCAATCATCCATGCAAACCTCAGATAAGTTATGGTCTGTTTTAATATTCATCATTCTAGCAGACTAATGACAATTTAGAGTGCCCTTCTCTACAATTATCATATATTGGTTGATTTGCAGCATTTAACATGTCGTAGAATTTTTTAGCATCTAAATTAGGTTCTTCAACTAAATTTCCATCGGATGCAACTTCGGGACGAAATGCATCGCTAACCATGTCATTTATCCTATCCGGTTCATTTCCATGATCATGACGAAAATTATAAAAATCATACTAATTTTCTACATGTTGGTCATAGTCTACAGATTCCTGATGATAATTACTACTACTAGCAACATTACCAGAATAACCTTCCCCATGCTGAAACCATATATAATATTGTGGTGTAAATCCTCTATTTAACAAATGCTTCCAAACATTTTCAACCAAAATGAACCGTCTATTGTCGCATTTGATACAAGGACAAAACATCTTACCGCTTTCGAGAGTGACAGGTAGATTTGTGGCTTGCTGCATGAATACTTCAACCCCGTCGAGGAACTCCCTTGTCACCGATCCGTCATCGCATCGATGTATGTACATCCATTTTCGGATTTCGTAAATATCGCCTCCAGACATTTTTTTTATAAAAAGAGTTTTTTTTTGTAAGTGAGAGAGATAGAGAGATATAAAATTGATGGTGTGATTTATGGTGAAAGATGAGGAGGTATTTATAGGATTTTTAAAAAATTTCCAACTTTTTACCAAGGAAATTAACTACTAATTTACAACGATTCATAATTCTACAAGGAATTAACAACGATTTTACAACGATTTAACGACTAAAATGAAAGTTGTAAATAATTAGGTGCAACAAGTAAATACACGTTTTCAACTACCGGATTAAATGTCTTTAAATCGTTGTTAAAAAGTCCCAAAATAAGAAGTTGTAAATTCGTGGTAAATTAGCAACGATATAGCGACGAAATATCCTTATAAACCAAAACGTTGTAAAATCGTGGTAAATTTACCACGATTTTACAACGATTTGGTGTTTGATCGGAAATTCGTTGTAAAATCGTCGTAAATTTACGACGATTTTGATCGTTGTAACTTTTACGACGATTTTACGACGATTACCAATATCGTCGTAAAATCGTCGTAATATCGTCGTAAGTTTACGACGATTCAAATCGTTGTAAATTTTTCGTGGTAATTTGCGCAGATTCTTGTAGTGTCAAATTGTCTTTTACAAAGATAACTTTAAGGTTTTGAAAACGATTTTAGATCAATCCACTCTCGTGGCAATGATCCTTTTCTCAACAATTAAACTAAAACAATATCTTGGATAGTTTAATCGTCGAGAAACTTTAAGAACAAATCAATTTTAACCACCAAGCTTATTAACACAGATCTCTCGGTTAAGCTAGGCTTGGTTCCAAGGTAATTGTTCAGGAATCTTTATAATCTCTCGATTCATAAAGTTTCCTAGGGTCAATAATCGAATGGCCAACTCGATTAAGGCTTTAAGTTTGTTACCAAAGACTAAAGTTTTATAATCAATTAAGTTTTAGACAATCATCTATCCTAGATTCAATCAAACCCTTTCTACCCTAACCCAATTGTCTAAGGGAAACTACTCACAAAGCATATTGAAATTCAAAACAATTAAATTTAAAGAAAGCATAAACATAAAATAAATCAAGGATAATAAAGGTTCAAGAAAACTCTTATTGATGATGATGAAGATTCAAAGGTGGCCAAGTAGCAAACACCAAGAAAATCTCTTAAGTCTAAAGCAAAAGAAAACAAAGCGATGAAAAACTAAAACTAAAAGATGAAAAAGAAAAACTAAGATAGGGTGGCTGTCAAAACATCCCAACCCTAATATAATATCAAAACCAAAATAAAATAAAGGAAACCCAATTGGTTTAGGAATTGGTTTTCCTTTTTACAACATAAAACCGATTTCCTTATAATTTTCGCAGCTTGTATCGGTCATAGCAAACCGATACAATCTGGTCGATACGCGCTGGTCGGTAGCCTTGCTTCAGCTCAGTTTCCTTCGTATCGGCCAGGCCAAGCCGATACAACAAGTCGATACGCGTCTTCGGGTTCTTTTCCTCTTGTATCGGCCACTTCAAACCGGTACAACAAACCGATACGAAGTAAAATTGGAATAACTTTAGATCTAACCGTTGAAATCATCTCAAACCACCTCCAAATGAAAGCTAACATCTGTGGCTATCTTGTGGTAAAATTTCATAAAGATCCAACGGCGGGAACGTCTTAAACGAGTGTCTTTTTGACGCTTTTCGTCACACTTCTCTCGTTTTTTCCATAATTGCACTCTTAAACCTGAAAACCACGAAAGAACATGCAAATGCAACCTATATGATACTAAATGCAACCTAAATGAGTTAATTCTAATGCATAACATAAGGTAAAATGTGTAAAATATGCAAGTTATCACAATCACAAAGAAATAGGCGGCAAACCTAACAACTCGTCTCGGTACCTTCGCTCGCACACACATCACACAGAAAAAAAACTCGTCTCCATATACATACATATATCTCTATATTTATACAAACAACTATAAACAAATGCAAAATGAAGCAAGCAATGGGTTGAATCATCTAGACCCCTAAGTCCAATTCAATCAAAACTACTTAGACTCTCAAAGTAACGGACCGCGGGTCAGGGTCGTTACAAATTCAGTGGCTGTTGTTGTGAGTTTAAAACATTTTCCACCAGAAAATCTTAAATCGTTGCATTTTGCATTGCAATCTGAAATATTTGAGCAGAGACCTATCACATAAATCCAATGCCTTTGTGAATCGTCAGCTTTTGCATGTTCTGAAATATTTTCAAAAATTAAAATCAATTATTCGAAAACATAAAAACACCACAAACATATAAATGGACTTATATAATATTTAGCTTTGAATTGAGAAAAAAAAAAACAATAGATCTATGTTGTTACATACTTGGGATGAGTAGTATAGTCATACACAAGAACACAAACAGTAAACATTTGGTTGATGAAGCCATTTTTTAGTATTTTTATCTTTCTTTTGTGTGGGTGAAATATGATTGGATAGCTCAATTATATATATATATATATATATATATATAATATTGAGAATTTGTGGTTAACATATGTAACTTCTTTATGGGATTTCCTATAATAGCATAGATATGCTATAATAGTATTTTTTTGGGTCAACCCGTGTAATCAAAAGTTTACCCAAAAATTTAAGAGAAATTCACAAAAATACACCCTTTTAATTTTCCCTTTACAAAACTACACCTAATTCAATATTTTTACATATTAATATATTTTCAAAATTTAAAAAACTTGATTTACCCTTTTAAAAATTACCAAAATTAAAATATTTTCATTTGGTTCGCTAATTAGTGTTTGGGGTATAGTATTAAAGGGGAAGGATTGTGTGGGTAAGATTTATTTGAATTTAATTTTGAGTGTTTAGGTGTAGTTTTGTGAAATAATTTTGAAATGGTGTAATTTTGTGAAATGTAATTCTAACGGTGTAGTTTTGTAATTCTCCCAAAATTTAATAATAATTTCTAATTGTAATCCATGTTGATAAGTTGCTTTTGTAAATGGGGAATATATGTTGGAACTCAAATATATTGGAGAAACCACAAAACTATACATTTGAAATTACATTTCATCAAACTACACCATTAAATATTCAAGTTAAATACAAATTTTACCTCACACTAATCATATATAATAAATGACAAGTAATTTTGCTTATATGTGGCAAGAAGTGGAAATTAAGATTTATTTTTATTTTTTATTAATATAGTATTTATGTTATTTGTTTATGATTATCTCTTTTATTTTTAATAGTTTATATCATCACATATTATTTATTAATATAATATTTCGAAATTCAAATTATATTTTCTAAAATTAAGGATTTTTTTATATTTTTATTAATTTATTATTTGTTTATGATTAGTTTATATCATCACATATTATTATTAATTTGATATTTCGAAATTTCAATTATACTTCCAAAAATTAAGGACCTTTTTATTTTTATTAATTTAATATTTTTGTTTATGATTATCCTTTTGATTTTCGAGTTAATTAGCGTATTAGGTACCTTTAAAACATAATTCACCAATTATGTTATTTTGATGTAGAATTTTTGGTAATTTTATTTGATTTTCGTAATTAAAATAACAAATTTATCCTTATTCACAAAAATCATTCACGAAAAATCATTGACATAAATTATTCATAAAGATCATTAACAACTCATCCTTGACATAAATCATTCATTCGCATATATTATTTATCATTCACATAGACCAATCATCATTGACAACAATCATTCACTCGAAATTATTCAAATATGAAATGACAAGTAGTTTTGCTTATGTATCTCAAGAAGACAAAATTAAGGAATTTTTTTGATTTTTTATTAATATTGTATTTTTGTTATTTGTTTATATTTATCTATTTATTTTAATAGTTTATATCATCACATATTTTTTATTAATCTAATATTTCAAAATTTTAATTATATTTCCTAAATTTTTTTAATTTAATATTTCAAAATTCCAATTATATTTTCTATAATTAAGGATTTTTTATATTTTTAATAATTGTTAATTTATTATTTTTTATTTTTATAACAGGTAAAATACCTATAACAAAATATTATTATCATTAATATGCGGACCCCGCGCTATACAATGGACAAAGTTTTATTATCTTTTATAATATAATTAGACTCATATATAATAAAAAAAAATTATTTCATGTTTTAAATTAATCTTGGAAAATAAAGAAATATTGTATAACGAATACAATTTATTTAATACACTGTTTCCCATTATAATTATTAAAAAAGAGAAATTCACAAAACTACACCTTTTTAACCCTCTCTTCACAAAACTACACCTAATTCAATATTTTCACAAATTTACACCCTTTCAAAATTTTAAAAGTTTGATTTACTCTTTTAAAAATTACCAAAATTAATTTTTTTTTATTTGGGTTCGCTAATTAGTGTTTAGGGTATAGTATTAAGGGGGTAGAATTGTGTGGGTAGGGTTTATTTGGATTTAATTTTGAGTGTTTTGATGTAATTTTGTGAAGTAATTTTAAAATGGTGTAGTTTTGTGAAATGTAATTCAAATGGTGTAGTTTTGTGATTCACCCTATCACAAAACTACATCATTTGAATTACATTTCACAAAACTACACCATTTCCAAAATACTTCACAAAACTACACCTAAACACTCAAAATTAAATCCAAATAAACTCTACCCAAACAATTCTACCCCCTTGATACTATACCCTAAACACTAATTAGCGAACCCAAATGAAAAAAATTTAATTTTGGTAATTTTTTAAAGGTTAAATCAAGCTTTTAAAATTTTGAAAGGGTGTAAATATGTGAAAATATTAAATTAAGAGTATTTTTATGAAAAAGGGGTTGAAAGGGTGTAGATTTGTGAATTTCTCTTATTAAAATCTTCATTATAGAATATTATAATAGGTAGAATAGGTAAAATACCTATAACAAAATAGATTAATACACTATGAGCGCGGGCAGTGGCGGATGCATAAAAAAATTTAGGAGGGTCATCTTATCTATTAAATGTAAAACATTTTTTTAAGAACCCTTCAAAAACATTATAATCATCATATAATGCCACTACATAATTATATCATAACCTATTTTTTGGAATTGGTTTTATGATTACAATGAATCAAGTTATATAGTTCACAAAACCCACCAAATTAGGCTCAATCTAATACAAATTAGGCAAATCGATTGCCTCCTTTTCAAAAAGTTTAATGCATATATCTTACCGTTAAAATTGGAACCAAAACACAAAATTATATCGATTTAATTTTCAACTTTAAAAACGGAAACAATAATATTTAAATAATATATTTGATAACAATAGATTTTATGGATTAATTTATTAATAAAGTAATTTATTTACGGATTGTTTCATATTTAAATCTATGTATAATCGTAGTTTTTAAGTTTTTAATATCCAATTTGAATAAAAATTATCTCTACATATTTTAATTTTTGTAATTGGTTATTAAAAATCACTAATGACAATTGTTATGGGACTAAATCAATTTAGTTTATGCATAACATATATGTATAAGTTTTTCAACGGATTGGAATATATCAAATATAGTTTATAAATATAACCAAATCATGTTCGAAAAATCAAAATCTATATAGATAAAGAAATTGTATATTTTCATCACTATAAGAAAATAATAAAAGTTACAATTACAATATATTCATGTACTACGTGAAATATAAGACCACAAATAGAGATGTCAAATGGGCCTTTAGCCCGCGGGCATAGCCCTATATGCAGTTTAGCGGGGCGGGTATGGGCATGTCACGGAAAGTCCAAAATACGGCGGGTCTTGCGGACTAGGACCGTCGGGTCGCGGACAAAATACAGATTGCCCATCGCGGGTTCTCGGGTTCACGGAGTATCCGCAAAAACAATTAGTTTCTACTTTCTAGGCTTTTTTGGTGTAATTTGTTTCTTGGCGGGCCGGACCGCTGCGGACAAAAATGAAACGCGGTCCATCGCGGACGGTCCGTTTGGCCGCGGGCAAGCCCATCTGCCATCTCTAACCACAAACATATAATCCAAAAAAATTGTTGAATACATTTTTTACCAAAAAAATTTAAATATATAATATAAGTAAAACATATTTTATTATATAGAAGGCCACAACAAATTAAAAACCGCACATATGTGCGGTTCCGCATCTAGTTAAAGTTTAATAGGAGAAATTAATAATAATGGCTAGGGTCAATTAAAAAAAATGTGATAAAAACTATACTACTATTTTTTTTTCGACGTGGGTCATTTGACCACCCTTACACTATGGTGCCTCCGCTACTGTGCGGGTCAAACCATCTAGTTAAATAGTAAATCTAAATGATTTTTTTTTAATAAATTTTTAAAGGGTAGTTTTACTATTTAAAATTTGAAAAACTAAAAGTGTATATTTAAAAATAATTTGAGGTAAATGTATTTTTAGTGAATGAAAGTTTAAAAGGGTGTAATTTTGAATTTCTCAAATTTATTTGTGTTGTATATAAAGAAACTAGATTAAATGTATTTGCGAGATTTTAATAAAAATTTAAAATCAAGAAATTAAAATAAAACAACCGGATACTAAAAAATACCGACACACAAATTTTATTATGTACATTCATCTCAATGATATTAACTAAAAATAATATTCTCGTTGGTTTACTTAAATTTAAATTGCATAAAAAATATGGTAAATAATAAAAAACTTCATATCTCAAAAAAAGGAAATAATCATTAAATAAAATAAACAAAAACAAGATTTCCTTTTGTCTTCCTTTATTAAATTGGAAAACAAAAGCGGAACAAGAAAACCAACACACACTAACCCTAAGGTTTCTCTATCTCTATATAAACCTAACCTAAAGTTCACATAAACAAAAAATCTCTCATAACTTCTTTTTATATTCCTTTATAATTATAAGAATTCCTCTTGTTTATTTGTTTTCTCTCACAATGGGTTCAAGTTTCTCAATGTTTAATAACAAACGACGATTGATAACAACTAGGTCACAACTTGACCAAGAAATCAATCTTTTTCTCAACAGAAACCAAACACATCATCAAGATCCTCTATCCACAAATACTATTATTGACCATCAACAACAACATCAAGACCAACTTATCTCTTCTTTCCTCGAAATCGCTATAGGCCAAACCCACGAAACCGCGAGGAAGTTTTTACAGGCAACAAATTGGAACATAGAGGAATCTGTCAACCTCTTTTTCATCAAAAACAACAACAACAACTATGATCATTGGCACGACATTCGTGTCGATGAGCAGCCACGTTCTTCTTACCGAGAATTAGATCCGAGTTTGTCTTCCTTGTACCGTCCTCCTATAGATCTTGTTTTCGAGGGTTCTTTCGAAGAGGCCAAGTCGGTTTCTTCAAGAGAGAATCTATGGTTGTTAGTGAATCTTCAGTCTAGAACAGAGTTTGCTTCTCTTACACTTAACCGAGATCTTTGGTCGAACGACGCCGTTTTAGAATCGGTTAGGTCTAGATTTGTCTTGTGGCAAGTCTATGATCATACAACACAAGGTAAAAAGATTTCAAATTTTTACAGAATCGACTCTGGTCCTCCTGTGGTGCTTGTGATTGATCCTATAACTGGTCAGAAGATGCGTATGTGGAGCGGCGCGATCGATGCTCAAAGTTTTTTGGAGGATTTGGTGCGGTTTATGGAGGAAGGTCCTAATGAACACATTTATTCTTTGATAAGGAAAAGATATCCAGAGGCAAAGGTGACTTGTTCGTCAAGCTATAACACCTTTCAGGTCCCACCTCCTTCTTGGGGTCAAGAGTTTGAAGAGGAAGATGCTTGTTCAGCAAGCAACAACATCGAGCAAATCATGGTTCCTTCTTGGGGTGAAGAGTTTGAAAAGGAAGATGCTTGTTCGTCAAGTAACAACATCGAGCAAACCATGGTTCCTTCTTGGGGCGAAGAGTTTGAAGAGGAAGATGCTTGTTCGTCAAGTAACAACATCGAGCAAATCATGGTTCCTTCTTGGGGCAAAGAGTTTGAAGAGGAAGATGCTTGTTCGTCAAGCAACAACATCGAGCAAACCATGGTTCCTTCTTGGGGCGAAGAGTTTGAAGAGGAAGATGCTTGTTCGTCAAGTAACAACATCGAGCAAATCATGGTTCCTTCTTGGGGCAAAGAGTTTGAAAAGGAGGATGCTTGTTCCTCAAGTAACAACACCGATCACAACAAAACCGAACAAGTCATGTCTCCTTCAGGTGAAGAGTTTGAAAAGGAAGATACTTTTTCCACAAGCAACAACATCGAAAAAGCCGTGGCTCCTTCTTGGGGTGAAGAGTTTGATAAAGAGGTTACTTGTTTGTCAAGAAACAACACCGATCAAGCCGTGTCTCCTTCTTGTGGTGAAGAAGAGACATGGTTAGAGTATCCAGATTTGACAGAAGAACCAAACGAAGATTGCGATAGAAACATTGTGTGCGGTATATGCGTTAGATTTCCAGATGGGAGAAGAAAACAGAGGAAATTTCTCAAGACAGAACCAGTTCAGCTTCTATGGTCTTTTTGTTATTCTAACATGGAAGATTCCGACAAGAAGAAGTTGTTCAAGCTAGTTCATGCGATTCCTGGTGCTTGCAAGACTCTAGATTACGAAGATAACCTAACTTTCGACCAATCACGGCTCGCCAATTCAATGATCTCGGTTGCTTGGGAATGAAGTTTTGTAGGTTTAGTTTTATCATTTATTAATGGAAATAAACGATATATTTTGAATATTAAGGCTAGTTAGTGTAATATAGCTTCAACATCTAAAGGATCTCCTTAATATTCCTAAAAGGATATATTTTTATTTATTTATTTAAGAATATTACAATGAATAGTTTAAATCCCGGAAAAATAGGAAGTGATGCCTAATTTATCGTACTGAATTTTGATACTCAAAAAAGTATCATCTGCTAATAAAGGAATTAAACTTTTTAACAAAAAGTAAATAAAGGAATTAAACCATTGCGATTTAATGATTTTATTGTACTTTTATGCATTAAAATCAACATTTTTTTTGGTAATAGAGAGTCTCACTCTCTAGTCTTATTAAGAAAACTAGGGGAGTACCCGCGCGTAGTACGCGCGGGTGTTGTTATCATTTCGTTTTTTTATGCAGTTTTTGAGTAAAAATCTACATTCGCGTAATATATTGTAAAAATATACGTTCGCGTAATATATTGTAAAATATACGTTCGCGTAATATATTATATATTGTAAGATAACACATTATAAGATACACTCTAAAAAATTGAACTGCACTGGAATTTTAAAATATTGTTATACTCAATATGTTCCTTATTAAATGTTGTTTTAGAATATTTTTTTTTTCCTCTTTAAATGTAATTTTAGTTTATTTCAACATATTTTCTATATTATACCCCTTAATTTCATTAAAAAAAATATAAAAAATATAAATTAATTTCATTTAAGTCATTTTACAACATTCCTTAATTTTTGTGAAAATCTTTAAAACGCAATTTAATGTGGAAGAAAAGAAGTATTTGTAATAATTTTAGTGACTATTTGTATTAAGTGTAAATTAAAATTATTTTAAATTTAATTTTTTTTTATATTTTCGCTTTTTTAAATTAATATTTTAAAAGTTTTGTTTGCTAAAGCAATTGATAAATAAAAATATTAGTATTTACTTGGGTTTGAAAAATTTATGATGTTAATCTAATTGAATTTAGATAAAGTTTTAGCAAGTAGTTTAATTTATGCCCTTATAAAAATTTATTTTCTACTTCAGTTTAAGAATTGAGCAATCTTTCTCTTATTGTAGCAAATATATGATATTTTAGCTTTTGAAGTATTTATAATACTTGAAATGCGAGCTACATTTAAAATGAATCGAAAAATTCTTATTAAACTCGATAAGTTGTTAAATTATTTTATACATAACCTAACGATTTTGCATTATGAATGTCTTATCTAACTGGTTTATTCGTTTGCCAAATAAAAATTATAGTTGTGCTCGTATGTATAAAATGTTAACTTTGAACTCCAAACACTTTAGGATGAATGTTGTTAAGTGGAGATCCAATCCTAATGAGAAGGTATATGCGTTGCGAATGAATTTCATTTTTCCTTAATATGGAAAATATAGTTCTCATTATACATCTATCTACTGAAAAATTATTTATCCAAATAATAAAATATTTACGTAATTCATAAGGTGATGTCCTTTTTACTACACCATTTCAAAATAACTTCACAAAACTACACCTAAACACTAAAAATTAAATCCAAATAAACCTTACCGACATAATCCTACCCCCTTAATACTATACCATAAACACTAATTAGCGAACCCAAATGAAAAGATTTTAATTTTGATAATTTTTTAAAGGGTAAATCAAGCTTTTAAAATTTTTAGAGGGTGTAAATATGTAAAAAAATTGAATTAGGTAGAGTTTTGTAAAGGAATGGAAGAAAGTGTGTAGTTTTGTGAATTCCTCTTTATATTTTATTATTAAATGACTTTTGTCTTTAAGTGTTTTTTATTTGATGTTTATTAATTTTAAATGAATTTTATCAAATATTTAATTTTAATTATGTATTTAATATTTATTGCCACATGTCTTTTATAAGGAGAAAATTCTATCATCTTTTATTGTATAGATTTTTAATCAAATCCTTTTGTTTGGATCTCATTTTCATGTTGGGCTTCCGAAAAAAAATAAAAGAGATAGTTAATAGTTAATTTTGGCCCAAACCTAAAAAACAAAGGACACGTGGCAGCAGCTGGAGAAAAGTTATTCTCTTATTATAGTATAGATAAGAAAATAAGACTACAAACAAACTAGCCGCAAAAAAATCACAAAAATACATCAAACAGATTTCGTGATCATAGCATCAACAGGGCAGGATAAAATATTTTTTGGCTTAGGATAAAACTAAAGCAAACCTAAGATACTTTTCCAATAAAGTTTTAGTGATTGAAAAACAGAAAATGTGCATAAGAAGATATTGGCTCATTAGAATCTTTACCAAGAAAAATCAATGAAAAATTCATGAATGGGAAGAGAGAAAAGAGTATGTATTTCTTGATAATTTGAAAATTTGAAAAGAGTAGGTACATTTTGAGACATAAATTTGCTAATTGGGTGATTTTTATTTTAATTTGTTAAAATGTGATTTTCACGTGTTAAATTACAATTTTACCCTTAACTTCAAAATTGTCAAATCTCGTGAATGATTGTCTGTAAATGATATTCTGTGAATGATTTTGAGTGAATGATCGTTGTGAATGATGAATTGTCTCTGTGAATGATGAATTGTCTCTGTGAATGATCAATGGTCTATGTGAATGATAAATAATACATGTGAATGATAAATAATACATGTGAATGACTAATAGTATTCGTGAATAATCCATGTGAACGGTGAATCGTGAACGACCTCCCGTGAATGATCTATGTAAATGATTTTATATGAATGATTTTTGTGAATAAATTCTGTGAATAAGGGTAAATTTGTCATTTTAAATACGAAAATCAAACAAAATTATCTAAAATTTAATTATTACATCAAAATCACTCAATTGGCAAATTATCTTTTGTACCCAAAACACTAATTAACTCTATTTCTTTCATGATAAATGTATTTATTAGGGGTGGACAAAAAATCAAATGACCCAAAAATTATTAGGAATGGGAATTCAAGTCATATATAGGGGGTAAGGCAAATACAATTAACTATGGATGTCAAGAAATCGCCTAGATATATGTGGATTTAAGGTAAAAATACCAATAAATATGTTTTGTACCAAAATATTATTATATACTAGATGAAATCCCGCGTAATACGCGGACATATTACATAAAAATATTTTATAATTATATATTAATATTGTTAGTAAATTTGTATAGTTATAGTTAGATTTAAACGAAAACTAATATTATACCCGTTATTTTATTAATAAATAAATATAAAAGGCACAACAATATATGATAATACTAAATAAGTGATTTTTACCTTTTTGAGAAATTCACAAAACTACACCCTTTCAATCCTCCATTCACAAAACTACACCTAATTCAATATTTTCACAAGTTTACACCCTTTCAAAATTTTAGAAGCTTGATTTAACCTTTTAAAAATTACCAAAATTAAAAAAATTTCATTTGGGTTCGCTAATTAGTGTTTAGGGTATAGTATTAAGGGGGTAGGATTGTTTGGGTAGGGTTTATGTGGATTTAATTTTGAGTGTTTAGGTGTAGTTTTGTGAAGTATTTTTGAAATTGTGTAGTTTTGTGAAATGTAATTCAAATGGTGTAGTTTTATAATTCTCCCTACTTTTTTCATCTATTAAGATATAAAAATAACACATTTTTTGTTTTATTACTTTGCTTTTGTTATTTACATGAAAAACATTTGTTTATTTTTCAAGTAATTTTACTATTTTATTTTTTCTTAATTTCTATTTTTTATTGATTATTTCTTAAAATATTTTTAAATTTTTCTTTTTCTATGTTATTTTCCTTATTTCTGATTATTTTATTTTTCTACATTTATGGATTAATTTATTTTGTTTCTAATTATTTGATAATTAATGTTAAATTTTTATTTTGGATTAATTTATTTTGTTTCTAATTATTTGATAATTAATGTTAATTTTTTATTTTGATTATTTTTTTTATTTCTGTTTTTCTCAATATTGTTAAGTTTCCACTTTATAAGATGTTTACGTATCAGTTTTAATACATATGTCACGATCTGAACTAACCATTTTTTGTTTTTCCTTTCACATTTTTCTTATTTTTTGTTTTGCTTTTTTTCCTAAACGTTACCTTTTTTTCTTTTAAAATTATTAACATTTTTCCTAAAATTATTAAGATTATTAACATTTTTCTTTTTTTTTAATTGTGACACATATCACGATCTGGTGAGTTATAATTAAACTCGCTCACTTTTATATAATAAGATTATGAGTTTTTCTTGGTTGTTGTAATTTAGTTAATTTACAAATCCCTATGAGATTTTAAAATTAAGAAAATTTTATTATGGATTTTGAAATAAGATGATTTATCTTCGGATTTGCTTTTTTGTATTTTGAACTCAAAAACACTTAGAAATCCACAAAAATATAACGTGGTTTTTAAATTCCAATTATATATACTATTAAAAGAGAAGACAAAACGTCTACGTGTCGCGACGAGGATATTTTTTATTTTTTGTTCGATTAATTCTATAAATTATATTTCAGGTCCAACGAATTCAGACCCAAATATAAAACTTTTAAGAATTAAATATCTTCCACGTTGAAAACAATAAGAAACAAAATAAGAAAGGGAGAATTACAAAACTACACCTTTTGAATTACATTTCACAAAACTACACCATTTCGATAAATTCTATAAATTGTATTTCAGGCCCAACGAATTCAGACCCACATATAAAACTTTTAAGAATTAAATTTCTTCCACGTTGAAAACAATAAGAAACAAAATAAGAAAGGGAAAATTACAAAACTACACCTTTTGAATTACATTTCACAAAACTACACCATTTCAAAATTACTTCAGAAAACTACACCTAAACATTCAAAATTAAATCCAAATAAACCCTACCCACACAATCCTACCCCTTAATACTATACCCTAAACACTAATTAGCGAACCCAAATGAAAATATTTTAATTTTGGTAATTTTTAAAAGGGTAAATCAAGCTTTTAAAATTTTGAAATGGTGTAAATATGTAAAAATATTGAATTAGATGTAGTTTTGTGAAGGAAGGGTTAAAAGGATGTAGTTTTGTGAATTTCTCAATAAGAAATCTTCTAATATAAATAAGACTTAAATTTTTGTTCGACGAATTCTATAAATTATATTTCAGGTCCACATATAAAACTTTTAAGAATTAAATTCTCCCACGTTGAAAACAATAAGAAACAAAATAAGAAATTTTCTAATATAAATAAGACTTTATCACATACAAAATCATTAAAGCGGACCTTCTTCTAATGGACCTGCGAATTTCGGTAAATGGATTGCGCCTTCATTTACCGGGGTATGCATAATGCGGATATTTTTCTTTGAATAATCTTGCAAAATTTGATTAGTTATTTCGGCTTTCGATAATGGTTTTTCATAGATGCATGTCTCGTAAATTGCCAACGGGTATCGGGAACTTTGATTAGTGGATTGAAGCCTAGGCATTCGGTTTTCAGGTGAGGCTCATTCGAGTTCGGGTTTTTCGGGTTAAAGGATATAGGATCCGTTCGGGTTATTTACAAATACAATTTGTTCGGTTCGAATCTATTCGGTCCAGGTCGAGTTTCATATACTTAATAAAACCTGACATGGAACCAAATATTATTCGGTTCGGGTTTTTTGATTTTTTGGTTCGAATTTTCAGGTTTTACATATTTTTGGTAAGAACTTCCGGTCTTATTTCGGGAAATTCGGGTTCGGATTTTGGTTCGGCTTATTCATGTAACCCACAAAAATTGAAATAGCCTACTAAAATCCAAATTACCTTATCAAAACTATATACATGTGTATATCTTCGGGTCTATTCGAGTACAATTCGTGTCTCAGGTCGGTTCAGATTAAAACGAAAACCCGAATTAGAAAATATTAAAACGCGATAGGATAATATGAGAATCGAACCCGGACCAAACCGGATTTTTCAGGTCGATTCGGTTTCGGGTTTCGGATTAAATGTTCAACCCTAAATTGATCAATTCATGATCTTCCATAATATAGTTTAATATTATTTATGAATATTTTGTCCTGGGCAAGGTGCGGGGTATTTACCTAGTTAATCATTAAACGAATAATTTCAAGTATGATTTAAAAATCACTAATCCATCAACATATGATTATCCGGATCAACTCATCGAGTATTAAAAAATTGCTAACTTTATCAAAAACTAAAAAAATATCATTGTATTTTTTTTATTATTGTTAGCATGCAAACAAGACAATCACCTAAAAACTATCACCAAAACGGCAAAAAAGCAAGTTTTACATAATATTAGATAATATCTTGCGTATACACGGGAGTATAATACAATATTTCTTTTTTTGTCACAATAATACAATATTTCTAAAACTGAAAAAATCAAAATATAAAATCAGAAAAACATTTGAAATAATATTATAAACAATATTGAGAATATTGTTACAAATTTTTTATTGTAGACACTTTATCCCACTGATTAGAATAATCCTTTTAAGAATGAATATAATTTTATGATAAAGATATCAAACTAATCTATATTTTTGATAAATATAATTACATATGTATGATATACAATATTATATATTACAAATAAATATTGTGTATAATATAGAAATTTTAAATATAAGAATTCATGAATGTACCTTATAAATCTTTTGTCTTGTTTGCTAATTTAACAATATCACTATGCTTTCGGAATTAAAAAAATTCAAACAGTATTTGACCAAATTTTCATCGAGGTAATTATTCAACTCTCTTTAATCTTGTATGAAACTTTTTCGAATATTTTACGGTTGTAACTACAACGTTTGTGAAACTTGTGAGCAATCTCGATTGTTTATATATTAGTAATTATGTAACTTTTTTTCTTTTAGTATTGAAATTAAATTAAACTTTTGATTATGCTAAACTTGATATAATATTGAGAGAATTACAAAACTACACCATTTGAATTATTTTTCACAAAACTACACAATTTCAAAAATACTTCACAAAATTACACCTACACACTCAAAATTAAATCCAAATAAACCCTACCCACACAATCCTACCCCCTTAATACTATACCCTAAACACTAATTAGCGAATCCAAATAAAAAGATTTTAATTTTGGTAATTATTAAAAGGGTAAATCAAACTTTTAAAATTTTGAAAGGGTGTAAATATGTGAAAAAATTAAATTAGGTGTAGTTTTGTGAATGAGGGGTTGAAAGGGTGTAGTTTTGTGAATTCCTCTATAATATTCTATTTTTGTTGACATATATTGAATAATATAACTAAAGTTATATTCAACAATTTTTCATAAAATTATTTATTTAGTAACATTAGACTTAAGATTTAATTATAATATTTATTTTTCTTTTTCTTTTAGGATCGTAATTGTATTATAATCTTATTATAACTTTAAAATTATTATTGTTTTTAAAAATAAATATTGAATAATATAATGAATTTCATGTTAATATTTCTTATTTATCTATTTTTTTGTTTTTATTTTAGCAATGAATTAACGACGATTTCTTATAAGTCGTCACTAATTCGTCGTTAAATTAACAACGAATATGTGTTGTCATCTTATTCTAAATTATTAAATTCGGAAACTATTTTTTTTACTTCCGACACTGATCTGTCGCTAATTTGTAGCTAATATGTCGTCGCAAATTCGTTGTTAATTCGTCGTAGCGACGAATTTTGTTCGTCACTAATTTTGCAAGGAATTAGCGACGATTTCAAAATAGCGACGAGCATATAGCGACAAAAATTTCGATGTCACTAATTCGTTGACAAAAGCGTTTAACAACAAATTAGCAACGATATATGTCGTTGCTTAAACCCCAAATTCTTGTAGTGATATCCCCTCAATGAACAAGCTACAATCTAACCTTCATAGGGGTGAAAAGCATCACGCCTAAATAAAAATGGGCATTACAAAATTACATTTCATAAATTATAAGTATATTTTTGAAGTTTATTTTACAAAACTATACTAAAACCGTAAATTTTAAATCCAAACAATGTTTAATGACAAAATCCTATCATCTTTAACACTAAAATCTAAATATTAAAGGGCAATTCTAATAAATATCATTAAATAAAGTTTTTTAACACAATTACCACACATTTTTCGAAAGTTTTACAAATACAATTAAAAAAGTTTTTTCTCTTAAATACCACAAATCTTAAATTTTCAAAATTACACCCAAAACCTTCAAAATTATACACTACCCCCTTCAAAACTATACCGTAAACACTATATAACAAATCCAAATAAAAAAATTTAAATTCTAAAAGTGTTAAAACTCGTTTTTGTAGTTGTGGTATTTTTGTAAAGTCTACTTTTTGATGGTATTTTTGATATAAAAAACATTTTAATTGTATTTTTGTTATAAAAAACTTCTTAATGGTATTTTTAAAACAAAAACTTATTTTGGTGGTATTCTAAGAAATTTCTCAATATTAAATAGTGAGCGCCCAAATAATAAATTGAAATTTAAGCAAACTTTCAAAAGATTAGTCTACCTTTGAATTTTTTTAAAATGTGTAAACTTAAAAAAAATTGAAAATGGTAACCGGGAGTTTTATAAATTTCGCAAATAAATAGAACCTTTTTGAAATAAATGATAACTTAAAGGATCTAAAATTAAATTCCCGAAATACTTTCTCTTCCTGTCCTTACAAACTGTACTGAAACTTAAACGAGACACCTTTTTAAATGGTCGTTTTCAAGAAGTCATAATCTTCTATAACCACCAAAAATCTCTTATACCATTTTTATTTTATTTGTAATAATATAATTTGAAAATTCACAAATTTAAACCCTAAACTAATCAAATTGTCTTGCTTTAAGTTTTGCGAACCCAAATGGTAAGATTTCAATTTCTATACCCTAAAAATATGCAAAAAACATTTTAAAATTGATTTTATATTCATATTTGAGTGATTTTATAAAAAAATATTTTAATTTCGTTTTTTGATTTTTGAAATATTTTTTTCAGATTCGTAAAATTAAATTAAAAATATTCGCGAAAACAGATTTTAAAAATATTTATTTTTGTGACGTATAAAATTAAAAACTTAAAAAAATCAAAGAGCACCCTTGAAATATTAAGTTATTTCAAGGGAGAATTACAAAACTACACCATTTGAGTTACATTTCACAAAACTACACCTAAATACTCAAAATTAAATCCAAATAAACCATACCACACAATTTTACACTCTTAATACTATACCCTAAACACTAATTAACGAACCTAAATGAAAAGATTTTAATTTTGGTAAATCAAATTTTTAAAATTTTAAATTTTAAAAATGTGTAAATATGTGAAAAAATTAAATTATGCGTAGTTTTGTGAATAAGGGTTCAAAGGGTACTTTTGTGATATTTCAACTTAAACCGGCAAGTTGGTGAAGATGAGATCCAACAAATTAATAACATTATTATCAAAAAACAGCAAAACAAAATAAAAATAAAAATAAAGCAAAGTCCAGACATAATAATCACAAGAAATACAGAGAAAGAAAATATCTCTCTTAATTAAAATCATTATTAAGCACTTTTTTATTTAATTATCGAAGGAGGATCTGAAGAAAATAAAAGAGAGAGAGAGAGAGAGATGCATCTGATAAATGCGGTGGCGGCGGCGAGGATGCTGACCGGAATCGGACAATCAAACGGCGTCGGAGGAGAAGTGATTCCGTTCGGATCGATATGGTGGATAACATACGCAGGCGTGTCTTGTTTCCTTGTCCTTTTCGCAGGAATCATGTCTGGTCTCACTTTAGGGCTTATGTCTCTTGGTCTCGTCGAGCTCGAGATTCTTCAACGCAGTGGCTCTCCTAGCGAGAAACAACAAGCCTGTGATAAAATCTCCTTCTTCTTCTTCTTCTTCTTCTTCGTTTATTGGATTTTGAATCTAAATTAAAATTGATTGTGAAAATTGATTATTTTTTTTTGTAAATTTCAGCTGCGATTTTTCCTGTTGTTCAGAAACAGCATCAGCTTCTAGTGACATTATTACTGTGTAATGCTGTTGCAATGGAGGTAAAAGATTTATTACATGTTCATGTCTCAATGATGGACTTGTGTGTATATTTGATTTTATTTGAATTTGTGGTGAATTTTTTTGGCAGGGGTTACCTATATATTTGGATAAGTTGTTCAATGAGTATGTTGCTATTATTCTTTCTGTCACTTTTGTTCTTGCTTTTGGTGAGGTATGTATGTTTTTTTTTGCTTTATTTTTGTTGTTGTTTAATTTCTATGTTTTATTAAGGGTTTTTGTTTGACTTATTTAAAGGTTATCCCTCAAGCGATATGTACTAGGTATGGACTTGCGGTTGGAGCGAATTTTGTTTGGCTTGTTCGGATTTTGATGGTTCTTTGCTATCCGATTGCTTTTCCCATCGGAAAGGTATATATATAGCCAAGAATGTTTATTATTGTTTTTTGGATCAATTAGTTTAACTCATGAATATTCATAACTATATGTTGGCCTATCGATGGCTCTTTCTTTCTATGTAATTTGTATCAATTCTTTGATAGTTGAGACCTTCGCTATATGCTTATTTTTACTGCGCACGATGAGTTCCATATTTCAGGTTTCTCTTCTTACTTTAATAAGTATTTTTTACGTTCTCTGTTAACGCCTTTTTATGCTTTTGGTTTAGATATTGGATTTGGTGTTGGGACACAATGACGCTTTGTTTAGACGGGCTCAGTTGAAAGCTCTTGTATCTATTCACAGCCAAGAGGTATATAAGAAACTTTGAAGACATTGATTACTTTTGGGAGTTTCCGGCGACTAACTTTGCTACATTGTTCCTTTGAATATGCTTTTAGGCTGGCAAAGGAGGTGAACTTACGCACGATGAGACGACAATCATTAGTGGAGCCCTTGATTTGACTGAGAAGGTATGTCCTTAGGGTTTCTAGAGTTCCTGAGTCATGGCTTGATCTGCATAGTATATAGTGAAACTTGTTCATGCTTAAGTGGTATATTTGGTTTGGACAGACTGCACAAGAAGCCATGACACCGATTGAATCGACTTTCTCCTTGGATGTAAATTCAAAGCTCGATTGGTGAGTTTAGCTCATTCTTCTTCTATTATTGATTCTGAAATTATTATCAAATCTTATCTTTTACTGTTTTCTGTGTAAATAATCTTATAGGGAAGCTATGGGTAAAATTCTCGCACGAGGCCATAGCCGTGTCCCTGTCTACTCTGGGAATCCAAAAAACGTTATCGGACTTCTCCTGGTAAGTGTTGTTCACTCTTATCAGTTTATTTGTGGCTGCTTTGCACATTCAAAACAAGCGACTCCGATGTTTGCTAGGTGAAGAGTTTGCTTACGGTTCGCCCTGAAACAGAGACCCTCGTCAGCGCAGTTTGTATACGCAGAATCCCAAGGTTTTGGCATTACTTTTTTTCTACCTCCATTTTGCTTCCGCGGCCGTCTATGTGTAGTATGTAACTTCGTATTGTGATCGTCATTATAATGGCTTCAATAGGGTTCCAGCTGATATGCCTTTATACGATATTCTAAATGAGTTTCAAAAAGGAAGCAGTCACATGGCCGCAGTTGTCAAAGTTAAAGGCAAAAACAAAACTCATCCTTCGACTTTACTCGAAGAAAACACCGAAGAAAACGATCTGACTGCTCCTTTGTTACTGAAACGAGAAGGAAACCACGACAATGTGATTGTTCACATCGACAAGGCTAATAGACAATCGTTGTTTCAAAGCAACGAGAACTCACCACAACACGGGTTCTTGCATACCTCAGATGCTATTGAGGACGGAGAAGTCATTGGTATCATCACTTTAGAAGATGTGTTTGAAGAGCTTTTGCAAGAAGAGATTGTTGATGAAACCGATGAATATGTTGACGTACATAAAAGGTTCGGTTAATATTCTTGTGGTATTCTTGTGATGTTATTTTAGCGCTAAATATACTTTTGATAGTATTCGTGGGAATTGCTCATAAATTGTATTTTTGGAAAATAACTTGTGTTGTTTTTTTGGCCTAGAAACTTTTTTCGATGGTATTTTAACGAGAAATTCCTTTAAATACTATCAAAAAAGGTTTTGAAGCCAAAAATACATCACAAATTTGTTTCCTATAATACCATTAAAAAGCTTATGGACCAAAATACCATTAAAAACAAATTTTAACACTTTAGAATTTAACTTTTTTAATCTGGCTTCACTATTTAGTGTTTAGGGATTATTTTTAAACGTTTTAAGTCAATTTAAATTTTATGATATTTTAATCCAAAAAACCTTTTAATAGTATTCAAGTTAGAAAAAGTAAATTTTATGATATGTTACTTTTGTTGTTAAAACTTTTTTGATGGTGATTTGGGAATTGCCGTAACATAATGTACCAATGTGAGAAAAAGTCTCTCCCTTTGCAGGATTCGAGTAGCAGCTGCAGCGGCTGCTTCATCAATAGCTCGAGCTCCTTCGAGCCGGAGGTTAATAGCACAAAAGGCAACTGTGAGTGAACAGACTTTTGTAATTACAAATTGCTTTTGTTCTTTGTTTTGGAGAGAAGTGTTTAATTTTATTATGTGGCAGGGAGGACAAAGTAAGCAACCACAAACTTTAAAAGGTAATAATAATACTCAGGAACATGATAAGCTGCTTGGAACTATTACAGAACCAATTCGAGGAAACAAATGATTATAGATTCGATGTTGTGTTTCTTGCTCGAGGAGGAGACAAAAACTTTGTTGTGGTCTTAAGAAATGAACTAAAGATTCAAGTCTTGTGCAGGTTCTGTTTTATTTATAATTTTAAACTCTTTTGTCATCATCCTACATACATCTATATATATATATATATATACAATGGATGATTCGTCCAATCTTTGGATGATGTTTTTGTCTCCTAATGATATACTTTGTGTGTAAACACTTTACAAGACACATCATAGAATAGTCTTTAGAACAAAATACACAGCTTCTTTTGACACTATGTAACATTACAACAACATATACCAAAACCATATGTATGCACAAGCATATCAGTGTATTTCTGCGACAAAACGGTATTTTTGGTTCTTCCTGTTAGGTGTATTTCTTCAACAAATGGTATTTCTGGACACTGTTGTAGATCAACTAATATACTAATACTATAATATTCTGTACAACAAAGATCCTATGTAATGTAACAGCTTTGGTTATGTCTAAGACCGCGCAGATTCATAGAACAGAATCTGCGGTCTAACTTTTCTTTCGCCACAGAAACTGATCACACTCTTCCAGTTACCGACAACCTAAACGACATCACACATACACACATATCAATCAATGTCTTGCCTTGAGACAAAACCAAAAACTGTTTGTTCTTACCTCTCCTTTTAAAGACTCGCGATCGAGAAGAACCCATCGTGTCTTTTCATAAGCTATACAAACATGTTTTTCTTCTTCTTCTTCCTCATCACTACCACAACAAACCTGTAATCAACATCAAATACTATTTGAGAATGTAACAGAGAACAAAAATACCACAGAAAAATTAAGACAATCTCTTTATTACCATTGACACAAGTCGGTAAGTAGTGTTACGTTCTAAGCCATCGTATAGCCTGCTGAGATCTATATCGTACTCTAACGCCTTGACCGTTTTGTATATTTCTTCATCGGTTTCGCTCTTCTCCCATTCCAACACTTACATTTTGCACAAAACACACACACAAGCATCGTTTTATGATTAAGCATAACAAAACCGAAACAAGCATATGATATCTCACAATCAAAATGGTTCGAAACTTACAGATTATAAAGATCGGCGGGCATATACTTATAACGCGATGAACAAAGTTCGTCTCGCCACAGCCTCCTGTTTCGGTGTCACATACCATTTTGTATTCCAACATTCGGATCAGCTTAAGGACATCCACAAACTTTATATCTCCAAAAGCACACTGCATATATATACACAGACAGAACAGCTTAATAAGCTTAATCTGCATATATATAAGCACATAACAACTTCATTATAACAATGCATATATCTAAGTACTAAGCACATAACAGTTTTATAAGCTACTTGCATATATATATATAAGCACAACACATAACAGCTTTATAAGTACACTGTTTATAATCATTACGCACATAAGAGCTTCTTTAGACCAAAAAAGAAGAAGCACATGAGAGCTTTATAAGTGCATTGCATATATCACAATAAGTACAGAACAAGTTTATAAGTACACTCTACATATATAAGGATATGACATAAAAGCTTTATAAGTACACCACATGTACATAAGCACAGAACAGCGTGACAAGGACATTGCATATATATTATATGCACAGAGGAGCTTTCAGATAATCACATAACAGCTTTAAAAGCTACTCGCATATATATTAGGACAGAACAGCTTTATAAGTACACATTGCATAGATATAAGCACATAACAGATTTATAAGCACACTTGTTGGGTCATAAGTTTATGTAGAAGAAAGAAAAACACTAAACAAATTAAAACAAAGAAACACACCTTAAGATCTCTTATTGAATCTGCAGCAACTACAATGCCATAAGAGCCTTGCTCCGGATAATTCGGCTTCCTTCTACATTGTCTACAACTCATTCTCTCATATTCCTCTATAGTAAAAAGACGAGTAACCAAGCTCTCTCTCTCTTCGTTTTTCCAGCAATGCCAAAACTCAAGGATGGATACAAGGACTTGATCAGCACTGCCCGGCTGTGAAAAAACAGAGTAGATAGAACAAATTAAAAAACACATATATAAGTAATAAAACACCATGCTTAGTAGTTTATATCTTCTTCTCCAATACTAACCATGGCATGAACAACTTCGAAGGAAGCAAGTAACTGTGCCAAGAGGTAACCGTAGAATCCTTTGTCTTCGATCTCCCCTAATAGATAAGCAGAGAATAGATCTTGTAGGGCAATAGGAACCTGTTCTTCATTAAATGGTTTCTTATTGTGCATCAAATCTTCTTTAAAAGCCTTAATGTTCAAGACAGCCTGCAAGAACATAATGTTTTTGTGAACTTATAACAGAGGATAAAAGAATCGAAAACGGATCTTGTATTGGTTGTGAAACAACTTTCACCTTTAGTATCATGTCAAGAGCTGAATTGTATCTTGTTACAGCTTCTCCATGTGCTGGCTCCAAATATTCAGACAATGAATCTTGTTCAAGTTCAGGCATGTTTCTCATATCTTGAAGATGTCAATAAACTATAATTAAGACAAGAAATAACCGTTTAAAATATTTATCAACTGAGAAGAACTTTACCAACCATTGTCAGCTTTGTCGGTATTGGATGCAATCTCCATTGGACGATTATCTTCTTCTGGTTCCATAGAATCTTCTTCTACCGTAATTAGTGGTGGAGATGTACTTTCCGGTTCTAGGTTGTCTGACGGTTCACTGAACATGTAAGAACATGTTTTTACTCAGATAAAACCCCGAAAACAATATATCACACATGCAGAAAAAAGACTCTCTTGAAAGACACTTACTCTTCATGAGTCTTCTCAAAGGGACTAGACACGCACGGTGATGTTCTCTGTTACGCCATTGACACAAAATCATAGTCTTATTACACAATGAAAAAGCAGATAGAGAACCTAAGAGCTTCAAAGAGACCTTTCTGTTTTTGTTATTCTTCTTCTTCTTCGTCTGTGACTGTGACTTATTCTCCTCTTCCTCGATTAAAAAATACGCCTTTGCTGCATCTGACGTGGCTTTAGATTCCATATCTATAATCTTACCCTAGATATACGAGAAGAGACACAATAAGAAACATTTCAAAGACAAGATCAAAGAGCTTTGTCAATATATAAAACAAAACCAACCAGAAGGAAAGGTTTCAGCACTTTAAGGACATAAGAGCGGTTGTCGAAAACCGAAAGCTTAGTGAGACTGTTCAGCAAACTAATCCTTGAATTATCAATAAGCAAAATCTCCGAATCTAGTAGCAGAACCTACAAAGCCAATGTCATGATACTAAATTTAGATGAGCAAAAAATTAATGTTGTTAATGAAATAATTCAAAAGTAATGAAAATGAACCTTATGTGTGACTACTGTTTTAAGATGGTCTATAGACTCCAAAACTATATCATCCACGAGACCCTGACGCTCACGTATAACATTCAGGCAATCTTCTAAACCGAGGAAATCATATGTCGGAGCCTTTGCTCCTTCGAGTACATCTCGTACTGCACACAAGAATAATTTTGCAGTGGAGGAAACTTCGACGAGGACTATCTCTTCACATCTATCACATAGAAGAGGCGCATATCTCTTATTGTTTTGGCTCGTACACAAGTCCTTGATAGAAGTAAGAGCTTCATCGTAAGCTGAGAACCGAGCTTTCTTCGCGTGTTTGGTTCCCATAGTTGTACATGTGAACTGAACAGCTCTGAGAACACTCAACCAGATACTTAGGTTTTGTTCCCTGATAGGTACGGGGAAGATCTTATCTACCGTAGAGTAATCAACTAACCATGATATCATATCATCTCCTTGAGCAGAGGCCTTGGCGTAATGAACATTTGGATCAAAAGCTTCAATTTTCCCTTCATCATCTAACAACGAATAGTGTTTCTTAAGTAGTCTTCTATCAAGAAGCAAAAACGAACAATCAGGGTCGAAGTCGATCTTTTCTTTAACTTGAGTACGAGACAAGAAAGTATCCACTGCTTTGCAAACAAGATCCGTGCCATCATTCCTTTTGCACTTGATCTTCTTTAGAAAGTCTACAATTTTACAGAGTTCTTGACATTCCAAGAAACAGATAGTCTGAGGCGTTTCCAAAAGATGAAACTTGAGGAGGCTCTGCTCAGAAACACCGAATTTTCCGAGATGGTTAACAGGAAAGCGTACCAGCCAGTTTCGGACGCTGCAAGAGAGGATTTTAAGGTCAAGAAACAACACAAGGAGCGATTTTATCTCCTTGAGTAACTTCTTACGCTCTTCGTCCTCCTCCTCAGCAAAAGCTAAAGGCCATTCTTTGGACCAACCACTCTTGGGCGCAAACGCTTTCTTATCCACAGGACCAAGGTGGGTGTTGATTATTTCGACGGCTGCTGATGTATCCAGAGGCTCCCAATCTCCAACATTTATCTTACGAGCCCATTCTTTACCTATCCTCTTGTCCGAAATCTCGAATCCTGCGTCGTGCTCTTTTTCAAAATGTGCTTTACACTCTTCGCCACTAGAGAACTTTTTCGGAGAAAAGGAACACGGAGCTCCTCGACACATCCAGAATTTCCACTTCATGTCTTTCTTTGCACAAGTGATAGCTTCTTCCACAACATCTCTTCCGTTTCTCTCGTATACACCCTCGGCGTATTTCACAAGCTTTTCAATGCTTACTTTCATTAACTCCCTTTTGATATTAACATCTAAACCAACCCAATACAATCTCAAACCTTTGAAACCGTCACTAACCGGTTCCGGAATAGTATCCAAATTCAGAGCTTCCGGCTTTAAAGAACTAGTCTTTGAAGCTAAGATCATGTGCTCTGCTTCTTTGACTAAACTCTCAATCTTGCTTTTACTTTCGACTTCTCGTATTCCACATAAGACCTCGCAAGCATAAACACCAGAGCCGTCGTCGTAGATATCAGGTAGAGACAAGTACTGCTTAGCTTTCTTCAAGCATGCCCTGTAATACACTGTTGATCCAAGAGCTTGTGCTAGCCTCTGAAGCTCGCGTGCACACAAGCCTGACAATTTCTCATCTTTGGAGAAGCAAGAAGCAGTACCCAGCAAGTAAAGAACCTTCAAGTAGGAGTTGGATGGATTATTCGAGATTAAAGACAATACTTGACCTTGTAATCGATTAAGCAACCATCTGTTCTTGTGCTCTTTGTTGATTACAAGAATGTCTTCAACAATCACCAAGCTACCGTTGCAATCTTCGGTCATGGATAAACTAGCTTCTGCGTAGAGCTCCAGTATCGGAAGACCTCCATTGAAAGTAGTCTCGACGTCCATAGCTAAAAGATTCCTCTCAACAAAATTTTGTTTCTTGCGCTTTCTTGTGTTGTACGCGAGAAGGAGAAAGAAGAAGACGAAGCGGGAAAAATATAACAGCGACTGGGTGTTTATCATGTGAGAGACACGTGACATGACAACGCTTGGTGAGACCATTGAGGCAATACATCGAACACCTTGTGTGCATCATCTTCGGTTATCACGTGAGAGACACGTGACAATGCTTGGTGAGGCCATTGAGGCAATATATCGAACACCTTGTGTGCATCATATCGGTTATCACGTGAGAGACACGTGACGTGACAATGCTTGGTGAGACCATTGAGGCAATATATCGAACACCTTGTGTGCATCGTCTTCGTTCATCACGTGAGAGACGCGTGACGTGACAATGCTTGATGACCATTTTGGCAATATATCGAACACCTTGTGTGCATCATCTTCGGTTATCACGTGAGAGACACGTGACAAGGCTTGGTTTGGTTCCTAGAAAATGTGCATTGAGGAATTGTGTCGAACACATTGTGTGCAGTTTACAGCGTTGTCACGTGAGAGACATGTGAAAAAGTGATCTTCATGTCGTGAATGATCAAATTTACTCGAGAAACTGAGAAAAGAACGCAATAAGACGATACAAGAAGAGAAGAGATCCACCCAATCAAGTGTAGCTCGAGAGACATGAGATACTCTCTAATAAAAATAATAAAAAAAAAACAAATCAAAAATATACATTGCAAATCAATCCTAGGAGAGGTTTTAAAGAATATAAAAATAATATTTATATAAATGTTATTATTTTAGTTAATTTTAGAAATTAGATACAATTACAAAAGTACATTTTTAACGTAGAATTACAAAACAACCCCTTTTAAATTGCATTTCACAAAATTACACTTTTTTAAGGGTTTTCTGCAAATAAACCCTTCATCTTTATTTTATCTGCAACTAAATCCTCCACGTCATTAAACTCCAAGTCAACCCTCAACGTCACGGTCAACTCGCAATATAATACGCACCGTGTATTGTCCGTTTAATGACTGACGGAGATCAAAACTCAGCGTTTTGATTTTAGAAAAAATAGCCGCTCGTGTTCCTTCTTTAAAATCAATTTGGGGATCAAAATTAGAGTCCAATTAGAAGAGATTGAGAGAGGTGAGAAATGGAAAACTATAGCTAAAGTTTAACCGATCCTACTCAAGGTTCGATTACGATGGGAACACGTCGCGACCCTTACGACGATGCTTGTGAATTCGCCGTTCCAAAAGTTTGTTATTGTGAAAACGATGTTTAGTCTAAAATCTAATATTGTAATGAATCTGGGCCGAAGGTTTTACATCTACCCAACAAGAAATGTAAGAGTTTTCGTTTCGTAATAGTTTTAAGTAATGATAAGTAAAGGTTAGTGATGTTTAGTTTAGTATAAATGATAAATTACAATTAGTGATGTTTAGTCTTAATATAAGTGAGAAGTTAAAATAGCGATGTTTATCATCATCTCCAACGACTGAGTTTTTTCTAAAATCAAAACACTGAGTTTTGATCTCCGTTAGTCAGATCTCCGTTAGTCATGTAACAGACAATACACGGCGCGTACTATATTGCGGGTTGACCGTGACGTTGAGGATTGACTTGGAGGTTAATCACGTGGAGGGTTTAGTTGCAGATAAAATAAAAATAGACGTTTTATTTGCAGAAAACCCTTTTTTAAATCACTTCACAAAACTACACCTAATTACTGAAAATTAAATCGAAATTAGCCTTACCCACAAAACCCTACACCTTCAATATTATACCATAAACACTAATTAACAAACTCAAATGAAAATATTTTAATTTGGGTAATTTTTTAGAGCATAATTAAACCATTTAAAATTTGAAAATGGTGTAAAAATAGGAAAAAATTGAATTATGTGTAATTTTGTGAAGGAATGATTGAAATGATGTAGTTTTGTGAATTTCTCTTTTTTAATTGTATTCACAAAACTATACCATTTCAATATCACTTTTCAAAATTACACCTAAATGTTAAAAATTAAATTCAAATAAACTCTATCCAGACGATCTTTTAATATTATACCATATGTCCATCAAAACAAGTATACCAATGTATTTCTGCAACAAACGGTATTTTCTGGTTCTTCCAACTAAATGTATTTCTTCAACAAATGGTATCTTTGGACATTGTTGTAGCTGAACAGATATACTTTTCATACTATAATAGTCTGTAAAACAAAGATCCTATGTAACGTATAGCTTTGGTTATGTCTAAGACAGCGCAGCTTCATAGAACAGAATCTGCGGTCTAACTTTCCTTTCGCCGCAGAAACCGATCACACTCTTCCAGTTACCAACAACCTAAATAGCGTCACACATACACACATATCAATCAATCTCTTGCCTTAAGACAAAACCAAAAACTGTTTCTTCTTACCTCTCCTTTTAAAGACTCGCGTCCGAGAAGAACCCATCGCGTCTTTTCATAAGCTATACAAACATATTTTTCTTCTTCTTCTTCCTCTTCACTACCACAACAAACCTGTAATCAACATCAAATACTCTCTTGAGAATGTAACAGAGAGCCAAAATACCACAGATTTTTTTAACACACTCTCTTTATTACCATTGACACAAGTCGGTAAGTAGTGTTTCGTTCTAAGCCATCGTACAGCCTGCTGAGATCTATATCGTACTCTAACGCCTTGACCGTTTCGTTTATTTCTTCATCGGTTTCACTCTTCTCCCATTCCAACACTTAAATGTTGCAAGAAACCCACACACAAGCATCGTTTCATCATCAAGCATAACAAAACAAGAACATGATATCTCACAATCAAAATGGTTCGAAAACTTACAGATTATAAAGATCGGCGGGCATATACTTATAACGCGATGAACAAAGTTCGTCTCTCCACAGCCTCCTGTTTCGGTGTCACATACCATTTTGTATTCCAACATTCGGATCAGCTTAAGGACATCGATAAACTTTATATCTCCAAAAGCAAACTGTATACACAGACAGAACAGCTTAATAAGCTTAAGCTGCATATATATAAGCATATAACAACTTCATTATAACACTGCATGTATCTAAGTACTATACAAGCGCATAACAGTTTTATAAGCTACTTGCATATATATAAGCACAACACAAAACCGCTTTATAAGTACACTGCTTATAATCATTACGCACATGAGAGCTTTATAAGTGCATTGCATATATCACAATAAGTACAGACCAAGTTTATAAGTACACTCTACATATATAAGGGCATGACATAAAAGCTTTATTAAGTACACCGCATGTACATAAGTACAGAACAGCGTGACAAGGACATTGCATATATATTATATGCACAGAGGAGATTTCAGATTACACTGCATATATATATTAGGACAGAACAGGTTTATAAGTACACATTACATATATATAAGCACAGAACAGGTTTATAAGCACACTTGTTGGGTATAAGTTTATGTCCAAGAAAGAAAAACAATAAACAAATTAAAACGAAGAAACACACCTTAAGATCTCTTATTGAATCTGCAGCAACTACAATGCCATAAGAGCCTTGCTCCGGATAATTCGGCTTCCTTCTACATTGTCTACAACTCATTCTTTCATATTCCTCTATAGTAAAAAGCCGAGTAACCAAGCTCTCTCTCTCTTCGTTTTTCCAGCAATGCCAAAAATCAAGGATGGATACAAGTACCTGATCAGCATCGCTCGGCTGCAAAAATAAGAGAGTAGAAGATAGAACAAATCAAAAACTTACATAGATACATAAGTAATAAAACACCATGCTTAGTAGTTTATATCTTCTTCTCCAATACTAACCATGGCATGAACAACTTCGAAGGAAGCAAGTAACTCTGCCAAGAGGTAACCGTAGAATCCTTTGTCTTCGATCTCCCCTAATAGATAAGCAGAGAATAGATCTTGTAGTGCAATAGGAACTTGTTCTTCATGAAATGGTTCCTTATTGTGCATCAAAGCTACTTTAAAAGCCTTAATGTTCAAGACAGCCTGCAAGACCATAATGTTTTTGTGAACTTACAACAGAGGATCAAAGAATCGAAAACAGATATTGAATCTTGTACTGGTTGTGAAACAACTTTCACCTTTAGTATCATGTCAAGAGCTGAATTGTATCTTGTTACAGCTTCTCCATGTGCTGACTCCAAATGTTCAGACAGCGAATCTTCTTCAAGTTCAGGCATGTTTATCATATCTTGAAGATGTCAATAGATTATAATTAAGACAAGAGATAAGAGTAAAATATTAATCAACTGAAAAATCTTTTTACCAACCATTGTCAGCTTTCGTAGACTCCTCTTGATTGTTTTCGGTATTGGATGAAATCTCCACCGTATTTAGTGGTGGAGATGTACTTTCCGGTTCTAGGTTGTCTGAAGGTTCACTGAACATGAAAAAACATGTTTTTACTCAGATAAAACCCCGAAAACAATATATCACATATGCACAAAAAAGACTCTCTTGAAGACACTTACTCTTCAGGGGTCTTATCAAAGGGACTAGACACGCACGGTGATGTTCTCTGTTATCACATATTCTTGTTACACAATGAAAAAGCAGATAAGCACATAGAGAATCTAAGAGCTTCAAAGAGACCTTTCTATTTTTGTTATTCTTCTTCTTCTTTGTCTGTGACTTTGACTTATTCTCCTCCTCCTCAATTAAAATACATGCCTCTGCTGCATGTGACGTGGCTTTAGATAACATATCTATAATCTTAGCCTAGACATGCGAGAAGAGACACAACACAATAAGAAACATTTCAAAGACAAGATCAAAGAGCTTTGTCTATATATAAACCGAAGTTTCAAAACCAACCAGAAGGAAAGGTTTCAGCACTTTAAGGACATAAGAGCGGTTGTCGAAAACCGAAAGCTTAGTGAGACTGTTCAGTAAACTAATCCTTGAATTATCAATAAGCAAAATCTTCGAATCCAGTAGCAGAACCTACAAAGCCAATGTCATGATACTAAATTTACATGAGCAAAAACTTTAATGTTGTTAATGAAATAATTCAAAAGTAATGAAAATGAACCTTATGTGTGACTACTGTTTTAAGATGGTCTATAGACTCCAAAACTATATCATCCACGAGACCCTGACGCTCACGTATAACATTCAGGCAATCATCTAAACCGAGGAAATCATATGTCGGAGCCTTTGCTCCTTCGAGTACATCTCGTACTGCACACAAGAATGATTTTGCAGTCGAGGAAACGTCGACCAGGACTACTATCTCTTCACATCTATCACATAGAAGGGAAGCATATCTCTTATCGCATTGGCCCATACACAAGTCCTTGACAGAAGTAAGAGCTTCATCGTAAGCTGAGAACCGAGCTTTCTTCGCGTGTTTGGTTCCCATAGTTGTACATGTGAACTGAACAGCTCTGAGAACACTCAACCAGATACTTAGGTTTTGTTCCCTGATAGGTATGGGGAAGATCTTATTGACCGTTGAGTAATCAACTAACCATGATATCATATCATCTCCTTGAGCAGAGGCCTTGGCGTAATGAATATTTGGATCAAAAGATTCGATTTTCCCTTCATCTTCTAACAGCGAATAGTGTTTCTTAAGCAGTCTTCTATCAAGAAGCAGAAACGAACAATCAGGGTCGAAGTCGATCTTTTCTCTAACTTGATTACGAGACAAGAAAGTATCAATTGCTTTCCAAACAAGATCCGTGCCATCATTCCTTTTGCACTTGATCCTCTTTAGGAAGTCTATGATTTTACCGAGTTCTTGACATTCCAAAAAACAGATACTCTGAGGCGTTTCTAAAAGATGAAAGTTGAGGAGGTTCTGCTCAGAAACACCGAATTTTCCGAGATGGTTAACAGGAAAGCGTACCAGCCAGTTTCGGACGCTGCAAGAGAGGATTTTAAGGTCAAGAAACGACACAAGGAGCAATTTTATCTCCTTGAGTAACTTCTTACGCTCTTTGTCCTCCTCCTCAGCGGAAGCTAAAGGCCATTCTTTGGACCAACCACTCTTGGGCGCAAATGCTTTCTTATCCACAGGACCAAGGTGGGTGTTGATTATTTCGACGGCTGCTGATGTATCCAGAGGCTCCCAGTCTCCAACATTTATCTTACGAGCCCATTCTTTACCTATCCTCTTGTCCGAAATCTCAAAACCTGCGTTGTGCTTTTCCTCAAAATGTGCTTTACACTCTTCGCCACTATAAAACTTCTTTGGAGAAAAGGAACACGGAGCTCCTCGACACATCCAGAACCTCCACTTCATGTCTTTCTTTGCACAAGTGATAGCTTCTTCCACTACATCTCTTCCTTTTCTCTGATGAAAACCCTCTGCGTAACCCACAAGCTTTTCGATGCTTACTTTCATTAACTCCCTTTTGATATTAACATCTAAACCAACCCAATACAATCTCAAACCTTTGAAACCGTCACTAACGGGTTCCGAAATAGTATTCAAATTCAAAGCTTCCGGCTTTAAAGAACAAGTCTTTGAAGCCAAGATCATGTCCTCTGCTTCTTTGACTAAACTCTCAATCTTGCTCTTACTTTCGAGTTTTCGTATATCTGATAACATAAAACAAGCATACCCACCAGAGCCGTCGTTGTTGATATCAGGCAAAGACAAGTACAGTTTAGCTTTCTTCAAGCATGTCCTGTAATACACTGTTGATCCAAGAGCTTTTGCTAGCCTCTGAAACTCACGTGCACACACACCCGACAAGTTCTCATCTTTGGAGAAGCAAGAAGCAGTACCCATCAAGTAAACAAACTTCAAGTAGGAGTTGGCTGGATTGTTGGAGACTAAAGACAACATTTGGCCCTGTGTGAAATTAAGCAACCATGCGTTCTTGTGTTCCTTGTTCGTTACAAGAATGTCTTCAAGAGTCGCCAAGCTATCGTTGCAATCTCCGGTGATGGAAAATTTAGCCTTTAGGAAGACTTCCATTGTCTCAAGACCTCCATTGAAAGTAGTCTCGAACTCCATAGCTAAACGATTCCTCTCTAAGATTCTCTTTTTCTGTTTTCTTGCGCTTTCTTGTCTTGTTCGCGAGAAGGAGAAAGAGGAAGAAGACGAAGCGGGAAGAAAATAACAGCAGCGACTGGGTTTTTTATCACGTGAGAGACACGTGACGTGACAATGCTTGGTGAGGCCATTGAGGCAATATATCGAACACCTTGTGTGCATCATATCGGTTATCACGTGAGAGACACGTGACGTGACAATGCTTGGTGAGACCATTGAGGCAATATATCGAACACCTTGTGTGCATCGTCTTCGTTCATCACGTGAGAGACGCGTGACGTGACAATGCTTGATGACCATTTTGGCAATATATCGAACACCTTGTGTGCATCATCTTCGGTTATCACGTGAGAGACACGTGACAAGGCTTGGTTTGGTTCCTAGAAAATGTGCATTGAGGAATTGTGTCGAACACATTGTGTGCAGTTTCCAGCGTTGTCACGTGAGAGACATGTGACAAAGTGATTTTCATGTTGTGGATGATCAAATTTACTCGAGAGACTGACACATGTATGTCATAAACGACTTAGAGCATGTTTATCAAAGGTGCTTATGTAGAGTGTTTGTGTATTTTTTGTGTATTTGAGTATTAAATTAAATTAAAACATGTATTATTAATAAGAACTCTACAAAAAGGGAGCTTAAAATGCTTAATTAAGCACTTTTCATTATAGGTGCTTATTAATAATACATGTTTTGATTTAATTTAATACTCAAATACACAAAAAATACACAAGCACTCTACATAAGCACCTTTGATAAACATGGTCTTACAACATCTCTAAAGGTGTTATCACTTGCTTTAGTAATTTTGAGGTGAGTTTCTTGTGAGTTTCTTCATAAATTTGGAGTGAGTTTAATAACACCATTAGAGATGCTCTTATACACATGACAAAAACGAATGATTTTAAACCGAAAAAACTTAGGACAAAACTACACATTTTTAAATTGGAAAAATTTCATATTAATACACCAACTAAATTATTATTAGCTTTTTAATACACCAACTTTTTAATTGCCCAGAATAATACACCAACTATTTTATCTTGTTCATTTTAATACGCGAACTATTTTAGTTTCTTATTTTAAATCACAAACTCAAATTATCTATCCATTTAACTAAATCACTGTTAGTTGACCGTCAGTTGACCGTTAGTTTATTTTTTAAAAAAATCAAAATTTTGTTATTTTAATAAAGAAATACTTTAAAATTATGTAAAAAAATTAGAAAAAGTTAAGAATATATAAAAAGATTGTAACAAAAATAAAAGTTTCGAAAAATAATATTTTCACAATTTAAAATCATAAAGAATTAAAAGATAGGAAAATAACAATTTTTAAATTTAATTTGTGAAAACATTTTCATTTTTATACTTACAAAACTAAACCAATATGGAGTCGATTTTTATTAATACGGGCATATACTAAATATTAAACTCAAAATAATTCTAAACTAAATTTAAAACTATTACCAACCAGAGAAATGATGTATATTCTCTCTAAACCACAGTAATCTGTTGAACTAATTTTAAATAATATTTATCTACATAACATATATTCATTATTAGCACCAAAATCATGGGTTTAGGGTTTAGAATATACATCCATTATTATATCATATGACTAATTAACTAATTAACCGAATGATGCTATCTAAACCTAAGCCATCATGTTTTAGTTAAAGCAAAACATAACTGCTTACACTAGTAAAAAAACTGTCCATATCCACGAAAAAGCCACGAAAATTTTCGTGGGTATGGGGTAAAAACCACGAAATGCCACGGAAAGCCACGGTAAACAGTAATTTACTACCCATAAAAATTTTTGTGGCTTTTTCGTGGCTTTTTCGAGCTACCCACGAATTACCCACGAAAATTTTCGTGGGTTTTGAGCTACCCACGGAAAAGCCACGAAAATTTTCGTGGGTATTGTTCTACCCACGACTACCCACGTACATTTTCGTGGGTAGACTGAAACCCACGAATTATCCACGAAAATTTTCGTGGGTAGATTGAAACACACGATTACCCACAAAAATTTTCGTGGGTAGATTGAAACCCACGAATTACCCACGAAAATTTTCGTGGGTACTTTGAAACCCACGAATTACCCACGAAAATTTTCGTGGGTAGCGAGAAAAATACTTGTAACACTAATTTCTTCGTGTGTACAAAAAAACCCAATATTAATATGTTTTTGTTCACTATTTTCATGAGTTTTTTCACTATTTTCATGAGTTTTTTCACTATTTTCATGATTTTGTTCACTACTTTTTTAGGTTTGCTACATTTATAAACATATAATAACGCGTTATTTGTTAAACGTTATTATTCATTACTCATATAATAAAATATCACATTACATAACAACATTATTTTAAACGCGTACAAAAGATGGAAGGAAAATAGTAAACATTAAAGCGACATAAAGAGTTCGGTGTTGAACGCGATCATTATTTGTAAACATTGACGAATTGAATGTTTATTCATCGTCTGATTCAAGAACTATTTCGTACTCGTAACCAGTTCCTTCATCTGCTTCAGCTGGTGTAGATGTTACAGTTGGTTCGTAGCCGGCGATCATCGAATTAGCCCCAATTATCCGTTTAAAAACATATTTTAGTTTGTACTTATAAGTATATATATACTAATTAACAACCTTAAGGAGAACCTACCTTGACAACGTTTCGCTCAGTGATGTTGAGGTACTTAGAATTCATGTTGAAACGGGTTACAGATACATTTTTTAGAATGACAACTGCACTTACACCAGTATTGACTCTGTATTCGTCATTGTTGAAGATGTTATGGTGCATGGTTCCCTCGAGTATTCCAGACGGATCTTTTAAGGTTACTAGAAGGTCTCCTTGGCCATGGGGGGACGCATTGGAAAGCATAGCGACAACCTGAAAAAATGATTACTTATAAGAAACATTATATTTTTATTTTAAATGAAATAATATTGGTAGACAAAGGAAACCTTTTTCACTTTGACAAACTGCGAACGAGGGCATTGTATTTCTGCAATTTGGGTCCAAAATGGTGTGGTCCTATTGTTATGAGTACCTATATTTATTATGAATGATATAGTTAGTACGTCATCTACAATTATTAGTATAATGCTAAAAATTTCATTTTCGTGTATACCTTCGCGCAACAAGTAATCGATAGTAGAAGTCCACCGAGGACTACTAAAATCATGGTCTCCCTTTTGTGGCTCATTGATGACCTCACGAATGAAATCTTGTGTTGGGCGTGCTTGAGAACTTTCACCTCGCAACACCTTTCCATCGTGAACCCTCTTGCGAAACAGTCCGCGCTGTATGGGATGGGCAGGTCCCGATATAAGGCTTGTTTGGATTTCAGCTCGTTGTGATGGTTGAAGTGAAATTATTGATTCAACATCAATAACATATAAGTTATCGTACGGAGGGCTAGAAGGAACACGATTTGCCATGATGAAATATGTTTTTGTGTTATATTTTTCTGTTAAATTACCTCGATTTATATAGACAAAACGATGTACATCGTTGGTAGCACGAAAAAGCACGAAAATTTTCGTGGGTAATTCGTGGGTAGTAAATTACTGTTCATCGTGGCTTTTCGTGGCATTTCGTGGCTATGTCGGCCACAATATGGTGATTTGAGTTGTCGACATTAAATGACAAATGAAAATTTGGCCACCAGACGGTGATTTGACATGTCGATATTAAATTGCAAACGCAATGTCGGCCACGAGATAGTGATTTAATGCATTGCGTAAAATTATTCAACTCATTTCAATAATCACGGGTGTTTTAAACAGAGGTATCCGTTTCAACTTATTATAAAAAAACAAATAATATTCCACATATTATTATACAACAATCCACAACATATTTTAACAAAGACGGAAATTATATTACATAATATATTACAAATTTCAGGATCACATTGATACACAATTTTTATTCATCATCGGAAGATGAATCAACTTCTGAACATTCGTTTTCAGTTAGCTCATTATCGGATGTGTACATATCGTTTGTATGTTGATCGGGTAAATCATCATAATTGTCCCCGTCTTCAACATTTAGTGTTTCGACCCTTAGGAGCCCCGAAGGTGCAACGAGTAGTATTCCTAGAATCCTCTTGAAAGGCTTGTTGTAAAATATGAGTAGCATTTCTTACACCTCTGGGTACCACTTTCGTACAAGCTAACCATTCCGTCCCATGCCTCCTACTAACCTTTGGATATGATACGTAACAAGCTTGGTCACACTGTTCAGGAGTAATGAACGGATCATATTGTCGATATTGTTTGTCTGCAGCAACATCCACTAGTCCCGAACGACTGATACGCATTCCACTTCCACTAGTGATGTCATACCAAAAACATTTGAAGATAACCACCTTCAATCCGCCACCGCCACCGTACTCAAGCAATCTGATGTCGTCCACTATACCATAATATTCCGTATCAGTCGTTCCCCTAACGCAAACACCGAAATTCTGAGTCTTTTTGTTTGCATTCCTACTAAATGTGCGGAATAAGAACCCTCTTGTTGCATACGATGGCCATGATGTGTAAGCACGAGCTGGACCTTGTACAAAATCAACGAGCCACTGCGGCATAATTTCTGCCCTCCTTTGATTATTAACCTGTAATAAAATAAATGCATTAATTTAACATTATTAATAAAAGGAAGTCATTAAAAAATCACTTACATAATCTTTGCACCAGCTTGCGAAGTTATTGTCTTTCAACAATTGTAGGTTAGAAGCAGACAATGCCGGATATGTAGCTCGCATGAAATCTTCAAACATCCTATATATACAAGTTATATAATTTAAAAATAATTATAATTAATTAGTGAATAATTATAACTCGGATAATCATACCTTTCATATTGTGCTAACTCTGGACAATTATTCATTAGAAATGTTTGCAAAACATTATACTCTTCGTCTGATATCCATCCCTTTGAAGATTTACCAATGAACCTTCCTTTTTGTTTGAACAATGTTGGGACATCGTCAAAGGCGTAGAGGTAAATGTTTTCACCATGCCATCCTTCATTACCTCGAGGGATTGGTTTTCCAAGCCAATGGGTAGCTAGCGCAGATATTTCTTCTTGAACACAATGCTCGACGATAGACCCTCCGATTTGTGCTTTGTTCCTAACCTTTTTTTTTAAGTGGTACATGTACCGCTCAAATGGATACATCCACCTATATTGTACCGGTCCACCTAAGATTGCCTCGTCCGGAAGGTGTACAGGTAGATGCTCCATGACATCAAAAAACGAAGGTGGAAATATCTTCTCCAGGTTGCATAATTTGACAAAATATGTGAATTTTACTTAAAATTTCTTTGGTTAAAATTTGATTGTTAGGTTCTATTTGTAGTACTTATGTCTTCGTCTAGGGGTACACAATCCCGTTCTAGTAGGCCGCAGTTGGGTCTCCTCCAATCTGCCTTAGGTGCTTCTGCTGAGTATCGTTATCGCTTACAAGCGGTATACCAATCAGCCTTATAGGAGAGAGCAGCCTTGCCTCCATCCTCAAAAGGAAAATGGAGCACTATGGTATTTAATCATCTTATTTTTTTGCAATTATATACATATTATGCATTGTGTTATAAAATGTATTTATGACATTTTAAAAATTTTTATTAAGGATTGGGATCGATGACACGGTCAACAATTTTATTAGAAAGATCTGGCAAGGTAATTTCTGGGGTCCATGGAAAAATTGGACCGGCGTTAAAAAAAATCAACCCGACAAAATTGAAAGCTGGTGGGGATCTTTCGTGGTAAGTTACAGTTTTAAAATATTTAATCGTTTAATGTGTAAACTTTCATACTAATAATTGTGGTTTCGAGTTGTAGGCTAACTATTATTGGGATCCCTCACACGAGGACCTTGTCTATTTCGAGTGGAAAGAAAAGACAAAAAAGGGAATCGGGGAGGAAATAAGTAGGAAGCACAGAAAGGGAGTGCGACCTCCTTACATTAGCAATGACGATTGGGCCCGGCTATTGGCAGAGTGGGATACTCCCAAAGCCAAATTGAGAAGTGAGAAGGCGGCAACAAGCCGTCAAACTCCTATAGACGGGAGTACAATGCACGTCCACTACGGCGGGCCCAATTCATTCTCCAAAATCAATTATAATATGGTAAGTTTTATAAATACATTAATAAATACATATGAATAAATGTAACATTAACGTGTACATTTGAATTTTAACAAATACAACGAACAAGAGGATCCCCAATCCGGGATCACTCTCTTTCGATTTAGTCGAGAAGACACATCGACGCCCGGATGGCACCTACAGTGATCCCTTCATTGAGGGAATTGTTAGGGCGGTTGAAGAAGAGGCTTCTCCGTACGAAGGTACGTCGAGTACGGCTTATTCACCGGGTGAAGAGACGTATACTCAACGAGTCAACCGGTTATATTTAGAGGTAAATCTTTTTAATTTTCTATTGCTATAAATTTTAATATGTTTTTGTATTAATTTTGTAATGTTTAAATGTGCGGAAGGTCAACCCGAGATACGGAGAGGCCTACGGCGTTGGTAGTGCGAAGACGCGGTTCTATCAACCGTACGGCCATTATGCGTCCTCGACACAAGAGGTTACGCGCGGTGAGTTCGACGCGTTCGAGACTAGCACTCGAGGAAGGTTAGATCGCCTTGAAGCTGGAAGCTCGACGGGGTCGGGTCAAGTCCCGCATGACCAAGAAGACCAGAGTCAGGGCACACTAGACCCGACTATAGCACATCAAGACGGGATCCAGCTCGAGGAGTTCAACACAACCCATCTGAACTCGCTTGGGAATTTCGATTATAATATGTAGTTTTTTGTATTTTGCAACAACTTTATTTAATTTATATAACTATGAATTTTGTAAAACTATTTGCTTTTGCGGTTTTAATTTTCAAGTATTATTGTCTTTTTAAATCTGTTTTAATTTTAATTTTTAAAATTATAATTTCATAAATCAAAATTGATTTATTATTTTTTAAAAAAAAAATTCAGACTACCCACGAAAATTTTTGTGGGTTTTTCGTGGTTTGTTGAGCACCCACGAAATACCCACAAAAATTTTCGTGGGTAAATTGCCACGAAAAACCCACGAAAATTTTCGTGGCAATTTACCCACGAAAATTTTCGTGTGTATTTCGTGGCTAATTTCCCAGATAAATATTCGTGGCTAATTTCCTAGATAAATATTCGTGGCTTTTTCGTGGGTATGCTACCCACGAAAAAGCCACGAAAATTTCTACCCACAACGCTATACCCACGAAAATTTTTCGTGGCTTTTCGTGACTTACCCACGAAAAAACAGGCAAAAAACCCACGAAAATTTTCGTGGGTATCTGTTTTTTTTTACTAGTGTTATTGAACGTTTATATATTTCTGATTACTTATGAGGACTAAACATGTTATTAAGTTGGAAAAATGATTATTGATCAAAAGACTCAAAATGTATTTTAATATAGTTAATATATGACTGGTCATTTTTAAAGAACATTTTGACTCATCACGAAGCTAGAGAGAACGTGTAAAGTATCTAAATTAAAAGATAGATACCGTGTGGGCTCCGTGTTAAAGCTTATTATTATTCCAAAATCTGTCCATAATAATAATACTATGGAGTGAAAAAAATAATAAATAATAATAATAATACCATGGGATACATTTTGTCTTTTAGTACGTATAATTATTTATATAAATTAAAAGGTATAGTAGTTAATTAGTTATCAGAAAAAGTACATATGAAGTGGATGGTCATGATGTGGTGATAATCATGTTATTTTAATACCAAGTAGTCACGTTAGAGCATCAATATTGGGTTGCTTAAGTTTGGTACTCAATAATTTAATTTTATTTTTTTGTAATTATTTTTTTGTTGGTGTTGCTTAGTTAAAAGTTCCTAGAAATAAAATAAAATATAAAAAAATTTATATTGAAAACATTTTAACTATTAAAAGAGAAACATTTTTGTAAAAAGAATAAAAAAAATTATTTACAATGTTGTCACTTGTCACTCAATATTTAAATTCAAAGAAAAGAAAAATGAAAAACATATGAATTTCAACATTAAAATAGAAAACAAAAAAAGGAAACAAAACTATTCAAAAAAAGAAAAGGAAAATATTATTAATATCAAAATACAAAATAAACGATTTCAATTTTAAAAGGTTAAAAATAATAAATCGAATAATAATATCTAAGAAGTTAATTACAACATAATTTATTAATAAAGTAAGATAATTTTTACAAATTAATTTCATAATTGAATCTAGGGATAATCGTAGAAATTTATAATATATTCATTTACTTTATGACACAAGATACCACAAACATATAATAAAAAGGTACTAACGTGTAGTTATACCATTTGACATAGTTATACCACTTCTAATTATTTGTAGAGTTTATTAGCAAATTAGTTGATTTTTAGTTTTTAATTTTCCAATAGAATGTTTTTTTTGTTTGCGTTTAGATGATTTTTAAGTTGAAAAGCTATATATAACTTTTATTTTTCGTTTAAGAAATTTTCTGATTATTAATAATTACAAATGATAGTATTCACGTATGCAGTTAAAATGCAAAAAAAATTATCACAAGTCGTTAATCAATGTGAAATACACAACACTAATGTATGACGTGACCAAAAAGGAGTGGAAGTTGTGAACATTTATTTTAGGTTGTGAAGATTCATTTTAGATCGTGAGCATTCATTTCAGGTTATAAACATTCACAATACTATGTGTTAATCCAATAGCCGTAAAAATATATCGGTCACAAAAAATATTATTGGAAGAGTAATCACCTAATTATCTAATTTAATACACAAATCACCTTGTTAACAAATTAATGAACAAAAAATACATGTTCCTCAAAAAAATTTCTTATTTGTAAATAATTATTGTAGGTTCACTAAAATTATAGGCAGTTAGTAGGGGTGGGCACGGAGCAAATACTATGCATATTTGCAGTATCCGCGATCCGCTCCGTCCAACTCGGATATTTGATTTTTTGATCCGCTCCGATCCGAACATTTTAGGATATCCGAAATTTCGGATATCCGTCATTTGTTAGATATCCGCAAATATTCGCTCCGATCCGTTTAGAATACCAAAATAATTTATATATATGTTTTTAAAATAAGTTTTAATCTAACAACTATAAAATCATGATAAAATAGAACATAATAATACACAACTACTAACAAATCCGTAACGAGCAAACAAATCCGAAAAACATTTAAGTGCTCATTCTGAAGATCAATCAAAAAAACTTTCTCTCCACTTGTCAACTCAACTTACAATAATATTATATTAGTTATTATATTCTCTCCATAATAAGAATGAGATTTTATTGATATATATTTATACTTTTTGTTTTATGTATACGCCATATAAATATATATAGTATATACTAATGTGTCATGTATTATTATACGGATCGGATCGGATATCCGATATTTGATATTTGATATTTGCTTTGTTTCTTACGGATACTATATTTTAATATTTGCTTTGTTTAAAAACGTAACGGATATCCAGATTTTTCGAATCGAATCAAAGCGGATAACGGATCGGATTGAATATCTCGGATATTTTGCCCACCCCTAGCAGTTAGTGGACAAACATCAACAAATTATCCGTTGTCAATGACCGTGCATGCAATAACTACAAAAATATAGAAAATAGGAAAACTAACAAAATTAAACCTTTTTGATTTTTGTATAACAAAAATACATCCATTTTGAATTTATTTTTATTTATATATCTAAATATTAAATACTACACTCAAATAAAATATAAATATATATATTAAACCCTACTTCTTTTAAAACTGAACCATAAACTCAAATGAGTTACTCTAATAAAAATTTTAATTTTGGTTAAGTTTCTGAAGAATAGTTTAATCACTGAAAATTTATAAAGATGTATCTTTAAGATTTTTTTTTGTGAATATAGTGTTTTAAAAGGTGTAATTTTACAAAATTTTGAAAACACTACTAATGGCAACAATATTGATTGATGGTCGTTAGTAGTCCTGGGCATATTAACCTGAACCTGTAGATCCGAACCTGGACCCGAACCTGTAAGAACCGAACCTGAACTCGGACCGAAATTAGAGGTGGAACATGTTGGGCATGTTTTGACCATACCCGTGGGTACAAGTTCGGGTCTGGGTAAGAACTTGTTCCCGAAGAGGAACATGTTACTTAATAAAAGACAAGACTCAAGAGTACAAGACATTTCATATTTTGTAATTTTGAGTTTGAATTTTGCATTTTGAATTTGATGTTTACTTTGTTTTTCACTTTGAAGTTTGAACTTTGAATTTTGGTTTTTGTTTTTGGATAAACACAATTAGACAATCTTTTTAAGTTCAGGTTTTTACAATTTTGGGTAAAAATACCCGAAACATGTACCCGAAACCTGTACCCGAACCTGTACCTGAAAGAAACATGTAAAAATTCGGGTATTTTGGGTAGAACCCGAACCTGTACCGGTAGGACCCGAACCTGTACCCGACCCGAAACATTACATGTACTGAAATGGGTCTAATTTATGTATACCCGTTGGAACTTGTACCCGTTAGGATCCGAACCTTGACCTGAACCGAATACCCGTATGCCCAGGCCTAGTCGTTAGTTACCGGTAGCTAGGAGTAGAGATGTCAAACGGATATGTAACTCGCGGGCTTGGCACAATAAAAATAGCAGGCGGATTCAGGCATCAATTTTTATGTCCACTAAAAGGCGGGTTTTCCGAATTTGTCTGTTGTAGTTCGCAGGTTAAACGAATTAACCCGTTGCAGATTAAGCGGGTTTGCGGCATAAACCCACAACACAAATCTACAAGACTTATAAAGCTTTTTTAATTAAACTATAAGTCTTTTTACTAATAAATTTATAACTTTTACATGAAATTTTTTTTAACCTTTATCCAAAAATATCACCTAAATCTACTGTTATTGTATTATTATAGTTGTTCATTTATTTCATCTCTAGTTTCTTTTATGATTTTTGTTGTTGCAATGGTAATAAGTTTGTTTGTAATTAAAACCAATAAAATATGCTCATGATTCCCCATGTGATTTGTTTATAGTAATTGTTTATTTATTGGCTTTGATATTTATAGTTTCATTTATTTTGTGATCATGATTACAATTTGTGTCTATGTTACCTACATATGCATAGTTCTTAATATTATTTTTACGTTATAACCACTAATAAAATAACAAAGAAAAATCTTATAAATGTGTGCAAACAAACATTATTCGGAAATAATATTAAGCCAATGTTAACTTATTTAATTTTTATGTGGCGGTCGTTGAAGCAGTAAGATTAGTGATTCTTTAGTTTTTACTTCTATTATATATTTAGATTTAGTTTTTAGTGTTTATACGTAGTAGTTTTGTAAAAGTGAATGTTGAATTGATATGGTTTTGAAATATGCATTTTAAAAAGTATAATTTTGTTATTCCCCCAACAGGTTATTTAGAGGTTATTTATGACAATACTAAATGCTTAAATCAACCATGTGGTTCGATCACAATTAGTTCTCCAATTAACTACTACTAGGAGAAGATCCGCGCGGATGCGGATATTATATGGTTTTATCTATAATTCGGTTTTGTCATGTTCTCTGCATCCGGGTTACGTTAGTGTACGATATTGTCAAATAACACACTATAAAAGAAGTTGTTAAACATTGAAATTTAAGGTTTTTGGAAATAGTAAGCAAATAAAGTTGATACAATCTTTACAAAAACTCAAATAGTTTGATTTTCCCTTTAATGTTATCAGAACCTTTATATATATTTTTTGTTTATTTTATATGAAAGTCATGTTTTCGGTGAATATCTTTAAACTTTAGTGATTATTAACATTTGGTTAAGAAGATCATTGAGAACAATTTATGTATTATAATGTTCAAATTTTATTTATCTATACATATTTAAGTTTAATTTTTTATATATTTGTTATTTTATATAATGTAATTTTTTGTTTTATTATTAAATGACTTTATGTCTTTAATGGTTTCTTATTTAATTTTTATTAATATTAAATGAATTTTATCAAATTTTTTAATTTATTTATGTATTTAATATTTTTGATGATGAGGTGTCACTCCATGGAGAGAAGTCTCATTTTATTGTATCAAATTAATGAAAATTAAATTGTGCATGCGTAACTTTTGAATGGGTATTTTAGTTTAGGGAGAATTACAAAACTACACATTTTGAATTATGTTTCACAAACAAAACTTTTGATTTTTTCACAAAATTGCACTTAAACACATAAAATTAAATCCAAATTAAGTTTATCCATATAATTCTACCCCTTAATCACTATATCGTAAACACTAATTAGCGAAACCAAATGATTTTTTTTTAAAAAAATTTGATGTAGTTTCAAAGGATAAATCAACCTTTTAAAGTTTTGAAAAGGTGTAATTATGAGAAAAAATGAATTAGGTAGATTTTTGTAAAGGAAGAGATAAGAAGGTATAATTTTGTGAATTCCTTTTTAGTTTATTATAAAACTATTAGGATATCAATATGTGATGATATCTAATTTTACAAACTTTTTTAATTTAAAGAAAAGTAAAGATTGTTGTGTATCCTTTTTACTTTCATTTACCATTAGTCATTTATTTTTGTCCACAATACATTTACTTATGTTTTACGTGGAGATTTTAATTCGTTTTTTAAATTACATCATAGTTTGTTTTTTTTCTTTAATTTTATTAGAACATTTATATATTTTTTGTTTATTTTATATGACGGTTATGTTTTCGGTGTATATTTTTAGTGATTAATAATATTTGGTTTAAGAAAATTATTGAGACCAATTTATGTATTATTTATATGGGTAGTCATGAAGTATTTGAATCTTAAATTTATATTGTTTAAACTTTATATATATACATATATATTTAAGTTTGAATTTTTTATATATTTGTTTTTGTATATAATATAATATTTTATTTTATTATTATTAAATGACTTTATGTCTTTAATGGTTTCTTATTTAGTTTTATTAATATTAAATGAATTTTATTAAATTTTTAAAATTTTATTTATATATTTAATATTTTTAATGATGAGGTGTCATTCTATGGAAAGAAGTTTTTCTTCTTTTATAGTATATATTTTTTCTTATGTTATCTCAACATTTATTTGAGTTATTTGTTTTCATTTTAAAGATATATAATCATTTTGACAAAAAAAAAAAGATATATAATCATTATTTGTTTCCATTTTAAAGATGTTTAATCATTGTGGCTGGAAGATTGATATGAACCGAGATTGACGGTCTAAGTGACTGAAGAGATTGATATATATTCAAAAAAAGAAAATTAAATGTTTTAAACAATAGGTGGAGAATGGAATGAGCACCTCCCCTCACACACATAAAAATATACATTAATTTTTTTTTTATAAACTGTAGGAATTCAAGACTTTTACCTTTTAATCTCTACCAGTATTCAGATCTAGTCGTTGATAATATCATGTTTAAACATAAATCACTCTCATCCCAAATAGTTTGAATTATTGTACTTAAACTCCTTCAAAGGAAATTCAATCACTAGAAATTATTAAATACTTTTTAAATATCTCTCTATGGAGAAATCTAATTTTAAGAGTATCTGACAGTTTTGTCTTGGTACATTGGTTTTCTACGATTATAAAATTATACTTTTTGAATTGCATTTCAGAAAATTATATTATTTTAATGCTACTTTTCAAAGTACACATAAATACTCAAAATAAAATCCAAAATAAACCATATTCACACAATCATACCCCTTTAATATTATACCATAAACACTAATTAGCGAATCCAATTTTTTTTTATAAATTTTTGGTAACTTTTTAAAAAGTAACTCAACCATGTAAAATTTAGGAAAAAGGTAAATATGTGAAAATATTGAAATATATGTAATTTTGTGAATGAATTGTTGAAAATGTGTAGTTTTTGAATTACTCATTAAATATGTTATTTCAGGTATTAACATATCTAATATTTTTTGTAACAATTTTTATACACAATTTTTATTACAATTTGAGGACCACGTAAGTACCAACAATTTTTATACACAATTTTTATTACAATTTGAGGACCACGTAAGTACCCATACATTTTAATCGAAAATAATTTAAACTTTGTGTAGCGAGTTTGAATATAGTCAAATTTGTATGCTCTCATACATCAACTAATGCAAAACAAAACAAAAGATTTTAGAAGTTGTAAGCCCCACAATTTCATTAATATTATTATATGTTTGTAGTTGAACAAAAACATTCTTGTCACATTCGGAAGAGTGTATATAATGTTTATATCTTAAAAGTCTTTATTTTAGGAGGAATTCACAAAACTACGGCCTTTCAAACCTCCCTTCACAAAACTATACATAATTCAATATTTTCACAAATTTACACCCTTTCAAAATTTTAAAAATTTGATTTACCCTTTCATTAATTACCAAAATTAAAATATTTTCATTTGGGTTCGCTAATTAGTGTTTAGGGTATATTATTAAGGGGGTAGGATTGTGTGGGTAGGATTTATTTGGATTTAATTTTGAATGTTTAGGTGTAGTTTTGTGAAGTATTTTTGAAATGGTGTAGTTTTTGTGAAATGTAATTCAAATGATGTAGTTTTACAATTCTCCCTTATTTTATTTTATTTTGATAAAGAAAAGTCTTTATTTTTGCATTATCTTATTTTATAAGTTTTTTGTTGCCTTGTACTTTATCAACGTTGACGTTACATTTGTCTTTAACCAAAAAAATGTACATTTGCAAACCGCATCAAATCAATGGTGGTTTTATGCAAAAAAGAAACCAAAAATGATCGATTGATTTATATAAAGCTAATAAGCAAGTGGAAGTCCACTCAATACATTTAGTATAAACATATTCTTTTGATAAAAAACAGTGGTTCAAATATTTTACACTAGAAAATATGAAGTTCGATTTTTAGATAATGATATTTAGTGTAAATTTGTAGAGACAACTTTACATAAAATTTCAAAATATTGGTCCAATTAAAATCGTTCGTTATGACCGCGTGTGTCAAAAAATAAAACATATCTACTCTAAATGTTGTACACATAAAACCGTTTGTCGTGGATTTTTATAACCAAATACATTTGTCGGCGAAAACCATTTTATAGTTCTCTTTAATCCTATATATAATATAATGAGTGATGGGAACTCTTGTTGTGTTGACAGATCATCGTTTAAATTATCAAAACTATTTAACTTAATTTATTAAATATTATTATAAAATTAAAAATATTTAATAATCAACACATGAATATCAATTAAGTCTAAGTTTTAAACGTGTATTCTAAATATTTTCTTGGACTTTAAACAATTGAAAATAATTTAATTACAATATATATATGAGGAATTCACAAAACTACACCATTTCTTCATTTTCTTTACAAAACTCTACTTAATTCAATTTTTTCACATATTTAAACCCTTTCAAAATTTTAAGAACTTGATTTATCCTTTAAAAATTATTAAAATTAAAATCTTTTCATTTGGATTTGCTAATTAGTGTTTAGGGTATAGTATTAAGGGGGTAAGATTGTGTGGGTAGGGTTTATTTGGATTTAATTTTTAGTATTTAAGTGTAGTTTTGTGAAGTTATTTTGAAATGGTGTAGTTTTGTGAAATGTAATTCAAATGGTATAGTTTTGTAATTCTCCCTATATATATAATATCACATTACAAAATAACACATAAAATAAAAGGCATACAAAATTTATTAAAATAGTGAAAATGTGACAAGTATAATAAAATAAAATAGAAACTATTTTTAAGGAATATAATAGACATTTACTAAAAATTGCAAACTTCATCTAAATGAACAAAAAAGAATACAATAAGTGAAAAATATGCAAAAATATAGAATTGAGAAAATATCAAATATTGTATCATTGTTGAGGTGAAAAGAACATAAATATTGAAAACGCAAGAAAATACTAAAATTAGAAAAAAAAACTATAACAAAATAATTTATAAAATGAAATTATTAATATTTACAAAATATACATTTCCAATCTAGAAAAAGTTCGCGAATATCGCGAGTTCCCTTTTGTAATAAATTGTAATTTCCCTAAAAGAAAATACAAATAGGTTGATTAAATTAAGGCACAATTACAAAACTACACATTTTGAATTGCAGTTTACAGAATACACCATTTCAAAGTTACTTTTTAAAATTACACCTAAACACTTTAAAATAAATCCAAATAAACCGTATCCTAAATACTAATTAGCGAATCCAAATAAAAATATCTAATTTGAATTAGATTTCACAAAACTACACCATTTCAAAATTACTTCACAAAACTACACCTAAACACTCAAAATTAAATCCAAATAAACCATATCCACACAATCCTACCCCCTTAATACTACCTTAAACACTAATAAGCGAACCCAAATGAAAAAAATTAATTTTGGAATTTTTTTAAAGGGTAAATCAAGCTTTTAAAATTTTGAAAATGTGTAAATATGAGAAAATTTTGAATTATGTGTAGTTTTGTGAAGGGAGGATTGAAAGGGTGAGTTTTGTGAATTTCTCAATTTTTAAAAGGTAAATCAACCATATAAAATTTTGAAAGGGTGTAAATTTATAAAAATATTAAGGTAGGTGTAGTTTTGTGAAGTAAGAGTTGAAAGAGTGTAGTTTTTTTAATTCCTCTTTAAAATTTTGAAAAGATGTAAATATTTATAAATATTGAATTAAGTGTAGTCTTGTGAATGAAGTGTTGAAAGGGTGTAGTTTTGTGAATTCCTCTTATATTAATGAAAAAATAACAAAAATTAAAATATACTATTTCAAACACTACTACTCAAAAATACATCTAATTCAAATTATTCTTAAACTTACACTTTTCAAATTTTAATGTTTATAGTTTAGTTTTAAAAGAGGTAATGTTTTATGTTAGGGTTTCTCTATAATTAATATTATTTAGTATTTAAGTTTAGGGAGAATCACAAAACTACACCATTTGAATTACATTTCACAAAACTACACCATTTCAAAAATATTTCATAAAACTACACCTAAACACTCAAAATTAAATCTAAATAAACCCTATCCACATAATCCTACCCCCTTAATACTATACACTAAACATTAATTAGCGAACCCAAATGAAAAGATTTTAATTTTGGTAATTTTTAAAAAAGTAAATCAAGCTTATAAAATTTTGAAAGGGTGTAAATATGTAAAAATATTAAATTAGGTGTAGTTTTGTGAAGGAGGGATGAAAGGGTGTAGTTTTGTGGATTCCTCTTAAGTTTTCTTATAAAAATGAATACTAAAAGGTGTAGTTTTCTGAAGTACAATTCTTTTTTTTATTACATCTCTGAAGTACAATTCTAAATATGTAGTTTTGTAATTTTCCCTTGATTAATTAGTGATATTCAATAAACTATACTCTATATAAGATGTTTTAGAAGAAAAATTTTGTTTTAAAATATAAGATGTTTTCAAGTTTCAATGCAAAATTATAAAGGATTTTAATTGTTTGTTTATCATTTATATCTATTCTCTATTTGTGATTGGTTAAATTGTGTAACATTAATTGTATCTTAAAATATGAGTTTTTATCTAAAACATCTTATATTTAAAAAGAGAAGGAGTATTGTTTTATAGCCATGGTAATGGTTAATGGTGGTTACAGTTAAGTATCAATGCCTTTATAATCTTTTATCTACTTCATAAATAATAGGAGTCTCAGTTTGGAGTTTTGGTTACGAATTAAGAAAATCTTCATTTTCGATAAAAATCATAATTAAATGGATGAATTGGTTCAATACCATTTATTGAGGATAAATTGGTTGTGATAACAAAATAATGAGATAATTTGCAAATATGACATAAGTTTTTTAATAATGTCACTTTTGTCCTCAATCTTTTTCACATGACATTAAGATATGAAAATTTTCTCAAAATATAGTTAGTAGATCTTCTCTGCACAAATATATTAATTTAACAGATAACAAAATTATTTATTTGTTCATATTCACAAATATAATTATGGAAGCTAACAATTGCACTTTTATGAAGGAGTTGAAGAAATAACAGACTATTTAAATACTTTTTTGGATATTATAGCCTCCTATTTCTCAACATTAATATTACCTAAACTCTATACCCTAAATCATAAACCTTATACATCATATTACATATATAAACCCTATAACTATACCTGAAACCTTAATCATATAATGTAAACCCCTAAATCATTGTTTATTATTTTTTGTTATATATCGAGAGGAATAAGAACATAATAGTTCTTCAACCTACTTGTGAAAAAACAGGTTTTGATTTTTCTTAAATAACTTATACTTCTCATTTATTTTTTGAAAACAACCTTCTATTTTTCGGATATGTAGTACGTTTTTATAGTGTTGATTTAGTCATGCACTTTTATGAAGGAGTTGGAGAAATAGCAATCTATTTTTTTGTCAACAAAATAGCAGGCTATTTAAGTACTTTTTGATATAATAGTCTTATATTTATCAACATTAATATTTTATCCTAGTATGTTTTGTTGATACACCCATCACTTATGTTTCATTACTATTTTCATATTTTATCATTTAAATTACGTTTTTGGTCCACATACATGGTGAACTAATTTGAAAAAAAATGTATAGTAGACGAATATTTAGATATAGTATACATCTACTTTTATGCAAAGTAGATGAATATTCCGAAATATTGAAATAACAATCTTCAGATATATTTAGACATCTACTTTATGAAAAATGGACGAATATTCATATAAATTTAGACATATACCTTATGAAGAATAGACGAAAATTCGGATATATTGAAATAGACTTATATTATCAATAAATAAATAAAATTATACTAAACCCTAAATCCTAAAACATATACCCTAAACCCCATGAACCCTAAACCATAAACCCTATACACTAAACCCTAAACCCAAACCCCGTATCCCTATTACCTACACCCTATTAACTATACCCGAAGCCCTAAATCATATAATGTAAACTTCTATACCCACGAATTAATGGTCTTTAATAAAGAGAAATAGACGTATACTATATACATTTAGTCTTAAACCAAAATATATTACTATTTTAAATTATTGCTACACCAAAATATATTACTATTTTAAATTATTGTAGTGAGTAAATTTGTTAGTAAAGACACATCAAAGTGCAGATCGTGTTAAACCAACATATGCTTAATCCAGCTAAAGAGCAACATACCAACATAAGAGAGTAAGGCAGATCTATTACATCGGCGATGGATAGCCATTGGACGCGTAGCCGACGAGATCCATAGCCGACGAGACCCATAAAGTTTCTACATTTTCTTCAAAGAGATCACAAAATCATCATAAAGCTCAAAACTTTATCATAAACGAAAACAGAGGATTAAGTGAAATGGAAGAATAACAAATAATAAGAAGAGTGAGTTTAATTAATGAAGAGTGTCTGTCATAGGAAGAGTGTAAAAAAATCAAAATGATATATTTGTGTCGATATAAAATCTCAAAAGTATTGTTTATGATTTTTGAAGACAAAATAAAAAAAACTTTGGGTAAGGATATGTTAGTAATTATACAACTCTTGTACAATATAAAAATATCTACCTAATTACACCAAGACTTATGTACACTGACCCCAATTACTCTAATTAAATATAACTAAATTAATCAATAGAGAAAATTTTGCAAAATTCTTTTGTGTAGAAAAATCGAACTCATTTAATTTTTAAACATGACACTTAAATTAAAACACAATTAGTTTTGTAAACCTCTCTATAAAAAGGAAGGAATATCATTTTAAAGAATTCATCTCGAATTGATAAACTCTCTACACTATATAAGATTTTCTTTACAATAAGCTAGTCATAAAACTTCAATATATTTCATTTTGTTTGACTTAATAGATAAATATTTTCAAAGTTATTCTGTTTTTGAATAATAATACGTTTTCATGAAGTGTTTTAAATTTTGGATAAAGAACACAAAACTTTATAATCCTCATAAGTATATGAGCTAACGTTTGAAATAAATTATAGTGTAAAAATAATAAAATATTTCATTCATTTCACAAAGATTGTTGTTTTAGAGAGTTTTTACAAAAATAGAGTGAACTTACTTATATTTTCAAATTGTTTGATTTAGTTATATTTAAATATATTTTTATGGATAATATAATTTTTTTAATATATGCCCAAAACTTTATAGTGACACATTTTGTGTAACATATAAAGAAGAGATTCATAAATCTTAGGCTTAAACATAAAATTTAGACTAAAAAAGTGAGACAAAACAAATCATAAATGCCTGTCTCTCTCTACCACTCACTTAAGTCGTTGTCCTTTGTAATAATTGTTATCAACACAAAATTTGTTTGTTTCTTTTTATTTTTTCCTACCCAAACCGTGTTTATATCGCGTAATATTTCTTCATAATTATTAGAGATAATGTTATTATTATTTTATTTTTTTATTACATGTTATTATTTGATTGACTTAGATCTGAGTTATTATTTATTTATATATATATAAGCATTGTATAGTATTTTTTTTTCCTTACAAAAGTTATGTCTTTTCCTTGAGCTTGTTTATACATCTTTTTTTAACAATATTTACAAAAACACATTCAAATATTATTTATGTTTTGGGTTATATAAAGAAAGAAAAAATGGTGGAAATAGAAGAAGGTGAAAAAACAGTTGAAGGCAGATTCGGAAAAGGTATGTGGGATTTAGAGCAAAAACTTGACCAGCCAATGGATGAAGAAGCACATAAACTCAAGAACATGAACAAAGATAAGGTAAAATATTATTAATATACTCTTCATTTAATTTCACCTTTTAAAGGATTAGATTAAAACAAGATAATCAATGTTTAAGACTTTAATTAGAGTATCATAATCTAAAAGAGAGATGAATAGTATACATGATCCGTGTTTGATAGTTGACAAAGTTTTGGGTTTTGTTCTTTCTTATGAGATGAAAATAAGATAAAGGGAGAATTACAAAACTACGCCTTTTTAATTGCATTTCACAAAATATACACTTTTTAAAAAATTCTTCACAAAACTACACCTAAACATTAAAAATTAAATCCAAATTATGCCTACCCAAACAACCCTACCCACTTAATCATTATACCTTAAACACTAACTAGCAAACCCAAATAAATTTTTTTAATTTTGGTGAAGTTTTAAAGAGTAAATCAAACTTTTAAAATTTTGAAAATGTGTAATTTTGAGGAAAATTTGAATTAGGTAAAGTTTTGTAAAGGAAATGATAAAAGGGCGTAGTTTTGTGAATTACTCATAAGATAATATGATGCTTATTTTTTACAATATATTTTCTAAAGATTTGCTAAGTTTGGTTTTCTTTCAAAGTTTTTTTTTTGAGTTTCTAATACTTTGATTTCTGTGAAGCAAATTGCAAAACCAAAGTAAGTAAATCTTTAGAATCACTCAAACATTATCTACAATTTTTTTCAGATCCAAGTCACATCATATTTAATAGTTTAATATCAATGATTTACTGGACAATATATTATGTTTTAGATTTATTTTTATTAAATAATATGATGTAATAATTTGAAGGTTCTTTTTTTGTTTTTATTAAACACAAAACTAGACCCTTTCAACCCTCCCTTCACAAAACTACACCTAATTCAATATTTTTACAAGTTTACACCATTTCAAAATTTTAAAAGCTTGATTTACCCTTTTAAAAATTACTAAAATTAAATTTTTTTCATTTGGGTTCGCTAATTAGTGTTTAGGGTATAGTATTAAGGAGGTAGGATTGTTTGAGTAGGGTTTATTTGGATTTAATTTTGAGTGTTTATGTGTAGTTTTGTGAAATATAATTCAAATGGTGTAGTTTTATAATTCTCCCTTTTGTTTTTCGAGGCATTTTCAACATTGATGATAATGAGGCTGGCCTTTCAGAGCCTAGGAATAGTATATGGTGACTTAGGGACTTCACCATTGTATGTGTTTTACAATATATTCCCTGAAGGTATAACCAACACAGAGGATGTTATAGGAGCACTTTCTTTGATCATTTACTCTCTCTTTCTTATCCCTCTCATCAAATATGTCTTCATTGTCTGCAAAGCTAATGACAATGGTCAAGGTAATACCCATTCTCAATTTCTCATAGCTATATTATACACTTAACTTGTTAGGTTTCCTGTACAAATTTTACATATTAACTCCATGGGTATGTGTAGGTGGGACTCTAGCTATCTACTCTTTGCTTTGTAGACATGGTAAGTTGAAACTACTCCAAGACCAGCAACGTAGCGATGAGGACCTCACGACGTATAGCCGCACTTCTTTGCCTCAAGGTTCTTTTGCTGCGAAAACTATGAGTTGGTTAGAGAAGAAAGAATCTAGAAAGATGGCACTTCTTGTCATTGTTCTTGTGGGAACTTGTATGACAATTGGTGATGGTATATTTACTCCGGCTATATCGGGTAGGTCTCTATATATATGTACTTTTTTGATCTGAGCCGGTCGTTGATAATACCACGTTTAAGATGTAAATCACTTATCTACTGTTGTTTGTTCTTGATTCAGTTCTTTCAGCTACTGGTGGGATCAAAGTCAACAATCCAAAAATGAGTAGTGGTATAATATCACATATCTTATGTTTTCTTCGGAGTTTCTTTACTTCTTCGTCGATAAGTTAGTTTGTTGCTATGTTCCTATTTACTTTTGTTTTTTCAGACACCGTTGTTGTCGTGGCGGTTCTCATTTTGGTGGGTCTGTTTAGTATGCAGAGGTACGGTACGGATAAAGTTGCATGGCTCTTTGCACCTATTGTCTTTATTTGGTTGCTTTTAATCGGAGGCACGGGGCTATACAACATTTGTATATACGACACGGGCGTTCTCAAAGCTTTTTTGCCTACATATATGTACACGTACTTCAAAAGAAGAGGTAGAGATGGTTGGGTTTCTCTTGGAGGCATTCTCCTCAGCATAACAGGTACACATTCTTTTTTTCTTATTAGACTCAAAACATAAATCGTCATGCGAAAAAATGCTTCATTTTTTGGTTGTTCAAAATTTCAGGGACTGAGGCGCTATACGACGACATTGCTTATTTCCCACTATTAGCTATACAATTAGCCTTTACGTTCTTCGTGTTCCCTTGCCTTCTCCTCGCATATTGCGGCCAAGCTGCGTATCTTGTTAGGAACAAAGATAACTATGCAAATGCATTCTATGAATCTATCCCAAGTTTGTTATAAAAACTTTTTTTAATTCATTTTTTCTTACTTATCAAAAGTCATTGTTCTATTACAAAACTGAACTGACTATGTCTCTCATTTGCTTTGTGTGCACAGAAAGTATATATTGGCCGATGTTTATAGTAGCGACAGGAGCCGCGGTTGTAGGAAGCCAAGCTACAATATCAGGAACATATTCAATAATAAAACAAGCCGTGGCTCATGGTTGTTTTCCTCAAGTAAAAGTGGTTCATACCTCGAAGAAGTTTCTCGGTCAGATATATAGTCCTGATATCAATTGGATACTCATGATTAGTTGTATAGCCGTTACCGCTAAATTCAAGAACCAGAACCAAATAGGAAATGCTTATGGTATGATGCTAGAAATTTCTTAAAACATTAGTTTTTGGGTAAAAATAAAATTACAAACTTTTTAGGCCTAAATATTACTTAAAAGTGTTATTACTTAAAAAATGTTATGGTACAAATATATTACTTCTCATTTTAGAATTTTTTTTCTCAAATTGGTTTAGTATTTTATTTAGTGTTTATGATTTGGTTTTGAAGTTTTAGAGTTTCATTTGAAAATTTTAAATGAATTAAAATTTCGTTTAATTTTTGGGCAGAAAACCTTTTAGTGTGGTATTTCCAACCTAAACACTTGTTATGGTATTTTTGGCCTAAATACTTTAAAAGATTGTATTTTTGACAAAATTGCATAATTATAAATCTTTTGGCTGATGTTGGTGAAATAGGGACCGCGGTCGCGATTGTAATGCTAGTGACCACATTACTAATGGTGTTGCTTATGGTACTTGTGTGGCGGTGCCACTGGTTCCTAGTCCTTATATTCACCGTTCTCTCCCTTGTGGTGGAAGGCGCCTACTTCTCGGCCGTGCTTTTAAAGATCAACCAAGGAGGATGGGTTCCGCTTGTGGTAGCATCGGTTTTGTTTATTATAATGATGGTATGGCATTATGTTAAAGTCAAAAGATATGAGTTCCAAGTGCATAGCAAAGTATCGATTAGCTGGATCCTAGGCCTCGGTCCTAGCCTTGGGCTAGTCCGTGTCCCTGGGATAGGGATAGTTTACTCAGAACTACCGAGCGGGGTTCCTCATATCTTCTCTCATTTCATTACCAACGTACCCGCGATTCATTCGGTCGTGGTCTTTGTATGTGTCAAGTATCTTCCCGTCTATACCGTCCCGGAAGAAGAGAGGTTTATAGTCAAGAGAATCGGATCCAAGACATTTCGAATGTTCCGTTGCGTCGCAAGGTACAACTTTCTATTGTTTCTTCAAAGGTTTATTTATACATCTTTGTTGATAGTCTTTCATGAGTTTCTCGCAATTAAAAGGAAAATAGGTAAAAATATTGTAGACAATGACTCTAAGCTTAGTGTCTAGAACGCATAACTGCAGATTAATAAACGATTATGTAGTCGCTTAGAACATGACATTATATATTATAGGGCAACTCTTATGAATAGCGCTAAATAAAATTTTTTTTTAACACAATTAACACACATTTTCGAAAGTTTTACAACTACCTTTAAAATTTTTTTTTCTCATAAATACCACGACACTTTAATTTTCAAAATTACACCAAAAACCTTCAAAAAACTATATCCTACCCTTTAAAACTATACCCTATACGGAACCCAAATGAAAAAATTTAAAAGTGTTAAAACTCGTTTTTGTATTTGTGGTAATTTTGTAAACTACTACTTTTTGATGGTATCTTTGATATAAAAAACATTTTAATGGTATTTTTGTGTTTAAAAAACTTTTTCATGGTATTTTCAAAACAAAAACTTATTTTTGTGGTTTTCTAAGGAATTTCTCTATATTATATATAGTAAAATATATAAAATATAATAGGTTCTAGATAATAAAACTAATACTATAACATTCATTCTAGTCATTTCACAACATTCTCATAATTTTTATGACATAATTTATCAAGATATCATAATTTATAAGTAAGAAATTATATTCTTTTATTATTATTATAGGTTCATAATATTTTAAACAGAGCCTAGCGCCTAAACATCACCTAAGAATACACTTAAAACACTTTTTAAATAAATTGTGATTATCAATAAAATAAAAAATAGTTCTTATATGAAGCTTGCAAGACCCTGAAAAACATCATTCTAAACATGTTGAATAGGTATGGTTACAAAGATCTACACAAGAAAGACGACAATTTCGAGAACAAACTGTTTAACAACCTTGTCTCTTTCATCCGAATCGAAACAATGATGGAACCACTTTCAAACATAACAAGTAGCAGAAGCAATGCTTCCATCTACAGCCAAACAAGTCCACCAATAGAACCATTGGTCAACGGCGTAGACGATATCTTCTCTTCCATTGTTGACTGCACGGTATCTACATTGGCTACGATTCTCCCTTTTGATTCGCCATCGAGAAACACCGTGAGATTAAACCAAGAAATCACAGCCGCAAACGAGGAGGAGGAGGAGGAGGAGGAGATAGATGAACTTGAGTTTCTAAAGAATGGTAGAAACATGGGTGTTGTTCATATTCTTGGAAACACTATCGTGAAACCAAGAAAAGGTTCGTGGTTTCCGAAGAAAATCGCGATAAATTATGTGTATGCGTTTCTTGAGAAGATTTGTAGAGGAAACAATGTGATTTTCGATGTTCCTCATGAGTCTCTTTTGAACGTTGTAGAATATTTGGGAAATCTACAAAAAAAATGCATCTTCACAATTTCACTTTACAATTGCTCTTGCCCCATAATAATATAAGAGGCCATAGCAAAGAATTAAACATTTGCTTAAAATACATCTTTATATCATACTCTCTTCGTTTGAGAGATATTTGTTTTCAGTTTTCTATGTAAAATTTAAATGAATTTTACTTTTCTAACCAATAGAATTTGTTAATTTGGTTTTATTTAATGATGTTTTTTTATTAAAAAATAGAAATTCTTTAATCCGTGTGCAAAACTTTAAAGTGACACTTTTTGTGAAACAAAACGAGTATCAATTATCAAGACATGCAATTGGAACTGAGAAAACATCTCACGCTTAATTAGTCCAAAGACATGGGAAGGTTTTCGTTTAAGGAATGGGAATACTAAGTCAAGAGATTTGTTAAGCCAAGCCTTCCATTTTCCACTATTCTTCATGTTTGTGTCCGCGGAAACTTCATCAATATCCTTATCACTTTCTTGGTTTTTATAAATGATGAAGCTCCTGGTCCCCATTGAGCCGATTTTGGCGCATGGATTCAATGCTGAAATATCAAATATATTATACATAAAACTAGGGCCGGTCCTAATATATTTGTTGTTTAAAAGCAAATCAACAAAAATGATGCATTCTATGCATGGGGAAGGATTTGAACCTATGACATATAAGTAAAATAAGCCCACACTTAACCAACTATGCTACTTAAGATAATTGTTTCTGATGCCTCTAAAATATATATAAATGTTGCGCCTGAAGCCCTTGCTTCTCTAGCTTCCCATCAGGGCCGGGTCTGTATAAAAGGTATGTAACTAATATATTAATGGTATCTTGATGAAGAGAGCAATCGCAAAATTAACCCGAGATGCGGTCTTACGTTGAACAAGAGAGCAACGAGCGTAAAGTAAGAAGGAAGAGGTGCAACGAGAAGAAGAGAATAAAGGAAGTCTTCCTTGATGAGCATAACACTTGAGAGTAATATCTATTACTCTTTTTACGGTTTCGTCTTCTTTTACAACAAAACGTATAGGTCCTGTACTCCCTACCACGTTTATGCTTACAAGCATTCTATTTTTCTTCGTTTTCTTCTTCATCGTCGTCTTTGATTTCTCTATATTTTTTACTATTAGATCCATTTTTTTTTCTTGTTTAGTTTGGACTTTGGTGTAAGATGATCATGTCACTAGGCTATTTAAACTTGTCACATGTTGTATGATTTTGTAGTGTTTAGTAGGTTTTAGTGGAGAGTATTAGTTAGTGGCTTTTAATGGGAATTTAGAAGATAAACTATTATTCTAGTTTCTTCAAATCGTCGATGAGTAATTGGTGTTTTAACGTTCGTGGAATCTAAAAGATTGGTGTCTTTTTTGTTATTTATAAATACACTAGATAAGGACCCCGTATACACGGTATCGTAATACAATATTTCAAAATTCGTATAAATCAAAATAGATAACTAAAAAATCAATTTAAATAATATTTTCAACAATATTAAAAATATGGATACATATTTTTATTGTAATATCTTAAACCTAATATAAATGTTTGTTCATCCTAATACACATATTGCTCACACTTCATTTTACAATCTTTATTGTATACACTTTATCTCAATGGTTATAAATAAAATTTTATATCAAAAATAGTATCTATTAGGGAGAATTACAAAACTACACCATTTGAATTACATTTCACAAAACTACACCATTTCAAAAATACTTCACAAAACTACACCTAAACATTCAAAATTAAATCCAAATAAACTCTACCCACACAATCCTACCCCCTTAATACTATACCCTAAACACTAATTAGCGAACCCAAATGAAAAGATTTTAATTTTCGTAATGTTTAAAAGGGTAAATCAAACTTTTAAAATTTTGAAAGGGTGTAAATACGTGAAAAAATTAAATTAGGTGTAGTTTTGTGAATGAGGGGTTGAAAGTGTGTAGTTTTGTGAATTCCTCTATGTATATCACCATATTATTTAATATTATAAATATTAAAAATTTAACTTCATTAGTATATAATCTTTTAATAAAAAAACTTCATTAGTATAAAATTTAATTGGAAACTAACAAACTTTTAAGATGTCGATAAATAATAATTAATTTTTATCATCCAATTGCTTTGTTTTTTTCGCTTAGATAGTTGGAGCTATTTAAAATTTAATAATTTTATATATCTATATATATATATAGACATGTAGTCTTTGTGATATGTTATAGTTTATTTTTGTTCATTTTTTCCTTATTCGAATAAAAATAAGAAAAAATTAGGAAATCAAGTACATTTTTGGTGCTTAATTTGCAATAAGGTGATTTGTGTTTTAAAATTATTAATTAGGTGATTTTCCTTCCTTCTGTTTTTTGTGACAGATATACCCTCCGCGCGTTCACACATGTTCATGAATGTTCATAAGTTTTCTGTTACAAATTTTTTCATAAATTACTTAATCAGACTATGAATGTTCACAATGTTTTTATGCATATTAATTTATGTTAATGAATATTCACATATGTTTATGAATATTCACATATGTTTATGAATATTCACACATGCTCAGATTGATAGTGTCACGATTATTTTAGAAGGAAAACATGAATGTTCATGCACATACATGAATATTCATTCACATAAATGAATATTCATGCACATACATGAATGTTCACGCGTATACATGAATGTTCACGCGTATACATGAATGTTCATGGTTATTTTGATTTTTCAACATACAAAATCATCTAAATGCAAATACAAAAAATCACCCTATTGACAAATTAAAAAAATGTACCTAGTTTACTAAATAACTCTAAAAATAAACGTTCATTTTTCTAAAATATTTGTTTTGTTCAGTTTTTAGCTTATTCAAATAGTATTAAATATTTCTTTTTAAGGTGTCTATCATTTTTTGTTATTTTTTTCTTTATTAGTTTTCTTTCTTTTCTCTATGGCCTTTCTGTTTTGTTTTCCTTATTTTTATTTCTTTATTGTAACAACATTAAGAGGGTGTTATTGGATCATGGATTTTAAAGGAGTTTAAATCCAAGTACAATCTATTGTTATTCAATAATAGATTTTAAAATCACTTTTAAAATCTAGTGTTATTGGTTCTTGTATTTAAAATTTCATTCATTAATAGAGTTTGAATCTAGTGTTATTGGTTCTTTTATTTGTAAACTCCAAATTAAAAGAGTTTAAATTCCATTGTTATTCAATTAAGAATTTTAAATGTCATATTGAAATCTTGTGTTATTCAAGTTTGAGAATTTTTCATTGTAAAAGAATCATGTAAGGATTTGAAATCATTTCAACATCAATTTCATGTGTAAATAATAACAATCAAAATCCAAACATATTTCATGTCCAATAACACCCCCTAATAACAATCAAAATCCAAGCCTATATATACCATCACATGTCCTGTCAAGTAACCTCTTGTTCCCCAAGATAACAAAGACCCTAAGAGAAGATGCACACACAACATTTCAGTTACTTCTTCTTTGTATGTAAAGCAAGGTTTAACCGATTATTCCGATAGGTCTAGTTTACTTACCAAAGGGTTGAACAAGTTGCTTAGCGATTATCGCAATCGGAGTTCTCCAGAACCATAGAACCAAGATCAAGTATACAACAACCTAGAGACAAAAAAAGCTCTTATCACAACATCTCAACTAAAGAGTTATACAAAACAAGAAAGAAGCTCGAAACACACACATACATACCTTTGAAGCAAGCAGAGCCTTTCCGTATAAATCGTATGACATGTTAACTTCTTTATTATGCTGCTCCATATCTAAAAAATCTCACAAAAAAAGCGATTAAGAGCTACACAAGACCATGATGATGATGATGATGATGATGATGATAATACACATATGTATGTATGTGCATACTCACATTGTGCAAGTTCCTTCTCTTTAGTAGCTGCTGATCTCCTAAGCTTTGCAGCTTGTGCAAACGTGGCAGGCCTATAAGCAGAAGGCAATCAAATAAACACAATCCAATAAAACAAAACAAGAACACAACTAAAAAATCTTACTGAGACAATCCACTGGCTTCTCTTAAAAGATGTTTGATTTCGGATCTTAGCTCAGATTCCTTGGTGTTCTTCGACCCTTTCTGTGTAAGAAAAATTCACAGAAACAAAAGAGTCTCTTACAATTAGGTCATCGCGAAAACGTCGCAAAAAGGGTTTTTTGTTGTTTATCTTATTTACCTTCTTTAATTGATCAAGCCACTTTGATAGCAATTGAAACACGAAGACGACGAAAAACGTGAAAGGAGCGGCTAAAAAGCCACGATTATTCATCAAAATCTCACCTTCCATTAGTTAACAAAAAAAACAATTAGAGCTCGAAAATTTGATACAGAGGATCTGTGACAGAAATAATAGGAAGAAGATCGAGGAAGGAAGAGCTTGAGGAAGGAGAGAAAAAATCAGAGAGAATGTATTTTGGAAATTGATCCTTTTTAATAATTTAAAAAAAAAAATCGATAATGTTGTTCCTCTTTGAAACGGTGTCGTATGAACTTATTAAAATAGAAACCTTCTGGTAAGGTTTCTCTAGAGTCTTCTTCTACTCTAGATTAGCAACTTCGGTTTTGGGTGTTTCTTGATTTCGTACAATCTTTAGGGATTTTAGGTGTTTGTTGAATTGTTGTGCAAAGGAAAAAACTTTTTTAGAAAGGGGTAATTTTTGTTAACAGACATGATACGGCTAAGGAAAAAGCTTTTTTAGAAAGGGGTAATTTTTGTTAACAGACATAAAATTCGGAAGAAATTAAGATTACAAACGAAATCTTTGTAATATAATGTGAAATATGTATGTTTTAATTATATATTATGTGGAATATGTTAGTAAGTTTAAATTATATATCATGTGAAATATATTTAATTTAATGTTTTTAATTTTAAAAAAAAATTAAGCACCCCTTTTTAGTCTCAAGTGACAAATTTTAATATAACTTAAAAAGTGTTTATGTATTTTATTTTGTACAAATACACAATTATACTAATTTTTTATTCTTTAAGCACCATTATATTAAGAATCATTGATAAACATGCTCTTAGGTTCAATTTCCTTTAGGGGATTCTTGTGCGCCTAATACCCAATTATTAAGTATTATCACTGGCTTTACCAATGGAATATATAGACAATATTATATGTATATATATATCTACATGTATGTATTATACACATGTAGTTAGCACAAGTTGTGAAAAACAAAGCACCTGAAATCATCAGTTTTTTCCCCCTGAAGAGGACTGTTCAGTTATGGTTTCCTTGACCAGATTCCTTTTTTTGAAAGACAATGATGCCTTTGGTGTTTTTGGTCCTCCCTACAAATACACAAACTGTTAACATATATTTTTCCACTTAAACCATTTTGTCTATTTTCCGACAAAAGTGTGTCGTTGTCTTACAGTTCGTAGCCTCCTGTTTGAAGGTATTCTTGCTAGTGATGAGATAGCTACACGGATCCTATTATGCACGTCAACGTACTCATCGGTTTCATCAACAATCTCTTCCTGCAAAAGCTCTTCAAACACATCTTCTAATGTGATGATACCGATCACTTCTCCGTCCTCAATCTCCTCTGAAGTATGTGAGAACCCTTGTCTACTGTTCTCGCTTATTGGTGAGATAGATTTTCTTTTAATCTTGTCGATATCTACAATGACATTGTCGTTGTTGTTTCCTTCTCGTTTTAGTAACAGAGGTGTAGTCAGCTTCGAGTCAATACTTGAGGCATTGCTTTCGTAAGTGTCTTTTTCAAGAGGACCTTTGTTTTTTGCTTTAACCATGACAACTGCAGCCATGTGACTGCAACCTTTCTGAAACTCATTCAGTATATCATATAAAGGCATATGTGCCGGAACCCTGTTTGTCATTTATCAAAATAAGAGTTTAGTTCTGCACAGATATGCTCAAGGAAAACAAAATGGTATAGAGAGCAGCCGAAATAATAATGACCAGACCTTGGCATTCGGCGTATATCAACTGTCCTGACAAGGGTATCTGTTTCAGGGCGGACTGTGAGGAGACTCTTCACCTAATAGACAGAAGAGTTTCTTGTTTAGAGTTTGCATCACACATGATAAACCACCATTGAAACAAGATATTAAAAAGGGTCAACAACACATACCAAGAGAAGTCCAATAACATTTTTGGGATTATCAGAGTAGACAGGTACGCGGCTGTGGCCTCTTGTTTGAATCTTCTCCATGGCTTCCCTGAGAGATTAATCACAAGCAAAGCAATTGCAAGAGTGAGTGCCATGCTACAGTTTCAGAATCAAGAACACAAATAACCATATACTTTTTAGTCGTAACCTATATGACGAATGCATTAATAAATGTTCATAAGAACCAAAACTTACCGATCCAGCTTTGAGTTTAGATCCAAGGAAAAGATCGATTCAATAGGTGTCATGGCTTCTTGAGCAGTCTTCTCGGTCAAATCAAGAGCTCCGCTTATGATCGTGGTCTCATCGTGTGTAAGTTCACCTCCTTTACCAGCCGCTTCTCCGTGAATAGAAACGAGAGCTTTTAACTGAGCACGCCTAAACAAAGGATCACTATGCCCCAACACACAATCCAAAATCTTGGCGACAGGAAAAGATATCGGGTAAGAGAGAATCATTAAGACGCGGACAAGCCACACAAGATTAGCTCCTACTGCTAGTCCATACCTAGAGCATATAGCTTGAGGAATAATCTGAAAACACACACACACTCTCCAAGATCAGTAAAAAGACTATATCAGTATCAAAACTTTGTAGGTAGAGAAAGGAAAACAAAACAATACCTCCCCGACGAATAGAACGAATGTAACCGAAAGAATAATAGCAACATACTCATTAAATATCTTGTCTAAGTAAATAGGAAGTCCCTGCAAAATTTCAACAAGTGAAGCCAAAGCCTATTTAGATCAAAACAAGCACAAAAAAAGTTATGGAGCTTTAAGCTTATGTTAGAAACTGAAAATGAGAGACAAAACCTCCATAGCTAAAGCATTGAAGAGAAGCAATGTGACTAGAAGCTGATGCTGTTTCTGAACAACAGGGAATATCGCAGCTGCAATTTCACAATTAGGTTAAAATTCAAACTAGTAAAGTCAAAGCAAAAAGTCAACGAAGAAGCAATTCGTGATAATCAATTGATGAAGAAGAAGGAAGAAGAAGACTCACCAGCTTGTTTCTTCTCTTTTGGAGTGCCACTTCGTTGACGGATCTCGAGATCGACGACACTGAGAGACATTAGACCTAAAGTGAGACCGGACATGATTCCGGCGAAGAGAACGAGGAAACATGACACGGAGGCGTAGATCGTCCACGATAACGATCCGAACGGAATCGTTTCGCCGGCTAAGTATTCGGAGTTTCCAGCGGCGGTGGCGGATAACATTCTCGCCGATAAAATAGCGTTAAAGAAGAGATCTTCTTCTTCGTCTTCTCTCTTGATGTGAATCTCCCCCTAATAAGATTTTTTTTAAAGGCGATATCAATAATTTTTGGTTGAACCAATAATTTTTGGTTGAACCAATAATTTTTGGTTGAACCAATAATTTTTGGTAAATTGGTTAGAGCAAGATTAATGCAAGTTCATAACGGATTTAAGCCGTGAGATTCACCGATTTTTTAAGATACTGCACCTATGATCTCTGTTTGGATCCAAACAGGTTCTTATGCTAACGACCTGAATTATATGTTTATGATCTCTTAGATTATATAATTATATCTCATTAACTATGTTTTATATTTTCCGACTTGTCACAAAAACTACATGCTAACGACCGAATTATATGTTTATGATCTCTTAGATTATATAATTATATCTCATTAACTATGTTTTATATTTTCCGACTTGTCACAAAAACTACATATATATATATATATATTATACATAAACTAAAATTGATTTTAGTCTCATAACAATTATTATTCGTGATTTCAAATTCGATATGTGATTTTTGATGACCCGTTACAAAAATTAAAATATGTGTAGATCATAATTGTTATTCATATTTGATGTTAAAAACTTAAAATCTACCATTATATCTAGATTCAATTTTGAAACTAATCCGTAAAAAAATATCTTACCTTATTTATAAATTATTTTGTAATTATTTTTTTTGATATTATTATTCGATTTATTATTTTTCACTTTTTAAAATTGAAAATGTTTATTTTTTTATTTTGATATTATTAATATTTTCCTTTCCTTTTTTGAATATTTTTGTGTCTTTTATTGTTTCCTATTTAATGTTGAAATTAATATATTTTTTTTTGTCCTTTTGTATTTAAACATAAACATAAGTTATATTAAGTGACAATATTGTAAATAGAATTTTTTTTGTCTTTTTTACAAAAATGTTTATATTTTTAATAGTTAAGATAGATCTCTTTTTCCCAATCTATATTTGCGGCAAAATAAGTATTTTGCATGTTATTCCTCTATATTTTAAATCACATTTTATTTCATACTACAAAAATATATAGTATGAAGTAACTGTATGATTTTGCGCCAAATATGTTGCAAAAAATATATATATATATATGTATAATAGATTAAATATTAATCTATTTTCAGTCCTAAAAGATATACTATATTTTTTTCCTAGACAAACATTTCTATTTTCAAAATAGTTAACTATCTAAATGTTCAATTCTATGATATAAAATTCCGAATATTTTGAGATTTTTTTTTTTTTTTTTTTTTGTTAAACCAGGAGGTTCTGGGCCGAAGCCCATATTCCCCTAGGCCCGCGACCAGCCCTTTGATAATACCAATTAATGGCGTAAATCATCGCTCCCAACGCGGTTCGAACTCAGGAGCACAACATCACCAACGACTGCGCTTAACCGACTGAGCCAACCCGTCGTTGGTATATTTTGAGATATTTCTTCGTGATTTCATGATATTCTTGAGATCAAAGTAATGTATAAGATTTCATGACGTGTATATCTTGCATTTCTATTTTCAGAATAGTTAATTATCTAGATGTTTAAATTATATGTTATAAAAAATTCAACTATTTCTCGATGAAAGTTAATATATATGATTTTCGTGATATACATATCTTGCCTTTCTATTTTCAAAATAGTTTACTATCTAAACATTCATATTTTTTTGCAAGCACGTATAAGTGTCTTTAGTTTTGCAAGCATTCATCTATTTTGTATAAATAGTAAGTTATTTAAATTGTATTTAATAAATACGTTAACATTTTACCTTCAAAGTAGTTATATAATTACTAGGAGGGAACCCGCGATACTCGCAGAATTTTTCTATATTTGAAATATATATTTTGTAAATATTAATAATTTTATTTTATAAATTATGTTGTTATAGTTTTTGTTGATGATTTTAGTATTTTCTTGAATTTTCAATATTTATGTTCTTGTGCACCTAAACAATGATACAATATTTGTTATTTACTCAATTCTATATTTTTGTATATTTTTCGGTTATCTTAAATAGTTTTTACTTTTTTAGTAAATATTTATTTTATATCTTAAATATACTTTGTATAATTTTTGTTTGTATTATTTTTCTTTATTTTACTTGTAATGTTTTCACTATTTTAATAATTTTTGTATGCCTTTTATTTTATGAGTTATTTTTTTATGTGATATTATATATAGGATCAAACTATTTTCAAATGTTTAAAGTCCAAAAAAATATTGGGAATACACATTTAAAATTTAAGACTTAATTGATATTCAAGTGTTGATTTTTATATGTATTTAGTTTTTTTGTATGCCTTTTATTTTATGCGTTATTTTTTAATGTGATATTATATATAAGGGGTATTATTGGAAGGGGTTGTAGGTGTTCTGCACAGCCAAAAAAAAGTCTAACACCTATTTGTGAAACCAATCATGCTTTAGATTTAAGAAATTATTCACAGTCAATAAAAAAAAAGATTCTCTTTAATTTAAATGTAGAATGCTAAATTCCTAGAGTCACAATTTTTTAGCTCTCGGCTTTTCTCTTTTTCGTTACTTTTTTTCTTTTTTTATTTCATTACTTTTTTATTATCGTATGTGACCACAATTTTTTTTTTCAAGTCTACACAATAACATTATACGTAAAATAATTTTAATTACATAATATTATAATAAAAACATGATAATAATATGTAATTAATTAAAGCTAATGACTCGTATGAAAAATTGAAAATAGTATGTAAAATATTTAATATATATATTATTTTATGTAAAAATTTATAAGTAGTTGTTCATATATATATTATCTAACATACATTAAATAATTTTTCAAAATAAGAATTTGTAATAATAATTTTATTATGGAATTCTTATCGATAAAAGTATTAATAAATTTTTATTTTTCTTTATAAGCTATTAACTTTTTATTATATTGATAATTTATTTAGTTATTAAATATAAAAAGTCTACATCTATCCAATCATGTTTTTATTATAAAAAGTTACAACTAAAACAAACAAAAAAAGTTACAGCAAAATTTCTACAGCAAAAAGTCGAAAGCTACAACTGCAACCAATCGCACCCAAGATCAAACTATTTTTAATTGTTTAAAGTCCAAAATAATATTGGGAATACACATTTAAAACTTAAGACTTAATTGATATTCAATGTGTTGATTTTTATATGTATTTAGTTTTGTAATAATATTTAATAATTTAAATTAAATAAATTTAATGATTTAAATGAGAATGATGAGGTGTCAACACAAAGAGAGTTCCCTTCATCTTTTATATATAGGATGTGTTCAAAAGAATTTAACTTTTTATATAAATTCTATCATGTTTCATATGACTTACAAATTGTCCGCAATAATCTTCAAATCGGAACATGAACTTTGGTCAAAGAAATTGAAATCAATATTCGTGAAAGTATCCATCTATTTTTGTATTATTCACCTAATTTTAATTTTAAATTAATATATAATTTTAACAAATATTCGACTATTTTCATCAAATAGTAGATCATTATTTTTTTACATAAATTTTGTATATATATTTTTTCTTTAACATTTAATACATATATTGTAAATTTCTCATCATGACACATAACAGGTGTTGCATATTCACTCTATTTTTTCCGTAAGATTTTGGCTAAGAAAAAAGTCTCCATCAAATATATTTTTGTCATAATTAGTATAAAAATAATTGAAACCATTAGAAAGTGCAAATAAAAACAAAAATATCAATTTAACCAACTCCATGGTTCCATAATATTATTGACCAAATTCACCATTAATTTATCTTTTAAATATTTATCCAAATTAATTTTTTTTTGTCATTCGTGTTCACTAATAAATGTTTAGAATTTAATGTTAAAGGGGTACAATATTGTGGGTTGAGTTTATTTGAATTTAATTTTGGAGAAATTACAAAATTACACTATTTAAAATACATTTTACAAAACTACACTATTTTAAAGTCAATTTACTAAATAGTAAATACACATAAACATTCAAAATTAAATCCAAATAAATTATACCCAAACAATCTTACCCCTTTAATACTATACCAAAAAATTTAATTTTGGTAATTTTTTAAAAGTTAAATCAAACTTTTAAAATTTTGAAAGGGTGTAAATATGTGAAAATATTAAATTAGGAATAGTTTTGTGAAGAAGGGGTTGAAAGGGTGTAGATTTGTGAATTCCTCTTCAAACTTTAACATGTTTAAAAGGATAGAAACATAGAAAAATATTTAACTAGTTAGAGTTCTACGAAGAAAAGGACGAAATAATGTAATTTTGTGAACTTTTTTTAATTTTTTACTGTTTTCACTTTAATTTTAGTTTTTAAATGTAGTTTTGTGAAATACAATTTAAAAAATGTATTTTTGTTATTCTCCTCGAATAAAGAATATTCTAAAATTTTGTTATCTGGACCAATATAATTGTGTACTTACAGTATAAGATAACCGTAAAAAACTAAATAAACATCTAAAAGGAAACAACAAAAAATATTACGGAACCAATGGCAAAACAATATTTTAATGTAATATCCTGGAATATTCAAAATTGTCCTAAACCAATTCTGTTTAGGTCGACGACAAGATATATAAAAACAAAAAAAAACAAAAGTTGAAAAAAATATCTTATAACCAAAAACAAAACAAACAAAAAAATCCTTAGGGAAATTGCACAGCGAAGAGAGACAGAGAAGATCGTAGCTTAACGAAGATGCATCCGATTAACGCTATTTTATCGGCGAGAATGTTATCCGCCGCCGCCTCCGGAAACTCCGAATCCTTAGCCGGAGAAACGATTCCGTTCGGATCGCTATCGTGGACGATCTACGCCTCCGTGTCATGTTTCCTCGTTCTCTTCGCCGGAATCATGTCCGGTCTCACTTTAGGTCTAATGTCTCTCAGTGTCGTCGATCTCGAGATCCGTCAACGAAGTGGCACTCCAAAGGAGAAGAAACAAGCTGGTGATTCTTCTTCTTCTTCTTCATCAATTGCTTCTTCGTTGACTTTTTGCTTTGACTTTACTAAATTGAATTTTAACCTAATTGTGAAATTGCAGCTGCGATATTCCCTGTTGTTCAGAAACAGCATCAGCTTCTAGTCACATTGCTTCTCTTCAATGCTTTAGCTATGGAGGTTTTGTCTCTCATTTTCAGTTTCTAAGCTTAAAGCTCCATAACTTTTTTTGTGCTTGTTTTGATCTAAAGATGCTTTGGCTTCACTTGTTGAAATTTTGCAGGGACTTCCTATTTACTTAGACAAGATATTCAATGAGTATGTTGCTATTATTCTTTCGGTTACATTCGTTCTATTCGTCGGGGAGGTATTGTTTTGTTTTCCTTTCTCTACCTACAAAGCTTTAATATTTATTATCAAGTCTTTTTACTGATATTGGAGATTATGTATGTTTTCAGGTTATTCCTCAAGCTATATGCTCTAGGTATGGACTAGCAGTGGGAGCTAATTTAGTGTGGCTTGTACGTATCTTGATGGTTCTCTCCTTCCCGATATCATTTCCCGTCGCGAAGATTTTGGACTGTGTGTTGGGACACAGTGACCCTTTGTTTAGGCGTGCTCAGTTAAAAGCTCTTGTGTCTATTCACGGAGAAGCGGCTGGAAAGGGTGGTGAACTTACACACGACGAGACTACGATCATAAGCGGAGCGCTTGATTTGACTGAGAAGACTGCTCGAGAAGCCATGACACCCATTGAATCAATCTTTTCCTTGGATGTTAACTCAAAGCTGGATCGGTAAGTTTTGGTTCTCGACGATTATAGTGTTGTGAAAAAAGCTTCTTGATTCTGAAACTCGAGGCATGGCACTTGCTTCTGGAACTATCTCCATGTATTTGACTTTGTATCTTACACTGCTATGCTTGTGATTAATCTTTCAGGGAAGCTATGGAGAAGATTGAAACAAGAGGCCACAGCCGCGTTCCTGTCTACTCCGATAATCCCAAAAATGTTATTGGACTTCTCTTGGTATGTGTTGTTGACCCTTTTTAATATCTTGTTTCAATGGTGGTTTATCATGTGTGATGCAAACTCTAATCAAGAAACTCTTCTGTCTATTAGGTGAAGAGTCTCCTTACAGTCCGCCCTGAAACAGATACCCTTGTTAGCGCAGTTGATATACGCCGAATCCCAAGGTCTTGCCATCAATATTTCATCTGCTTTCTTACTCCCATTTTTTTTGTTTTCCTTTAGCATCTCCTTGCAGAACTAAACTCTTATTTTGATAAATGTTATAACAGGGTTCCGGATCATATGCCTTTATACGATATACTGAATGAGTTTCAAAAAGGGAGCAGTCACATGGCTGCGGTTGTGAAGGTTAAGGCGAAAACCAAAGGTCCACTTTCGCCTTTACTTGAAGAAGACAGTTACGAAAGCAATGACTCAAGTATCGACTCCAAACTAACTACACCTTTGTTACTAAAACGAGAAGGAAACAACAACGACAACGTCGTTGTCGATATCGACAAGATTATTAGACAATCTGAATTACCAATCAGCGAGAACAATAGAAACGGGTTCTCGCATACGTCAGAGGAGATTGAGGACGGAGAAGTAATCGGTATCATCACATTAGAAGATGTGTTTGAAGAGCTTTTGCAAGAAGAGATTGTGGATGAAACCGATGAGTATGTCGATGTGCATAAGAGGATCCGTGTGGCGACTGTAGCGGCTGTGGCTATCTCATCGTTAGCGAGAACTCCTTCGAGCAGGAGGATGCTTGGTCAAAAGGGAACTGTAAGTGAACAACAGTCTCTTGTAGGAAAAGACAAGTGATTAAAGTGGAAAGATAATGTTGAGGCTGTTGTTTTTGTAGGGAGGACCAAAAACACCAAAGGCAACGACAAACATTAGCTCTCAAAAATGAGAAAGCATCAACTCTTTTGTATTAATACATAAATGTAGATATATAATATATATAGACTACATCGAACTTGTTTTTTTCAAGCCGTATCTATTCATTGGGTCTATTCATTTGTTTATTATGTTTTTCATAATTGCCTTGTCATCTTTTATTGGTGATAATTTTATTTTTCATAATTGCCTTGTCATTTTTTAGTGGTAATAAATTGTTTTTATTTGTAATAAATCGTCACCTCGGGCTGCCAGAATGCTTTAGTGGTTCAAAAGTTGACATGTTCTCCTTTTTAAAAGATAAACTTAAACACAGATTGTCGGGTGGTATGAGAGGAGTTTATCTCAAGGGGGTAATGAGGTTTTATTGAAATCAGTGACGTCTTCGATGTCTGTCTATGCCATGTCATGTTTCCGTCTCCCAAAAACTGTGTGTACTAACTTGAGTAGTGCTATGGCTGATTTTTGGTGGAGTGCAGAGGAACATAAAAGAAAGATTCATTGGGTTAGTTGGGAAAAGTTCTGCTTAGAAAAAGAACTAGGTGGTATAGGTTTCAAGGATATAGAATGCTTTAATCAAGCTCTCTTGGTCAAACAAGCATGGCGTATCATCCAACATCCTACAAGTCTTTTTGCTAGATTCTTGAAGAGCGGGTACTTTAATCATTCTGGGTTCCTGGAAGCAAGTGTGGGGGCACGACCGTCCTTTGCGTGGAGAAGCATCATCCATGGAAGGGAGCTGTTGACCGCGGGTCTTAAACCTATGATGGGTAATGGTTTAAATCTGTATCTTTGGACAGATAAATGGGTGGAAGATGGTCGGATGAGAGCTCCATGGTTTAAAAATCTGATTGACCTTGAACTCAAAGTGGCTTATTTGATTGATGTTCGCAAGAAAGATTGGGATATAGATAAAATCCAAGAGCTTTTAATGTCGTCTAATATAAAGCTTCTGAAAAGGTTCAAGCCGACTGTGACTCCGAAGATTTCTGGGCGTGGAGGTTTACTAAAAGTGGTGATTATACCGTGAAATCGGGGTACTCTATTGCAAACGATATCAAGTTCTCTGTCTTAAAGGAAGAGGCAGCTGCCAATCCGTCTTTATCTGGTCTTAAAAGACAAGCGTGGAGCATCAAATCACCACTTAAGATCAAAAACTTCTTGTGGCGCGGTTTGAGTGGTGCTCTGTCAGTTGATGATAACTTGAAAACCAGGGGGATGCGTACTAATGGTGTTTGTCAATCTTGTGGAATGGAGGGTGAATCGGTAAATCATGTGTTGTTCACATGCTCGGTGGCTAGACAAATCTGGGCTTTGTCAAATGTGCCGCAACCATTGTCAGGTTTTGATCAAACATCTCTATACTCGAATTTCCATTATTTTACTGGTTTGTCCTCCCACAAAGAGATATGCACCGAGACAGTTAGAAGTTATCCGTGGCTTCTATGGTTCATATGGAAAGGAAGAAATGTCTTTATTTTTGAGGGTAAACGTTTTTCTCCTTTTGTTGTAATCCAAAAGAGTCGAGAAGAAGCGGATCTCTGGTTCCCATCCCAAGCTCAAGACGTAAACGCCGCCAATGAAGTTATCGGCCAAGCCATGGTTCATAAGGGATGGAGGAGACCTAAGGAAGTACGATAAAATGTAATGTGGCTTGTTCATGGTCAAAGTCTTTGCAGATTGGAGATGGGTCCTTAGAAACCATAAAGGAGAGGTTATGTTACATAGCAGACGATCTTTTGGTAACATGCTTTCAAAACAAGATATCAGCACCATGAGTTTGCTATGGGCAATAGAAAGTATGATGAGCCACAAAGTGAATAAAGTGGATTTTGCTGTTCAAGATGGGGCTTTAGTCGGGTCAATTCTTAGGCCTCAGGCTTGGCCATCTTTCAAAGGTTTATCTCAAGGAATTAAGACAACTTTGGTGGGGGTGAATGAATGGAATATGAAGGTGGAATCGGCATTAGCTAATAGAGGAGCCAATCTCATTGCCAAAAGTGATGCAGATGGACTTAGAGTTAATTCCTATGTGGCTCTAGGTAGTCCTGCCTAGTTAGTTTCTATTATGGAAAATGAGAGGGTTTCATCCTCTGTTTGATGCTTTAGGTGTAGGGTTTTGGTATAACGTAGAGGGTAATGTTTGTTTGGTTTCATGTTTGAGCTTTGCTCTTTTGTGTGCGTGGTTATCCCGGTACATATACTACCGAAGTTTAAATACTCGATATGTATGTTTGTCTCCGGTTGATCTCTGTAGTTCACAATTTTATTAACAAAAGTTTTCGGATGAAAAAAAAAAAATTGTTCTAGTGGAGTACACTTTTTATAGTCCCCAATCTTTAAAACCAATCCAATGGTGGAGAAACTATCAAATTTGGTTCAAAATCTTCTCCAAATGTTGGAACATAAATTAGACTAAAATAATAATACTACTACATGAGATCCGCACATACCTGCGTAATTTAATATAGTTTTTAATTTTATATATTTATAATTATTTAGTAAAAAATATATATATTAAATTTTTTTCACGAACTTGGATTATATATAGACTAGATGAAATCCCGCGTAATACGCAGATAAATTACATAAAAACATTTTATAATTATATATTAATATTGTTAGTAAATTTGTTATAAAATAACACATTTTTTGTTTTATTACATTGTTTTTGTTATTTACATGAAAAAACATTTGTTTTAAATTAATAATTAAATAGTGGATCCATGAAGATAACAAATAAGTTATCATAGAGATTTTCTTTATTTTTTCAAGTAATTTACGTTTTTATTTTTTCTTATTTATAGTTTTTATTGATTATTTCTTAAAATATTCTTAAATTTTTCCTTTTTATGTTATTTTCCATATTTCTGATTATTTTATTTTTCTATATTTCCGATTAATTTATTTTATTTCTAATTATTTGATAATTAATGTTAATTTTTTTATTTTTGATTATTTTCTTTATTTCTGTTTTTTTCTCAATATTGTTAAGTTTCCATTTTATAAGATGTTTACGTATCAATTTTAATAAACATGTCACGATTTAATACACAAACAAATTACATAAAAACATTTTATAGTTATATATTTAATAATTTTATTAAATTTGTATAGTTATACTTAGATTTAAACGGAAATTAATATTATACCCGTTATTTTATTAACAAATAATATAAAAGACACACAACAACATATCAGGTAATTGTAAATAATTGATTTTTACTTTTTCCAACAATTAAGAAATAAAATAACACATTTTTTGTTTTATTACATTGCTTTTGTTATTACATGAAAGTTTTTTATTTTAAATTAATAATTAGATAGTGGATCCATGAAGATAACAAATAAGTTATCATAGAGATTTTCTTTATTTTCCAAGTAATTTTACGTTTTTATTTTTTCTTATTTCTAATTATTTTGTTTTTATTGATTATTTTAAAAAATATTGTTAATTTTTTATTTTTCTATGTTATTTTCCTTATTTATGATTATTTTATTTTTAATATTGATAATTAATGTTAAGTTTTTTTATTTTTGATTATTTTCCATATTTCTGTTTTTTCTCAATATTGTTAAGTTTCCATTTTATAAAATGTATAATTATCAAATTTAATACACATGTCAAAACATTAATGATATTACAATTCATATGTTATTTTCCTTATTTATGATTATTTTATTTTTAATATTGATAATTTATTTTAACACATGTTTCTATTTATATTTCTTCTCAATTATTAACATTATATTTATTCTATATTGACACGTGTCGCAATCTGGTGAATTATATTGTGACACGTGTCACGATCTGGTGAGTTATAATTTTACGCGCTCTCTTTTATATAATAAGATAGCCTCTTATTTCATAAAATACATTAAATAAAACATGTAGATTGTGCAATGTATGGTTTAACACGGAATTCATCCACGTATTAGAAATATTTAATTTTTTTACCCCGGGATATACTTTCCAAGATGTTTTGATACAAATTTAAAAATAGTTTAGTGAATTATATTTAATATAAAGTTCAAAATTATATTTATGTATAATTTTATATTTGGAATATGATTTAGTTATATATTATGAATTATTTATGCTATTTTTTTATCCGTTGCTAAATTACACATAAATATTTGTGCTTAAAATTGAATTCGATTTAATCTCATAACCATTATCATCCGTTTAAATTTGTTTTTTGATCTTGTAATGACCCGTTACAAAAACTAAAAGGAGAATTACAAAACTACACCATTCGAATTGCGTTTTACAAAATACGTCATTTCAAAGTTATTTTTAAAAACTACACCTACACACTCAAAATTAAATCTAAATAAATCCTACCTACACAAAATCTACCCCTTAATATTATATTGTAAACACTAATTAGCGAACCTAAATGAAAAGATTTACATTTTGATAGTTTTTAAGAATAAATCAACCTTTTAAATTTTTAAAAAGGTGTAATTATAGAAAATATTGAATTAGATGTAATTTTGTGAAAGAAGTGTTGAATTGGTGTAGTCTTGTGAATTCCTCAAATTAAAATATGTATTTGCTATTATGATTTGTATAATTTGTATTCGATTGAGCTTGAGTATGGCTTTGTAAATTCTGTAAATTAGCACAAATTATAAACATAGGTTAGTAAAAAAATGTAGTGGCATTATATTGTAACTAGGTATGTACCCCACACCTTGCGCGGGATAGGATATTCATAAATAATATTAAGTTATATTATGGAAATTCATGAATTGATTAATTTAGGGCTAAATATTTAACCCGAGATCCGAAACCGAATTAACCTGAAAAATCCAGTTTGGTCCGGCTTCGGTTCTCATATTATCCTATCATGTTTTAATATTTTCTAACTCAGGATTCCGTTCTAACCCGAACCGACCCGATGCCCGAATTGTACTCGAATAGACCCGAAGATATACACATGTATATAGTTTTGATAAGGTAATTTGGATTTTAGTAGGCTATTTTAAGTTTTTGTGGGTTATATGAATAAGTCGAACCAAAACCGGAACCGAACCCGAAATAAGACCGGAAATTCTTATAAAAAATATGTAAAACCTGGAAATTCGAACCAAAAAATAAAAAACCCGAACCGAATAATATTTGGTTTCAGGTCAGGTTTTGTTAAATATATGAAACTCGACCTGAACCCGTATAGATTTGAACCGAACATAACTGTATTTGTAAATAACCCGAACGGATCCTATATCCTTTAACCCGAAAAACCCGAACTCAAAAGAGCATACCTAAAAACCGAATGCCTAGTCTCCAGTCCACTAATCAAAGTTCCCGATACTCGTTGGCAATTTATGAGGCATGCATTTATGAATGACCATTATCGAAAACCGAAATAACTAATCAAACTATGTAAGCTTATTCAAAGAAAAAAACTCGCATTATGCATACCCGGTAAATGAAAACGCAATCCATTTACCGAAATTCGCATGTCCATTAGACGAAGGTCCGCTTTAATGATTTTGTATATGATAAAGTCATATTTATATTAGAAGATTTCTTATTTTGTTTCTTATTGATTTCAATGTGGGAGAAATTTAATTCTTAAAAATTTTATATGTGGGTCTGAATTCGTTGGGCCTGAAATATAATTTATAGAATTCGCCGAACAAAAATTATTCAAAAATATAAGGATTAAAACGCAAAAAATTAAAAAATATCTTAAAAACTCTCACGTCGCGACACGTAGGCGTTTTGTCTTCTCTTTTAATAGTATATATTATATTTTAAGGACAATTTGCAATAATGCTTTCCAATTAATATATAAGATTTAGTTATATTTTTTTTTTACATGAATTCACAAAACTACGTACTTTCAACATTTTTTCACAAACTACATCCTTTCAACATTTTTTCATAAAACTACATCCTTTCAATCTTTTTTCACAAAACGACACATTTTCAACCTTTTTTCACAAAACTACACATAATTCAATATTTTTACATATTTACACATTTTCAAAATTTTAAAAGGTTGATTTACCTTTTCAAAAATTACCAAAATTAAAATATTTTCATTTGGGCTCGCTAATTAGTGTTCAAGGTATAATATTAAAGGGTAAGGTTTATTTGGATTTAATTTTGAGTGTTTAGTTGTAGTTTTGAAAACTAACTTTGAAATGATGTAGTTTTGCGAAATGCAATTCAAAAGGTGTAGTTTTGTTATTGTCATTTTATCCCTAAGACATTATTTGCAAAATAACTTTTGTTAAAAACCTTACGTGTCGAACCTACATCGAGTCTCATCAAATTAAATGTGACATGACAGAAGAACTAGATAACAATCAATCAAATAGACAACAAAACAAAATCATTTATTAAAAGAAATATAACTTAAAAAGGTTTTTAAAGCCCAATAAATAAATATCAATAAAAATATTGAAACATCATTTATGGAGGAACAAATGAAATAGTAAATAATTAAGAATATAAATTATTAATTACCTTAATATAAAAATATCATACATTTTAAAATAGATTATGTTTTATTTTATACGATTATAAAAATATTTTATGAAATAAGGTATGTTATAACGTTTCAAGTTCTTTTAATTATTTTCAGAAAATTCCAATGACTATCACATTCTTTAATACTTTTGTATATTTTCATTGTGGTATTGGTATATATATATATATATATGTAAATATGGTGATATATATAAAGTTTGGATAATTTATTGTAAACATAGATTTATATTCATAGTTAAATAAGTATATATTTATATCTAAAATAAATTGTATTCGTTATACAATATTTATTTTTTTGTAAGATTAATTTAAAACATAAAATAATTTTTTTATTATATATAAGTCTAATTATATTATTAAGGATAAAAAATTTTTGCCCCGCGTATAGCGCGGGGTCCGCACCTAGTTTTTTATAAAATCTATACTAATAAAAGTACAAGTTTGGGACTCATGGGGTGTCCATGTAGGCAAAACAGACTAGCCCTCTATGACTGCCACCTCAGCAATTATTTTCATGAAGATTACATTACGCATTGATCATTTCGTCTTTCACAAAAGTTTATATGGTTTCATCTTCCTTGATACGTTTCATAAATCTTTTATTCCCGATCCTTATTAAATACTCTTAATCACACACTACCTAAAATTACAATATATATTTACCCATCACAAGCCAATGTAGATTGAAGAGGATATGTTCCACATCCTGTTCAAAAATCTTGCCGTTTCATATGAATCATCAGATTTTTCTTCTTAAATATAGATTTCTTTTTCTAATATTATCTTTCGTAGATCTGATATCTCAGGTTTAAGAGTTTCGTCCAATGTATTGGTAAAGGGATTTTCGTAAAGAACGGATCTATATTCAAGTAAGTATCTCTCACATCTGACATGTATTAGTTGAATATTTCATGGTCCCTGAGATTTAAGGCGGAGGAAAAGTATGTTTAAAAAAAAACGCTGAATTGTGGTAATTACTTAACAATCATGGACACAAATATAATTTCACAACTCACATACAAGAATTTAAGTACAAGTTGTTTTAATTTCAAACCTGGATTGAAACTAATTAGTTGATAGTTAAACTAATCTAGTACAAGATGTCAAACCTGGATTGCAATTCAACCAAAATTTTGAAGCAATTGAGACAAGAAAATAAGTAGATTTGATTAGATTTATAATAAAGGACGATTTCAAGAAGAACTGTAACTTTTTGATTGTCTAAAGACTCTAAAATTTGAAGAAGAAGAATAAGAGATAAAAATCAATTTATGGTTTATTTGGGTTTTTTTTGGTCGGCTGAATTTTTTATTAATTAAGTCCATTAAGGAAATGTATGGTGATTAGAAAGCTCATTAAAACCATTTTAGCCCAATAACGGAGAGTTTTTAGGAACTTCTCTAGCATTTTGTTCATAGTTAGAAAAGAATGAATCCATGTCAAAAAAATAAAAATAAAATGAATCCATGTAAAAAAATAAGAAGAATGAATCAAAATCAAATAGTACAAAAGAATGAATAAAATTAGAAGCTTATATAGTTCACTTTTTTGATCTTCATACAATTCAAAAATTTTTAACACCTCCAAGAGACAAAGAGAGATGTTGTGTGAACAAATGAATCCCTCACAAGTTGTGAGTCACAACCAAGGAACCTTCTGATCCTTCACAAATAGTGTTCATTAATTTATTAAAACACAAACCCACATTATCATTAACATAATAGCCTGTTATATCAATTCCGTCGTTTTGTCTTCCTTCGATAGTTGTGTAATGTATTGAATTTTCTTAGCCATTCATGTCACAAACTTTAGCCACTTAACGTCAAATTTATATTATATAAATCAACAAGCAAGATGCATTTGGACAGAGGATCGTCAACAGAGGGATGAAAAGCAAAAAAAGTTTATATGAAGAAGAGGATGCCATTGAGAAGTATATGAAGATGGTGAAACGAATAGAGATATTGGTGGATTCACTATCAAAGTAAGTAACTAAAATAGTCTAAAGTTTTTAATAAAAAAGGTGATTTCGATTTCTCAGTTCTGTGTAAACTGTTTTAACAAATATATTGACATGGCTTACTGAATATTATTATACAGGAAGTGCTTTGTGATTGGTTCTTTGAATTGGTGGGGGCATTACATAACCTTGGATTTTGAGACAATTATTTTTTACTTGTCCCGCCATACAAAACTACACTCTCTTCTTTAAGGGCATTTTATACGTCCATCTTATCTCTTTATTGATCTGAAAGTATAAATATGAAAATATATCTTTATTGATTCTTGAGTTCAATATATGATTGGTTTATGTTAACACTCAAATCAAAAAGACTATGAACTTAAAAGATTTAAAGAACAACTTTTCTTTATTGATTTAGAAACTTCACAAAACTAAATCTCTCTTAAGCTCTTATGGTCTTATAGAACAACTCTCCAAAGACTTGTATTTATATGTAGAGATAAGACATCACCTTATTCTATTTGAATTAGGAAAACCATACACAAATCCTTATCTAACTATTATTTGTGATTATCTCTTTAGACAACATTCTAGAAGAGATATCTTATTTCCTAAGACACTTTGGAATTATCCAACATTCACCCCCTTAATTCCAACTTGAACTTGGGGAGACTTGATTTCTTGAATTCCAATTAGTTCTCTCATTTCTTTGAACTTGATCCTTGCTAACGCTTTAGTAAGGATGTCCGCCTTTTGCTCTTTGCCAGAGACATGCTCCACCACGACTTGCTCGTTCTCCACACACTCACGAATGAAATGGTATTTGCGAAGTATATGTTTACTTCTTCCATGAAATACTGGATTTTTGGTGAGAGAGATGGCTGACTTGTTGTCTACCCTTAACGTGACCTTCTCGTCTTTGTTAAGAATTTCCTTCATTAACTCTTTAAGCCATATAGCTTGCTTTGCGGCTTCTGTAGCTGCCATAAACTCAGCTTCACATGAAGATAATGCGACGCATCCAAACACTCTCAAGTGTTCAAGGTTTTGTTTTCTTAACGTGAGACATTCATACGGTGTCTTATCTTGTAATGCCTTTGTTGGGACTCGGTTGATCAAATAAGTTGAATGACGTACGGCTTCACCCCATATATCATTCGGTATCTTCATGGCTTTAAGCAAACTTTTTGTCATCTCCATAAGTGTTCGATTTCTCCTTTCTACAACACCATTTTGTTGTGGTGTGTATGGTGCGGTTAGGTGTCTTGTAACTCCGTTTTCTTCACAAAACGTGTTGAACTCACTCGAGGTAAATTCTCCTCCTCTATCGGTGCGAAAGGTTTGAAGCTTCTTTCCGGTTTTGTTTTCTACCATCTCCTTAAACCTTTTGAAGCGTTCGAATGCCTCGCTCTTTTCCCTTAACGACATAACCCACATATATCTTGAGAAATCGTCAATTAGAACAAACACATATCTGTTCTTAGCTGGTGTCGCTGGTGCGATTGGTCCACACAAGTCGCCGTGTACTAACTCCAAGGCTTGAGTCGCACGGTAAGTTGCTTTAGCCGGGAACGAATGTCCGATTTGCTTTCCGGTTAAACAAGCGCTACACACACTCTTCTCGTGTGATGTTTGTGGCATCCCGACCACCATCTCTTTCTTCACCATGTTGTTCATAACACCAATACTAACATGTCCCAATCTCGCATGCCATATTTCTGTAGTGTTATCATCTCGTGAGAGTAAACACTTAGGATATTCAATCTTCAAAGGAATCTTGTAAAGACGATTAGAAGATCTTATGACTTGCAAGAGTAGTCTTCCAGCTGGATCCTTTAGTGTCAACGTATCACCTTTCATGTTAACATCACATCCATTCTCAGTTGCTTGACCAAGACTTATGATGTTGTGTTTTAATTCGGGTATGTAGTAAATCTCTTTGAGTGATCTTCTTTCACCGGTCTTAGCTACAAACGTTATGGAACCCTTTCCCATAATGTTAACGAATGAGCCATCACCAAATTTTACTCTTCCCGTGATGGAATTATCGATGCTTGTGAAGAAATCCTTGTTCCCGGACATATGGTTACTCGCTCCATTGTCTAGATACCAAACGCTTTTGTTGTTGGTGTCATAGTTCCTTGGGAACACTTTATCTTCGTTCAAGAACACCACTTCATGAACATATAGTGCATCAGCTTCATGTGTCTCGTTTAGGTTTGTTTCTTGATTTTGTATTGGCCTCGTAGGACACTTTGTTGCATAGTGACCTGGTTTATCACATCTCCAACACGTTATCTTAGAAAGATCCTTGTTCTTTTGGTCTTTCTCTGAGGCTTCTCCTCCTTGGTTTTGGTTATTAGATCTCCCTCGACCTCTACCTCTACCTCTTCCGCCTCTTCCTCTAGGACCTCCTCGGAAGTTACCGTATCCTCCACGGTTGTTGTTCGTGTTTGAGAACATTAGTTTTCCCTGATCTTCACTCCGAGTGTTTTTCTTTACACGTTCTTCATAAGCTTTGATTCTCCCTACTATGTCTTCAAAGCTGGTAATTTTTAAATCAAGCACTTGTTCAAGAGAAGCTACGATGTGAATGAATTTCTCCGGAAGTGCTTGACGAAACATCTTAACAAGTTTTGTTTCATCAAGGGTTTCTCCTAGAGAGGTCGCTTGCGCTGCTAGACTCGACATCTTCCCTGCAAATTCATCCACTGTCTTTGAATCTCCCATCGTTAACCGATCTAGTTCAGCTTTTAGGGTTTGGAGTCTTGCTTCCTTCACTCGGTCTGCTCCCTGGTGACGAGATTTTATTGCATCCCATATGCTTTTAGCTAGACTTTGCTCTCCTATTTGTAAGATAAGTGCCTCGGGGATAGATTGGAATATTAGTGCCGTCGCCACATCGTTTCTCTTTTGATCCACGTTTCCTGGATCAATTGTATCCCACACATTACTTACGCGAAGTAAAATCTTCATTCTTATTGCCCAAACTGTATAGTTCGACGTTGTCAACATCGGACATTGTATTGTCGGAGCTCCAATTTCCTTTGTTCGTGGTGGAGGATTCTGCACATCCGCCATGGTTGATTGAGCACAGGTCTCGATCTTAAAGCTTCAACACAAGCTCTGATACCAATTCAAATCAAAAGAATATGAACTTAAAAGATTTGAAGAACAACTTTTCTTTATTGATTTAGAAACTTCACAAAATTAAATCTCTCTTAAGCTCTTATGGTCTTATAGAACAACTATCCAAAGACTTGTATTTATATGTAGAGATAAGACATCACCTTATTCTATTTGAATTAGGAAAACCATACACAAATCCTTATCTAACTATTATTTGTGATTATCTCTTTAGACAACATTCTAGGAGAGATATCTTATTTCCTAAGACACTTTGGAATTATCCAACAAACACTATGATCTAAAAAATAGCTTAATAATGTTATGAATGTATATATCGTAGGATCAACATCGTGGTTGTGTTAATTAACATGGTAACGTGATTTAGCATAAGAATTGCTTTATATGACATAAAATATTTACCATCAGAATTTACTTAAGTAAAACGTGACATTTGACGTGTTACGCCTGGTTTGAATTTGTGATTAAAAATACAAAGAAAAATGATTAAACATTGTTACGATATAACTCAAAAAGCTTTTATTTGCGATTAAAAATAATTTATCACACAAAATAAAAAAGGAAAATGAGAAGCACGGGTAAAATGATTGAAATAAAATAAGATACGAAAATAAAAATGGAATTAATGAAAAAATCTGAAATTCAAGTATTTTTTAAAAATAACACAATAGTTTTATTTAGGATATCGAGAGAATTATAAGAAGAGGAAATTGGTGTAATAGATTATTAAAGTCATAATAAGAAAAATGAAAACTGTAAATGAAAATAGGAAACAAAGGTTTTATAATAAAATTCTGTAAATTGTTTCTATATTTGGTTTTGTATTTGTACTAAGTGGAAGATATACATGTATTTATGAATTAAACTTTGATTTATTTGGTATTTTACTCAAGTTAAACTTATATTGAAATGTAAGGCTTTTTGTCAACATATTGAAATGTATGGCTACCGTTCTAAAATTAGCTACATATTATAATTTGGAAATTTTGTTTCGTTGATAACACAATAATATGTTACATTTTTATGATAAATATAATATATTGCATGTTACATACAAATATTTTCGAGCTATATCATAAAAGTTATTGTATTTGCTAGCTTATGAGCCGAGAGATAGAGAGAGAGAGAGATCGACTTAGAGAAATAGATAGAGAGATGATTTTGACCTTCAATGAAATGAAATTGTATATGTTGTTTCAAAATAATTTATTTTTTAAAAGCTCAAAATTTTATGGGTGAGCTTCGAAATGTGGCATATAAACTCTCTAACGATATTTTATCTGAGGGAGAAAAGATACATGCGAAATGATGGACGTAAATATGATCAAGTTTTAAAGAAAATGTAAATAAATAATTGATAACAATGGAGGTGACGAGTCGGAAAGAAAACAAGCATAATGCTATGGTTAAAAGCTAGGTAACGATAAAACATAAAAAGTTAATGTCTAACTTACTAAATTTGCATATAAGATTTGTTCAATAGGTTATTTAGACAAGTTTGATTCTAATATATTGAGATTAGATTCACATGTTTTACGAAAATGAATCCCTTATGTCAGACATTGTTTGGATAGTAAGAGCATGTTTATTAAGGGAGATTAATTGTGTGATGGTTAAGAATAAAAAATTAGTATAATTGTGTATTTGTACAAAAAGGAAGATTAAAATGGGTAATTAAGAACTCTACAAAATGGGAGATTAAAATGCTTCATTAAACATTCTTCATTAAGTGGTGCTTATTAATAATACATGTTTTGATTTAATTTAATACTCAAATACACAAAATTTACACAAACACTCTACAAAAATACTATAAACACATTTGATAAACATCTAAGGAACTACACCGGAAAAACATTGTTTCATGTGAGAGACGTTTTCACTTCGGTGGAAAATAGATTCACGGTAGAATTCAACTGCATTCTTTCGGCTTTTTTGGCAGACCTTCGGTTGCAACATTTAGAAATGTGGTCAGATTACACAAAAGTCATTGAATCAATTAACTCCCCATCTCTACGGCCAAGATATCGAGATGTCCTGCACAAGATTTTTGCGTAGCGGTTGGTTTTCTAACTAGCTAATTCCATTCATCGCCACAATATTTGAACTCAATAGCAAGGGATATCGCTAAAAGCGTCACCGATTTTGGGTTTTTCCATTCTTCGGTTTGGGTTCACACGCGTATTCAAAGAGAAGCTTTCACAATTTATTTAAATTTATACCTCTTTAAATTTATACCTTTTAGACAAAAAAAAACTATCTTTATAAATTTAATATGTATTGTCTAAAAAGTTTCATTAAAAAATATTATTAATATAGCTAGCACATATATCATCAATCATGAAGAAAACTATACTAACTCAAACATATAAAAGTTTAGGAAATAATTTTATTTCAGCAATTTTTTTTTAAAAAAGTTGGGAACTACATTTGAAAATTTACGGTATGTAAAATAAATTAGAAGACTTTCCCGCGCGTAGCGCGGTAACATCCCCTAGTAATATTGAATACAACCAATGTAAAAAATATAATAAAATTTTATTAATTAAATAAATCAAAATGCATTAAATTTTTCCATTGAAATTAAAAACAAAGAATGAATGGAATAAAAAACTCTTTAAAACGACATTTATTCTAAAATGGACGGAATAATAAATTTCAGTATTAAAAGGAATGAACGTTAAACGTCATGACAATCCTATAAATATATTGTATGTTAGGAGTGAACCAGATCCATATATCTGGTTTTTAGGATATCTGAATATACATATGCACATATTCTAAAGAAATGATCTGAATTCATATCCATCACTCTGGATATTCGATCAACGAATATCCGTTGACTTTTGAAGGATATTTTAGATCCATTTTTTTAATATTTTATATATATTTTGTTAAAAGAATAATATTTTTTACTGAAACGGATCCGGATCTAGGTTTTTAATAAAAATATGTACTTTTATTTTAAAAAAAATATTTACATGATCCGATTCGATACAAAAACTGATTGAAGTTTAACTAAAAAATTGAAAATAGATCGTTATACAGAAATACAAATTTCGTTTGGATTGCCCATGATGCGAAAGTCTCGAGATAATAGTTGTAATTCCTCGATCATGTCTATAGTGACATAGTTCCAAATAGACTATTTCACGACAAAAAATTATACCTTTAAACTAAATCTAATTTAGTAAATAAAAAAATAAAAAAATATATAACTGAAACAAAAAGTAAACCAAATTATAAACCTTAAACATAATTTTCTACTTTTACGTAAGACTTTACTATTTTCAAAATTTATTCGTCGGAAGTTACCTAGTTTACTTAATATAATGAAAATATTGTTTATCACTTAAAGTTAATTGGTTTTTTCTAATATTTTAGACTTACATTATAATTAATAATTTTTATACTAATTAAATATTTATCTTATTATATAAAATTTGATTTCAAAAGTTATTAACTCATGATTTCGCGACATGTGTCAATTAAATTCGTTAAGATTTTGACGCATGTCAAAGTCTATAAATCAAAATATTATTTAAAAGTTAAAATAAATTTAGTAATTAATAATGTATATCTTTTAAGATATTTACACGTTTTGCAATATTCCTAAAATAAAATATATTGATGACATTATATGTTTTACAATCATCATAATGTTGTAAAGTACTGGATGAATGAAAGATTCATTAAGATAAGGTCCTTATATAGGAAATTCAATATATCATAAACCCTAATAGTAATAAGGAGTGGTCGAAATCTCTTTTGGGCTTTAGGGCCCAACGATTCGTTCACTACACATAAGTATAATTATTAGAACAAAATAAGATATATGCATTTTAATAGTATCAAATTTTACCATACCTACAAAAAATACCATACGTACTAAAATAAAATATAATTAATGTCATTAATCATTATATTCAAAATTTTAATATACCATGCGTACAACAATTAATATACTTAATAATATATTTAATATAGTCAATAGTAGTCAAAACTATTTTTTAAATAATTTTATAAAATAATAACAGAAAAAAATTATTTTTCTGTATAGGATTTGGTATTGTGGAATCAATCAGATTTGACATTTCTACATTACTTTCTGTTCATTATTGAAATAGTAAAAAGTGATTGATCATTGTGTCTTTCTTCTATTTGTAAATTGTTTGTTTTATTATATTCAAAATACATTGTAAGGTGGGTCTTGGAATGATCATGGCAAAAATATATAATTATACTCATGTTGTAATGAGACAAAGGATGGTAGCTAGAGAGTATAAAAGGTCTCTTACAAGTCACGTGAGTAGCGAATTGGAATTGATTTTGGCTTGAGTAATGAAGACAGCAAGGTGACAGAAATAACTATTTTTTGTTTATTACAACAGACAGAAATAACTATTTTTTTTTTTTTTTTTTTTGTTAAAAGACAGAAATAACTATTGAGATTTGTATAATCAACTATATAATTTTTTTGGTCAAACTATCAACTATATAATTAAAGGCTAATTTTAAGGTAAACTTTTAAAAAAATATTTGATTTTGATATTTGATTTCACCATTTGCTACAAAGAAATAACAAAAGCTGTTGATTAAAAATAAGATAAAATTCATACAAAGAAAATATAAAATTGGCATTCAATTAATGATGATTTTTTTAAATATATATAGATATTACCTAGAGTGATACGACTTTTTTTGTTAACGTGGGAGAAGATAATTAAGTAACTAAACCGTATTGATAAAAGCTTTGTTCTTTTAATAAGGGATTTAATGAAAATACTCCTAAATTATTAGGAAATCTATTTTACAAATTTATCTAAATTTTCAATAATTTTTTCAACTAAATTGTTTTAGCGACATTTATTTTTTATCTATATTTTTTTAATAACCTCGTTTAATAAAAGACATCTCTTTAATTTAATTTTTAGAATAATATAAGTATCTACGGTTTAGAAACCTAAATGCATGTATGTCTACATAATCTCTTTGATCTACATAGTTGTGGAAAGTAAAATAAAAGCAATGATAGTATTATTAATGTGTAAAAACTTTAAACCTCTAACAAAATAAGGTGGTAAAGCACCATAAAAAGTGAAAAGAAAAATAAAAATAAAAACTACTAAAAAAAACCAATACTCGAAATTCTAAAAAATAACTAAAGAACCCTAAGCCGGCGAAGGAGCCAATGCATCTTTTGTGGAGCAATGTAGCTTAACATAGCTATTAAAGAAAGGATTATGGAACGATCCAAAGACCGTTTTCTCACAATCTCCATTCATCTTTTTAATCGAGTCACAACAATCCGACCCAATAGCCGCTTTGCGAGTGAAGAAAGCTTTAGCAATATCATTAAAACATGTCCTTACATCTTTGCAATCAGACAAACACTCGGTAACTACTTGTGGTGGATGGAACGAAACATGGTGGCTGTCGCTGGCCGGAGCTGGCGGCAAGGCTCTTCCTCGACCCCGAATGTGGTATGGTTTATGATGTGGTCTAGGGAAAAAGTGACGGTGGTGATTCCACCATGGGATCTTTTCATCACCTAATGATGGAGATGATTCCAAAGATACACTTGATGTGACACAACTTAAGAAGAGAATCATAGTAGCAAGAATTGCAAGATTATTCATGTTTTTGGATTCTTTGGGAGATTTTTTTTTATGTTTAGAGATGTGGAATAAGAAGAAATAGTGAATGCTTAGTGTTATGATCGATGGTTTTTGAAGGGTATATATAGGTTTTTATTAGGGTTTTTGGTTTTAAATTTTAGGAGATGATAAACTCAAATTATTATTTTTTGTTGTTACTTTGATGTTTATTCTGAATGTTTATCTTTTCGGATAAAAATATTTTCGAATATTGTAATTTATTTTATGATTGGACATTTATTGATATGTAGGATGAGTAATAATTTGATTTATTAAATATTTTCGGTTCAAGATTAACATTGAAAATTGCTCATATTTATGAAAAAACATTTGGATGTGGATTGTTACATCTTATGTATATAAGATATTATATTCTTATATATAAACAAGAGTAATTCACAAAACTACACCCTTTCATTCATTCTATTACAAAAGAGAAATTCACAAAACTACACCCTTTTAACCATCTCTTCACAAAACTACACATAATTCAATATTTTCACAAGTTTACACCCTTTCAAAATTTTAAAAGCTTGATTTACCCTTTTAAAAATTACCAAAATTAAAATCTTTTCATTTGGGTTCGCTAATTAGTGTTTAGGGTATAGTATTAAGGGGTAGGATTATTTGGGTAGGGTTTATTTGGATTTAATTTTGAGTGTTTAGGTGTAGTTTTGTGAAATATTTTGGAAATGGTGTAGTTTTGTGAAATGTAATTCAAATGGTGTAGTTTTATAATTTTCCCTTTACAAAACTCTATATAATTCAATATTTTTCACACATTTATGCATTTTCAAAATTTTAAAAGCTTGATTTACCCTTTAAAAAATTATCAAAATTAAATTTTTTTCATGAGTTCGCTAATTAGTGTTTATGGTATAATATTAAAGGGATATAATTGTGTGGGTAGGGTTTATTTGTATTTAATTTTGAATGTTTAGGTGTATATTTGTGAATTAATTTTGAAATAGTGTAGTTTTGTGAAATGTAATTCAAATGGTTGTAGTTTTGTAATTCTCCCTATAAACAATCCGGTCCATAATTAATTAGACTGTATAATATGCGGTAAAGTGGAATATTGGAATCATACTTTGATACAAAAAATGGAGTTGTGGTTATACAACAATTAGATTAAAAACAATTTTAAAATAATAATCTTATATTATTAATACAGAAGACGGAGAGAGAAAATAAGAGTGGAAATCCAACGTGTCATCACGCGAGTAATTCTGGCCCACATCATTAAAAGATTTATTGGAAATTCATAAAAACCCAAAACAAAAGCCCAAAACAAAAGCCCAAATTTATCACAAAAGTCTCATAAACTAACATAATAAATGGATAATATATTTAGAAAATGTTGAAAAACTCCTAAAATATAAAAATATAATATTAAAAAATCCATAAGAAATACAATTTATAATTAAAAATAGATTTCCCTAATATTTATATGTTATATTTTATCACATTATGTTTAAAATAATGATAAACATATTGCTCATTTACAAATAACAATTTTATTTTGTAAAATTGTATTTAACACCAAAATTCACGTCAAATGACAAAACTTGAACACATAATTTACGACTCATCGGTTGAACCACCGGTTCCCAAAATTTGAGCAAAGAATTTTCGGATAAGTTTATAAATAAAAGAGTGATTAAACATTCATAGTAAATATGTTTAAAATATTTAAAAAGCCTACAAAATATGATTTTAAAAATCCCATGAATTGTGAATTTTCCTAATGTTTGTATGTTATATTCTCGCACAAAACAATTATAAAACATATTGTTCATTTATAAATATCAATATTATTTTGTAAAATTGTATTAAGCATCAAAGTCCATGTCAAATGGCAAAACTTGAACACACAATTGACTTGAACCATCAGTTGATCCACCGGTTCCCGAAAGTTCAGTGGTTTTATCTGACTTTTTAATAATCCGAGTTTTATGAAAAATAGAGACCGGATTGACATATTTTTCATTGTTAAACGAGTCATATCATGGTTTCAAAACACTATGTAGTTATTGTATTTCAATGATAAATAGTAAATTATACGTAATGGTAAATATTCAACACCGAAATAACAATGATAATCTTTTTCGATGATAAATATTAAAATAGTAATAATAAATTTTTGTTAATAAAACATTATAAAAAACAAAATACAATATATTTTATATATAAACTTTAAATTAAACTCCGCGTTTAACGCGAATTACATGACATTCAAATTCTTTTTATCTCATTTTATACTACACATTGTTTTTACCAATAAATATTTCCCCTTTTATTCCGCAAATTTTCAAGCGCGGGTAATTTTCTAGTAAAGTAGTAATAACAATGATAATTCACACTTTAATCATAAAATAATTCGTAGGTTAATTATTAATATAAAATGGGCCCCACTTACCAATCGTGGTTTGAGTGAGTGGGCTTTTGCTTCGCTTCTTCGTTTTCCAAAAATCTCACAACAACAAATAATAATTATATTTACTTTTTATTTAAAACAATTTAAACCTTTTTGTTCCCCAAAAATTTATAACTTCTCTCATTTTTCTTTGTAACCTAAAAAAAAAAACACACTCTCTTCTTCTCTATAAGCAAATTGAACCCAAAAAAAAAAAACAATGGAGTCTCAAGACCACAATACACTACACTCTCCAGGTTTCTTCATCATTACCAAATCTCTGTTTTAGCGTTTTTTTTTATTCTTATTAAACTCTAAATTGTAGATCTCTCGTTACCATTTTTAGGGTTTTTGTTTGATTTTTGATTTTGTGTTCTCTAATTTTGTCAATTTGTGTTAATCTATGTTCATATTCTTAAAAATCTGCATAATAATGATTTGTTTTGCTTTAGATTATTCTCTCCTTTTTGTATTTTATTTGTGCGTTTTATTTTAATTAAACTTTCTAGCAATATATTTGGCTTTTGTAATAATGGTTTCTTCCTTTTGTCGTTTAATGTCTATTTTGACAAAAGGTCTCACTTTTTCTGAATTTTTCTCTTTTGTTTGTTTGTTTTGAAAAGTTTACTTAACCATATCTTGTTGAAAATACCACTTTTAATTATATTGATTATTGACAATGAAAGATTTGTTTTGTAATAATATAGGAGTTAAGAGTCAAGGGGGTCATGTATGTACTAAATGTGGTTGGAATTATCCAAATCCACATCCAAGTGCTAAAAACAGGCGTGCACATAAGAGAATTTGTGGTACCATTAAAGGTTTTGAGATCTTACTTGATTCCGAAAAACCGAATCTTTGTCTCAAGGAAGGAAATTGCTTGGAGGATGTGCAAAAGACACCAAGTAAGAACATTTTTGTGATTTTTTTTGATGAAAAAAGTAGAAACACTTGTGGTTAAGATGTGAACTTTTAACATTTTTTGTTGTTGTTACTTGCTTGCTTGATGAGGTTAGGTCCAAGAGTTGTGGAGAGAATTGGAGATATATCTGAAGAGGATGTGTTTGCAGATGCTATTTGCGAGTTTTCAAGCAGCCTTGTTGTATCTGATTCTTTCAAGGGAAAGGAAGAGGCAACAACAAATAGCGCGGTAGAGAGTACTGAAAATCTCGGTATGTTTACTCCCTTTTGATAAATAACTCTGAGACGGTGTTACTTTCTGATGATGATGATGAGGCTTTGATGTGTTTGGTAGGTTGTGTTTTTCAAGAAACAAAGTCTTGATTAGAGTTTTCTTTTGATGCTCTTACGAAGTTTTAAAACGTGTAGTCGTGTAGACTATCTTATTATACATTTTCTCGGTTTTGTTCCCATTCGGTTATCATGTTTTTTGCAATGTCCCTGCTTTTATTGCTAATGAATATCAAACTTGTTCAGGTGGAACTCAACAGTGCAACAGTTTATCAGCAAACCGTGTGATGAAAATCCCTGAGGTGGTTCAAGAGAGCTGTGAAGTTCCGGCTTTGGAAGTCCACGAGAACTTTGATGTCCTCCCAAATTCAATTGAAGCAGCTTCAGGAAACCGAAAAGGCTCTGATGAAGGACACTCTATAGTATCTGAAACTCTGTTAGAGTCATCACGGGAGGCTAAGGCCGTTGACGGTGGTGATACCTTATCAAATGCTGGGTTAGAGACAGAGAATTTAGCATCTTCACTAGGAAAGCGAAAGGATACTACTTCAGATTCATCATGGAACGATGAAGTGATTTACTCGGACGTAGAAGCTCCCATTGGATTTGGTTTTGAAGCAACAGATACGATTCATCCCGGTGAAGATGACTGTATCATAAGTGAGAATGCTCCTCTCGATACGGCTGAAGTTATCAGCACAAGTCATACTGTTCCTGATAGTCTACCTTTGGACGAAAATGCCAACTTCGCTTTGGCTGGAACCAAAAGCATTAAAGAACTTGAATCATATCATTCTGTGAAGTCCTGCTTCCCGGAAACACCTAAGGAAGAAGAATGTGAATCTGATACTCTTACTCAGGCAAATAGTTTCTACACTCAGCCTGAAAGCTTAAACGCTGACACAGAGGTAGAAAAATCCAATCCTCAAAGCCACACTGGTCTGCTTACGACTTTGGAGAACATACTGATATCAAAGACTGATCCTGAAGATATTGAAATGAAGCCTGGAAAAGTTGAGGCATCTTCTTGTGCTGCAGTACAAGATTCTAAAGTTGTTGACTCGAATGTTGATGTGAGTCGTGTAGCTAACAAAACCGATGTGGTTGGTCTTCTTGGTCATGAGAGTGAGCTTATTCAAGAAAGTTGTGTAGCTGAGGAGAACATACCAATCAGCAAGCTGAGTTCTCAATCCTTTTGTGTAATTGAAAACTATGTTTCTCTATTGGAGGGAGACGGTCGAAGCCATCAGAACCAAAGTTCAACAGAAACATCTAAAGACTCCTTCCTCCAAATCGGTGCTGAAGCCTGTGAAACTGACGACAAAGCTCACGGAGAGAGTAGCAAAGAGAAGCTTGTGGAAGAGAGCAGTTTCGTAACCGTAACAAATACAAAGGATGAACCTATAAGCCAATCAAGATCAACAGGCACTACTACAACACCTGATGATTCTATTAGAACAGAGTTCAATAGAGTTGTTGGCGGCTTAGGTGTTATTCAAGCGAATGATATTGATGCCGGTAATGTCAATGCACATTACGATGAAGTCCCTGTCACAATCGATTCAAATTACCTTCGAGATCTTGGGAGACTGCAGAATCTTTCAGAAACAAACATTAGATCTCTTGTTTCGAGCCCGCTAGTCACTAGAACTAATACATCAAACAATGTGTTTGAATCCAACATGGGATCGTTTTCAGGTATGTATCCATCTTCATTACAACATTGGAGAAGAGTTGCTTAATGTTCTGTAATAGTTTTTTTTTAATAGCCAAGTCGATTTTTGATGGGACAGGACCTAGCGATGGAGATAACAAACCAGACAACGCATCTCAATCATCATCATCATCTTCACTTGCTGTCGCTCTAACGAAGAACCAAGAGATCACGTTGGAGAAGACAAGAAGCGGTAGCAGTGGAAAGGAGCAGCACGTCCCGCTGAAGAATCTTCTGAGTGAGGCAAGATCGCCGAGGCTACTAGGAGAGACAAAGAAGGATAATGAGAGTAACATACCGAAAGTGAGTTCGATATTGGGACAAGAGACTTCTCCTGAAGACAGAGAGAGAAGAGAAGTGAGTGAGGAGTGGAATTCGCCGGCAAAGTATCCGGTGGAGAGGAAAGCGAAAGGAAAACCCTTTTGGGTGCCATTTGTTTGTTGCTCTTCTGTTAAGTGAAGTCTCTCTCTCTCTCTCCCTCTATTGTATTATTTGTTAGGAGGATATGTTTGATTCTTAAGGACACTTGGTAGTACAACAAGACTTAAACTATTAGAAGCTAGTAAGTTTGGTTCTTCATTGAGCTATACTAAACACTATTGTTGTTTCTTTGCTTTAGTTGTTTTTTATAGAGACCACTTATTGTTATATTCTGTTTGGATTAGAATAAACTTTGCCACTATGCTCTTTCACACACAAAATCTACAACCGACGATTATATATGCATTGTATTTGCATTATTTTTCTTTTTTGTTAACATTTATGGCCCATTAGCCGGTGAAGTGGTTTTACATGTCTCATGTGGATTTATAACTGTCCCTATAGCAAGTCACATCCGTTCCGTATTCCGTATTTGCATTATGTTGAAACTTGCAACTTTTATATTTGTTGTAGAAATTAAATACTATATATATTCTTTTTGTTAATAAAGAAATTAAATATTAACCAGATTTTTTTTAATCAAAGACAAAATGTGAACCGGTTTGTTAACCATTAAACCGAACTCAGAGATTTAAACTAAACCAATTCTGTTCACTCATTTTCACGGACCCGACGCTTCTCTGGAGAATCTTTATGGAGAATCTGACGGCGCAATTTCTCCAAAGCACGACGCCACATAAGCCACCTCCTCCTCCTACTCCGCCGTGGAAATCATACCCGAAGCCTCTCAGCTTCTTCTCAACCTCAAAACCTAAACTCATCACCGCCTTCTCCGCTTCTCTCCGCCGCTATTTGCCTTTATCTCCGTCGCAACCACAAACCTCTCTTCTCTCCGATAACCACCACCAAAATCATCACCGGATTCTCAATTCACTGCTTCGACGGCTTAACCGTCCCGGCTCGTGTCCTCTACGGCTACTTCATGAAGATGGAGATTGGAGCAAAGACCATTTCTGGGCCGTGATTCGCCATCTCCGTCACTCTTCAAGACATGACGAGATTCTTCCTGTAAAATTTTCGAAATCTCTTCTTTGATTTTATGTTTCTATGCTTTTGATCAACCACATGAATAAGGGTTTGTTTTGTCTTTTGAATCTAAGGTCTTTGATGTGTGGAAGAATCTAGACCGTTCTCGAATAAACGAAGCTAACTACGAGAGGATTATAAGGTTTCTATGTGCAGAAAGATCGATGAAGGAAGCGATTCGAGCTTTTCGATGTATGATTGATGATGATGATGATCATAAGCTAAACCCTTCTTTAGATATTTACAATGCAATCATCCATGGCTATGCTGATGATGGTAACTTCGAAGAAGCTATGTTTTACTTGGATCACATGAAAAGTAATGATCTTTTACCTGAAACTGAGACGTACGATGGTTTGATTGTAGCGTACGGTAAGTGGAAGATGTACGATGAGATTGTCCTGTGCCTCAAGAGAATGGAGAGTGACGGTTGTGTGCGAGACCAGATCACTTATAATCTACTTGTACGCGAGTTTTCGCGAGGCGGGTTGCTTAAGAGGATGGAGCAAATGTATCAGAGCTTGATGTCGAGGAAGATGACTTTGGAGCCGTGTACGTTGTTGTCGATGCTCGAAGCTTACGCGGAGTTTGGTGTGTTGGAGAAGATGGAGGATACTTATAGCAAGATTGTTAGGTTTGGTATCTCTCTAGACGATGGTTTAGTTAGGAAGCTAGCTAATGTTTACATAGATAACCTCATGTTCTCGAGGCTCGATGATTTGGGTCGTAGCATTCGTAGAACCGATCTTGCTTGGTGTCTTAGGCTTCTATGTCATGCATGTCTTGTGAGCCGGAAAGGTTTGGATTATGTTGTTGAAGAGATGGAAGAAGCTAGAGTTCCTTGGAACGCGACTTTCGCCAATATTGTCCTTTTGGCTTATACAAAGATGAAGGATTTCAAGAGCATTAAAGTGTTTCTCTCTGAGCTAAGGACGAAACATGTGAAGCTTGATCTTGTAACCGTAGGAATCGTCTTTGATTTGAGCGAAGAAGCTGGGTTTGATGCGACTGTAGTTTTCGTGGATTGGAAAAAGAGAGGGTTTCTTGATAAGACCGCGGAGATAGATACTGACCCTTTGGTTCATGCTGCCTTCAGGAAAGGACGGTTTCTTCTGAGCTGTGAAGAAGCGATGAACCAGTCTCTTGAAACGACAAGCGAAGAATCAAAGTCGTGGACTTATCAGTATGTAATGGAGCTTGTGGTTAAGAAGAATCAGAGAAGAGTAACTTAGCATATGTGTAGATTTGAACCTGTACAAACACCAAACTGTATGTAGAGACACTAACTCTGCTCTCTGTTTGCATTTGTCTTAAATTGCCGTCTTGTATAGACCTTACACGTTGTTGTATCAGTACCACCATTCCTTATTGTCGATAAAAGCTTCGAGAATTGTTCCATTTCGTCGAGAACTTGCTGTTTCTTCTTCTTATGCTCACTTCTGCTCGTGTGTCCAAACGAATTAGTTACCATCAAATTAACAAGATAATCGCCGACTTCGCCAAGATCACGGATCGATGAAATCATCGGTTCTACTACTTCTTCCATGGTTTCATCTAGAGTTCTATTTATCTGCATTTGTTTTCTTCTTTCCTGCAGAATCAATGAGATTGTTACGAAATGGATTAAAAACCTATCTTGAATATTAGCCATGAGTGACCTTATTTGTGTTACTAACCTGGAATACGCGTATCAACTTAACCACATGCTCGGGGTTCAATAGCTGAGCCAGCAAAAGCTCTCGAAACAACATTATTATCTCGCTGCTGATATTCGTCCCGTCCAGATTTTGAATCATGCTAGTGATGCAAAACTCGTCGAAAACAGTTCTCAGCCACGCTGGCTTGTTCTTTAGTCTTAGCATGGCAACGGTTAAATAGACAGCAGGCTTGTGTTGGTTCACGAATGTGCTAGATGCCGAACAAGGCATGGCCAACGACACTGACATTTCTTCTGCAATAAACCTGTACCAAGGGCTGGTCTTAAGCATCTCTGTTCTTACTTTCATGTCTTCCCATCGTAATATCATTGATAGACAAAGTGCCGAGTTTGTAGCAACTCTTATGTCGTCATAGAAGACTAGACCGCCTAAAACAGCTTTCATTGATTTCAGGTAGCTCGACTGACACCGTAGTTGCTCATTTTTAGTCTCAATCTGTTCTGATAGTGCAGTGAACAACTCCAAGAGACAATAAGAGGTCATGAGCTTTATTTGCGGTGTTCCAAATTGCATCAACTTGCACAAATTATGGCAATGGATGCAGATGGCGGGTAGTGTTTCCCGGTTTCCCGATGAGCCAAAGAACGTTTGCCAATCCATCGCTCCAGCGAGAATAATTTGCAGGCTACAAGTCCAGAAGACAGAACAGTTAGAAGTAAGATCTAATGATCTACCAGTGTGGAAATATTTGAGAAGCTACCTTCTTAATGAGAAAAAGTAGAGAGGTAACGTGAAGGCTAGAGCCTCCCAGATGTCAGATTCATCCTGATACTGAGTCAATGATGGACCCTTTGAGCAAGCTACATCAACCACAATGTGGATTGTTGATACCAAATACGAATTTAACACAATACTTTTTGAAGCTTCAACAAGTGCTCCATTTGATGAGTGGTACAGAACCAAACATAGAATGCCGACCACCACCATACCTTCACGGTTCTGTGTTATTGCAGAGTCTCGCAAGCTCAAAGAGTTTAACAACTGCAAAACAAAGATGATTCAGTGATACTTTCGAGAAAATGACAATTTTGGGCAGGAGAATAGGTCTAGATAGCCAAACCTTTATAAATACAGCATCCCAGGATTCATCATCTTTAAGCACACAAGGTTGCACAGAAGCTAAAATGTTGAATATTAGCAGAAGCAGCGTTGTGAAAGATGTTCCGAGTGATGAGTTAGTATAACCACAAACGAGTCTGTGAATTGTATTGCCAATGCCATGCATGGATAACTGGTTGGAGGCTGTTGGGAACATAGAAATGGTTGTGGTCATGAGATGTAATGTTGAGATAACATCATTCTCTTGCTCTTCCTTCTCTACAATCTGTGTCAATAAGTTAACTAGAAGAGTTGCAGAATAGTTGTCTCCTTCGGATACCAATTTTGCAAACCAATATGTGAGTGATCTTTGTCTGCCTTCTCCGTATACATTGTGAACTTCATGTCCTATTAAGTTGTTCTGGGAAACCTTTCGGATCTGGTAAGTTAAACTTTCACTGATGTTTTCCTGTTGAAATAGCCACTTCAGAGATTCTACATGAGTATCACTGGAACTCAAGTCCCACTCATATTCATTTAGTAGATAGAAGACTATCCTCTCAGCTTCTAGACTGTAGGAGATCTGGTATCTCTTGTTTTGAAGACTCCTGCAAAGACTGTATAGATTCACTAGATGCAGCATATCTGGAGAATCGCATTTTAAATTCGTCTTGTTTACAAGAATGTATTGCTCCAAAGAAGCTAAAACAAGCTTATCATCAGCAAGCCTGCAAAAGAAAACAAGGAAGAAATTAATTGTGGATCCTTAGAGTGTCCACGGAGAACATCTTTAGGACTCGTAAGCTTAAGCTACCTGTCATTGTACATCCAACTAGTATGGAAAATCAACAGAGCTGCTGATTGACAAGAAGCTAACTCTTGATTATTAGAACTATCTTGCCCGAGCAAATATAGCAAATCTTGTGGATCACAAGGAAGACAATGAAGAGCATCTCTGATATGTGACCCCAACTTTTGTTGGAGAAGAATGTCAACAAGGGAACTGAGCATCAAATAAACCCTCTGTTTCATGTTAGCTGAAGAGAAGTTTCCTAGACATCCAAATGAAAAACTGAACCAATCTGCTGAAACAAGTATCTCTGCAAACTCCATAGCCTGATTATCTGAATTATGTAACAGAATAGAATTTAAAGTCTCCAGTATGCCAAGAGTTACTTCTTCATTGACCTCGTTGACATCAGATAGAAACCACGGTAATAAATGTGACGCACAGACGTCTATAACACATTGTCTTAACTCAATGCAACCGGTCTTGTTTACAGATGTTGGCGCAGTACAATATACATATACTTCATTGAGTAAGTAGACAGCATGCGAGAGCAGGGATGAATCTTTCTCATGGAGACTAAGACACGCCAAAATGGCATAACTCAGGGATTCTTGCAATGATGATAAGAGTTCTGGCGTCTCAGCAAAAGAAGGAGTTTTCATTAGGGAAACAAATATTGAACAGATGATCGCAAATGCAGCCGGAAATAATCCCATCTCTTGTGAATAATATCTTTCAAGCATTCTTTTCAGCACAAGAGCTATTTCCTGAACTTGAGAACTTGAAGCAACCCCAGGAAAATCAGTAATACAGCTTGAAATAAGCTTCAGTGTATGGATTTGATAAGGATGGCAAGGAACTTCACCGACATAGTGCAGCACTTGAATAACTGAAGGAAACCCAATAACAAGCCTCTTCCCAAAAGTATGCTCAGCTATGGAGAATAGATCAATAACTCTGAGGCATGAGTTGATGACCTGATCTTTACATTCTGTTCATGAGAAGGAGCTCATCAGAGACGGATACATAAAAACAAATACATATATATGCTTGTGCAGATGTGAACTTTCAGAGGACTAAACAGTAAAGAAAGACAGATTGGTGCCTAACGAAATTGGCGATGTGTATAAAGGAAAATTAATCATGTTGAATGAATTATGCATTTGACAACAGCAAGAGGTATATGATAATATCATTTCTTAGCTACTTGGCCTTCTAGTATAATGGAGTGCCCAATAGCAGTATATTATTCACTTGATCAAAGAGTCTAGCATTACCTGATAACCGCAATATCTCAAATATATAATCGGCAACATTTTCTTCTACCAGAACTTGAATCTGTTTACTCGGAATACTCTCTTGCGACACGTAATGGAAGATAAGATCAAGGGTCTTTATTTGCACCTCGCTGTCGGTGGAAAGCAACGGACCTTTAATGGCCTCAGCAAATAAGACATTTAAACAAGGCCTAGCGACTACAGTCTCAGCCGTCTGCATAGGGTCATCATCGTCGTCCAAGCTCATACTGCTGGCAGGACTTACATGCGAATTTGCTAAAAGACCTTGCTGAGCCAAGATGGCCAAAAGAGCTACAAAGTTCAAAATCTCTATTTTAGCTGAAATATAGCAAAGTTTATAAACATGTATGTGAGCCTAAGACCAAGAAGGCTCTACTGTAGGAAAAAGAATAAACAATGGACACACTATTTGAAAGTCCCATACGAACCTACACAGTTCAAGCGAACATCATCCCTCTGTGTCTTTGCAAGCACTTCCAAGGATAAGCGTAAGAGCTTAGGACACAACGAAGAAAGAACCTCAGCGCCGTCAACATTTTGTTCTGTGAATTGCAGAGCAGAAAATTTGTACAGAACGAAAAGGATTTCGCCGCGTATCTCCTCACTACAAAGATAACAAATCAAAACAAGGACTCATACAAGACATATAGAAAGGAAAAAAGTGTTTCCAAGTTGGTTTTGAGCTACATTACCTCGGTAACTGAAGACCTTCCACGAGCTGAAAAACAAGTGATTCTTTATCTCTGATGTGAGAATTGATGTCTATGTTCTCGAAACTCATCAGAACACCAAAGCAATGTAGCTTCAAGCACATACAATAAGTGATTTCAAAGAAGTATTAGCAGAAAAAACAATGATTGTAACAAGCATCAAATTAATCGAAAATCACAAATCTAAATCAAAAATCTGAGAATCGAGTAAAGATTAAACATAGAAAGACGAACAATTATACCATATGAAGCTGTCTTCGGCTCCAACCCAAGGAACCAGAAGAGATCTGAACAGAGATTCTCTCCACAAAATCCTCTCCAATGGAAGATCCTTCGACGGAGCAGAGAAGAGAGATAGTATCCACGATCTGTACCGCGATGGGCGCATCGTCGATGGAAGAGAGCGCGTGGACGAGAGGCGAAACGAGGAAGTGAACGTGTGCGGAGAAGAGGTTTTGGAGGAAGATAGGCTCAGAGAGAGCGATGGAGAGCTGGTGAAGCGCGTAGGAGACGTGTACTGTAGGGACGCGTGGATCGGTGACGAGATTCGTGAAGCAGAGGAAACAGAACGTTCCTCCTTGGTCTGTGCGGAGAGAAAGCGTTGATCTGTGGCCGTTCGCGCACGGTGGAGACGGAGATTCATGGTTACGATCTGCGACGGATTCGTGGAGGAGAAGATGATCGGAGTCTAGCTCCTGCGAATATAGAAAAAACATTTTTCAGAGAGAGAGAGCGCGTTAAAGAAAATATTTTGAGAAATTCGAATTTTACCGGGTCATCTAAAATTAGATATTTAATTTCAAAAATATATTTAAGATAATTACTAATTAATTAATTTTAAATAAAACAACTTCGTCTCTTAGAGCAAATCCAAAGGTGTTTCTTAACGGTATTTTAGCATGTGGAGGCCACCTAAATAGTTAAGATCTGAATCTTATATTTCTTATTTAAGATCCGGATCTTAACTATTCATGTATACGTGGCGACCCATGATTGATCCGTTTTTATTTTTTTATTTTATTTTAAACCAACTGTTAAGAGATTTAATAGTGAAATTAATAAAAAGTGGATATTATTGGTATAACTCTTCATGGGTTCTTAAAAAAAAATTACAAAAAAAAGAAAAATTATATTTTATTTTTAAACATAACTCTTTATTAATTATACTTAAAACAAACGCAAAAAACACAATTTCGAATTTAAACTTTATCTAAATTTTTGCCAAATATTCTCTCTATTAAACCTTTAGACCAACTCCAGTGGAGTGTCTTTTTTCATTTTTTGTTGGATCTTATTTATAAAATAACAGAAAAAATTGCAGAAATTGGACAAATTAACAAGACCCGTGTCTTTTTTGGGCTAATTAAGAACGGTAACAAGAACGACAGCTGTCGCGATATGAGAATTTTGTAAAAAAAAAGAAAAAATTATGTATCCCTTTCCTCCTCCGGCGAAGAATTATCAAATCCTCGATCAAATCCTCTCCATTACTTCACCGTATTCCTCTTTAACGCGCCGTGAATGGTCACAAATCGATTCATATCGATAATGATCTTCACTGTCTTCCTCGTTTAATTCGCCGCTGTTGAGATCAAGATCGCTCCACTCAATTCGAGGTAAGTACTTGTGTTTTTTCATCACGGATCTGGGAAATAAGTTCGAATTTTGGGAGAAATGTAATTTTCAATTTATATCCAAAGAGTAGGGCTGGGCAATCGGTTATATCGGTTTAATCGGTTCGGTAATAGGAAACGTATCTTTTTTTTTCACAATGTATCAGTTTTAGTTTGTAATATTAAAGTTTGTGTGTTTCGATTGTGTGTTTAATTCTCTATTAATGTATCAAAGTTTGTTTTTCTCGGTTGTGTGTTTCAGTTTCTCCTCTGTTTTGTTACAAAATTGTGTGTTTTAATTTGTGGTATGAGTTTGCAAATCATCAAACAATATAATGAGTTTATGGTTTATCAAACTATGGTAGTGTACTTACCTCGATTGTTTTTCAGGTACTAACACCTGATAACTTGGAAGAGGTTGTTATGAATCCGAACAAAGATGTATTGGTAGAGTTTATGCACCACCATAGTGTGGCCACTCAAGTCTCTTGCTCCTGTATATAATCTTCAGACTTTCCTTGGTATATCCCTTTCTTTATGAATTTCAGATGCATCTAATCATCCTTGTTGTTTACTTTTTGATAATGAACATTGTTGTTTAATGATTTTACTTCTTGCCTATGGTTTGATCATGACTAATAGATATTTTGATGATGAACATTTTTTAAGATCCATTAGGTTCTTATCAATGGAGGGTAAAAAATATAAAATGTCTTTGAAAGTGTTTTCAACTTAAATAAATAACAAAAAATGTGTAAAAGGGATTTAAGAAGACCTTAAAGTGTCTATCCAATGGAGATGATCTTAGAATCTGATTTATCTACAGTTTCTTCTTCTTCTTCTCTTTGATTTTGTGATGCGATGCGATGCATTGCTTCTTCGTGCTATTTTCTTCCGGCGAAGAAGAAACTATCGGCAATGTTCTTCATAGCTCGAGCTTTTTCAGAAACCATGGAGAATCACGATCTCTTCTCTCTTCTACATAATTCACCTAACGTTAAGCATCTACGCCATCTCCACGGTTATCTTCTTCGTACATCTAACTATTCAAACGTTGTTCTAAGCTCCAAGCTAGTTCTCGCTTACTCAAAGCTGAATCATCTCCTCCCTACCTCCCTCTCCGTCTTCTGGCACATGCCTCGCCGCAACATCTTCTCGTGGAACATAATCATCGGCGAATTCTCCAGATCGGGTTTCGCGACGGAATCGATCGGTTTGTTTTTTCGTATGTGGAGAGAGACTAACGTTAGGCCTGACGATTTCACGCTTCCTCTTGTTCTACGAGTTTTGAAGGAAGAGAGACTCGTTGATTCGATTCATGTTTTGAGCTTGAAACTTGGATATGGAGAAAGTTTGTTTGTGAGTTCTGCTCTGGTGATTATGTATGTTGAAATGGGGAGAATCTTAGATGCACGCAAGCTGTTCGATGAAATGCCTGTGAGAGACTCTGTTCTTTACACGTCTATGTTTGGTGGGTATGTTCAGAAAGGTGAAGCTTTATTGGGTTTGGATCTGTTTAGAGACATGACGTGTTCTGGGTTTTCTCTGGATTCGATTGTTATGGTGAGTTTAGTTATGGCTTGTGGGCAACTTGGGTCGTTGAAGCACGGGAAAAGCGTGCATGGATGGTGTATACGGAGATGCTCTTGCTTCGGTTTGAGTCTCGGCAATGCTGTAATAGATATGTATGTGAAATGCTCAAAGCTAGCTTATGCCCACAAAGTCTTTGTATATATGCCTAAGCGAGACGTTATCTCTTGGAGCTCTCTTATTTTGGGTTACGGCTTGGACGGAGACGTTGTAATGTCGATCAAGCTCTTTGATGAGATGATTCAGGAAGGGATTGAACCTAATGCTGTAACTTTTCTTGGTGTATTATCAGCGTGTGCACATAACGGTCTTGTTGAAAAATCATGGCTTTATCTCAGACTAATGGAAGAATATAAGATAGTTCCCGAGTTGAAACACTACGCTGGCGTTGCGGATTGTTTGTCTAGAGCAGGTCTCTTAGAGGAAGCGGAGAAGTTTATTGAAGAAATGCCTGTGGAACCCGATGAGGCTGTTATGGGCGCTGTGTTGAATGGGTGTAAAGTGTATGGGAATGTCGAAGTTGGGGAAAGAGTAGCAAAGAAGCTGATTCGGCTTGAGCCGGGGAAAGCTGGGTATTACGTAACATTGGCTGGTTTGTATTCAGCTACAGGCCGGTTTGACGAAGCTGAGAGTCTTAGACTGTGGATGAGAGAGAAACAGATCTCTAAAGTTCCTGGGCATAGCTCAATATGAACAGATGGGATGGAGGATTCTAAGTTTATCTACTTGTTGATGTGAAAGATCATCAGACAGCGAAACTGCGACCGGTGTTTATGAATAATCTGTACCAAAAGCTGTTGAAATCACAGCTAAGATTTGGTTAGTGAGGCTTGGGCAGAGCGAAACCTGGGTTCAGCTAGAGAAGTGGTGGCGAGTGAAACAAACTCTGGAGACTAATTTTAAGTACACAGAAACAACTTTGTAAATTCTGAAAAAGCCCACAAGGATATAAGCCAAAGCAAGTTTATGTCTTTTTGGTTTAAGATTAAGCAAGGATATAAGCCAAAACAAGACCAAATGGTTTGTGTTGATGTCTCTAACACCAAATTGGCTTTTCATTAACTGTAAAAATGTCAAGATTGATTTAAACAATGAAATAAAGAGGGAGGGGGCCTAGTAAGACAACGAAGTGTACATATATGAGTTTAAAACCGCCACAGTTACGCAATACACTGGTTTTAAAACACAAAGTACTAAACCCATTGATCAAAACCAAATAATTGATCCCAAAAGTAAAAAGACAGGAAATAATAATTCTCTGTACTTGCAGACAAATCCGTTGAGAGAGAGAGAGATCAGAAGAAATGAAACAAAAAGACTCTAAAATGGTACAAACGGATAATTTAAGAGCCAATACAATACCGGGGACTGTGACTGGTTGTTTTTCCCTCAGGATTGGACTGACAGTTTCTGAAGATGCTCAAAGAAGACTTGCAGGCTAACATCGTCAGTGAAGATTATGTCTGAACCAGCCGACATCTCGTTTGCATTGTTGTATGTCGCTGATGGATTCAGCTTTGCGAGTAAAAACCTTGCCTGTACATGTAAAAAAGTGTCGGAGTTAAAAGACAGATGAAGCAAAGCATAAGAGTCGTGCTGACAAAAAGATAAATCATATGTGAGAATGGTGCTAAACCTGTGATCCATGTTGATCACACACAACTAGTCTCGGGACTGGGAAACGTTCGTGGACTAACATCTGCGAATCCTCTTTAGGAGCTTGCAATAGCTGAGCAAAGGCCTGGCACAAAGACATGGAAGATTTAGGATATCACAGCTATTCTTCATGATATAAACTTATGAGTAACAAGATAAGACTACATGATAGAGGCTATTGACCTTGCTACAATCAAATTTATTTCACTAGCACATAGAAAGAACTAGCTTCTAAGATATTTTTCCCAAACTAGATGTCCAGGTTTAAATTTCTACGCACGCGAATGTAATGATGGTAAAAATTGCTTTCACGAATAAATAGTCAATTACGAGCTAAAAGTGTGCGTTACCTCGTGTTCAGGCTGATGATGATAACCCATGTTTCGCCACTGTGCTATAGTCATTCCATGGAAGACAACAACACTAAAATATGCATCTAATAGAAGAATCCGGTCTGCTGCGATGGAAGCTACATCCAGCAAAGCTGGCTGAGGTGGTGAATTGAATGTATACGAAGTCAGTGATGGTTGGATCATGACGGTTGCATTTGATATATTCTCCCGGTTTAACAACATGCGGAAGTATGCTGTTTCATCTGGACTGTTGTTAAAGACCTGCCACCATTCCAACATCGCCAAAGAAAACATGAATCAGCTATGTTAGGACAAGGGAAAACTGAAATTTTAAAACAGTAGTGTACCTGAACAAACTGTGATCGCCGCAGATTAAACATAAATTGAGGGAACAATGAAAAATATGGATTCAGCGTAAATGAGGATGGGTCATCCTTTCTATAGTCGCCAAATTTCGAACACAAACGGATTAGAGTTCGATCTATCCACCGAGTAGCATCAAATCCCTCCTGAGATAACACATGATACACTGTATACGTGAGCAACACTATCACAAAAACAAAAGTAGACAAAATAATGAAGTACTGCAATAAGACAAAACAACCTATATCAACTATTACTTAATAGTTACCATATGATTCTCGTATCGACCACAAATTCTTGGTATAAAGAGATGAAAAAGGACGTTATCTAAAGAAACTACTAGTAAATAAATTTGGCTCATCGAAAGCAAAATGAGATTAACCCTTTAATACAGCAGCAACGAAAAGATAAGTCATGGTCAAATAACCCACATCTTGCAAATAATGAGAAATTGATGTAAGGTACCTCTGTTTCCATTTTAAAGGAAGCTAATCTTGCCATGACCACAGCAGCAGTTTCTTGATCAAAACCTTGCACAAGTTCCTGAGAATGTATATAGCAAGAAAGAGTAAGACACGAAACATATTATACTCCTAACATGAACAATTGCTTTTAGATATAGAATATAAACTGGTAAATTGTGCAGAAAGCCTTGTTTGCAGATATTAAGTATAGAGTGGTAAGATAGGCAGAAAGGAGGACAGCGACAAACAGCAGAGGGTAAGTTATACAGAAAGCAAGAAAACGACGAACCTCTGTGCTCACAGCAGAATCTACCCACTGTCTGGTTACAGTTGTAACCCGGAGTAATGTTTGACCTTCATGGTTTTGGTAACTGCAGTTCAGTCAACAACAGTAAACCCAATGCTTCAAGAAATGAAGTAGTAACATAGAGAAGAACGACAAAAGATTTAAGAAAAAGGAAAATAAGAAGGAAAACAAAGACAAGCAAAAGCTGCACGAATACCTTGTAAGAAACTGCAAATAAAACTGATTTACAGCTCCAGGAGCATTTGACACGGTTGATGATAGATCAAAGAATACAGTTAAGCAAGTACTCTTGTCGAGGCCACATAACTTCCAAGTACTGGTATTTCCCTCTCCAATGACTGTGTCGGCAACAATCGGACCTTTCTGCAAGGCTCGAAATGAATACATTAAAATCAATTTATATCAGACAGTTTAATTCATTTACAAAACACTAATGAAATATCTTGACGGAAATGGATTCCAAGGACTCCAGGTATTAACCTCTTCTAATGACGAGCACGGTCCGATAACCCCTTGAACTTTGATGTCTTTTGAACAATTGATTTTAAGCATGCCACTGAAAATGAAAAGTTTTTAGTCAGCTGGGAGTAAGGAATACAATACATATATTATGATCAGCATATATGCAGTATTATGCACAATAGTTCACAAGAAAGCATCTTCTGTTGCCATAATTTTGCTTATCTTGCAACACAAACTCAACAGAAGAAATTATAGCAAATTAGTGAAACAGAAGCAGTAGAGAAACCAACTTAAAGCAGAGGCCGAGAGATTGCTCGCCATCTTCAAATACTCGCTTGAAGGAATCTTTAAATACAGAATGGCCAAAACTTTCAGAAAGAACAACAAGGCCGCCGGTACTTTCAACTGCAACTTTCATTTCAGCAACACCAACCTACTATACCCAAAATGCAACAGCAGAAACCGTTATAGTTAGGTATCAAATTCTGTGATGAAAAATGGTAACAAAATAGAATGATGTCATAGACAGGACAAGGAATGCCTTGTCAACACTGAGCCTAAGAAGAAAACATGGTACTGAAACTATATGCTTTTCAATAAGAAAAAGACATTATAAAGCATTGTAAAACTCTTTCTAACTTCTCGATGAGATAGGTGTTATAAACCAATCGCATAGATAAACCAATCGCATAGATTGCACAACCAGTACCCTCTAAAGCATTAATCTGATAATAACATCAAAAACTGGCTATCCAGGTTTGTTAAACAACTTGAGTACAAGAAAGAACTTTGACAATTGATGTGCTTCAATAATGTCAAATCTTCTTAAAGAGTTAGTTAAAACACTTTGTCAGGGAGTTAATGAGAAATGTCATTCATTTTAGCTAACATACAAAACAACAGCACACACAAAGCTGAGAAATCAAGCTTAGCAAATAAACTACACATTCATACATTAACTAAAACCAGAGTGTAGGTATCAAGAAAAATAAAATCACGACACGTTGTTACCTGATCAAGTGCAGAAGCGAAAAGGTCTAACACATGACCCTGAGCGACTAACTGCTTTGCAATACTATCATAAAACTTGACAGCTTTTTTATAATATGGAGCAGCATCTTTATCTAGATCTTTGTGTGATCGCACAGGATCTGACAGATCCTTTGAGATAATCTAAGAAGATAAAGGAACAAAAATTTGATTCAGACTATAGCTAATATGATACGATGAAACTCGACACTGCCATCAAGAAGCACTAACCGTTCCAGGGCCCTCTGTACATGGACCTCCAACCAAAGCTACGATTCTAGCCCCAGTTCCAGGCAAGCAAGCCCCAAGCAATCCAGCAGCTACACTCAACGCCACACCTGTGCATCGTTGGGGACGGTGACCTGGCTGAACAGGCCACTGGTCTGTTTGCAGCTCATCCAAAAGCTGGATACAAAACAACAACCACAACATTGTTCAAAATCCTACAAAACACAAAACCTATTGACTGTCATATTCGAAACCGAAACAATTAACCCACCAAGTCCAACGTGTATTCGCACTCGGAGGCAGGAAGCAAAAACCGGTTCACACCAGAACTCTGGAACCCATTCTGTGCTCCTTTTGTAAACCCAGAACCCGTAGGTCTCCTCGAAGAAGACCCAAGACCCAACTGTTCCAAAATCTGATCTTTAGAAACTTCTTTGTTCCCTTTAAAGACGAAAACTTTCGACATCTCAGAGAATCCCAATTCATGAACATGAGCCTGTGTACCAAAAGACACAAACCCAACCAAAGCATTCTCAGGAAGCAATCCAATAGCCTGCTTCAATCCCGATTTAGCGAATCCAAGCTCTTCCTCAATCATACACGTATCGAGAACAAAAACGAAAACCGGAGGAGGCGCTTGAGCGGGAGCAGCAGCACCGGTTCTGGGATCAAATTGAGCTGCGGCGGCGGCGCGTGAGGGAGGCATAAGGTATTCAACAGTAGTGTACTGAGGATAAAGCTCACCGGGTAGATTAGTCTCAGAGATCATATGGTATTGAGGAGGAAAAGAGCTTCGGCTAAAGCAGAAAGGGCAGATCCACATCTTACCGACGAAATCGACGCTAGAGAAGGCGTTGAGAATCGCGTCGCAGGTTTTGCATTTAAGAGGCTCGTAAGGTAGAGAAAGGATCTCTGAGTGACGGCGGATCGGTGAGATCGAGGCGGCGAGTGGGATCACGCACTTGCTTGCTTCGACTTTGGTTCGTGGCCACACGTTCCATGTCATGCGAACTCCGTCGATACCTTCTGGATCTGTGTTCACCATCTCCGCCATGGGTTATGATCTGAGCAGAATCGGATCAGATCGCGATTCTAGAGAGAGAGGGAGAGACGAGAGAGACGTGACAGAGAGAGGAGAGAGAGATTAGGAGTTTTATGTGTTTTATTATGAGTCGCGAGGCTCGATTTGGTTAGATGGATGGGTCTAATGGTTAGGTTCGTGTTTGGGTCATTTAATTATTTTATTTGTTTTTTCTCTTAATTGTAAGATTTAAATTAAGGAAGGTTAGCTAAAATAATTTTAAAAAAATATTTATTAGAAAATCGTTTGTTGTATAAAGCGCACGAATTTAATCGAGAAATCTATACTATTAAAAGAGAAGACAAAACGCCTACGTGTCGCGACGTGAAAGTTTTTAGGATATTTTTTAATTTTTTGCGTTTTAGTCCTTATATTTTTGAATAATTTTTGTTCGGCGAATTCTATAAATTATATTTCAGGCCCAACGAATTCAAGCCCACATATAAAACTTTTAAAAATTAAATTTATCCCACATTGAAAACAATAAAAAACAAAATAAGAAATCTTCTAATATAAATAAGACTTTATCACATACAAAATCATTAAAGCGGGCTTTCGTCAAATGGGCCTGCGAATTTCGGTAAATGGGTTGCACCTTCATTTACCGGAGTATGCATAATGCTGGTCTTTTTCTTTGAATAAACTTGCAAAGTTTGATTAGTTATTTCGGCTTTCGATAATGATCTTTCATAGATGCATGTCTCATAAATTGCCAACATGTATTTGGAACTTTGATTAGTGGATTGGAGTCTGGGCTTAAATGATATAGGATTCGTTCTGATTATTTACAAATACAATTCTGTTCGGTTCGAATCTATTCGGGTTCAGGTCGAGTTCCATATATTTACCAAAACCTAACTTGGAATATTATTCGGTTCGGGATTTTTGATTTTTTGGTTCGAATTTTTAGGTTTTACATAATTTTGGTAAGAACTTCCGATCTTACTTCGGGTAATACGGGTTCGGTTCGGGTTTTGGTTCGGTTTATTCATATAACCCACAAAAAATTGAAATACATCAAATTTAACTTATCAAAATTATATACATGTGTATATTCGGGTTTATGCGAGTACAATTCAGATCTCAGGTCGGTTCGGGTTAGAACGGAAACCCGAGTTAGAAAATATTGAAACCCGATAGGATAATATGAGAACCGAAACTGGATCAAACCGAATTTTTCATGTCGATTCGGTTTCGGGTTTCGGATCTCGGGTTAAATGTTCAAACATAAATTGATCAATTCATGGTCTTCAATAATATAATTTAATATTATTTATGAATATCCTCTCCCGCGCAAGGCGCGGAGTACTTACCTAGTATTAGCTAAAATAATCAATAAATATTAGAGATCCCTTATGTCATATAAAGCACACGTTGTCTTCCCAATAGAAATATGACATGTGTCATTTAAACATTTTGTTTTTAGGAACTTCTCCGCCAAAACACTCTTCGATCTTGAATATAATTGAAAGTTTTTGTCAAAAATATAAGACAAAATGATTTTGGTTAATAATACCACAAAAACAAAAACACCTTTTCATATTTTAGAATTTTTTTTTTTTATTGGGTTATTTGAGTTCAACATTTAGTTGAGTGTATAAGGTTTAGTTTTGATGGAATGAGAATTTAGTTTAAGGTTTAGAGTTTAATTTAGAAAATTTTAACTTCAATTAAATTTTATGATTTGCTGGCATAAATTTTTTGAATGGTATCTTACGCCAAACAAATTGTGGTATTTTTGGGCTCAAACCTTAAAAAATGATATATTTTAAAACTAGCTCAATTTATTTATGGGAAAAATTCTATTTTAATACACCAACTTAATTTCGATAACAAATTTAATATACAAACTTGTTTTTTATGTCAACAAAAAATACAAAAATTCATTTTTCTTGTCAACTTAATATCCAAACTTTTGATATCTAACCATTTAAAACCGCAAAGTTAACGGAAATTTAATTTCCGTTAACATTTATTTATTTTTTAAAAATAAAATTTAATATTTTTTTAAAAAATCATAAAATTCTGAAAAATTTTAAATATAATGAAAAATCTTTAAAAATTATAAAAATGTTTTAAAAATATAAACATTGTTAGAAATTTTAATTTAGCAATATTTAGTAAAAATCTATATTCAATTTGAAAATTTTATTTTATAAAGAAAATAATGAAATTTAAAGAATTTTGTAAATTTTCTTTAAAATTTTACAAAATAATTTTTTTAACTGAATATATAATTTTAATAAGTATTGTTAAATTAAAATATTCATATTTTCTTAGATTTTTAAAACTTTTTCTGGATTTTTAAAGGTTTTTCATTAATTTTAATATTTTTTAATTTTATCGAATTAAAAAAAAATAGTTAACGGAAGTTAAGTTTGTGTTAATTATGCGGTGTTAAATGGTTAAGTATTAAATTGGCAAAAAATTGAATTTATGTATTTTCTTGACATAAAATAAGTTTGTGTATTAAGTTTGTTATCAGAATTAAAGTTAGCGTATTGAAATGGAATTTTCCGATTTATTTATACATTATATCTAACTTTTTTTAGAAAATGAAGATTTATAACAATTTATTAGAGAAAAACCTTAATAAAAAAATCTCTATTGTTGTGCTTGTGGAAACAGTTTTCTTGGTTGTGCTTGTAGGAACACTATCCCAAGTCAAAGCTTGCAAATTAGTACAGAACAAGAGTCTCTTAAGAGGTATGTCTCTGCCATAAATTGCCTTGGAATATAGAAGCCATAAATTGCCTTGGAATATAGAAACTTCTTCGAAATTTCAACAAGTCTAGACTCCAAATCATTCTCTATATACTTGTGAGATAATCTTCTAAGTATAAAAATGAAAGTTGAATTTATCAACATTGGAAAACATCAATGACAGATTGTTTTGTTTCAACGCCCAAGGATCGAAGATTGTGTCGTCTGGTTGATAGTAATCAAATCATTAGCATGTGGTCCGTCATCTTTCGTGCGCAATGAAAATGTGGGTTGTTTTGGTGATGGAAGATCTGTTGTTGTTGTGGTGAGCATAGACAACAACTCAAGTGTGTTTGGTCTCTCTACAGGTTGGTGTTGAACACAAAGCAGACCGATCTGTACACATCTTCGAACTTCTAGTGAATGACAAGAATCAACAACTTCTCGATCCAAAAGATCGATACCTCCGTTCTCACACCAAGAATCCCACGCCTGTTTTTAATTTGTTGTTTCCACATCTTTAAGAATATAAGTCAAGGAAACGTTTTCGTGTGTGTATGATGAAAACTTAAAAGAGTCTTTACTTACATATGCAATAAGGTTTTTCTCTTCTTCGCCGTAGCTGAATCTCGAGATCTTCTCTCCGCTGATGATTTCTAGCAATAGAACTCCGAAGCTGTAGATGTCGGATTTCTCAGAGAACATCCCAGTCCATGCATACTCAGGAGCCATATATCCTCTGTGTGCAAAACATCGAAAAGTTTCACACAACTAACCAAAGTTTTATATATGATTATCAATTACTATGAACCATGTTGTTTTTTTTTTGAAAAAATAGATTCTTACAAGGTTCCTACAACCCTGCGAGTCTTGTCCTGATATTCGGTTCCTTGATACATTCTAGCCAATCCAAAATCTGATATTTTCGGGTTCATCTTCTCGTCTAGAAGAATATTGCTAACCTTGAGATCTCGGTGAATGACCCTGAGGCATGAGTCGCGGTGGAGATAGACAAGCCCACGCGCAATACCTTGGATGATACTGAGTCTTTTAGGCCAGTCAATCTCAAGCCTCTTTCTTGAATCTAAAGTTAATGACATTGTAAAAGAAAAGATCATAAAATATTTGTTTCTACACATAGAGAAAGACTTGGAAGACGAAAGAAATGAGGCAAAAAAGGGACTTGCCGAAGAGAAAAGTGTCGAGGCTTTTGTTCAACATGAACTCATAAATCAACAGCCTCTCTTCTCCTTCGACGCAACATCCCAAAATCCGAACTAAATTTTTATGTTGTAGTTTGGAGATGAGTAGTATTTCACTCATGAACTCCTCTTTGCCCTGTCCGGAGCCGCTAGAAAGCCGTTTCACAGCAATTTCTTTCCCATCTTGCAGCTTTCCCTGAAACATATCGAAGAAGGTCATCCCGAGAACATAAACAAAAGTATACAAAAAGAAAAGCAAGAGGACTATAAACTATCTATACCTTGTAAACCGAACCAAATCCACCTTGTCCGAGTTTATTCGCAAGACTGAACTTATCGGTAGCAGTTTGAATGGTACTCATCTCAAAGAAGTTTAAACCAGATACATCATGTGGTTCCATATTATTTCTCCACACACCTTGTGAAGTCTTGTTTGATATATTGGCGGAAACTGGAGTTCCGAGAATAGACACATAGATTGCAAACGTTAGCAAATAGAAAGGAAATAAATAGATAAACATTTTACAAGATAGTTTGTTACCTATATGTTTCACTCTGTATCTCCAAAAACAAAACGCAGCGGAACCCAATATCGCAAAAATAAAAAGGCTCACACCACAAGCAACAGCGGTTATCTTGCGATTATTTCCACCTGAGACATAAAAAGACACAAAGCAAAATAAACAAGAATCAATGCTACTACCCGAAAAGGACAGTATCAATGGAGTAGTATAAAAATGACAAAGTAGCTATTTCATGTCAACTTTTTTTTAAGACATACTTAGTTCAAACCGTGCTTGACGAACGAAAAGAAGCTCTCCTCCCGTAGAAAATTGCGTTACGTCCATTAGCTGCTGACTCCAAATTAAGCACCCAATCCCGCGGACATAAGCAAAGGCCAAGCAAGAACAGTTGTTGAAGCAACTCCGGTGGCAATCTTCAACATCCACGGAACTTACAAACTCATGAAAGTCCGGTGGCTTAACGTTGGGAACGGGATGAAAGACTTTTGCATCTTTACTCGTAGAGTTTTGCTCGCAATCCAATATTCTGCGCCTTACGCAACCATCACTCCAGTTTCCTCTTTTCCACTCCTCGGCGTATTTTGGTACAAACCCTTTGAAGCATTTACACTTTGTAATAGGTACTGACACATGACACAACCCAAAAGGTCCACATACACCGTAAAAACCACACGAATCTGCCGGAGCCTCGTAGGTTCTTTCCCAGTCTGTCCCGTTATGCTGAAACCTCTTTAGAGATCCCTCTGGTGTTAGAATCACACGCGAAGGTTTCGAGTCTCTGACAAAAAAAGAGAAAGACAATGAACCATTTGCATCCTGCTGAAAAGTAAATGGACTTGCTAATGATTCATCCATTGACGGTATCCCAGAAAACCTTGTTTTAGCCCATGGACCCGTCCTGTAATAAGGCGTCGAGCCTTTCATAATAAACAATTGCGATGGCACTTGCGGTGTAATCTGAGCCACAAAGTTACCGGGAGACGGATCGGTGTAACTTTTCCAAGACGTCAACACACGCCTCTCGCCTGTGACGGGATTATAGATCAAAGGTGACAAAGGGAGGAGAGAATCGCCATTATGCTCAAAGCTTTCCCATAGAGTTCTTCCTGAAAAATTGTCTATGACAATAAGATTTCCGTCGTCTAAAAGCTCTGCACGAGACCCGTTAGAAGCAGAGATTTGTTCCGCGTACCACACGACGACGCCGTGTTTTACATCGAGTAAGACAAGATTTCCATTGATACTGATGGTTAGATTTGCCATGGAGTCTTTAAAGGGTTTTTCTCTGTTTGCTACCCACACAACCACCCGGGGAAAGATACCTTTGAACCAAATTCCGACGTACTGATTCCGCGAGTTGTTAGGACTGAAGAATCCAAGTTCATAAACTCTGTTAGAGGAGCTGAGAGATTGTCCTATTGACAAAGGACTTTCTCTTGTTATCCCTGCAAGGCTAAAACTTGTAAAGATTGTGAATAAGAGCAACGAAGCGAAAAGCATGATCATCATCTTCCAAGAAAAAACTAAACTCAAGGACTTGGTTAGAACTATTTTCAAGATTGATTTTCCAAAAATGTGTATATTTTTTTTTTAAAAAAACCATGAATTAGTTTATACAAAGTAAAACTTGTTTTACCAACTCCATTAGTGATGTTAGAGCATCATTATTGGTGATGTTTAGTATAGTTGCTTAGGTGTTTTTTTGTATTTAATTGTAATTAATTTTTGGTGTAAGAAACAATAGTTTCTTAGTTTAATTTTTGACGATTATTGGTGTTGCTTAGTTAGGGTTCTTAAAATTAAAATTTAATATTAAAAATTTTAAATTTAAAATTAAAAAGTAGAAACATATTTGAAAACTTATTTATTATTAGAAAAAGAAAATACACAATACAAATAAACATTTAAAATATGAAATTGATCATTTCAAACGGCATATTTTGTATTCTTAATTACAATTTAGACAAAAACAAGCTTTAAACAGAATTACAAGTTGAGAAGGAAATAATTACATAAAGAAGCTTTAAACAGAAGACACAAGTTCATACTTAAAACACAGGAAAAAAAAGAATTACATAAATATGTTACACTTAATTAAACATAAATACAAGTTCAGACTTAAACACACAAACACACAAACTGTACATTTTTCACTCATTTGGCAAACTTGGAGGGCTTACAATGGAGCAAGTTCAAAATTGTATAATGTATATAATAAACACACTAAATGATTCTATAATGTTCTATAAAGGCTTTTTAAAAATCTATACCAAAAAAATACCTTCTTCTTTGGCTTTTCTAAATAGACAAAAAAATGGTTCTGCATTTTACTCTATTTCAAACCTATATACCTGCAACAACAAAAATGAGTTAAAATTCAATCAACAAGCACAAAAACAGAGTATTAGAGTAAACTGTTTCTTTCTTCTAAAAGTCTATGAGAAATTAACAGAGTAAACATAACAACTAATAAAATTGAATAAAACCACAAAAAGGAACATCATCAAGTTCTTACACAAGGAAATCATCTATGAGATTGTGTAAACAAGCAATAAATCGAGAGTAGCTTTTCAAGTAGAACAATGATTACAGTTTCTAAATCGAAAAACAATGAACAATGAACAAACCCTAACCAAATCAAAAAAACCCCAAATCCAAAAAAATCTGAAAAGAAAAAGATCTAAAAAAATAAACCCAGCTTTTTACCTATGCATGACACGTGTCCGGTTCTTACATCCAAAAAAAAGCCCTACTAAGAATCGGTGCTTCACTTTACTAATTAATCTCTATTTATTTTAATTGCTAAGCACCTCTTAATTTTGAGTAAGAGCCACCAATATTGATGGTCTTAAAGGGATATTTTTAAGCAGCCTATATGCTATTGTGTCCTATTTTGATTGGGTAGAATTAAAAAAAAATAATAATAATAATGGGAAACTATATAAAAATCATGACATCACTAATTTGTATTGATTATGTTTGGGTCTGGTCGTCGTCTGGATGTAATATACTGCTGTTTTTTTCAACTTTTAATTACTTTTTATTTAGTTTAAACACTCATGCTTAATTATTAATCATGACATCCATTTTCTTTTAAATAGAGTGCAGATCTGCTTAACCGGCAATAAAAAATTATGAGAGATTTTAGAATTGCTCTTTGGTATTCTTTTTAAGTCATCCATAATATTGTTTTTAGGAATTAGAAGGGAAGTTTAGCTATTCATTCGACAAAGTTTCCTATTTAATTAAAACAAGTTAACAAAGGGAAAATCATGACATCACTAATTTTTATTTCTGATATGTAAAATATAATGTTTAACATAATTTAATGGTTAATCTAAATGTAAAATCTAATTTATGAATTGAAATAAGATTTAGGAAATGAAAATAATAATAAAAAAATTGTTTAAGCACCGAGAGTTGCTTAACCATTGGAGACAACAAATTATTAAATCTAAATTTAAGTTGCTTAAACATTAAATTTTATTAAAATATGGTTAAGCACTCTCCATTAGTGTTTAACCGATGGAGATGCTCTTACTACTTATGTAATTTCTACGAACAAGTCTGAACTTAATTATGCTAGCATTGTCAATTTCATGTCTTTACACAGTTTGACATAAAGAGTCAACCATTTTGCCGAGTCAACGAAAACTTGTGGATGATAAACATCTAAGAGCACCTCCAACGGAGGTTACCTCGAGGTTGTTAAGCAAATTTTTTACATAAAACTAAATAAAAAAATAAGAAATTGAAGAGATCGTTCTTTTATTTAGAGTTTTAAGAATCGTTGTTATAGAGTGTGAGAATATCAGATTTAGACATGTTCCTATTACAATTATGAAAACGATGATTCCTAATCTTAATAGGAAAATACCTTCATAGGACATTGGTTATAAATACAAGCATAGAATCTAAGACATAAACTAATCCGAGTCCTTAGGATTCCGAGCACTTTAGAGGTGGCTCGTAAAGCAAGAGATAGCTAGATAGAGAAAGAGTCTTTTCTCGGTATCTAGGCTTAGCTTGTAGCAGTCCTTCTTCCTAGGTTTTCTTTGTACTCTCTCGGGGTTATCTAACCGGAGATCGAGAGAGCGATTGATCTTCTTATTGTAAACCACGTCGAAGGTGTTTTCCGACTCTTCATAGTGGATGTTGTGGATCCCGGATCCATCCCAGATGTAGCGGTTGCGACCGTGAACTGGGTTAAAGTCTTGTGTCTTTAGAATTCGTAAATCGGTTAATTGTCTTGGGACAAGGATTTGGATCACAAAATCCTTTACAAGTGGTATCAGAGCTTCCAGGTTTTGATTTACGTATTCAACGGTGTATCACAAGAGTTCACGGGTTGAAGAATTGTGTTGTGGTTTAAAGTTTATAGGCCAAACACAAAAGCTTTAAGGTTTATAAAAACTTATACGTGGTTTGATAAGTTTGACAAGCTTTAAGGGTGAGTAAAAGCTCGTGGTTTGATAAGTTTGGTCAAACATGTGTACGTAAGGAATCTTAAACCAAACGAAAGAGCTTTGAGGATTAATCATAGTTGCATGATTAATAAAAGCTATGGAGAAATTGAGTTTCTTAGTTTGTTTAATGATATACGATTCACATGTGAAGTTCCACAAGTATGTGTCACACATGGATCTGATTTGTAAAAAAAAAAAAAAAAAAAAAAAAAAAAAAAATCAGAGAAAAAGATTATCCAAGGACAAGAGACCTCGTATTCTCCAAATTACTTTTCTCGGCGAGAAAAGATGATATGATTTGAAGATAATGTTCGCCAGTTTAAATGGTGATTGTTTCATTAATCCGAAACAAAGTTTGACTATACGCATAAGCTCAGGGTAAATAAATCAGAGGCATCTAAAAACATGAAGAAAAGTTGAAGATGCAAAGATTTAAGCTGAGAAGTCGCGGTCAAAAGATGAATCACATGAAGGACTTGTGACGAAGGCGACGGTGATGGCTCAAATAACTGGATAACGGAGTCGACAGATTCTACAACCACAAGATCTCAGCGGAAGAATAGTGATCCATGACGGAGTCGACAGATTCTACAACCACAAGAGAATTCGCGGAGGCTGAACACGGTAGGCTCCACACTTCGAAGATAGCCCATAAATATGATCGAATTCGCGTCAGGCCCAGAGATTGGCGAGAGAGGTGAAGGAATTCACCGGAGCTTTGATCGATGACGGCATGTGACCTATCGATCTCGGAAGCTCTTGTAATCGCCACGGGAGGAACTTCCTTGAGGATGGAAAACGATCGTAGGATCTGTCCATGTCCAAGATTCGAGTGAGAACTCGTGGCGGCTAAGCCAAGGAAAAGCGGTTCCTAATCGTGATCGGTGATGAAGAAGAATCACCGACAACACCGTAGGTTTCGACGAGCCTTGAATCTTTGGTGATGTTGAGAGGGATTCGCGAACAAAGGTAAGCATAGGCTTAGCTCCGTCGCGTTGGATTGTTATAGGTCGGTGATGGCTGGTTATGTCATAAGAACTTAGAGACGCCGGTGATTGCCGTAGAACCGCAAATCGGAGACAAGCATGGGACAATTGCTGGTCGAGGTGGTCATATCTAGGTCTTGTAGACATAATAGGAGAAGCGGCCATTGGCGAAGTCGACTAGGCCTCGAGTAGGTAACATTGGCGCCAGTGATGGCGACAAGGATCGCATATGGTGATCAAACGGATACTCGAACGGAATTCGAGGAAAAAGAGCCATCGGAAGAAAAGTGATTTGGCATGCTCGGTGAGGTTGGCTGGAGAACAATCTTCACGCCATTGTTGAGGAAGAAATCAACGAGAAGGAAAAAAGAAGAAGATTGGGGCTTAAGGTCATTGTGTGAGTCAATGGGCCTTAGGTTCTCAATTTCTGGCATGTTTGATTTAGTAAGTGGTTGAGCCATAAATGGGTTAAATCCATTACGGAAAAAAGTCAAGACCTTGTCCATGTGAGTTGGTTTTCGTTTCTCATCAAACGAGAGTTTTGTTAAGTGAGCAAATAAAATCGTTTTGTTTGACAAAGACAAATACGGCGACGGAAAATTGGTGTCAGTGACTAGATGTCTCGGCAAGGCTCGACAAGGAGAGCATGAGGTTTGATTTTCGAGAAAGAGATCTTGTCAAGGAAAATTCATTAGTGGATTTAAATTTGACGGGTTATTGGTTTCCAAACCAATGGTGGAGAGGTTCCTATTCACAGGAGAACGTCACCAGAGAATATAGTGCAACTTAGAGATCTCTCGCAAAGCAATCTGCTTACGGGTTTGGTGCACAAAGGTTCTCAAACGGCGATAGGAGAATCGCTAAGATGACAAGAGAACTTGTCATGAGACTGTAGATCTCGGCATGGACAATACGGAAGTGACGGCTAGAATCACTTCATGTGTTATTTTTGCGAAAAATAAGCCATAACGGAAACCGATGGTGATTATTGGTTCATGTCACCTGAAGTTTGGAGATGACGGTGAGACAAAACTCATATGATTCAGTGTCATTGGCATGAATCGTTGGCTTCACCGGTTCTCGTCTCTGTCGAGGAAAGAAACTAGCGAGAGGAAAAGGGGGAGAAGTTTGGTTAAACGACGTGTCTCTCGCTACAAGGGGAAACACAGAGAGCTTCAAAGGAACATTATCAAGATGGCGTTCTTGAGATGCGAAAGTTAAGTCAACGGCGATTTGATTTAAAGTGGAGATTCTCTGTGGTTAAAACTCGATTAAGGTTCTGGAAGGAAAAAGTTAATGTATTTGACTTAAGGTTAGAGAACCATAATCGAGTCAATAACTCATAAGGCTAAGATTTGGAAGGAATGTTTTTTCGTTGTGGATCACATAGTGATTATGTGATGTTCGGAAGTTTCCGGATAAACAAGCTGCTAAAATTAAAGTATATAGATCTTAATAGAACACAAGGATAATAGTGTTCAAGTTTGGTGGAAAGAGATCCTAGAAGGACACAGAGATTCATGGTTTCTAGAGGATCCTTTGGGAATGATATCCATGTCAAAAGGGTTACCGAAACATCATGTTAAGATCTAGGATTCAAGTATGAGGTTATAGCAGATGGTAGAAACTTGAACAAAGAAATTTGTCTGAGTTGAAACAGGTTGACAACTTCAGAAGTTTTAGGATTTTTTAGAATTGAGTTGTTGTAGTTGAGAGGTCAATCTCAAGGATGAAGACCGGAATCTCAAAAGGTGTAAGAAACTCAGGGTCTGAGAGACTTACAAAGAAATCAAAGGAGAATAATGAATTGAAACATTCATTGTAATTCAATCTGATTACTCAAATCAGATTGAGGGAGTCACCAGAAGGAAAGTGTTCTTAGAAAGTTTTCTCGGAAGAAAGACTGTTGGAGGTAGCTACATTATGGTGGAAAACAAGTGTATAAGATTTGACATATTGTTTGGAGAATAAGCCATGGTTATACAGTTAGGCACACAAAAGAAGTGGTGATTATGAACCTAAGAGAAACAATGAGGAGAAAGTAAGAAGATAAATCTCAAAGACATAAGAAACGCTAAAAGATTTAGGTTTCAGGTGGAGTTGTACAGCCAAAAGTGTCTTAGTCTTCTAAGCATGGTTTCTATTAGTTCATGAAGATGTTGAAAACGAAGTAGTCACTGTTGGGAAGGATTCATATTGTGTTAAGAAAACAAGTTTCTTAGAACAAGCGAAGATGTTTAAAGTTCCAAGCATAATCAGATTGTTGCAACAAGAGAAAGAGAGGAAAACTTTCTTTATGGATTATGTGCTTGATGATGGAAAAGACATGAACATCAGTTGCGGGTTCATGGAGAATAGTGTTAGCAACTGACGTGGGATCCAAGATAAGGATCGGAATGCAAAGGGTACAAATTGCATCGGAAATAAAGTGACTTCAAAGATTCTAGATTAAAGAAATCAAGGATCTTAAGTTAGTGTTTCAAAGATGTCACAAGGTTGTGGATATGAAACTAACTTAAGGCGGTAACAGTTCGAGTCTGATCTCGATGGTTTTTGCTATTGCAAAAGAGTTTGAACAAAAACGTTGAGCATAGATATTTGTATCGATAGTCTTCCTAGCCAGACGGAGTTAGGCGGCGGGTTCTGTTAGTAATAACAGCGGTGCAAAGTGATGCTCTATTTAAGGTGTTCAAACAAGTTTTGATCAAGTTCAAGATTGTTTCAAGGAAGTGAAACATGAGTTAGTTTCTTATGCAACTTTGATTCAAGGAGAATTTGTCTATCATCAGGTTTATGTTAAAACATGGTGTTTGGAAGGGGTTGTGTCGAAAGCCTATCTAGCAATGTTTATAGTTAGATGGCGTGTTCTGTTAAGTCTAACAGCGGTACAACAAGGAGTTCAAATAACATGTTTAAACAAAGAAAACATTGAATCAAAGATTGATTCAAAGGAGATGACACGCAAGATTCAAGGTATTTGATTCAAGACTCAATGCGCATGAGTGAAATCAAAAGGCTAGTAAGAGAATCAAGTTGCAAAGATACACGTCTTGGAACTTTTTCAAAGTTGGTTATGAGTATGTTAACTCATAAAAGGAAACTATGAAGAAACAAATAATCAATGATGAGTTGAGCTTTATACATGAAGAATTTTGTTCAAGCTATAACTCAAGATAGACGTGGAGATGTTGGTAGCTCGGAAAGGCATTGTGATCTCCACATGTGGAGCTTATCAAGCATATGTCTAGATCATTGATGGTTTAGTAGATTTATGATAATTATTCTACTATGGTATTTGTTTTGCGTAAGTATACACTTATGCAGGTTTAAAGAAGATCAAAGTGCCAAGACATCAAAGGTTCTAAAGGGCAACATGCAAGGAGAAACCAAGTTGGGCTCAAGGTGGAGCTCAAGGAAGCAATAAGGAAGAAAGACAACAAAGCATGATTCATGGAGGTTTGAAGTGATGTTTAATCTGAAGGTGGAGATTGTGAGAATATCAGATTTAGACATGTTCCTATTACAATTAGGAAAACGATGATTCCTAATCTTAATAGGAAAATACCTTCATAGGACATTGGTTATAAATACAAGCATAGAATCTAAGACAAAAACTAATCCGAGTCCTTAGGATTCCGAGCACCTTAGAGGTGGCTCGTAAAGCAAGAGATAGCTAGATAGAGAAAGAGTCTTTTCTCGGTATCTAGGCTTAGCTTGTAGCAGTCCTTCTTCCTAGGTTTTCTTTGTACTCTCTCGGGGTTATCTAACCGGAGATCGAGAGAGCGATTGATCTTCTTATTGTAAACCACGTCGGAGGTGTTTTCCGACTCTTCATAGTGGATGTTGTGGATCCCGGATCCATCCCAGATGTAGCGGTTGCGACCGTGAACTGGGTTAAAGTCTTGTGTCTTTAGAATTCGTAAATCGGTTAATTGTCTTGGGACAAGGATTTGGATCACAAAATCCTTTACATAGAGTTCTAAGCTACATCTTCCTCGTATTATTAGATAAAAAATATTTTTTTGTCAAAACTAATTAAATAATTAAAATTGATATAAAATTTTATTTTTAAAATGCTTTAGTAATTCTCCACCGGTTCCTACCGTTGGAGATGCTCTAAAGAATAAATCAGATGATGAGATTATTAATCAATCAAATCTCTCTTACTAGTTTTTTCAAAGCTTTGTTTCACCTTTTTCAACCAAATCATTTTGTTTCAAAAATACGTGTAATTGCGAGGCCCATTGCTCAGAAAATCATTTATTGTATTATGATGTATATGATATTAGTTTGAACTTTGAAGTAATTTTTTGGATATTATCATATAAGGGCAAAACAAATAATAGTAGACTAGATTTTTACGCACGTGAATAATATTTAAAATGGTTTAAAATGTTTTTCGGTCTACACCATTTACCCTCCATATTAGTAAACAAAAACAAGTTGAAATTTTAAACATTGAACACATAAAAGTATACCGTCATTTGCAATATAGAGAACTTAAACATTAAAAGTTAAAATCTAAACCCTAAATACAAAAATTATATCATAAATTGCAAAATAATGAATCAAAACATTAAAAGTTGAAATTCTAAACACGAAAAACTATATCCTAAATTATAAGGAAAATACCAAAAAAATTTCAACTTTCAAAATTCCTCCATTTTAATCATGTATTTACAATTTTCTATTTAAATCCTCAACTTTTCGTTGACTTTCCGTAAAAATCCCAAACTTATGTTGACTTGTCCGAATTGGTCCCAACGTTGACATGTCTAACGGAGTTGACTAACGACTCTGTTAGTCGAATAAACGTTGGGACCAAATTGGATAAGTTAACATAAGTTTGAGATTTTTATGGAAAGTCAACGCAAAGTTGAGGATTTAAATAGAAAATTGAAAGTTCATGATTAAAATGGAGAAACTTTGAAAGTTGAGGATTTTTTTTGCATTTTTCCCAAACAAATAATAGTAGACTAGATTTTTACGCACGGGAGTAATATTTACAAAATATTATTTTGATATAATTTTTAATTATTTTTTAAATCATGCATGTTGAATAATAATTTTTTAATCATATATATATATGTATATATGTATGTTCAAATATTAAAAATATTTTTTTAGTATATCATAAAATTATGTATGATATATTTTAACCCGTCACAAAATTACGTAGGACGTCTCGCAAATGTATCTAAAAGTATTAAAAATTTAATTTTTGTAAAGATTTTCGGATATTTTTAGTTTTTTATTTACATCATCAATTTGAATATTTTAGAAAAAATACTTTTAAATAATTTAAATTTTCTACAACTTAATATTTTTTTAAAACTTTAAATATATTATTAATAATGTACGATGGTTTATCATAAAATTAAAATACTTATTATATTATATTTTTTCATTATTGTTACTTATTTATTTGTAATTCGTTTTTAATTTTAATCCTATTAATTATGAATAGTTTTTTATATTTATCTTTTTTATTTTCGTTTTTCTTTAAATCCTATTAAATATGAATGTTTTTTTAATCTAAAATTACTTTATATTAAAATTTCTACAATGACATTACATGTAATTAAATGAAATTTCTAATTATATATATATATGTATGTTATAATATTAAAAATATTTTTTTAGTATATCATAAATTATGTTTGATATATTTTGATCCGTCGCAAAATTACGCATGATGTCTTGCAAAGGTATCTAAAAGTACAAATTTTAATTTTTTTAAAGATTTACGGATACTTTTGGTTTTTTATTTACATCAGGATTCAAATATTCTAAAAAAAATATTTATAAATAATTAAAATTTTCTATAACTTAGTATTTTTTAAAATTTAAATATATTATTAATATTATACGATAGTTTATCATAAAATTGATATATTTATAATATTTTATTTTTTCATTTTGTAACTTATTTATTTTTTAATCTTTTTTTAATTTTAATCCTATTAATTAGGAATAGTTTTTTATATTTTTTTTTTCGTTTTTCTTTAAATCATATTAAAAATTTAAGGGCTTCTCAAAATTTGTCCTTATCAATTAATAGTATAAACTAGAAAAAAAAAATTAAGGGCTTCACACGAGTGTAATGTTTGTAAATATATTATTTTGATACAATTTTAAGAAACTAGTTTTTGATATATATTGATAAAATTTTGAACCATATTTATCTTTTTTTGTCAACAGAACCATATTTATCTATGTTTTGATATCACGAATATAATTTTGGTTATATCTCTTATATTATGTATGATAATTTCTGACCCGTTGCAAAATTACACATATGTATTATACATAACATAACTTTAATTTTCATGACAATTATTATTCGTAATTTTAAATTCGATATGTGATATTCAATGACCCGTTACAAACTAAAATATGAGAAGATCATCATATTTATTTAAATTGGATGTTAAAATATACGATTATACTTACATTTAAATTTAAAATTAGACCCACAAGTAAAATTTATCTTACATTTATAAATCTAATGTATACTTTTAAATAATAAAAAAATTATATAACTTAAGACATTTTTAAAAACTTTAATTATATTTTTAATATTGTATAATTTTAATAAAAATGGAATATTCATACTATTTTAATTTTTCATTATCTATACTATTAAATATGAATAGTTTTTGATATTTTTTTATTTTCTTTGTTATTTTCGTGTTTTTATATTTGGTCCTATTAAATATGAATTTTTTTTCTATTTATCAAATTTAAAATTATCTTGTACTATAATTTATACAATGACATTACATGTAATTAAAGAAAACTTTGAAGGTTCCTCAAAATTTATAATTTCTAGTTAATAGTATAGACTAGGTTTGAACTGACGCACGGGTGTAATGTTTATTAATATATATTGAATATAAATTTTAGAATTATATTTTATGTATATTTCATTATTAATTTGATATTACGAATAAAATTTGGTTATACTAAGAAATTACAAATTATGTATGATGTTTTGCAGGATGCACGAGTGTAATGATTATCTATATTATTAATTGAGAATGACAAATTTTGAGAAGCCCTTACAATTTTATTTTAACTACATGTAATGTCATTGTATAAATTTTAGTATAAAGTAATTTTAAATAAAAAAAATTCCTATATAATAGGATAAAAAGAAAAACGAAATAAAAAAGATAAATATAACAATTGTTCCTAATTAATAGTATTAAAATTAAAAAAATAAGTAAATAAATAAATAGGTAACATAATGAAAAAATAAAATAATATAGATATTTCAATTTTATGATAATCTATCGTACAATATTAATAATATATTTAAAGTTTTTAAAAATTAAGGTATATAAAATTTTAATTATTTATGAATATTTTTTAGAATATTTGAATTGATGATGTAAGTAAAAAACAAAAGTATCCGAAAATTAATTATTTAAAGGTAATCTTTTAAACGTTATGCGTAATTTTGCGACGGATCAAAGTATATCATACATAATTTATATATATATATATCTAAAAAACATTTTCATATTAGAACATATATATATATATATATATATGATTAAAAATTTATTATTAAAAATGCATCAATAAAAATAATTTAAAATTATATCAAATCAATATTTCGTAAATATTACTTCCCACGCACGGGTAATAATCTAGTAAACATATTAATTTGATACAATTTAATGATATTTTTTATTGATCCATATTCATGATAAATTTTGGACTCGCATTTATATATGTTTTGATAATACGAATATAATTTTTATATATGTAATAAATTATGTATGATATTTTCTGACCCGTCGCAAAACTACATATATATATATATATATATATATTATATAGAAAATGAATTTATTTTAGTTTCATAACAATTATCTTTTGTTATTTGAAATTCCATTTGTGATATTTAGCGACCCATTACGTAAATTAAAATATGTGGATGTCATAATCTTTATTCAAATTATATGTTAATTAAATTCATAATTAAAATAAAAAATATATATACTTTTAAGTAATTAAATTTTTCTATAATTTTTAAAAATTTCAATATATTTTTAATATTTTATGATTTTCATAAAATTGAAATATTCATAATACTTTGATTTTTCATTATGTTACCTACTAAATAGTTTGATATTTATTTTTATTTTCTTTAATTTTGTTTTTATTTTTAAAGCTATTAAATAGGAATAATTTTTATATTTATTTTTTATTTTCGTTTTCTTATCTAATCCTATTAAATAGAAATATATATTTTTTTAATTTAAAATACTTTATAATAAAATTTATGTAGTGACATTACATGTAATTAAAATGAATTTTGAAGTGTTTCTCAAAATTTTAATAGTTTAGATTTTTATTTTCTTTAATTTTGTTTTTATTTTTAATCATATTAAATTGATATAATTTTTATATTTATTTTTTATTTTTTATTTTCGTTTTCTTATTTAATCCTATTAACTAGAAATATTTTTTTTTATTTTTTTATTTAAAATACTTTATACTAAAATTTATGTAGTGGCATTATATGTAATTAAAATGAATTTTGAAGGGGTTCTCAAAATTTGTCGTTCCCAATTAATAGTATAGACTAGATGAGGACCCGCACATACGTGCGGAGTCTAACATATTTTTAAATTTATATATTTAAAATTATTTGGTGAAAATATATATAATAAAAATTCACAACTTGGATTATATTTATATGGTCTCTTATTTCATAGAATACATTAAATAAAATCTATACATTATGCGAACCCGAGATTGATCCACGTATCAGAAATATTTAAAATTGTTTATTGGATTATATTTAATATAAATTTCAAAACTATACTTATGTATATTTTAATATTATGAATATAATTTAGTTATATCATATCAATTATTTATGTTATTTTTTGACCCGTTACAAATTAGAATTATACATAAATTGAATTCGATTTAATCTCATAACAATTATCATTCCTTTCAAATTCGCTTTGTGATTTTTGTAACGACCCGTAAGGAAAATTAAAATATGTATTTGTTATTCCTTTATTTGCTTATGTCTTATTAGCTATATATAAATTTAAAAATAAATCAATACATTGTGCGGAGTAACCGATAAATATGGGGTAACCCAAGATTGATCCACGTATAAGAAATATTTAAAAATTGTTTATTGGATTATATTTAATATAAATTTCAAAACTATACTTATGTATATTTTAATATTATGAATATAATTTAGTTATATCTTATCAATTATTTATGTTATTTTTTGACTCGTTACAAATTAGAATTATACATAAATTGAATTCGATTTAATCTCATAACAATTATCATTCCTTTCAAATTCGCTTTGTGATTTTTGTAACGACCCGTAAGGAAAATTAAAATATGTATTTGTTATTCCTTTATTTGCTTATGTCTTATTAGCTATATATAAATTTAAAAATAAATCAATACATTGTGCGGGGTAACCGATAAATATGGGGTAACCCGAGATTGATCCACGTATAAGAAATATTTAAAATTTGTTTATTGGATTATATTTAATATAAATTTCAAAACTATACTTATGTATATTTTAATATTATGAATATAATTTAGTTATATCTTATCAATTATTTATGTTATTTTTTGACCCGTTACAAATTAGAATTATACATAAATTGAATTCGATTTAATCTCATAACAATTATCATTCCTTTCAAATTTGCTTTGTGATTTTTGTAACGACCCGTAAGGAAAATTAAAATATGTATTTGTTATTCCTTTATTTGCTTATGTCTTAATTAGCTATATATAAATTTAAAAAATAAATCAAGTTTAGATTGTTATAGATATTATTTCATTTGAATAATTCAAGTTCTTTTATTTCGATGTGAAAATTGTTATCAAATTTTATTTTATTTGCTAAAATTTTAATTGATTTTCATTTGAATTTTAAATCCTTTGTTATCAAATATATTTTACGAATATTATTGTTTTCAAATTTTGTCATATATAAATTTTGAAATTTTAAATCGTTTTTTTATTTTCTTTATTCGTTTTTGTAGAATATTTTTCGAAATAGAGGTAAAATTTGTGAAAATTAAAATTTGAATGATTCTTGTTATCAAATTTTTTTTTACAAATATTTAAATTACATTATGAATTCATTTGGGCCTTTGTAGTGGGCTTAAAATTGTAATTTACAAATAAAATCAAAAGCATAAATTATATGTAGTGGGATTGTATGGTAATTAGAATTTTTTTTATGGGTTTTTTTAAAAAATGTTTTCCATTTACTAGATAAGATATTTGTTTTCTTCTTTTCACGTAATGTATTATGGTGCAAACTAAACACATTATGGATAAGTACATGCTTGCAAAAATACACTCACTCGAAATAACAAAATAAATAAATATATATGAACAGTAAAAATGAAAATTGTAATAAATTCTAAAAAATAATCTAACCTCTTTTAAAATTAAATCATAAACACTAGATATTGAATCCAGATTTATTTTTTTTACTTTTAATGTATTTTTAAGGGGTATTTTAATCAAAGATGTATATTTGAAAAGAAATTATAATGAATGTACTTTGCAAAATAGTATATTAAAATGTCAAGTTTTGCTAGTTTCTCAACATTAATGAATCTAAATGAAAAAATTAAGTGTTGTGTTTTTAAGCTTGTGGCATTTTCGGCAAAAAAAATATGTGAGGGTATGTTTGTTCATTTTCTAAAAAACCCATAACGAGTTTAGTGATAAAACATTAATAAATAAATAAAAAATAATCAATATTTTATGTTTTTACTTTTAATATATTATTATACCTAGGCATGGCATCCAATAGTTATGTAATTTGATTTATGACCATTATATGACCAACCTTTCATCTTCAATTCTAATTAACTTATGATCGCATAAATGATTTAGATCATGGCACATCATTATTGCAATAACTTCATATTTTAATTAAATGTCAATTACCGTTTTACTTTTCACTATAAAAAGAAATCAACAAATACAAACTCATCACAAATGTGAAAAAAATACTTTTTATATACTTTTACTAGACAAAAACACAATATGAATACCATCAAAAATGTTCTTTTGGCTATTTATCTTTTTCTTGTCTTAACATGTCAAGGTCATGTCTTAGGCGATACAACAACCACGAAACAAGACATCATAACTCCCAAGGTTTCTCAATGGCAAGTCACAATGGTCAATGGATTGTCTACACAAGAAACCCTTTTCATCCATTGTAAATCTAAAGAAGACGATCTAGGCGAACAATACCTAAGCGTCGAAGACCGATTTTCGTGGAATTTCGGAGAAAATATGATTCACACAACATTGTTTTGGTGCCATATCAGCAAAGATGGTGGTTATATGAATGTAAATGTGTTTTGGGATGATGTAATATTGTTTCATAGATGTGGTTGGAAAAATTGTGTTTGGACGGCTAAGAGAGATGGTGTCTATCTTCGGAATTTCGCCACCGGTGAAGATGTCTTGTCTAAGACATGGGAAGTTGGATGGTGAAGACATATATTTTTGTAGTTCTTGTCTTATGATATGATTTTATTTGATTTATGTCAGTATGAATCAGCTAATTTATTATATAAAAAAAAGTTTGTTAACGTTTAATTAGCTCTTATATATATATGACTAGGCAGGCCAAACCTAAAAGATTAAGAACCCTTATTTTTAATTTACACCTATCAAAATCTTCATCCATGTTTGGTCTTCTTCCAAGGGATTTGGTGGAGGATATACTCTCTAGAGTTCCGGCTACGTCTCTAAAACGATTACGATCTACTTGCATTATTCGATGATCCTAGATTCATCAAGAAGCATTATGATAAAGCTGAAAAGACATCATATGGTTCTAATATCTATGATCAATATGGTTTCTTCTTTGAGTGTCCATCCATCAATAGAGCTTAAAGGTGAAATTATTCTTTGTAATTTGTCTTATGATCCTAATGATTCCGGTATATTTAAAATCTTTCATTGCGATGGGTTATTGCTATGCACAACAGAAACTACGAAACTCTTGGTTTGGAATCCGTGTACATAGGTCCTTATCTAGTAATTTTATAAAAGAACGAATAAAAGGGTGTATTTTGTGATTTCGTCTTATAGAACACATAATAGAAATTGTCACAAGATAAATAACTTTAATTTTTGAGGAATTCACAAAACTTTACCCTTTCCACCCTCACTTCACAAAACTACATCTAATTAAATATTTTTATATATTTACACCTTTTCAAAATTTTAAATGATTAATTTACTCTTTCGAAAATTATCAAAATTAAAAAAAATCATTTGGGTTTGCTAATTAATGTTTATGGTATAATATTAAAGGGATATGATTGTGTGAGTATGATTTATTTGAATTTAATTTTGAGTGTTTAAATGTAGTTTTAAAAAATGACATTAAAATGATGTAGTTTTGTGAAATATAATTTTAAAAAAGTAGTTTTTAATAGTCCCTTAATTTTTTGAATATAAATTTGAGAACATCATTCAATTTTATTAAAGAGAAATTCACAAAACTACACCCTTTCAACCCTTCCTTCACAAAACTACACATAATTTATTTTTTTCACATATTTACACCCTTTCCAAATTTAAAAGCTTGATTTACCCTTTTAAAAATTACCAAAATTAAAATTTTTTATTTGGATTCGCTGATTAGTGTTTAGGGTATAGTATTAAGGGGTATGATTGTGCGGGTATGATTTATTTAGATTTAATTTTGAGTGTTTAAGTGTAGTTTTGTGAAGTATTTTTGAAATGGTGTAATTTTGTGAAATATAATTCAAAAGGGGTAGTTTTGTAATCGTCCCTTTTCTAAATTGAAACAAAAAATTCCCCAAAAACATCATTGGAGTAAAGAATAACTAGCAGCTAAACTCTGTAGAAATTGGTTAATATCTAAACCGGGTCGATAACTGATTCAAATTTGTGTTAGACCGGTTAAAGTTTGGTTATCACCGGTTAAGTTAAACCGAATCTAAAAGGTTTTATAAACCTGCATCTGTGTTTCTCTCCCTACATTGTTTTGTTAAAAGAACAATCGTCTTCTTCGCTAAGCTCTGAGAATTGTACGACGAACAAAATCACTAGCGATGGATCTCTCCTCTGTTAAGGAAGCTTTAGCCTCCAAATCCTTCGATAGAATCGCTGATATCTGCGATAATCTCATGCTTCAGGTCCCAAATCTCTCTTTCCTTACCATTGTTTTCTAGTGTTCGTTTAGGGTTTTTTTTTTTGTGAGATTAATCTTTCGATTTCATGGATCTTAGGTTGCTTCTGAAGGAGTTAGTTTCCACGAAGATTGGCCTTACGCGATTCATCTTCTGGGTTACTTTTACGTTGACGATTGGTGAGTTCAAACTTTCTTCTTTGATTACAAAAGTTTTTTGGAAGCTCTTTGATTGAAACTTGAGATGGGTTTTTCTTAAGTTCTGTTCTTTGAATTTCGTGTGCTGCGAGATTGTTATATTGAAGAAGATGACCATTGATTTGCATTCTAAGGTCTTCTGGTGTTATGATTTTTATACATTGCCTTGTTTGTGTGCACTGAGTAGAGAAATTAGGATTTGATATAAGTCAAATAGTTGTTGAAATCCTATTAACAGTTTTTGCGCTTGTGTCTGAGCTTTAGTATGTTGACACTAGAGAGTTTTGGTGCTGCTAATCTTGCCTGGATTATGACGGTTTTGTAATTGATTTTGATATGGATGCAGCGATAGCGCTCGTTTCCTCTGGAAAACAATACCTACGGCTATCAAGGAGAGCAAGCCTGAGGTTGTTGCAGCCTGGAAGATTGGTCAGAATCTATGGACACGTGACTATTCTGGTGTATATGAAGCCGTTCGAGGTTACGATTGGAGTCAAGAAGCTAAAGATATGGTTGATGCGTTCTCAGGTAATTCTTCTTTTTTTGTGTGTGCTAGATAACATTAGCTACTAAGGAACGGTTTCTGTAAGAAAGCTTGCTAACAACAGTTTATGAAGCTGTACTATATAAGCATGTGAAGTTAGTTTTTTCCTTTCATGTTCCTCACTAGCTTTGAGATATGCATATTGAGATCGAATAGGTGTGTCTTCGTGTAATCTTGTGAGACCGTACATTTGGGTTTCGGAAGTAGAGCTTTAGTAGCATTTAAAGACACTCTTTGTTTGACCTATTGCCATTAAGTTAAGCTATATATTATTCCATAAGCCTCTTAACACTATTTATGTGTCGTGTTTTTGTTGTAGATCTTTACACAAAAAGGATGTTCAAGCTTTTGTTGTCTGCCTACTCCACAGTCACCATCCCTGATTTGGCTTTGTTCCTAGGGATGACAGAAAACGATGCCACAGCATGTAAGCTTCTCTCTCTCTCTGCAGTTTCCTATTACTGCGAAGATTTCTCGCACATAAGCTTGTAGATTTCTTCTGAATTCGGTATCATATCGACTCTAATCACCAAATAAATACCGGACTTCAATACTATCCTCTCTACATTTGATGAAGAAAATGCCGAAAAAGAGTTTATGTAGTAGTGATGTCTTAGCTTAGTGTTGTAATGTTGCAGAGAGATTATGTTGCGGAATCAAAGACAGAATTAACTATATATAATTCGTAACGGATGATTGTTTTTTGTTTGTTGTTGTTGGAATGATATATGCAGATGTTGTAGAGAAGGGATGGACAGTGGATACAACATCGCAGATGGTGACAGTGAAGAAGGAAGCTGTTGAAAGAGAGCAAAAGATTGATTCATCAAAGCTACAACGCTTAACCGAGTATGTGTTCCACCTTGAACACTAAAAAACCAACGGAGACTTGTTATCATATTTTAGTAGTAGCTTGAGATTATGAATAAACTGACAATCAAACAAAGCTATTTTTTGAGGAGATTCGTTTCGGGTTTTTTTGAGATATTTCGTTTTGTTACCATTAGATATTGACCATCAGTTATATGATTTGAAAGTGATCTTCCCCATATGCTAATATATAACCAATATCGCAAATAATATTTAGGTGATGCTATAATTTTTGTCGGTAACTAAATCGAAGCAAAACATGAATTGAATCGAATTATGTACTAATAAAAAAAAATACTAGTGTAGTGTGGAGGGTGAAACATTCTTTCTACTTGTCGCGTAGGTTCACTCTTCTACTCACCACTTCACATCCACCAGTCTTGTAATAAGAAACAGAGTTGTAATGTTAATTAACTATATTGACATATATTCAGTTAGTCATAATCATTTGTACTAATCTTGATTAACCCTTAATAAGCTGTCTATATAAGCTTGTAGTGTACTTCATTTCAAAACTTAAATATCCACAAAACAACCTAAAAATGGCCGCCACCACCACCACCACAACCACCGTCAATGGTCACCGTCGTCGTCGTCCACACTACTTGCTAGTAACATTCCCAGCTCAAGGTCACATAAACCCGGCTCTCCAACTAGCCAACCGCCTCATCCACCACGGCGCAACCGTCACTTACGCAACCGCCATCTCGGCCCTCCGTCGTATGGGGGAGCCGCCTTCCACCAAAGGCTTGTCCTACGCTTGGTTCACCGACGGATTCGACGACGGTCTCAAATCTTTCGAAGACCAGAAAATCTACATGTCCGAGCTCAAACGGTGCGGCTCAACCGCCTTAACCGACATCATAAAAGCCAATCTCGACGACGCCACGGAGCCTATCACCGGCGTAATCTACTCTCTGCTAGTCCCTTGGGCTTCAACGGTGGCGCGTGGCTTTAACCTCCCAACGACACTTCTCTGGATTGAACCAGCCACTGTGCTCGACATCTACTACTACTACTTCAACGCCGCACACAGCCATCTCTTCGACAAAAACCCGATTAAATTGCCGAATCTGCCACCGATCGCCACCGGAGACCTCCCGTCGTTTCTTCAGCCGTCGCGGAAACTACCGTCGGCTCTCGTAACGCTTGAAGAACACATCGAAGCTCTCGAATCGGAATCGAATCCGAACATCCTCGTGAACACTTTCTCCGAATTGGAGCCTGAGGCGTTAGCCTCCGTCGAGAAACTCCGAATGATTCCGATCGGGCCTTTGGTTTCCTCCTCCGCCGAAAACGGAGCGGATCTGTTCAGATCCGAGGAGGATTACACGAAATGGCTAGATTCCAAGGCGGAGAAGTCGGTGATTTATATTTCCTTAGGCACGCACGCAGACGATTTGCCGGAGAAACACATGGAGGCGCTCACTCGCGGCGTTTTAGCGACGGATCTACCGTTTCTATGGATCGTTAGGGAGAAGAAGAAGAATCAGTTTCTAGATCTGATAAGAGGAGACGACGGAGGATTGGTGGTGGGATGGTGTTCGCAGACGGCGGTGCTGGCTCATCCGTCGGTGGGATGTTTCGTGACTCATTGCGGCTGGAACTCGACGCTGGAGAGTTTAGAGAGCGGTGTTCCGGTGGTGGCGTTTCCGCAGTTCGCGGATCAGTGCACGACGGCGAAATTGGTGGAGGACACGTGGAGGATCGGAGTTAGGGTGAAGGAAGGAGAGGGAGGACACGTGGATGGAGATGAAGTTAGACGGTGTTTAGAGAAAGTGATGTGCTGTGGTGAAGACGCGGAGGAGATGAGAAGGAACGCTGCGAGGTGGAAGAAGCTGGCCGTTGATGCGGTGGCGGAAGGTGGACCGTCGGATTTAAATCTTAAGGGTTTTGTGGAAGATCATAATGGTTTTTAACTTTTAACTTTTAACTTTCAAGGTTAAAAGTCAAAAAAAAAATAGTCATTTTCAAATAAAACTAGGATTTAATCCGTGGTATACCACGGGTTTATGTTTTTTACAAATAGTTTTATATAAATACAGTTGAAGTTTGCAATATTTTTCTGTTTTCGTAAAATAAATAAAAATATTCAGAATTTCTAAAGAGTATTTTGTTCTTTTATTGTTTATGCAAATAAATATATAATGATAATTAGATTTTATGTAGCAAAAAGTTAATATAATTTGTAAGTTGGTTATTCCAAACTATTATAAACTATAAAAATTTATTTTATTATATTTAGGGATGGACAAAACTTCCGGATCTGAAATACAGAACTCAAACCAAACCAAAATCCCCAAATCAATACCGATCCTAAAAACAAATAACTCGAATGTATAGGGAAATTTACTACCATAATACCCGAAATCGAATCTGAACCGAACTCAATTTTTTAGAACTAAACTAAACTACTCTAACTACCCAAAAATTATTTAAAATAATAATTATTATAATTATATTTAAAGTACATAATTGGAACCAACCCGAAATTAAAGAACCGAAACCGTTCCAAAAATAAATAATCCGAACGAATAGAGAAATTTACTACCTGAAAACCCGGAGCCAAAACAAATTTTTAGATTTGAACCCGAATTACCCGAATTTTTTTTATGATAAATTTTAATCATTATTTTAAAACTTCTTGTGATTTATCTAGAATTTTTCCAGAAACCGAACCCGTTAACAAAATATTTTGTTTTTTATTGTTTGATATTTTTAACAAAAAATTGTTTCAACTCGTTTTAAAATTCTTAATAATATTAATTTAACCTGTTTTTAATTTGTGTTTTTTTGTTAAAAATAATGTAACGGTTTAAAAAAAAAACTCTTTCTAATGGTATTTTGATTTAAATAAAATTTTAATCGTAGTTTTTATAAAAAACTATGTAACAATGTATTTATGTGAATTACATATTTTTATTTTGTTTCAAATGATTTTTACATAATTTCCTTAGTATTTTTTATTTATTTTTGGAGAGGATTATAATATTTTCTTATTTGGTTTTTCGTAATTAAATGTTCAAAAATATTTCATTTTATGCTCAATGGCCTAATGTGTAAATAAGTGTGATATTTTGGACATGTTCAAATTAGTACTTCAAAAATAATAATATAGACTAGCAAGTTACCCTCCGCTTGATAAATATTTACGAAATAAAAGAATAAATGTTTATTGGTAAAAAAAATGTGTTGTATAGAATGAGATATTTTTTTTTTGGATTTCATGTGATCCGAGTTTAAATTTGACGTATATATATATAATATATATTGTATTTTGGTTTTTATAATGTTTTATTCACAAAAATTTATTATTATTACTATTTTAATATTTATCATCGAAAAAGATAATCATTGCTACTTCGATATTGAATATTTACCATTACGTATAATTTATTATTTATCATTGAAAAACAATAACTACATAGTGTTTTGAAACCATGATATTACATGTTCAGTGTCGCCCCGTAAAAAACCATAAAAAGATGTTGCCTAAAGCAAAAATATTGATGTTGTGGGAAATCAAAATTTTTTGATGTCCTATATATATGTACTAGGTAAGTACCTCGCGCCTTGCGGGGGAAATGATATTCATAAATAATTTTAAATTATATTATTGAAGACCATGAATTGATCAATTTATATTTGAACATTTAACCCGAGATCCGAAACCCGAAACCGAATTGACATGAAAAATCCGGTTTGGTCCGGTTTTGGTTCTCATATTATCCTATCGGGTTTTAATATTTTCGAACTCGGGTTTCCGTTCTAACCCAACCGACCTTAGACCCGAATTGTACTCGCATAGACCCGAATATACACATGTATATAGTTTTGATAAGATAAAATAGATTTTAGTAGCCTATTTCAATTTTTTTGGGTTATATGAATAAGCCGAACCAAAACTCGAACCTAACCCGTATATCCCGAAGTAAGATCGGAAGTTCTTACCAAAATTATGTAAAACCTAAAAATTCGAACCAAAAAATTAAAAATCGTGAACCGAATAATATTTGGTTTCACATTAGGTTTTGTTAAATATATGCAACTCGACCTGAACCCGAATAGATTCGAATCGAACATAACTGTATTTGTAAATAATCCGAACGGATCCTATATCATTTAACCCGAAAAACCCGAACTCGAATGAACCTCACCTGAAAACCGAATGCCCAGGCTCCAATCCACTAATCAAAGTTCCCAATACATGTTGGCAATTTATGAGACATGTATCTATGAAAGACCTAACTAATCAAACTTTGCAAGTTTATTCAAAGAAAAAGACCCGAATTATGCATACTCCGGTAAATGAAGGCGCGATCCATTTACTGAAATTCGCAGGCCCATTTGACGAAGGTCGCTTTGATGATTTTGTATGTGATAAAGTCTTATTTATATTAGAAGATTTCTTATTTTGTTTCTTATTGTTTCCAATGTGGGATAAATTTAATTTTTAAAAGTTTTATATGTGGGTCTGAATCCGTTGGGCCTGAAATATAATTTATAGAATACGCCGAACAAAAATTATTCAAAAATATAAAGACTAAAACGCAAAAAAATAAAAAATATCATAAAATCTCTCACGTCGCGACACGTAGGCGTTTTGTCTTCTCTTTTAATAGTATAGATATATATATATATAAATTTGGGCATAAAGTTGATGCCTAAAGCCCTTGCGCCCTTGCTTTGCTTTATGGGCTTTAGCATGTTTAACAATAAAAAGTATGTCAATTCGATCTTTATTTGACATAAAATTCGGATTATTAAAAACTCGGATAAAACCACTGAATTTTCGTAATCGATGGTTCGAGTCAATTTTGTGTTCAAGTTTTGTCATTTGACATTAACTTTGATGTCTAATAGAAAATATAATAATATTGTCATTTATAAATGAACAATATGTTTTATTGATCTTTTGTGCGAGAATATAACATACATACATGAGAAAAATTATAAAACTATGTTTTTCATGGGTTTTTTAAAATCATATAATATGGGCTTTTAAATATTTTAAACATATTAACTTTGAATGTTTAATCACTCTTTCATGTATGAACTTATTCGAAAAAAATTTGCTCAAATTTTGAAATGTATAGTCAATTATGTGTTCAATTTTTGTCATTTAACATGAATTTCGATGTTAAAAGTATTTTACATTATTGTTTTAAGAAAATTTTTGTAATGATATTTTTGAGAATTGCTCTAATAACAAAACAAAAAGAGTTTGAAAACAATTATAAATCTTATATTATTAATACAGAAGACGGAGAGAGAAAATAATAGTGAAAATCATACGTGTCATCAAGTGAGTAATTCTAACCCTACATCATTGAAAATTCAAAAAACCCCAAAACAAAAAGCCCAAAATAAAAGCTCAAATTTATCATAAAAGTCTCTTAAACTAACATAATAAATGGATAATATATTTAGAAAATGTTGAAAAAACCCTAAAATGTAAAAAATATAATATTAAAAAATCCATAAGAAACACAATTTATAATTAAAAATAGATTTCCCTAATATTTATATGTTATATTTTATCACATTATGCTTAAAATAATGATAAAACATATTGTTATTTTACAAATAACAATATTATTTTGTAAAATTGTATTTAACATCAAAATTCATGTCAAATGACAAAACTTGAACACATAATTTACGACTCATCGGTTGAACCACATGTTCCCAAAATTTGAGCAAAGAATTTTCGGATAAATTTATACATGAAAAAGTGATTAAACATTATAGAAAATATGTTTAAAATATTTAAAAAGCCTACAAAATATGATTTTAAAAAGCCCATGAAAAACACAATTTTATAATTTTTCTAAAGTTTGTATGTTATATTCTCGCACAAAACAATGATGAAACATATTGTTCATTTATAAATATCAATATTATTTTGTAAAATTGTATTAAGCATCAAAGTTCATGTCAAATGACAAAACTTGAACACAAAATTGACTTGAACCATCAGTTGACCCACCGGTTCCCGAAAGTTCAATGGTTTTATCCGAGTTTTTAATAATTCGAGTTTAATGACAAATAGAGAGTGAACTGATATATTTTTCATTGTTAAACGAGTCATATCATGGTTTCAAAACACAATGTAGTTATTGTTTTCAATGATAGATAATAAATTATACGTAATGGTAAATATTCAACATCGAAATAGCAATGATAATCTTTTTAGATTATAAATATTAAAATAATACTGATAAATTTTTGTTAATAAAACATTATAAAAACCAAAATACAATATATTTTATATATAAACTTCAAATTAAACTCCACGTTTAACGCGAATCATATGACATCCAAATTCTTTTATCTCATTTTATAATACACATTATTTTTACCAATAAATATTTCTTCTTTTATTCCGTAAACAAGCGCGGGTAACTTTCTAGTTTATTTTACTATTGCATAACAAGGTGATCGTTTTATGGAATCGACTAGAATTGATTTTAATATAGGCCCACTAGAGTTACAATTTTGAGAAATATTTGACACGTAAACACAAGTCTTTTTAAGAACAATTTATACAAAAAGCTAGTCTATTTGACACGTAAACACAAGTCTTTTTGACACGTATTACTTGAGCCCAAGATGATTCTTACGTCATCAAACAGTAAAAAAAAAATATAGTAACGAGTAAATATTAATGTTTAATGAAACTGATCAATTAGATAGGTAACTAAGACCATCTCCAACAGAGAAACCACAAAATTTTTTTAACTATTCAGTGGGGTCCATGAACAGTTGGTTTAAAACAAAATAAAAAATAAAAAATAAAAACGGAACAATCATGTGCCGCCACGTATGCATGAATAGTTAAGATCCAAATCTTAAATAAGAAATATAAGATTCAGATCTTAACTATTTAGGTGGGCTCCACATGCTAAGATCCCGTTAAGAAACACCATTGAATTTGCTCTAAATATAGCTAACGAATGTTTACTTAAGAATGTTCCACATATGATTGGCTATTAGCCTAATAAATTACTCCCTCCGTTTTTTAATGTAGGATTTTCTAGAAAAAAATTGTTTTGAAATATAGAATTTTCTAGCATAATTGACACATATTTTCCTATTATGTCCTTACTATACATTTATGGTTTATCATGTTTATATTTCATCAATTATAATAGCAGGTTATAAAAGTCATTTTAAACCACTAGTTAATTTGTGATTTTTTTCTAGAAAATCCTACATAAAAAAACGGAGGGAGTATATTTTATAAACAAATATAGAGAGAAATTAAGAATAAAACAATTCCTCTATGTCTCTCTCCTTCGTTTGCGATGATGAACCCTAAATTTCGTAGACTTAGGAGGGTTCGCATCGAGCTCTTTTATGGGATATTTTACATGTGAGTATATATATCACGTAGGGTATTGTTATTCTTTGAGAACGTAATCAATAGTCTTCATCGTTTGTAAGTGTATCGAGAGGATCGCGAACCCTAGAAGACGATCTTAGCGAGTAGTGACCGTCGAGGTTTCGCGTTGGCTTCTGATCAATCTCCGATCAATTCTGGCGAGAGTTTCACGATCAGGTAGATGGTTTCACGACTTTGTTTGTGTATGTGATCTCGTTTCTCTTCTTCTAGGTTTTTTTTTGAAATCGTTTTATGTGTAGATGAAATCGATTCATGTGTAGTGTAGTGTTAGGTTTGATTTGTTTTTCATTTTTACCGCTTTTGATAAACTAGATCTTAAGCAATCATCGGTTTCATCGTCGATCAACATCTTCCTCTAGGGTTTTTTGAAATCGCTTATGTGTAGATGAAATTGATTCCTATGTAGTGCTAGGTTTGATTTGTTTCTTATTATTACCGCTTTTGATAAACCATATTTTAAGCGATCATCAGTTTCATCGCCGATGAATATCTTCCTCTTGTTTTTTTAAAGTCACTTATGTGTAGATGAAATCGATTATTGTGTAGGAGATGGATAACCCAGGAGGAAACACTGCTTTGACTATACCACACGACTTCTTTGAAAGATCTTCGCAGGACATTTACGTTGCATCGTTACTCTCGGCGCTTGAAGATGGGAGAGATGTTGGCTTTCCGATGACGGCATCTCCCCTTATCTTCACAAGGCCTCCTTGGCAACTACCCGGTAGTAAACATATCAATGCATGACAAAACAACGTAGTAGAATATATTTGAAAACGGCGTGACTCATTATATACATATGTACTTGTGTAATGATCCGTGCGTAGTACGGGCACTGATTTTTTTTTATCTTTAATGTGTGAAATAAGATTTAAATCGTAAACTAATAATATATTTGTAATTCCTTTATTAAAGATAAAAATAATTTTTGAAACATAAAAAATAAAACCTAAAATGATAGTTTGATTCTTCATCTTTGTAGTAGCAAATATTATGGTAAACTTGGACGACAATAAAAATATGAAAATTTTGGAAAGCTTCATATGTACCTTCAATTCCACCTCCATCTCTGCATTTTCAATATCTAATTAGTTTATAAAAAGTTAGAGAATTAGTAAGATAAAATACAAATGTACACGTGAAATTGCCCATAAACATGTTTTAGTTTTTACATTAACCGGTAGATGAAATTAAGAAATTCATGGACTAAAAAAAGCTTTAGAAAAATGGAGAATATATGTAACGACCCCGACCTGGGCATCCGTTATCTTTGAGAGTTTAACTATTCATTAATGTGATATTGTCCGCTTTGTACCCTAAGGTCCACACGGTTTTGGTATTGGTTTCTTTCCCAAAAGGTTTCACATAAAATTAGGGTTAAACTCTCCGTTATATATTAGATTTTCATTCTCTAAATATCCGATGTAGGACGAATGTTACAATTTTGATTGAAGTCAGTGTTATGCTTAGACATCGTTTGAGCACAAATCTGATCCACTTTTCCCTCTATTTTTTTTCTCATTCTGCTGCTTTTTCAAGATCATCATGCAAACAAAGTTTACATTTCTCTTCTTAAGATTGAGAGTAAAAGCAGGAGGAGAAGATAGCTTAAAGGAGGAGGGAAGAGATAAAATAGATGAAAACAGTTTGACTGAGAGTAAAAAAAGTGAGAGAGAGGATCTCAAAACACTTGATATAACAGTAACAAAATCAAAGGACACGTCCGTCATCAATTCGGCGGTCGGGTTATAATGGACGCCGTTATTGACATGTGAAGTAAAATCCAATAAATCCGTTGGGAGGTAATCGTAGAACGTACAAAATACACATTTGCAAAAAGTTTCTATTTAACCACACCACAACTCTCTCTCTAGAGCACACTCTGCACAACCACATGGAATAAAAGACGCTGCCTCTTTTATTTTGTACGATATACACGCAACATACCGAATCGTTCTTATCTTTTTAATTATATAAAATGTAACTTTCTAATTGTATCTTTTTTAGATTATGGTGATTTATGCTAATACAATACATGCCTTTTATAAAATATTAATTAACACTTAAAAAGAAATCAAAGTTATAACAAGTCAACAACATTCCTTTTTGTTCTTATCGATATCAAAACAACGGTATATATATGTATGAATCTTAACGATTATAGAGGAATTCACAAAACTACACATTTTTATCTCTTTCTTCACAAAACTACACCTAATTCAATATTTTTACATAATTACACCCTTTCAAAATTTTAAAACTTGATTTACCTTTTAAAAAATCACCAAAATTAAAAAAATTTCATTTAGGTTTGCTAATTAGTATTTAGGGTATAGTATAGTAAGAAGAAGGGAAAGTACCAAAGCCAAAGGATTCATTGATATATTTAAGCGACACGAAAATTGATTATGATTTGTTGGACATGATTGCAATCGATTTGAAAGAAGGTGAATCTTTTTGCACGAAAGAGCATTTGGAAACAATATTGAAGATGTTTAGTGTTGTTCAAAAATATGATTTTGATGTATACAAATTAACAACGACGCTGCTCTCGGTAAAGTGTTGGGTTCAAGGATGTGGTTGGAAGGTAATAGCTACATCGGTGGACGCTTTTACAAAGTTTTATGTGAAGAGATATATTTGAGAGCATTCTTGTTAATTTCAGAGCATTCTTGGAAGGTAAGCTATCTATATTAGTATTTTTGAAGTACTAATTTGAAATTTTCCAAAAAATCACACTAAATTACACATTATGCCATTGGGCATAAAAGGAAATATTTTTGAACATTTAATTACGAAAAATCAAATAAGGAAATATTATAATTCTCTCCAAAAATAAATAAAAATATTAAAGAAATTATGTAAAAAATATTTGAAAAACAAAATAAACATATGTAATTCACATAAATACATTATTACATAGTTTTTTTTATAAAAACTACCATTAAAATTTTATTTAAATCAAAACAAACAGGTTTAATTAATATTATTAAGAATTTAAAAACGATTTGAAATTTTTTTTTGTTAAAAATATCAAACAATAAAAAACAAAATAGTTTGTTAATGAGTTTGATTTCCGATTCGATTATAAACAAAAAAGAAGAAATTGCAATTCTACTAAAATTTAAATCTTATATTACATATTTAGAATATGTTTACAACAATTATTTATATATATAATCAAAATAATTATAATTTTAAATAAATTTGGGTAAATCGCATAATATGATTTGTGTTTTTTGATTCGGTTTGTATTTTGAATTCGGGTATTTTCGAATCCTAAATATAATAAATAATAAATTATTGGTCTAATCAACTTATAAATTATATTAAATTTTTGCTATACGAAATATATAATAAACATATATATATTATTATTTTTGAAGTACTTTTTTGAACTTTTCCAAAAAAACTAACTTAACTACATACTATGTCATTGGTTTTAAACTCACTTAAAGAGTTATAAGAAACTTACACACAAACATATCTCATTCTATATATATACTTTTTTAAAATTGACTTAAATATCAACAAAAACAATAAAACCGATTTTAACATAAAATCAACCACTAATTTCATATTTATGATATTTTTGATATAATCTTTTTATTTTTCTTACGGAGGTCTATAAAAAATTTCAGAATATATATATTTTTTAAAAAGTATATAGTTTAGTTTTTATATATAATCATTGTCCATATTATAATTTTCTATTTATATTAATATTTTAGATGTTAATAAACATCTATATTGAACATAGATAAAGTTTGTTTAAATCAATTAACACTAGCATAACAATTATTTATTAACGGGTTCAGTTTCTAGAAAAATTCTAGATAAATGACAAGAAGTTTGAAAATAATGATTAAACTTTATCATAAACAAATTTCGGGTAATTCGGGTTCAAATCTAGAAATTTGTTTTGGCTTCGAGTTTTCGAGGTAGTAAATTTCTCAATTCGTTCGGGTTATTTATTTCTGGAACGGTTTCAGTTCTTTAATTTCGGTTTGGTTCCAATTATGTACTTCAAATATAATTATAACTATTATTATTTTAAATAATTTTTGGGTAGTTAGAGTAGTTTAGTTTAGTTCTACAAAATTGAGTTCGGTTCAGATTCGATTTCGGATATTATGGTAGTAAATTTCCCTATACATTCGAGTTATTTGTTTTTAGAATCGGTATTGATTTGGGGATTTCGGTTTGGTTTGAGTTCGGTATTTCGGATCCGGAAGTTTTGCCCATCCCTAATTTTTATAGTTTATAATAGTTTGGAATAAACACACTTACAAATTATATTAAGATTTTACTATATAAAATATAATTCTCATTATATATTTATGGGAGAATCACAAAACTACACCATTTGAATTACATTTCACAAAACTACACCATTTCAAAAATATTTCACAAAACTACACCTAAACACTCAAAATTAAATTCAAATAAACTCTATCCACACAATCATACCCCTTAATACTATTTCTAAACACTAATTAGCGAACACAAATGAAAATATTTTAATTTTGGTAATTTTGAAAAGGGTAAATCAAGCATTTAAAATTTTGAAAGGGTGTAAATTTGTGAAAATATTGAATTAGGTGTAGTTTTGTGAAAGAATGATTGAAAGGGTGTAGTTTTGTGAATTTCTCTATATTTATTTGCATAAACAATAAAAGAACAAAATACTCTTTAGAAATTTCTGAATATTTTTATTTATTTTACAAAATCAGAAAAAATATTACAAACTTCTAAATTAACTGTATATATATAAAATTATTTATAAAAAACATAAACCCGTGGTGTACCACAGGTTAAATCCTAGTATGTATTTATTTTCGGCATGGCCCATGTTTTTGTTCACCACTTTGTTTCTAAGAACGTAAAAGCTCTAATTTTTGCAAATGCAACAAGTCTACAAAAGAGAACCAGAAAACAAATCTACAAATCAGAAGAAAAAGTCTACTAAGATGAAACAAATCTACAAATTATCTGCAACAAGTCTACACACGACATGCAATGGACTAGCCTCAAAAGAGAACCAATGAAACCCTAAAGGAGATTGACAAAGCTAACAAACAATCAAACCCTAAATTACGAGATATAACCTTCTTCCATTACACGAGGACGAAGACGCGGCAGGATGACACGACGAGGATGACACTGCGACGATGAGAAACGAAGAAGAAGACGATGGCGAGGAAAACGAAGCCGAGGACGAAGACGACGGAGCCGGCGAGGACGAAGAAACCGCTAATCGCAAAATCGCACATGATAGAGAGGGAAGCTTTTTAAAAATATTTTTTTTACAAAATTCTAAAAGTTAAATCGAAATTATTTAGTTTTTTATTCATAATAGCATTTTCTTAAATGACATAATTGTAAATAAATTTTTGTTTCATAACCCTCTAAGTCAAATTCATGTTTCTTTATAATAACTAAAACTTATTTTTTTTATTATACTTAGAGTAACTCTCCAAAAATAAATTACTCTAATCATTTCGGATTTATTAAAGTCATTTGGAGTCATTTTCATTAAAAACTATATGTGAATAATCCAACGAACAATCTTTGAAACCATCCAACTAACAATCTATTTTATAATCATAAAAACCTTATAAAAAATATCCTTTTAAAATCATAGCACAAAAAGAACTATGATATAGTTTTGAAAAGAAAGCAAAACCCAATAGAAAGCTACTATTGCATGAGTCAATATAAAATAAAAGATGTATATAATCTTCACACTAAACTTACACCATACTCCTACTTAAACATCACCTAACAATCCCACACCACACCTATTCAAAATCACAATCTGATCACCACTTAACACATTGCAAACCAAAACACAAATTAAAAGACAAATGTCTCTTCTTGGTTTCTTCCTCTTCACTCTCCTCGTCTTATCAAGTAAGTTATCTTCTCCATCAATGCATTGATATACTTACATTTTCTCTTTTGTTACATAACATTTTCTTGGTTTTTACAGGTTCATGTTGCTCTGCGACTCGGTTCGAATATCAGAATGAATACATACAAAGGAAAACAATGCTGGATTTAGCAAGCAAGATTGGTATAAACTATGGTAGACAAGGAAACAACCTACCATCACCTTACCAATCAATCAATCTCATCAAATCAATCAAAGCCGGTCATGTCAAGCTCTACGACGCCGATCCAGAATCTCTAACACTCCTCTCTCAAACCAATCTTTACGTCACCATAACCGTACCTAACCACCAAATCATCTCACTAGGCACTAACCAATCCGTAGCTGAAGATTGGGTCAAAACCAATATCCTAACTTACTACCCGCAAACCCAAATCCGGTTCGTCCTCGTGGGAAACGAAATCTTGTCCGTACAAGACCGGAACATCACGGCTAATGTCGTACCGGCCATGCGCAAGATAGTGAACTCTCTTAGATCCCATGACATCCACAACATCAAAGTTGGGACATCATTGGCCATGGACACTCTCCGGTCGACTTTTCCGCCGTCAAACTCGACTTTCCGGGAAGAGATTACCGAAGAATTTATATCGCCGTTGTTGAGGTTTCTCAACGGAACAAACTCTTACTTCTTCGTCAATCTTCAGCCTTACTTCCGTTGGTCAAGAAACCCTATGAACACTAGTTTGGATTATGCTCTTTTCCAAAGTAACTCAACTTATACCGATCCACTAACCGGTTTGGTCTACCATAATCTTTTAGACCAAATGTTGGATTCGGTTATCTTCGCCTCGACCAAACTCGGTTATCCGCATATCCGAATCGCTATCTCTGAAACCGGATGGCCTAATTCCGGAGATATAGACGAAACCGGAGCCAACATATTCAACGCGGCGATGTATAACCGGAATTTAATCAATAAAATGACCACAAATCCACCGATCGGTACACCGGCTAGACCCGGTTTACCTATACCGACATTTGTTTTCTCTTTATTCAACGAAAACCAGAAAAACGGTTCGGGTACACAGAGAAATTGGGGAATATTGCATCCCAACGGTACACCAATCTACGACATCGATTTCAGCGGTCAGAAACCGCTAACCGGTTTTAACCCGTTACCTAAACCGACCAACAATATTCCTTACAAAGGTCAAGTGTGGTGCGTACCGGTCGAAGGGGCTACCGAATCCGAGCTAGATGAAGCTTTGAGGATTGCTTGTGGCCAAAGCAACACGACGTGTGCTGCTTTGGCTCCAGGAAGAGAATGTTACGAGCCGGTTTCGATAACTTGGCATGCAAGCTATGCGGTTAGCTCGTATTGGGCGCAGTTTCGTAACCAAAACGTTGGTTGTTACTTTAATGGACTTGCTCATGAGACCACGACTAACCCTGGTGAGCCATTCTCGTTCTCTATTTTTTTTTTCCAAAAATACACTTTTTACATGTAAGGGGTATTTATGGAATTATGGTGTAACTAATGAAGTTTTAGTTTTAACAGGAAATGATCGTTGCAAGTTTCCAAGCGTTACTCTTTGATAAACAAAAAGTCTGAAGAAAAAGATTGAAGATGATTAAAAGCTGGATTATTCGTATTACATAATTATACTAATTGTTTTACTAACAGTTTCTGCTTCTTCTACTAGTTGTTTCTTTTTTTCGCAGTGTGAGTTTGTGACTAAAAATCAAATAATTAATGAAGTATTATTGTTTAGGAAAATAATAAAATGAGAAATTTTTAATTAAACTAACTATTTGCATGTTTGAAACAATAGACAAAAACATGATTTGGGGGATCATAAAAATCTCGTTTACCAAACAGTTGGTTAAGAATTAAAATAATGTCGCATAAGGGAAGCATCTGCCATGTGATGTTAGCATTATAAGAGCATGTTCATAAATGTGTTTATGTAGAGCGCTTGTGTATTTTTTTTTGTGTATTTGAGTATTAAATTAAATCAAAACATGTATTATTAACACTCTGTAAACGGGGAGTTTAAAATGCTTCATTAAACATTTTTCATTATAGGGTGCTTATTAATAATACATGTTTTGATTTAATTTAATACTCAAATACACAAAAAATACATAAGCACTCTACATAAACACCTTTGATAAACATGGTCTAATAACGCCAAAGTTCTCATTTGCAACTTAAATAAATTTACTTAAAACCCAACATTGCTAAACCAAAAGAATCCTAAATTCTATTTTAACATTTCATAAATTTACTTAAAAACCCAACATCATGAGGGATCAAAAATTAGTAATATTATAAAACATAAAAAAACTCATTTCAGAAAATATTGAATTGAAAATATTGGTCCCCGAACTCATTTCACAAAATATTGAATTTGGGGAAGTCTCTGGTCTAGTGGCAATTATAATTCCACATGAGTCAGATAGCACTATCCCACTCGGGATCGATTCCTCGCGTCTACGATTGTGTAGGTTTGGCTAATGGACCGATCATCTGTGGTCCAAATGTTGACAAAAAAAAAAATATTGAATTCGAACACTTTTATAATGATTTAAGATTCCAGTTTGATAAAACAAAATTAGATTGATAACTTTTTGGCCACCACAAAATTAATCCCCTCTAAAAAACTTTAAAAAGTTAATGGTAATTCCTAAAATACAACTATTTTTTAAAAGTTTTAGGACCAAAAAAGTGTGGGCATTCACGTCCGGTTCAGTCTCAATCGGGTTTCGAGTTTTTGAAGTGACATTTTTCAGCATCATTCGGATATTTGAAAAACTAGGTTTAGTTCGGGTTTAGTGAATATACTAAAACCCAAATATACTCGTATTTACCCGAAAAGTTTGGTATAAAATATATTTAAACTAATCAACTACTCAAAATATTTGAATAAGATAAAAACGTGCTAATAGATTTATTAGGTTCGGGTTGATATGTACTTGTTCGGGTTTCGGTGCAGTTCGGGTTTTGGGTAAAACCTGTAATACTTCTCAACTAGATCCATTTGGGTACCTTTTGGGTTTAGTTCCTAATTTTCAAGTCGGGTTATTTCGTGTTCGATTTATTTGATCACCCCTAATTTCACGAGCATTTCATCGAATCAACTTTTCAAATACCCCTATTTCTCCTCCAAAAATCTTTTATGCCCAAAAATCTTTTATGCCTATTATTTTATTTTAAATAAAAAACCCAAAATTCACAAATCTAAACCCTAAAACCATCTTCAATGTATTTCTCCATTTTCTATTCCAAAATGGAGTATCTTTAAAATGGAGATGAATTTTACTCCAATGTATTTCTTCATTTTCTACTCCATAAAAAAATATTCTAAGTATATTCTTTTTCTCACTTTCTTATTAATTACAAATATTGCCTTCAACTTTTATAATTTAAAAATTAACCTTATTTATTTATCTTCTACAAAATTTCTTAATATAAATTATAATATTATTTTAATAAAACTATGTAATTAAAACTACATTACATCATAAAATAAAACATAGATATTATTCAATTATTTTCATTAGTGAATTTATTTCACAAATGTTCAATTAATGCATTTTGCATTAAGACAACTTAAAGAGAAACACAAAATTTTAACTTGTGACTTGAGTTTCGTACTAGATCCGAATGCTCGTGCTTATATTCAAGCTCAAAAAGAACAAATTTTACAAAAAGAGAGTCTCCAACAACAAGAACAACAAATCCCACCTTCTACTTCATTTGGAGAATATTTTAAAGATCTTGACGGATCCGGAAGCGATTTACCGGATTTTTAACTTATTTTTTTTGTTAAATCTTTGTTTTGGTTTCTTGTTGTTGTATTTTAAAAATCAAGTTTTTATGTTTATTTTGTGTTATTATTGTATTTTGAAATTTTAAAATTAGTTAAATATTTATTTGCAAAAAAAAAATTGTTTTCATATTTTTTAGTTTACTAATAACAAACACTTGATTTAAAATATAAATTAATAACAAAACAAATGAATATAAATTTTGAAGGACTATTGTGCAATTAAAATAGTTCATCTCCATTATTAAAAGTTGTTTTCTCCATTTTGGAGTAGAAAATGGAGTAGGGTTGAAGATGATTTTTTCTCCAAAATGGAGATCTACTCCAAAATGGAGTAGGGTTTGAGATGCTCTAAGACCATGATTATTGCAAAAGTAGACACAAACTCCAAGACAACATATTTATTTTATTTATTTATTTTTTCATGTTTAAAAATAAAATAAAAAACAGAACCAATCGTGGACCGCCACGTGTCAGTGGGGCCCACATATAGTTTAAGAGGCGGATGATCCAAACGAAGATAAAAGAGAACCAAGTTTCTTATTATTTAGTGGGTCCATAAGCTTTAGAACCCACTTAAAACTTCCGTGTTAATTATGCTCTAAATTAATTGAAATGTCTTGAATTAGGATTAGCGAACCCAATTGGTAGAATTTTGATTTCTAAACTCTAAAAAATTTCAAAAAATATATTTGAAAATCGATTTTATAATCATATTTGAATGATTTTATCACATATTTTAAATTTGTTTTTCAATTTTTAAATTTTTTTTATCAAATCCATAAAATTAAATAAAAAATATTAGTGTTTCCAGATTTAAAAAATATTTTTATTTTGTGGCATATAAAATTAAAAAAAAACAAAAAAAAACCAAAAGATCATTTTGAAATTACAATTATATAGAAAGAGGAATTCACAAAACTACGCCCTTTCAACCTTTCATTCACGCAACTACACCTAATTTAATTTTTTCACATATTTACACTCTTTCAAAATTTTAAAAGCTTGATTTACTCTTTTACAAATTACCAAAATTAAAATTTTTTCATTTGGGTTCACTAATTAGTGTTTAGGGTATAGTATTATGGGGGTAGAATTGTGTGAGTAAGGTTTATTTGGATTTAATTTTAAATGTTTATGTGTAGTTTTGTGAAATATTTTTGAAATGGTGTAGTTTTGTGATGGTATAGTTTTGTAATTCTTCCTTATAGAAATAGAGAGGAGGAGATAACTCCATTTCATCCTATATAACAAAATGAACCCGTTCTCATTTATAAAAAAAGAAACTCGATCTGGAAAGAAAAATAATAAACTAAAAAAAATTCTCTTCCGATATCTGACAAAAAAAGAAGAAGAGGAAAAATCTCCACTGGTGAAGAAGATTACGTCGCTTACTCTCTTCGAGATATCTCTCTCTTCTCTTTTCTCTTTTCTCTTTTCTCTTTTCTCTTCATCTTCGACAAATATGCCACACTTTCTCTGAAATCCAGACTCTTCCTTCTTCACCATCGCATCCTCCTTCTCCTCCTCCTCCTCGTCGCTGCCTCGCGCGTCGACGAAGATGTCTTCGTCTTCCTCCTTGGGATCTTCGACGCTACTCTCTCACGTCTCTCCTTCTCGCGAATCTCCTCTTCTTCGCTTCAGATTTGGCGACGGTCACCGTCTTCGATTCCCTTCGTTCCGGCGATTTCGGATTCACTCCGTTTCTAAGGCGAGTTTTGAATTTTGATACATAAGCTTTGTAGCTAATTTGTTTGATTGATTCTTATTATGAAAATTGGATTAAAACAAAGCTCTGTAATGTATTATGTCTTGTTAGGTAGAAATTGATCTTGTTCACAATAACAAAGGAGTTTGATTCCTTTACTACTATTTTCGGATAAGTGTTTATTTGTGATATGTTTTATGTGTATGATTCAGGAAAAGGAAGTGTCGTCGTCTTCGTCGTTTCTGAAGAGCTCTTCATTGTCCGGAGACGATGGTGCTTTGCACTCTAGTGAATGGAAGGCTGTTCCTGATATTTGGCGATCTTCTGCGGAAAAGTATGGTGATAAAGTTGCATTGGTGGATCCTTATCATGATCCGCCTTTGAAATTGACATACAAGCAAGTAGGGTTCTTATTACTTGTGGAAATTTTCAGCAATGCTGTTACAAATAACTAAATAGTAAATAAGGCATAAGGAGAGAGACTAGTCTTTGAGCTGTTTTCCACGAACACTTGTTTAATGATTTTAGAAGCTCTTTATCACAGGTAGCAGGGTCCTATTCTTTATCTTTGTGTTGAAATATGATTATCGAAACCTATGTAGCTGGTCTAGTTTCTCAAAATGACATAGATATTGAAGTATACATGTTCCTAAATATTATCCAGCATCGTAGTACTGTTATTTTGCTAAGCAAGCTTTGTTGACTATAGCGTCAGGATAGGGGAGAACATGTATCTGACATCTTGTTTGGTTTCCTGTTGATGTCTAAATTCTGGATATCCAAATTATAGTTTTCTGCTTTCGGTTATTGTTTTTCGGTAATTCTTTGGTCAGCAATAGGAAGTCTTCATCTTATTCTTACTTAATTTTTTCAGTTGGAACAAGAAATTTTGGATTTTGCGGAGGGTTTACGAGTTGTTGGAGCGAAAGCAGATGAGAAGATTGCACTTTTTGCTGATAACTCTTGCCGATGGCTTGTTTCAGATCAAGGTATGTATGTGGTTAATGGTAGGGGAATTTGATTTTATTTAGATTTGCATCGCTAAACTGCAATTGCCTTAAAGATTAACCATCTTCAATAATCTTTAGAGCTGCCTTTGGGATATTTCTGCTCTAGAAGCGTGTTTTTCTTCACACATCAAAGCACCTTATTAGTATCCTCTTTTTGATTTATAGATGTTATGTAGTTTCCTTTTTCTTGACTGAAGAATTAAGTAATTCCCTCTGGTTAAATTGTTGTCTCAAGAAGTAAGTCTTGTAAGAATATACATCTTGGTGCTAGCTTTGCTTAGCTATTTTAAACTTCAGTTCTTGGTGCTGTAATTCTATTATACATTGCTCTTTCTTTTCATCTTCACTCGCAAGTATTGGTATCCTTATGTATGTTTTATCATTTTATGCCAGGTATTATGGCCACAGGAGCAGTCAATGTTGTCAGAGGATCTAGGTCCTCTGTTGAAGAGTTACTGCAGATATACCGTCATTCTGAAAGGTACGCGAAAACTTAAAAAGATTTTTGTTGTTGTTTGATGTAAATATCATACCGACTCTTCACCGAAGAAAGCTGCTTTATTATTAACACTATGAATTCCAGCACGGTATGCTAACCTCATTTTTATACCACTTGTACCATCATCTTCTTTGTTTATTTGAATCAGTATTTGCTTTGTATATTCAAATGTACTGCTAAGTCTAAGGTTTCTTAATTATTGACAAGTTTGTAGCTATTCAGAAATTCAGTTACTTATTAGGTATAGCTCTGGTTAAACTTCTTAATTATTTCTCATATATCTTATTCCACTAAATATCCCATAAAATTAGTACTGTTTCAAAAATATGATAGACTGATAGAGAGGTTTCTTTCGTCTTACTGTGTTTCTTCAGTTATCTGTGCCACACTTGTTTGCAATATAGAGATCAAGAATTTCAAGTGATCTGTATTGCAGTGTTGCACTTGTTGTGGATAATCCCGAGTTTTTCAACCGTATTGCCGACACATTTACTTCCAAGGCATCTCCGAGATTTATGATACTTCTATGGGGTGACAAGTCATCATTGGCTACGCAAGGAATGCAAATTCCAGTTTACAGTTACACAGAAATCACAAAGCTAGGACAGGAGAGACGCACACAGTTTTCAGGATCTAATGAAACAAGTATGTTAAGGATCTACGTTTTTCTAAATATCCTTTAAAGAATAGCACGATGCCTAACAAATGAATGCATACAGGGAACTCTGAATATGAATCCATCCATTCAGATGTTACAGCTGCGATTATGTATACCAGTGGTACCACGGGAAATCCTAAAGGTGTTATGCTTACTCATCGGAATCTTTTACACCAGGTTGAACCCAATTGGCCTGATACTTCTTTTCAAGCGTTTATTTGGTGATTCTGTATCTTTTAGATACCTCTTTCTGAAAATTATAGTGTTTTGTAAAAATCTTATCAGATAAAACATTTATCCGCATATGTACCTGCTGAAGTTGGAGATAGATTTCTAAGCATGCTGCCATCATGGCATGCCTATGAACGTGCTTGTGAATACTTCATATTCACACGTGGAGTTGAGCAAATGTACACATCTATAAGATTCTTAAAGGTAATTCTCTTCATCCATACGATACTTTTGCAATCATTGTAACTATATCGAGTTGTGTTGGTCTCCTGTTTAATGTGATACATCAGCCAATTCCTGAGATCAAACACCTTTTGGGACAATGGTAGAAAAATATGATGAATACTAACATCGTTCGACATGACTGCCATGAAAGTCTGGAACATGCATCTTACCCTTGAAAGTGGGAAAATGTGAAACTTTTAACTGAAGAATGATTGAGGTTTATCAATCAACATTGCTATTCCAGGATTTAATTTGTATATATTTTGGTGCAGGATGATCTAAGGCAGTATCAGCCACACTATCTTATTTCCGTTCCTTTAGTGTATGAGACACTTTACAAGTTAGTATATTAACCACTCTTCTGTATTTTCAAACGTTGATTGGTTGTTAAACATCATTGTCCCCTCTTTGAGCACTGCAGTGGGATTCAAAAGCAAATTGCTTCAAGTTCTGCTGCCCGTAAATTCCTAGCACTTACATTGATCAGAGTCAGTCTTACGTATATGGAGATGAAAAGGATTTATGAGGTTCGTGACTCATATAATTCACTGTTTTACATTTTTTTTTACCATATAGTCTGTATTGTGCCTGGAGTTCTGATATGGTCTTTGATCTGGTTTACAGGGAATGTGTCTCACAAAAGAGCAAAAGCCTCCAATGTATATTGTTGCTTTAGTGGATTATTTGTGGGCGAGGGTAGTTGCTACCTTACTATGGCCATTACATATGTTGGCAAAAAGACTTATCTACAATAAAATTCATTCGTCTATCGGGATATCAAAGGTAGTACACAGATTCGGTATTGTATTATGTTATGTTAGATTTATAGCTTTTACCAAACTATTTGTCGTTAAGACTGATATGATCTTGGATCTCACAGGCTGGAATTAGTGGAGGTGGTAGTTTACCCTTTCATATAGACAAGTTTTATGAGGTTTAAGCCTTCTATAATTATACGAGAAAAGCAGATCATTTCCTTTTCTTCCTTTGTTGCCATTGAACAAGTTTCGATATGTAAAAGTCTGTTCCATAACCGTGCAGGCCATCGGTGTTAATTTACAAAATGGATATGGTTTGACAGAGACCTCACCGGTTATCTGTGCACGGACGCTTAGCTGTAATGTAAGTCATCCGTGCTTCCATATTCTAATCGAGTTTAAAAACTCACGATAATGAGCTTACTTTGTAAGGTTACGCTTAAAAGTTATCAACCCTTTTTAATTTGTTTCATCTATTTTTTTATAATGAAGGTACTTGGGTCAGCTGGGCATCCAATGCATGGCACAGAGTTTAAAATTGTAGATCCTGAGACTAACAATGTTCTGCCTCCTGGTTCAAAGGGCATTGTCAAAGTCAGAGGCCCACAAATTATGAAAGGTTATTATAAGGTAGTATTGCGTATTAAGAAGTTACAAATTTTTCTGTATTAATCTTTTGGTATGTCACTGTGTAAGGAGTTTCAGGTTGATGATTAAAAATCGGGTTTAATAACACATATATTTTGTTGGTATGGTTTGTGGTTCAGAATCCATTAACGACGAAGCAAGTTTTAAACGAGAGTGGATGGTTCAACACAGGAGACACTGGCTGGATCGCTCCTCGTCATTCTACAGGACGCAGTCGCCGCTGTGGAGGTCTCATTGTTCTAGAAGGCCGTGCCAAGGACACAATCGTACTCTCTACAGGTAATAATCTAAAGTAAAATAATTAAAACTCAAAATCAGTTTTTTAAACGGTCCCTTATATTTTGATAATCACGATAGGGGAAAACGTTGAGCCGCTAGAGATTGAAGAAGCCGCTATGAGAAGCAGTTTGATTGACCAAATCATCGTTATCGGACAGGTGCTTAAACTCTCTCTTTTTTTAAGACAAGTATATATATAAATCTTAAATTCAACAAATTTCGCTTTATTTGGTAATATTTGATCGGTTCACAGGATCAACGACGCCTTGGAGCTATCATTATCCCAAACAAAGAGGTAGCAGAAAGAGTAGATCCTGAAACATCCAAGCTTACCAAAGAAAAACTTAAGAGCTTAGTCTATGAAGAACTGCGAAAATGGTATTAAAAACATTACTCTTTTAACTACCGGTAAATAAATAGGATCTTACTTACATTCACTGTGTTTAAACCATCTTACAGGACAGCAGAGTGCTCTTTCCAGGTCGGGCCGGTCTTGATAGCGGACGAGCCCTTCACGGTAAGTTTATTTACTTTGAAACTGTTCTTATAGATGTTTTTGGCTTATAAAGATACAAACATTGCAGATAGAGAATGGGTTAATGACACCAACGATGAAGATTAGACGGGACAAAGTCGTGGCTAAGTACAAAGACGATATACATAAACTTTTCAGTTAACATCAACACTTGTATTATCAAGACACCTCCTACTATTAACTCTCTTTATGGTGTCTTTGCTCATCTATAAATACCATATCCCGAAAGAATATATATAAATAAATTGATAGACTTTTTTTTTTTTTTTGGAACATTTGGGTCACAAATGACTGACCATTAGCCAAACCTACACTATAGTAGACGCGGGGAATCGATCCCGGGGGATGGTGCTACATGCCTCATGTGGACTTATGACTGTCACTTGACCAAGGCCACTTCCCCATATTGATAGATTTTTAGATTTCAAAAAAGTTGATAAAATTATTTTTTGTTCTACTTTTGTATTTTAAATTTGGTTTTGTTATATTTATATTTTATAATTTTTGTTTTATACTAAATATATTTTATTTTGAATCTGACATTTGCTACAAGCTTTACTTTACTTTCAAAATAATAGTCAGATGAATCACATAAATTTGTAAAAATAATTGTGGTAGTACTGAAAATATATATATATATATATATATATATTTGTGTTACTATTGACTTTTGAGAACCCTCTTAATGAACACAGTCTCTGCAAAACCATAAGCAACAACGGCTAATGAATGCTTATCCCTCACTACCTTCACCAGCTCAAGCTCTGCGCCAAGAATCGAACCCTAACCTCTGCAAAATCCCTTCACGCACACATAATCAAGCTCGGAATCATCCAATCCTGCCCTTTAGCCAACACACTCGTCAATGTCTACGGCAAATGCAGCGCACCTTCTCACGCACTCCAAGTGTTCGACGAAATGCCTCACAGAGACAACATTGCTTGGGCCTCTGTTCTCACAGCTCTTAACCAATCAAATCTCTCCGGTAAGACGCTCTCTATGTTCTCTTCTTCTAGCGGCGGCGAGTTTCGCCCTGATGGTTTCGTGTTCTCTGCGCTTGTTAAGGCATGTGCTAACTTAGGATCTGTTAAGCACGGTAAGCAAGTTCATTGCAGTTTTATAGTCTCTGAGTATTCTGGTGATGATGTTGTTAAGTCTTCCTTGGTTGATATGTATGCTAAATGCGATTTAACCGATATTGCTAAATCGGTTTTCGATTCTATAAGAGTGAAAAACACCATCTCTTGGACTGCTATGGTATCTGGGTTCGCTAAAAGCGGTAGAAAGGAAGAGGCTTTAGAGCTTTTTAGGCGATTACCTGCGAAGAATTTGTATTCTTGGACCGCTTTGATCTCTGGTTTTGTACAAAGTGGGAAAGGGCTTGAAGCTTTTTCAATATTTATTGAGATGAGAAGAGAAAGTGTCAACATTTTGGATCCTTTGGTTCTTTCGAGCATTGTCGGCGCTTGTGCTAATATGGCAGCTTCTATTGCAGGGAGGCAGGTTCACGGTATGGTTATATCTCTAGGTTTTGATTCTTGTGTGTTTATCAGTAACGCCCTTATCGATATGTACGGTAAATGCAGCGATGTTGTAGCCGCAAATGATATCTTCAGTAGAATGCGTCACAGAGATGTAGTTTCCTGGACATCGCTTATAGTTGGTATGGCACAGCACGGCCAGGCAGAGACTGCTTTGGCTTTGTACAATGACATGGTTTCTCGCGGGGTGAAACCCAACGAGGTCACATTTGTTGGGTTGATATACGCGTGTAGCCATGTCGGTTTTGTAGCTAAAGGCCGTGAGCTATTCGAATCAATGACCAAAGACTACGGGATCCGCCCGTCTCTGCAGCATTATACTTGTTTATTGGATCTTCTTGGTCGGTCTGGACATCTCGATGAAGCTGAGAGTTTGATTCACACAATGCCGTTTCCTCCTGATGAACCAACTTGGGCTGCTTTGCTCAGCGCTTGTAAGCGCAAGGGACAAGGCGAAATGGGTGTAAGAATAGCTGATCATCTCTTAAGCAGCTTTAAACCGAGAGATCCATCAACTTATATACTTTTATCAAATGTCTACGCAAGTGCTTCTTTATGGGGGAAAGTATCGGAAGCTAGAAGGAAACTAGGAGACATGGAAGTTAGAAAAGATCCAGGGTACAGTAGCGTTGAAGTTCGGAAGCAAACCGAAGTATTTTACGCTGGAGAAACGTCGCATCCTCTAAAAGAAGCCATCTTTAAGGTTCTTAAGAAGTTGGAGGAAGAAATGAGAAGAAGGAAAGGTTATGTTCCTGATACGAGCTGGATCTTACACGACATGGAACAGCAAGAGAAAGAGAAGCTTTTGTTTTGGCATAGCGAAAGGTCCGCTGTTGCGTACGGATTGCTTAGAGCCGTCCCGGGGACTCCTATAAGGATAGTTAAAAATCTAAGGGTTTGTGGAGATTGTCATGTTGTTCTGAAACATATAAGTGAGATCACAGAAAGAGAGATTATAGTTAGAGACGCGACGCGGTATCATCATTTTAAAGGGGGTAAATGCTCATGCAATGACTTCTGGTAAAGTGTAATGTTCTTTATATGTTGAGATTCTTAGAATTGTTTCCATCAAATTGTATCATTTCACATAGATATTATTACATGATAAAAACAACAAAAGCTTTATGATCTCTGTTCAATAGCATTATGTGAGCTCAAAAGTGAAATGTTATGTATTTTTACAAGATTTTAGTCATGTTTCTTATTTTTGTTAAGAGTTATCTTATCTTTTTTGCACGGAGAACGTAACTTGAATTCAAAACACATTCATATTAGAACTTACATAAACATGTTTTACCTTTATTAGCAAAAGTAGAAGGATCATATAAAATAAAGTTGGGTGGTGTTTCTGAAAATGTTTTTTTACCTATCTCAAATTCAGTTGGAGTGACCAAACCACAATCATCTGAGTCACCAACTAAGACTAGTTTTGTACTTTGGTCCAAAGAGAATCAAAGGCATCACATAATAATTTTTATGTTTAGTCAGAGAATGTATCCAAGTATAAGAAACTAATCGATGAAAAGTCGATAAGTCAACATAATCTATAATCTAAATATGGATGAGATCTTGAGTTTACACTAAAAAACCCTCATTTCGACGAGCAACACCAACCCAATTAACTCAGATGAATCATTGGATAATTTTGACTTTCTTGCGTGAGAGCTTCCATACCTCTCTGACATTGGAGGAACCATCTGTGACTTCAGACACCAATGTCGAAGCAAGAACACCTACAAAATGAAGTTAAATCAATGATGTTAGAGGATGATGAACAACGTCGCATATCATCTCATGTAGAATGTCCTTACCGTCTTTCTCAATCATAGACAAGAACTGTCTTGTTCCTCCACCAACCCCGAAATAGTACTTCTTTGCAGCCATGTACACTGCTCCATCCGGATACGCCAAGCACTGCAAAGAATAAAGAATTAAAACATGCAATGAACCTTTAAGAGCGCTCATAACAAAAAAAAAAGCGATATTCAGGAGAAAAAAGAGTGTACCCTTTTAATCAGTTCATAGAGACTTTTCTGAGCGGAGATGGAATATATTGTCTCAGCCATTAGAATAATGTCGTAACCAGACTTCTTATCAGTCTCACCATCATTAGCTATCGGAAGAAGCCGATGAACTTCACTCCAGTCACCGGCAAAGAAGCGTACTTGTGAGACATTTTGGGACTTCTCGGACATATTAGCGTTTAGATTCGGAATGGTGAGACATCGAAGGACCTCAGCGTTGAAGTCCTGTAAATGAACGGCATCTGCGCCCTGGACACCAAAGCGACCAAATAATGTAGTAAGATCAAACTTCTAAGAACATGGTTTCGGCCACAGAGCATAGAGTCCAGAAAGATGAGCTTACCTTGAGACATGCGTAGATTCCTGGAAGTGCATGACCGCATCCAAGCTGAAACCGTATATATTCAATGACTTAGATGTGATTATAAAACATCAACACATTATACAGCCTAGTCCATATAGATTATTAGCTCCAAAATTTGGAAGTTGGCAAAATACTTGTTTCGAAACAAAGTAACTGAATATGTTTGTGAAAGCCTATACAAACACTTTCTTCTTAAAAGGAACCAGTAAGGCAAAGGAGTAAAGTAAGCCTACCTCGAGAACTCGCTTTCCAGAAAATGAAATGTTGCCAGTTTGTGTTTCATTTTCAAGAGCTTTAACAAGATCTATTGATCCTTCCCAAAGCTTAAGCCCACCTTACATTCAAAATCGGAAAAAATTCCCGATAATGAGTAACAGATAAAACTCATCAAATCATTAAGAACAAAAAAAAACAGTAGCTTACCTTCATAAACTCCAGGAACCAAATCAGAATTAGGCAATCCAAAGACCTCTTTAGTGTTCACACGACCCTAAAAAACCAAAGCAGAAACTTAATATAACTCATTTCCATCATCATCATCATCATCATTATCATTTAACAGTAAACATTATTATCTGAAAGTTTATAGAAAGCTACAATTAAAAACCCCAAAATCCTTTACCTTCAAAAGAGTGACATCGCCGATAATCACTTTATCCACTGCGAAATCAACGGAGGAAGAAGAAGAAGAAGAAGAAGCCTACTGCGACAAAATCTCCACAAAAATCAAAAGAATCAAAGGAGAAGAAGTTTGAAAGAAGAAGCGGAAGCGACGATACCTCGGATGAGAATAAGACTTCAACGGGAGGAGGCGGCGGAGGAAGATCTTGCTCCGGTGAATCGAATAAACCTAAAACTTGAGAAGAAGAGGACAGCTTAAACGTCGGATTCGTCGCCATTGACAAAAAAGCTTCAGCTTCTTCTGCGGATGCGGCGGCGCCACTTGAAAGTAGCCTTTAGTCGCAGAGAAGAAGGAAAAAATGTAAACTTATCGAACCGGTCGGTATAAGATACGGTTTATCGGTTTAGTAAACCGAACCGGTTCTGGTTTATATTTTGAAATTAACTAAACCCTAAAAACTTCGTCTTCTTCGAGAAAACCCTAAAATTTGTTCAATAGAAGGACTCTCTCTCTCTGTGTTGAAATTGAAGATTTTTTAGTAGCTATTCTTCTTCAAGTAGGTAACTTTCGTTTGCCCTTTTTGGTCTTATTGTGTTAATTGCTTCAAAATTGTCCACTTCTCCTTCTTCTTCTTCACCAAACTAACCCTTTCTCTGCTTCTTCTTCTTCTTCTACCAGATTACACGTGTGAGAGAAACACACAGATCTCTCCACCACAATCTGCATATACATACATGGACATGCTTATCCCCTTGAATCGATTTTGATGGCTAGATGGGATCAGATCTTCTCTTTGCCTGTGCAAAACCCAACTTTGCCTGAATTTTCTTCTACAGATATTGTCTGGTCAAAGATTGAAGGTTACAGAGACAATATAGACAGGCTAGCTCTCATACCTTACTCGAGGGTCGATGATTTCGTAAGAGGCGAATCCTCCAATAAAGATTGTCCTACTAGTTTCCATGTCGAAGCTAGACGAAGAAAAACCAAAGAGCAAAAATATAAAGCCAAAGTTGATAGTATCTTGGAGTATATCCTGTAAGTTTTACACATTTTGCTCTGTTTTCTTCACAACAAGTTTATATATATATCATTGTTTATCACATATTTGTGGGCATTTTTTCCTCATACAAGTGGAGTCTAAATGTTATATGATCATACATTATTCTTGTTTTGACCTTTCATACTAAAAATAGTTGGTTTTTGATTGCTCTTATCTAATTTTTGTAAGTCTGTGTGAAAGAAAAATGGGTTGGTTATAAGTTTGTATTTTTGTGTGTGGGTAGGTATTGGTGTTCCTTTGGACCAGATGACAATAGAAAAGGCGGAAGTATACGGCCAAGTAGGAGCACATATGTTCGGAAGAAGAACAATGCAGGCCGTCCTAATTCCAAGAGAGGCTGCAGGTGTCACTTCATCGTCAAACGTTTAGTCGCAGAACCAACCGTGGCTTTGATAATTTATAATAATGACAAGCATGTAGACGAGAAAGGCTTGCCGTGCCATGGCCCTCTAGACAAAAAAGCGGCAGGAACAAGAGCCATGTTTGCTCCTTATATATCAGAAGATCTTAGGCTACGTGTGTCGTCTTTGCTCTATGTTGGTGTCTCCGTGGAGACCATAATGCAAAGGCATAATGAATCGGTGGAGAAACAAGGTGGTCCAAGTAACAGAGATGATTTGTTAACCCATAGATATGTTCGGAGACTTGAGAGGAGTATTCGACGTTCTACATACGAACTCGATGAATATGATAATGTGAGCATCAGCATGTGGGTTGAAAGTCATCAGAGTCACGTGTTTTTCTTCGAGGATTTCTCCGACAAAGACCCTTTTTGCTTGGGTATTCAAACCGAGTGGCAGCTGCAACAGATGATTCGGTTTGGAAACTGTAGACTTTTAGCTTCAGATTCGAGATTTGGGACAAATAAACTCAAGGTCGGTGTTCTTTACAGTTCGCAAATGTCGATAATTTATGTTTTAATATTATTCTCACGTCTTTGTATTGCATATATGTTTCAGTATCCTATCCATAGTATTGTTGTATTCGACTCCGAGAATAAGGCTATTCCAGTAGCTTGGGTAGTTGCACCGCGTGTTTCGAATGGAGATGCATATAGATGGATGAGAGCTCTTTGTAATCGGGTCCATGCTAAGGATCCGTCGTGGAAGGTGGCTGGGTTCATAGTTGATGATCCTTTTGCCGACATGATAACAATCAGGTTGGTTGCGTCCATTACCACCTTTTTCACTAAAAACGTATTTTGTGCCGTCTCAAAATCCTTATATTTCAGAGAAGGAGCCATATTATTACCCTTCCATGTTATATTAATTCGATAAAAGTTGTTTTTAATGTTTTCAGGGATGTGTTTCAGTGTCCAGTCTTGTTTTCGTTTTGGCGTATACGCAATTCATGGCATAAGAACATAATCAAGCGATGTCCTGAAACTGAAAAGCGTGTCGAGATTTCAAGACATCTGGGGCAGGCTGTGGATAAAATCTGTAGAAAGCAAGGAATAGACACATTGTTTGAAGGTTTTGTGGAGGAGTTTGTTGATAGTTCAGACTTTGTGGAATACTTCAGAGCTGTATGGTCTCCGAGAATAGGTTATTTCCCGAATTTCTCTCTTTTCTTTTCTATTTACTCTCTTTTCTTTTCTATTTAATCTATAGGTTCATATGGTTTTGGACCCTAAGCATCAAGCTTTTACGTGTAAATGACTTTTTCTTCCTAATCTATAATAGGAGTCTGGACAAGTGCTTTACAATCTCTTCCCTTGGCAAGCCAAGAGACATGTGCGGCGATGGAGCTTTATCACTATCAGTTGAAGTGTAGGCTCCTGAACGAAAGGGATTCTGAAGTTTATCAACGTGCTGATTGGTTGGTCGACAAGTTAGGGACAAAAGTACATTCTTACTTCTGGCTTGACGAATACGCTGGCAAAGATGATTTCTCTCGGTACTGGAAAGAGGAATGGGCGAGCGGTTCCACTTCTTTCCGCGAAGCATTGAGTATACAAGACTCCGATGTTGTTGTCATCTCTGGTATGTCTGCGAAAATAACAGACGAGTTTGACCCGGACAAAGTTCACGTCGTGCGTAATATAGGGTCGCAGTTTGGGTTTTGCAGCTGCGACTGGGCCGAGAAAGGTTACATGTGTAAGCACATGATCAAGCTGACGCAAGTGTGTCGCCGTAACGGGTCTGCTAGACCATCTGCTAGCCTTTTAAATTATTATCAGACCTTGATTGATCTGCTTCTGTGCCCACCTCGAGATTCTTTATTCCGTGATTACGCAGTTTCTTTAGCCGTATCTGTGGAAAAGCAAATCAATGCACTCGGCGATGATGAATCTGGAATAGATCCCTGGCTATGTTCGAGTAAAGCTAATGCAGAGGATGATGTTGCTTCTGCCGTGCAGAACGAGACAGACAGCGCGAACAAGAGTTGCGAAAGAGGTGCAAAAAGGTTGAGAACTTGAACTGGAGCAAGGGAGAAAGTGTATGAATGATAGTAACTTGGGTAAGAAACATCTTTCTGGGTTTTTCAGGAAATTTGATTCAAGTGAGAATCCCACTGCATAGGTTAGACTTAGAGGAAGTGGAAACTGATACAAGCAGTGGTGGCTGACATTCACTTACACAGTGATTGAATGTCTAGATTCGAGTTTCATTTGGCATATTTTATTGATAAACTAATAAAGGAAAACAACAGCTCCTAAATTTTGAAATTGAAAATTAAAATACATGGACAATTATTTCTCATCATTAATCTAAAGTAATGTAAAACGTTTAAACTTTAAAATATAAGAACACCTGAAGAATTAAAATCTAAAATGAAATAATGCAAGAGAAACACCTTATTAAAGACAAGAGAAAGAAAGAAAACTCTTGAGAAAAACAAAACAAAGTCCAAACTGTTGTTAGTGGTGAGGAGGTATGAAACGGCGTAACCACCACCACCCATTGGGGCGGTTGACACGTGGGGGTGTGGTAATCCTTGTCCTCGGAACATTCGGGGTAGTAGTAACGGCTTCTTCGGGTAATGGATGCACCGTGACTCTAAGCTTAATCCCAACAGTGCAAAGACCGGTCTTCATGCTTACGAAATAATGTACTCCCGGTTTGGTGAGCTTCACGAGATCGTGTCCCGTCTTGTATACGGCTACTGTAGAAGTCGGTTCGCAGTTTATGAACTCAACTTCGTTGTCGATTTCTTCGACGTCGTGGAGGTCCTTGTTGTATTGGAAAAACAAAGTATCTCCAACGTAAAATTGTCTGTCTTGACTCCACTTATAATAGTAGAAACTGTTATACACGCTCCATCCTCTCGAATCACCAACCTTGTACAACTTTCCAAGAGAACGGGTATTGTTCGGTGGTGGTGGAGGAGGAGAAATCGGACGTGGCGGACCATTGATCTTACTCGGTGGTGGTGGAGGAGGAACCCGACGTGGCGACTCAGGGACTTTGCTTGGTGGTGGAGGAGAAATCGAACGTGATGGCTCATGGACCTCTCTCGGTGGTTGTGGTGGAGGAATCGGACGTGATGGGCCAGGGACGACAAGAACGTCTAGTTTGATGCCAGAGACGCATTGAATGTGATTTGAGGTGATGAAGTAGTAACGTCCTGGTTCCGTGAAGGTTACGACGTCGTGTCCGGTGTTGTAAACAACTTTAGGAGAAGGAGAGTTGCATGACACATACTCTAAAGCATTGGTGACATGAGTGACGTCGTTAACGTTTTGATCGTATTCAAAGACGAGAGAATCTCCTACGTGGAATATTTTATTCCTAACCCAAGAACGATATGCATCTTTCTTTGTAATCGTCCATCCTTTGGAATCTCCGACCTTGTAAACCGTTGCCGAGCAACAACTCAAGAGAATCATGAAGCTCATGATTACAAACACAAGGTTAGAAATCTTCTTCATGTTCATGATTCTATCGTAAAGGAAGAGATTTAGAAGTAGAAAGATGATGAGAACTCTAAACTTGATGGAGCAGAGAGTATTTGAAAGTACTAATGTTAGTGAATGTGTTTATGAAAATAAAGTGTCTTTGGTTTCTTATTTATATAGCTTTCTCACCGCATAATCTAAATCCTTGTCTTAATAGGATTTTATTTTGTTTGTTTCCTTTTCTCTATATGAAACCATATTCTAAACTTTATTTGTATTTATCTTTTTTGCAATTTGAATTATCTTTTTGTAATCTATAATTTCTTAAGCACATGGGAATTGTTATCTTAATCAGATTAGGTGATATATTATTTTAGTTTAATGAAATTATGAATAGTAAATTAAATTATGAATTGTAAATTAAATTATTAAATTAGTATATATACCCTTTTAATTTTTTCTTAAAAAAACTACACCTAATTCAATATATTTACATATTTACATTTTTTAAAAAAAATTAATGGTTGATTTATTTTTTAAAGTTATCAAAATTAATTTTTTTATTTGGATTCACTAATTAATGTTTATGATATATTATTAAAGGAATAAAATTGTGTGTATGCAATTTATTTGAATTTAATTTTAAGTGTTTAAATGTAATTTTTAAAAATAATTTAAAAATATTGTATATTTGTAAAATGTAATTCAAAATAAGTAGTTTTCTAATCTTCCACTAAAACTCACATGAGCTTTCGTCATATGTGCATCATCACTACACTAAAAGTTGGTTTTGATAAAAAAAAATCTTATAATTACAAACCGAACCGGTTTACATTGATTTTCCGTAAACCGAACATTTAAACCAAAACCTTATAATTGCAAACCGAACCGGTTTAAGTTGATTTTCAGTAAACCGAACATTTAAACCAAAACCTTTCCTTAATAAAATTGCAAATCATCACTTCTTCTTCTTCTTCTTCTTCTTCTTCTTCACCAACCATCACTTTCTTCTCTGCTTAAAAGAAAGAATCTCTCAGATCTCGCCGCCACCAAAATCGCCATGGCAAATTCAACGACGCTTATGATGATTCTATCAATTCTCTTACTCCAAACCCACTTCTCAATCTCCGATTCCATCTCGATCCCGTCTCCGAACAGCGACAAGATCGACTCCTTGCTTGTCGGAAACAGCCTAATCGGAGAAGAAGAAGAAGAGGAGGAGCTAATGCCTTCAGAGATAAGCAGGAGAATGGTGATGGCGCAGAAAAGGTACATAGGATACGAAACCCTAAGGAGAGACATGGTGCCATGTCAGAAACCAGGAGCTTCTTACTACGATTGCAGATCAGGACAAGCTAATTCTTACAGCAGAGGTTGCGAAACCATTACAAGATGTGCTAGAGACACAAGCGACATCACCACCTAAGAAGAAGAGTATACTAATTTCTAATTTTGTATTTTACTTAAATATAAAATTAAGGTTTTTGTGTAATTGTTGTTGTTGTTGTTTATCATATAATATGTGTTTGAGTTCTTATAATATGTAACCATATATTATATTTTGTATGAAGTTCTAAGTAGTAGATTGATTTTTAAAAATTGGGTACTGGTTTTGGTTGTTTTTGGATATGGACTAAATTAGAAGTTTTTTTTCACTTGTAGTAAAAATTGGGTCCTTGAATGTTATTTTTGTAGTAGTGCGAAAGAAATTTTAGTTTCTGTGGTGAGTATGTAATTAAAAATTCTGCATTTTTTTGTGTATTTATAGGAATCAAAGCTTGTTAAAAGCATAGACTTTGGGTGAAAACAGTGAGAAACTATTTGTGTGTGTGTGTGTAAATAAAAGGAATGCATTGGTCTCAAAAGGCTATATAATGTATTGTCTTGTGTTGGGATTTTAATGGTGTGTATGTATGATGTTGATTGTTACAAATTTGAATGTTTCATTCTCTTAGAAACAAAGGAAAAAACTACTATTAATTAGTAGTTAGAAATTTTATGAGATAATCTATATGCATTTAAACATAGAGAGTTAGGTTTTCAACTTTTCGTAGATAACCATAAGTATGTACCTAATGAAAGAGTGTGAGATGGTTAAAGGCCCGGTTATAGCCTAGGTTGTTTGTCGACAAAATCATAGAATAACGGAATTGTTACATGTCCATGAGACGTGATTATCGACTTAGGAAATTATCCAGCCTACTCTCTAGTACGCTCGGGTTGGGCCTAGCGCCTCGCAAGAAAATCGAGGGTACTCTTATCATTTCTTGCTATTGTACTCTTATCACTATGAATACCTCTAGTTAATACCAAGATGGATATTAAGACACTATAGTGGTTATGACAGAACATTTAAATCTTTTAAAGGCATATTTTGTTGATGACAAGTTGATTATGTGTACTAACCAATATCACCAACTTATTTTCATAGAATATAAACTTGGCATCAACGAATCCTAAACTAAGTCGGAAAGGTGTACAATCATAAGTCCACACGTGCCTAACTTCAAGTCGTGCCCTATTTATTACGCCTAAACATCAACACAATTAAGATGTACACTTCACACGGGAAGTGACATTGGTCTAGTAGTCATAAGTCCATATGAAACAGGTAGCACCACCCCACCGTTATCGATTCCCTATGCATACGTTTGTGAAGGATTGACTATGGTCGGCCATTTGTGGCTGAAACTTTGACAAAAAGACGTACACTTCACATCATATCACATTCAATGGAATCAATAAACACAATCAACTCAGAAAGAGATAGAAATTAATAAACTCAGATGCGAAAAAATGTTTCCTCTTTTTCCATTTTTTCGGCGTCTAAACTTCAAAGAGTACAACACAACAGACAAAGTACGATCAAAGATAACAAAGCACAACCTTCAAAAACCAAGAATCCCTTATTCAGAATGATAAATTGGTCAACAATACATCACCCATCTTACCCCCACATAACCGAAACCAAGAACCGCTTTGACCATTGTCTCTTTCTGTCTTAGTACCTGTAGTGAGCAGGCTTGTATGGTCCTTCAATGGGAATGCTGACGTAGTCAGACTGGTCCTTTGACAACTTAGTAAGCCTGGCTCCAAGCTTGCCCAAGTGAAGCGCCGCTACTTTCTCATCCAAATGCTTAGGCAGAACGTACACTTTCTTCTCGTACTTACCACTCGCCTTCTCGTTCCAGAGCTCGAGCTGGGCAATCACCTGGTTTGTGAATGAGCAAGACATCACGAAGCTCGGGTGACCAGTGGCACATCCCAAGTTCATGAGACGACCCTCGGCCAAAACGATGATACCGGTCTTGGTCTCTGGGAAGACCCACCTGTCTGTCTGCGGTTTGATGGTGATACGTTTCACACCAGGGTAAGTCTCGAGCCCGAGCATGTCGATCTCGTTGTCAAAGTGACCGATGTTGCAAACAATCGCGTTGTTCTTCATCTTCCTCATGTGGTCGACCATGATGATGTCTTTGTTACCTGTGGTGGTTACAAAGATGTCTGCATCTGCGACTACGTCCTCAAGGGTCAGAACTTGAAGTCCTTCCATAAGAGCTTGGAGTGCACATATCGGATCAATCTCAGTGACAATGACTCTGGCACCAGCGGTTTTCATGGCAGCAGCACAACCCTTTCCGACATCACCATACCCACAGATAACAGCAACCTTCCCGGCGATCATGACATCAGTAGCCCTCATGAGACCATCAGGGAGAGAGTGACGGCAACCGTACAAGTTGTCGAACTGCAAGTAGAACAACACGTAAAATCATCAGCGACAATAGAAAACATTGAATCTGTATACTATTTCACTAAAAACTCGATCTTTCTACTAGATCACAAGATGTTTTACATATATATATCTATCACATCACAAATCACAGGCACAAGCTGTCGAACTGCGAGTAGAACAACACATAAGATTAGCAGCAACCAGCGTATAATACCTCGTAAAACATCGAATCTGTATACTATTTAACACTTGGTTTCACTAAAATCTGAATTTTACTAGCTACTACATCATAAGAGTGTACTATTTGTGTGCAATTCTAAACATTGAAGTCCACTAGAGACAGAGAAATCAAAAGTACCTTGCTTTTGGTGACAGAGTCGTTGACATTAATGGCAGGGAACAACAAAGAACCAGTCTCCTGCATCTGGTAAAGCCTCTTGACACCAGTGGTTGTTTCCTCAGAGACACCAACGAGTCTCTCCTTCATCTTACGATACTTTTTAGGATCAACTTCAAGACCTTCTTTGATAATCGACAACACAATCTGAAACTCGGGATTATCAGTAGAACTCGGATCAGGAACCTGACCAGTCTTCTCAAAGATTTCTTCGGCTTTAACTCCTTCATGTATCAACAGCGTCGCGTCACCACCGTCGTCTACGATCAGATCCGGACCACCACCTGGACCCCAGTCAAGAGCACGCTCCGTGCACCACCAGTACTCTTGTAGAGTCTCCCCTTTCCACGCGAAAACCGCGGCCGAATCGCGTGCGATCGCAGCGGCCGCGTGGTCTTGCGTGGAGAAGATGTTGCATGAGCACCACCTGACTTCTGCGCCTAGAGCGGTTAGGGTTTCGATTAGGACGGCGGTTTGGATAGTCATGTGGAGAGATCCGGTGATTCTCGCGCCTTTGAAAGGCTGAGATGGACCGAACTCTGTACGGCAAGCCATGAGTCCGGGCATCTCGACCTCGGCTAGCTCGAGTTCGAGACGGCCGAAATCGGCTTGAGACATGTCTTTGACTTTGTACTCACGGCCACTCGACGTCTTCTCTACGATCAAAGCCATTTTTTTTGTTTGGATCTTAGATCTGAAGAAATTTCAAAAGGCGGCGTTGGATTAGAGAGAGAGAGTGTGCGAGGAGATGTGTGAGTGGAGAGGGAATAAATAGATGAGGTCAGATGAAAATGAACGGTTTAGATTGAATCTAGAATGTTTGGTAGAAGTTTGTAATCCCGTGTTTGATGGAACACGCTGCACGAGCAGGAAAGACGAGTGTTTTATGCTGTTGTTGGTTTGATCGGACGGTCAGCGTAAACAAACAGTAAACAAGAAAACCAAATAAAAAGTCAAACCGTAATCAATTTTGTTTAAAAAACCGAGAATGCAAAACGGTCATTTTTCTACTAATAATTTGAGTAAAAAACCGAGAATGCAAAACGGTCATCTTTCTAGTAATAATTTGAGTAGTAAGAGCAAATCCAAATATTCAATAGACAAACTCACCAAATTTTTTAACTATTTAGTGGGATCGATGAATAGTTGATTTAAAAATAAGTCAAAAAAAGAGTTAAAAACGCACAATTCACGGGGCACCACGTATCCATATGGTCACTAAATAGTTAAGATCCGGATCTTAAATAGAAAATATAATATTCAGATCTTAACTATTTAGTGGGCCCCACCTGCTAAGATATGTGTTAGAAACTCCGTTTGATTTGCTCTAATTAATGAACACCACAATTTTCTAGAGAACTTTAAGAAATTAAGTCTTTTTAACCTTTCTTTCGCAAAATTACATCTACATCAAAATTACATCTACATCTAAATCTAATTCAATAATTTTACATATTTACATACTTTCAAAATTTTAAATTGTTCATTTATCCTTACAAACTAGGTAACTTCTCGCGCCATGCGCGACGAATAAATTTTAAAAATAATATAGTTTGAGGTAGAGATGGATAATGAAAATGAGGTTTAAGGTTTATTATAATAATATTTACAATTTGATTTATTTTTTGTTTTGGTTAATAAATTTATACTATTTTTTTATTTACTAAATTAAATTCAGTTTTAAAGTGTAATTTTTTTGTCTTGAATTAGTCTACTCGTAACCATGTTAGTTTTCAATATAGACTTGATCGAGGAACTACAACTATTATCTCAAGACTTTCGTATCATGGGCAATATTATAATTTTTTATAATTTAAACAATATTTTTTTCAAAATCTCGAAAATCTTTGTTATAGTATTTTCCCAAAATCTCGAAAATCTTTGTTATTAGTATATTTCCAAAATCTCGAAAATCTTTGTTAGAAGTACTCCATATAATATTTTTAACACTATATATGATAACTCCTAGATTATATGAGAAATAAGAATAAATTTATATGGAAATTTTCGAAAATAGAAAAAGTTAAAAATTAAATTATCATAATCTTTATGAAAAATATAATCTAGGAATTATACGATCTCATCAAATAAATGTATATCTTCTTATCTATATTATTATTTTTGAAGTAGTAATTTGAACATGTACAAAAAATCACTCAATATTATACATTATGTCATTGAGTATAAAAGAAAATAATTTTGATAAATTAGGTAAAAAAAGGATTCGGATGGTGTATTTTTGTAATTCCCCACAAATTTATATGGCGCGTGAATATGTATTTACCTAATTCGGCTCTATAAACTTAATATTTGACAATAAATTTTGTTCGCAAAAATCCCTTAATTAACGTATAATAATTTGGAAAATCATATCAAATATGACTTTTTTCCTAACAAATATATGGATATTATTTTTAGTAAAAGTTATTACGAAAATTGCTTTATTGTCTAATTAAAAGTTACATCCTACCTTAAAATATATTTATATGTTGAAATTCTTTTTGATAAATATTATTTAGGGAGAATTACAAAACTACATCTTTTGAATTACGTTTCACAAAACTACGCCTTTTAAAAATTTCTTCACAAAACTACATCTTTTGAATTACGTTTCACAAAATTACGCTTTTTAAAAATTTCTTCACAAAACTACATCTAAACACATTAAATTATATCCAAATTAAGCTCACCCATATTATTGTGCGTGAATATGTCTTTACCTAATTCGGCTCTATAAACTAAATATTTGACAATAAATTTTGTTCGCAAAACTCCCTTAATTAACGTATAATAATTTAGAAAATCATATCAAATATGACTTTTTTCCTAACAAATATATGGATATTATTTTTAGTAAAAGTTATTATGAAAATTGCTTTATTGTCTAATTAAAAGTTACATCCTACCTTAAAATATCTTTGTATGTTAAAATTCTTTTTGATAAATATTATTTAGGGAGAATTACAAAACTACATCTTTTGAATTACGTTTCACGAAACTACGCCTTTTAAAAATTTCTTCACAAAACTACATCTAAACACATAAAATTATATCCAAATTAAGCTCACCCATATTATTGTGCGTGAATATGTCTTTACCTAATTCGGCTCTATAAACTAAATATTTGACAATAAATTTTGTTCGCAAAACTCCCTTAATTAACGTATAATAATTTGAAAAATCATATCAAATATGACTTTTTTCCTAACAAATATATGGATATTATTTTTAGTAAAAGTTATTACGAAAATTGTTTTATTGTCTAATTAAAAGTTACATCCTACCTTAAAATATCTTTGTATGTTAAAATTCTTTTTGATAAATATTATTTAGGGAGAATTACAAAACTACATCTTTTGAATTACGTTTCACAAAACTACACCTTTTAAAATTTTCTTCACAAAACTACACCTAAACACATAAAATTATATCCAAATTAAGCTCACCCATATTATCCTACCCCTTTAATCACTATACCCTAAACACTAATTAGCGAACCCAAACTAATTTTTTTTATTTTGGTGAAGTTTTAAAAGGTAAATCAACCTTTTAAAATTTTGAAAGGGTGTAATTATGTAAAAAAATTGAATTAGGTAGAGTTTTGTAAAGGAATGGATAATAGTTTTGTGAATTCCTCTATTATTTATAACATGAGAAAATATTATACGATCTTTTAGTTCTTTTTGGTAAACATTATTTGAATATAATTTAAACAAATGGGGATATATTTTTTACATCAAAGTTTAATCCTACTATTTTCTGGATCTTCATAAATTCGAAAGAAATATGTTTGATTGCTTCATTAAAGGAATATTTTAAAACGAAAACGTTTGTGTTAAAGAGTTCTATTTTCTAACAATTTTTTTGTTAAAGGACTATTTTTTGGATCTTCGTAAATTTACTTATATCATGCAAGAGTTCTATGTTCGTAATCAAAATAAAAAGAATATTAATAACTTTATTTTATTGATTTATTAGAGAATCCTGATTTTTATATTAAACTTTTATCATTGTGAAAATTAAATTTTTGAAAACAAATGATTGCATGAATAAAAAGTGGTAATATTTAACATGATATTTCACATAGCGTTTTCACATAGATCGTATGTTTGGGCCTTGAAAGATGTTTAGTGATTTTAAATAAAATGATTAATGATTTTTCCATGTTGTATATTCTATTGGTTGTTAATGATTCCTTCTGCCATGTCACCATTTATTTGGCGAAACTCATTCTGGTGTCGACACGTAGGATTTTTAAGAAAAATCACTTCCCAAATAATGTCTTAGGGATTACCAAAATTATTATTTTTATTTAAATTCGTTAATTAATGTTTAGAGGTATAATATTAAAGGAGTATAATTGTGTGGATAAATTTTATTTGGATTTAATTTTAAATGTTTAGGTATTGTTTTGAAAAATAACTTTGAAAACATGTAATTTTGTAAAATGCAATTTAAATGGTGTAGTTTTGTGATTCATCTATTTTTTTATCTTTTTATCTCCTGAATCGTTAAATATCAAATATTAAATGCAATTTAAATGGTGTAGTTAGATATATTAAAATATTTATTATATCTCCAAATATATTAAAGAAAACTCTTCATTTTAAAAACGGGAAAAACGTCAATTAATTCCCCAAGTTACCAAAATAAGCCTTTTTATTCCTCAACTTCACAGTAGGCCAATTAATTCCCCAAGTGAAGTTGATCAAACCAATTTAGACACCGATTTAGTCAACGTTAAACTGAAGTTAATGGCGGTAATAACACCGTGAACAATTGACTAAATCGGTGTCTAAATTGGGGAATAAAATGACATTTTGGTAACTAGGGAAATAAAATGACATATTTTAGTAACTTGGGGAATAAAATGATATATTTTAGTAACTTGGGGAATAAAATGACATATTTTGACAACTTTTCAAAATTGATAAATTCCTTAACTTTAAATTGAAAATTATATCATTTCATCCTTTAATTTACAAAACTCTACCTAATTCAACTTTTTCTCATATTTAGATTCTTTCAAAATTTTATAAGGTTGATTTACCCTTAAAAAACTTCACCAAAATTTAAAAAATATCATTTGGGTTCGCTAATTAGTATTTAAGATATAATGATAATGGGATAGGGTTGTGTGGTTAGGGTTAATTTGCATTTAATTTTGAGGAATTCACAAAACTACACCCTTTCTTCCATTCCTTTACAAAATTTTATCTAATTCATTTTTTCACATATTTACACCATTTCAAAATTTTAAAAACTTGATTTATCCTTTAAAAAATTATCAAAATTTAAATCTTTTTATTTGGGTTCGCTAATTAGTGTTTATGGTATAGTATTAAGGGGGTAGGATTGTGTGAGTAGGGTTTATTTGGATTTAATTTTTAGTGTTTAGGTGTAGTTTTGTGAAGTTATTTTGAAATGGTGTAATTTTGTGAAATGTAATTCAAATGGTGTAGTTTTGTAATTTTCCTTTTAATTTTTAGTGTCTCGATGTAGTTGTGAATAAATTTTAAATGGTGTAGTTTTGTGAAACGTAATTTTAAGAATGTACATTTGTATTTTTTAAGATTGATACTTACGTAATCTTGATCATAAAAAATTGGAGCAAGACAAAAAATATATAGATTGATTTCTTTATTTTAAATATATAAAATAGATGACACAAGATTTATAGAAAAACTCAAAGAGTTATTTTTATTATTCATTAGAAAATTTAGAACCGAAAAACAAAACATATTTCAAAAACTATTAAAGTTTAAATAATATGAAATAACAATAACAACACGACATAGTGATGTTGAGATTATCCGACCATGGGTAGATTTGTGACAGGACCGTTAGGACAATTGTCGCTAGAAACCCAAAGCATGACACGGTTACAACAATTTATGGCCGGTACAAAATATGCACCCGCTGGTAATATAAAAGCCGTCACATGTGGATTGTCTTTTTCTATTATTGTTTTTGCTACAACTGCACTCACTCCTTTGAGCTCTGGCCACTCCACTTTCAAGCCTACATACAAAGTATTACACGTATATGTTAGATATAATATGGTTTAATTAGTGTTTTGTATAAATATGTTTATATTAATTAACATTACCTGGGAAGCGACTTTGACATGTTCTACCTGTGCAGTCACAAATTTCACATTTGGGACCAATGATCGGACATTTTGGAGACATTTTTGTGTTTTTTTCTTTTGTTAAATTTCTACTTTTAACTATCTTTAAGTTATGTTTTTTTTTAGTTTATAGATATTGATATATATATAGTAAATGGATTATGTTGCCTATTATTGATAGTTAACGGTTAACATAAAGTACAATAATGTTATATGTGATAAAAATGGTAACATATCTAAATTTTAATGATTTGATATTAAAAACTAAACCTTATCATTCTTAATTTTAATTAATGATATTACTAATTTTGAAAAAGACTTATGCCATAAATAGAAATAATATTTTTTAGTTTCCAAAATATTAAATTTTAAATCCCATATTTTATATGGAAACTTTTTTGGTCAACACACTAAAATCGTTATAAATTTTCTTCATAATCCATTAGAAAAGTTATGGAAACGTATTATGTCCTCTGCTTTGCACGGGGAAACTACTTAAGACCATCATTATCGGTGAGTGTAGCTTGAAAAAATGTCTTTTTAATTTTTGTTTAATTAAAAAAAATTAAAAAATTAAAATTTAGTGTTTACATATTTCATATGTGGTTATTAATTTATAGAGTATTAAATTATAGGGGTTCTACTATATATTGAGATATTTAAAACAACCAATAATATCATGCCACGTCAACGTTCAAAAATTAAAAAGAGAGAATTACAAAATTACACTCTTTAAATTACGTTTCACAAAACTACACCATTTAAAATTTATTCACAACTACATCGAGACACTAAAAATTAAAGGGAGAATTACAAAACTACACCATTTGAATTACATTTCACAAAACTATACCATTTCAAAATAACTTCACAAAATTACACCTAAACACTAAAAATTAAATCCAAATAAACTCTACCCACACAATCTTATCTCCTTAATACTATACCCTAAACACTAATTAGCGAATCCAAATGAAAATATTTTAATTTTGATAATTTTTTAAAGGATAAATCAAGTTTTTAAAATTTTGAAAGGGTGTAAATATGTGAAAAATTGAATTAGGTAGAGTTTTGTAAATGAACGGAAGAAATGGTGTAGTTTTGTGAATTCCTCGAAATAAAATGCAGATTAACCCTAACCACACAACCATATCCCATTATCATTATACCTTAAATACTAATTAGCGAACCCAAATGATATTTTTAAAATTTTGGTGAAGTTTTTTAAGGGTAAATCAACTTTATAAAATTTCGAAAGAATGTAAATATGAGAAAAAGTTGAATTAGATAGAGTTTTGTAAATGAAATGATGAAATAGTGTAATTTTCAATTAAAAATTAAGGAATTTATCAATTTTGAAAAGTTGTCAAAATATGTCATTTTATTCTCCAAGTTACCAAAATATGTCATTTTGTTCCCTAAGTTACCAAAATATGTCATTTTATTCTCCAATTTAGACACCGATTTAGCCAATTGTTCACGGTGTTATTACCGCCGTTAACTTCAGTTTAACGTTGACTAAATCGGTGTATAAATTGGCTTGGTCAACTTCACTTGGGGAATTAATTGACTTAATGTGAAGTTGGAGAATAAAATGGTCTATTTTGGTAACTTGAGGAATTAATTAACGTTTGCCCTTTTAAAAACTAGAATGTAAGTCGATTAGAGTCTATTTTACTTTATTTTCATAAAATTGGTTTAAATATGCCATAAATTGAATAAACAAAATTTTTTTATATCATATAAACGGAATCTTTTAACTATGCCAAAATGGATCCAAGATAGAAATGAAAGCCTTTACAGTTATATAAAACAGTGGTGGGAAAAACCCTAAATCCTTTCTCAACCAAACCCTAGAAAAATACTATGATGATGAAAATACTATCTTCTCCTTAAAATTACATTATCTTTATTTCTGGCTCAAAGATTCATGTGAAGTTGTGCAAAAACAATTCGACAAAAAATGTACTTAACTTTTGGCTTGGAACTTTTGTCTCATTTTAAACTCATTGCATATTTAGAGGCGGTAAAGAGCACAAGCGAACAAGCAAGAATTTACGACTCAAATTTTAATTACAAAAAAATTAGTACAAAAATCGGTCCATTTTTCTTTTAAAGAGTGCGGTTAGTCTAAAAAATTTAAAACTCATGACCATGCTTAGAGCATATCCATTGGTGTTTCTTAAAGAGATCTTAGCAGGTGAAACCCATTAAATAGTTAAGATCTGAATCTTATATTTCCTATTTAAGATCCGTATCTTAACTATTTAGTGGGTCATTTGGATACGTGGCGACCCATGATTGATGTGTTTTTAATTTTTTTTTTAATTTTTTTTTTAAACCAACTGTTCATGGATCCCAATGAATAGTTAATAAATTTTGTAGATTTCTCTGTTAGAGATGGTCTTAGAACACGTGCATTGGTGTTTCTTAAAGAAATCTATGTTGGACAAAGTCTTATAATCCTTGAATCCTTGTTCAGTGTCATACATTTCATACAATCTTGTTCGTTTGATTAGACAGCGAGTGTGTTCCATCTTCTTGGCATATTGTAAAAAAACATTTATCTTTTTCAAATAAATGTCATAGATCAGCCAGCACATGTGACTTTTTAACTTTCGTTGTTTAACCTTTTTGTCCCATCATGTGGACCCTGTAGCCATGAACTTCTTTAGATTTCCCATAAAATTTTAGATTCGAACTTTATTCATTAGACCATTGTTATAGGTTCCTTTTCACCGATATCTTAATGGTGGGATCGGCTTATTTTAGCAAGAGGCAATTCTGAAAACTCTAGTATTAGAGGCGCATCTGATACATTTTGCGGGCCCACTGTCACAGGGTGCTCGCGATTGGTCTATTTTTTTAAATTTTTTTATATGAAAAATAAAAATAAATAAAAATTGAAGATGTTTTTTTTTTGGTTATAAGCGATATTAATACTCTTAGGATTTTATCTATTTTTTTTACTAGTTATATATAAAATTTTCAAAGTAAATTCTTTCACAAAATAAGAAGATAGCTCTGAAAATCTTATTCTTACTAAAACTAATTTGCATTTTAAGACTAACAACTATTCATAATCCAAATAATTTTCATTCATATATCAATATAATTCAAATCTTTTTGTTTATAAAATATATCAATGGACGATTCAGTTTTTAATATATATGAGAGTTTGAAACTACATTTTGTTTTGAAATATCATATACAGTAATGTCGAGTTCGGTCCAAAATATATAGTACCAAAATCCTAGTATGAAAACCAACAATTAAAATTGGTTTAAAAGCTTGATAGAAAACACTTAAGAAAAATAAACACATATTGTTTTTATTTTTAGAAAAATAAAAGAATAGGTGCAAAGGCAACAACAATCATGTTCTTACACTATTGTGTCGAGTGGCACATTTACGGGAAAATAATTCACTGGGAGCATAATAATTAAACTTTTGCGATTAGTGATCAAAACTAGAAATACACAAATGTTTGTGATATTTAAAGCAACGGACACCGAGAACCATACCAATTATACGACGACGTGGGTTTCTTTTTTTTTTTTTTTAAAAAAATCATATTAGGGAAATTTAGTAGATTAGGTACTTTTTGTTTTGTAATTGTGAATAGGGTAGTTTAAGTTTTCTAATTAGGAAAATAGGTAATTTTATTTTTCAGAGAATGCGAAAAGACTGTTTTATCCTTTAGTATTTAACAAAATCTATTCACCAATCGTATTCACCATTCACCAACCGTTATTCATCATTCACAAATCGTTATTCACCATTCACAAACTGTTATTCACCATTCACCAATCGATATTCACTATTCACCAACGTTATTCACTATTCATCAACCGGTATTCTTCATTCACCAACGCTATTCACTATTCACCAATCGATATTCATCATTCATCATTTGACATTTACCATTCACATATCATTATTCATCGTTCATCATATGTATTCATTATTTATCGGTGTTATACACCGTTCACGTATTAGATTCATAATTCACGTATTAGATTCACCATTCACGTATTAGATTCACCATTCACGTATTCGATTCACCATTCATCACAAATAAACATAAAAATAACCTAAAGGTTATAATTGTCTTTTAACTTATTAAACTTACCCATTTAACAATTATAAAACAAAAACTACCTTCTAGCAAATTAGAAAACTAAAAAGTACCCTCTCAGCCAATTTTCTCATCATATTATGTGCATATCCAAACATATTTTTTTCCTTCTTGTGTTATAAAATGGTACTCTCGATTCATAAAATTTCATATGTTCAGTAATCGAATGACCAATTCGATTAAGACTTTAAACTTGTTACATAAGACAAAAGATTTATAATCTATTAAGTTCTAGACAATCATCAATCATAAATTCAATCAACCGATGTGATACACTGGGTGTCCTGGAAAAATATGTGCATATAAAAAGAAAACGGAGGTCTAGGATTTAAATCTTTCGAAGACTTCAATAAGGCTCTCTTAGCAAAGCAGTTATGGAGACTTCATCAATACCCAAACTCTTTGGCGGCCAGAGTCTTAAAAGGAAGATATTTCAGGAATCAACACCCATTCGATGCAAGGAGGCCAAACAGACCCTCCTTTGGTTGGAGGAGTATTTGGTCGGCAAAGGATCTTATACGTGCAGGTAGCCGACGGATAATTGGAGAAGGCACACAGACAAGAGTCTGGCACGATAATTGGATCCCTGATGAGCACCCAAGGCCAGCGGACGGACCCGGTAAGGAGTACTACCCTGACCTACGGGTGTCGGAGTTACGAGTACAAAGACAAGGGGCATGGAATATCCCCCTACTGATGCAAATGAAGAGACATGAGGACATTCCATTAATACAAAGTATTATACCAACAAGTATCCCTGCGGAAAATGGGTTCAGCTGGCATTTTACAAAGTCAGGGATCTATACAGTGAAATCAGGATACCAGGTTCTGCACTTAAACAGAAATGATGAGGAGATTCAGATCCTCTTACAGGAACCTTCATTTAGCACATTAAAGAAGTTTATTTGAATCTAAAAACTCCAAATAAACAAAAACACTTTTTGTGGCAGGTTCTGTCAGGAACAGTACCTATAAATGAAAGATTGGCATATTGACATATTGGGAGAGAGTTGTCATGTCCTCGGTGTGGACAGGATGAAACAATAAATCATATGCTATTTGAATGCCCACCTTCTGTTCAAACTTGGGCATTAGCGGGTATCGCGACGACCGGTGGTCGGTTTCCAACGGGTAGTCTGGGAGTTAACATGGACTTCCTCTTTTGGAGAGGAAGACATTGTCAAGAGAGTGTGCCAAAGTACTCATGGCTGGCGTGGTATATTTGGAAGGCGAGAAATGACAAGGTGTTTCGAGGAACTGATCATATGCCAATGGATACAAAGGAGAGGGCCTTTGGAGAGGCAGAGGCTTGGAAGAAGGCGCGGGAGCTGAGAAGTGTACAGAACCCTACAGTGGGACTGGATTTGGATTCACCAGGAACAAGGACACATGAACATGAACCGATTAGAGGGGTCTCATGCTTCACGGACGAATCGTGGAAAGAGGGTGAAGCTACCAACGGTTTGGGCTGGTTCTACAGACCCACCAGGGGGACGTTGAGATGGTGGGACTGAAAGGTTACAGACGGAGTATCTCACCACTCCATTCAGAGTTACATGGTCTTATTTTCGCTATGGAAAATCTCAAGGATCCGAGGCATCAGTGTAACAACTTTTACACGAATTGTCAGGATTTAGTCAGCATGGTGTCAAATCCACAACTGTGGCCCACCTTCGCAGCAGAACTGGATTGGCTACGTGATCTGCAAGTTTCTTACCCGGACTTCTCACTCCGGTTTGCAGCGAGGGCAAGAAACAAGAAAGCGGATCTTCTAGCACGGAGTGCACGTGGCAGGAATATGGACTTCCATTATATTAGTTCTTCTCTTCCTACTTGGATTTCTGATACGCACAACGTATTTGTAATAGGGTAGAAAGGAAGTAACTCAGTGAAAAAAAAAAAAAAAAATTCAATCAACCCCTTTTTCCCTTAACCCAATTGTCTATTTGAATCTACTCACTAAACATGTTGAATCTCAAAACAATTGAATTTAAAGAAAGCATAAGCATAAACAAATCAAAGAGAATAAAGGGTTCAAGAAAACTCTTATTGATGAAGATTACAAAGGTGGCCAAAGCAAAACACCAAAAATTCTCCAAAGTTGTCAAAAGCAAAAAAAACCAAAGCGATGAAGACAAAAGCAAAAACTAGAATTCTCAAAAACAAAATACAAAAACCCTAATATAGTCTTGAACCAAAGAAAATAAAGGAAAACCAATTTTGTTTAGGACTTGTTTTTCCTTTTTAAACATAAAAACCGAATTTCCTTTAATTTTTGCAGCCTATACCAGTCAAGTGAAACCGGTACAGACTGGTCGATACGCGCGCATCGGTACTCTTGTTTTGGCTTCGTTCCTCATGTATCGACCAGGTCAAGCCGGTACGACTGGTCGATATCAACTTCCAATTCTCGTGTTCTTCGTATCGGCCACAACAAACCGATACAACATGTCGGTAAAGGTCTTCAAGTTCTGTTTCCTCTGTATCGACTACTTGTAACCGATACAACATATCAGTACAAGTGTCCTGTCAAAAGTATCTCCATGTATCGACCACAACAAACCGCTACAACAAGCCGGTACAACTGTTTTCGCTCCTTTTTGGCTCGAATTCTTCGTCTTTTGTCGCTTTAACGCTCTGAAACCTGAAATGCACATAACAAACCCAAATGCAACCTATATGATACTAAATGCAGCCTAAATGAGTTAATTCTAATGCATAAAATAGGGTAAAACATGTGAAATATGCAAGATATCACCAACCCTTTCTACCGAAGGGATATTCGACAAAGATACATTTCCTGCTGCAAACCGTGAACTTATTTTTGTCACGTAATTGTTTGTGTGCATAATACAAAGAACCCAAAACTCTTAATTCATCGTAACCATCTTACAAGCCAACACCACCAGTTTACAAACCAACTTAGAAGCCAACATCACCGGTTTACAAGCCAACTCCGGTTTACAAACCAACTTACAAGCCAACACCACCGGTTTACAAACCAACTCCGGTTTACAAACCAACTTCAGTTTACAAACCAACTTACAAGCCAACTTACAAACCGACCCCACCGGTTTACAAGCGAATTCCGGTTTACAAACCAACTCCGGTCTACAAACCAATTTATAAGCCAACACCACCGGTTTACAAGCCAACTTATTCTCCACCCACAATATATTAATTATGTTGATCACATGTGATGATGATCGTGATAATGATATCATTATTTATGAAGTCGCACTAATCAATTTGTTATTTGAATTGTTTTTCCGTTAAGTGTTTATTCGTTTGTTCCCGATTTAAATTTATTGCTTGCATTACTAATGCAATCTATCTTTTTTATTTATGATTTATAATCTTACGTAACAAAAATGTAAGAAGAGAATTAATAAAAACCATTATTTATGTGACGACTATATATATACATGAAATATTTAATATAAATAGATAATTCGGTGGTGTTGGCTTGTAAGTTGGCTTGTAAACTGGAGTTGGCTTGTAAGTAGGTGGTGTTGGCTTATAAGTTGGCTTGTAAATCGGAGTTGACTTGTAAACCGGTGGAGTTGGCTTGTAAGTTGGTTTGTAAACCGGTGGTGTCGGCTTGTAAGTTGGTGGTGTGTAAACTGGATGTGGGAGAGTAGGCTTGTAAACATGTGGAGTGTAAACCGGAGGTGGGAGTGTTGGCTTGTAGGCGGGTGGTGTGTAAATCGTAGGAGATGAATGAGAGTAATATTCAGCGGTGGTTATGGTGGCCAAAGAGAGAAGGAAAAAAATGGCCAAAGAGGCTCGTGTGATCGCCATTTCAAAGTGTTTGGTTTGTCTTTCGTGATTTGTGTTTAAGATGAGATGATAAATACAACATCAGCTGCTGACACGTCAGCTTTTTTTGTTTTTTATTCATCATCTGATTGGTTGAATCTCCTGCTGTGGGCCCTCTCTATAGTTACCGATTTCGTCGTGTCTCTTTCTCCATCTCTTCTTCTCCTATATTTTAACAATCTCTTCATCTTCTCAACCGAGAGAAAAACCAGTGAAGGGTTTAGAGAGAAAACAAGATCGTGAGATATGATAGAGACGAGACGTAGCTCCTCCGCTTCGAAGCGATTCTCTTTTACTTCTTCTCCGGAAGCTTCTTCTTCGCCACACCCTACGAAACGATCCAAGGTTAAGATCGTTTCAAATCCAAGATTCAAATCTGAGTTTTTTATGTTGTATTTCTCTTCTCCTTGTGATTTTGAATCTGGGTTTGTTAAGGAATTTGCCTTGTTTATGTTGCAGCTTTTACTCTTTAGCTTCTTTAGGTTTTGTTCTTGATGATTGCTTGTGTAATGTGGAAAGTACATCCAGAATCCAGAATCCATTCCTCCTTAGTGTCATGAGTACTGACTGTGAGTACCATAGGTAGCTCATTTTCCTGTGCCATGTTGGTTGCGCTGGTTTGCTTGCCATCTCTCTTTTCAGGGCACTCTCTTTTGAAATGACCCTCTTTGCCACAAATCCAGCATTCCCTTGTTTTTACCAGAACCCTTGGCTTTGACTTGGATCTTTTGTCCCTACTCTTGGACCTTGATCTGTCTTGATTACCTGTCTTCTTGTTTGTTCTGCCTCTGGCTACAAATAGACCCTCACTCTTAGGTTTAGACTTGTTCAATAACCCTTTCTGTCCCAGCTCCACCTCCTTTGCATATGTTGAACTTACAACTTCATTTACCGTGAGAGTATCTTTCCATGTACCATACTTGAGGGTATGCACCAGCTGCTCATACGCAGGTGGTAAACCTGATAGAATCTGAATAGCTTGATCTTCTTCTGAGATTTCAATCTTTAGACTGGCCAAATCCGCAATAAGTTTCAGAAAAGTATCTAGATTCTCCTCTATTGACTAGCAAAACTTTGCTTAAGATAGATCATGTTAGGTAAAGACTTTGTTTGATAGTCTCTCTCAAGTGCTCTCCACATTCCCAAAGTTGTAGTTTCATTCATGACCTTTCTCAAGATCACATCACTTAAACATGTGCTTAGAAGGTTTCTTGCCCTTAGATTTTTCTCAGCCCTCTTTGGATCCACCTTAGGCTGCGATCCTTCTTCCAGCTTAGACGAGTCTTGAACATCTTCTGTTTCTTCCTTAAGAACTGAGGCAAGACCTTGAATCTCTAGCTGCCCTTGAACTCTGAACTTCCATAGCCCAAAATCACCTTTCCCATCAAACTTAACCACTTCAAACTTACCAAGAGTTGGTTCTATATTCAGTCTCTCTCTTCAGGCTGAATCTTGAACCTTAACTGCCCTTATCTCTCGACCAAGATAACGCGGAAAACTTGAGCAGACTTGAGCCACTAACCCGTAGCTGCGCCCTGCTCCTCTTGACCAAGGCTCTGATACCACTTGTTAAGGAATTTGCCTTGTTTATGTTGCAAGTTTTACTCTTTAGCTTCTTTAGGTTTTGTTCTTGATGATTGCTTGTTATGCAAGAAAGTAAACAACACACAATTGTTTACCTTGAGTTCACCAATGGCTACGTCTCAGGGGAGAGAACAAAACTCTCATGCATCCACTACTTTTTGCCCAGATATTAATCGCAAATCACGATCTAATCCCTTTGCGATGTGTCTTTGATTTACAGGTTTATCACACACCAAATCACTACCCAAGACAACAACGATATAGTGAACCCGAGAAGATCACGACTGTACCGAGCTTGAAGATGAAGATGCTTGACCGCAGATCTTCTTCTTCTTCCCCTGTTTTCCTCTGATTTTCTCTGTAACCTTTTCTTGTGCTTCCTTCTGTAAAACTTGTAGAGGATAAGGTTTTATACCTTAAACCTTAATCTGCACCCTTTTGAGCCTTTTCCCTTCTTGAAGCCCAAAAACCAGTTTCTACATATATGGGCCTAGATTATAGCCCACATATATATATTTTTTTTTTTTGACATCTTTATAGCCCACATATATAAACACTCCTTTTAACCTAAAAATTCGACATAGCTTCACAGGGTTTTTGATTTTGAATCTGAAATTTTGAATTTTTTGAAAAAAAAAAAAAAAAAACCTAGCCGACGGCGACGGAGACGACGGAACCGGCGGGATCTTCGTCGGCGAGCGATATTCCGTTAGAGAATCATGGACCGGGTTCGGATCCTGGATCGGAATCTGGAGAACCGGAGCTAGGAGGATCTTCTGATCCACAAGCTATGGATACGGATAAGCCTGTTATCACTGATGTGCCAGTGGTTCAGATCTCTCCTGAAACCGAAGCCTTGGCTACGCCTACAATAGCAGGTTTGTTTTGATTTTCATGGTGTCTCTCAAATCTTGTCTTTTTCTTTAGAGATTCTTAAAGTTTATAGTGTTTTTTTGTGTGTTTGTGGATTTAGGTGAAGTAGTGGCTGATGCTGAGAAGTCGAAGGCGGCGAAGAAGCGTGCTTATAAGGCTCCATGGGCAAAGCTACTTTCTCAGTATCCTCAGGTGGGTCTAAGTGCACTGTGATCTTGTATTTTAGTTTACAGGAAACAAGTTTTGTTATCTGCATGTCTTGTTCCGCAATAGCATTGTTGTGATTGCTCTTTGGACTGTGCTTGTTGTTTTTTTGAATTTTCTTTTGTAGGATAAGCTTCTTGTCTCTGTTGCAGCTGGAATAAAGTTGAAAGATTAACAGGTTTGCACTATCAACGGTTATGTCACTATCAATGGTGTTGTAATGTGTGAGTGTTTGAGCTCCATTTAGTTAAAAATTGCTGAAAAGTTTGTTTGCTATGTGGCAGGAAAGGTCTGGCCAAGATGGATTCATAAGGGTCATGCCTAATACACCGACTGCAGTCGACGAGGCTGCTTCATGTAGTTTCTCGATGTTCACATTTGTGCTATTTTAGATTGTTTTTTAGTTACTATTCACTGAAACTACAAAATGTTTACTAGCATCCATTATGTTGTGTATATTTAAAGAGTTATGAGCCTTGGGACAGCAGCAACGAAAGATGTTGGAGAGCTTGTAGGCAAGTTATTTGGCTCAGTGAGGAAGATGTTGAGAGCTGTTGAAAAGATGTTTGATGTCGTTATTGGTCCAAGGTATATATCCGATAACACTGAGACTTCTTAAATGCTTGAGTTGTTCATGTAAGCCCATCAAGTAATCAAGTGATGTCGAATGTTTTTACAGTGGAAGTGGACCAACATACATATACTTAGCCATTGAAGCTTTAGACGATGGAGGAGTAGATGCTGGTTTATCACCAATTTGGTGATAGATAGGGAAGATTTTCTCTAGAAAAGTAAAGCCGCCACAAACAATCTAGGTTTGGCAAAGGTGATTTATTCCTTCGATCTATATAATCAAAAATCTCTGCTTTCTATCTCCATGTTAATGGGTTTCGCTTTAACTATGAATATAGTTTGATAAGCATTGTTAAGGTGGAAGAGAGAAAAACTCTGCAAGCACCAATAACATGCAACTAACTGTGTTTTTAGCTCTGAAGTAGCCATTGGTTACAGAGTTGGAGCTTCTCTTTTCCTCCTCCCAAGTATGATTTGAATTTTTTGTTAGAGATAATTTTTAAATATCTAATTAGCAATTTGGTGAAAAAGTAAAATCGTTTACTTTCTTGGTTTGAATGTGTTTTGTTATTGTCGTCGTAAAGATGAAACTTTGGTTAGCTTAATTATTTTGCTTGTGTTGTTTGATTGGAAGGAGTTATTCCAAGATCAATCTCTTTCATGATAAACACAATGACGTTCTTAGAAACTAATGATGTTAAAGAGATGAATGTAGCGAGCAATGATAGGGATGGTGATGGTGAGGTTAAAAATACAGTATGTTTCACTAGTGTCGTGCTTAGCTAAACAGAGGCTCACAGCAATTATAAATATGTGACCTTTGTAGAAAATTTCTTGATAAATGTAATATTATTATTTTTATTTTTTTTGTCAACATTTGGTACCACAAATCGCCGCCGATGTACCAAACCTACTACTATCGTAGGCGCGGGGAATCGATCCCGGTGGGGTGGTCTACACTGCGCTTACGTGAACTTATGATCGCCACTGTAGGCAGGTCACTTCCCCAGATAAATGTAATATTATTTTATTTTTAAATTTTTGATGTGTGTAATTTATTTTTTTGGCATGTGATGTGAACCAGACCAAACCGATAAATGTAACCGGACCAAACCGATTAATGTATAGATAAATTGATGTGCTTCTCCACATTTTTTGTTCGTCCTTCCACTCATAATTAATGGGTCATTAATTTTCTTCTCCACTTAAATATTGTTTTGAAAAATATTTAATTATTGTTTAGAGTAGCTTCAAAACTTATGTAATTTATGTGGTGGAAATTATACAATATTAATACACTGTTTTCTATCAATCGGATGGTTAATAATAAATTCTACAAAATATGTAATTATTGCACTTTGCCTTTAATTCTATCTTAAAAAGCATTTGCGTCATAAAACGAATACAAAATAATTGAAAACCCTTTATTTTTCTGTTTTAATAATTGAAACTTGCATACATATAGTAAACGAGATGGAGCCCACTTACCGATTATTGAAAACTAAAATTAGATATTTATGGAAACATATACACATAGTGCATGAGATGCATGCGTTTTACATTTTTTTCCTATTCTATCCCGATTGCTTTTGTCATAGTAATTCATCAAAAAGATCTTATTGCATTTATTAATATTCATATAGTTTTTGCTTGTACTATGATGTAGGGGGTGATTGGTTGTTGCTCTGGATGCTTTCCAGAGCTTTATTTCTTTCTAAAGCATCTAACGTCAATCAATCAGTCTTTACTTTTATTTTTCAAACTCAGAGCCATATCTTTTTGTATTTTGTATTAAGGAAAGTTTTTGGCTCTGCAGAGAAGTTTTTCTAGAGCAACTTTTTAACTACTTTATGTTTCTTTTACTAAATACAAAATATTTCTTTATTAATATGTATATAATATTCCATATAACAAAATTCACACGTTGTATTTAAATTACATACAATAAATATCATATGGAATCTATCAAAAAAAATAAAATAAATATCATATGAATTTAATACAATAAGTTTATTTTTATATTATTTTAATTAAATAGTAAAATAGTAAATATCATATCAAATGATTTATGGAAATTAGTTTATTTTGATTAGTTGTTTTATTAAAAATTGTTAATATATATTATGAGATATAAATAAATAATATACAACATAAATTTTCCAATCAAGTTTATTTTAATTTTACAATATATGTAATATTTGATAACATATAATACAAATATATAACACATATTATTTTTTTATTTTTTTTGTTGAAATATTAAATTTATTGATTGACAAAATATTTATTTATAAGCTTTAGGTAGAAGTTTGATAGGTAAAATAATTCAATGTAATATTAAAACTAGAAACTTTATTAAACATAACACATATTATTAAACTTACATTAAGTGACTTTTCATAATAAAAAAATTATACTTATATTAAAAAGAGTTTTTGTGCCAAAGAAATATATTCTTATATTCTAAAATATATGTACAAAATGTAGAATATATGTTTACATATTTTAGTTAATTTACATGTAACGTAACGATTAATTTATTTTATTGTATTGATAATTTATTTATATTTACTAGACATAAAAAACCTACAGTTTCCCTATCATGCTTTTATTTTAAAAAGTGACAGCTAAATTTCTACAGCCAAAATTCTACAGCAATAAAATTTAAAGCTACAGCAAAAAAAACTACAGTCAGATTTCTACAGCAACAAATCAAAAGCTACAGCTACAACCAATCAGGCCCGTAGTTTTAAGTTTTTAATCTCTATTATTACGGATTAGTGAGAAACCGTTTTTAAGGTGATTTAGAGCATCATTATAGGCGGGGCCGGTCTTAATGTATTTGTTGCCTAAAGCAAATCAATTATAATATAACAAAAATGATGCCTTTTACGCATGAGGGAGGACTTGAACTTGTGACAAATAAGTAATATAAACCACACTTAACCAACTTTGCTACCTAAGATATTTGTTTTTTGATGCCTTTAAAATATATATAAATATTGCGTCTGAAGCCCTTACTTCTCTAGCTTCCTATCAGGGCCGGGACTGATTATAGGGAACTCGTTTAGAATTTTATATAAGACTTGGGATTCTCTATCTCTAAGCCATCTTTGTAGAAAAATGTTGTGGACATGGTTGGGATTATATGTGAGAATTTAATTATTTTTCTTGAATCCATAATAGCCTGATGTGAATGCATTTAGTGACTTCCTCATGAGTATTTTTTGTAACATTAACCATTTTATCATAACATTAAATAGATTAAGGTATACATATTTTTTTCACTGAATTGTGCATCCACCAGGTCCTCCATAAAAAAAATATCTAGACCAAAAATCACCATCACCCGATTTCGCTTCGAGGTTATAGCAAGTAGGAGTGTTAGTGAATGGTATCAAATCTTTAGCCTTTGGAATCATAACTTTTGTATCCTTAGCTAACACTTTAAGACCATTCATGTATGCAGCTTTTTTGTAACCTTCTTGCGGGAAATATCCACTTCCCATGCCTGGACTCATTCTCGGGTTCGCTAAACTTATAACTTCTCCTCCCCAAAACACCCTATCTGCTTCCCAAGCTAAACCTCCACCTGTAAACAATGAACTTGGCCAATACCCTATTGGCTCTCCTTTAACCACAAACCACCATGCTTTTGTTTCACCATCCTGCTTAAACCAAAAAGCATATAGTATTTTTGTCTATATACCTAATTAACATGTGAAAATATGATAAAATTGGGTATTGTATACCTGAAAAATGCTGACTTCTAGATGATATTGTTGACCATTATAGATGGAAACTGGACTAGCAAGAGTTCCAAGTGGAAACTTGGAGCTTACTTGTACAAAGCCAGGACATAACGTATTGTAACAACCTGTCTCATTGTACCCCTTCGCCTATTACAAAGTTTTAAAACATAAGATTGATTCAGATTAAGACCTTACATAATGCATACAAATATTTTTGAGAAACTTACAGTATAATAGGTGAATAAGGCACTATGACTCTGGTTCAATATTGGTGATACCTAAATGACATTTTTCAGTTATTTATATGTTAATGAATTGTTTTGAACTTTTTTTATGAAAATTTTGGATTTTGGCTTACCATCCATCCAGCTGATACCCCTTGATGTTGCTCTGCAATACCGTATCGGATAGTTATACTCGCAAGACTAGATTGATCAGATTTAACTGGTGGATCCCATATGTTAATGTTTGCTATTGCTCCATGATTTTCTTTAGAGTACTCAACTATTGCATACTAATACAATCAAAAATATTAAAAATATATAAAAGAAGTATATAATTAAGCACATATATTAGGTCTCTCAAGTATGTGAACAAGAAGTGATTATAAACTTACATGATGACCTGTTAAATCACCATACTTGTTCGTTGAAGAAGTTGCATACTTGGGACCCAAGGGTCGTTTTAATCGTTGAGCTTGTATAAGATCTTCAAGTGTTGCTCTTTTAATAATCACTGTCCCCTTAGGACATGTTATGTCATCAACTTGTAGAAAAGGCATAGAACTAATTGAATCTTGAGAAGTTTTGTTGTTATCTTTTGTCCATTTAGGTAAAGTTGTAGGTTTTAGCTACAATTTCGTCATAGTGCAATACAATTTAAAATAAAGATCTTTAATGACTTGTAGTTTGTGTTTTTTTTTTGTATAATAAAACCTGAATAGTATGGTTCTTAAGCAATGGATGATCAAAGGCTAATTGCTTATTAATGTCGACGCAGTCCAATATATAACCATGTTTAGTCTGTCGAAATACAAATACAAATAGTATATGGAAAATGTAATCCAAATTTCGACGATTTTTTTTGTAATTTTTGGTAAAAACATGAGTAAAGTTTAAGTTTTACTTGAAAACTTTTTATTGGAGGCTTATTGATATAGTTGAGTTGTTTTCGTAGCTCTTTAATCTCCTCTTCTGATGGTATTGTTCTTTGACTCTCTTCAGTAACGAAAATGAGAGTTATTGTTGACAAAATCAGCAAGATAATCTTGTTGGAGAAACTCATTGCAAATTAAGAATCATAAACTATATTTTTCAAAAGATGAATGAACTATTTATATATAGTGTTTTTTTTTTTTGATGAATGAACTATTTATATATGGTGTCTAATTATTCAGAAACCATTAATAAAGTAAATAAATAAGATCTGAAACCATTAATAATATAAATAGAAAAAACTTAAAACTGTTGAAACTTAAATAAGATCCCATGCATTCTTTGTAATTCTTTCTTTTCCACTTTTTAAAGATTTTAAAATAATTATTAATTTTAAAGTAAAGTTTTCTCTAAATTTTAGAAGTGTTATTAAATACTAGGAGAAAACCTGCGCGATGCGCGGGTGCGGATATCATTTGTGTTACGTTAGTGTACAATATTTCAAATAACACACTATAAATGACGCTCTTAAATATTAAAGTTTAAGGTATTTTTTGGAAATAGTAAGCAAATAAAGTTGATGCAATCTTTAAACAAATTCAAATCGTATCCCCCGGTTGTCGCACAGTTGTTACGCGTCATGTGTGATTATACGCGTCACCGCTATAGTCTGACTTGCCGCGTGAAGTGTATATGGAATGACTCTTTTTTCGAAAGTGTATTCGTCCACGATGACCGCGAGCAAAGACTGAGGGGTGTAATTGCGTTGTGCGGGATATCCGTCAATATTTTTATAGTAATTTTAAAAAATATTTATATTTTGTTTATGACGGTTTGAGGTTGATTTTGTAAAATATTTATTATTGTAATAGGTATTTGGTTTGACGTTAGATATAAACAACCCATTTTATTTTACCAAATTAGTGGAAAAAATATTGTTCATGTGTAACTTTAAATGAATATTTTAGTTTATTATAAAACTATTATGAAATCAATATGTGATGAATTCTAATTTTACAAACTTTTTTTTAATTTAAAGAGAAATAAAGATTGTTGTGTATCTTTTTAAGTTTAATTATTATTAGGGAGAATTACAAAACTACACCTTTTATATTACGTTTAACAAAACTATATCATTTAAAAAAAATCATCACAAAACTACACCTAAACACTAAAAATTAAATCCAAATTAAGCTCACCCACACAATCCCACCCCCTTAATCACTATACCCTAAACACTAATTAGTGAATCAAAATGAAAATTTTTAATTTTTGTGAAGTTTTAAAGAATAAATCAACCTTTTAAAATTTTGAAATCGTGTAATTATGAGAAAAAATTGAATTGGGTAGAATTTTGTAAAAAAAGTGATGAAATGATGTAGTTTTGTGAATTTCTTTTACTATTAATAATTTATTTTTGTCCACAATATCTTTATTTTTGTTTTATGTAGAGATTTTAATATGTTTTTTTAAATTACATCATAGTTTGTTTTTTTCTTTAATGTTATTAGAACATTCATATGTTTTATTTTATTTTATATGACATTTTTTCGGTGAATATGTTAGGTGATTATTAACCTGTGAATTTAGGGGAAATATACAAAGATTTAGATGAAATTAGGTAAATATTTTAGAGAGTTTGAGTAGGTGTGTGATGACCTTTTACCTGTCTCTCTCCCTTCCTCTCCCTCTCCCTTCTCTCTCTCCTCTCTCTCCTCTCTCTTCTCTCTCCCCTATCTCTCTATCTCTCCCCATAGATCTCTCTTCCCTTATAAACCATTATAAGCGACTATTGTCTTAAAAGTAAACATCTAAGTAATCAAATGATAGTAATTTATTTGTATTCATTTTATATATATTCATCTTAAACAATCACATATTATGATATTAGACCAAACTTATCTAAAATAGATACATATTTTCAAAAATAACTATCTATTTTTCCCGGTGAGTGTAAAATTATCTGTACATATTATCTATACATTTTCCACATTATCTATAAATCGGTTTGGTCCGGTTCACATGTACATATTATCTATACATTTTTCGCCGACGGTGGTGTGGAGCACGATTTGAATCGGAGATTCTCTTCGCCGGTTTTTAGATCCCAGCTTCCGATTCCGCCGTCGATCGACGATGAAGCAATAACAGAAACCTCCATAGCTATTTTCTCAGAGGGAAGCAACAACATCTTCACTTAATATTGATGTCATAAGGAAAGATATCGTGTATATATATATAATTTCAGAATAAATAATAAATAAAATGATGTTATGAACAGATGAGAGACATCGCTTTAGGAATGATGATTATTAAACATTAATATAGGCTAACACAAAACACGAAAGCAAAACGAGAAAAATATAATCCGATAACAAGTAACTTCCAAACTTATATATGAAGATGCAACTGGATTAAGAGGCAGAGGATCGTCAGAAAGCTAAGGAGCCAGCAGACAGCTGAGGGAAGCTCGGGATATTTCGGATTTGGAAAAGTAAAAGGAAACAAGCTTTAACGAGAAGATTGTCTTATTTGGAGAAGGCGTGGTGAACAAGGGAGGAAAATTCGTTATGGGAGATAGCGAATCAAAGGGAATATTTCCTAAGAGAAAAATAAGGAAATATTCCCGATTTAATGAAGATATGGAGATCTTCTATATTTGACGTGTTTTAGGGTTTGGGGTTAGTATATAAGAGTTTAGAGGTGTTGAGAAAAAGGGTTAACACTCTAAGCCGCTTATTTTCGTGGGTGATCATCTATGTTTAGGTGAGTGTTCGATCTATTGTACAAACTAGGAAAAACCTGAGTGTTGTTATAGATCAGTTTGTTTATTAGATAGCGTCTGGGGGCAATAGGGTAGATTGCGTAATAACCAGTTTGGGTTGTGTCTTGTAAAGAGAGTTAAATATGTATGTTCATCAGTTGACTGAGAGTTTCCACACTTTCAATTGGTATCAGAGCCTGCATCTGACAAAGAAAAGGTGTTTCTTTCAAACAGGTGAGATCTAGGACGCAAGGTATGGAGAACTCTCAACACTACATGTCGATGAACAAGTTGCCGATACTAAAGTCTCAAAACTATGGCTGGTGGAAGGTGCAAATCAAAGCGTTAATTCGTGGTATCGACAAAGATGCTTGGACAGCTGTTGAAGATGGTTGGATTCATCCGAAAGTCATGAATGAAAAGTCGGAGGAGATTGACAAGCCAAAGAATCAGTGGACCGATGAGGAAAAAGCAGCCTCCAAATTCAACAACAAAGCACTGTCAATAATCTGGTGCTCGTTGTCTGAAGACCAGTTCACCAGAGTGCAAGGATGCACCACAACCAAGCAAGTTTGGGATGCTCTGGAAGTATTCTATGAAGGAACTGAGGAAGTCAGAAGAACCAGAATTGACAGCATGGCGACTGACTTCGAAACGCTGACCATGAAAGACAGTGACACCATTGATGAGTTCAGTGGAAAGTTGAGTGCTATTGCCAATGAAGCGCGAGTCATGGGCAAAGTTTACAAGGACAAGAAGATGGTGAAGAAGTTCCTCAGAAGCCTGCCAAACAAATTCCAAGCTCACAAAGCTGCATAGAAGTATCTCTCAACTCTGATAAAATAAAGTTTGACCAAGTTGTTGGTATGATGCAAGCTCATGAGATACAACAACTTCGGAAAGGTGAAACAAAAGGGAAGTCCATTGCTCTGGTTGCGGAGAATCAATCACCAAGCTGTGATAATCTGGAAGCTCAAGTTGGGTTGATTGTGAGGAAGTATCTCAAGAAGATAGAGTCGTAGAAAACGCGTTTTTAGATGTTTCATAAGTTCGTGAAACTTGTACAAAGATAATTGAGGAACTTATAAGTTCTCGTATTTCTTTAAACTTGATTTAGAGCGGTAGAAATTGTGTTGTTAGATGTTTCAAAAGTTCGTGAAAATTATTCAAAGATTATTGAGTCACTTATAAGAAGTCATCTTGATTAATACCTTGTTCTGAGTTGTAGAAAACGCACTGTTAGATGTTTCATAAGTTTTTGAAACTTGTACAAAGATCATTGACTCACTAATAAGAACTCATGTTTCTTACAACTTGGTTTAGAGTCGTAGAAAACATTTTGTTAGATGTTTCGTAAGTATGTGTAACTTGTTCAAAGATCATTGAGGAATTTATTAGCACTCGTCTTGTTTAAAACTTGATTTAAAGTCATAGAAATCATGTTTATAGATGTTTGATAAGTTCGTCAAACTTGTACAAAGATCATTAAGACACTTATAAGCACTCACCTTTCTTAAAACTTGCATTACACTCGTAGAAAACTTGTTGTAAGATGTTTTCATAAGTTCTTGAAACTTGTTGTAATGTCATTTAAGACACTTATAAGCACTCATCTCGCAAAAATTTGGTGTAGAGACGTAGAAAACACGTTTTTAGATGTTTCATAAGTTCGTCAAACTTGTACAAATATCATTGAGGCACTAATAAGAACTCATCTTGCTTAAAACATGGTTTAAAATCGTAGAAAAAGCGTTTATAGATATTTCATATGAATGCGAAACTTGTAAAAATACTAAAAGAAAACAACTGTTTTCCTACCGCAATTGTTTTCCGAAAAATAGTGGAGGGGTGGATGTGGTTTTCCCCTAGTATTTATAATAAAATGTCAAGAGTATTAAAAACAGAAATTATATTGCAAGTGATTAATCTAAAATCATGTTTGAGAGATATTAGTGTCATGCCCGATAAATAAACATGTTCACCATAATGACAACTATAATTAATAATCGTGTTCACCTACGGTGTCTGACAATTTTAAATTATGTTAATTGGGCTTATAAATTTTGTTACATAAACAAATAGACGTTTTATTGAGTTTCAAAACTCTTGATCAAATGTAAATATTTTTGGCGCGAAATACCGTTATACATGGGCCTAACAGTGTCCTTTTATTGTAAGGTTTAGTTTAGTAATGGACTTGTATGGCCTTTTAGAACTAAAAATAAAATGAGGCACGACCAAAATACCATTTCCATTAAATAGTTTTGGATGGAAATCTTTAAAACTAATTTTGTTATTTTAATGGTTTGAGTGTCTTAAATTAGAGGCACTCACCCCAAAATGTCTCTTTTGAATAAGTTAAAATAGGGAAGTGACCTTGGTCTAGTGGCAGTCATAAGTCCACAAGAGGCAGGTAGCACCACCCTATCTGGGATCGATTCCCCACGCCTACGTTTGTGTAGGATTGGCTAATGGATCGGCCATTTGTGGCCCAAACCTTAACAAAAAAAAAAAGTTAAAATAAAGAATAAGATATTTGGTTTGATTTTGATACGTCATAAATTGAGGGGAAGGATAGAGTTGCAAAAATTAGCAATTTCCGGAAGTCGTTTCTAGGCCTGGGCGTTCGATTTACTCGATTTTTCGATTTTTCGGTTTTAATAATATTCTGCCGAATTGAACCGATTAAAAATTTGGTTCGATTCGGAACTCGGTTTATTCGGTTCGGTTTCATGGTTTTATATCTATTCCAAATTAAACCGAACTTGATTTTAATTTGGTTTTTATTTCGGTTTACATTATTAAAAATATCAAACCCAATATATAAAAACCAAAAACTAAATAAAATTTTGGGTTTCGTGAGTTGTGTTGTGTCATGTGTGACCGCTATTCTCGACCGGCTCGACTGGTTTAAACGCAACGATTGTTGTTGCGGTTGAGGGCGATTGCTGAAGCTGACGATGGCATTTAATTATGGTATTAGGCGGTTTGTACGACTGATATAGCGGGTAAAAGATTTTGCGTTTGCGGGATATTTTTGACTGGATGACAAACGCTTGACAAACGTTTGCAGTAGCTGTTAAAAATTATCAAAATTATTTGAAAATTACAAACATCACAACTATATTATATATCTTCACAACTATGATATAGAATATATATTTTTTCGAAAATATATAAAAGGTAATATATTATGATATATTATAATAAATTAAACATAATAACAATGAAAACTAAAGAAAAAACCTAAATAATTATTCGAAACTTTTTTATTTGTATATACATTTTTAGTATTATTATTTGTAATATTATAATGGATAAAAAAAAAAATCTAATTTTTTTTTAATATTATTGAAAAAAATATTATTTAAACCAATCGCAACCGCCCGCAACCACAAACGCTAGCGGGAAGGAGCTTTTGAAATATGGCGATTTCAAGTGGTGCAAAACGATATAAAATGTATAAAGCGATTTGAGTGATTTTTACAAACGTGATTAATCGCAATCGCCCGCAAAAGCTGCGTTTGTGGGTGGTTGCGGGAGAACCAATCAACACCTAATAGTGTCGCCGGTATGATTCCGCCACGAGTTCCGTCGCACCAAGCAAGAATTTATCAACTTTTGGTATTCATGTTTGTTCGTCTTCATCTTTACCTTCTTCTATTGATTAAACTATTCAATTCCTACGGTTAAATAAACCATTATATCAACCGAAACCCAAATACATTTACAAAACAACAAAACGGATTTGAGAACATACCTAGACAACAATCAATTAAAACAAAGCATAACACATATACAACAAGCAACCTAACCAAACTAAACAAATAATATAAGATTTACTGAAAATAAATCAATTTCAAAAACTTAAGGTTAAGATGAAATATCGAACCGACCCGAACCAAGTTCTGATTTCTCATTAATTTTTTGCCGATCCGTTTGGTGTCTCTCCGCAATTCGGTGCCTTTATACGAAACTTTCGGTTATTTCGTGTGGGTTTAATCCGTTTTTACCGATTGCCCACCCCTAGTTGTTTCATAAAATTTCATTACAAATATATATGAACCTAGGGTAGCTGAAAGAGCATATTTATACTTATACAAGAGACATTAGGTTAACTATCTTCTACTAATTACACCAAGACCCTTTTATATTAGACTAATTATAATCAACTCTCATAATGTATATTGAATAAAAAGATGGAATGGTAAGAAGTTAGAGACACTTTCTTTATTTATTTTGTCTTTCAAAAAATAACAAATGGTGACAGGAATTTTTTTACGCGCAAGTCTTCTAATAGGATCGAAGGGATTCTCGCCAAAAGAGTAAAGATTAACAAATTTTGATTTCCGGCCAATAGAGATTAGGAGTTTCAGCGCAAAACTTATTACTCAATCTTGTTCATGGATTAACGAAAATATGCAAACGCTCTATTTGTCTATGCCATTCTATGAGTCTCTTCTTTTTTGCGTATGGCATCGCCACTCCCTTTGGCAGCATCCGCTAATTCGGAACTTAATTTGAAAGCCATATTTCGATCCGGACATTTTCGGGATGCCCCTAATAACCAACGAATGGCAAGTATACAAAAAAAATGTCCAAGAGCAATGAAAATCTAAACTTTTTAAATTTGATTCTCTTGTGTTTGGTTTTATTCAACTTGTGTGTTGATTCATTGTTGGGATTCGATCCTTACTAAATTATTGTAATAGTTTATAAAATGTTTCTCATTCGGATCTGCTTTATTTGCTTTGATTTCCTTGCCTGAAGTATTGACCATGAAAAGCTTTTGTATCCTTGTTGGATTTTTTTTTTTTTGTTAAAAGGATATTGTTGGATTATTTGTAACTTCAAGTTATCTACTATTATATTTATAAATATAATTTATTAGATGATGACAAAACACACAAGAATTGTCGAAGAATTGTCGAAGAGTATTTGTATGATTTATCAAAAAAAAATTAAAAAATAATATCTAGACAAAGTCAAAACTCAAAAATCATGTCATGATGAGAGAAGAAAAAAAAGTACAACCAATCATGCTATTTCCGTACTGCAACATTAGACTAATTTATAACAAAACAATAAAATTAAAATATCAAATAGCGTTTGAACAATAAACGTTGCATGGCCCTTGACATATTCCCCTAAAGTCAAATATATACCAACTTTCACTATTATTTTTTCAAACCCTTCTCTATCTCAATATTTAATTCATATGAAATAATAATCATAGCAACAAAAAATAATGACTTTACACAACAAGATCCATGGAAATAGTCACATGCCTGAAACATGCACTAGTTATATTGTACTAATTATCATTACATTCCGTACATGTTACACATTCTCTTATATATATATATACACTTCTTTGTTCTCTCATTGTCCACAAAAAAAAAATCATTTGATCGAGATAAAAATAATATGGACAAGAGTGAAAGAGTTTCTTCAACAAAGCCATCCTCTGGAGATGAGTTTAAAGATGTGATTAAGGGTTTGATTAAGCTCTTAATGCTTGTTATTTTGTTAGGAACCATATTAATTTGGATCCTTATGCCAACAATTGTTTATCGAACCAAGTGGTTAAACCCTGTCATGCGTAAGGAGTTTGGTACTTCTACTTTTTTTGGTGCAACAGGTCCGTATGCAATCACTTAACCCTCTTGAATAATTTTCCTAATTTAACATTTTATACAATTTTCAATATATGAAAATGCTTTTCAAATGAATGTATATATATATATGCAGGATTGACCCTTTTCATGTTCATGTTCCCTATGGTCCTCATGGCTTGTTTGGGATGTCTTTACCTTCACTTGAAGAAACAAAATACTACTAATCATCTCGTTAGGTAATACATTAATTCATTCAAAATATGCATATATATATATATATATCATATTCTTAAATATTATATATATGATCGATCTTATATAAAAGGGAGAAGACAAGTAAAGAAGGAGGCGTATTGGCAGCAATGAGAAGGCCAATGCTTGTGAAAGGGCCATTGGGAATAGTCTCGGCGACAGAGTTAATATTATTAGCAATGTTTGTGGCTCTTCTTCTTTGGAACTTCTTCATGTATTTGCGCAATGCTTTCCCTAACATTACTCCTCAATCAGCCGCTAAACATCACCAACAAGTGTAAGGCTACTACCCCTTTGCTTTTTTCGATTGATCGCTACTACTTTGTTTTTATTACTATTAATCAAAGCTAAACCAATACATGCTTTAAAGATAGTTTATCGGCATTCTCGTTTTAATAATTCAAATGCAATATTAATTATAGATGGCAAGCAAAGTTAGAGGCAATGGCGCTAAGAATCGGGCTAGTCGGAAACTGTTGTCTAGCATTCTTATTCATACCGGTGGTTCGTGGTTCATCATTGCTTCCGGTTTTAGGACTAACATCAGAGTCAAGCATCAAGTACCATATTTGGCTTGGACACTTGCTCATGACCTTATTCACGGTGCATGGTCTTTGTTTCGTTATCTATTGGGCCTCAATGAATGAAATATCTCAGATGATAAGTTGGTCTAAGACAGAGATGTCTAATGTAGCCGGAGAGATAACTTTGTTGTCTGGACTTGTGATGTGGGCCACCACTTATCCTTCTATTAGAAGGAGATTCTTCGAGCTTTTCTTCTATACTCATTATCTTTACATTGTCTTCATGTTCTTCTATGTCCTACATGTTGGTATTGCCTTTTGTTTTATCACTTTCCCTGGTTTCTATATATTCATGGTCGATCGTTTCTTGAGGTTTCTACAATCACGCGACAATGTTCGCTTGACCTCCGCACGTGTTCTTCCTTCTAACACCGTCGAGCTCACTTTCTCCAAAACCAAAGGTGATGATTAGTCTTTTTTCGAGATTATTACAAGTACATACGATTAAAGTTTTTTGTCAACTTCTAAGCTAATCATATATATATATATATATATATATATGTGTGATGTTATAGGATTGGTTTATAGTCCGACGAGCATACTCTTTGTGAACATACCGAGCATTTCGAAGCTACAATGGCATCCATTTACTATTACTTCAAGTAGTAACCTTGAAGAAGAGAATCTAAGCATTGTGATTAAGAGCGAAGGAAAATGGTCAACGAAGCTTTACCATATGCTTTCTTCTTTTGATAATACCGACCATTCTCTCGCTGTTTCTGTCGAAGGACCATATGGTCCGACGTCAACTGATTTCTTAAGGTAATAATTACTAAAATTGAGTTTACTTCTAGCACAAGTAACCCTTATTTAGGGTTAGCTTTCTTTCTTATAGCACAAGTAAGCTCAATAAATTTTTTTTTTTTTAGGCATGAATCTTTGGTTATGGTTAGCGGAGGCAGTGGAATTACTCCATTCATATCCATTATCCGCGACTTAATTGCCATATCCCAAACTACTTCATGTGAAATTCCCAAAATAAACTTGATTTGCTCTTTCAAGAAATCTTCTGACATCTCTATGCTTGATCTTATCCTTCCTACATCTGGTCTCCAGTTATCATCTGACCTCAACATCCAAATCGAAGCCTTCGTTACCAAAGATAAAGAACCAAGAAATGAAGAAACCAATAAGATCAAAACCCTCTGGTTCAAATCAAGTCTCTCAGACCACCCTATCTCAGCAATCCTAGGACCAAACTCATGGCTTTGGCTCGCTGCCATACTCTCATCTTCACTCGTAATCTTCTTGATAATCATCGGAGTCATGACAAGATACTACATTTACCCGATCGATCAAAACAAGAACAAGTACAATGCAGCTTCAAGATCTATTCTTTACCTTTTGGTCCTATGTGTTAGCATCATGATAACTTCAAGTGTAGCTGTGTTGTGGAATAAGAAGAAGTACAATGTAGAGAGCAGTAAACAAGCTCAAAACGTCGACGTACCAAGCCAAACATTATCTCCAAGCTCATGGGCTTACAGAGAAATTGAGAGTACTCCTCAAGAGTCACTTGTTCAATGCACCAACCTCCATTTTGGTGAAAGACCAGATCTCAAGAGTGAGTAATAGTATATGATAATACTTTAATCTGCGTACGTATATATACATAACACTTTTGTAAATGACCATATCTTTTTTTGTAATATGTGTGTGTGAAAGCAGAGATTTTACTAGAGACGAAAGGTTCAAGTGTGGGAGTTATGGTGTGTGGTCCAAAGAAGATGAGACAAGAAGTTGCCAAGATTTGTTCTTCGGGTTTGGCTAAGAATCTTCACTTTGAATCTATCAGCTTCAGTTGGTGATTGCGTGGTTTTAATATGTATATGTATAAAACTTGTGTTTGTGTGACTGTTTTGTTGTTTTTTCTAAGGAGTGTGTTATTTTGCAGTTTTCTACATTTCTGTTTTTTTTTAACTTCTTGATGTAACGATTTGGTCCCAATCAATAATATGCTTTTAATCCATATTACAATACTTTTTTAAAGTACAATGAACACATCTTACGAATGAGAAAGAAATAAAGCATCATTAATAGTATAATTATTATTCTACATAACTAAAGAATGATTTGAGTAAGAGTTTCAAAAACAAATCATTCATAATCCGGATGAGCAAGTGGCACAATGGTAGTCACCTCTGCATCTAATCGCATAACCCGGAGTTCGAACCTCGCCGTTCTCAGTTGGGAGAGAACTAGTTAGACACTAGACTATGATGAAAAAAAAATCATCCATAACTAAAATTGAAGCCTTAGACATAGATTCCAACTCTTTGATCATCATTATATCTTTTTCTCCGCCTCGAGGACCCACTCCATATATAGAGATCATAGCATATTTCAAATAAGGAGTGTTTTTTAGTATGTAAGTTTTGACGCATTTCTCTTCTAGTGTACCTCCATAGCATATCCATTGAAGCGTCTCGAGATAGAAGCTCAAACATTCATGAACAGAGCTCGATTCATAAACTAAAAGCAAGTGATACAACAGAAGGCAAAGCTCTTGAGGAGGAGAAATCACAAAACTAACGCGGTTGTTCTTGAGAGCTTTGTAAATTAGGGAAATTCTTAAGAAAACTCAGAATTAGTTATGGGAGGATACCGTAGCAAGTGCGTAATTCAAGATAAAGAAGCGGCTTGGAGATAAATTTATCTATAAGATTAACAACTTGCACCCGAAAAAACAACATTTTCTACTTTAGCGAATGTATTTAAATATTCTAGTATATCAAAAGAAAACAAACCAAAATTGTGGGAACAAAATAAAGATTTTACCATTGAAGTATCGATATCTACCGAAAGATGGTAAAATCTTGTCCTCACAACAACATCGGTACACACGGATTTGACATATTTTGCGCCACTTGGTTGCCATTACACAAACCTCATGTTCTCAAAACCATGATTCTCAATCTCCATTACTACTCTGATAGCATATATACTTTGTTGTTTCAAAACATTCGTTTCGCTCTTATTAGATTCCCAAACAACCTCAGTGTTTTCAAAACACTTGTTGTCTTGAAACTCCAAGGCGATATTGTTCTTAATGTTGATTTTGATTCTCTTGTTTGTTTCCCTTACTTGACAAGTTTAAGTCTCGATTGTGTGAAGATATCTCGCCAAGAATCTCTCTGCAAGTTTTTATCTGCTTATCCCGTTCTTGTTGATCTTTATCTCGAAAGAATTTTCTCCGCGGTCCGGTTTTCTTTCACCATATCGGCAGTGCCGGCCTTGAGGCAAAGCAAGGCAAGCTTGGGCTTGCGGCCCTCAATAAATATAATAGATTTCGGCCTTTTTTTACATAAAATTTATTGTAGCGTACTGGTAAATCTCATTTTAGAAAGGCCAAAGGTGCAGAGTTCAATTCTCCAACATAACATTTTTTTCATTTTCAAAATTTAATTGTGGCCCAATTTTTTTTTTATTGGAGCCCACATATTCTCAGGACCGGCACTGCATATCGGTCTCTTCTCTAAAGAGACTATTCATCTCCGCGGTCCGTTTTTTTTTGGATATAGCATTTGCTAACTGAATATTAGAATATGTAAATACATTCGCTAAAGTAGAAACCATTTTTGCAGGTTGTGAATCTTATAGATAGACTTATCTCCAACCGGCTTCTTTATCTTGAATTACGCACTTGCTACGATATCCGCCCGAAAATAATTCTGAGTTTTCTTAAGAATTTCCCTAATTTACAAGCTCTCAAAATCAACCGCGTAAGTATTGTGATTTCTCCTCCTCAAGAGCTTTGGATTTCATCTAATTTACCAATTTTCTTTTATTTATTTTTCACCATCTCCAAAATAACTGGTATCCACGACGTTTAGTTTATGAACTGAGCTCTGTTCCCGAATGTTTGAGATTCCATTTAGAGACTCTACAATGGATAGGATATGGAGGAATACCGGAAGAGAAAGGCGTCGCAACTTACATATTGAAAAACGCTCCTTGTTTAAAATCCGCTACAATCTCTATATATGCAATCGGTGAAAAAGATATAATAAAGATGAAAGAGTTGGAATCAATATTTAAGCCTTTAAGGCTTCAACTTCATGTAAGCTTGTAACTCGTCATTTCAACTTTAGTTATGGATGATTTGTTTTTAAAACTCTCACCCAAATCATTCGTTAGTTATGTAGACTAATGAATGTGTTGATTGTGTTTTAGAAAGAATTATAATATGTACAAAAAACGTGTAATTGATTTTAGGAAAACGAAAAGACTCCATCATTTACTGATCAATTACTATATAAAACTACGGATCTAGAATTTATATGTTTTCAGCGGGTTAAATCCATAGTTTTAAATAGAAATCATGCTAGATTCGAATCATAATCGGGTCTATTTTGTTACGGTTAATTAATAAGTTAATTGCCTAACATAAAATTAATTAAATTTTATTATTTTAATGAGTAATTTTATTATTACTTTAGGGATATAAGTGTAGAGATCGAGAGTTTATGTGGATTCAATGTGGAAAACCTTGTATTTTTGGTAATTGACCATTTTTTTTTTTGCATTTATACATGGAGGGTCGATTTAACAAATCATTAGTTTGAACGTTTTTTCTGGGAAAACCCTTTGTTTTCTTTGTTCATCATTTTTCTTCTTTTGTTATTAAAGAAGAAGACATGTCGTCAAGTAGGGACTACGACGACGGCGAGGAAGAAGATTATACAGAGGAGCAGCTTCTCGCTATCGACGCCATTGAAGCTTCTTATCTTTCCCACCACTCTTCTTCTTCTTCTTCTCCCTCTTCTTCTTCCTCCTCCGGCAAAACAACCACCGTGCGTACCACCACTACCACCGTCCTTAATCACGGCGAGGATTCAAATCAAATCCCTACGATCCGTCGCCAATTGCCCCGTTCCATTACTTCTCCTACATCTTCTAATCGATTTCCCCTCTCTCGTTGCAGTGGTAATTCATAAGAGATTTTCCCCCAATTTTCTCAAAAATTTGTTGAATTGTCCTGTGACTATGTTGATTAGTTTTTATTTTTGGGTTTTTTTTTTTTTTTTTTTTTTATTTAGGTAAGAATTATCCAGCAATGAGGTTTGGTGGTAGGATATTGTATAGCAAGAGTGCTAGTGAGGTTGATAAGAGAGCAATGCAGCTTCTTAAAGTTCTTGAAACCAAGAGAGATGTCTTTGGTAAAGCTATTCTTGGCTTTGATATTGAGTGGAGACCTAGTTTCAAGAAAGGTGATTCATTTTCTCTTGTGTCTTAAAAGTTTAAACACCTCTCTCTCTTTTGTAGTTGTTGTTGTTGTTGTCTGTGTGTCTGATTCTGTAGAAAACACCTCTAAGTACATGCTAGTATGGAAAAATTATCTCTTGACCAGTTCTTGATTTGTCTCTACCGATATCACGATGGTGGTGATGATACATTGTCTTGATTGGATGGTTTGCTTCATTTGTATGTTATCTAAACTCTTTTTTCCGGGGGGCAATGATAGTCGAACAATGGGACATTAAACTTGTTGATGTTAGCTTGTATAGGAGTTTTGTCCTATAAGAAGTTCTGGTCTGGTCTAACTAGTGGTATCTTCATGAAACTATGTGTTGTTAAGGTGTTCTTCCGGGGAAGGTTGCAACCGTTCAGATATGTGTAGATAATAATTATTGTCATGTTATGCAAATTATCCACTCCGGTATCCCGCAGAGTCTTCACCGTCTTATTGAGGATTCAACACTTGTTAAGGTTTGTTTATATTTTTGAAGTAATTAAGTAAACCAAAGTTCTTGTTGTAATGCTCATTTTAACAGTGTTTTTCTCATACATGTCATGTATAGGTAGGTATTGGGATTGACGGTGACTCTGTGAAGCTTTTTCATGACCATGGAGTATCCATTAAAGACGCCGAAGATCTTTCTGATTTAGCAAACCGAAAAATTGGCGGAAATTCTAAAAAATGGGGCCTTGCCTCGCTAACTGAGACACTTGTTTGCAAACAGGTATCCGTTAGCAACCTCATCTTGTTGATTTCAGTGCTTCATTTGAAATTTTATAAGAATAATGAGAGAACTAGCCTTACCGTTATTACGTGACACTGTCTTGTTCTGTTGGCTCTCCAAAGTTTTGTCTTTTTAGAACACTTTGGGATTCGTGGTTCTTATTCCGGTTTAAAAGCGTGGTTGATACTTTGCAGCTCCTGAAGCCAAACAGAATCAGGCTCGGAAACTGGGAGGCCCGTCCTCTGTCAAAGGAGCAGTTACAATACGCAGCAACTGATGCTTATGCTTCATGGCATCTTTACCAGGTAATAAATAACCAAAATCTTCTACCAAACTTACTCTTGAACCAAAAGTCTATCATCGTTTTGATAGAGAGAGAGCATTGTTACATTTGCTTAGGTTCTAAAGGACCTTCCTGATGCTGTCGACGCCTCATAACGTGAAGGGAAGAAGCTTAGAGGTTAGCCTATAACCGCCCAAGAGATATGCTACAGTCTAGTCCAGTAGGATATTTGAACATTGTATCTCATTGCGGTCCATTTAATTGGTACCTATGATCGGCTTAAGAAATAAGTAAGCTCGTGGTAAGCTCTTTGAATTGAACTATTCGATGTAAAGATTTGAGAAAACTCTTCTCAATACTTCTTTAAGTCACACAAACGGGACTCGGACCAAAGTATTACAATGAAACACTAACCCCTTGTAAGGGAAGAGTTGGATCACAAACAAATAAACAAAAGCTAAACCAACACTACACAATCAGGTCAAGCATGTTGTAAGAGAAGTTCATCTACACATGATCTTTGGTTGGATTTTGCCATATACTCTGTTCCAGAGATGATTGGAGATTTGGAATACAATGTGTTAAGAGTTGTTTGACATGTTGATTTACCATATAACACAGCCTGGAACTGGCTGCATAATTGCTTTTGTTCAGCAAGTGTTTAGCGAATGAGAAGCTACCGAAGAGCATTGTTTACTTCTGCCTAAGTTCTAAAGGACCTTCTTGACGACGTCAATTGGTATGATATGCAAATAGATATTTGAACATTGTGTAATATTACGAAATATTACAAGGCAAAAGCAAAATAGGTAAAGAAATTTTCTTTGAATCATCACAAAGAGTATCACTCTTACCACACAGTTTCACTTTGATTAAACGACCATCCAGTTCCTGTAATTTCAAAACCATAACAATAACAATAAGCTTTATCACATAATGTATATACATGGAAAGATAACAACTATAGAACAAATGTGATGCATAAAAACCGTATCGTTCATCCCCGACACGGCTGCTTCAGCTTCGGCATGACTACTGAACGTGACATAATCCTTGGAAGTCATGTTTTTGCAGAAATCCGCTTAGCAACAGAGAGATAAATGGTCCAAGTAAGGCTTAATAAAACACAATAATTGTGGAATTCAACAAAAAAAAAAAAAAAACATAGTTAGAAATATGAAGATTTGTTCAATGGAAAATATGTCAAATTTAGATGCTATTATCATTTGACTAACCATTCGCAGGGGTATTGAGCAAGTCCACAAAGACATTTCATTGAATATCTCTAAATTTGTAACCAAATTAAACAGAAAAAAGAGGAGCTATGTTTTAAATATTTAATTGTACCAAATATGGTCAATAAAATATTCAAAAAAAAATTCATAACATAAGCAGAAGAGTAAATGAGTTTGAAACAAAACCCATTCAGGTTTTATACTAAAATAAAGACAAGACTGCAGAAACCAACTAAACACAACCATTTTAACTTCCTTGTTCACACAATTTAAAACTCCTCTCTCTCTCTCTAGTAACCACCACCACCACCATCACCACCTCCATAGCCACCACCGCCTCCTCCGTATCCACCACCGCCTCCTCCATAGCCACCACCGCCTCCACCATAAGCACGAGGAGCAGCTGGCCTCTCGTTAGCAGTATTGACTCGAATGTTACGGCCGTCTAGTTCCTAAAAACTCCAAAAAAATAACATCAAAATCACGACTTTAAACACAATCATTCTAAACATAAACAACAAAACAAAATACCTTTCCATCCATCTCTGCAATGGCAGCATTAGCAGCTTCTTCGTTACCGAAATTCACGAATCCGAAACCCCTCGACCTTCCTGTTTCTCTATCAGTAATGACTCTTACTACACAACCAAATTAAAAACTCTTTCTTCAAAAACCAAACACTTGTTCAAAAATACACCAACAAAAACCATAAAAGCTTTAACTTACCATCAACGACTTCACCGTAATGAGCAAAGGCATCCCTTAAAGACTGATCATCAGTTCCCCATGAGAGACCTGAATCAAAACCCATGTTTTAAAAACTCAATTTTTGGGAAAATTTTCAAGAAGAAGAAAAAGATCCAAGTTTTAACCTCCGACGAAAAGCTTAGTAGACATGTAACGGAGAGATCCGAGCAAAGACTGAACAGGAACACTCGTGTTTGTACGAGAAATCACACCTTGTCTCAATAAACCACTTAGACTTTTGCAGAAAGCCATTTCTCTACAGAGACGATTAAAATCAATAACAGATCCAGATCAAATAAACATCTAAATCAAAAAAACAAATCGTACGACGAGAGAAACAGATTCGTTAACAAGTAGATCCAAGAAACTAGGGTTTTTAAAATACACTTTTAAGTCGAATCTGGAGTAAAGAGGAAGTTACCTCGCCGTCGTCGTGTGAGTAAAAGCTTTCAAGGAATTAGGGTTTTTGTGAACGGAGAGAAAGAGAGATTTAGAGAGAGGCGAGAGGGATAATAAGTAGGGTTTAGTGTAATCTGCTGTGTGTAGGTGTATTTTAGTTATCGTGGACTAGTGCTTCAAATCATATGGTTGTTACACGTGTAATTGTATGGGTAAATCAGTCTTTTCGTAGTATTAATCATGTTACGATGATTAGCGGTAAACGGTTTGACACATTTGAGATCGCCTCTTCTTTTTTCCTTCTTATAATTGTTTTTTTTCTTTCAGAAAATAGTTTATTCAAATATTTTTTAGCTTAATTTATGATACTTTTAATAAAAATAAAATAATATTGTTGTTTTAAAATTTATCTTATCTATTAAAACTAAACATTTTTGTCAAAAAGACAAAAAAAATGTAATTACCATCAAATGTCACTCATATAACCTATCCCTAAAACATTATTTGTAAAATGATTTTCACAAAAAAACTTAGGTGTCAGCAACAGAAGGAGTTTCAGCCAAAAAAATGTGACATGACAAGTTTACTCAATAACAATCAATCAAATAGCCACCTAAACAACTTCATTAAAAAAATCGTAAAAGGCTTTCATAAGCCCACTAATAAAAGTTCTCTACAAAACATTAGTTATCAAATTAAATAAGAAAAATTCACAAAACTACACCAAAAGCTCCTTTCCTTTACAACTTTACACCCAATTAAATTTTTTCACAAAACTACACCTCCTTCCTCTGTAAAAAGACCTCATTACCCTTATTTAATTAGGTTATTATTTTCTTCTTTTGCCGATACAGAACAGAGAACGAAGAAACCAGAGAAGGAGAAGGAGAAGGAGACAACCGATAATCGCCGATCTCGAAATCTGGAAGCATCTTCTCCGTCGCAGTCGTCGGAATCAGCTTCTCCGATCACGAATTCGTCTTCTTCTTATAGATCTGAAACTATTTTCACATACGTAGATCTTATAGATATAGAAGACAAATAAGCCTAAGAAGAAGAAGAGTTTCACATACGACGATCTAAGATCTGAAACTATTTTCTCAGATTTATAATTAAAGGTAATTATTCCTTCTTTTCATGGATTCTCCATGTTAATGAAATAAATTGAATAATTAAGAAATTGATAATTAAGAGATTAGGCGTATGAGCAAAAACTTGGATTAGGTAGAGCATTTCTTTGTCATACCTTTTTGATATTTTATAAATTTCACAATCTACAATTATAAGTATTATAAGTTGAACCATTGTTTGATGTTGATAAGTAGTATTATAAGTTCGAACCATTGTTTGATGTTGATAAGTAGTATTATAAGTCTGAACCATTGTTTGATGTTGATAAGTAGTATTATAAGTACTATTGTTGATCGCTGAATCATTATTCTCTACAAGGCAGATGCTTGATCTCTATTGTGTTTGTGGGCAGTGGAAGTCAACAAATTCTTTTTGGGAATTTGTTATTGATGTTGATAGATGTGATTCTCTTACCTCCATCAGCCAAGATATGTCTTATGGAGACTAGTTGTGTAGATTGCAATTTGATTTATTTTCACCATTTATGTGGTTTCATTCAATTTTTAATGCAAGACTTGTCATAAGATACTTAGTAAGACTTCCAAATGATTCGGATGTTATAACACTTATAACACTTATAACACTTATAATAAATGTTATAAATTCTATTCGCTATCTTGTCTTTTACTTTCCACGTGTACATGTTTGTTGCCTTATTTAATGCAAGACTTGTCATTAGATACTAGTAAAACTTTCAAATGATTCAGATTTTATAACACTTATAACACTTATAACACTTATAATAAATGTTATAAATTACATTAGCTTACTGTCTTTTACTTTCCACGTGTACATGTTTAATGCCCTATTTAATGCAAGACTTGTCATAAGATACTAGTAAGAAGAGATGAATCTATAGAGGAAACCGCCATCGAAGAGAAACTCTAGATCTTTTGATATTTTACGATATGGGCTCCGTTTATTATAAATATTATAAGTGTTATAATTCATTATATCGTTTTAAAATGGGTTCCCTTTATTATAAGTGTTATAAATATTATAACGTTTGTTGTTTTTTGTAATAAGTGTTATAGAACAAACTTCTCAAAAATATCAGATAAATGTTATAAGTGTTATAAGTGTTATAAACCAACAGTTGTTGAGATTTCAACAAAGATATCTGATGCTAGTTTCTTCCTCAACTCTGATATCTTCGCATCCTTGAGCTTCAATAAGTAAGAGATCCTCATAGTAATGTATTCCAAGAGCTTCAGGGACACAATACCTTAATCTGTCTGACAAACCTATCATATTCAAAAAACAAAAAAAAATACATTAAGTCAATCTGCCAAAAATATGTGGAAACAATTGAATCATTAAGTCACCAATGACTATTATATACGGTGATGTATCATAACTATCATATACAGTTTAATCATTAAGTCAAGTTAGGTTCAGAATTACACTTTATAACTAATACTTTATGATACTGTTACACTTGATTCTATACAACTTGTGCTTTATAATACTTATAACACTCATAACACTTGTCATTAAAACGTTGTAACATATTAGCTGATGAAACAGTTGAGTTATTAACACACACAAACCATCAATTTAAGGTATTATTCTCTTTATAACATTTATAACATTTTTACCTCTTTTTTGTTTCTCTCTTCCAAAAGATTCTGGATGTTATCAATCCTAATGGTTAGGTTAGTAACAATATTTGATAAGGATATCTAGTTTTTCATTGACTAAATTTGCATTCATCTGCCAAAAAGTAAAATCCATTAAAACACATCAATTACTAAATGAGAAATCATTTATGTATCACCAATAACTCTTATAACTGAATGAAAAATCCATTAAACACATCAATTATTACCTTTACGGCGTGATTCTGAAGCGAGATCGAGAAGATGAAGCTAAAGCGAGATCTAGACGATGTAGCTACGGCGAGATCTAGATTATGAAGGCGAGATCCAAATCTAGACGACGATGAAGAGACGGCGAGATCTAGATTATGAAGGCGAGATCCAAATCTAGACTAAATCTAGACGACGAGATCGAGATCAATACGATACGGCGACGATGAAACGATGGAGAAATCGAGATCGAGATTGAGATTCAGAGGAAGAAGAAGAAGAAAAAGAAGAGGAAGAAGAAAAAGAAGAAGAAGAAAAAGAAAAAGAAGAAGAAGAAGAAAAAAAAGAAGAAGAAGAAGAGAGAGGGTAATATTGTCTTTTTGGTTATGAAAGAGGTGTAGAATTAAAAAGTCATTTTCAGGAGGTGTAGTTTTGTGAATTCACTTTCAAATGGTGTAGTTTTGTGATTGTCCCATTAAATAATGACTATTAAACTTGAATATTCATTTTTTATAAATTTTTGTGGAAAATTATCAAAAATAACCAATAAGTTAACGAAATATATATTTCTTGAAAATGCACATTTAATTTAGAGAAATTTTTTTAAAAATATCATGAAAAAATATTCAATTATTTTTTTGGTTAAAAATTATTTTAATGAATATTCTATTTTCATTAAGAAATGATTTTAATAATAAAATGCGCAAAATGTCAAAATAAATTTCAACTTTTGTTGTCTTTTTATTTTAATCACAAATTTTTGTTGACTGAGTCAATATGGTTGAAATATAAAATTTGCGAAATAACATTTAATTTAAATAAAATATTAGGAAAGTTGATTTTCTGAATTTAGGAAATTTTAAATACGGAATTTTGGAAAATTTGACTCTTTATAATATAAAGTCTAGAATTTTTAGCAACAAAAAGATTTGTCATTTTAATTATGAATATTCACTTCTTTTATTTGCTCAATCCCTAAGACATTATTTGTGAAATGATTTTCACAAAAAACTTAGGTGTCCGCACCAGAACGAGTTTCAGCCAAAAAAATGTGATATGACAAACTTACTCAATAACGACCAATCAAATAATCACCTAAACAACTTCATTAAAAAAACGTAAAAGGTTTTCATAAACCCACTAATAAAAGTTCTCTCCAAAACATTAATTATCAAATTAAATACTCCCTTCGTTTTTTATTATAGGATTTTCTAGCTTTTCAGATATAATAAACAAACATATAAAAACATATTATTAGACCTAGGGATGTCAATTGGGCATTAAAACCATGGGCCTCGACCATTCCATTTTTTTGGACAGTCGATGGACATGACCAAACTTTTAATGGTCTTTATGGGCTAAACCAAATAAGCCCACATTTTAATTGGGCTAAACCATTTAGTCATTGGTTAGACCAATAATCATGAAATGTTAGGGTTTTTTAATTGGGGAAAAATCAAAACACACCGAATCAAATCACGATCTCTCTTTCTCTTCCTCTTCCTCTTCGTCACGCTCCTCTCGCCGGTTCCTCCACGTCGACGACGATCATCTCTCTCTCTCTCTCTCTCTCTCTCTCTACTTCTCTCTGCAGCAGCTGATTAGATCTGCTATTTTTGGTAAGTGTTACCATCAAAGTCGTCTCTTTTGCTACTTACAATAATGGGTTCCTCTTCTTTTCTTCAGTATCGATTCTGGGTTTTCATAAAAATTTGAGCTTGAAATCACTGTTTATATTTCCTTATTTAGCTATAATTCTCCTTACGGTCTCACTGTTTTAGTCATGGGTTCTTCTTCTTTCCTTCATTTTTGATTCTGGGTTATGATAAAAACTTGAGCTTTTCTATGGTAGCTTGAATCTGTGGAATCAAGGCCTGCTTAGTAGTTAGTGTAGATTTCACAAGTACTATGATCTGATTTTATGTTTATTTGATTCGTTTTTCTTTGACACAGTTCTTGGAGCATGGATTTTGACCCTTTAAACTTGAATGATGGAGACAACTTCCTCACTGAGGATATGGCTGTAGACGAAGAGAATCATGATGAAGTCAGTCTCCGAGAAACAGCTTCTTCAGATATAGTTGAACAACAAACAGGTACCACAAGTATTTACAAGGGTCGTTCTAAATGTTGGGACCACTTTAGACTAGGAAAAAGACATGTTGATGGTAGATATGATGTTACTTGCAAACATTGTAAAAAGTACATGTGCTTAAATCTGAAGAAGAATGGAACTACTACAATGCTTAGGCATATGAGAATTTGTGCAAAGACACCTGGAAGTACACCTGGAAGTAGTTCTAGGAAGTTTGATATTATGGTGTTACGTGAGATGATTGCTCTAGCTATTATTGAGCATCATCTCCCATACTCTTTTGTTGAGTATCGTAGGATTAGAGAGGCTTTTCTGTACATGAACCCTGATATCGAGTTCTGGAGCAGAAACACAGCTGCAGCAGATGTGTTGAAAATCTTTGAGAAGGAGAAAAAGAAACTTAAAGATGTTTTGAAAAGGATTCCAGGGAGGGTTTGACGAAATTGGTAAAATTTACCCTCTCGTTTTCTCTATTGTGATTGCAGTTTATAATTTACCTTCTCGTTTTCTCATTGTTTTGCTTATGCATGTTTAGTTGAGGATCTGGAGTTTGAGTTTATTGAGGAAGAGAAAGAGCATCAAGATTAAAGTTGCAGGTAAATTGTCTAGTTCTTCTCACTCCTCACACCTTGTTTGTAAAGCTCATTATAATGATTAATGTTATTAATAGGCCTGCAAGTAAACTGTTTGGGACATTGTAAACAAGTGTTGCTACAAGAGACAGAAACAATAGGAAGGCATGAGGGATGTTGAAATCATGGTGTCTGAAGATACATCAAGTTTTTTAATGTCTTAAATTGATTACTATTGTCTGCTTTGATTGATGAACACATTGTTATGCTTAGACATGAGAAACATATACTTTTTAAACTATTTTTATGTTTTGCTATTTTTATTTAGTAAACTTATCATATCATTCAAATTAATTTTCAATATTAAGATATAAGTCTTAATTCAAAAGTACATTAAATGTAAAGAAATAATATTGAAAAAATTACATGTTATAATATTGAAAAATTACATGATACAAAGAAAAGATAAAAAAAATTAAAAATGTATATATTGGTCAATCAATGGACACCCATTTAGTTATGAGCATTTTTGGTTTTGGACATAAATTTGCCCATTGTCCATATGGGCATACCAATCAATGACCAAAATATTATTTTGACCAAATGGTCAGGTCCATTGGTCATGGTCATGCCCAATTGACATCCCTAATTAGAGCCTCATAATCAATAACAAGAAATCATTTTCATACGTTTGAGATTTCTTGACACTTTGTAATAAAGGCTCACGATCGGTCTTAATATTTCGGGGTGACGATTTTTTCACCCTCAAGAGTAGCTACCCACAATAATCCCCATGAACTTTTGAGGGGTAAAAAAATCGCCGGCCCTAAAATTTTATATAAAATAGACCTAAAAAAAATTGACATCCTTACCATTTTATGAACCATGTGGGTTTTGTTCATTGTTGATTGTTAAAGTTATGTAAAATTTTAAATTTATTCATATCAGTATAGTTGATGCATAAAAGAAAAGTATGTAATAAGAAGTAAGCATTCTTACAAGTACAAATTAAAAAAAAAATCATAGTTAAGTATTTCCAACAAAAATTATCATTATTAAAAGTAGGAAATTTAATGAGAAATTAAATAGAAAACATGATATGTAATTCGGGTATTTCAATTGAAAATCTAATGATTGACGAAAAAAATAAAGAAACTTATTGAGTAATCTTGGCACACCAAAAGATTATATACAATGTTTGTTGGGTTTTCTTTTATGCTATGCTTTCTATATTACAGCAAACCATTTAGAGAAAAAAAAACTATACATAAAAGTGGTTATATTTGGTTGTTGTTGTGGGTGGTTAAGAAGAAGAATCTTCAGACATGTGATTCTGACGGCGCATTTTAGCAGCCCAAGACATTGAATTAGTGTTGTTGTCTTTGTGATTGCTTCTTCTCTTTAGTCCTGAGATTTGACTTTGCCATTTTTTCTTCCATACACTCTTCTCTTCTACCACTTCCTGCTTTAACAGACCAAATAATCCAATATTCAAATTGTTTGGTTTCAACATTCCGAGAATTACAAAACTACACTATTTGAATTACATTTCACAAAACTACACCATTTCAAAATTACTTCACAAAACTACACTTAAACACTCAAAATTAAAATCCAAATAAATCTTACACATACAATTTTATCCCCTTAATACTATACCCTAAACACTAATTAGCGGACCCAAATGAAAATATTTTAATTTTAGTAATTTTTTTAAGAATAAATCAAGCTTTTAACATTTTGAAAGGGTGAAAATATGTGAAAAAATTGAATTAGGTGTAGTTTTGTGAAATGGAGATTGAAAGGGTGTAGTTTTGTGAATTTATCTTCAACATTTTGTGAAATTTTATTGTATTTTAAATATCAAATATTATTTAGTCTAGGTAGGGTCAATAAAAAGAAGGGAAATTAGGATGAATATACAAAAATTTAGAGAAAATTAGGTAAATATTTGGGTAGTACTGTTCATACGTGTATTGACTATTATACCCTTGGACGAATAATGTAAAATAAATAGATATATATTTCTATTAATAGTCACATAACTAAATATATATATCTATTCCAACTAAATAGTTTATAGATTTGTCAAATGTATAGTTTAAAGTTGATATATATATATATATATGTATATGTATTTTTATTAAATATATTTCTATTTTAAACTAACTATTTTTAATATATATTCTCCTCTATTTTGAATATTTTATATATATTCTCCTTTCTCTATCTCTTCTCCTAACACTCTCTTCCCTTATAAATAAACATCTAAATAATCAAATAATAGTAATCTATTTGTAAACAATATATATATTCATCTTAACAGTCACATATTATGATATTAGACCAAACTTATCTAAAATAGATAGATATTTTCACTTTATTTGTTTTCATGTATTCATACACCTTTGTATATTTTCCCAAATTTCTCTTTTAAAAATAGCTATTTATTTACTTCTTCAAACTTGTTATATCTTCATAGTTAGTTATATTGTAGAAATTCAATTCAAATAGATAATTATTGTTGAATAGCTAACTTTTTCAAACTTGTTATAACTTGTTTACCTATTTAATTCAAATATATAACTATTGTTGAATAATTATCTATTGTCTCTTAATTATCTATTTTCCTAAAATTAGTTATTTATAATGAATAAGGTGTTATATCTTTATAGTTATGGTTTATGTTTTAAGTTTTAAAAGATAATATTTATTGTACATGTAAATAAATTACTTATTTAATGCAAATATGTAACTATTATTTATCGAAATAGATTAGTGTAAATGTAATTTACTTATTTAATTCAAATAGATAACTATTGCTGAAATAGATAGATCCATGGGCAAAAATGGAAAAAAATTATTCTCTCTCTTACTTTTTGTTATTTCAGCAAATTAATGTAATCTTTTGTCATTTTAGCAAATTTTCACCCACCATTTGTATATTTAACAAATTTACCCTAAAAAGAAGCAAGTTGAATACAGTTTGATTTCAACTTGAAACCACCTTTCTCCACATTCAGTTAATCCTATATTCAAAAATATTTTATATTTTAAAAATATAGAAAAGTTTTGCATCTTTCTAAAAGAAATAAAAATTTGTCTATCTAAATAATTCACAAATGGGTCAATTTTTTGGACCATAAAAAACAATGAGTCAATTCTGGCGACAATAATACAAAAGCTTCTCGAATTTTCGGTGAATCTTATGTGTCGGAAAAAAAGAAAAAAATGTGAAATTTTTGTGGATAATACTGAACAGTAGTATTTGTCTATATATGAGCAGAAATATCCTAATCAAATAATATCAACATCCCAACGATAAATTTTCGAATGTGACATATAAATAAATTATTAGGTGTACTTAAAATTTCTAAAACCATACAATTATCTTGTCCTGATTTTTTTTTAAATAACTAATTTAGTTGATCACAAAAATAACCAAAAATAACCAAAATTAACAATATTTCTGGTTCATTAAGAAAAGTAACAAAAATTCATGAAGAAAATTATCAAAATTAATAACATTTCTGGTTGATTAAATAAAGGTTTAAATAGAAAAACCTTTATTAGAAAGACTAACCAAAATTTTATCACGAAAATGCAAAATAAATAATTTCTCTAAACATAATAAACAAAAATAGTAATCTCCAATTTTTTTCAAAAAAAAAAATTATATTAAAGATTTGTATGAATGAAAATTATTATTAAATATTAATATATTACCTCATCGTATGGATTCCGTCGTCTACGAGAGAAAGAAAAAGAGAAACCTAAAGACAAATCTCTATCATACAAAACTCTCCTTCGAGGATCAGAGAGTGTCTCGTAAGCTTCTTGAACCCTAATAAACCGGTCCGTATATTCACCGACCAGATCCGGCGGCGAAACATCGGGATGATACTTACGAGCTAACTGTTTATAAGCTTGTTTTATCTCAGGCAACGTAACAGATTCCGTTACACCTAGGAGATCGTAGAAGCTTAGATCGTCTTCGGTTTGTTTAACCGGGTCTTCGTGGGTAAACCGGGCTTGGATCCGGGTGGTTAAGAACCGGTTACGGGTCGGGTAAGAGAGGTTAATAGTAAAAGGGAGAGATATTGGTAGAGAGGAGATTTGTTGTTTGTTGAGGAATGGGTAATAATCATTTGTTGCGAGAATTGATGATGATCCTTTGTAATAACACTTCATTGTGTTTTTTGTTTTTTTTTTTGTTTTGTTTGTGTTTTGTGAAATTGAGGAGAGGAAAGGGAAGGTAGATGAGAATGAAACCGTTTAAGAAGAAGTAGAGTAATATTGTGGATTTGAGGGGTATTTGTGTCATTTAAATATAGTTCAAAGGAGTCGACGTTTTGCGACTTGAAATTTGAGAAAATAAGTGTGAAAAACTCACGTGTCATAACCATATCAATTATGGTCTCGCATAATTTAATAACTCATTACAATTATAAAAACCCAAATAAATAGTCCAAATTTGTCACAAAAACCTCTTAAATTAACAAAACAATGAACAATATGTTTAATTTTTTTTTTTAAGTCCATAAAATATGATTTTAGAAAGCTCATAAATAACACAATTTTTATAATTTCTAATAGATTTCACTAATGTTTGTATGTTATATTCTCCAACATCGAATTTAAAAGAATGATAAAACATAATGTTCATTTATACATAGCAATATTATTTTGTAAAATTATATATATCAAGCAATTGACGTTGCACGACACAATGACCGTTGACGGTGTTGTTCACCATACTTTTGAGGCGGTCGTCATGTTGTGAATTATGTTTTCTTAAGACACATGAAGACCTCTTTTGATGTTATCTTTCTCTGATCTTAATTGTTCCATGTGTCTTTATTACAATATGTCTTTTGTACTTTTAAAATAAAATATTTTTTCTTAATTTTTATAATATTAATGAAATCAATTGTTCGCTTCTATTTAACAAACCGCTACACAAAATAGTCTTTTACAACATTAAAAAAATACTTAACTCCCGCGCTTGACGCGGGTCAGAATCTAGTTACAAGTTATATCTGAAGACATTATTTGTGAAATGACTTTTGTGAAAAATCTTAGGTGTCAACACCACAACGAGTTTTAGCTGATTAAATGTGACATGACAAACTTACTCTATAACAACCAATCAAATAGTCACATAAACAACTTCATTAAAAAAAACGTAAAAAACTTTCGAAAACTCACTAATAAAAGCTCTCTGCAAAACATTAGTTATAAAATTAAATAATGACTATTAAACTTGAATCATCTTTTATAAATTTTTGTGGAAATTATCAAAAATAACCAATAAATTAACGAAAGACATATTTCTTGAAAATGCATATTTAATTTAGAGAAAAATTTAAAAATATCATGAAAAATCTCCTAAGACATTATTTGTGAAGTGATTTTTGTGAAAATATTAAGTGTCAACACTCAACACCACAACGAGTTTCAGCTGATTAAATGTGATATGACAAGTTTACTCAATAACAACTAATCAAATAGCCACATAAACAACTTCATTAAAAACGTAAGACTTTCGAAAGCCCATTAATAAAAGTTTTCTGCAAAACATTAATTATAAAATTAAATAATGACTATTAAACTTGAATATTCATCTTTTATAAATTTTTGTGGTATAAAATTAAATAATGACTATTAAACTTGAATATTCATCTTTTATAATTTTTTTGTGGAAAATTATCAAAAATAACCAATAAACTAACGAAAGACATATTTCTTGAAAATGCACATTTAATTTAGAGAATTTTTTAAAAATATCATGAAAAATATCCTAAGACATTATTTGTGAAGCGATTTTTGTGAAAAATCTTAGGTGTCAACACTCAACACCACAACGAGTTTCAGCTGATTAAATGTGACATGACAAACTTACTCAATAACAATCAATCAAATAGCCACCTAAACAACTTCATTAAAAAAAACGTAAGACTTTCGAAAGCCCACTAATAAAAGCTCTCTGCAAAATATTAGTTATAAAATTAAATAATGATTATTAAACTTGAATATTCATTTTATAAATTTTTGTGGAAAATTATCAAAAATAACCAATAAATTAACGAAATACATATTTCTTGAAAATGCACATTCTATTTTCATCAAGAAATGATTTTAATAATAAAATGCGCAAAATGTCAAATTAAATTTCAACTTTTGTTGACTTTTAATTTTAATCACAAACTTTTGTTGACTGAGCCATAATAGTCATACCGTGAAATCGTTTAACGGAGTTGTTCATCCGTCCCGTTAAATCATTTAACATCGTGCCTTTTTTAGCTAAGTCAATATGGTTGAAATATAAAATTTGCGAAATAACTTTTAATTTAAATAAAATATTAAGAAAGTTGATTTTATGAATTTAGGAAACTTTACAAATATAAAGTCTAGAATTTTTAACAAACAAAAAGATTTGTCATGTTTAATTATGAATATTCACTTCTTTTAATTGCTTAATAGAGTTAAGATTTAGGGTCTCTTAATTATAAATATCTTTTTAAATTGTTCATAGTTTCATGAGCTTTTACACGTATTCTTTCTTCATATATATATACTAGGAAGTTACCCGCGCCAAGCGCGGGATAAAAAATTTACGTAATAGAAAAATAAATGTTTATTGGTAAAAACAATGTGTAGTATAAAATGAGATAAAAAGAATTTGTATCTCATGTGATCCGAGTTAAACGCGGAGTTTAACTTTGAAGTATATATACAAAATATATTTTATTTTGGTTTTTATAATGTTTTATTTACAAAAAATTATTACTATTACTATTTTAATATTTATCATCGAAAAAAATTATCATTGTCATTTCGATGTTGAATACTTACCACGTATAATTTACTATTTATCATTAAAAAGCAATAACTACATAGTGTTTTGAAACCATGATATGACTCGTTTAACAATGAAAAGTATGTCAACCTGGTCTCTATTTTTCATAAAACTCGGACTATTAAAACCTCAGATAAAATACTGAATTTTCGGGGGCTCGAGTCAATTTTGTGTTCAAGTTTTGTCATTTGTCATGAACTTGTATGTTTAATACAATTTTACAAAATAATATTGTTATTTATAAATGAACAATATATTTTATCATTCTTTTGTGCAAGAATATAACATACAAACATTAGGAAAATTATAAAATTGTGTTTTTCATTGGTTTTTTAAATATTTTAAACATATTGTCTAGGAAGGTTTAATCACTCTTTCATGTCTAAACTTATCCGAAATTTTTTTGCTCAAATTTTGGGAACCGGTGATTCAACCGATGAGTCGGGTAAATTATGTGTTCAATTTTTGTCATTTGACATGAATTTTGGTGTTGAATACAATTTTACAAAATAATATTGTTATTTGTAAATGAACAATATGTTTTATCATTATTTTGAACTCAATGTGATAGAATATAACATATAAATATTAAGGATATCTATTAGAAATTATAAAATTATGTTTCTTATGAATTTTTTAATATGATATTTTCTATATTTTATAAGGTTTTCAACATTTTTTAATATATTATCCATTTATTATGTCAATTTAAGACTCTTTTGTGATAAATTTGGGTTTTTTTGTGTGTTTTTATGAATTTTTAATGAATCTTTTAACAATGTGGGACCATGAATGCTCAGGTGATGACACATGTAATTTTACAGTGATTTTATCTCTTAGTCTCCTTTATTCATAATATAAGATTTCAATAACATGGATTATAACAATAAACATTTACAATCATAATTTTTAGAAAGCCTATAATCATAATTTTGGCTTTACTGATATTTTTTAATATCTAAATCAGTTACTTCAACATTTTTAAATTACTTTTCAAAAACCTTAAATCCGCACATGACGCGGAAAAATTACCTAGTAATTATTAAATTAAACTGCTATTTTAAATATTTCTATATTTATGGAGTTAACGACCGCTAAAACTAAAATATACCTTGAAAAACTGAAGAAAAGTGGATTTGTGGAATTCCATATACTTTCAGTCTTATGAAATATTATTCTTCATTAGTTTATTATTTTCTAATTTGGTGGTTTGAACTTTGAAAGGTGCGCATATGCCAGGTATATGAATAGTTTTTGCACAAAAAATAGATATTGAATAATTGGTTATGAATAGTTTTTGACACATAAGTCAAACAACTTGCTATCTATTATATGATTAGGAGAAAAAAATATACAGTTTTTATTCTGTTGTAAACAATGTTGGAAATGTCCTGAAATGTCGAGGTTTGAATTTGCATTTACTCTGGTTAGAGTCGTAATCTCGAGGTTTGAATTTCGTATAATATTAGTTGGTTATAATGTTTTGCTAGAGACTTCTTATAACCTATGGGTAGATATCATTACTAATATTATATGATCATCCAAGGTCATATACCCAAGCAAAATGAATCGATAAATATTTTTTTGTGTTTAATATAGATAAAACCAAATTTTGGTTTAAAGAATTATTTATCTATACTATTATTAAGAGAAATTCACAAAACTACACCCTTTCAACCCTCCATTCATAAAACTACACCTAATTCAATATTTTCACAAGTTTACACCCTTTCAAAATTTTAAAAGCTTGATTTACCCTTTTAAAAATTACCAAAATTAAAAAATTTTCATTTGGGTTCGCTAATTAGTGTTTAGGGTATAGTATTAAGGGGGTAGGATTGTTTGAGTAGGGTTTATTTGGATTTAATTTTGAGTGTTTAGGTGTAGTTTTGTGAAGTATTTTGGAAATGGTGTAGTTTTGTGAAATGTAATTCAAATGGTGTAGTTTTATAATTTTCCCTACTATTAATTGGGAATGACAAATTTTGAGAAACCCTTCAAATTTGTTTTTAATTAATTTTAATATAAAGTAATTTTTGATAAAAAAATAACAAAAAATATTCTTATTAAATAGGATTAAAAATTAAAAACGAAATTAAAGAGAAAAATAAAAATAAATAGAAAAATATTCCTATTTAATAGGATTGAAACTAAAAAACGAAATTCAAGAAAATAAAAATAAATATAAAATTATTTAATAGGTAACAAAATGAAAAAATGAAATATACGAATAATTCAATTTTATAAAAATCATACAACATTAAAAAATATTTATAGTTTTTAAAAAATCAAAGTTCTAGAAAATTTTAATTATTTAAAAGTATATATTTTTTCAAGTAACACAAAATTTTATTTACGGGTTTAGTTTTAAATTTAAATGTAGATATAATTATAGATTTAACATCTAATTTGAATTAAGATTACGATCTCCACATATTTTAATTTACGTAAGGGATCACTAAAGATCACAAGTGGAATTTCAAAATAACAAATATAATTGTTATCATATTAAAAAAAATCATTTTCTATATAATATATATGTAATTTTCCGACGGGTCGAAAAATATCAAACATAATTTGTAACATATATCAAAATATTATTCGTAATATAAAAAATATATATAAATGTGATTCCAAAATATATTTTCAATATAGATCAATAAAAAATAAAATAAATTGTATCAAATTAATATGTTTATAAACATTACCCCGTGCGGGACGCACGGGTTCGAGCCTAGTTATATATCTTATTATATAAAAGTGAGCGTGTTTAATTATAACTCACCAGATCGTGACACGTGTCACAATTAAAAAAAAAGAGAAAATATAACTCACCAGATCGTGACACGTGTCACAATTAAAAAAAAAGAGAAAATCTGATTATATAAAATTGAGCGTGTTTAATTATAACTCACCAGATCGTGAAACATGTCACAATTAAAAAAAAATGTTAATAATGTTAATACTTTTAGGAAAAATGTTAATAATTTTATGAAAAAATGTTAATGATGTTTAGGAAAAATGTTAATAATTTTAAAAGAAAAAAAAATGTAACGTTTAGCAAAAAAAGGCAAAACAAAAAATAAGGTAAAAAGCAAAACAAAAAAAAGAAAAAAAGAGAAAGGAAAAACAAAAAAAAAGAAAAAAGTAACCAAAAGAAAAAGTCACATAATTATCAAATAATATCTTATTATATAAAAGAGAGCGCGTAAAATTATAACTCACCTGATCGTGACACGTGTCACAATATAACTCACCAGATCGTGACACGTGTCAATATAGAATAGATATAATGTTAATAATTGGTAAGAAATATAAATAGAAACACGTATTAATCAATAATGTTAATAATGTAGAATAGATATAATAATGTTAATAATTGGATTAATAATTGGGAATAAATATAAATAGAAACAGGTGTTAAGATATAATAATGTTAATAATGTAGAATAGATATAATAATTGGGAAGGAATAAGTTGTGCAAAACACTTAAACACGAGTTAAGTTCAATTTTTAATATAACTATAATGTTAATAATTTTTATAAAAAATGTTAATAATTTCAAAAGAAAAACAAAGTAACGTTTAGGAAAAAAAGGCAAAACAAAAATAAGAAAAAAGAAAGGAAAAACCAAAAAAAAGGAAAAAAATAATCAAACGAAAAGTGTTCACTACATCTATATATACATATCTAAAATCACTAAATTTCATTGTGCTCTCCTCTTTGTTCTATTTACTATTATTAAATTTCTTTTTTTTAACTCAAACAGAGAAAAAGATGAATTACATAGTTTCTAAAAGCCAAAAATTTTACTTCACACTAAATAAATTAGATCGAAACCGTCGTACGATAGTTCGTGTTATTCGAAAGTGGGAAGCTAGAAATCCTAGAGCAAATAATTTTTTTATGGGAGTCGAAATTCTACCAATTGATGAAAAGGTATATATTAGAAAAAGTACTTTCAATATAATATCTATTGTTTATGTAATTTAACAATAATCATTATTTTTTTAAGAAAAATACAATTCAAGGATTCGTGCATCACTCAATGATTCAAAAGTGTGGAGATCAACTAATGGAAGGAAACATCATTGAAAAATGTGATTTCAACGTACAATCTGCTAATACAAAGAAATACAAAGTCTCAGACCTTCAATCTTTTATCAGGTTTACAACAAAAATTACAAGTGTTGGTCAAGAAATCTACAAAATTCCATTACAGAAATTTAGAATTTTAACATATCAAAACCTGATCAAAAGGTTGAACATGACCGATGACTTATAAGATAAGATAAATAATGTACATATATATAAATAATTTATATCTTAATATATAAGATACTCACTTAATATGTTAAAATTTTATGCAGTTGCAATTGGTTATATTGTGGACGTAAGGAAGAACGAAATACGCGTAATGGTTAGTTATCAGATCGTAACATTTGTAATGGTTAGTTGAGATCGTGACATGTGTATTAAATTTGATAACTATACATTTTATAAAAAGGAAACTTAACAATAGTGAGAAAAACAGAAATAAGATAATAATCAAAAATAAAAAACTTAACATTAATTATCAAATAATTAAAAATAAAATAATCACAAATAAGGAAAAATAACATAAAAAAAGAAAAATTTAACAATATTTTAAAAAATAATCAATAAAAACAAAATAATTAGAAATAAGAAAAAATAAAAACGTAAAATTACTTGAAAAATAAAGAAAATATGTATGATAACTTATTTGTTATCTTCATGGATCCACTATCTAATTATTAATTTAAAATAAAAAAATTTCATGTAATAACAAAAGCAATGTAATAAAACAAAAAATGTGTTATTTTATTTCTTAATTGTTCGAAAAAGTAAAAATCAATTATTTACTATTATCTGATATGTTGTTATGTGTCTTTTATATTATTTGTTAATAAAATAACGGGTATAATATTATTTCCGTTTAAATCTAACTATAGTCTATAACTATACAAATTTAATTAAATTATTAATATATAATTATAAAATGTTTTTTGTAATTTGTCTGCGTATTAGATCGTGACATGTGTATTAAAATTGATACGTAAACATCTTTTAAAAAATTAACATTAATTATCAAATAATTAGAAATAAAATAAATTAATCCGAAATATAGAAAAATAAAATAATCAGAAATAAGGAAAATAACATAGAAAAAGAAAAATTAAAGAATATTTTAAGAAATAATCAATAAAAAAATATAAATAAGAAAAAATAAAAACGTAAAATTACTTGAAAAAAATAAAGAAAATCTCTATGATAACTTATTTGTTATCTTCATGGATCCATTATCTAATTATTAATTTAAAACAAATGTTTTTTCATGTAAATAACAAAAACAATGTAATAAAACAAAAAATGTGTTATTTTTATAACAAATTTATTAACAATATTAATATATAATTATAAAATATTTTTATGTAATTTATCCGCGTATTACGCGGGATTTCATCTAGTTATTATATAAAACTGAACGCGTTTAAGGTGAGTTTGACAAACATAATTATAACTCACGAGATCGTAACATTTGTAAGGGTTAGTTCAGATCGTGACATGTGTATTAAAATTGATACGTAAACATTTTATAAAATGGAAACTTAACAATATCGAGAATATAACAGAAATAAGGAAAATAATCAAAAATAAAAAAAATTAACATTTATTATCAAATAATTATAAATAAAATAAATTAATCAGAAATATAGAAAAATAAAATAATCAGAAACAAAGAAATTAACATAGAAAAAAAAATTTAAGAATATTTTAAGAAATAATCAATAAGAAAATTAGAAATAAGAAAAAATAAAAACGTAAAATTACTTGAAAAAATAAAGAAAATCTTTATGATAACTTATTTGTTATCTTCATGGATCCACTATCTAATTATTAATTTAAAACAAATGTTTTTCATGTAAATAACAAAAACAATGTAATAAGACAAAAATGTGTTATTTTTATTTCTTAATAGATGGTAAAAATCACTTATTTACTATTACCATATATTGTTGTGTATCTTTTATATTTATTTGTTAATAAAATAATGGGTATAATATTAGTTTCCGTTTAAATCTAACTACAATTGTACAAATTTACTAACAATATTAATATATAATTATAAAATGTTTTTATGTAATTTGTCCGCGTATACGCGGAATTTCATCTAGTAAATAGATAAGGCACGCTTATACGTGAGATTAAAATACACTTTTCTAAACCCATGAAAACCAAAATAGAAAATTTTAAAAACCATTCGAAATAATATTTTAACAATATTAATAATATCGATACAAAATTTTCATTGTATTCATTTTATCTCAATGATTATAAATAAAAAAAATTTATATAAAAATAATATGTGTAGCATATTAAATTATCGTCTTACTTAATGTAAGAAACAATAAAAAAACTTAATTAATTAATATAACAATTATTGAAAATATTATATTTTTCAGATGCCAAAAAATATTATAATTATCCACTCGTGGTATTTACTTTTTCCATTTAGATAGTTGCAATTATTTTAATTTCACTGTTCAATATACACATAATATAATAAACAAAAAAATGGATGTAGTTTTAGTATATGAACATCAAACTTATTTAAATTTTCATATATCTAATTACATATGATAAACAATGTTATATATCTTATCAATAAATATTTTTTATAATATATATGTATATTTTTAAATAAAGATTCATGAATGTACCTTATAAATCTTTTGTCGTATTTTCTAATTGAACAAAATCATTGTGATGTTATAATTAAAAAATTTCAAACGGTATTTGACCAAATATTTTTTCTTCAAAAGTAATTATATTTTCTTTCTTTTAATTTATATGAAACTTATGATTGAAGATTATAGTTGTAACTGTAACTCCATTGTTGTTGTGAAACTTGTAAGCAATCTCATTTGTTTATATATTAATTAATTATGTAATTTTTTTTTAGGATGAAAGTTATATTATATTTTTTGATATTGTTCAACTTAATATGATATTCTATTTTTATGATAAATATTGAATAATATAACTAACTTAATATCTAACTATTTTTGATAAAATTTAATTTTTCCCAACATTAAACTTAAGATTAAATTCCATTATGTAATTTTCTTTTACTTTTAGGAACGTAATTGCATTGTAATCAACTAAAAATTATTATGATATTTTTTAGGGAAAATTAGAAATAAAGGACACATTTACCTATAATTTGTTCCTTTAAACTTTTTAATGATAACTAGGGATTGTTTCCGCGCTACGCGCAGAAAAGTGTTCTAGTTTATTTTAAAGTTATTGTTTCAAATACTTTTTTATTTGTTTCGAATATTATTAAAGTTAACTATTATCTAATTTTATGGGGATTATATTGATTACTTTTTTTATTTTGCTTAATTAGTGAAATATATCGGTCTAAAAATATTCATTTTGAAAACATAATTTAAATACACATTTGATTGTAGTTATCAATTAGAAATTTGAGAGTAGATTAATTGTACAGAAAATCAAAAGCTAATTTAGATGTGGTACTAATTTGTGTAATCATCACAAAGGACTAAAAATTTGAAAAACACAGAAACTTTTTTGTTTCATAATTAGTAAAATTTTACTAAACAACATTTGATTGTGAACTGATGAATCTATTTTATAATTAGTAAACTTTTCTCATATGAATTGATTTCTTCCATTTCAATATGAAAACATAGCGAGTTTAAAGTTATGAAAAAATTATCAAATTTGTTTAAGATATAAACTTACACAAAACGATTAAAAAAAAGACCTACACAAAATATCTATAAAATTTTCATTACCATGACACTATTATCTCCTATATATGCATAATTGAAGTGAAAATATATGTTTAGTTTAGAGAAATTCACAAAACTACACCCTTTCAACCTTCCTTTCACAAAACTACACCTAATTCAATATTTTCACAAATTTACACCCTTTCAAAATTTTAAAAGCTTGAATTACCCTTTTAAAAATTATCAAAATTAAAATATTTTCATTTGGGTTCGCTAATTAGTGTTTAGGGTATAGTATTAAAGGGGTAGGATTGTGTGGGTAGGGTTTATTTGAATTTAATTTTGAGTGTTTAGGTGTAGTTTTGTGAAGTAATTTTGAAATGGTGTAGTTTTGTGATTCTCCCTTTAGTTTAGGGGGCTTACAAAATTACATATTTATAATTAGACTTTACATAATTACACTCATTTAAATTCAATTATATATAATTATATATACCTAAACACTAAAGACTTGATTGGTTAGGTTGTTGCTTTGATTTTTTCGTAAGATTTAGGTTGTTGATTTTTTTGTAGAATTTTTTGCTCTGGCTTTTAGAAAAACGAAAGCTTGTTTTTTTGCTTTAGAAAAAATTGTTTTGCATAGCAAAAATAAATTAAAAAAGAAATAAAGTGTCTTTGGAAATTATTTTAAATACAAAGCATGATTGATTTCTTTATGTGGTTGTAGAGAAAATATTGGTTTTACAAATTCTAAAGCCTCTACCAATCACCCCTAAAAATCAAACTTAAACAAATTTTAAACATCAAATTCTGCCCCTTTTAGCCAAAACCATAAACACTAAATCAAATGAATACCCTTTTAAAACTAACCGCAAAAAATTAAATATTGAAATCAATTTAAATTTTTGGATAATATTTAAAAGATAATTTAATCATTTGAATTTTTTGTATAATGTATATTCATAAAAAAGATTCAAATGGATATAGTTTTATAAAAAGTGTAGTTTTGTAAATTTTTCTTTAGTTGATTGAAAAATATACTTTGAATCAGAGCATTGCATTGACGATACAAATAACGCCAGCTTACAAAAATAACAAAACATAAACATCATCTTAAACTTTGATAATAAGATCGTAATACAACTCCTTGTAATCAAATCGGTCATATATTCAAAGCTTCTTAAAGATATCGTTTCACCAATAGTAGACTTGGTAGTTGATACCTATTCTCAACACCTTAGACAACAAAATTTTGCAAGTAAAAGTAATCCTAGTCCATTCGATTATAGAGGATACCGCGAAAGCATTTCTCTCGCCACAACAACATCATCACATTCATGCTCCATTAGAGCTCTCTCCACTTATTTTACAAATACTCGCTTACAACGGCGACAAAAATTTATAATAGTGTTTGCATACTTGGAAGCCTTGTGACGGAAACCTCGAGTTCTTTTACAATAATTAGCATCTTCGATTGTTATCACATAAGCCAGTTTCGTCTCTCTACATAAAGGCCCAACAAATAAAAACACATGATATTTGGAAAAAAGCTTAATCTTTTCTCTTGTCATCTTAAATCACATGGAATCAAGCACATGATACTATTAATTGATCATCCTCTATGACGATAGTAAGCAAATAACTCATACAAATACTAAACACTTGGTATACTTACATGATAGTAAAAATCCATAAGCAAAAGATGACTACAGATCGTCTACACCTAACACATATGTACATTAGTCTCAACCATAAGTGTAATGAAGTATTGAGCTAATTTGAATCTTAGTTTGTCTTATGGCTATATATATTTTCAGAACTGCTTAAAAATCCAAATTTTCAGAAAATAGAAATTGAGAAAGTTTAGAATTATGAAAACCTCAATCTCTTAGCCTTTAGATCAATCTCTCTAGATGCATCAATCGAAACGATGACCTGAAAACAAAAATATAGAGAGATGGTGGACCTTTGGATGTGCAACCATGATAAAAGTGGATATGTTCAGCAAGAGTCTCCTCGTGCAAGAGAAGAAGGTTACATAATCAAAATTATATTTATTGATTCTAGTTTCATGTGTGTGGCAAACTAAAAAGTTAGAAATCACCTCCCACAACTCTTACATCAACGTGGAGAAATTAGAGGATATCAATCACGATTCCAAAAATATTTTGTAAGATTTGTGCCGATTTCAATCTCTTGGATATAAGCGGTCTTGATTCCATTTTTAACAATGCAAATGTGCATAACAAAGATATGATACACATACAAAGTATCACAATACAATTTTACATTCATTGTTATATTGATCATTAACTTACTTGGTAATGAACAATTGAGCATGATGGCATTACTTTGTATAGACGGCGTCGTAATAGATTATGTGTCTACCTTCGAGACCACAACTCATCGTCCTTGTAGATTTGTGAATTGTGCCCCTTTGACCTCTTCCTGCAACGTAATAATATTTTTTTGGATAAATATCTTAATGTAGAGAAGATAAAATTTAAAAGCCTTTTTAACAAAAATAAAATTTATAATACCCTTAGGTAGACTATCCTCTCGCCTCGCATGTTGAAACCAGTAAACCATTTCTTCGCCGACCGGTTTAGTTTCGCATGTACCACCAAGCAGTACGAATCTAAAGCAAACCTTAAAAACCTCTCAAAAATCCAAAAGCTTGAGAACTCATCGTGGGTAGCAGGATGGAGAGAAAACTTGAGATCTTTCATCGGAAACTTCACTGAAGGTCCTATAGGGAGACACAATCTCTCTTTGGGGCCATCGCAAGAACAATCGCATGTTTCGTTTGGGTTTAAAAAATCCCCTTTCCCAAATTTTCTCTTATTTTTCCTTGTTCTAAACCAATGATTAGGAAAAAATAGGAGAAAGTTGTGACGATTAAGAATAAAGTTGTTTGAAGCCATTTTGAATTTGGTGTGTGATTTTGGTTCGGGTAATTTATTGTTTGTGTGGTTTTGGATTGACTTCTGATGGTTCGAATATATAATGTAGTTTTACGTTACTACACAATTAAGAATAGTAATTAGGTTTATTAGTGGGGTCATAAGTGGGGAAGGTTTGGGAGTAAAGGGCTAGTGGGCCATGGTGATTAATAAGAGTAATTAAAACAGATCAATGAAACGTAGTATTTAGTCCAAGTAACGATGGATGCTCTTCACTAAGATGATTGCTTACGTGGCAGGTTTTTAGCACATGAGAATTTGCCCACGTGGACATCTCCAGGAGTCCCAAGCTTCTCTTATTATTAGTATAAACTAGGAAATGTTCCCGCGCTACGCGCGGGGATGAAGTTTTATATGATTTTAAATTAGTTTATTTTTTTTTTGAATTTGATTTAAGCGGGAAATAAACTTGTTTTTATGACATCTTTATAAAATAAATAGTTTTTAATAATTTGATATTTTTCTCTAAAAGTAGCTTGAAATATGAATGTTTAATTTAGTGTTTAAAAGTTGTATCAATTTTTTGTCCACTCTAAATTGAGGTAATGTTCCCGGCATTTCTTTGTATCATACTAAAAAGACTTGCACTTATTTTTATTTATTATAAATTGGATAGAAAATACGCTAATTATATTCATTATCGATTCTTTTGAAATACATCGATATTCTATAATAATCTACTCATTAAAATTTATTTATTTTCTTGAATTATACTTGTTCCCATTTTTATTTTAAAAAATATTCATTATATTCGTTTCAGGAATTTAAGATGAAATTTCAGTTTTTGTCATTCTACGTAACTTGTAAGAGCATCTCCAATAGAGTTTCTTAGATGGATCTTAGCCGGTGGGGTCCAGAAAATAGTTAAGAAACCGACTCTTAAATTCCTTATCTAAGATTCGATCTTAGAGGGATCTTGCACTGTTCATGGACCCACTGGATACGTGGCGACCCATGATTGACGCGTTATTAAATTTATGTTTTTTATTTTTTTTTAAATTACACTGTTCATGGGTCCCATTGAATAATTAAGAAACTTTACCGGTTTCTCTGTTGGAGATGGTCTAAGTGAAAGAAAATTATCCTTTGTTATGTTAATCCACTAAATTGATTGTTTTTGAGTATTGTAATTTATCTTTACGAACTTAATTTTAAGAAATATTTATAATTTTTTATCAAAAATTAAGACGAACTTAATTTTAAGAAATATTTATAATTTTTTGATAAAAAATTAAGACGAACCATGATAATGCTTTCATACTTTATTTGGTCTATAACTATATGCGATGATTAAATTGATATATTGTTGAGTCTGTTTCTAGAATCTAATATAAAGAGGTGAAAAAGTTTGTATATTGAGAAAGTTTAGTTCTAACAAATATTTTTACAAAGTTTAATTAACAATTATTTAAATTAGAAATGTTCTAGGTGGAAGACCTTTTGTTGTTGTTGTTAGCCTTATTGGTTATAGTAATATCATCGAAAATTCTTCTAATCCTTTCAAGCTTTATTCCATGATGAATTTGACATGCTTGAATGGCTAAAAAACATGTCAAAGAGAGTACATAAATTTAGAGGATGAATTTGGAATCAAAATTTGTGTTAAATGAGTATTATTTATTTCTTTTAGATTCTTAATGTTAAATATTAAAACTAACTATTGTACACCAATTATATATAAAAGTAGATATTAAAAATAACTCACAAGTCACAACAAATGATTTTGGTTTAATTAGATCAATTAATTTGCTTATTTTGTTGTGGATTCTAAACCTATAGACATACATGGTTCTCTTTACACATGACAAACTAAACTTCATCTATCTCCATAACTTTCCTCTGTTATTCATCTCTTCTACTTTCCACCATAAGCTTCCTCTCTATGCTTCTTCTTCCTCCTCAACTTTCCTCTCTTCTTCAATCTTCTTTGTATTGCTTTTAAAGTTCACCAAAATTCTCCATATTCCATTGTCACCGCTCTTCACCCATTGCCAAAACTCACATCTCTTTTCATGGTAAATAATATTCTTCTTCATATAATAACATGTTTCTCAAGCAAAGGTGGCTCCCCTTCAGCACCATTCAGCAACATTTGTTTCATACACTAACCAATGAAAACTACTAATTATGATCCACTATAAAGCGATACCCCTATATAGATATAATTAAAATATGAATATACAAGTTGGAGTACCGAAACACAATTGGTTAGACAATTTTAAAAAGTATAAGATACACTTTTAAAAATGTAAATTTGGAGTACTTACCTAGCAATATCGGTGATCTAGATAATTTTTTGTCGTAGGAAATTGTCAACAAAAAAACTTCATTTTTCTTTGGGATGATGTTAGTGTCTTTCTTTGGCTCATGCGGACCGTGCAATGTTTTTGAGATTGTCCCCATTGAACATCTGTCTCCAATATCGTAGTTTGTATTGTTCGTCAAAGATAAGACCACTTCAAAAACAATTAGCATAAAATTACCATAATAAAAGAGGTCAACAGAGTTATTAGCATAATTAACTTGTAGGTACACAACACGAAAACACCCATTAGTTCATCGTTGTTGTCTCGATTCAACCTCACACCAAACTTGCCAAATAATTCAAAGTTAGGGAAAAAATTCCAAGGCTATGAGCAAACTTTTTGGAAATTTATATCTCTTTATATGACCCCGGAAGCAAAAGAAAAAGAACTGATGAATGATTACCTAGAAAAAAATCAAGTCTTGTGAGCAACTTATAACAACTTAGTTGTCTCTCAACACTATTCCGGTGGCAAAAATATCAATGGCAACAAATTGAAATTTTGGCATAACCGTGATTACCATTTTCCGAATTCGAAAACCTAACACCTCTCACAATCCTAACTCGAGAGATGGTTAAAGTGAAAGCCTTTGAAATTATTTTATCAAAATAAAACCTAAAAGAAATAGTCCCAAATATATCTTAGAGCAAATAAAACCTTTTTTCCTTGATTCATCAATCAGATCGACAAATTAGAAAGTGGGAGGTGAAAACAAAGTCATAGAGTAAAAGGTGTAAGAATTATCAATTATATAAGCGAATTGATGGGAAGAGAAAGAGGCGCCGATTTAATCAATTACATATTCTGTAAACACAGTAATGGCCTTTCACAATCCCTTCTTCCTAAAATATGTTGTTTTCTTCCCCTTATAAAAACGAAACAAAAAACATTTATAACTTGTGTTAAAATTCACTAAGAATATCCCATGAACACTAAAATTAAGAAAACGATTTCGAGAGCTCACATGAGTGATCCACGATCGATTTAGTATCAAACCATGGAACTATTTGAATCTCGCTTGACTTCTATATATATAAAAGGAGAAATTGTTCAATTGCCTAGAAGTTTGAGAGTTTATTCTAAAGTAGATAGATTCTCAAATCTCAACTACGGTGAATTTATTGAGGAATAATGGAGCATTTATTTGAGAAATAATAAAGCGATGAGGTAGATAAAGCGATGAATTTACTAAAGCATTGAAGCATGCTAACGTGTCAGCTATATAGAGTTTTTGCTTTGGATGAGGTGACACTCCCAAGAGTCCCAAACTCTTATTATTAGTATAGATTTGTCCATATAAACCTTTTAAAAATTAAATTCCGAAAATACCCACAAATTGAATCAAGCTAAAAATATATAAATATACTAAATCATAAATAATTTAATTAAAACAAAAGAGGGCACATGCTCGATCGATTAAAAACAAATTAGGTTTTGCTTTCTTTCTCTCGCTCCATCGTCTTCTTTATTTTATGTTGTTGTTGTTCTTCTTTTATGTTTTTCTTCTTTTATGTTTATGTTTCACCATCTATAATATTTATGTTTTAATCATAATTTATCTTTTGCCTACAAAATGTGTAGTTATGTCTAATTACTAATACCACTAATTTTCGAAAATACCACTTATTATCAAAAATATCACTATTTTCATAAATACCACTAAAATAGTTTTATAATATCAATTATAAAGAATAAGAAGACAAATGATATACATACACATATGACTCATACGAAACACAATACATATGATGATGAAGATTGAGATTTCTTAACACGTAACGTGTTTGTTATTAGCGCTTGAAAATGCAATATAAAACCGATCCAAACATTATAGTGTTTGTCAAAACTAAGATGGCTACAATGAACACAAAACTATTTTGAATATATTTTGAATATAACAATTAATCACACTAAAATACAAAAAACATAGAACATAAAATCGCTAAAGAAAATAGTTTAGATAATATGAAAACAAGCACTTTCTTTAAAACAAAGAACAAACAAATAATAGTTGCAATGAGTGAAATGCAAAAATAGTAAGAATTAAATTAAAATTAGATTAAAATCGTAAGTGTGAAAAATATCCATCTATGTCATTGAAAATATTTTTAGGTTATGGTGAAAAAAACAAAATAACGATGAAAAAAACAATTATATAAGTTTTCTAAAAAGTCTAGAATATCATTTGTAGTTCAGAATGATATTTTATGAGTTGTAAAGTCTAGAATATGTATTCTAAATTATTCAAATCTAATGATTACGAGTTGTAAAGTCTACAAATGATATTTTACGAGTTGTAGAATACGTATTTTGAACTAACAAATTATTCTGAATAATTTAGAATAAATATTCTAGACTTTTTAGAAAACTTATATAATTGTTTTTTTCATTGTTATTTTGATTTTAGTAAATTATTTATTCTAAATTTAGAATAAATCATAGTAAAGTCTAGAATATTTATTCTAAATTATTCGAAAAAATAGGAAAACATTAACATTAAAGTAATTATATTATCTAAATATTTATCCTTAAAAATAGAGAAATTCACAAAACTACACCCTTTCAACCCTCCCTTCACAAAACTACACATAATTAAATATTTTCACAAGTTTACACCCTTTCAAAATTTTAAAAGCTTGATTTACCCTTTTAAAAATTACCAAAATTAAAATCTTTTTATTTGGATTCGCTAATTAGTGTTTAGGGTATAGTATTAAGGGGGTAGGATTGTTTGGGTAGAGTTTATTTGGATTTAATTTTAAGTGTTTAGGTGTAGTTTTGTGAAGTATTTTGGAAATGGTGTAGTTTTGTGAAATGTAATTCAAATGGTGTAGTTTTATAATTCTCCCTAAAAAATAGGGATAATAATAGGAAAACATTAACATTAACGCCATATTGCGTATGTCTCCAAGCAGTCCAAACAAACCATTGTGTTCGTCTCCATTCACCAGCAAGTTGACTAGTTTTTTCGAGTCTGAGTACAGCTTAAGTTCGTTGATACCTCTTAGTTTTGCTTGCTCTAGGGTTGTAAGGATAGCTCATGCTTCAGCCATCAGGGCTGAAGTCACATTGTTCTTCACCATCAGAGCTAATAAAGTTCTAAACTCTCGTTTTGAAACCCTGATTTTTGAAAATTAATTTGGATATCTATGTCACCAAAGTGCATTTACTTTTTCGGTCACTTCTCGTAGAGAACTCTACGATTAGTTTAAGCGTGTTTGAGCTGAAGCAATTTAGGGATGGATGACCTTCGGGGCGCTCTAAATCACCGCCCGCTTTGCGCCTAGCGCTTTCTTGAACACTGGGTTTACCACATGTTAAATTTTAGTTTAGAACATTCTTCCAAAAAAAGATTCTGTGATTACACTGGTCGATACCAATTAACTTAGTCAAAATTCATTTCCGTTTAACTGACTAGATTTTAAAACATGGTCAAATATACGATATGTGTCCACTAATGATTAAGATTCAAATCTATAAATAGGTTTGGTAAAGTAATTAGAGTAAAATCAATAAGACATTAGAAGAAAAAAAAACATAACACAAACAAAACAAAAAAAAAGATGGAGAAGAAGTGTATGTTGATGATGATGATGTTGGTGGCATTAACAATGATGCCATTACCAACCATGAGTGAATCATACGACGCATGTGTTGATAGATGTATACACTCATGTCAAATATGGTATGTCGGTATAGACAAATGTATTCACGATTGTATTGGCACCAAATGCCACAAACCAATAGTACACCACCGGTATGTATTATAATGTTATATGTTCATGTATGAATGTATACTTATTTATGTATGATGACATGGTTCTATCTTTTGGTGGCAAATTGGGAATGGTTTTGCAGGAAGGCGGCTAAAGGCATGTTTCAAGAAATCAATGCATAGATAAAGAGATAGGGCTGGGCAAAACACCCGAACCCGAAAACCCTAACCAAAACCGACCCGAGAAAACCGGTTCGGGTCAGGTACGGGTAATACAATATTACCCTATTGGGTCCTAAAGTCATGGATCCGTGGGTATCGGGTAAACCCGAATCGAACCCGATATCCAAACGGGTACTCGATTACTCGTTATTACATACATTTTTACATATACTATATATGATTATATCTAATATCAAACTATAAATACATTTATATCCAAAATTTTCAGATTAGTTACCTAAACTTAAATGCATTTATTTGTAAAAACTTAAAATTAAATTTATTTTTACTCAAATACTTGAATTTTCAGAGTATATATTTTCAAAAAATTAATAATGTCGTAAAATTTGCGGGTATTTGGGTAATTTTTCGGGTAAATGGGTCACTTTTTGGGTTTTCGGTAAAAATACTCGAAGAAATTATCATTTATTCGGTTATTTCGAGTACTTATTCGGTTCTTTTAGTACTTCGGTTACAAAATTAACCGAACCGTTGATAACCGAAGAGTAATTCGGTATTAATTGAATCTTTGATTGAAGTACAAAACCGACCCGAACTCAAATAGCTCCGAATCGGACCGAATCGAATTTTTTGAAATATACCGATTGGGATCATGTTGCTTCACACCGAAAACCCGAAACCCAATTGGGTGGATCCGAAACCCGGTTGGGTATCCGATTGTCCATGCAAATAAAAAGATAAGAGAGAGGATTACCACACAAACGACGACGTTATAATTGATAATTATGCTTTTGCCATCTTCTCCTCATAACCTCATTGTATGGTTTTAATAGTAATAAAGAAATTATTATAACTCCTTTTTTAGAAACCAAACAACCTCGAGTATAGTGAGCATAATCATGAGATTTCATAGAAACTGGTGCCCTAGTAACCTCAAATGCATTCACTACTTCTTTGGCAATATTTCTTACTTGAAAACTCAAATAAACAAGATTTTTTACTAACAATTTAATTGACTAATGGGTTATGATACAAAAGGTCCAATCTTTTGGCTCACATTTGTTCCGAAAGATTTTGGGTCAAGTCCACGTTACGGTACGTTCCTATATGGCTATATCATTCCAGATTCGGTCCAATGCGTAAAGGTCACATACTAGTTTCAATGCAACTCTTGCACTTTGGTATGAAGATCTGTGATTGGAAAGAAACTAGTACTTAATGTGAGAATCAAAACTTGAAGTAGTGGAGATTATAATAGAAGATTTTGGTTGTGTGTTTTTACTTACTTTTGAACAGCATTGATGAACTTGGCGAGAATGACAGATTCAATGTGTGATTCAGAAAGTGTCAAGAGATGATTCAAGCATCCGTTCCATGCACCAAAAGTACTAAGAGTCTTGCTTATTGGAACTCGTTTTTGACAAACGGCTTATATCATGTTTCCGTTTAAGTTTCCGGTTAATAAAGTTAGCGGAATGAACCGATTATGGGCACGATGTAATCATCGCCGTGAGCACTATATGACAATGTAATATTATGTCAAAAATGGAGTTGGTTTGCATGAGAAATAGAAGTTCAAAGTGTATGACTTAAAAAACTTGTAAAGTTTCTAAATTTTGCCAAGTGTAACAACTAGGAAATGTATCACTTTGAAAGTTAAAGATAAAATTCTCTAAGATATAATGTGGAGAGATTTTACAATGTTTAAAATCTTATATACACTTAGGTGTATTGCAAAGAGGAGATATCTAAGTCGGATTTAGGCTTTGGGCTTCGAAAATTGACTAATGGGTCATGATACAAAAGGTCCAATCTTTTGGCTCACATTTGTTCTGAAAGATTGCCGATCAAGTCAACAAAATATCTCATAAATGTACCATTCAACAAAATTCTATTATCATGTTAGATAATAAATTATCATCACTTCACCTTGTAACTTCCATGGGAATGTGACTATATAATGATATTCATTGTTTTTCCATAAGATATGTTTTAGAGAAAACACATTCATACACATTGAAACACATGAACAAGGAAACAATCCTTCACATTTTCTTCTTAGTTTTTTTTAGAAAGTACAACACGGTTTATAGGTTCAAAGTTATGATCTCGAGTGATGTGAAACATAAGTATCAATGCAGTTTTATCCTAAGATTCGGAATGTCATACAACCGTCACACTACGGGGCATTTACAGAATTAATAAAAGAGATTCGGTGTTGACTTTGCATCCCCATCTTTCCAAATTCTTGTCTTAGTATTTTTATTGTTGTAATATTAATTTATGTACATATTTTATTCATTAATATTTAGTTTGCCATTTTGTAAAAATTGTGTTCTTACATCTTCAATCTCATTGCTACACTTTGTAGCAAACGAGATGTTCGGTACTAAACACATACAAATGTTAAAGACAACGACAAGTGATTTGATAGGATGAAGGCAACGAGAAACAGAGATATTATAGTAAGCACAAACTTAGAGCATCTCTAACTCTTCTCGATTTTGGAAAAAAAATCATCTCCAACCCTAGTCCATTTCCTATTTCAAAATGGAGAAAACAACTTTTCTACTTTATTTATGGAGAAATTTTAATCTCTACTCCATAATGGAGATGAACTATTTTAACTGCATAATAGTCCTTCAAAATTTAATATTCATTTGTTTTGTTATTAATTTATGTTTTAAATCAAGTGTTTGTTATTAGTAAACTAAAAAATATGAAAACAATATTTTTTTTGCAAATAAATATTTAACAAATTTTAAATTTCAAAATACAATAATAACACAAAATAAACATACAAAATTGATTTTTAAAATACAACAACAAGAAACCAAAACAAAGATTTAAAAAAAAGAGTTAAAAATCCACTAATGGAAATAATTGAATAATATCTATGTTTTATTTTATGATGTAATGTAATTTTAATTACATGGTTTTATTAAAATATTTTTTATTAATTTTGTAGAAGATAAATAAATAAGGTTAATTTTTAAATTATAGAAGTTGGAGGCAATATTTGTAATTAATAAGAAAGTGAGAAAAAAATATACTTAGAATATTCTTTTAAATATTCTTTTATGGAGTAGAAAATGGAGAAATACATTGGAGTAAAATTCATCTCCATTTTGGAGTAGAAAATGGAGAAATACATTGGAGATGGTCTTAGGATATCTTAAATGATTAGGCTGTGCCAAATAAGTGTTCATTGATATGTATCATTCTTTTTAAAACATGATGAAGTTAAACCCACGTATTAATTGCATTAGAAAAGACCATGAACTTAAATCCTCTTACATATCAGAATTTTTTTATTTAATTAGAATTAATTAAAGAGGAATTCACAAAACTACACCATTTTATCTTTTCATTTACAAAACTCTACCCAATTCAATATTTTCTCATATTTACACCCTTTTAAAATTTTAAATGGTTGATTTACCCTTTCAAAATTTACCAAAATTAAAAATTTTCATTTGAATTCGCTAATTAGTGTTTAGGGTTTAGTGAAAATGAGGGTAGAATTGTGTGGGTAGGCTTAATTAGGGTTTAATTTTTAGTGTTTAAGTGTAGTTTTGTGAAGAAATTTTTAAATGGTGTAGTTTTGTGAAATGTAATTCAAAAGGTGTAGTTTTGTAATTCCCCCTTAATTAAATTGGAAAATATGTTTTTCTTGTGAGATATGAGAAACGTTTATCTATGATTTTTTCTCATAGCATTAATGAAAAATTAATGTTAATATTTATGAAAAATATATAATATATTTCCTCTTAGAAATAGAAATTTGGCGCAATAATGAAATTTTTGTTTATGTTCTTTATTTTCACTTCTTGTGTATGGTTTTAAAATTTTATTTTCATTTCCATTTCAACATGATTACAGTTGAAGTAAGATTTTCCGTTAAAAAACTCAAATTTTTTGACATATGTCTTCTCGTTTCTTTTGACATGTGTTTTTCTTTTAATTCAAAATTAGATGAGAACCCGCACGTACGTGCGAAATTTAATATAGTTTTAAATTTTATATATTTATAATTATTTAATGTTAAAAATATATATATTAAATTTTTTCACCGACTTGGATTATATGTAGATAGTTTCTTATTTCATAAAATACATTAAATAAAACATGTAGATTGTACGAGGAATGGTTTAACGCGGATTCATCCGCGTATTAGAAATATTTAAATTTTTTACCCCGAGATATACCTTCCAAGATGTCTTGATACAAATATAAAAATAGTTTACTGAATTATATTTAATATAAAAATCAAAATTATATTTATATATAATTTTATATTTGGAATATAATTTAGTTATATATTATGAATTATTTATGCTATTTTTTTACCCGTTGCTAAATTACACATAAATATTTGTGCATAAATTGAATTCGATTTAATCTCATAACAATTATCATTCGTTTAAATTTGTTTTGTGATCTTTTAACGACCCGTTACAAAAACTAAAAGGAAAATTACAAAACTACACAATTTGAATTGTGTTTTACAAAATAGGTCATTTCAAAGTTATTTTTAAAAACTACACCTAAACACCCAAAATTAAATCTAAATAAATCATACCTACACAAAATTTATCCTTTAATATTATACTGTAAACACTAATTAGCGAATCTAAATGAAAATATTTAAATTTTGATAGTTTTTTTAAGGATAAATCAACCTTTTAAAATTTTAAAAGGGTGTAATTATAGAAAATATTGAATTAAATGTAATTTTGTGAAAGAAGTGTTGAATTGGTGTAGTCTTGTAAATTCCTCAAATTAAAATATGTATTTGTTATTATGATTTGTATAATTTGTATTCGATTGTGCCTGAGTATGGGCTTTGTAAATTCTGTAAATTGACACAAATTATAAACATAGATTAATAAAAAAATGTAGTAGCATTGTATTGTAATTAAAAAAAATTTTAAGGGCAATTTACAATAATGTTTTCCAAATAATAGATAAGATAAACAAACAATTATTTTTACTAGATATAAATATATTATTATATTAAAAACATTATAAATACCCCGTATTTTTTAAATTAAGTTTTTTAGGGAGAATTACAAAACTACACCATTTGAATTACATTTCACAAAACTACACCATTTCAAAATTACTTCACAAAACTACACCTAAACACTCAAAATTAAATCCAAATAAACCCTACCCACACAATCTTACCCCTTAATATTATACCCTAAACACTAATTAGCGAACCCAAATGAAAAGATTTTAATTTTGGTAATTTTTTTAAGGGTAAATCAAGCTTTTAATTTTTTTTTAAAAATGTAAATATGTGAAAAAATTGAATTCGGTAGAGTTTTGTAAAAGAATAGATGAAAGAGTGTAGTTTTGTGAATTTCTCTTTTTATAATGTTTTCTCTTATCAAGCTCTAAAATGTTGCTCTAAAATGTTGTCGTGTGTGGTTGTGTTACTTTTGAGACGTGTCCTCTCTTTTATTTTAAAATAAACTGATTAGTATTTTCATTAGATACAATTATATCATTATATTAAAAAATTACATTATCATTTTATAATAGATCCGCTTGTTGATGTTTAGTTGCTTTTTTGATAGCTTTTTCCAAAAGTGTACGTTTAGCTATTTTGTGATTTGTTAACTTAGCATAATTTTCCCTAAGTGTAAGTAAGTAGGTAACAAAGAAAATTACGTAATTTTTTTATTTGAGTTTTTCACGTTTTACAATTATTTTTTCATTTTGAGCTTCTGAAGATTTATAATTTGTAACAAGTGTTTTTTTAGTTTTTCAAACATGTATATTTTACAATTTGATTTGTAATTACTATTTTTTTATTTTTCCAAACTTATATTTTATAATTTGGTAATGAATTTATTTTCAATCTTTTTAAAATTTGTATTTGACATAACTATTTATGAAAAATAGGTATATGCTGTTAACGGAAAATAGATATATAAGTATACAACTAATTACAAATGTTCCAAATTTACCTTTAATAAAAATAATATATTTAAGTTAGATAACGACGTGTTCACTAATTATTGGTGGTTTTAAATCTTACTTGGACGATTTTAACATTAAATGAATTCAACTTTTATTAGTAATAAATTGCAAAAGATACAATAGTTATGGTTTTTGCGTTAATTTATGAAATATACTCACAATTTTATCGTACTTTCCCATTAACTATGTTAAACGTTTTTATTATTATGAATTATCACCGAAGTTTTTCGACTATTCATTTCGGACAATTTGGTGAACTTATGATTTGGTGAACCAATGGGGACCATAAATAATTAGTTATACCGTTAAAGTTTTCACTAAACCCATACACTAATTGAAAGTAATATTTTCATAATATATTTGCTATTGGCTTACATCTACTATCATAGAGTATGTGAATTATAAACGCTAAAAGAAAAGTATTTAACTAACTTGAATTATAATTTTATGAAAACAACGTCGAATTATTCTTTCGATTAGTATGTATTTATATACACACCTTCATAACATAAAAAATGAATTATAATATATATATATATATATATATATACACAATGTATGTTTTCCTCCTAATCAACTTGATTATTGTGTGGCCTCAAACAAATCTGAGAAGTAACGGTGAAGAAGAAAGCTTCGTCGCAAGGTAGGCTTATACCACCTGTTGAATGATAAAACCCAAACTCTTCTTCTGCTTTCCTTAACAAAGCTTGAAAAGATGGTTTGTTCAAGTAATAAACCGGAACAAGAAATCTCTTCTTCTTAAGATTTACTCCAACGTAAACAGCCAAGAATCCTTTCGGAGTCGAAAATGGCGATGATTCTGAAGTAAAAGATCGAAGAATGATTTGCTTTGTAGCATTAAAACTCCTCATGAAAAGCCATTAGAAATCTTGATTTTTTTTTTTTGAGAGAGAGAAGGTTTGAGTTTGGTTTGTGAGCTAGAGGGTAATGTAGGTTTCTTTATATATACTGGTGAAAATTAGAAAGGTTTAATAAAAGAGAAACGTACAATGTATGAGTAGTAGTATTGTGTGTGTGACCTACAAGGACATGTTTTTGGCAGACAGATTAGTTATAGCATTTGTAGTTTAGTAAAGTGTTTTTTTTTTTGATAACCCTGGTGTCCTGACCCTCACCGAAGTGAGTACAGACTAGTCAGTTGGGGTTCGAGGCGCGCAACGGTCCACACGTCCTGTCGGCACAACGGACACGTGGTCCAAGGACAGTTCCAAAATGTCGTTTCAGTGACGTTGCAGCCCGTATGTGAATACCGCAGTGGTCGGGGTTCGAACCCAGGTGGCGGAACTCACAGCCGTGAGCCCTTTACCAACTGAGCTAGAAGCCCCGGTTGTAAGGTGTTTAATTAATGATCTTCATGTTTCAAGGATCTAAGCAGGTTAATCTCTATCCTTTTGGATGTGAATCTTTTCCCAAAAATAATCAAACTCGTAAACTCTCAACGACATGGACTACTACCAAGTTAGGTTGGTCAAAAGAACCCAAAAAAAAAAATACATATTTTATGGTGAGAAATAGACATGAAAACAAGTAGTTTTTTTTGTTAAACCAGGAGGTTCTGGGCTGAAGCTCATAATCTTCCTAGACCTGCGATCAGCCTTTGATAATACCAATTAATGGCGTAAATCATCTCTCCAAACGCGGTTCGAACTCAGGAGCACAACATCACCAACAAATGCGATTAACCGACTGAGACAACCCGTCGTTGGTTCATTAAAACAAGTAGTTCAATTAGCAACAAGGGTCTAAGAAAATATTCTTTAAACAAGTAGTTCAATTAGCAACAAGGATCAAAATATGTATATAAAATTTATTTTTTTAAAGAAAATATGGATTAAAAAGCCTTAAAGTTTGGTTAAGAGAAAATAACCACATGAAAACATGTTGTTCAATTGGTTATTTTCTCTTAACCAAAGTTTAATGCTTTTTAATCCATATTTTCTTTAAAAATAAATTTTATATACATATTTTGATCCGAGTAGAAATATTTTCTGACACCCGCCGCCGACAAAAACAGTTGAAACCACTAGCCTGACATCTTGTTGTAAAATAATTAACGTTGGGATGTTGAGAAATGGTGTGTGTCCTACATGACTACGTGCATGTGGCCAATGGCTACGTTACATATTGGTTTGGTCTAAAGCTGTCAATGCCAAGATTGATACTTTTTTTTAACTAATTAATAGAATTTGTTGTAACGCGGTAATGCATGTCATGTATAACACAATCTTAATTTTATGTTTTGTTGATATTTTTTTTGTCCACAGCATATATAATATACACGTAAAGGAACTAGACTGACACAAAATATGATACTCATATATAGAAACCTCTAAGTTATATATGTGTCTTGCTCTTGTGAAGTGTAATGAATCTTTTACTATTAATTGCTTTTACTTTGTTTCAAGTAACTAAGCTTATATGTGAATTGTGAAATTATTGGCAAAAATATGGCAAACTTAGAAAACTATTCACAATCATTTTATGTTTCATACTAAATGTTTTATTCTATGGTCGAAGATGTATTTTATCTTTATAGTTTTAAAATTTTTACCAAGTTAGCTAGTGGCAAAAGTATTTCTTGATACTAGCTCTTGTAGTGCATATCAAACTTTGTAATATGGAGTTTTATTATATACTATATATAGTTATATGCTATATATTCAATTTGAAATCAATGTACCCGAAAACCATAAGATATAGCAATAATTATCTAATATAATTGATTTCAAAAGGTAACTATTTAAATATCCATTTTCAAAATATCTTTGATTTCGAAAAAGTTCCAAAATATCTTTGAAATTCAAAAAGTACAAAAATATCTAACCCAAGTGACAAACAAATATGATTAGACTTTATTTTTTTTTGTTTCACGAAACAAGTCGGACCAAAGTACGTACGGGTGTCTTTCATAGGCATCGGTCTCATCTCAAGACCCTTTTTTAGTATTTATTGAGACGTTTAAAGAAGACTTTAAAGCTGTATTTAGGCAAGTAATATGACTTGATGATAACTCCAAAATAGTGAAAGAAAAAAGATCACATGGGACAAAAAAAAGTGTTGAAGAGTCGTGGAACTTTTGTTTAGTTAGAGAAATTCAATTTAGGTTTCACATTATCAACAAAACAAAATAAAATAAAATAAAATAGAACAAACTATCATGTACCATCTTCACTTGTCTACTTCTTCAATCACATGTACACTACGGAAGATGATAATCACATTATTAGGTCTTTTCTCTACTCAATTGTTTGAAAATGGTATTAAAAAACATCTTCATAAGACAATGTCATGTGCTATTTTATCTATAACTCACTAAACTAACCTCTCTTCTTCACATTTTTTTTGTCAACATTTGGGCCACAAATAGCCGACCCAATAGCCAAACCTACACAATCGTAGGTGCGGGGAATCGATCCCGGGTGGGGTGGTGCTACCTGCCTCATGTGGACTTATGACTGCCACTAGACCAAGGCCACTTCCCGCCTTTTTTCACATTCAACATGGTATAATCACGTATTAAAGAGATTTACTGACTTTTGAAAAGTTTTCGGTTTCCAAGACTATATTATACTCCGTCCATTTCAATCCAAATGACATTCTAGAGTTTTACACATATTTTAAGGAATTTATATTTTCTATAAAAACATTACTCCGTTCTCTTATGTTTGATGTTTTAGAAAAAAAAATTGTTTTTAAATGTTTGATTTTTTCAAATATCAATGTAGTTTTACGTATTGATATTTGTGAATTGTAGTTTTCAAAGTATATTAATTGAGAGTTTTGAAACACTATTGGTCTAGAATATTGAAAATTGTTCAAAACATATTTATTAGTAGTTACTTATGTGTTTTTTTATTTTGTGTGAAAAACCTATAAAATCAAACAATAAAAACGGATGGAGTATTAAATATAATTTTATCAACCAATAGAAAAAATACTATCAAATTCATTTAATTTTTACATTGATTTATTAAATGTCATTTATTTTGTAAATCAAAAATTAGGCTAGAATGTCATTTATTTTGAAATGGAGGGAGTATTACATTGCCTATTTTTCCATTTTTTGTTAACCCTGATTTTTGTTAAAACATCCCTAAAACATATTATGTATTACATTTTATGAATTATTTATCTATAAGAAGAACTCTCTCCATATGAGTGACACATCATCAAAAATATTAAATACATAAATAAAATAAAAATTTGATAAATTACATTTATTATTAATAAAAATCAAATAAGAAACCATTATTGACATAAAGTCATTTAAAAATAAAATATTATATTATATAAAATAATAAATATATTCAAATTCAAACTTAAATATATATAGATAAATAAAGTTTCAACATTATAAATTTAAGACTCCATGACTACAAATATAAATAAGACATAAATTATTCTCAATAATGTTATTAAACCAAAAATGCACTAAAAATATTCACCGAAAACATCACCTTCATATAAAATAAAATAAAAACAAATATAGATGTTCTAATAACATTAAAGAAAAAAAAACTATGATGCAATTTAAAAAACGGGTTAAAATCTCCATGTAAAACAAAAACAAATGTATTATGGACAAAAATAAATGATTAAAAGTAGAGAAATTAAAAATAATACACAACAATTTTTACTTCTCTTTAAATTAGAAAGTTTGTAAAGCTAGATTTCATCACATATTGATTTTCTAATAGTTTTTTTATTAAACTAAAATATTCATTCAAAAGTTACGCATGAACAATTTTATTTTCATTAATTTGGTAAAATAAAATGGGTTGTTTGTATCTAATGTCAAACCAAATACCTATTACAAATAATATATTTTTTTTAATATTTCAACCTCAAACCTCCATAAAAAAATATAAATAATTTTAGGGAGAATTACAAAACTACACCATTTGAATTACATTTCACAAAAGTACACCATTTCAAAATTACTTCACAAAACTACACCTAAACAATCAAAATTAAATCCAAATAAACTCTACCCACACAATCTTACCCACACAATACTATACCATAAACACTAATTAGCAAACCCAAATGAAAAAATTTTAGTTTTGGTAATTTTTTAAAGGGTAAATCAAGCTTGTAAAATTTTGAAAGGGTGTAGATATGTGAAAATTTTAAATTAGGTGTAGTTTTGTGAATGAGGGATTGAAAATGTATAGTTTTGTGAATTCCTCGTATTTTTAAATAATATTTAAAAATATTGACGGATATCCTGCGCGTTGCGCGGGTTCTATCCTAGTTATTCATAGAAAGCAATCAAGTGTTACCCACCGTCTAAAATAGTTAAAATTTTCCTTCTCTTTGACCGTGAATTTTTTGTAACATACTCCCTATGTTTTTTTAAGTTTTATTTTTTAGTGTTTTCACTTATTAAGAAAATAATTAAGAGGATTTTTATTTTATATTTTTTGTGTAAAACAGTTTTATATATTTTTTGTGTAAAACAATTTTCTATACGTCAAAACCAATAGTATTCCCAAATTTTCAATAAATGCATCTAGAAACTCACAATTTCCCAACAATAAAAGGTTAAAACTGCATGGAAAAGGTAAAAAAAAACTTTTTCAAACAAAATAAAAATCTAAAACATCAAACAAATAAAAACGGATGGAGTATTATATACTCCCTATATTTTTAATAGATTTTTAGACATATCACACATATTAAGAAACTAAATATTTATTGTCCTGTTTTGTAAATATATATTTCCTATACAAATAAACCAATAAAACTTATATTTTTCAATGGCATCTACAATGTGCGAATAAAAATGCATTAAAAAGGTAAAAACTCTATATATAATTTAGATATAAAATTGAAATCTAAAAAGTCTATTAATAAAAAGCGGAGAGTTACATTGCCAAAATTTCATACCAATCAACCTCTTGTTTAAGCTTCAAATCTTTCAATTTCAAATACTCTATTATCTATACTAGGAAAGAACCCGCGCGTTGCGCGGAATATTTACTACTTTTTATAGTAATTTCAAATAATTTTACATTGAGTTTACGAAGATTTTTGTTTGTTTTATGAAGTTTTTTATTTTTGTAATAGGTATATGGTTAAACTTTAGATATTTTTCATCTATTTTATATTTTACCAAGTTAATGAAAATGATTTTGTTTACAAACAACTTATGTTTATTATCAAACCGATGAAATATCAATATGTAAAGAAAACTGTTGTTGTGTACTCATTCAGCTTGTCTAATTTTAATTGTACGCATGTTGTTTACTTTTGTTTTATGTAGAGATCTTAACACGTTAATTAATTTGGATCATATTTTGTTTTATTTTCTTTGTAACGTTATTGGATTATGTGTATATGTAATTGTTTATTTTTTATAAGGTTTTGTTTTCTCGGTGGATATTTTAAGTTTATTTCATATATTTGGTATTAACATTTGAATTTAGAAAGTATGTATATATATGGAGTATTTCCGTCCCAAATTATAGTTATTTAAACTTTTATAAATTTATATTTATTTAGTTTTTAAATTATTCTCTTTCTAACCCATTTTGTTAGATGTTTCAGGTTTTTTTCATTTGTTTCGTTTTATTTGATTTTCACAAGTTTCTATCCATGTTTTTTTATTTATTAACTATACTATAACCAATAGTATTAGTCTTAATTTTTAATTGTTTTGAATAAATGTTAAAATAGTACATTATTTATAACTTTTAAACTTTGTGCTTTTAGATAGAAAATTTTACATAATGGGACATATGTAATATATTCCAAAAAAATTAGTATAAGAGAGAAACAAATTTTATATATTTTCATTTTAGAAAGTTGATATACATGTTTTTATTAGTGTTAAATATTATATTGAATTTTTTGTATTTGTTTTATTAATATTGAATGAGTTTTATTAAATGAATTTTTAATTGAATTGTCATAATTATTTTTTATGATGATGTGGATGCCTTAGATTGAGAGAGTATTGTGCTATTATATAATAGATTAGTATTAAATGTTATTTATGTGTTAATTTATTTGTAATTTCATTAAATAAATTATTTAGAATATTTCTTAAACAAAATTAGGCCAAAATTAATGTCACTCGTTTTTACTCTTAAAATATCTATTATATTAAAATAGAAGACAAAACACATAAACGTCGCAACGTGAGATATTCAAGGGAATTTTATTGTTTTTGCGATTGGACCATTTTGACTTAATTATATTTTTGCCTCAATTTTTACATTGCCAAAATTTCATACCAATCAACCTCTGTTTAAGCTTCAAATCTTTCAATTTCAAATACTCTATTATCTATATTAGTATTAAATGTTATTTATGTGTTAATTTATTTGTAATTTCATTAAATAAATTATTTAGAATATTTCTTAAACAAAATTAGGCCAAAATTAATGTCACTCGTTTTTACTCCTAATGTATCTATTATATTAAAAGAGAAGACAAAACACATAAGCGTCGCAACGTGAGATATTCAAGGGAATTTTATTGTTTTTGCGTTTGTGCCATTTTGACTTAATTATATTTTTGCCTCAATTTTTTTGTCAATTTTATTTTATTCTTTTAATATATTTCGATTTAATATATCAATTTTAATGGCCAATTTTATTTTATTTCTTACATATATTTTATGTTATACTGCACACGAACAAACAAATAATTTTGAATATATTATTATGTGAGTAAATTCATAATATTTTGAAATAAAGTTTTAATATATATGATTAGTTTTTAATAACTTGTCCGCGTATGACGCAGAGTCATCACCTAGTTAGTAAGATATTGTTAGGCAAACCATCATAAATTTTTATAAGAAAATTTAAAAAATTCTAAGATTTAGTTTCAAAGAAATAAATGTTGATATTATGTATATACATGTAATCACAAGTTATATGACATTTCAGTTAGGTCATTAGTAAAATTATAAATTTCATATGCAACAAGATATAATAACGGATGAAAATGACTTACTCACTTTTGAAAAACATATATTTCCATTTAAAATTTTTGCGCTAAAGAAACCAACAATAATTACATTTTTACAAATTTTGCTTATAATTTTGTTAAGTACCAATGTTTTAAAAATGATTGAAATGTCTTATATATTTTACGCTAGCAAACACTTATTTGATATCGATTAATAATATTTCATAAGCATTACACAATTTGAATTTTCTCTTTTTTCTCTTAATGTCAAAACTTGTTTGTATTTATTAAAAACTAGATACTAGCTAGATAAACGTATGCGTGAGACGATTGTTTCTAACATTGTTCACATATGCATAAATGCTTACTACTACATTTCTTAATTTTGCATGAATCGAAACAACTATTTTTGCAATCTTTATCTTTAAAGCAAGTCCCAAAATATTGTTCTACATGTTCTATCACCGGTGGACATGCTTTATTAACACATTCCACATCTCCTTGACGTTTCATCACTTCCCTTGCATTTGTTAACCACACACCTATGTATTTATAAACACAACATCATTATATAAACATTTTAAATTAAAAAGAAAATACAAGTATTTAAGCAAGGGATAGAAAGAGACTAACATGAGAGAAGGAATGCGACAAGAACAATGACCAATGATGTCTTTGATGATGGCATCTTAATAATTTCGTTTAGTAATATGTTTTGAGATTCTATGAGGTTTTGGTTTGGCTATCTATTTATAATGTGTTACGAGGCATAAAAAGAAGGGATATATTTTCTATTTATTTTTTACACCAATGGTATATTATCCTATAAGGTAGAATATCGTTGAATAATACTTAACTAATACCAAGCTATTATATAAATATTATAAATGAAATATCGGGTCAACTATAACTAAAAAAATACTTAAAGTATTAATAAACATCATCATTTTTTCCTTTTTTGTCAACCTTGATTTTTTTTTTAACATACTAGTTGGTTTGACCTGCGCGCATGACCCAGACATAAGTAGCTTTCTACCAAAAATACTTAATGAAAAAGTCGAACATTTTTAGAATGAGTTCAAGTGTTACCCTAATGGAAAATAATTTTTTTACGAGACAATTTATCAATATATTAAGGATTCAAACCATATGCTCAATGAGATTGGAATGCATAAGAGCATCAATATGAAAAATAATAAACGACGAATAATGATTGAAGTATGATGGACAAGAAAATTGAGCCCTAAGAACCGAATTGAAATTGACCAATAAATATGGCATCGAAATCCAAACTGAAGCCGGGAAAATACGAGAATGGGGTTTTAAATTTGAAAGCCCAAAACCCCGAACTCAGATAGATACAAACCCGAAATCCAAACAAATACCCGACTTGAATTAAATTTTAATTAACTATATAAAATATTAGATATTTTATATTTGTAATAACTTAAATATCCAAAACTATTAAAAATTAATATTTCGGGAAGTTTTGTATAAATCAAGTATTTTTGGATACTTTTGGATGGTTTTAGGTTTCTTTTATTTTGTAGGTTTGGAGTTTTTTGATGATACATGAACCTGAACTAAACCCCGAAAAGAACCGTACCAAACCCAAACTGAACTCGAATAAACTATAGAAAGGGACGAACATTTTCTGACTTATTTTTGTTTCCGACCACCTAGTCTAATATAGTAATGGTAAGAAACAAGAATGTTAAAGAAATACTAAGAAAAAGAGTTTATTCATATCAATGCTCGAAAATGTCTTAACATGCGACTTCAATAAATATCAAAACGGGAAACATGTATACAATACTAAAGAAGAAGTAACAACAAATCTCGATAAACCCTAAAGATTCATAGTGAAAATGTAAACATGAAAACAAAAAGGAAAGCACAAAAGTACCTTGAATGACACGTTAATTTGATTGATTCGTATAGGGCATCATCACATTTGATGTGGTACTTTTATTCTAAAAGATTATAGTTTGATTGATCATATGGTTTATAACTCAAAAAATATGCCTAATGAATAGCTTTGTTAAATAACTTAAGAATGTTGAACCAAAAACAAAAACTTAGGCCGATTGAGACTGATACATTTACACCAAAATCTCAATATAGAGCTTTATAGTCAACGAAGATTAGGGAAATATAGTTATGAAACATACATATATAATAACAGATCTCCAAATGAAGCAAATAATTTTTATTTTTAATATATAATAAAATCACTTTTGTTCAAACCGAACTGAAAAATATCAACACAAGCAAATCTAGAAAATAAGTCCTTAATCAAGACTTGTGTAAAACAATATTTAAATGTTTAGAAGTTATCTTAGGATATTTTTCAATCTCTTATGTTGCAGCCAATACGAACTGTCTTTGAGTATGTTTCAATTCAATGGCTTCATAAATCTCAACACTGTCCATCACACGCCCATTTCGAATCAAGTATTTAAGCATGTTTGTTTCAAGGCCATAACAAACAAAATTTACTTTCGGAAGTTGAAGTTTTTTATCTGAACACTTGTAGGTCTTGTAACTAAGCCAATACAATTCCGGATATAACCGTTGCAAAACTCTGTGCTAAAACACAATAAAATTCAACGGTCTTAACAAAATAATGTAACATATATATGCATATTGTATGGTTGAGGCTATGAATTTTACAATTGTTAATTTAATTACCACAATAAGTTGAGTAGTAACTATATTGAAAGTGAGAGATTATAACTATGGGCAACTATTGAGAAATATTGAAATTCCCATGAACTCATTAGTGTGCATATTTGTCTTTATCACCAAATGTTGTGTTTTCATCGGATCGTGTAACTCCATAGGATCGTCACACTTCGTATTTTTTTTATTCTAAGAAAGAATTTTTTATTATTATTCAATTTCCAATACTATATTATCAATTTTAGAACTAAATGTTACTTATGTGTTAATTTATTCACAATTTTATTAAATAATTGTTTAAAATTATGCTTAAAAAGTTTTTAGGCCAAAAAAATTGTCACTCGTTTTTACTCCTAATATATTAGTAATATATTCTTAAGAAATTTACCACGATTTTATTTATTTATTTATAGGGTTTAGTTTCAAAGAAATAAGAGTTTAATTCATATTAGATGTTTAAATCAAACTTCGAGTAAAATTTATAAATTGTATACATTATCTTTTGAATCAATTTTTTGCCATATGGATATCCTTAATATAAAGAGTGAGGAGAGCTCTCCTACAATTAACACATCATCATTAAAAATCGTTTTAATCATTAAATTTATTAAATCCTAAAAAATCATTCTACAAATTTTATTATTAAAAAGAATTCAATTTCCAATACTATATTATCTATTTTAGAACTAAATGTTATTTATGTGTTAATCTATTCACAAATTTTTCTTATAATTTTGTTACTACCAATGATTTGAAAATGATTGAAACGTCTCATAAATTTGACGCTAGCTAACACTTATTTAATATCGATTAATAATATTTCATAAGCATTACACAATTTGAATTTTCTCTTTTTTTATCTTAACTAGGTAACTACCCCGCATACAACTAGGTAAGTACCCCGCGCTTTGCGCGGGACCAGATATTCATAAATAATATTAAGTTATATTATGGAAACCATGAATTGATCAATTTGGGACTAAACATTTTACCCGAGATACAAAACCCAAAACCGAATCGACCTGAAAAATCCGGTTTGGTCCGGTTTCGGTTCTCATATTATCTTATCAGGTTTTCTTACTCGGGTTTTCGTTCTAACCCAAACCGACTTGTATTCGAATAGACCCGAAGATATACATATGTATATAGTTTTGATAAGGTAATTTGGATTTAGTAGGCTATTTCAATTTTTTGTGGGTTATATGAATAAATCGAACCAAAACCCGAACCGAACCCGAATTACCCGAAATAAGAGCCAAAATTCTTACCAAAAATATGTAAAACCTGAAAATTCGAACCAAAAAATCAAAAAACCCGAACCGAATAAAATTTGGTTCCATGTAAACTCAACCTAAACCCGAACAGATTCAAACTGAACAGAACTGTATTTGTAAATAACCCGAACGAATCATATATCCTTTAACCCGAAAAACCCGAACTCGAATGAGCCTAACCTGAAAACCAAATGTCCAGACTCTAATCTACTAATCAAAGTTCCCGATACCCGTTGACAATTTATGAGGCATGCATCTATGAAAGACCATTATCGAAAGCCGAAATAACTAATCAAATTTGCAAGCTTATTCAAAGAAAAAGACTTGCATTATGAATATCCCGGTAAATGAAGGCGCAATCCATTTACCGAAATTCGCATACCCATTAGACGAAAATCCGTTTTAATGATTTTGTATGTGATAAAGTCTTATTTATATTAGAAGAATTCGTATTTTGTTTCTTATTGTTTTCAATGTGGAAGAAATTTAATTCTTAAAAAATTTATATGAGGGTCTGAATTCGTTGGGCCTGAAATATAATTTATAGAATTCGCCGAACAAAAATTATTCAAAAATATAAGGATTAAAATGCAAAAAAATAAAAAATATACTAAAAGCTCTCACATCGCGACACGTAGGCGTTTTGTCTTCTCTTTTAATAGTATAAATAAAAATGTCATAATTCTATTTATGATCTTCCGACAAAATGTGGATCACCTTGCTTTCCTTAAACGATGCTTAAATTGGAGAAATAGTTATACTTTTACTTTCAAACAAAGTAATAAAATTTCACTAAACCACTAAAAAAATTGGAGTGTAGTTTGGATTTAATTTCTAGAATTTAAGTGTAGTTTTGTGAATAAATTTTTAAAAAGTATAGTTTTATGAAATGAAATTCAAATGGTATAGTTTTGTAGTTGTCTATTTATTTTTGCATAACAATAAAGACACGAAGAATGAAAACTATACATAAAACTAATAAAATAATAATCTAGAAAAATGGTCAATTAGTCCTGACATTTGTAGATCTTTGTAAATTATTCATCAATTTACTTTTAATAAAAAAAAATTGTTGTTTTAAATATACCAAACTTAATAAATTTGTATTGTATCTAGCTACTAGGTGATTGTACAGACGAATTTTAGAGACGAACTTAATAATTTGTACAGACGAACTTAATAATCTGTATAGAAAAACACTAACTTCTTTAAATAAAGGTGATTGTACAGACGAATTTTTAACTTGAGCTGCAAGTGTACATACAAGTTAAATACACTATTTCTCCATCATTTCTTTCTTAACATTTCTTCTTCTTTGTAAACAAAACAATATGTCTAACAAAAAATTTATTCAACATGCACCAACAAAAAAATAATTTAAAATTATATCGAATTAATATTTTGTAAATATTACTCATGTGCGTCCCGTACGGGTACGAATCTAGTGTCATATAATAGACATGCTAATTCTGAACTTATTTAGGGTATTTAGAATAAATAATGGATAAATATATGTGAATATGATATAATTAACTTTACATTTGAAAATAAAACTAAAACCTAAGAATCAAACACTTTTTACAAGTTCCCACATGATTAAGTAGTAAGTTTAGAAATGTACTAGATTTTTTGGCCCGCGGAGTATAATTTTATAAGTATATATATTATATAAAATATAAATATTTTTAATTTTTAGCATATAATTATATAAAATAAATGTGTAATTGTTTATAACCCGTTTTCAACCGATTAATCAATTTTAGCTCATTTTCAATAGATTAATCTCTCACATCGGTACAATGTCAATTGAAATTTAAACTATTGAGGGTTAACGAAAATAAAACTACCACCTAAGTAAGAATCAAACACGTTATATTAAGGAATTGTCTACGTAAGTACTTGTTTCGTCATGTGCTTTATTTAGGCTAGTCTAAACCCCATGAAATTCTAACAAAAAAACAATAGAATTAGATACTTACGAGTAGTTAACATTAATTAACTAAAGAGGGATTCATTTTTATTGAAATTATAACCAAAATTAATAGACAAATCCATGAGATTGACTATGTTTAGGCTCAGATGATGTTTGTAGAAGTAATAGTCTTAATTAGCATAATGATGGATGTTGATGTACGATTGATCCATGCGTTTTGTTAACAAGAGAGTTAATATAATTTTGTACAAAACAAGGGCACTGATAATTTTGTAATTTAATTGGTGAAGAATTTGAGAAAAAAAAATTCAACTGACCATATTCAATATTAATTGGTGAAAAGTACAAATTTATTTGAAACTAGCTTTTTCAAAGAGTTTGAAGAGTTAAGGGAAAATAATGGTGTTACTTGTGTGGATATTAGATAAATATGAGTTATAGCGGGAATGTCAAAATCAATATGATATTTTTGCATAACAATAAAGACACAAAGAATGAAAACTATACATAAAACTAATAAAATAATAATCTAGAAAAATGGTCAATTGGTCCTGATATTTTAGATCTTTGTAAATTACTCATCAATTTACTTTTAATAAAAAAATTTTTGTTGTTTTTAAATATACCAAACTTAATAAATCTGTATTGTATCTAGCTACTAGGTGATTGTACGAACGAATTTTAGAGACGAACTTAATAATCTGTAGAGACGAACTTAATAATCTGTATAGAAAAACACTAACTTCTTTAAATAAAAGTGATTGTACAGACGAATTTTTAACTTGAGCTGCAAGTGTACATACAAGTTAAATATACTATTTCTCCATCATTTCTTTCTTAACCTTTCTTCTTCTTTGTAAACTGAACAATATGGCTAAACACATTTTCAAAAGTTTCATTTCCAGAGTGTTAAGTGAGATGAAAGATACTTATCCACAATTTGAATGGAGAGCACTTGCTCTTGTGGGGGCAAATAAAGTTGCCTCCAACATTCAAATTGAAGAAAAGTTTCTTCATAAGCTAATGGTGAGTCAATATGACAAGAAAATAGAAGTAAGGAACCATCTATTTGTAGTGGAAGCTACAAAGTTCCGGTATTTTGGAGAAATGAATGGAAACAGATACAGTTTTATGATGAAAATTCGTAAAAATCGTATGACAGAGATTTTACTATAATATTAAATCGTTTTTTTCATCGTATAATATTTTTGTAAATCAAGGTAAGCATAAAGATGATATTTTTCATAACAATAAAGAGTACAAAGAATGAAAACTATACATAAAACTAATAAAAAAATAATCTCATGAAAGAGAAAAATGATCAATTGGTCTCGTCTCGCCTGACACTTGTAGATTTTTTGTAAATTCCTCATCAAATTACCTTTAATAAAAGAGGAATTCACAAATCTACACCCTTTCAACCCCTTCTTCACAAAAATACTCCTAATTTAATATTTTCACATATTTACACCCTTTCAAAATTTTAAAAACTTGATTTAACCTTTAAAAAATTACCAAATTTAATTTTTTTTCATTTGGGTTCGCTAATTAGTGTTTAGGGTATAGTATTAAGGGGGTAGGATTGTTTGGGTATAGTTTATTTGGATTTAATTTTGAGTGTTTAGGTGTAGTTTTGTGAAATATTTTGGAAATGGTGTAGTTTTGTGAAATGTAATTCAAATGGTGTAGTTTTGTGATTCTCCCTTAATAAAATTTGATTTTTTGTTATTTTAAAATTTACCAAACTTAATAATATGTATTGTATCTAGCTAGCTACTACACATTAACTTCTTTAACTAAAGGTAATAGTACAAAAAGTTTTTTTCTTTTTCTTAATGAAGTAGAAACAAACTATTACTCTCTACTTAACTTGAGTTGTACGGCAAATGTACATACAAGTTAAATAAACCATATCTCCAATATCCTTTCTTTCTTAACATTTCTTCTTTGGCCAAACACATATTCAAAAGTTTCATTTTCAAAGTCTTAACTGAGATGAAAGATACATATCCACAATTTGAATGAAGATCATTTGCTCTTATAGGGGCAGATAAAGTTGTCTCCAACATTCAATTTGAAAGAAACTTTTTCAAAAGTCAATGGTGAGCCAAGATAACAATCAAATAGAAGTAAGGAACCATTTCTTTGGAGTGGAAACTACAAAATTTCAATACTTTGGAGAAATTAATGGAAAGATATATAGTTTTTTCAAAGAGTTTAAAGAGCTAAGGGAAAATAATGATGTTAGATAAATATCATTTACTAGTGTTTTGGCCCATGCTTTGCATGGGCTAATTATAATTGAATTATTATATACTAAACATAAGATTAATATATGTATTATGTCAAAATGAATATAAGTTTACTTATAATTATCTATAAAATTTAAGAATTACAGTTTAAAAATATAAAATAGAAAATGATAACAATATTTATTTAATGACAAACATTTGAGTCATTTAAAATTCTACTTTTTGTGGAATATAAATTTTTGAAAGTTAAAATAAATCATGTAACCAAACATTGAATTCATAAGTTATAACTCAAAGTTCAATAAGTAATGCATTAATAAACATTAACTCAATGTTCATTACATTATACTATAATATAATGTATATATGTTGTGTTAGTTTTTTTGATAAAAATTAGTTGAAACTAAATTTTGTTAAAATGTGAAACAACAAAATAACATAAAATAAGAATTACCTGAAAACTTGAGAGTAGAAAACAAATTGGTTTGGGTTGGGTTTATGACATGTAATAGTCGTTATAGTAAACTCCATAGATTCATCATGCTTTAGAAGATGAATTCATGATGATTGAATATATATCAGAGTAGTGAGAAAAAAGTGCAAGGAAAAACTGATGTAAAGATTTAAAAGAAATAATTAGCGCATAAATGGTTTGATGATGACTTAATTGATGTTTCATTTTGTGACAATTAGAGAAAAACTGAATTGGAAAAGAGAAATAGTCGAGACTTTTGAAAAATATATTATATTGTTTAAGAGAGAGAAGAAAGTGGAGATCATGTTCAATGACGGGTTTAAAATTTGATTATAATTAGGTTTTTATCTTTTTTCTTTTGTTTAAATTAAGTAAAATTGAAATAAAAAACCAAAAAATTGTAGAGTTGACACGTTAGTAAAAGTGTACGTGTCGAAAGGGGAGAGTGGAAGTTATACTTGAAATGACTTGTGACTTATTAAATAAGGATACCAGAAATGTCAAAATCAATATGATATTAATTACCGTCCATTTATTTAAACTTATGCATAGCTATTAGCTCACACAAAGAGTGTGTCTGCCTTCATGTTTTTTAATCTGACACGAGCAATAATGATAAAAATATAAAAAAAAATTTGTTAAAGTATTTATGAAAATATCAAAAAAATTACGATGAAAACGCGTAAAAATCATATTTCAAGGAATTTACTATAATGTTAAATCGTTTTTTTCGTCGTATGATATTATTGTAAATCAAGGTAAGCATAAACATGATATGTGTGGAGGCTAGTTTTTGGAAATTAAATATTACTATGTATATTATATGGTGGGCCGGTTGAAATAAATATGGAATAGAGAACTTGGGGAGCAAGGCTTTCTCCTCTGTATTAATGGAGAAGATATGAACGTCACTTAGTGTCCTTCCTTCTTCCTTATTCTTCTTCATCATCATCATCATGTCTGTATTTCTGAGCCATCTCTGGAGGCTAGGCCTTGTGAAACCAACAAGTAAGTCCTTGAGATCATCATCAGCTCTTGTGAATCTCTTCTTCGTCTCAATGAATGGCTTCTCAACATCTTCGGTTCATCAAACCTCTCCAATTTCCATCATAGGAGCTACTTACTGCGGAGATTATCAAGGAAGACTCGTAATCTCGAGAGATACTGACAGTGATACCACTTATTTGAATAAGAAGGTGCCGATGGAGTTGGTTTATAACGGCGAAACCGAAACCATCGGTTCGTCGAATGGATGGGTAGCAACTCTGAACGGTGTGTTACGTCTCCACGACGATCTAAACCCAAATGCATCAGACACGGATCCAAAAAGCATCTCTTTGCCTCCTCTTGTAACTCTCCCTCACTGCCAAACCCGAGTGGTCACCAACGTGTCAATGTCAACACCTTCTCCTGAGGACAAGGACTGTATCGTGGCTGTCAAGTTCTCTGGACCTCAGATCAGCTTTTGTAGACCCGGTGAAGCTTGGTTCAACTATAAGTTCCCACACCCTTGCTTCTTCTCCTCACGTGTCATGTTCTCCACCAATCATAACATGTTTCGCCTCCCCTGTTCTGGAGGCCATCTCATTGCTTCATGGGATGCAGCCGCCTCCCTCGACTCACCACCCGTTTTTCAGAGGCTGCGGTTTCGAAACGTCCCAAGGATGCTCAAGTCCAAAAGCGAGCTTCTTGATTCTTGCTTCACCACAGAGCTCTTGGTGGATTCAACAACCACGGGAGAGACTTTCTTGGTCAAGTGGTACAAGAAAACCTTCAAGATTGTCAAGAATGTCCCCAAAATGAAAACCCAAGCTCTCGTGGTTTTCAGACTAGACGATAAAGGAAACGCTGTTTACACTCGAGACATTGGTGATCTCTACATTTACATCTCCAAGTCTGAACCTTTTTGTGTCACCTCTAGCTCACTAGGTCTGCCTGATAATTGCATTCAAACATATGATTACGATGAAGTCACTATTTTCGATCTCACTAAGTACTCGTTCATGTATACTAGTAAAGCTACTACAGTCACGGCACCTTTCCTTATTCCACCTCAAAAACTAGACTAGTTAAGACTTGTTGTTGTAGTATTAGTTATTGTTGGAATATGATCCAAACTTGAAGCTGAAGTTTAATGCATCTTGAAAGGAGGAAGAAGGGAAGATTGAAGAAGAACATGTTATAAGGAGAAGAAACAGATTTGGTTCAAGTGGTCCTAAGACTCTAGCCAAAAGAGAAGGTCTTGAGAATAAAGAAGAAACCCAAAGACTCTAAGTGAAAGAGAGGTTACACTTTACCAAATCAAAAGATGGTATCGTGTATATAGCATCGTCACATTCATCTTCTTCTTCTTGAGTCTTCACGATTCCAAATAGAGAGAGAGAGGGAACTAGAGAGAGAGAGGTGCTTCTTGGTTTATCTTGTGTTAGCTTTCTTATTCTCTTCTCTTGTTTTATTCTTCTTCTTCTTCCATTGTTGTCTCGGGTTAGAGTGTTAACCGAGACGGAGTGTGTCTCCGGTGAAGAACACATGTAATCTCATTGATTCATAGTGGATCGGACGAGGGACCGGTTTTCCCTCCCCTGAGATGTAGCTTATCCACACCGGATAGTGAACTCAGGGTCAACAAAAATCTCTTGTGTGTTCTTTAAGTTATGTTAATAGCTAGGTCAAGATCTGTGAATCCAAGATAGATCTAGGTGAATCAAGCACATATTCACAACAAGTGGTATCAGAGCTCAGGCTCTTGTGATTCACATAAGGAGAAGACATCGATTGAGAAAAAACGGTGGTTTTGTTTCAGATTCGGCGAGATCGAGTCTTCGCGGAAGGTGTAACGGAGGTTTACGAGGTCTGCGATGTTGTGAGATGAGGAAGAAGAAGATGACGGTTGTTCTGGTAGAAGATGCCGGAGTTACAAGAGATTCTCGTAGTAAGATCCAAACCGGATCTGACGATTTTTTGGTTTAAGAAATCAAAGAGAATCTGTTAGTTATGTTTCTTTCGAAAGGTAACTCGGGTCTGTAACAGTTGTGAGCTTGGTGCATAAAGCTTGCTGGTGGAACTGTTATGGTGACAAGATGATGAGATGTTGAGTTTCAGAGAGACTGAAGCAAGAAGGATCAATTACAAGTTTGTTCTTGATATGCGTTTGAGAAAGCGAATTTAGGATGATGCGTTTTTGAAAGATTTCACATATTGATGTTGGATTCTTGTTCATGAAAAGTATGAGTCACGGTTGTCTGGCTTGAGGTTATGAATCAGAATCGTATCACCGGTTCTCATGGTTTAAATCTTGAAGATATTGGTCAGTTTCCGCTGCAATCACAAGTTAACTATGTGATGTTTTGTGTAGTTGTTTCTAGTGTTGTTTCTGGTCTGCATGAAGAAGAGAATCAAAATCTTGGAAGAACACATATGGTTGTATGATGGCTTTACAAAGGATTTGCCAAAGTTGTACTGGGTTTCAGATTTTTGCTTTGGTTAAATCTGTGTGTAAAAGATTTTGATGCAGTTTGTGTTCAAGTGTTTTCTGAAGTTCAAGCTGTGAGTAACACATGTGAATCTCATGACTAGGGGACGCCTTAGAAGTTGAAATTGTGTGTGGTGGCTGCTTAAACTTCAGTTAAGGTTTATGGATTCGGGTTATAAAGAAAGTTGCAGATGGGTATGGAACAAGATCAAGTTAAGATGCTAGAAACAAGACATGTTAAGGGCTTCAAATAATTCAAGGTTGATTAAGCTTGAGGAAGTTTCTCTCGCAGGATATGGTTTGTCTCAGTCTCAACGTCTCGGGTTAGAGTCTTGTGGATTTGATAAGCTCAAGATTATGATGACCAAGGTCATCATGGAGCTTGTAACAGCTAGTTTGGGAATGTATGAAAGTTGTTGGATATGTTGGTGTTTAATAAGTGGTACTTGTGTGGTAAAACATATGTGTGTTTCTATTACAACAACATATGGAGTTTCTTTGGTAATGAACTTGTTCAAACAGTTCAAAAGAAGAAAAAATTGAGAGTCATCAAACTCAGCTAGATATGGGAACAAGGGACTTCATAAAGTAGTAGCTTGGGCATTGTGTGTGTTCTTTGCAAGCGACATTAAAGTGTTTGCTGCAACGGAGATCCTATGCGGTAAAAGCTAAAGTAAGCTTTGGTGAGGTGTTGAAGTGATGAAAACCTCAAGTTAGAGTTTTCAATGGCGTCTTGGTGTTTCTATAAAAGTCTGAAAGTGTTGGCCTACTCATAAAACTGATGGAGAAATTAGTGTTAAAGAAATATAAAGGTAATGAGTTCTTCTCGGTGCATGTGACTCAAGTTTATGAGACATGGAAGAAGTATTTGTTGGACTTAAAGGATATCTTGACATGGTGCGCTCAACATCAGAGTCTGCTTGACATGTTTCTTAGAGATGAGAAAGCATGTGGATATTAGCAGAAGGTACAAGTTTATGTTTTGTCACAACATAAGTGTTGGTGAGGTGATTTGAAATGTCTAAGACTGAAACTTGTTTATGGATATATTGATTCAAGTTTATGAATCAAAGAGTGATGGATGAGTTGTCCTATGTTTAAGGGACATGGAAAAGTCAAGGCACATATTCTGTTTGACTATCTCCGGAAAATGTTTTTTGTGTCATTTAAAACATAAGAGTTTACGGTGAAACTGTCATGGTGGTTGATAGTGGAAAGCACAAGTTCTGGTGAAGAAATCAAACAAGTTCAGCTTAGCGGTTTAGATATGAGTTGAGAGCTTTAAAGAGAAAGAGCTCTTGGTGGGTCTTATGGCATAAAAGGTTACTTTGATTGGCTGGGGACAATAACTTGAATAATGTGTCAAGGTATGATACATGGGTCAAGAAAGAAGCAGTTATGAAGAAGTAATTTGATACACAAGATGTGTGAGTCAAAGTAACAGTGGAGAAAGGTTTTAACTCATCTTGGTGAAGCTACTTTAGAGAGAAAATGAAATATGAAGATTTCAAGTTTCAGGTGGAGCTATGAATGTACAAGATTTCTCAGATCATTTCAGATGTTCAGTAATCTGAAAATAATTTGTCAAAGCAGCTAGGAAAGGATGAGTTAAATGGATTTTAAGCTCATTGTTGGATATGATTCATAAGTGTTTGTGTGGGAAGACTGAAAAGTCAAGGGTGTAACAAGTGTCTGCGGTTTTTTTTTCAAGCATGATCTCGTCTAAATTTGCAGATTTCTGAAAATTCAGAAAGCATACTAAGGTATGATTTGGCTTGAGATGAAGCTTATAGAAGTGATAGTGGATTGTTCTAATTGAGACACTTATAAACACTCATGTTGCATGAAACTTGATTTAGAGTCCTAGAAACGCGTTGTTAGATGTATCATAAGTTCGTGAAACTTGTAAAAAGCTCATTGAGGAACTTATAAGCACTCATGTTGCATGAAACTTGGTTTAGAGTCTAGAAAAACGTTGTTAAATGTTTCATAAGTTCGTCAACTTGTACAAAGCTCATTGAAACACTTATAATCACTCATGTTGCATGAAACTTGGATTAGAGTCCTAGAAATGCGTTGTTAGATTTTTCATAAGTTCGCCAAACTTGTACAAAGCTCATTGAAGAACTTATAAACACTCATGTTGCATGAAACTTGGTTTAGAGTCCTAGAAACGGTTTGTTAGATGTTTCATAAGTTCGTGAAACTTGTACAAAGCCCATTGAGGAACTTATAAGCACTCATGTTGCATGAAACTTGGTTTAGAGTGCTAGAAACGCGTTGTTAGATGTTTCATAAGTTCGTCAAACTTGTACAAAGCTCATTGAGGAAATTATAAGCACTCATGTTGCATGAAACTTGGTTTAGAGTCCTAGAAACGCATTGTGAGATGTTTCATAAGTTCGTGAAACTTGTACAAAGCTCATTGAGGAACTTATAAGCACTCATGTTGCATGAAACTTGGTTTAGAGTACAAGAAAAGCGTTGTTAAATGTTTCATAAGTTCGTCAACTTGTACAAAGCTAATTGAGACACTTATAATCACTCATGTTGCACGAAACTTGGATTAGAGTCCAAGAAACGCGTTGTTAGATGTTTCATAAGTTCGTCAAACTTTTACAAAGCTCATTGAGGAACTTATAAGCACTCATGTTGCGTAAAACTTGGTTTAGAGTCCTAAAAACGCGTTGTTAGATGTTTCGTACGTTCGTCAAACTTGTACAAAGCTCATTGAGGAACTTATAAGCTCTCATGTTGCATGAAACTTGGTTTAGAGTCCTAGAAACCGGTTGTTATATGTTTCATACGTTTGTCAAACTTGTACATAGCTCATTGAGGAACTTATAAGCACTCATGGTTCATGAAACTTGGTTTAGAGTCCTAGAAACAAGTTGTTAGATGTTTCATAAGTTCGTCAAACTTATATAAAGCTGATTGAGACACTTATAAGCATTCATGTCGCATGAAACTTGGTTTAGAGTCCTAGAAACGCGTTGTTAGATGTTTCATAAGTTCTTGAATCTTGTACAAAGCTCATTGAGACACTTATAATCACTCATATTGCATGAAACTTAGATTAGAGTCCTAGAAACGCGTTGTTAGATGTTTCATAAGTTCGTCAAACTTGTACAAAGCTCATTGAGGAACTTATAAGCATTCATGTTGCGTGAAACTTGGTTTAGAGTCCTAAAAACGCATTGTTAGATGTTTCATACGTTCGTCAAACTTGTACAAAGCTCATTGAGGAACTTATAAGCTCTCATGTTGCATGAAACTTGGTTTAGAGTCCTAGAAACGCGTTGTTATATGTTTCATACGTTCGTTAAACTTGTACAAATCTCATTGAGGAACTTATAAGCACTCATGGTTTATGAAACTTGGTTTAGAGTCCTAGAAACAAGTTGTTAGATGTTTCATAAGTTCGTCAAACTTGTATAAAGCTGATTGAGACACTTATAAGCATTCATGTCGCATGAAACTTGGTTTAGAGTCCTAGAAACGCGTTGTTAATTGTTTCATAAGTTCTTGAAACTTGTACAAAGCTCATTGAGGAACTTATAAGCACTCATGTTGCATGAAACTTGGTTTAGAGTACTAGAAAAGCGTTGTTAAATGTTTCATAAGTTCGTCAACTTGTAGAAAGCTCATTTAGACACTTATAATCATTCATGTTGCATGAAACTTGGATTAGAGTCTTATAAACGCGTTGTTAGATGTTTCATAAGTTCGTCAAACTTGTACAAAGCTCATTGAGGAACTTATAAGCACTCATGTTGCATGAAACTTGGTTTAGAGTCCTAGAAACGCGTTGTTAGATGTTTAATACGTTCATCAAACTTTTACAAAGCTAATTGAGACACTTATAAGCACTCATGTTGCATGAAACTTTGTTTAGAGTACTAGAAAAATGTTGTTTTTCATAAGTTCGTCAACTTGTACAAAGCTCATTGAGACACTTATAATCACTCATGTTGCATGAAACTTGGATTAGAGTCCTAGAAACGTGTTGTTATATGTTTCATAAGTTCGTCAAACTTGTACAAAGCTCATTGAGGAACTTATAAGCACTCATGTTGCGTGAAACTTGGTTTAGAGTCCTAGAAACGCGTTGTTAGATGTTTCATACGTTCGTCAAACTTGTACAAAGCTCATTGAGGAACTTATAAGCTCTCATGTTGCATGAAACTTGGTTTAGAGTCCTAGAAACGCGTTGTTAGATGTTTTATAAGTTCGTGAAACTTGTACAAAGCTCATTGAGGAACTTGTAAGCACTCATGTTGCATGAAACTTGGTTTAGAGTACTAGAAAAGCGTTGTTAAATGTTTCATAAGTTCGTCAACTTGTACAAAGCTCATTGAAACACTTATAATCACTCATGTTGCATGAAACTTGGATTAGAGTACTAGAAACGCGTTGTTAGATTTTTCATAAGTTCGTCAAACTTGTACAAAGCTCATTGGGGAACTTATAAGCACTCATATTGCGTGAAACTTGGTTTAGAGTCCTAGAAACGCGTTGTTAGATGTTTCATACGTTCGTCAAACTTGTACAAAGTGTTAAGACTAATACCATTCATCAAGGTATTTAGTCCGGTTCAAAGGTTACAAGACTTGGAGTGCACAGTTAGCTCGTAAAGGCAAACACAAGACGTATAAGGATGTTACAAGAGGTAACCATGAAGAAGCAAAGGTAGACGAGTGGAAATGGAGGCTCGTCTAGGCATTTCCACGAAGTGTCAAAATTTACCTTACCGCGGTACATAAGGCGCTCGGTAAGAATTTCCGGCGCCCGATAGTTACCTTACCGCGGTACGGTGAAGCTCGGTAAAATGCGCTTCCCCCGCTGCTGGCGCAAGTTTATCCGGTCAACATTTTTAAGCGCTTCTTCTTATCCTCTAACGGCTATATTGTTGCTTTTTATAAAGCTTTACCTTGTAACTTTTTTAACAACAAGTTTGATTAATCTTTTACCATGAAAGTCGATTAAAACCTCTATTCTCTCTATTCTCTCTTATTCTTCTCAAGAACACTCAAGAACACCGAATACCAAATCTACAAGTTTCCTCCTCTTATTCGGTTAAAACTCTTTTATTCTAACATGGTATCAGAGCAATATTGCTCTTGAACCTATTCTTAAAGCTTCCGCAAATCTCTATTCTTAATCTTCTTCGCTTAATCTCCACTCTTTTGTCTTGTTCTTCACGGATTTTCCCAAAAGATTCAAACTTTTCCCTTTTTCCGGGTAGATCTCTTCAAAAGTTCAAAACTTTCATCTTTCCTAGCTCCAAATCGTCCAGATCTGGAGTTTCCTCGGTGAAAAACTTGTATCCATCTTAAAGATCCAAGCTTTTCTCTTTTCCGAGTCCAAAATCTTAGAAAGTTGCTTCCTTTTTCCCGGATTTCTCCTAAAGTCCCTTCCTTTCTCTTGTCTAAAGCTAGATTCATCAAAGATCTAGACTTTTCTTCATTATTCTCTCTGTTTTTCCTTGATTCCATCAGAAAAACCTCTTCTTTACCATGGAAGACAAGGAACAATCTAAAAAGGTTCTTTGTCCGGTAACTCTAAAAGGTATTAATTACCTTCTATGGGCAAGGACCGTGAAGATTGCCTTGTGTGGTCGTGGTCTTTGGAACCATATCCTCAAATCCCAAGAAGTAATCTCGGATTCCACTCTCACAGAAGGTGACGCTCTTACCACAGAGGGTAAGTGGTTTCAAGAAGATCAAAAAGTGTTGGGAATCATTCAGGGATCTCTGGATCAGGCAATACTTGAGGCATACTCCTATTGTGAGAGTGCAAAAGACTTGTGGGACACGCTTCAAACGGTATACGATAACATATCCAATCTCAGCCGTGTCTATGAAGGAAAGAAGGCTATAAGTGATCTAAATCAAGAGGACATGGAATTCACCAAACATTTTGGAAGGTTTAGAAGCTTGTGGGCAGAGCTAGAAATGCTGAGACCTAGTACCATCGATCCAAAGGTTCTAAATGAAAGGAGAGAGCAAGACAAGGTCTTTGGCTTGTTACTCACGCTGAATGGTAGCTACAAAGATGTGATCAAGCACCTATTGAGATCAGACAAGCTACCTAACCTCGAAGAAGTTTGTGCTCAGCTGCAAAGAAAACAAGGCTCTATTGAACTCTTTGGCAGCAAGAAGGAACTAGTCACTGCAAATAAAGTTGCCTACAAGTCAACCACCAAGTCCTATGAAGACAGGAGGGGTATGGTGTGTGATCACTGCAAGAAGAAGGGGCATTCCAAGGATAAATGCTGGATCCTGAATCCACACCTCAAGCCGGCCAAGTTCAAGGATGCAAAGGCCAACTTCTCCAATGATGATGCAACCGGTCCAAGTTCCAGCACAATGAGTCTCAAGGATAAGGAGGATGAGTCCACAGCTATGGTGCCCTACACGGATGAGTATGTGAGGAAGTCTGATCTAGATGCTCTCATTAAAGCCCTTAAGGGCTCTGGTATTGACTCCTTCTACTCCCTTAGTGCTCATAACATTGAAAAACCTATTAGGCCTATTATTATTGATTCAGGAGCATCTCATCATATGATTAGCAACAAAAACCTGATTAGTAATGTTAAGCCGGCTCTAGGAAATGTTGCAAAATTCAATATTTTTTTGTTTATGTTTACTCAATAGTCAATACCTTAAATAATTGGGAGAATCACAAAACTACACCATTTGAATTACATTTCACAAATCTACACCATTTCCAAAATCCTTAACAAAACTACACCTAAACACTCAAAATTAAATCCAAATAAACTCTATCCAAACAATTCTACCCCCTTAATACTATACCCTAAACACTAATTAGCGAACCCAAATGAAAAAAATTTAATTTTGGTAATTTTTTAAAGGTTAAATCAAGCTTTTAAAATTTTGAAAGGGTGTAAATATGTGAAAATATTAAATTAGGAGTAGTTTTGTGAAGAAGGGGTTGAAAGGGTGTAGATTTGTGAATTCCTCTAAATAATTTGTATAAATTTTGTTTTGTATTTTTTTTACTTGTCATGTTTTTCACTATTTTTATAAATTTTGTAAACCTTTTGTTTTATGTTTTATTTTTTGTAATGTGATATTGCATATATATAGATATATTGTAATTAAAAATATTAAGAATACAGATTTAAAACTTCAAATTAATTGATATTTATGTGTAATTTTTTAATGCAATTATTATTGTAATATAATAACATTTAACAAATTAAGTTGAAATTTAAAACTTTTATGCATTAAGAATTAAATTTGTAGAATGATTTTTATTATAATGATTTTGAAGAATGATTTTTTAAATTTGTAGAATGATTTTGAATGATGATTTGTTAAACTCATTATATATAAGATCTATTTTGACAACTCATCCCAGGTAACCGTTACAGTAGTAGGTCCCACACATAGTTTGGTACTCAAATCTTTTAAATTGCCGTTGTTTAATCTTTTTGAATTGTGACCCTTAAATTGTGTTGAATGAATTTAAGAGGTTGAATTGGTAGAAAGAATAAAAAAAACCATGAAAAGTGGCATATATTATAATTGGAAGATAAAATAGTTTTATTTAAAATATACGCTATCCGTTTTTTAATATATGATTTTTGTTGACAATATTTGGTTTAAAAAAGATGATTTTTCTCATTTTTTATATACAATTATTAATGATAAATTAAAGAATTCAAGAAAAACAACTAAACATTATTGGTTTAGAGTTGTTGGAAATTATAAATCACAGAAAATAATATATTTTAATATGTTTATTTATTATATATGAAAAACTAGAAAAACTTTTAATAAAAACGGAGGAAGAAATAATATTTGTTTTGTTCTAAATCGTTTTTTTCTTCTTTTCATTTTGGACCTTATTGTTGACTGCGTGACTCACTCATTTACATTTATATATTTTGTAAATTTATTTTATATGTTAAAAAGATATGAGATTTGTAGCTCTTATTCTTATATGGCTATCCTTTATATTATAAAGCACGAGTCACTAGATCAATAGAATTTTGTCAAGTGGCTTGTGTTTTATATTTTAAAAAATAAAAAATATATTTTACGGTTTGTTTTCTCAAAACAATAAATCATGATCTCCAGCTTTTTTCCCTAAACGATTTCCACTAAGTCACTATCGCCACGTGAAACTGTAATCTATAGATTGTAGAAATTTATTATTCTAAATCATTACTTTAGTTTTAATTATCGTTTTTGTATATTAATTAACTTTGAAAAACTTTTTCTTAATTAACATTTTATTGGTACTAAAATTCAAAGAGTCCTAGAAACGCGTTGTTAGATGTTTCATACGTTCGTCAAACTTGTACAAAGCTCATTGAGGAACTTATAAGCTCTCATGTTGCATGAAACTTGGTTTAGAGTCCTAGAAACGCGTTGTTAGATGTTTTATAAGTTCGTGAAACTTGTACAAAGCTCATTGAGGAACTTGTAAGCACTCATGTTGCATGAAACTTGGTTTAGAGTACTAGAAAAGCGTTGTTAAATGTTTCATAAGTTCGTCAACTTGTACAAAGCTCATTGAAACACTTATAATCACTCATGTTGCATGAAACTTGGATTAGAGTACTAGAAACGCGTTGTTAGATTTTTCATAAGTTCGTCAAACTTGTACAAAGCTCATTGGGGAACTTATAAGCACTCATATTGCGTGAAACTTGGTTTAGAGTCCTAGAAACGCGTTGTTAGATGTTTCATACGTTCGTCAAACTTGTACAAAGTGTTAAGACTAATACCATTCATCAAGGTATTTAGTCCGGTTCAAAGGTTACAAGACTTGGAGTGCACAGTTAGCTCGTAAAGGCAAACACAAGACGTATAAGGATGTTACAAGAGGTAACCATGAAGAAGCAAAGGTAGACGAGTGGAAATGGAGGCTCGTCTAGGCATTTCCACGAAGTGTCAAAATTTACCTTACCGCGGTACATAAGGCGCTCGGTAAGAATTTCCGGCGCCCGATAGTTACCTTACCGCGGTACGGTGAAGCTCGGTAAAATGCGCTTCCCCCGCTGCTGGCGCAAGTTTATCCGGTCAACATTTTTAAGCGCTTCTTCTTATCCTCTAACGGCTATATTGTTGCTTTTTATAAAGCTTTACCTTGTAACTTTTTTAACAACAAGTTTGATTAATCTTTTACCATGAAAGTCGATTAAAACCTCTATTCTCTCTATTCTCTCTTATTCTTCTCAAGAACACTCAAGAACACCGAATACCAAATCTACAAGTTTCCTCCTCTTATTCGGTTAAAACTCTTTTATTCTAACATGGTATCAGAGCAATATTGCTCTTGAACCTATTCTTAAAGCTTCCGCAAATCTCTATTCTTAATCTTCTTCGCTTAATCTCCACTCTTTTGTCTTGTTCTTCACGGATTTTCCCAAAAGATTCAAACTTTTCCCTTTTTCCGGGTAGATCTCTTCAAAAGTTCAAAACTTTCATCTTTCCTAGCTCCAAATCGTCCAGATCTGGAGTTTCCTCGGTGAAAAACTTGTATCCATCTTAAAGATCCAAGCTTTTCTCTTTTCCGAGTCCAAAATCTTAGAAAGTTGCTTCCTTTTTCCCGGATTTCTCCTAAAGTCCCTTCCTTTCTCTTGTCTAAAGCTAGATTCATCAAAGATCTAGACTTTTCTTCATTATTCTCTCTGTTTTTCCTTGATTCCATCAGAAAAACCTCTTCTTTACCATGGAAGACAAGGAACAATCTAAAAAGGTTCTTTGTCCGGTAACTCTAAAAGGTATTAATTACCTTCTATGGGCAAGGACCGTGAAGATTGCCTTGTGTGGTCGTGGTCTTTGGAACCATATCCTCAAATCCCAAGAAGTAATCTCGGATTCCACTCTCACAGAAGGTGACGCTCTTACCACAGAGGGTAAGTGGTTTCAAGAAGATCAAAAAGTGTTGGGAATCATTCAGGGATCTCTGGATCCGGCAATACTTGAGGCATACTCCTATTGTGAGAGTGCAAAAGACTTGTGGGACACGCTTCAAACGGTATACGATAACATATCCAATCTCAGCCGTGTCTATGAAGGAAAGAAGGCTATAAGTGATCTAAATCAAGAGGACATGGAATTCACCAAACATTTTGGAAGGTTTAGAAGCTTGTGGGCAGAGCTAGAAATGCTGAGACCTAGTACCATCGATCCAAAGGTTCTAAATGAAAGGAGAGAGCAAGACAAGGTCTTTGGCTTGTTACTCACGCTGAATGGTAGCTACAAAGATGTGATCAAGCACCTATTGAGATCAGACAAGCTACCTAACCTCGAAGAAGTTTGTGCTCAGCTGCAAAGAGAACAAGGCTCTATTGAACTCTTTGGCAGCAAGAAGGAACTAGTCACTGCAAATAAAGTTGCCTACAAGTCAACCACCAAGTCCTATGAAGACAGGAGGGGTATGGTGTGTGATCACTGCAAGAAGAAGGGGCATTCCAAGGATAAATGCTGGATCCTGAATCCACACCTCAAGCCGGCCAAGTTCAAGGATGCAAAGGCCAACTTCTCCAATGATGATGCAACCGGTCCAAGTTCCAAGCACAATGAGTCTCAAGGATAAGGAGGATGAGTCCACAGCTATGGTGCCCTACACGGATGAGTATGTGAGGAAGTCCGATCTAGATGCTCTCATTAAAGCCCTTAAGGGCTCGGTATTGACTCCTTCTACTCCCTTAGTGCTCATAACATTGAAAAACCTATTAGGCCTATTATTATTGATTCGGGAGCATCTCATCATATGATTAGCAACAAAAACCTGATTAGTAATGTTAAGCCGGCTCTAGGAAATGTTGCAAAATTCAATATTTTTTTGTTTATGTTTACTCAATAGTCAATACCTTAAATAATTGGGAGAATCACAAAACTACACCATTTGAATTACATTTCACAAATCTACACCATTTCCAAAATCCTTAACAAAACTACACCTAAACACTCAAAATTAAATCCAAATAAACTCTATCCAAACAATTCTACCCCCTTAATACTATACCCTAAACACTAATTAGCGAACCCAAATGAAAAAAATTTAATATTGGTAATTTTTTAAAGGTTAAATCAAGCTTTTAAAATTTTGAAAGGGTGTAAATATGTGAAAATATTAAATTAGGAGTAGTTTTGTGAAGAAGGGGTTGAAAGGGTGTAGATTTGTGAATTCCTCTAAATAATTTGTATAAATTTTGTTTTGTATTTTTTTTACTTGTCATGTTTTTCACTATTTTTATAAATTTTGTAAACCTTTTGTTTTATGTTTTATTTTTTGTAATGTGATATTGCATATATATAGATATATTGTAATTAAAAATATTAAGAATACAGATTTAAAACTTCAAATTAATTGATATTTATGTGTAATTTTTTAATGCAATTATTATTGTAATATAATAACATTTAACAAATTAAGTTGAAATTTAAAACTTTTATGCATTAAGAATTAAATTTGTAGAATGATTTTTATTATAATGATTTTGAAGAATGATTTTTTAAATTTGTAGAATGATTTTGAATGATGATTTGTTAAACTCATTATATATAAGATCTATTTTGACAACTCATCCCAGGTAACCGTTACAGTAGTAGGTCCCACACATAGTTTGGTACTCAAATCTTTTAAATTGCCGTTGTTTAATCTTTTTGAATTGTGACCCTTAAATTGTGTTGAATGAATTTAAGAGGTTGAATTGGTTGAAAGAATAAAAAAAACCATGAAAAGTGGCATATATTATAATTGGAAGATAAAATAGTTTTATTTAAAATATACGCTATCCGTTTTTTAATATATGATTTTTGTTGACAATATTTGGTTTAAAAAAGATGATTTTTCTCATTTTTTATATACAATTATTAATGATAAATTAAAGAATTCAAGAAAAACAACTAAACATTATTGGTTTAGAGTTGTTGGAAATTATAAATCACAGAAAATAATATATTTTAATATGTTTATTTATTATATCTGAAAAACTAGAAAAACTTTTAATAAAAACGGAGGAAGAAATAATATTTGTTTTGTTCTAAATCGTTTTTTTCTTCTTTTCATTTTGGACCTTATTGTTGACTGCGTGACTCACTCATTTACATTTATATATTTTGTAAATTTATTTTATATGTTAAAAAGATATGAGATTTGTAGCTCTTATTCTTATATGGCTATCCTTTATATTATAAAGCACGAGTCACTAGATCAATAGAATTTTGTCGAGTGGCTTGTGTTTTATATTTTAAAAAATAAAAAATATATTTTACGGTTTGTTTTCTCAAAACAATAAATCATGATCTCCAGCTTTTTTTCCCTAAACGATTTCCACTAAGTCACTATCGCCACGTGAAACTGTAATCTATAGATTGTAGAAATTTATTATTCTAAATCATTACTTTAGTTTTAATTATCGTTTTTGTATATTAATTAACTTTGAAAAACTTTTTCTTAATTAACATTTTATTGGTACTAAAATTCAAAGAAATAGTTTTTAAACTCAAAAACAAAGACAAGTTTTCAATGATCAAAACCAATACAAAGATAACTATCAAAACCAGTTTTGTATTGATTATGTTAAGTTTTCAATTTTTCAAAATTATTATCTTTAAAAAGTTAGTGTTTTACTTCGCAGGGAGACCAATGGAGGTATCCCGGGCATGACCAGGGCCATGTATCACAATAGTGACCAAGTGAGTACACACACCTTTCTTTTATCTCGAACACTAGTTATAGTTTACATTGTTTTATCAAATGAATATCATCTTGTAACTCTCTCTCTCTCTTGGTCCATTCGAAGGTTAACCGCATCAATTCCTTATTGCGCGATGAAAATGCAAACCAAAACATGAACGTTACGAAGAATCTCTTTGATAACAATCACTCACCACATGACAATCATCTTGATCTCACTCTTGGTCCATCTAAGCCTAAAGAAGACCCTGTCAACAACAACAACAACAACAACAACAACAACAACAACGTGATTCGTGAAAAGGTTCATGTTGATAAAGAGGTCGCCAAAATTTGGCGTCGTGATTTATCTCTTTCTCTTTGAGTTTGTTTTTTATGCATTGTTTTCTTGCCTTATAAACTATTAAGGGATAATTGGCAAAATAGACATTTTTTTGATGAAGATTGTTAAATGAACAGTTTTCTCCTTCCAAAAAATGTGTCCCATTAAAATACACTATTCACTCAAGGTATATTATTATATTGGATATAACATTACCATATATTACGATAATGCCATTTTGAAATATTTATTATTTTTTTATTAATTCTTTACTCTTTTTTATTCTTCTTTTTCTCTTTCTTTTCTTCTTTTTCTCTTTCTTTTCTTCTTTTTGTCTTTCTTTTTCTTCTTTTTCTCTTTCTTCTTCTTTTGTTTTTTTTTTCCATTTTCTTTTTTATTTCTTTCATCTTCTTAATTGTCTCAAGTATTATACATATAAATATTATATTATATAAATTAATATCAACAATTATTAGACCATGTTTATCAAAGGTGCTTATGTAGAGTGTTTGTGTATTTTTTGTGTATTTGAGTAGTAAATTAAATCATAACATCTATATATTATTTTTGAAGTACTAATTTGAATATGTCCAAAAAATCACATTTATTTACACATTATGCCATTGAACAAAAAAGGAAATTTTTTTGAACATTTAATTACGAAAAACCAAATAAGGAAATATTACAATCCTCTCCAAAAATAAATAAAAAAATATAAAAGAAGTTATGTAAAAAATATTTGAAAACAAAATAAAAATATGTAATTCACATAAATACATTATTCAATAGTTTTTTTTATAAAAACTACCATTAAAATTTTATTTAAATCAAAACAGGTTTAATTAATATTATTAAGAATTTAAAAACGAGTTGAAACAATTTTTTGTTAAAAATATCAAACAATAAAAAACAATTATTTATTAACGGGTTCGATTTCTGGAAAAATTCTAGATAAATGACAAGAAGTTTGAAAATAATGATTAAACTTTATCATAAACAAATTTCGGGTAATTCGGGTTCAAATCTAGAAATTTGTTTTGGCTCCGAGTTTTCTGGTAGTAAATTTCTCAATTCGTTCGGGTTATTTATTTTTGGAACGGTTTTTGTTCTTTAATTTCGGTTTGGTTCAAATTATGTAATTCAAATATAATTATAATTATTATTATTTTAAATATTTTTTGTGTAGTTAGAGTAGTTTAGTTTAGTTCTAAAAAATTGAGTTCGGTTCGGATTCGATTTCGGGTATTATGGTAGTAAATTTCCCTATACATTCGAGTTATTTGTTTTTAGGATTAGTATTGATTTGGGGATTTCGGTTTGGTTTGGGTTCGGTATTTCGGATCAGGAAGTTTTGTCCATCCCTAATTTTTATAGTTTATAATAATTTGGAATAAACCAACTTACAAATTATATTAAAATTTTGCTATATAAAATCTAATTCTCATTATATATTTATTTGCATAAACAATAAAACAACAAAATATTCTTTAGAAATTCTGAATATATTTATTTATTTTACAAAAACATAAAAAATATTACAAACTTTTAAATTAATTGTATATATATAAAACTATTTGTAAAAAAACATAAAATCGTGGTGTACCACGGGTTAAATCCTAGTGTATTATTAATAAGCACCTATAATGAAAAGTGCTTAATTAAGCATTTTAAGCTCCCCTTTTTGTAGAGTTCTTATTAATAATACATGTTTTAATTTAATACTCAAATACACAAAAATACACAAAAAAATACACAAGCACTCTACATAAGCACCTTTGATAAACATGCTCTTATCTCTAGTTATTTTATAAGCTTTCAGTCTCGTACAATATCAAATTTTTATATTTTTAATGGATACTGTACATACGCTATACATATAAGTATCAACCGTATAATGCTACGAATAAAGTTGTACATTCATATTGTCCAACATATATTCCGGTATTATTTTTCTGTACATATAAAATTATATAAGTAAAATTGTACATTGTACAAACTCGAGTACATTTTTATCGTCCACTGGATACTGGATGACGAAAATGATTGTTATATCATTTAATGGATACATGATGATGCAAATGAATAACATTCATATATATAGAGAGTTGTACAAATTTCATTTTCTCTCTCATCTCTCATCTACATGTTATATTTTTAGCGGATGTTGTACAAACATTGTAAAGATGATTCGAATCAGATGTTTTGGACACTGGACATATGAATAACTTCGTTTGACTCACACATGTTTCTTTCTCTCTCTTAACTTCGTTTCGGACACTGGACAGATGAATAACACATTTTTTCAGCTGAAATGTATATTCGGTTGTACACTAAATCGTATAAAAGATGTTGTGCAAATATTTGTAATCGAATCAACAGTTATGTTCTTCTGGACAATGTACAATCTTCAATGCAAATCTTCTTCTGTATAGACTAGTTGTCTCAGTTAGTCATGGACACTGTACAAATGACTGACTGAATGTACACCGTCCACTAAACTGTGCATCCAACAATTGTACACCGTCCACTAAACTGTGCAAATGGATGTTATTGAATGCAATTAAGAGAAATAAACATGAATAAGGAGAAAGAAAACTTGAAAAAAATAAAACATAAGTTTAAATCAAGAGAAAAGAAAAGAAAGAAGAGAGAAGATATGAGAGAAGAGAGAAGATATGAGAGAAGAGAGAAAGAAAGAGGAAGAAAGAGAAAGAAAGAGGAAGAAAGAGAAAAAAAGAGAAAAAAGAGGAAAAAAGAGAAAAAAGAGAAAGAAAGTGGAAGAAAGAAAAAAAAAACAAAAAAAAGAAATACTCATTTATTGCCCTACACCCTCATTTAATTCACTTATACATATACCATTAAATACACCCTCATTTTACACCCTTATTTAATGCTTTGCACCCTCATTAAATTATCCTATACATACAACAATATAATAATACAAAAATACATTGATATATATATATATGAAGCACAAATGACAGTTTCATAACCTTTCTCTTTTCTGTATTACACGCGTGGACCCTACAGCTGAACCCTACATACTTGTTTTACCAATTGTAAATAGTAAAGTGCCTAGTATTTTAATTAATTTAGGAAAGTGTTCGTTCGGCAAATTTACCCAACTATTAAAGGCTTTTCTTCATCTCATTTTCGTCTTATCTTCTTTGTTGACTATTTGCTTTTAATCATTGTTTCAGACTTTGTGTTAAATTTATTAATCTATTTTTCCCAATTGTTATATCTCATAGATTGTTCAGAAAATTCATGTTCTACAAATTCACACGAATTACGATTAAAGAGGGTCTTTGCTGAATTATACATCAAAACAATTCATTTGGTTGTTTACTTGTAATGATAATATTCATTAGGATTTTTTTTTGTTATTGATTAGTGATGTAATCTGTCCTAATTGTTTTACACGTGTCATCATGCATTTTGATGATAAGATTTGATTAAAGATACTAGGGGAGTACCCGCGCGTATGTTATCATTTCGTTTTTCTATGCAGTTTTTGAGTAAAAAATTACATTCGCGTAATATATTGTAAAAATATACGTTCGCGTAATATATTGTAAAATATACGTTCGCGTAATATATTATATATTGTAAGATAACACATTATAAGACACACTCTAAAAAATTGAATTGCACTGGAATTTTAAAATATTGTTATACTCAATATGTTCCTTATTAAATGTTGTTTTAGAATATTTTTTTGTTCCTCTTTAAATGTAATTTTAGTTTATTTCAACATATTATCTATATTATACCCCTTAATTTCATTAAAAAAAAATAAATTAATTTTACTTAAGTCATTTTACAACATTCCTTAATTTTTGTGAAAATCTTTAAAACGCAATTTAATGTGGAAGAAAAGAAGTATTTGTAATAATTTTAGTGACTATTTGTATTAAGTGTAAATTAAAATTATTTTAAATTTAATTTTTTTTTATATTTTCGCTTTCTTAAATTAATATTTTAAAAGTTTTGTTTGCTAAAGCAATTGATAAATAAAAATATTAGTATTTACTTGGGTTTGAAAAATTTATGATGTTAATCTAATTGAATTTAGATAAAGTTTTAGCAAGTAGTTTAATTTATGCCCTTATAAAAATTTATTTTCTACTTCAGTTTAAGAATTGAGCAATCTTTCTTTTCTTATTGTAGCAAATATATGATATTTTAGCTTTTGAAATATTTTTAGTACTTGAAATGCGCGCTACATTTAAAATGAATCGAAAAACTCTTATTAAACTCGATAAGTTGTTAAATTATTTTATACATAACCTAACGATTTTGCATTTTGAATGTCTTATCTAACTGGTTTATTTGTTTGCCAAATAAAAATTATAGTTGTGTTCGTATGTATAAAATGTTAACTTTGAACTGCAAACACTTTAGGATGGATGTTGTTAAGTGGAGGTCCACTCCTAATGAGAAGGTACGTGCGTTGCGAATGAAATTTATTTTTCCTTAATATGGAAAATATGTATTGAAAAATTATCTATCCAAATAATAAAATATTTACGTAATTCATAAGGTGATGTCCTTTTTACTACACCATTTCAAAATAACTTCACAAAACTACACCTAAACACTAAAAATTAAATCCAAATAAACCCTACCGACATAATCCTACCCCCTTAATACTATACCCTAAACACTAATTAGCGAACCCAAATGAGAAGATTTTAATTTTGATCATTTTTTAAAAGGTAAATCAAGCTTTTAAAATTTTTAGAGGGTGTAAATATGTGAAAAAATTGAATTAGGTAGAGTTTTGTAAAGGAAGGGAAGAAAGTGTGTAGTTTTGTGAATTCTTCTTTATATTTTATTATTAAATGACTTTATGTCTTTAAGTGTTTTTTATTTGATGTTTATTAATTTTAAATGAATTTATCAAATATTTAATTTTAATTATGTATTTAATATTTAATGTTTATTGCCACATGGAGAAAATTCTTCATCATCTTTTATTGTATAGATTTTTAATCCAATCCTTTTGTGTTGGACCTCATTTTCATGTTGGGCCTCCGAAAAAAATAAGAAAGAAAGTTAATAATTAATTTTGGCCCAAACCTAAAAAACAAAGGACACGTGGCAGCAGCCGGAGAAAAGTTATTCTCTTATTATAGTATAGATGTCAAAACTTGTTTGTATTTATTAAAAACTAGATACTAGCTAGATAAACGTATGCGTGAGACGATTGTTTCTAACATTGTTCACATATACATAAATGCTTACTACTACATTTCTTAATTTTGCATGAATCGAAACAACTATTTTTGCAATCTTTATCTTTAAAGCAAGTCCCAAAATATTGTTCTACATGTTTTATCACCGGTGGACATGCTTTATTAACACATTCCACATCTCCTTGACGTTTCATCACTTCCCTTGCATTTGATAACCACACACCTATGTATATATATACACAACATTATTATATAAACACTTTAAATTAAAAAGAAAATACAAGTATTTAAGCAAGGGATAGAAAGAGACTAACATGAGAGAAGGAATGCGACAAGAACAATGACCAATGATGTCTTTGATGATGGCATCTTAATAATTTCGTTTAGTAATATGTTTTGAGATTCAATGAGGTTTTGGTTTGGCTATCTATTTATAATGTGTTACGAGGCATAAAAAGAAGGGATATATTTTCTATTTATTTTTTACACCAATGGTATTTTATCCTATAAGGTAGAATATCGTTGAATACTACTTAACTAATATCAAGCTATTATATAAATATTATAAATGAAATATCGGGTCAACTATAACTAAAAAAATACTTAAAGTATTAATAAACATCATCATTTTTTCCTTTTTTGTCAACCTTGATTTTTTTTTAACATAATAGTTGGTTTGACCTGCGCGCATGATCCAGACATAAGTAGCTTTGTACCAAAAATACTTAATGAAAAGAGTCGGACATATTTAGAATGAGTTCAAGTGTTACCCTAATGGAAAATAATTTTTTTACGAGACTATTTATCAATATATTAAGGATTCAAACCATATGCAAACATCTCAATGAGATTGGAATGCATAGGAGCATGAAAAATAATAAACAATGTATAATGATTGAAGTAATGATGGACAAAAAAATTGAGCCCTAAGAACTGAATTGAAATTGACCAATAAATATGGCATCGAAATCCAAACTGAAGCCGGGAAAATACGAGAATGGGATTTTAAATTTGAAAGCCCAAAAACCCGAACTAGGATCGTTACAAACCCGAAATCCAAACAAATACCCAACTTTACTTGAATTTTAATTAAATATATAAAATATTAGGTATTTTATATTTGTAATAACTTAAATATCCCAAACTATTAAAAATTAATATTTTGGGAAGTTTTGTATAAATCAAGTATTTTGGGATACTTTTGGATGGTTTTAGGTTTTTTTTTATTTTGTAGGTTTGGAGTTTTTGATGATACATGAACCCAAACTAAAATCCGAAAAGAACCGTACCAAACCCAAACTGAACTCGAATAAACTATAGAAAAGGACGAACATTTTCCGACTTATTTTTGTTTCCGACCACCTAATCTAATATAGTAATGGTAAGAAACAAGAATGCTAAATAAATACTAAGAAAAGGAGTTATTCCTATCAATGCTCGAAAAGGTCCTTAACATGAGGCTTCAATAAATATCAAAACGGGAAACATGTATATAATACTAAAGAAGAAGTAACAATAAATCTCGATTAACCCTAAAGATTCATAAGGAAAATGTAAACATGAAAAAAAGGAAAGCACAAGACTACCTTGAATGGCACGTACTTTAATTTGATTGTTTCGTATAGGGCATCGTCATATTTTATGTGGTACTTTTATTCTAAAAGATTATAGTTTGATTGATCGTATGGTTTTTTTGTTAACGGTTGTGCCACTAATGTCCGACCCATTAGTTAATCTTACACAAACGTAGGCGCTAAAAATCGATATCGGGTGGGATGATGCTACCTGCCTCATGGGGACTTATGACTGCCACTAGACTAAGGCCACTTCCCGAATGGTTTATAACTCAAAAAATATGCCTATTGAATAGCTTTGTTAAATAACTTAAGAATGTTAACCCAAAAACAAAAACTTAGGTCGGTTAAAACCAATACATTTACACTAAAATCCCAAGATAGAGATTTATAGTCAATGAAGATTAGGGAAATATAATTATGAACAATACATAAATAATAACAGATCTCCAAATGAAGGAAATAAATTTTTATTTAATATATAATAAAATAACTTTTGTTCAAACCGAACTAGGAAATATCAACACAAGCAAATCTAGAAAATAAGTCCTTAATCAAGATTTTTGTAAAACAATCTTTAAATGTCTATAAGCTCTCTTAAGATATTTTTAAATCTCTTATGTTGCAGCCAACACGAGTATGGTTCAATTCCATGGCTACATAAATCTCAACATTGTCCATCACATGCCCATTTCGAATCAAGTATTGAAGTACATTTAGTTGAAGGCCACCACAAAAATTATTTACTTTCAGAACTTGAAGTGTTTTATTCGAACACTTGTAGGTGTTGTAACTAAGCAAATACTTTCCAGATATAGCGGTTCCGAAACTCTCTGCTAAAAATACAATAAAATTCAATGGTCTTAACAAAATAATTTAACAAATATACATATATATATATATATATATATTGTAAGGTCGAGGCTATGAATTTTACAATGGTTAATTTAATTACCACAATAAGTTCGGTAGTAACCATATTGAAAGTTAGAGATTTTAACTCTAGGCACCTATTGAGAAATATTGAAATTCCCATGAACTCATTAGTGTGCACATTTGTCTTCATCACCAAATGTTGTGTTTTCATCGGATCATGTAACTCCATAGTATCGTCAGACCTTGGATTGTATTTTTTAATTCTAAGAAAGAAATGTTTCTTAGTATTCAATTTTCAATACTATATTATCTATTTTAGAACTAAATCTTGTTTATGTGTTAATTTATTCACAATTTTATTAAATAATTTGTTTAAAATATTGCTTAAAAAGTTTGTAGGCCAAAAAAATTGTCAATCGTTTTTACTCCTAATATATTAGTAAGATATTGTTAGCAAATTACCACGATTTTATTTATTTATTTATAGGGTTTAGTTTCAAAGAAATTAGAGTTTAATCCATATTAGATGTTTAAATCAAAGTTCAAATAAAACTTTAAAAGTGTATACATCATCTTTCGAATCAATTTTTCCATATGGATATCCTATATATAAAGAGTGAGCGGAGCTCTCCTAGTATTGACACCTCATCGTTCAAAATCATTTAAATCATTAAATTTATTAAATCCTAAAAAATCATTCAACAAATTTTATTTTAATACATAAAAAGTATTAAAAATTACCTTAATTTGTTAAATGTTATAATATTACAATAATAATTGGATTAAAATATCTACACATGGATATAAATTAATTTAAAGTTTTAAATGTGTATTCTCAATATTTGTTTAATTACAACATATAATATCACATTATAAAAACTAAAACATACAATAAAAGATTTATAAAAATTATAAAATAGTGAAAAACCTGAGTAAAATATAGAAAAATACAAAACAAAAAGTATCCAAACAATTTAAGGTATTGAGTAAACATAAACCAAAAAAATATTGCAATCATCATCTAGATAACCAAAAAAAGAATACAAAAACTAAAAAAAATATACGAATTGAGAAAGTATCAAATATTTTTCTATTATTTAGGTAAACAATAACATAAATATTGAAAATACAAAAAATTAAAGAATCATCAAGAAAACCAAACCCAATCATTTATAAAATAAAATAATTAATATCTACAAACATATATATTTATAATCATGAAAAAAACCAGCAAAAAATCGTGGATTCCCTCCTAGTTATAATAATGAGATTGTAAAATTATGAATGTACGTTTTATCCCACCTCTCTCAATTATATATATATATATATATATCGAAACATACAAACAATCACGCATTTTCTCGAATCAAGATATTCCCAAGCCTCGCATAGTGTTTGTATATAGCACACATCATACAAATAATTGATTTAACTTTTAACGTTAATATAATGTATATACATGTAATAACAAGTTATATGGCATTTGAGTTATTTCATTATTAAAACTAGATATAATAACATATTAAAGAGTTTAAAACAAAAAACGTATGAAAGAGCTTTACTCACTTTTGAAAACATATATTTCCATTTAAAAATTTTGAGCTAAAGAAACCCACAATAGTTACATTTTTTACAAATTTTGCTTATAATTTTGTTTAGTACCAATGATTTAAAAATGATTAAACCATCTTATAAATTTTACGCTATCTAACACTTATTTAATACCGATATAAATATTTCATAAGTATTACACAATTTGGATTTTCTCATCTTTCTCTTAATATCAAAACTTGTTTGCATTTATTAAAAACTAGTTACCATCTAAACGTATGCGTGAGACGATTGTTTCTAACATTGTTCACATATGCATAAATGCTTACTACTACATTTCTTAATTTTGCATGAATCGAAACAACTATTTTTGCAATCTTTATCTTTAAAGCAAGTCCCAAAATATTGTTCTACATGTTCTATCACCGGTGGACATGCTTTATTAACACATTCCACATCTCCTTGACGTTTCATCACGTCCCTTGCATTTGATAACCACACACCTATGTATATATATTATATATACACAACATTATTATATAAACACTTTAAATTAAAAGGAAAATAAAAGTATTTCAGCAAGGGATAGAAAGAGACTAACATGAGAGAAGGAATGCGACAAGAACAATGACCAATGATGTCTTTGATGATGGCATCTTAACAATTTCGTTTAGTAATATGTTTTGAGATTCTATGAGGTTTTGTTTTGGCTATATATTTATAATGTGTTACGAGGCATAAAAAGAAGGGATATATTTTCTATTTATTTTTTACACCAATGGTATTTTATCCTATAAGGTAGTATATCGTTGAATACTACTTAACGAATATCAAGCTATTATATAAAAATTAAAAATGAAATATCGGGTCAACTATAACTAAATAAATACTTAAAGTATTAGTAATAAACATCATCATTTTCCCTTTTTGTCAACCTTGATTTTTTTAACATACTAGTTGGTTTGACCCGCACGCATGACCCGTCCATAAGTAGCTTTCTACCAAATATACTTAATGAAAAAGTCGACATTTTTAGAATGAGTTCAAGTGTTACCCTAATGGAAAATATTTTTTTACGAGACTATTTATCAATATATTAAGGATTCAAACCATATGGAATGCATAGGAGCATCAATATAAAAAATAATAAACAACGAATAATGATTGAAGTAATGATGGACAAGAAAACTGAGCCCGAATAACCGAATTGAAAGTGACCAATAAATCTGGTATCGAAATCCAAATTGAAGCCAGGAAAATACAAGAATGGGGTTATAAATTTTAAAGCCCAAAAACCCGAACTCGGATCGATACAAACCCGAAATCCAAACAAATACCCGACTTTACTTGAATTTTAATTAAATATATAAAATATTAGATATTTTATATTTATAATAACTTAAATATCCAAAACTATTAAAAAATTAATATTTAAGGTAGTTTTGTATAAATCAAGTATTTTTGGATACTTTGGATGGTTCTAGGTTTCTTTTATTTTGTAGTTTTATAGTTTTTTGATTGATACACAACCTGAACCAAACCCCGAAAAGAACCGTACCAAACCCAAACTGAACTCGAATAAACTATAGAAAGGGACGAACATTTTCGGACTGATTTTTGTTTCCGACCACCAAGTCCAATATAGTAGTGGTAAGAAACAAGAATGTTAAATAAATAATAAGAAAAAGAGTTATTTTTATCAATGCTCGAAAAGGTCTTAATGAGTCTTCAATGAATATCAAAACGGGAAACATGGATATAATACTAAATTAAGAAAAAGTAATAATAAATCCCGATTAACCCTAAAGATTCATAGTAAAAATGTAAAAATGAAAACAAAAAGGAAAGCACAAGACTACCTTGAATGGCACGTTAATTTGATTGATTCGTATAGGGCATCGTCGCATTTGATGTGGTACTTTTATTCTAAAAGATTATAGTTTGATTGATCATATGGTTTATGCCTAATGAATAGCTTTGTTAAATAACTTAAGAATGTTGACCCAAAAACAAAAACTTAGGCCGGTTGAGACCAATACATTTACACCAAAATCTCAATATAGAGCTTTATAGTCAATGAAGATGAGGGAAATATAATTTTGAACCATACATATATAATAACAGATCTCCAAATGAAGCAAATATATTTTTATTTAATATATAATAAAATAACTTTTGTTCAAACCGAACTAGGAAATATCAACACATACAAATCTAGAAAAATAAGTCCTTAATCAAGATTTTTGTAAAACAATCTTTAAATGTCTAGAAACCCTCTTAGGATATTTTTGAATTTCTTCTGTTGCAGCCAATACGAATTGTCTTTGAGTATGGTTCAATTCCATGGCTTCATAAATCTCAACATTGTCCATCACATGCCCATTTCGAATCAAGTATTTAAGTACATTTATTTCAAGGCCACCACTAAATTTATTTTAAGAACTTGAAGTGTATTATTCGAACACTTTTAGGTGTTGTAACTAAGCCAATACATTTCCAGATATAACGGTTGCGAAACTCTCTGCTAAAAATACAATAAAATTCAATGGTCTTAATAAAATAATTTAACAGATATACACATATATATATATATATATATATATTGTAAGGGCGAGGCTATGAGTTTTACAATGGTTAATTTAATTACCACAATAAGTTTAGTAGTAACCATATTGAAAGTTAGAGATTTTAACTCTAGGCACCTATTGAGAAATATTGAAATTCCCATGAACTCATTAGTGTCCATATTTGTCTTCATCACCAAATGTTGTGTTTTCATCGGATCATGTAACTCCATAGTATCGTCGCACCTTGGATTGTATTTTTTAATTCTAAGAAAGAAATGTTTGTTAGTATTCAATTTTCAATACTATATTATCTATTTTAGAACTAAATGTTGTTTATGTGTTAATTTATTCACAATTTTATTAAATAATTCGTTTAAAATATTGCTTAAAAAGTTTGTAGGCCAAAAATTTTGTCAATCATTTTTACTCCTAATATATTAGTAAGATATTGTTAGCAAATTACCACGATTTTATTTATTTATAGGGTTTAGTTTCAAAGAAATAAGAGTTTAATACATATTAGATGTTTAAATCAAAGTTCGAATAAAACTTAAAAAGTGTATACATCATCTTTCGAATCAATTTTTGCCATATGGATATCCTATCCCTAAGACATTATTGTGAAGTGATTTTGGTTAAAAAACTTACGTGTCAACACCACAATGAGTTTTAGCTAATAAAATGTGACGTGTAATGAGTAATCATTAACAACCAATCGAATAGACAACCTAGCAAAAATATTTGAAACGTAAAAAGACTTTTAAAGCACAATAATAAGAGATATGTGCAAACCAAATAACAAAGTTTCATAAATTACAATAAAAATTTAATTTTTTTATAAAATAATATTGAGAACAACCAGTATAAAAATAAAATAAAATTTAATTGGTTAAAAAAGTCAAAACTTATTAAATTTTTCCAGCAAAAAATAAAAACAATCAATAGATGGAATAAAAAAAACTCTTTAAACGACATTTATTATGAAAGAGATAGAATAATAAATCTTTTACATTAATTGTGAAGTGATTTTTGTTAAAAATCTTATGTGTCATCACCACAGTGAGTTTCGGCAAAAAAATGATGACATGGCACAAACACTTACTATGAACCAATCAAAACTCTTTTAACTCTTTTCTAAAAAATTTTTTGTGTCGCATAGGGTATAATTTTAGTTCTACCCATATTTATATAGTGCTCTCACAATAACAAAAACCTAATCAATTTCAATACAAATAAGATATTCGATAAAAAAAATTCTTTTAACTCTTTTCTAAAAAAAACTCTTTTCTAAAAATATTTTTTTGTTTCATACGGTATAATTTTAGTTCTACCCATATTTATTTAGTGCTTTCACAAGAACAAAAACCTAATCAATTTCAATACAAATAAGATATTTGATAAAAAGAGATATTTGGAAATAGTTGATTTTTTCTAAATTATAAAACGCATATTAAAAGAGTTACCATATATATATTAAGTAAGTTTGTTATAAGGAGTTAATACAAGATTTGGGAATTTTAGTGTCATATAACAAAGATTTTCGGAAATAAATTTATTTGTCAAATATGATCTTCGATTTTAATTTTTTTGAAATCCAATTATATTGATTCGTAAATAAAAATCTTCGAAATTTAGGAAATCTTTTGACAAATAGTTGTGAAATTATGTTAACAAAGATTTACATAACTATTTAATTATTTCCGAAACATTTATTAATAGAAAAATCCTTTATAATGAAAAAAGCTTTTAAGGCCCAATAATTACATATCAATAAAAAAAATTCAAGCATCAATTATGAAAAAACAAATGAATTAGTAAATAATTTAGAATATAAATTCAAATTTTTTTAAAAAAAAATATAGAGTACAACGAATATAGAAAAATATAATAAAATTTATTGGGGAAAAAAGTCAAAACGCATTAAATTTTTCAATCAAAATTTAGAAACAATAAACATATGGAATAAAAAAACTTTAAAACCACGTTTATTATTAAATGGATAAACAATAAATCTCAGTATTAAATAGGAACGAACGATAAAAATGTCACCATATAGAAAAATATTGAATTAAATAGAGTTTTGTGAAGGAGATGAAGAAATTATGTAGTTTTGTGAATTCCCCTGAAATTGTTCACATTTCCCTTATAATCTAAGAGTTACCATATATAACTAATAAGATTCTTATAAGAGAGTTTGGAAATATTTTTAAATAAAAAATAGTATAAATTTTATAACCGAAACAAAAAGTAAATCAAATTATAGATATTATTATAATAAACCTTAGACCTCATTATAATTATCCACTTCTACGTCAAACTCTATTATTTTCAAAATTTATTTTTCGCGCATGGCGCGAGAAGTCACCTAGTTACAATATTAAATAGGAATACTGGTTAAACGTTGTCACGACCTTATAAATATATATCGCATATATTATGGGTGAACGAATCCTGATATCCGGTTTTTGTAGAAAACCTGATATGCACAAATTCGTAGAAAAAATTACCCGAATTCATTCTGTTATCCCGGATAATAGGTTAGCGAATATCCGTTGAATGTTGAAGGATATCCGAACCCTATTTTGAATACTTTTATAAATATATTTTGTTAGGAGAATAATAATTTTTATTGAAACAGATCCGGATCCGGGTTTTTTACAAAAATATGTACTTTTATTTTTTAAAATTATTTAAAAAATCTGAATAGATACAAAAACTAAATGAAGTTGAATTAAAAAAATTGAAAATAGATCGTTATATAGAAATATACAGGGGAATTACAAAACTACAAAATTTGAATTGCATTTCTCAAAACTACACCATTTTAAAGTCACTTTTCAAAACTACACTTAAACAATCAAAATTAAATTCATATAAACCCTTACCACATAATCCCACCCATTTAATATTACAAAAATGAAAATATTTTGATTTTGGTAATTTTTTAAAGGGTAAATCAACCTTTTAAAATTTTGAAATGATGTAAATATAGCAAATATTAAATTGAGTAGAGTTTCGTGAAGAAACGGATGAAATTTTGTAGTTTTTTTAATTCAAATTTCGTTTGGATTATCCATGATACGAAAGTCTCGAGATAATAGTTGTAGTTACTCTATCATATATAGTGATATGGTTTCGAATAGACTATTTCACGACAAAAACTACACTTTAAAACTAAATATAATTTAGTAAATAAAAAGTTTATAACCGAAAAAGTAAATCAAATTATAAATATTAGTATATTAAATCTTAAACATAATTATCGACATTTACTCCAGACTCTATAATTTTAAAATTTATTCATCGCGCATGTCCCCAAAAATTACCTAGTATATAAAAAGTGAGAGGAGCTTTCCTAGTGTTGACACATAATCGTTCAAAATCATTTAAATCATTAAATTTATTAAATCCTAAAAAATCATTCAACAAATTTTATTGTTAATACATAAAAGTATTAAAAATTACCTTAATTTTTTAAATGTTATAATATTACAATAATAATTGCATTAAAATATCTACACATGGATATAAATCAATTTAAAAATTTAAATGTGTATTCTCAATATTTGTTTAATTACAATATATAATATCACATTACAAAAACTAAAACATAAAATAAAAGATTTATAAAATTTATAAAATAGTGAAACACATGAGTAAAATATTGAAAAATACAAAACAAAAAGCATCCAAACAATTTAAGGTATTGAGTAAACATAAACCTAAAAAATATTACGATCATCATCTAGATAACCAAAAAAAGAATAAAAAAACTAAAAAAATATACGAATTGAGAAAGTATCAAATATTTTTTTATTATTTAGGTAAACAAGAACATAAATATTAAAAATACAAGAAATTAAAGAATCACCAAGAAAACCAAACCCAATCATTTACAAAATAAAATAATTAATATCTACAAACATATATATTTATAATCATGAAAAAACCAGCAAAAAATCGCGGGTTTCCTCCTAGTTATAATAATCAGATTGTAAAATTATGAATGTTTGTTTTATCCCACCTCTCTCAATTATATATATATATCGAAACATACAAACAATCACACATTTTTCACATAGTGTTTGTATATACCACACATCATACAAATAATTGATTTAACTTTTATTACGACATTAATGTTAATATAATGTATATAAATGTAATCACAAGTTATATGGCATTTGAGTTATTTCATTATTAAAACTAGATATAATAACATATTAAAGAGTTTAAAACAAAAAAAATCGTATGAAAGAGCTTTACTCACTTTTGAAAACATATAATTCCATTTAAAAATTTTGCACTAAAGAAACCCACAATAGTTACATTTTTACAAATTTTGCTTATAATTTTGTTTAGTACCAATGATTTAAAAATGATTGAAAACGTCTTATAAATTTTACACTAGCTAACACTTATTTAATATCGATTAATAATATTTCATAAATATTACACAATTTGGATTTTCTCATTTTTCTCTTAATATCAAAACTTGTTTGCATTTATTAAAAACTAGTTACCAGCTAAACGTATGTGTGAGACGATGGTTTCTAACATTGTTCACATATACATAAATGCTTACTATTACATTTTTTAATTTTGCATTAACCGGAACAATTATTTTTGCAATCTTTATCTTTAAAGCAAGTCCCAAAAATATTGATCTACATGTTCTATCACCGGTGGACATGCTTATTAACACATTCCACATCTCCTTGACGTTTCATCACTTCCCTTTGATAACCACACACCTATGTATATATATACACAACATTGTTATATATACACTTTAAATTAAAAAGAAAATACAAGTATTTAAGCAAGAGATAGAAAGAGACTAACATGAGAGAAGGAATGCAATATGAACAATGACCAATGATGTCTTCGATGATGTCATCTTATCAATTTCGTTTAGTAATATGTTTTGAGATTCTATGAGGTTTTGGTTTGGCTATATATATAATGTGTTACAAGGCAAAAACAGAAGGAATATAATCTATTTATTTTTTACACCAATGGTATTTTATCTTATAAGGTTGTATATATATCGTTGAATACTACTTAAGTAAAATCAAGTTAGAATTTTTCGTTTTCTGTTAACCTAGATTTTAACATCCTTTCTTAAATACCCAATAAAAATTTCCACTTGTCGATCGTTTGTGAGAATAATAGGTGGAAATGCTGATTAAATCATAAGATATATAACTGAAGTCCACATCAACGGCGTTTTTCTTGACGTCATAATTTTCACAAATCGTTCTATTAATCTCTTCTAGAGTAGTAGTAGAATTCAAAGTAAGATCATGCATGTATTATAGACAATAAATCTCCATAAGTTCTTTTCAAGCGTTATCTATTCACCACAAACAATGTATGTGCAAAATCTCCATCTACGTCATTGAAAATCGTATTAGGTTAATGTGAAAAAGAATACAAAAACGATAAAAAACAAATAAATATGTTGTAAATGTTTTTAAAATCTTTTAGAATATGTATTCTAAATTATTCAGAATAATCCTTAGTTCAAAATATGTATTCTACAACTAGTAGAATATCATTTACAATTTGTTCTAAACTAAGTAGAACAAAATTATGCAAAATTGCACAAAATATATATTTTAAAATTCGTAGTATGCAGAAACACAAATACTAAAATAAATGACAATTTCAAACACAAATTCGTTTTTACAATTTCTTATATTTTCTTGGGGGATTACAAAACTACGTCATCTGAATTGCATTTCACAAACTTCACCATTTTAAAGCCACTTTACAAAATTACAGTTAAACACATTAAATTAAATTCAAATAAATCATACACATAACTTTTCCCTTTAATATTAAACCATTTAGCGAATCCAAATGAAAACCTTTTAATTTTGTTAATATTTTAAGGGACAATTACAAAGCTACACCTTTTGAATTGCATTTCACAAAACTACACAATATGAAAGCCAATTTTCAAAACTACACATAAACATTAAAAATTAAATTCAAATAAACTCTACCCACACAATCTTACATCTTTAATATTAAACCCTAAACACTAATTAGCGAACTCAAATAAAATGATTTTAATTTTGGTAATTTTTTAAAAGATAAATCAACCATTTAAAATTTTTAAAGGGTCTAAATATGTAAGAATATTAAATGGGAGAATTACAAAATTACACCATTTGAATTACATTTCACAAAACTACACCATTTCAAAATTACTTCACAAAACTACACCTAAACACTCAAAATTAAATCCAAATAAACCCTATCCGCACAATCCCACCCCTTTAATATTATACCCTAAAACACTAATTAGCGAACCCAAATGAAAAGATTATAATTTTGGTAATTTTTAGAAGGGTAAATCAAGCTTTTAAAATTTTGAAAGGGTGTAAATATGTGAAAATATTGAATTAGGTGTAGTTTTGTGAAGGGAGAGTTGAAGGGTGTAGTTTTGTGAAATTCTCATATTAAATAAGGTGTAGTTTTGTGAAGCATTGGCCGAAAGTGTGTAGTTTTGTGAATTTCTCATATTTTCAAAGGTAAATCAACCTTTAAAAAATTTAAAATGATGTAAATATAGAAAATATTGAATTATGTAGAGTTTTGTGAACGAATGAATGAAATGATGTAGTTTTGTGAATTCTTCTATTTTCTTTTACTAATTATGTTTGAGCTATTTTAATATTAATTAAAATATATATTTAATATGATAAATCTATTAATTTTATATATATATTTAGTTCTTATTCATATGTTTTTGGATTCAATATTTATTTTAGGTCTATAATAATGAATTTTAAATGTGTGTAATTTTAAATGCCAGTGTTATGTAATAATTTACGTTTATAAATATATTTATTTTTAAAAATATAGTCCTCAAATTATAATTTAAAATTTATTTTAATAAGAGAAATTCCTTTGAATACCATCAAAATAAGTTTTTGTTTTGAAAATACCCTAACAAAGTTTTTTATAATAAAAATACCATTAAAATAATTTTTATAACAAAAATACCACAAATACAAAAATACCAGCAACAAATTAGAAAATGCAACGAAGCTATAGCAACGAAAGTGTTTCGTAACTGTTCGTGACTATTTTACGATATAGCAACGAATTAAACGTTATAGTAACAGACTTGTCCGTTGCTATAGCCAATAATATTTGTAGTGACACTCTTAGATTTTAATTTTTTTTCATTTGGGTTCGCTGTATAGTGTTTAGGGTATAGTTTTGAAGGGGTAGGGTATATGTTTTTTGAAGGTTTTAAGTGTAATTTTGAAAATATAAGATTTGTGGTATTTATTATAAAAAAAACTTTTTAATGGTATTTGTAAAACTTTCGAAAATTTGTGCTAATTGTGTTAAAAAAAACTTTTTTAATGGTATTCATAAGAATTGCCCTTTTAATAATCTATAACATAAAAAAGAGAAGAGCTTTTTTAAGGGATTTAATTATACGGAGCTCTAAAATTGCACTCATACAAGCAATCTGCTGTTTAACCCTTCAACGTCAATAATTTTTTGATATTTAAGATTGAACAACGAATGGACAATCATAGTAGAAGAAGAGAAATCAGGACAAAATAAACTCGTCGGCGACATCGAGGATGGGTTTTTTGCCTTGGATTGGAACTTCGGCCAAAGACGGAAGTTTCAGCTAAAGATAACTCTATTGACGGTCTCAACATGTCGGATCTGTTGAGTTTTTGATTAATTTAAGTTTATGGGTTTTGGTATTAAACCAATGTGTTCATCGATCTGTTAATGCAGATGGAACGCAATCACTACCACAAGTTGGAGTGGGTTAGGTTAACTAAACGCGGACGATTCCATGTAATATTTTTAGTTATTTGATAAACCACCCAATCACTTTTGTTTTATTACAAAATCACCCTCAATTCTATGTCTCTCTTATGTACATTCATGAGTATTTTTCTAATGTGAGTATTCTTCTCATTCGTTAATGTATTGTTTTGTAGGTTTGGAAAAATAATACATCTCTCTCTTTGATCCGCCTTCCACCAAAAACAAGAATGACTCACAGGCAGTTCGAGCACCCAAGGCAAGGTTCTCTTGGTTTCTTACAATGCATGGAAGAGAGCTAACTGTCACAGAGGAAAAAAGTTTTGATCCTCTACATTCAGTTTTTTTAAATATAACCCTTGAGTGTGGAAGTAGGGAGAAGGTTCTACAAGAAAGGGCCAAGTCACAGAAGAAAATATTCAAAGGTTACACTAAGCAGTATGATAAAGAGGATGCTAAGGAATCAATCCAGTCTCAGCTCGATAAGATGAAGAAGTGCGGTATTGTCATCTATATTGCTCACACTCAGGTATGTACATATTAGAATAATGATTATAGCTCAGTTAATATTTGCTCTTCTTTACCTATGTAATTAATAAAATCCAATCAACTAAACAATGAAGTTTGGTTGTGACTATAGAAAAGAGGAAAAAAGCTTTACATTACACAAGTACTTATGTAAGTCTAACCCATTAACACATTCAAATAAACCATTAAACCACAAATGACAATTCATTGTATTCTTCTTCTCACAATCCATAAAGCAATATAAAGTGTTTAATCATATGCTTTTAAGAAACCTATATATAATAGCAAAACAAATGAACTTATCTTAATTTTTTTTAAAAAAAATCTGCGTTTTAGATTGGCTTCCTTTTGGACCCTTTAACTTTAGAATATATCAATTATATACATATTTATAAAATTATATTGAAAAATGTTTTTTTTAAAACGATTACATAATTCCACAATTTTAATTTACAAGCTTAAAATCATAATTACTACCACTTACAAATAATAAATTAATTTTGACCAAAAAACAAATAACAAATTAAATACTCACGTTTCAATTCAATTATACAAAAAAAAATTAAAGAGAAATTTAACGAAGAAAAATTATCACAAAAAGTAAATAAAAAAACGTTTATTTCACAAATAATACAAATAAAAACAACAAAAACATTTTTAACAATTTTAAACTAAGGAGAATTACAAAACTACACCATTTGAATTACATTTCACAAAACTACACTATTTCAAAAATACTTCACAAAACTACACCTAAACACTCAAAATTAAATCCAAATAAACCCTACCCACACAATTCTACCCCTTAATACTATACCCTAAACACTAATTAGCGAACCCAAATAAAAATATTTTAATTTTGGTAATTTTTGTAAGGGTAAATCAAGCTTTTAAAATTTTGAAAGGGTGTAAATATGTGAAAAAAATAAATTAGGTGTAGTTTTGTGAAAGTATGATTGAAAGGGTGTAGTTTTGTGAATTCATCTTTAAACTATTCTAAAAATTCGTCGCTAAATCGTCGCTATTTTAGAATCGTCGCTAATTTAGCGACGCAGAACAATCGTCGCTATTTAGGTGTCGTCGCTAATTCGTCGCTAATTTAGCGACGAATTAACGACGTTTATCTTAAAACATTAATGACGAATTAGCGACGTTTATCGTAAAACATTAGCGACGAATTAGCGACGATATATAAAAAATAAATTTCCAATTTAAAAATTTTGCGAAAACATATCGTAGCTAAATTAGCGACGAATTAGCAATGACGTGTAAAAAAGTCGTTGCTGATTCGTCGCTAAATTAGCGACGAATTAGCAACGATTTAAAAAAAAAATTAAAAAAACCAAATTTAAAAAAAAAACAATTATAAAAAAATTAAAAAAAACAATTATAAATATATCAAAAAAATACAAAATATTTTAAAAATACAATAAAACTAAACATCGGGATCAGCGAGATCATCGGGATCGACGACGAAATCATCAATCCCGATATCACGTCCAAGGTCTTGAGCTGCCGCTACATCTGGAGGGATCACTGGTGGCTGGGTCGGTTGGACTCCCCGTTGCTGCATCAACCTCGCGAGGTTTGGACTTTCCATCGCGATGATGGAGAAGAAGTCCGTGATGTTCTCATAGCGGACTTCTTGTTCCGCGAGCTGCTCCCTCAACCGAACATTCTCTTCGGCGTGATCTTGGGCAGTGCGACGAGGCTGCGAAGAAGAAGCAGCGGGAACCGTCTCAATCGAACCGACTCCAAAAGTGCGGTTCCTCTTCGTCTTCGGGGCCACCTATATAGACAAATTTAAAATCGTTAGATAATATAATAAATATTATTTTGAATTAAATTAAATTATTTGAAATTATTACCTCATAGTAGATCCGGTCGCACTCGGTGACCGACAACCGTCCCGAGGAGTTGACCGAACTACCATCGGCCGACGTCGAACCCTGACTAACCCGCTCGGCGAGTCTAGCCTCATATGCGTTCACGATCTTTTCAGATCGTGAACTCACATAGGTCCCGTCCTTCCTCTTCTGGACCTTTTTCAAAATTTCCACAATGGGCGGAAGCTCGCCCATCTCCTCGCGCTATTGAAAATTATAATTAAATTATATATTTTTAAATTTATATTTTTTTAAAAAGTAATTAAATTTTAAATATATATTTAATACCATCTGAATACGCCGTCCGGTGTAAGAAGTCGGTCCTGAGGTGTGGACATATGGACCGGTCTCGTCGATCGGTGTGAGTCGGGACTTGGAGTAGCTACCCGCAACTTGAACCGAATGCGGGTTCGTCCAATAGTCACAAAGGCCCTTCCACACCTCCCCATCCATTGTTATGGGTTTCGCATCATCTCCCTTCTTCAGCCACTTGGTCTTCCATTTGTTGATGATCCCAGTGAGCCGATGCATGGCTTTCTCCTTGAAACCCTTGCGGAATTTAAACATGTCTTCCTCCCGCTAATGTCATTTTTGCTATTTGAGTTTTTTAAAATATTAAAATAAATTTTGTAATAGTTATTACATTTTATATAATATATATGTTATTTTATTACAATAAATATTTATATTAACTTTTTATAATGTTTAATTTTTAAAATTTAAATAATTAAAAATTTTACTTACCGCAAAAGATTCGAACCAGATGTCCTTTATATAAGGAGGCGTCTGCGACCAGTTGACATGCGGCTCCACGAAATACGTTTTCATCACATCTGAGACACTCCTACTAACCTTATTATCGCAAAACCTACGAAAAATAAATTTATCGTTAGCAATTATTATAATCGAAAATCAATTAATTAGATTGCATAAAATAATATAAAATTTTTAATTACTTACCAAAATGTCTCATCTGGCCGTCCGGAATGGAGCAACGGTAGGTACTGGTGGCCCTCCTGCCGAAGAAAGTCGTGGATCCGCTGCATGTGCGGTCCAAGATGCTGAGGTGGTGGTAAATCGACGGGGGGATCGGCTGGAGCATCGGGAATAGCCTCTTCTATTGGGTTTTGTTGGGCATAACGTCGAGGTTATGTCTCAACAAGTGATTTTTCCAATACGGGAATTCCCAAAAAATGCTTTTCTTGTGTCATTTATGGCTTTCTCCGTATCCATCGGGTAAATTAGAAACATGCCAATTACCACCTCGTCTACATGTTTTTTGCGCCCCATAATTATCCAACTCCTCCAATAACTCTGCCCCCGTCGGATAAAGTAGGGGTGGATGTTTAACGACCCGATTCTTCTTAAATAACCTTCTGTTCTTTCGGTAAAGATGATTGATTGGAGGTGCTTCCAAGCCTTTGCATCTGACGGATGAGTGACTTCCCCATCTTCAACTGAGTGTTCTGCATGCCATCTCATCGAATCAGATGTCCTCTCTGATTGATACAATCTTTTGAGTCTGTCTGTGATGGGTAAGTACAACATCCGTTGATACGGGACTTTACTCCCCTTCCCTTGGACCTTATATCTCGGTTGACGACAAAAACGACATTCAAGCAGCTCATCCTCATCTTTCCAATAAATCATACAATTGTTAACACAAATATCAATCATTTCAGAAGGCAATCCAAGACTAAAAACCAACTTTTGTATTTCCTAATACGACTCAGCAGCTACATTACCCTCAGGCAGATATTATTTCAGTAACTCCGCCCATGAGTCCATACAAAACTCACTCAAATTATTATCAGATTTTATATTCATCATCCTAGATGCTAATGATAGTTTTGACAATTCAACTTTACATCCCTCGTAAATTGGTTTATTCGCAGCGTCTAACATATCATAAAATCGTTTAGCATCTAGGTTAGGTTCCTCAACTACATTTTCGGATAAATACTCATTCGTATCATGAAATGCATCAGCAACCAATTCATGATATCTATTATCATCTACATGCACATAACCACCGGCCTGATCATGATCATAGTTACTATCAAAATGATGCGGTAAATTAGCAGGTTCGTTACTAACATGATCACTAACAGGAAACGTATAACTACTATCTCCAACTTCAGTATTATTAGAGTTATACCCTTCCCCATGTTGAAACCAAACAAAATACTGCGGCATAAAACCTCTATTAAAAAGATGTTTCCATACGGTTTCAACAAACACGTATTTAGTGTTAACGCACTTCTTACATGGACAATACATTTTACCGGTATCTTGCGTATTCGCATGTTTCCGGCCTGTCGCATGAATGCTTGAAGTCCCTCCGTAAATTCGTCCGTAACTACCCCCGATCGATCTTTATGCCGATACATCCAAGACCGTAACTCGTATATATTGTTATTACCGTGAGACATATTGAAATTTTTAGAGTGTTTATATTTTTATAGAGTGAATGTTTTTGTATTGTGTTGTGGTGTGATTTTTTGAAGAGTGTAGATGGGTTTATATAGTCCCATTCTAAAATTTTTGCAACCATTTAGCAAGGAAAATTAGCAACGAATTAGCAAGGAAATAAAATTAGCAACGATTTAGCAACGTTTTTGAAAACGTGCTTACCTACTTAGCGACCCTCCTCGCTAATTCGTCGCTAATTAGCAAGGATATATATTCGTTGCTAAATCGTCGCTAATTAGCGACGATTTAGCGACGCAGAACTCATTCGTCGCCAAAATCGTCGCTAATTTTGCGACGAAATAATACCTCGCTAAATAGCGACGATTTAGCGACGACAAGATTCTCCGTTGCTATTTTGTCGTCAATTCGTTGCTATTTTGTTGCTATATTTATTCGTCGTTATTTCCTTGCTAAATTTCGTTGCTAAAAGCCCAGTTTCTTGTAGTGAGAGTTCTTCCTTTGAGTCAAATGAGATTTTCCAAGCGGGCCAGACCTTGATGGGCTTAAGCCCACCACTAACATGAAACAAAAGACAGAACATCATAACATTAAGAACAAGAAGTCTAAGAAGAGTGTATTTGTGTCATAAACCCGCAAAAGCCATAGAATCTAAGACGAGCAGCAGTAGCTCGATGAACCGCTGCTTGTCTGTGTTGGGTTTTGTTTGAAGATGTTCTTCTTTCCTCCAGACGAACCTTCAGCAGTAAGACTCGGCGTTTCCAAAATCTGTAGGAGACATATCACGAGTATGTCAATACATGTATCAGAACATGTATCATGACATATTTAATAGTTTCCGGTTTAGTAACCATTCTGGTTTAGTTTCCGGTTTAGTAATTAATTGTTTGGTTTAGTTGTATATAAACAACTCTGTAACAAACTTTATGGTTAACGAAGATAATGATTTTCTTCTCGATTAGAAGGTAAAACTCCTTATGAAACCCTGACTAGCAAGTCCCCTGATTATCATTCACTTAAGAGTTTTGGATGTTTATGCTATAGTTCAACTTCACCAAAGGGTAGAACTAAGTTTGACCCTAGAGCAAAGGCTTGTGTTTTTCTAGGATATCCAATAGGATACAAAGGGTACAAGCTCCTAGATATTGAGACACATTCTGTTTCTATTTCGAGGCATGTCACTTTTCATGAGGATATTTTTCCTTTTGTATCATCTACTATCTCGGATGATGCAAAAGCTTTCTTTCCTCTATTACCTATTCCTGCTATCCCTGATGTTCATCTGCCTCATGTGCAAACATCTTTCGATACACATCATCATCAAGATGTGTCATCTTCTGAGGCTAAGACTCCTTATGAGTCTAGCTCTCGCAGACTATCCAAACCACCTAAACACTTGCAGGACTTTCATTGTTATAATAATACTACTCTTACTAAAGTAACAACACCTCATCCTCTCACAAAATATATTTCTTATTCATATCTATCTGAGCCTTTCTGTGCTTTCATTAATTGTGTCACAAATACCACCATACCAAAAAGATTTTCAGAGGCTAAAGATTTGAAGGTTTGGTGTGATACAATGGGACTGGAAGTTGGAGCTATGGAAAGGACTGGTACTTGGTATACTTGTGAGTTACCAACAGGTAAAACTGCTATTGGATGTAAGTGGGTATATACTTTGAAATTTCTTGCAGATGGGAGTATTGAAAGACATAAAGCTCGTCTAGTAGCTAAAGGGTATACTCAGGAAGAAGGGATTGATTTTCATGATACTTTCTCACCAGTAGCAAAGCTAGCCACTGTGAAACTTATTTTCTCTCTGGCACCAAAGATGAATTGGTTCTTGGCCCAGCTTGACATATCCAATGCTTTCCTGAATGGTGATCTCAATGAAGAAATATACATGAAGATTCCTCCTGGTTATTCTGAAATTACTGGAGTAACAGTATCTCCAACTGCTGTTTTTAGGCTTCATAAGTCCATTTATGGTCTAAAGCAGGCTTCACGTCAATGGTTTTTGAAGTTTGCTTCTACATTGACTTTACTGGGTTTTCAGAAATGCCACGGAGATCATACTATGTTTGTGAAGTCTGAAGAAGGAAAGTTTCTGGTAGTCTTGGTCTACGTAGATGATATCTTGATTGTTGGTACTCATGAAGATATCATCACTGACTTAAAGAAACAGTTGAGCACTTACTTCAAACTACGTGATTTGGGAGCTCCAAAGTTTTTTCTCAGCATTGAGATTGCAAGGACTCGGGATGGTATCAGTCTGTGTCAGAGAAAATATGTTTTGGATCTGTTGGATTCCACAGGTTTTACTGGTTGCAAACCATCATCCATACCTATGGAACCTAATCAGAAACTAGCCAAAGGTGTAGGTGCTTTGGTGGAGAATCCGAAACAGTATAGAAGGATCATTGGACAATTGCAATACTTGACTAACACTAGACCTGATATTACTTATGCTGTGTCTAAGCTAGCTCAGTATTCTTCTGATCCAAGAGAACCATACATGAAGGCAGTTCACAAAGTACTTAGGTACTTGAAAGGGACAATTGGCCTTGGATTATTCTATGCAGCAGATTCAAATTTTGATCTCCGGGGTTATGCAGATTCAGATTGGGGTGCTTGTCTTGATTCTAGACAATCCATGACTGGGTATGCTATGTTTGTTGGAGATTCATTGATATCTTGGAAGTCTAAGAAACAATCAACTGTGTCAGGAAGTACAACAGAGGCAGAGTATAGAGCAATGGCAATGGCAACTCGAGAGATGCTCTGGTTCACATATCTTCTCACTGATTTGAAGATTCCTTTCAAACCTCCAGCTCATCTTTACTGTGACAACACTTCAGCCATGAATATTGCAAATAGTCATACGTTTCATGAACGGACTAAACATGTTGAGATGAATTGTCACAAGATAAGGGAAGTGATTGATCAAGGTACTATGAAGACGATGTTTGTTCGGACTAATCATCAGTTAGCTGATGTTCTCACTAAACCTCTTTATCCTGCACCTTTTCGGGATCTCATTTGCAAGATGGGTGTGATTAACATCTATGCACTGCCATCTTGAGGGGGGGCTATCACGAGTATGTCAATACATGTATCGAACATGTATCGGGACATATTTAATAGTTTCCGGTTTAGTAACCATTCTGGTTTAGTTTCCGGTTTAGTAATTAATTGTTTGGTTTAGTTGTATATAAACAACTCTGTAACAAACTTTATGGTTAACGAAGATAATGATTTTCTTCTCGATTAAGAACTCTAATAAGACAAAAGATAAGTTCTTCAGACTTAAAAACACACAAAAAACATTGAAGTAATTTGCGGATATTTTTACTAACCTTGAGAACGAGCTCTTCGAAACATTGCTCAACGTTGACCCGAGTATTTGCACTACACTCGCCCCTGATATTTTAGTTATAGTCAATAAGACCATGATTATTGGTAAAACTGGATGCACAGTTTCTCATGTAACTTTTTATTTTTTATTTAAAATAAAAAATAAAAATAAAATAGAATATGACATCAATCATGGTTCATGGTCCGCCACGTGTCAGTAGGGCCAACAAACAGTGCAAGAACCAGTCTTTGATTAAGAAACAAAAGAAATAATCTCTTAAAAAAATTGTGGGACCCACAACTAAGATTTCCTTTAAAACATGCAATAACCAAGATCTAGGAACACACAAGCAGACAAGCTGGCACGAGCAGGACAAAGCCTAGCATACGTACAATCGTATGTGAGTGAGACCCTACCAAGCTGGATTGTCAACATAGAAGAAGCGACTTAGTTCTTTTCATTTACTTGATGTAATAAAAAAAAACACCAGCTTTAGGCGCTACAATATTATATATATTTTTTTTGTTAAAATCTAGAGGAATTCACAAAACTTCACCCTTTCAATCCCTTTTTCACAAAACTACACCTAATTTAATTTTTTCACATATTTACACCCTTTCAAAATTTTAAAAGTTTGATTTACCCTTTTAAAAATTACCAAAATTAAAATCTTTTCATTTAGGTTCGTTAGTTAGTGTTTAGGGTATAGTAATTAAAGGGGTAGGATTGTGTGGGTAGGGTTTATCTTGATTTAATTTTGAGTATTTAGGTGTAGTTTTGTGAAGTATTTTTGAAATGGTGTAGTTTTGTGAAATGTAATTCAAATGATGTAGTTTTGTGATTTCCCTAAAATCTATACTATTAATTGGGAAAGACAATTTTTGAGGAACCCTTAAAAAAAATTTAATTACATGTAATGATATTGTATAAATTTTAATATAATGTAATTTTATATAACAATTAAAAAAACATTCCTATTTAATAGGATTAAAAGAAAAACGAAATTAAATATAAAAAAATTATTCCTAATTAATATGATTAAAATGAAAAAATAAAATAAATAAGTATCATAATGAAAAATTAAAAATATTATAAATATTTCAATTTTATGATAATCCATCGTACCATATCAAAAATATTTATTTAGTTTTAAAAAAATATTAAGTTATAGAAAATTTTAATTATTTAAAAGTTTTTCTAGAATATTTGAATCGATGATGTAAATAAAAAACCAAAAGTATCCAAATTTTTTAATACTTTTAGATACTTTTGACGGGTCAAAATATATCAAACATAATTTATGATATACTAAAAAAATATTTAATATTAGAACATACATATACACGTATATATGATTAAACAATTATTATTCAACATAAATCAATTAAAAAATAATTAAATTTTTTATCAAATTAAGATTTTGTAAATATTACTCCCGTGCGGGACGCAAGGGTGAGAATCAATGTCGTGCTTAGCTAAATGGAGGCTTAGGGCATTTACAAAATGTGGCATTTGTTAAAAACAAATTAATACATGTAACATTATTTTACTTTAAATTTTTTAATGAGAAAAATGAAAATAAACTATTGCATAACTCTTTTAAGACGTGTAACATTGTTTAAATGTATAACCGAATTCAAGTGAATCTTTTCTAATCAATTTTTTATTTATATGTATAATGACAGTCAAACTATTTAGTATTTTTTGTAAATATAATAGTTTAAATTTCATGTATTTTTACAGAAATAACACAAAACATAAATATTAAACAAAATATATAAATCTAAATTTTTTAAAACTGTGGCCATATATATTTGCATTTTACTTATAGCCTGGAGCAAATGCCCTTCTCAATGTTGATTAGGCACGGTGGTAAGAATCTAGTACAATATTATATAGTATAATTTATGGCATGATGATATGAACCTAAATGTTAATTACGATCAACCAGATAGCCAAGTTATGAAGATTCACTAACAGGATTATAAATTGATAAAACAAAGCATATAAGCGAAGTAAATAGTTGTGTACGAGTCATTATTCCTAGAAACATATAGTTATAGATTTAAGTATTTATTACTAATGCATTCGAATTAGTAGGTTTTGATGTCGCTATCCTTTTTAACGTTAGGGTTTTGATTTAAGTTGTATCAAAACTTATATAAGGATCTTTATCATTTAATAAACCATAGATTCAAAAGTGAAAGTATGATACTTATTGTCATACTATACACAACTAAATGTTATATAGCTTAAACATGAGAAAGCAAGCTATAACATAGAAACAACAAAATTTGGATCTTGTTCTTTATATAGAAATGTGACAAGTATATGCTCTCCAATCCAAACACAAACACAAACACAATCATATTCTTTTTTTTCTGTTAAATTATGAATATGAATAGATAGACCTTGAGGAACAAAACATTGTATATTTGTTTCAACAGATCAAGATATCAATCTCCGAGATGCTATAACACTGTGTAATGGAAACGTCGATACACAAGAAATGTTGTCCTAAGACAAGAAATGTCTATTGGAACATAACGACGAGCTTGAACAAGAACTTCTCATATATTTTTTAATAACATTGTTATATAAAAAAGTTTGGAGAAATTTCAAACAAGAATGTAATGTAACAAAAAAAATTACCCAACATGATAGAGGTAGTTACTTCCGCAATTGTTTCTCAAGGACTATTACAAAACATCAAGAGAGGCAACTTATTTAAAAGTTGAGTTTATTAATTACTAAGGAGATGCATTAGTTTCTTACCATGTTGCATAAATAAAAGGCCATATTTTACTCACTCGCACTGGTTCCCACTATGTCAACAACGTCGAGTTTCAACTTCTTCCTTGTTGGTTCAACTTCAGACATCAACGTCCGAGTTTCTTCTTCTTCCTCATCTTCGTCGTCCTCATCATCTTCTTCGGAGTTTGGTGTATCATCATCAACTACTGGCTTCTCCTCTTCCTTCTTAAACTTTTCAATCACATCCATTAGTCCTATGTTAACCTGTTTATATTACGCCACATTTATATTAGGGATTGTTGACAAAAAAAAAAATATTAGGGATTATTTTTTGAAATGCCATTAAAAAAAACTTTTCCAAAATACCATTAAAAAAAACTTTTCCAAAACACCATTAAAAACATCTTTCGGAAAATGCCACACGTGGACATGAAATTGTCCACGTGTACCAAAGAAAACGACGAATGACGAATTTGCCCTCGTGTTTTGTCCACTTGGTGTCCGTGGACTAAAGTTTATCCACGGAAAACAAGGTTAAATTCGTCATTTGTCGTCTCCTTTTGTCCACGTGGACAAGACCACGTGGACAAGAACGTGTGACTTTTTCGAAAGGTTTTATTTTAATGACATTTTTCGAAAGGTTTTAATTCTAATTTTTTCTTTATATAATTAGTCAAAATTGGAAATGGTAACTAAAATGTAAGAAGAAGATATTAATTTCTTGACCTGGTGGTTTTGGAGAAAGTCAGAAAGGTCACTGGGGCAACAAGGGCATGCCATTACATTCTTCTTTGCACGTAGCGTGCGCCCGCCTATGCTTCTCTCACTCATTTGATTTATCCCAGCAAATTTAGCTTCTAAGCATGCCTTGCAGAAGTTATGAGCACACGGAGTCGTCACTGGAAGACACATTATTTTCCTACATATTTGGCAGCTTAACTCTGTTTCAACAAAACAAAAGGATCAATTTAGTTTTGTTTGTCAAATAAAACATCTATGTACCAAACTATGCAAACCTTTCATAAGATTTCCCCTCTCCTTTGTAACTTTCCTCTTCCTCTTTTTCCTTTCACCGACAAGTGCTTTGCTAGCAGGCGGAGACTTCATCCACTTCCAACAACCCTCAACTTCCTGATCAAATATACGTAACAAGCCCTTATGTGTTAATATTTGTATATAGTGGACATGAAATAGAACAATACATAAAAGAGGTTGTGCTTACATCAAAATCCCATGATGGACTTTCCGTTCTCGCAAATAGGCCTGTGCAATTTTCAAGCTCTTCAGTATCGGGCAAAGGTCTTGGACGATCACCGTGGTCACCACTACAATATAGTTCAAACATTGACCATCATGACTAGCAAATTGCGAAAAAAAGAGCGATAAGTTTCAAAAGAAAAATATATCAAACCTTGTCCATGGAGCTGGCTCATTGTCACATCTAACAAACAAGAATCGGCATATCAGAAAACCCTATGGAAAACAAAAGAGTATGTCAAGAAGAAATAGAATCTCCACATAAACCGAATAAGTAGGCATTGTTAAGTATATATCAATACATCTATTCCAGTTTTTCGCCAGCATTTCTCTATCCTATAAACTCCATCATATCTCACTCCTTCCATAGGAGCATATGCAGATTGTTTTGCCTTTGCAGACCTGCCAATTTGAAAGTGTTAAGACAATATATAACTGCAAATATACTGTTAAATATCAACCAACCTCACAACTCGGACCGGATATCCCATTTTGCAACTAAGCTTTAGAGCTTCGTTTCTTCTTGTAAACTTTTGGTCAGAAGACTGCTTGTCGTTAGTTCTTCTGTTGCGACTCAGATCCCTTCCTCCACTACAAAGCGCGCGCGCACACACACATATACATATAAACAAGATTAAGTCTAGCAAGAAATTGACAAAACAAATATAGGAGTAATGTAAATTGCAAACCTTCCAGTGTAGAGAAACCATTCTCCGTTATCTACATCATCTACGTAACCTCCCGAGAGTGCTACTGACTGAGATCCAACTTTTGATTGGCCACAAATGCCAGCAATAGTTTCCCTGTGGACTCCCCACTGCTTGCAGTCGTGTCTGTCCGCCCAAGACTCTCCAACTAAAACCCCTTTACTTCTAATGGGGTCATTCTCTGGTGGTATCGGACCAAAGTGATCAGATGCCACCGTGACAAATATCTTGTCGTCCTTAGCGTTAGACCTCCCACCATTTTTGGCTCGCTCGGTCCTAAACGCCGAATCCGGAAGGTCTTCGTTTCTGATGAAATGATGAACGTTGGCGGCGGGGGTCTCTACTACACGTTTAGGAGCTTTTACCAAACGAATAGACGAAACCATCGCATAATTAATAAGAGGCTTCTTTGCCACACTCTTGGGAATTTGTTTGCGGCATTTGGCGCAAGTGGATTTCCCTTGGCGAATCCATTTCTCGAAACACTTCAAGCAGAAATTGTGCCCACAAGGTGTCTAGAAAGAAATAAATATACACACATACAAGATAACAATTAGCTCCACTTACATATCAAACCATATACACTTTCAAGAATACTTGTGGAAGAAAAGAAACAAACCTAAAACATGCTTGTGACATAATTTAATTGGCAAATCTATCTATCCATAAATGCATCTCTCAAGAGTGATATTAGTAAATGAACATAAACAATGAGATTTAAATGCCACACACACACGTTGGATTCATAGTAACACACAACATAAATTATCATATAGAATAGTAATCTAAGAAAAACTCAATATATAGATTTCATATTAATTGTGACTAAAATAATAATTGCAATAGAACTATATACTAACCGTGACAGGCCTCTCAAGCAACTGAATGCAAATTGAACACTTTAGGCTTTCACGAATCGCAATCAACGCCACGTCACCATCACAATCATCATCATCATCATTCATCATCATCCACATGGGCTTTACCTTTCATCATAAGCTGCTGCCTCTTCTTTGCCTTCTCCGCTTCCGTCAAAGACTCGTCGGCCTCGATCTCACGGATCTCGGCCACGAGACCAGAAACACCACTGTCGGATCCTCCTCCGATCTCCGGAGCAGGATCCACGTCGTCTCCGCCGGAGCAATCGGGACACAGCCAGCTACGAGTGTCTTCGAGAGATTCGGGTGGTGAAGAGAGACAAGGCACGTGCCAGATAGAAGCGCACGTGATGCAAGAGAGAGACTCCTCCGTTGGAGTGGTCACCTTGCACCGCATGCATACGCCGTCGCTGTCGCAGGGGTATTGGGTTTCACGCGCCATGTAGAGAGAGTGTGTGTTTTGTTTTGTGTTTGTGTGAGAAAGAGAGAAGAGATCTTGAAGATATTTTATAGCGAAAGAGAGAGAGAGAGATAAGAGAGATTGTGATGAGAAGAACGAAGAAGTGCAAAGGGGGGTTTTTTACGATTTCAAATGGAAATTAAAAAAAAAAAATTAAGAAGGAAAAGATAAAAACAAAATCTATTAATTCGGTAATATCTTCTAAAATTAATTGTCACAAAAAAATTATATCTTCTAAAAATTATATTTTTCCTTCTTTTATTTATATCTTCTAAAATTGCCCAGGGAAAAATTATGAAAAAATCAAATTCTATGTATATTAACATACTTTTTGAAATGTTTCCTACTACATATAGTCGAATGAGGAATTCACAAAACTACACCCTTTCAACCCTCCTTTCACAAAATTACATCTAATTCAATATTTTCACAAATTTACACCCTTTCAAAATTTTAAAAAGTTGATTTACCCTTTAAAAAATTATCAAAATTAAAATCTTTTCATTTGAGTTTGCTAATTAGTGTTTAGGGTATAGTATTAAGGGGGTATGATTGTGTGGGTAAGGTTTATTTGGATTTAATTTTAAATGTTTAAGTATAGTTTTGTGAAATATTTTTGAAATGATGTAGTTTTGTGAAATGTAATTCAAATGGTTTAGTTTTATAATTCTCCCTAGTCAAATTTCGTTTTCCTACTTGAAAAATATTAATTGGTTCCGAAAAACATTAGTCAACTTTAAGTCTTGAAATAATAATTATACTCTTAAATTTTTTATATAATTTATACATATCATTTCAGAACATAGTCAAACTTTAGGAATTTAGTATAAAAATTTAATTAAATAGTACAATTATTTAAAATAATTTAATATAAATATTAAAATTTGATTTATATAAGCTATGGATTTGATACAATAGTTTTTTTTGTTATAACAGGAGGTTTTTATGCGAAATTTATAATCTAAAAACAGCGACCAACCTTTGATAAAACCATTTAATGACATAAATCATCGATTACAACACGGTTCCAACCTATGATCACAACATCATCAATGACTGCGATTAACCGTATGGGTCAACTCGTTGCTGGTGATTTGATAAAATAATTGTTTTACAAAATGGATCAACAGTCCTTAAAGAATAATATGCTACCAAACAACACTTCTAAAAACTAAACCAAACTTTACCCGCCTCTCCTCCACCACCACCACCACCGGAGCCACCTGACCAGACTCTCCGCCATCCCTCCGATTCAATCTGGCCGTTGTATCTCTCATCCTTTGGATGGGATTTATGGTTGCTAGGATAGCATCGGTCTGCTCCCCTTCCGGCAAGGTGGCTCTCCGTCGACGGAATCCAGTGTTATGCTTACTGTTACTCGTCGCTAGCTCACACCTGGATAGATCTTTTACCACTTCGTGTGGACCGATTACTTTCTGGCCGGAGATCTCCCAGCATAGAGCATGGCATCTTGATTTCGTAAAGGAAGAATTTCGATGCGTGAAAATCTCCGCTTACGGAGGAGAAAAGTTTGACACACGGTGGAACAATCACATCCCGTCGCCAATCCAAGAGAAGTTGGTGCTTCAAAGGCAGTGGATTTGTAGCTTTGTGATCAGGTACGTCGTACTTCTTCCCAGAGTAGTCAGGTTAGGAAACGGCGGTGTGACGAATTGTGACGCCGATCTTACTGGCCACTTTTTCGATGTTCCTGGATCGGTTTTGAAGTCACTTTAGAATCTTCTCCGAGTTAGAATTATGGCTATCTTATTTGATGTTGATTCAATAATTCAGGAGTTTCAAGTTTTAAAGACACTAACCGAATGGTTAGAAGTCAAAGTTTCGTCCAAGTTATTCACGAACGTGATGTACAAGACTTCAGACTTTTTTCGCATTGATCCTATAAGGATCCTTTAAGACTTTCGAGACCTTCGAGATTTGAAGATATGTGATATCTCTATCCTTGTTATCTGCTTTGTTTGTTTCACCAAAATATTGGTTGATTATTTCTCAACGGTTACTTTTGTAGCGTTTGATAAACTTTGTACTATTAACGTTTAATGTAATGAAATAAGTTTCTTGACAAAAAAAACAAAACCAAACTACAACTGGATGATCTAAATTTCTTTTGAACGACTATTTAAAAGGCTCTAACTAGCAAATGTGTACGTTGCATTTTTCATATTGTTGATTTATGAATTTAACATTAATTCCAACACAAAATAAATAGTAAGCTATCAAATTTCCTAAAACGTTTTATGATAAAATCACATGTCCGATACAAGATTTAGTTCAATAGTGAATTTATGGTTAGTTTATTTTTTTGGTCACCGAGCTAAGGTTAATTTAAGTGGCAATAAAAATTACTACCTCTATTTAATTTTAATTTATGTTTAAGTATGTTGCACACATATTAATAAATCTTTTTTTCAATAAAACATCATTAAATATAATAAAATCAATCAAGAGAAAAACCCACTAAAATTTCATTTATTATGGGACGGAGTGAGTATAAAAGATACAAAATATTAGAAACAAGGAAAAATAGTTAAAAGACAACACAATAAAATAAATGCATAATTTATCATTTTTAGTATAACTAAACCTATTAACAATTTGGCACGAGCAGAACGAACATTCTCATCTACAGATCTACCTACGAGTACGTGAGAGAGTTTCCTCCGAGCTGGATAACCAACATCGATGGAGCAGATTAGTTTTTTTCTTAAAATATTGTCTTAAAAAAACTATTAACAATTTGTAACTAGTAAGTAGTAACTATAAGGAAAAAAAAGAGTAGTAACTATAAGGAAACCCTTTGATGATGTGCATACCAACTAAAACCTATATCACTTTTAATGTAACGTTAAATTTTAAAAATTCAATTTTAAGTTTAATCATATATTTAATTAAATTAATATATTAATGACTAGAAATTTTATAAATTCTATATCAATATGTAAGATTGAACCACCAAAACCCTAATAGAGTTAACGAAATAGGCGGCGTAATAAGTTTTTCGATTTCACAAATTTTGCGAGTAATCTTCAAGATATGGTCCTAATAGAGAAAGGGATTTTGGATTTTTAAAAAGGTTTCTACTAGACTCTCTCATGAAAGTGAAGAAGATATTGAGAGAGAATCAAGTTTGTGAAATGCTTCATTGAGAGTAAAGTTTGTTACAACTTACAAGAGTGCTTTATATACACAATACTAAACCAACTTAAACTAACTACTAAACCAAACTAAAAAAACCAGATCTATGTACTCTAATACTTGTATGTCTCAGAAACTCTCTTGCATCTATAAATCAAGAAACTATGAAGAGGAGATCAACGAAAAAAAAGGAAAAATAATCAACCTAAATGCAAGTATAACAAAAAAAAAGATAAAGACAACATACTAAAGATGAAGCAACAAAGTTACATGTAATCTTGGCTTTATCTAGGGAGGTTTAAAGAAGTCCAACACATCAAACTACTTAGTCTTATTGGATCTCACAAAACTAAGATTTGTGAAAATGCAAAATTGCACATAATGAGTTTACTTTTATTCAAAATGCATGAACACCAATGGACTAATATTCAAAATTCCAAATTGCAAATAATATTTCTTGCAAGAAGAACAATGACCACAAACTACATATTGTATATGCCACTCTTTAAGAAATTACACATTTCCTATTAAAGAATAATGCCCCAAACATATTAGAGAACAATATATTGATCCATGACACTGAAAAACTATTCTATAAAGAGCTCGCTTCTTACAATGAGAGCAAATAGGTCGAGACATACGATAATTGTTAGCCATAACATCTACTAGTTTACCCATGTAGAATAAAGATGAACTGGGTTTCATGTATAAGTATCTCCCATTGAAGCATTCCATGTGTAGGGTGGACACAACAATATTCATCACACATATAAAACTGTTCCTTTGGATTTATTTTTCTTTCGCAAACCTCACACCAATATGTCATCGTACTTTTCTCCTCCCCATAAGAAAGAGTGAGTGAGCCACAAAGGAACAACCCTCCTTGATGCGAGAATAACCCCCACAATCATTATCGATATTTGAGCGACAAACATTGCAAGACCAATAACCTTGATTAAAAGATGGAGTATACAGGGGCGGACCTATTAACACATAAAGGGTGTCATATGACACCCCGTTAATTCTCAAATTTTTTAATGATTATATAGTTTGTTAGTAAAATAATTTAGTATTTTATGTTTTTGACACCCCCATTAATTTTTGTTTTCTTCTTTTTTTTTATCAAGATACAAATCACAAAAAAATAAGTTTATTAGATCCAATATAACTGACTTAGCCCAATATAATTAAAAGCCTTTCAAAATTTGTAAAACCCTAATTATCTCTAAATACAAAAATTGAAACGTCGTTGGAGAAAAATAATCGTCTCTAATTTTACACTTTTAGTTTTCAAAGTCTTCTTCTTCGTTAATGGTTTCAGGAGAACTTACTTGACAAATTTGATTCTTTGTAAGTCATGAATTTACGTATTTTTATTTGGCTTGTTTTATAAAGTTGTGATTATTCATAAGATTAATTTCTATATATTTTTAATATATTTTACGGATCGACGTAATCGGATGGGAGATCAATTCTTGAATGATTGTTTGGTTTGTTTTATTGAAAAAGATGTATTCGAGACTATTACAAACGAAACTGTGATGAAAATGTTTCAGGATACGAAGGATCGTAAAGTGCTTTTGTAAAACATTTATTTTCTTATGAAACTTTTTGTTTTATTTTTGGTTATGTAATTTGACACCGGTTAAAAAAAAGTCTGGGTCCGCCACTGGGAGTATAACATATATACGATGTTCATGTCGAGATATTCTTATGACTCTTTGGTAAGTTGATGCATCTGAGATGAATTAATCACAAAGTCGCAAGGGGGACACAAGTAGATAGGAGAGCTTGAGTCGGACAAACCACAACCGTTGCAAATCAAGAAACTTCGTCTCGGAAAGAGAGAAAGTGTAGTATGTTCATGCCACTTGGGATGATATATAGATAAGACTCTTGGTTTCTCCACACAAGCTATATTCATAACAAAATCACAAACCGAGCAATAATAATAAAAAAAACTCAATGAGATCATCATCACAACAATAGCATTCTCTCGTTTTATTGACCGATGTCAACAAGACAAGCTTGAGAGAATGTTTTTGATGAAGAGGGTGTTTGGACTCGAGTGGCGTCTTTTCATATTCATTATGGCACACTCCATAACAATACTTACAAAGAAAATGTGTAACTTGAACTTCTTCTCATGATAACCTGAATTTTTCCCATTTTCCAAGGAAACAACTCCATTTTCAATTGCTCAACCTCGGAACTTGTCTTGTGGCATCAAAATTTCCGCTAAAATCAAAGAAAATTTTGTTAAAAAATTTTATGTCATGTTTGATAAAAAAATATTATAACAAGTATATTCCGCATACAATCCCGAATTTGTTGAAACTTTTATTAATATTATAAAGTTGATGTCATTAGTTATTAAATAGTAATTAGTTGCGTTATATTTATCTAAATTCAAGAACAATAGTTACCACATACTTGAATTTTTATAAAAAACCTTATATAATTATGGATTTTATGTTATATATATGTAAACTTTAAAATTATTTTCACCACGTTGTACAATTTGCCACCTTACATAATCTTAAGCTATCGATTCTATTAAAAGAGAAGACAAAACGCTTATGTGCCACAACGAGAACGATTATAATTTTTTTTATTTTTTTTTGTATTTCGGTCCTTATATTTTTGAATAATTATTGTTTGGCGAATTCTATAAATTATATTTCATGCCCAACAAATTCAAACCCACATATAAAACTTTTAAGAATTAAATTTCTCATACATTGAAAACAATAAGAAACGAAATAAAAAATCTTCTATTATAAATAAGATTTTATCTCATACGAAATCATTAAAGCGAACCTTAATTTAATGGCCTGCGAATTTCTGTAAATGGATTGCGCCTTTATTTACCGCGGGTATGCATAATGCAGATCTTTTTTTTTGAATAGGCGTGCAAAATTTGATTAATTATTTTGGCTTTTGATACTGGTCTTTCATAAATACATGCCTCATAAATTGGTCAACGGGTATCATATATTTTGATTAGTGGATTGAAGTCTGAGCATTCAGTTTTTAGGCCGGGTTCAGGTCGGGTTCATTCGAGTTCAAATTTTTCGGGTTAGAGGATATAGGATTCGTTCGGGTTATTTACAAATACGGTTCCGTTCGGTTCAAATTCATTCGGATTCAGGTCGAGTTTCATATTTTTAACAAAACCTGACATGGAACCCACTACAAGAATGCAGGCGATTTCCGACCGTAGTTTTGGTCGGAAATCGGTCGGAAATGTCTATTTCCGACGGATTTCCGACCAAAATTGCGTCGTCGGTTTCAGATGGTCGGAAACCGGTTTTGGTCGGAAAGTGGTCGGAAATTTCCGACCATAATTGTGGTCGGAAATTTCCGACCACTCTCCTACCAAAATGTGGTCGGAAATTTCCGACCACTATCCTACGGAAATGTGGTCGGAAATTTCCGACCAAATTCCGACCACATTTTCCGACCAAATTCCGACCACATTTTCCGACCACATTTCCGACCACATATCCGTAGGATTTCCACCGGAAATTAATTTATTTTAAAAAAAATTAAATTAAATTTCCTACGGATTTCCGACGGATATCCGACGGAAATAAATAAATTTAAAAAAAAATTAAATTACATTTCCGACGGTATTCCGACGGAAACAAATAATTGTTTTTAAAAAAATATATTAAATTTCCGACGGAAATCCGACGGAAATAAATATTACATTTCCGACGGATTTCCGACGGAAATGAATATTTTTTTAAAAAAAATAAATAAATATTTCCGACGGATTTCCGACGGAAGTAAATTTTATAATAAAAAAAAATTTATTAAAAATACGAATATTAAAAAAAAATTACAAAAAACTAAAATTAAAAAAAACGAAAATTAAAAAAAAATTACAAAAAAGAGAAAAAAAACAAATAATGAAAATAAAAACTAAATTCCTGTTCCCGACCCCGAACCAGATCCTGGAGGATAATCAGGGAAACGGTTCATCAAATACTCATTCATCTTCTGGATTTGAGCGCTTGTTTCTTGCCGGATCTTCTCAATTGCTTCATCTTTTTCTTTATTCGCATTTCGAAGCGCATCTTTCAGCTCAGAGATCTCGAGAAGAAGCGATGGATCGGTGTTTGGTACGTAAGGCAAAGACGTCTCTTGGGATTCGGGAAGGGTCCCTAAACCGTAAGGTTTACCTCGATACATAGGAGTCTCCTACGATCGGAAATTTAAATTATTAATATAATTATATTTTTTTAAAAAAACTATTTAAATATAAAATATTACCTCGAGAACCAACCGGTTTATTTCCGAATTGGTTAGGGTGTTGGAACTGGTTGATTCGTTGGAAGATTGAGTTAACTGGGTGACTTTCGTTTGCACCCGTTCGACGACGTTACGAACCTTTGGTATAATTTCACCCGTCTTTTTGTTGGTATGGGTGGTCTCCATAACCTTCAACCAATGAGGTTCGTGACCACCCTCTCGGACTCTCTATTACGGAATTAAAATTTAAATGTTAGTATGATTAATCATAATTATTATAATTTGTATATATTTAGTTGGTTTAAAATATACCATGACATCCGAGATTTGTTCGAAAGTGTTTGCGCCGGCATTGTGAGTTGGAGGCGCCTTCTCGATGGACCCGTCCCCACCTCTGCGGTTTGTGGCGTTTCGCTTGGCTTTTTTTCCGGCCGCTTCCGTCGTCCAATAGTTTTTAAACCCGTCCCAAACAGAAGGGTTTAGGAACGAAGGTTTTTCCCCACCCAAACGCCATTTTTCCTTCCACTCGAACATATGATTCGAGTAGGAAGTCGCACAAGCCTTGTCAAATTCTTCTTGAATTTGACTAGTGAGTTGTGGTTCCCAATTAAACTCTTGCTTGGAAATTTAAAGTTTATAAATAAATTTCATAAGTTTTTTTTATTTATTTAATAATTTTTTGAGTAAATAAAAAAATTTATTTACTAACCGCAAAAGAACGGAACCACATTTCCCGAAGTTCGGCTGGGAAATCTCGGTATTTTGGATACGGAGCGGGTAACATTCCGTGGATGCATTTAAGAATAGCTTTTGGGATTTTTCCCTCATGTCTAAACCTTAAATTATTTTATAACTAATAATTAATATTTTTAGGTATTATTTTTTTGTAAATTTAAATGTTTGTAAATATTTACCAAGTGACTCGGTTCATCGGGAATGGCTTCAAAGTTGGGATCGAGCCGAATCGGTCTCTCCCGTCCTCCCTGCTTGGACCAAATCTTCAACGGACATTCTCACGGATTGTGAGGATCCAATACCATCATTAGACCTAATTAAAAACATATAAAAAAAACAAATTAGTATTAATTAAAAAAACAAATATAAATAATATTTAAAAAAAATGATTTATAAGAAGAAAAAAATTACATTTTTTGGAGAGATTTGGAGAGATTTTGTAGAAATTTCGGAAGTGTTTTTTTTAGAGAGATGTAGAGAGATGTTGTTTGAGTTGTGAAAAAATGAAAGGGGAAGGGGGGGTATATATACGAAAATTTCCGACCGAAATTTCGGTCGGAAATCGGTAGGAAAGTGAAAAATTGACCGCCAAAGTGAAAAATTTGGCGGAAAAAGAGCGGTCAAAATTCATTGTGGTCGGAAATCGGTAGGAATTTCCGACCGAATTCCGACCACAATTAAATTTTAATATAATTAATTATTGTGGTCGGAAATCGGTCGGAATTTCCTACCGATTTCCGACCACAATGAATTTTGACCGCCAAACTGAAAAAAACTTGGCGAAAAAAAGAGCGCTCAAAATTATTGTGGTCGGAAATCGGTAGGAATTTCCGACCGATTTCCGACCACAATACTTAATTATATTAAAATTTAATTGTGGTCGGAATTCGGTCGGAAATTCCTACCGATTTCCGACCACAATAATTAATTATTTTAATTATTTAATTGTGGTCGGAAATTGGTAGGAAATTCCTACCAATTTCCGACCACAATAATTTAATTATTTTAAAATTTAATTTCCTACCATGCGAACACTTAGCAGTTTCGGGTAAATTTCAAGAAGTACGGTCGAATAAAAACGTATTTCGAATAGGTTTAATGGAGTGTTTATATAAGATTTCTTGAACATAACAATATATAAGTATAATATGTTTCACGTTTTCAAATGTTTTTATGAAAATACCAAAATTTTGAAAAAACATATGAAAGTTACATAACTAACTTGTAATGAAACATATATTTATAAAAATTAAAACTATTTTGCATTTTATGATCATTTTAGACATTTTGTAGAGTTTATTTTATTTCTAAAACGTATTATATAAAGGTATTTCATTGATTCGACAAAAAAAAACATCATTTTGAAATGAAACCCTATAATGGTCGGAATTCGGTCGAAACCGATAAGTGATCGCATTGATTAAATGACATGCATTTAAATTTTTATATAATTAATTAATTGTGGTCGGAAATTGGTCGGAAATTCCTACCGATTTCCGACCACAATTAATTAATTATATAAAAATTTAAATGTGGTCGGAATTCGGTAGGAATTTCCGACCGAATTCCGACGGAAAATGCATGTCATTTTATCATCCGAACACTTAGCAGTTTCGGATAAATTTCAAGAACTACGGTCGGAAATCGGTAGGAATTTCCGACCGATTTCCGACCGAAGTTCGTGATTTAGTGTATATTTAGTGTTTCGCATAAAAACGAATTTCGAATAGGTTTAATGGAGTGTTTATATAAGATTTCTTGAACATAACAATATATAAGTATAATATGTTTCACGTTTTCAAATATTTTTATGAAAATACCAAAATTTTGAAAAAACATATGAAAGTTACTTAACTAAGTTGTAATGAAACATATATTTATAAAAATTAAAACTATTTTGCATTTTATGATCATTTTAGACATTTCTAGAGTTTATTTTTTTACTAAAACGTATTGTATAAAGGTATTTCATTGATTCGACAAAAAAAAACATCATTTTGAAATGAAACCCTATAACGGTCGGAATTCGGTCGGAAATTTCCTACCGAATTCCGACCACATATCAAAAAACGGTAGGAATTCGGTCGGAAATTTCCTACCGAATTCCGACCGAATTTGGGGTTTCGATTTAGTACGAGGTAATTTAGTTTTGGCGGCTATCGACGGAATTCCGACCGATTTCCGACCGTTTTTTTAAAAATTTTAAAAAAAAAAATTAATTTTGTACGAGGTAATCGAGTTGGTACGAGGTAATCGAGTTTCGACCGATTTCCGACCGAATTCCGACCGCAATGTAAAAAAATAAAAAAAAAATTTAAAAATTTGAAAACGTGTAAAATTTTTGAAAACTCGTTGAAAACTCTTTTCAAAAACTCTTTTCACTTAAAACTCTTTGAAAAAGTGTAAAATTTTTGAAAACTCGTTGAAAACTATTTAATTGAAAAGTCTTTGAAAACTCTTTCAAAAAGTGTAAAAGAATTTAAAACTCTTTGAAAACTTTTTTTAAAACTCTTTGAAAACTCTTTGAAAAATTGTATAATATTTGAAAATTCGTTGAAAACTATTTGATAAATATAATCTTTGAAAACTCTTTGAAAAAGTGTTAAAGAATTTAAAACTCTTTAAAAAACTTGTTGAAAACTTATTGTAAAATCTTTAAAAACTATTTCAAAACTCTTAATTTGAAAACTCTTTGAAAAGTGTTTTAAAAATATTTTCAAAAAATTTGAACTTTTTTTGAAACATTTCATTCGGATTCGGTTGAGTCTTCGGTGGCGGAATCGGATCCCTCCTCAAATTCTCCAACCTCTTCTTCGGACTCTTCATGTACAACAAAATCAGCATCTTCCGTTAAATCTACAACCAAATCCACTTGTAATGAAACATCCACTTCTCCCAAATGCCCAACTGTTGTCGCTTGCAAAGGAGGATCGACCTCTGAAGAACTACCATGAACTCTTCCCCTCGGGTTTATTTCCGTAACAACTATCCAAGGATCCTGTCTGCTGTGTGGTCGCGGATAAGTCATGTATGATACTTGGTTGGCCTGCGATCCAAGAATGAACGGATAATATTTTTGTAACCTCCTCCGAGAATGTATTGTAGTAACACCAAACTCGTCTGTACGTACACCATGTCCCGCAACGGGGCTATACCAATCACAATATAACGTAACACATCTTAGATCGAGCATCCCGCTATAATGCACTTCTAATATCTCATGTAATACCCCGTAGTAAACCAAATCTCCGGCTACCGCCGACACCCCATGGTTTGCCGTCGACCTTGAATTTCCCTCACGAAATATTTTAAAAGCGTATCCACGCGTGCGGTACATCGGGTGTGAAACGGCAATATATTGTGGACCGTTCACCACCTCTTCTAACCATGTTGGAATTAACTCTCCTTCGCGCCGCCTGCCGTATACATATAACTTTAACCATTCTCGCAAATTCTCTTTCTTTGACTTCATTTAATTCATCGTCCGTTGCTTCCGAATGTTCAAATCGTTTTTGCGCCATGTAAATCTCCTCGTACGGCACCAAATCTTCGCAGTTGGTCAAAATATACATGTGCACATTAGCATGCTCAACCTCGCCGAGTCTTCGCCTTTTACCCTTTCCACTTAAACGCCCAACCTGTCTAAAAAGTTCTGGTACATATACGGGATAACAAGCATGCACTCCTCCATCATCATGTCGTTTTTGTTTTCCACTCTTTGTTTGGGTTTGTGGTGGAAAGTAGTACCCAGCTAAGTTAGATCTCTCTTCGTTTATGCTTTGGGCAATAATTGAACCTTCAACCCTCGCTAAATTCTTCACTTTTTTCTTCAAATGGTACATGTATCGCTCGAAAGGATACATCCACCGATATTGAACAGGACCACCGAGTTCTACTTCCCGAGGCAAGTGAATTGGCAAATGTTCCATAACGTCGAAGAAAGAAGGCGGAAATATCTTCTCTAGGTTGCACAATATCACGGGGATCTTCTCGTCAAGATTTCGGATTTCTTCGGCGGAAAGGGATCTCGCAGAAATGTCTCCGAAAAAAGCTCCTATTCCTGCAATCGCTTCATGGACTTTTTGCGGAAGAAGCCCGTCGAATGCAAATGGAAGAATACGTTGCATAACAACATGACAATCATGACTCTTCATCCCCGAAAACTTACCTTCTCCACGATCAACACAGTTTCTAAGGTTAGAAGAGTAACCATCCGGAAACTTAACACTCGTCCATTATCCAGCTAAAGAATTCATGCTTTCTTTGAAGCGTTTAACCGAAAAGCGAGGTTGGGGATATCTTCCTTGACTGGTGACATGAAGTTCCTTCCGAGAACAAATAGTCGGCAAGTCTAATATGGACTTCAAGTTGTCTTTCGTCTTCCCTTTCACGTTCATAATGGTGAACATGATGTTGTCAAAGAAGTTCTTCTCGATGTGCATAACATCTAGGTTGTGCCGAAGTAAATGATCCTTCCAATAAGGCAAATCCCAAAATATGGTCTTTTTGTGCCGGTTATGATGTTCACCATATCCATCCACAACTTGATGTCCGTTACCACCACAACGTACTTGTCTTCTCGGCTCCAAAATCTCTAAGTTGAGTTAGTATATGTTCACCGCTTACTTCTTCGGGAGGTCCTTCATAGATTTTCTTCTTCTTCGTAAACAAAGTAGTGCTCCGACGGTATGGATGATCGTTTGGTAAAAATCGTCGATGACAATCAAACCAACATGATTTACGTCCGTTCTTCAATTGGAAAGCATCGGTGTTATCTTGACAATAAGGACAAGATAACCGTCCATGTGTGGTCCATCCGGATAACATACCATATGCCGGAAAATCGCTAATAGTCCACATTAGTACTCGCTCGCATCATGAAGTTTTGTTGCATTGATATGTCGTACGTTTCAACTCCACTCTCCCATAACATCTTCAACTCATGTATCAACGGCTGCATAAATATGTCTAGTGCTCTCTTCGGATGCTCGGCCCGGGAACAAGAATAGATAGGAACAAAAACTCCCTAACCATGCACAATGACGGAGGCGGGTTGTAAGGCGTGACGATCACCGGCCATAAAGAATATTGTCTCCCATGTTTCCCAAAAGGGTTGAAACCATCGGTACTTAATCCCAAATACACATTGCGACTCTCACTTGCGAAACTAGGATACACATTTTGAAAATGTTTCCATGCTTGAGCATCCGAAGGATGTGCTATCTCTCCATTTAACATCTCATGTTCCGCATGCCATCTCATCGAACTTGCTGTGCGCTCCGACCGATATAACCTCTTCGGTCTATCCGTTAACGGCAAATACCACATTCTCTTATAAGGTATGGACACTCTTCCACCAGTTTCTTTATATCGTGGTTTCTTACGGAACCGGCATGCCGAGCGGTTTTCATCTCTTCTCCAATATAACATACGGTTATCGACGCACACATCGATAATCCGATACGGTAATCCTAGACCGGATACCAACTTCTCGATTTCATAATACGTCCCCTGGTGCCATATTATCTTCGGGCAAAATGTCTTTGATCGGACCGGCCCACGCATCCACACAATCTTCCGAAAGATTGTAATCCGTTTTGATAGACATCATTCTTGTCGCGAGTCGAAAGAGGTGAATGACCTTCTCTACACCCACCATATAACGGGTTCTTAGCGGCATCCAACATGTCAAAGAATTTCTGCGCTTCCACATTTGGCTCCTCCAATGTAGGCTCATGATGATCTCCAACAAACGACGGCATAGTTTCGCGAAAAATATCATTTACCATTTGCACGGTCCTATCTACGGATATAGGTTCTTCTACCGGAGGGACAACTAAATTATTATCATAATATTGTACATTACTACTACTATGATAATTTACCATCAAATCATTTTCCCCATGAGAATACCATATTTTATACCCCGGCGTAAAACCAACATTATATAAATGCTTCCATACTACTTTTACCAAAACATTTCTACGATTATCGCAATTTTTACAAGGACAATACATTTTACCTGTTGCTACGGTTCTTTCTTGAATTGCGGCAAACTCCATAAATTGTTTAAGCCCCTCCGCAAATTCTTCCGAAAGTAATCCCGTCGCCGGATCTTTATGATTTCCATCCATCCACGATCTAAAATAACTCATTATAATAATTTTTATTGAATTTTGTGGTAAATGGAGATTGATAAGAGAAATTGTTAATTTGTATTGAATTTTGTGGTAAATGGAGATTGATAAGAGAAATTATGAGAAAGAAGAAGTGAGGGTGTGATATATATAAGAAAAATTTCCTACCGATTTCCGACCGATTTCCTACCACAATTGATCCGTTGCACAACGGTAACGAAACGTTCAAATATCGGTCGGAAATCGGTCGGAAAAGTTTTCCGTCGGAAATTGGTCGGAAATTGGTAGGAATTTTCTACCAATTTCCTACCAATTTCCGACCAATTAGTTTTCCGACCAATTTCCGACCGATATTTGAACGTTTCGTTACCGTTGTGCAACGGATCAATTGTGGTAGGAAATCGGTCGGAAATCGGTAGGAAATTTTCGACGGATTTCCGACCGAAATAAATTCCGACGGAAATCCGACCGATTTCCTATCAAATTCCGACCAAATATTTGTGTCGGAATTTGGTCGGAAATTTCCGACCGATTTCCGACCAATATCCATGTAGTCGGAAATCGGTCGGAAAGTGGTCGGAAATTTCCGACCACATTTTTACGGTCGGAAATGTGGTAGGAAATTACCCTGTTTTCTTGTAGTGACCAAATATTATTCGGTTCGGGTTTTTTGGTTCAAATTTATAGGTTTTTTCATATTTTTGGTAAGAATTTCGGGTCTTATTTCGGGTAATTCGGGTTCGGTTCGGATTTTGGTTCGGCTTATTCATACAACCTACCAAAAATTGAAATAGCCTACTAAAATCCAAATTACTTTATCAAAACTATATACATGTGTATATTCGGGTCTATTCGAATACAATTGGGGCTCCATATCTGTTCGGTTAAAACGGAAACCTGAGTTAGAAAATATTAAAATCCGATAGGATAATATGAGAACCGAAACTCGACCAAACCGAATTTTTCGGGTCGGTTCTGGTTAGAACGAAAACCCGAGTTAGAAAATATTTAAATCTGATAGGATAATATGAGAATCGAAACCGGACTAAACCGGATTTTTCGGATTGGTTCGGTTTCGGGATTCGGATCTCGGGTTAAATGCACAGCCTTAAATTGATTCATTCATGTTATTCCATAATATAACTTAATATTATTTATGAACTAGATGAAATCCCGCGTAATATGCGGATTAATTACATTAAAACATTTTATAATTATATATTAATATTGTTAGTAAATTTGTATAGTTATAGTTAGATTTAAACGGAAACTAATATTACACCTGTTATTTTATTAACAAATAAATATAAAAGACACACAACAATATATGATAATAGTAAATAAGTGATTTTTACTTTTTTCATCTATTAAAAAATAAAATAACACATTTTTGTTTTATTACATTGCTTTTGTTATTTTTTTTATTTTTTTTTTTTTTGTCAACATTTGGGCCACAAATGGCCGGCCCATTAGCCAAACCTACACTATCGTAGGCGCGGGGAATCGATCCCGGGTGGGGTGGTGCTACCTGCCTCTTGTGGACTTATGAATGCCACTAGACCAAGGCCACTTCCCCCATTGCTTTTGTTATTTAGATGAAAAAACATTTGTTTTAAATTAATAATTAGATAGTGGATCCATGAAGATAACAAAATAAGTTATCATAAAGATTTTCTCTAAATTTATGTAATGGAATTTTGTAGATTTCTTGACCAACACTTGTAATTTTTGTCCTTTCTGTAAACCTGATAAAATATTGATGATTTGAGACTTTGTATTTCTTAGTATTAGCAGATTGTACGTTGAAATCACATATTTCAATGATGTTTCCTTCCATTAGTTGATCTCCACACTTTTGAATCATTAAGTGATGCACGAATCCTTGAATTGTATTTTCCTTTAAAAAATAAGGATTATTGTTAAATTACATAAATAATAGATAGAGGAATTCACAAAACTATACTCTTTCAACCTTTCCTTCACAAAATTACACATAATTTAATATTTTCACATATTTACACATTTTCAAAAATTTTAAAGCTTGTATTGAAAGTTATTTTTCTAATATTTACCTTTTGATCAATTTATACTATTAAAAGAGAAGACAAAAAGTCTACGTGTCGCGACGTGAGAGATTTGAGGAAATTTTTTATTTTTTGCGTTTATGCCCTTATATTTTAGTCTCTATTAAAATTTTGCTTATATTTTACGTTTTGCGTTTATGCCCTTATATTTTTGCGTCAATAAAATTTTGTCTCAATTTATTTCCGATTTTTTTGATATACTTTGATTTCCGATTTTTCCATATTTTTTTTTAAATATTGTGATTCAATATATTTTTGATAATTTCTTTTTTAATTGCCGATTTTACTTTAAGATTTTACATTTTGAATAACCAAAAAAAAAAAAAAAACATTAGCCCAATTACTAATATTCTATAATTATTATTCTTTTTGACATTCTATATTATTTTAGATGATTATTATAATTTACAAATAATAATAATTATTTTATTATAACAAATAATTCAAATTTTATTATTTAGATACATTTTTCTACATGAATAATACTAATTATTATTTTATGTTATTTGAAAACTAACCCACTTTTTAAAAATTTATAACAGAACTTTTTCGCATCAAATTTACAAAAATATCCGGAATATACAAAACAATAGTTTCTTTGAAATTAATAATATTGTTACTATATAATTATGAAATATATTACGTTTTATTTTATATGACGATAAAAAAATATACTATTAAAAGAGAAGACAAAAAGTATACGTGTCGCGACGTGAGAGATTTGAGGAAATTTTTTATTTTTTGCGTTTATGCCCTTATATTTTAGTCTCAATTAAAATTTTGCTTATATTTTACTTTTTGCGTTTATGCCCTTATATTTTTGCGTCAATAAAATTTTGTCTCAATTTATTTCCGATTTTTTTGATATACTTTGATTTCCGATTTTTCCATATTTTTTTTTAAATATTGTGATTCAATATATTTTTGATAATTTCTTTTTTAATTGCCGATTTTACTTTAAGATTTTACATTTTGAATAACCAAAAACAAAAAAAAAACATTAGCCCAATTACTAATATTCTATAATTATTATTCTTTTTGACATTCTATATTATTTTAGATGATTATTATAATTTACAAATAATAATTATTATTTTATTATAACAAATAATTCAAATTTTATTATTTAGATACATTTTTCTACATGAATAATACTAATTATTATTTTATGTTATTTGAAAACTAACCCACTTTTTAAAAATTTATAACAGAACTTTTTCACATCAAATTTACAAAAATATCCGGAATATACAAAACAATAGTTTCTTTGAAATTAATAATATTGTTACTATATAATTATGAAATATATTACGTTTTATTTTATATGACGATAAAAAAATATACTATTAAAAGAGAAGACAAAAAGTATACGTGTCGCGACGTGAGAGATTTGAGGAAATTTTTTATTTTTTGCGTTTATGCCCTTATATTTTAGTCTCAATTAAAATTTTGCTTATATTTTACTTTTTGCGTTTATGCCCTTATATTTTTGCGTCAATAAAATTTTGTCTCAATTTATTTCCGATTTTTTTGATATACTTTGATTTCCGATTTTTCCATATTTTTTTTTAAATATTGTGATTCAATATATTTTTGATAATTTCTTTTTTAATTTCCGATTTTACTTTAAGATTTTACATTTTGAATAACCAAAAAAAAAAAAAAACATTAGCCCAATTACTAATATTCTATAATTATTATTCTTTTTGACATTCTATATTATTTTAGATGATTATTATAATTTACAAATAATAATAATTATTTTATTATAACAAATAATTCAAATTTTATTATTTAGATACATTTTTCTACATGAATAATACTAATTATTATTTTATGTTATTTGAAAACTAACCCACTTTTTAAAAATTTATAACAGAACTTTTTCGCATCAAATTTACAAAAATATCCGGAATATACAAAACAATAGTTTCTTTGAAATTAATAATATTGTTACTATATAATTATGAAATATATTACGTTTTATTTTATATGACGATAAAAAAATATACTATTAAAAGAGAAGACAAAAAGTATACGTGTCGCGACGTGAGAGATTTGAGGAAATTTTTTATTTTTTGCGTTTATGCCCTTATATTTTAGTCTCAATTAAAATTTTGCTTATATTTTACTTTTTGCGTTTATGCCCTTATATTTTTGCGTCAATAAAATTTTGTCTCAATTTATTTCCGATTTTTTTGATATACTTTGATTTCCGATTTTTCCATATTTTTTTTTAAATATTGTGATTCAATATATTTTTGATAATTTCTTTTTTAATTGCCGATTTTACTTTAAGATTTTACATTTTGAATAACCAAAAACAAAAAAAAACATTAGCCCAATTACTAATATTCTATAATTATTATTCTTTTTGACATTCTATATTATTTTAGATGATTATTATAATTTACAAATAATAATTATTATTTTATTATAACAAATAATTCAAATTTTATTATTTAGATACATTTTTCTACATGAATAATACTAATTATTATTTTATGTTATTTGAAAACTAACCCACTTTTTAAAAATTTATAACAGAACTTTTTCGCATCAAATTTACAAAAATATCCGGAATATACAAAACAATAGTTTCTTTGAAATTAATAATATTGTTACTATATAATTATGAAATATATTACGTTTTATTTTATATGACGATAAAAAAATATTTTATAAAATAAGACATGTTATAACGTTCAAGTTCTTTTAATTATTTTTAGAAAATTTTAAGCAATATCACAATCTTTAATACTTTTTAATCATTTCATTGTGTTTCGGTATATATGTATGAATATAGTGATATGTATAATTTTTGGATAATTTGTTGTAAAAAAAGAATTATACGTTTACCAAGATAAATACATATATATATATATATCTAAAATAAATTATGTTCGTTATACAATATTTATTTCGTTTTTATGATTTTTTAAATTCAGAAATAAAAAATTTAATGTAAATTATTATTTTTGAATAACTTCCCCGCGCACGGCGTGGGGTCATCACCTAGTTAGTAGTATTTCAACTCCCTTAAGAACATTATTTGCTTTAGAATTTCTAGCTTCTCACTTTCGAATAACACGAACTACGTATGACGGTAAGGATGGTTTCGATCTAATTGATTTAGTGTGAAGTAAGATTGTTGGCTTTTAGAAACTATGAAACTCATATTTTTCTCTGTTTGAGTTAAAAAAAATAATTTTAATAATAGAAAATAGAACAAAGAGGAGGAGATCACAATGAAATTTAGTGATTCTAGATATGTATATATAGATGTAGTTAAAACTTTTGGTTTGGTTATTTATTTATTTATTTTTTCCTTTCTTTTTTTTTTTATTTTTTGTTTTGCCTTTTTTACTAAACGTTACTTTTTTTTCTTTTTTTCTTTTTTTAAAGTTATTAACATTTTCCCTAAACATTATTAACATTTTTCATAAAATTATTAACATTATTAACATTTTTCTTCTTTTTTTTTAATTGTGACACGTGTCACGATCTGGTGAGTTATAATTAAACGCGCTCACTTTTATATAATAAGATTAGATGAAATTCTGCGTAATACGAGGACAAATTACATAAAAACATTTTATAATTATATATTAATATTGTTAGTAAATTTGTATATTTATAGTTAGATTTAAACGGAAACTAATATTATAACCGTTATTTTATTAACAAATAAATATAAAAGACACACAACAATATATGGTAATAGTAAATAAATGATTTTTACTTTTTTCATCTATTAAGAAATAAAAATAACATATTATTAATATATTAACCATCTCCGACGCCTGTTCGTAAGGCATCATCAGATTCGGAAGCGGAGGAGGAGGGGATTGAATCGCCGGAGATGATGTTGTTGCGGAGGAGGAGGAGGAAGGCGAATCGAAAGCTGAAAAGGAAGAGGAAGATCTCGTAGATTGAGACAAACGTCTATGAGATCTACGAGCTAAAGTCAATAGATTCTTCATCGCCATTGCCTGAAGAAGAAGAAGATGACGATGCCCTTTCTTCTCTAAACTGAATTTATTTATTTAGGGTTAGATTATACATATGATTTCAGAAACTGAGACGAACAAAACCTAGCCGCCTCTGCTCGTTTTCTCTCTAATAACTTAGCCGCCGTCTCTGCTCGTTTCGTCGACGCCGGCGGCCCTTTTGTAGCCGGCGTCACCGTCGTTCTGTTTAGCATCCTTTCCTTCGTCTACTAGTGTCTCTGTTGTTCGATGCAATTTTTCTTTGGTAAATGCGTGGTGAAACTCTTTGGTGGTTGTAAGGCGTTGTCCTAGTTATGCTCTCTCCAAAATCATGTAAACTCTCTCTGTCTTTTCGTCCGTTGCGACAATTACAAAGTGGAGCGGTGGATTTCTCGGGTTTAGATCTGAGTTTTGAGAGATGACTAGTAGGCATAAGACACATCTTTTCGACGGTATGGTATCTTCGGTTCTATCCGGGTTTGCTTGTGGGTTTATGATGTCTGAATCACTGTTTTGAGTTAGCTATAGTCTTTGGCCATTCAAATCTTCTTCCTATTTTTGGAGCCTTTGATTATTAAGGGTGTGTTCTTTGTTGTGGGTTCTTAGTCACTTTCTAGACCTCTTTGAGTATTCTAGTGTCGAGTTTGTGCAGGGTTCCTTTGCTCTGTTCTTATGCAATCCTACGGTCTCGTTGTCATTGTTTTTGCTAGTTGAGGAGGCTAGATTCTGTTTCCGATGCCTCTAGTAGGGATGGAACTCGGAACCACCTCGTTACTCTTGTTCTTTGGCTCAGCCTTGGCGTCTCTCGGTGTTTGTTGAGAGCTCTCGGTTTGTTTATCGACTTCATGCTAATGTTTCAAGATCCCATCGCATCGGTGCTCCTTAGTAGTTTTTTGGTTTTTTTGGAATTCGACTCGTAATATTGTTCTCTCTTTTGGCTCCCTTGTTTGGGCTTTTGGTTTTGGCACCTTCTCGGTTTAATCTTTCGAGTTTTGATAGCCGTCTTCGTATTTCAAAAACGCATCCCACCTTTGTAATACCTTTGGTTTTTTAATATAATCAAGATGACAAAAAAAAAAAAGCCAATAAATAAAAACGACTCACTCCACTAATGTTAAAACGTCAGCGTTTTAAGACACGAGTAAGTGTGTGAGTGATAATGGTCGAGCCAAGACATCTTTGCCTGCTTGCTTGCTTGGATGGGCCTAAATTAATGGTTGGCCCATTTGTTATATTCGTAGAAATTAAGCCGTAATAATATACAGAACCCTAGCTAGCTTAGGAGTCATCTTCATCTTCTTCTTCTTCTTCTGTTTATTTGCCGCCATGGAAGACGACGGCAAGAGCTGCCCGAAATTGCCAATCCCAGGGAAGAGAAACATACTAATCACAAGCGCACTGCCTTACGTCAACAACGTTCCTCATCTCGGAAACATCATTGGATGTAATTTTGATCCCTTACCTTTCTCCTCTTTCCCTTTTATCTCTTCGCGTTTTGGTCGTTGTCTTCTTCTTCGCTGATTGCATGTAGAGACGATTTGTGTATTTCGTATTAGATTCTGATGAAACGCATCGTTCAAATCAGTTTAGCTTAGCTTTGAAAATCATCAGAATCTGATTCTGCATTGTTTGATTTATGGACAAGAGAAAAAATTTACATAGGCATGATAAGTATAGCTAGAGAACTCAATCTATATCGATATTGATTGTTATGCCTTTGGTGATGGCTATTTTCAGGTTTTTTGCTTGGTTTTTATTCAATGTTTTGTGTGTGCGTGTGTGTGTGTGTTGTCTTACAGGTGTTTTGAGTGCTGATGTGTATGCTAGATACTGTCGTCTTCGCGGATATAATGCGATATACATATGCGGGACCGATGAGTATGGGACTGCAACAGAGACTAAAGCTCTAGAGGAGAATTGCACCCCCAAGGAAATCTGTGACAAGTAATTGCTCCTACACAGCTATGTCCTAGTCTTGTTGTGTAACCATTTGTCATTCTCTGCTGATTAAATGTGTATAGAATCGGTGTGTTGATTGTTATGGAGATGAGAAATCTGAATCTTAAGCCTATGATATAAAGTCTTATCTGATGAAATTTTTTTCTTCTTGTCTGTGCATCCTTAGGTACCATGCGATTCATAAAGAAGTTTATGATTGGTTTGATATAAGTTTTGACAAGTTTGGGCGAACTTCAACTCCAGAACAGACAGAAGTGTGTCAAGCAATTTTCAAAAAGTTGTTTGACAACAACTTTCTTTCAGAGAACACCATGCAACAGGTGAATGATGTTACTCAACTTCCATTTAGCATCATTAGCAATAAAATATTTTTGTGGTGTTTTATGTCTCAAGTCCATTTGGCCCATTTTTCAGCTGTATTGTGATACATGCAAGAAGTTCCTAGCCGACCGGCTTGTTGAGGGTTCCTGTCCATTTGAGGGTTGTAATTATGATTCTGCTCGTGGAGATCAGTGTGAAAAATGTGGAAAGCTCCTGAATCCTACCGAACTCAAAGATCCAAGGTGCAAGGTGGGCATGCTTGATTTTTCTGTGCATGGTCTGTATGTATAACTATTGTGAATACTTATGCTTTCTCTCTGAAACAGGTCTGTCGAACCACACCACGAATTCGTGACACAGACCATCTGTTTATTGAGCTCCCATTGCTAAAAGATAAATTAGAAGAGTATATTAACGAGACATCTGTCACTGGTTCATGGAGTCAAAATGCTATCCAAACGACGAAAGCATGGCTTAAGGAAGGGCTTAAGCAGAGATGCATTACAAGGGATCTAAAGTGGGGAGTTCCGGTTCCACATGAGAAATATAAGGATAAAGTAAGAACATCTTTGCTACTTGATCTTATAAACATATTAAATTACATTTACTTATGCGAATTGTGGTTACAGGTCTTCTATGTCTGGTTTGATGCTCCTATTGGATACGTCTCTATAACATCATGCTACACATCTGAATGGGAGAAGTGGTGGAAGAATCCTGAGAACGTGGAGCTTTATCAGTTTATGGGGAAAGACAATGTCCCATTTCACACTGTGAGTATACATGCTGTTCCTAATTTTCTGTTGACCAAGACTAATTCTGTTTTCAATATCCCGGAGACCACATGATGCTTATTTGCTTAGTTTATTTGTTTGTGGGATACAAATTGTGCATGTAAAATAAGTTGTTCTGGTGATCACGTCTTTCGGTCTTTGACGACCTATGAACATTTTATACCGTGTGATTTATACTTTCTTGTTTTGATGTTTTCTTCTCTGAAGCTATCCTCAAACTCTACTCCGATAAAGATTTGTCTTTGTAAATCTGACTGTTTCAACTGCCAACTTGTTGTCATGCAGGTTATGTTTCCATCTACTCAGCTTGGAACTGGGGAAAATTGGACACTGATGAAGACAATTAGTGTTACTGAATATTTGAATTACGAAGCCGGTAAGTTGATGTTTTACCATGTTTTTTTCGAATTTGGAGAATAAGTTATTTCATTTTAAAGTTTTGTGTGCTTTGCTTTTCTTGCAAATTCATAGTAAACGTGGACATTATTTTTGTGTGTGGGTTTTCAGGAAAGTTCTCCAAGAGTAAAGGTGTTGGAGTATTTGGTAATGATGTAAAAGATACAAATATTCCTGTCGAAGTATGGAGATACTACTTGCTAACCAACAGGCCTGAGGTAATGATTGCTTCTACGAAACGGAAACACTGTTTTCTTTCTTTATTCATTATTAGCATGTAGAAATGTCACCATCACGGATTGATTTTGGGGGTTCTTCATCCAGGTGTCGGACACATTATTTACATGGGATGATTTGCAAGCAAAACTGACTGGCGAGTTGCTGAACAACCTGGGGAACTTTGTTAACCGAGTTCTGAGTTTTATCGCTAAGCCAGAGCCTGCAGGTTGGTTATTTCTTTCAGAATTTTCAAGTATTGAATGTCCTTTTGGGGGGGTAGTTGTAGATGACTTTTCAGAGTTACATGCCCGATTTAAGTTATAGAATGTTTAGTATTCCTTTATTGAAACTTTGTAATCTATTTGTTGGTGTGTGACTAAGAGGTATCTGAACCGCGGGACAACAAAATTGGTAGTCTAGAATGATATAAATCTATACCTGGCTTGCAAGACTCTGAAACTATAATTTTGTTTAGCTGATACAATCTCTCTTGTATGATTCCTCTCATTGTGAACTTGTGAAGTTGTATGAACGTGGAATAATTGGATGATAGATGGATTACAGACAAAATCGTATAAAATATTATGTGTTCTTACAAACTTGATGGGTACCTTCTTAGGGATGCTCTTGATAATACTGAGTCCAAGACTTCCATATCTCTGTGTCTGATGTTTACTCTGTTTGATGTTTGTACTGATATCAAGGTTATGGGTCTGTCATTCCTGATGCTCCTAATGCTGAGTCTCATCCTCTAACACAATCACTTTCCGAAAAGGTTGGAAATTTTGTGAATCAATATGTTGAAGCCATGGAAAAGGTGAGAAATATTAAATGAGCTTTTGCTGGTATCATCCTAGTTTCCGTGTTATATATAATAATAATAATAATAATAAATGCCTTATTCATATCATGTAGGTTAAGCTCAAGCAAGGGCTGAAAACTGCTATGAGCATTTCGAGTGAAGGGAACGGATACTTGCAGGTATTTATATCCTCGCTAACAAAAACTGTATTCTAGCTTTTATTATCTGGCTAACTGTGCTGTTTTTTTTTTCTGGTGATCTTGTAGGACAGCAAATTTTGGAAACTTTACAAGGAGGATAAACCTTCCTGTGCAGTTGTTATAAGAACCGCTGCTGGTTTAGTACACCTTCTTGCACAATTGTTAGAACCTTTCATGCCATCCTTCTCACGTGAGGTCGGTTTTTTAACATTGTTTCTTCTTAGTTTAAGAAAAATGGGCAAGTCTGATATGTTCATTTTTTTTCTTGCATTTTTTGTAGGTGTTCAAACAGCTGAATTTGCCTCTGCATTTTTCCCTCTCCGACGAGAGAGGAGAGGTATTACTAGCAAGTAAACCTTGGGAGATTCTACCTCCCAGTCACAAGATAGGCACCCCTCGACCATTGTTCAATGAATTGGTACATACCTCTCTGATTTTATTCACAAGAGGAAGCTGGGCTTGTTGTATTTTACATTTTCATCTACCATTTACATGTTATCTTGTGATTGCTATGATCGCAGAAAGATGAAGAAGTGCAAAAGTATAGAGAAAAATTTGCTGGAAGTCAAGCTGATAGGCGTGCTAGGGATGAAGCAGCAAATATGACGGAGCAACTTAAGAAAACAAAACTTTCAGGTTTCTATATTCTTATTGTCAAAAGTCTACTAATAATAATAACAATAATAGTAGGAGATCCCGGACTCATCATAGTAATATGCGACTCAGTAACTTGTTAATGTGTTTAAATGGCTTTAATCTCAGATGCTAAAAAGCAAAAAGCGGCAAAAGGTGCAGGAACATCAAAATCTCAACCGGCTGCTGATCGTGAAATAACTATGGCAAGACTTGATATCCGAGTCGGTAAAATTGTGAAGGCCGAGAAACATCCTAACGCAGATGCATTGTATGTGGAACAAATCGATGTCGGTGGAGGTGAAATTCGAACCGTCGTTAGTGGATTGGTAAAGTATATACCTCTCGAGGAGATGCAGGTTTGTTCATTCTCATTAACCAACCTTTAGTTATTTGCTTTGGACAGTCAAGTTATATGTTTGTTTATATCTTTCTGTTGTCGTGTGTACAGAACCGTATGGTATGTGTTCTTTGCAACTTGAAACCGGCGAAAATGAGGGATATTATGTCACAAGCAATGGTTCTCGCCGCTTCAAGTAGTGATGGCAGCAAGGTATAATAGTGCTTATGGAAGAGTCCTCTCTCTGAGCTATTCATAGTTCTCTTGTTTTCGTTTTAAGTTTTAAAGTTCGGTTTTATCGGAAACTTACAGGTGGAGTTAGTTGAGCCACCGGAATCTGCTGTTATCGGAGAGAGAGTTACATTTCCGGGGTTTGAAGGCGAGCCAGACGATGTTTTAAACCCGAAGAAGAAGATATGGGAGACGCTTGTTGTGGGTCTGCGCACAAATGAGAATCTTGTTGCTTGTTACAAAGATGTGCCTTTCACTACATCTGCAGGTATATGTAAGGTTTCATCTATCAGCAATGGCACAATCCGGTAAAACAGCGGCTTCCTCGAGCCATACGGTATCGACTTTTTCCAATTTTTTTCTCTCTTTTGAGGGGAAATTGCAACTTTCTCAGAATTGATTTTAATAACAAAACTTGTTCATGTGAACTCCATTTGATGTTTTAATTTGATGTTTTTGTTGTGTTAATTTGATGTTTTGATGTTTTCTGAAACTAAAAATTAATTTCTATTTGGTAGAACTTAGTTAGGCCATTTGGTAAACATTAAAGCTAGAAAGTTATGGTTCAAGCCTACGATATGTGGTAAGTGTAACATACGATTAAAGAGAGGCTTACACTTGCCTTTCTGATTAAAATCTAGGGGGAATTACAAAACTACACATTTTGAATTACATTTCATAAAACTACAAAATTTAAAATTTTATTTACAAAACTACACCTAAACACTAAAAATTAAAACCTAATTAAGCCTACCCACTCAATCATATCCCCATTTACCCTAAACACTAATTAGCGAACTCAAATCAAATTTTTTAATTTTTGTAAATTTTGAAAGGGTAAATCAACCATTTAAATTTTTAAAAGGGTGTAAATATGAGAAAAAATTGAATTAGATAGAGTTTTGTAAAGGAAGGGATAAAATGGTGTAGTTTTGTAAATTACAAAACTATAACGAATAACATGTGATTTCCATGAAGATTTTAAAATGAGGAATTCACAAAACTACACTCTTTCATCCATTCATTTACAAAATTTTACCTAATTCAATTTTTCACATATTTACACATTTTCAAAATTTTAAAAGCTTGATTTACCCTTTAAAAAATTACCAAAATTAAAATATTTTCATTTAGGTTTGCTAATTAGTGTTTAGGATATAATATTAAGGGGGTAGAATTATGTGGATAGGGTTTATTTGAATTTAATTTTGAGCGTTTAGATATAGTTTTGTGTAGTAATTTTGAAATGGTGTAATTTTTTGAAATGTAATTCAAATGGTGTAGTTTTGTAATTCTCTCTTTTAAAACACTAAACCAATAGTACATGATTTTGCATGGATTTAAAAATCCATTAAAATCACATAACCAATAACACCGACTTAGCATACAAATGGGAAATAAAATTCAAAATTGTTTTCAATTCATTTTTTGTTACTTCTTTTGACAGTTTCCAAAAATGTCATTACTTGTTATTGAAAAAGTTTTAATTTCTCACGAAAGTTATTATTTTTTTATGAAAATTTACAAAATATATTAATACTATATCTTGGTTTTTATAAAGTTTTATTTACAAAATTTTTGATATTTATCATCAAAAAATATTATCATTGCAATTTTTATTTTTGATTTTTACCGTTACGTAAAACTTACTATTTATCATTGAATTACAATTATTAAATAGTATATTTAAAGCATGTCATGACCCGTTTAACAACGGTTCAACTCAATTGATTTAAACCCAATTCAACACATAAACCATAAACTCAATTGGTTAATAGTATTTTATGGTTTGGTTTGGATAAACCATAAACTCAATTAATTTAAACACTATTCAACTCAATCTATTAAACTCATTAACCATTTAAACTATTGAATAATCAAATATTTTAACCCATTTCCATGTCTTAATGCAATAATTCTCCTCTTGCATTTTTTTCCCTCTACAATTTCTAAAATATTTTAAAATTTGACAAAAATATTTGTGGCTTCTTCTTAAAACTATTTCAGCAGTTGGCGGCAAACTTTTGAGAAACTAAAAAGCCAAAAAGTGAAAAAACCCCTCTCTTCATCACACAAGAGGCGAGCGAGTAGAGAAAGAGAAAGAGGGAAGATGAAGATGAAGAAGAAGAACTCAATTCCTAAAATTAGGGTTTTGGGTCAGAGATCGATTGCTTCTTCTTTCCTGAATCGCACTTCGAATCCGTCGTAAGCTTTACAGAATATCTCCTAATTTCTAAAAATCGCTATGTTTCGCTAATCTCTCTTAGGGTTTAGATTTTGAGCGATTGAAAACTTTGTGTAATGTGGAACAGTGAGGAGAATCCGAAGAAGAAGAAGAAAGTGGAGAATTGCCCTTCCTTCTCTGAATTTCTCGATGGAAAGCTTAACAAATCTGTGTTGTTTAAGCCCAATCACAAAGAGGTAATCTCTCTCTCTCTCTCTCTCTCTCTCTGTTTCTATGTTGTTTCTCTGTAATGGTTGTTGCAGTGAAAATCTAATGGGTTTTGTATAAGGTGACACCAAAAAAATCAATTGAAAATGCTAAGTGTCAAAGCTGAAACCTTTTGTTAAATTTGCTAATGGTTTAAGATGTTGATGTGAAATTTGTAAAATTCTGAAATGTGATTTGTGTTAATTAAGGTCACAAATGTGTACCTAGCTTTCGCGGTTAACATCATACTTTTCTTCTTCTTTGCTTGTGAAATTATCATATAGGCTTTATTAATATGTGTAATTGCACATGATTAAACCCTCCATTGATATGACTATAGTTTCAGGTTATGTAAGTAGTTTTTTTGATTGTGGACCTTATGTGCAACGATTTTGGTGTTTGATTTGTGTATTAGGATGGGTCATTGTCAAGACCTTTCGCCTCGTTTGCTAGCTCTAAAGATCCGAGTCAACACTCTAATGGGTTTACGGTAGAGAGAAATGCGAGGGAAGAAAAGAGAAACAACGGAGACGGTGGTCTTGAAAAGACAATGCTTCATCAGTTCAAGCCTAGAGAGACCGATATTAGTGAAGAGGTTAGTAGAGATATTGCTGATGAGACGAGTCTTGAGGCGTTGATTCAAGCCGCTTCTGAAGATTTTGATGAGCTGAATCCAAACTCTATTGAAAACAATGAAGATATCATTGTGGTGGATGAGAAAACAGCGAAGAAAAGAAAAGACCCTTTCGAAGGTAAAGTCTCTCTTTGTTGTTTCGCGGGTTAGACCTAAGATCTTTGTCTTAAATCGAAGAATCTAATGTTTAACGACATCTGATATATCACAATAGGTATGGAGAGAGTAAATAGAACGGGAAAGCCTGTCATAGTCTTTGGAGGCAACTCACAAGAATCAACGCAAACGAAAAGAAAAAGAGGAAGCAACGATATCAGTAAGACGCAGAGACCAACGTACAACCATTGTGAGTGACTCAAGTTTCGACTACTCTCTTTTATACTTCGAGAAACAAAAAAACTCTTTTGCAGTCCAATAATACTTATAAAATGTCCAAACAGATGCAAATGGTTCAGGATGGTGGGACTGTGACATGGAAGGCGTTGACTCGGAAGAAGTTGGACATAGTGAAGTTTGGGAAGGAGTTGGTTCCACAACATATGGAGATATTGTTGATTGGCACTAACTAGTACACACGCGGTTCCTAGTTTCCGTCTATTTCATTAGCAATCTCTTTGTCTTTACTAATAATTTTAAGAGTATGAGAACATGATTAGCCTTAGGAAGTAGAGTCCTTTGTTTGAGACAAAAGGAGATTTTTCTTTAAGGGTTTTTAATATCCACTTAACAGAGAGCCAAATTTTTTGGTAATAACTTTGGATTTAAAAGCCAAAGTTTAAACCTTTAAAGACCAGAAGGCAAAGCCTTTGTGTAATAAAATTGTTATGTCCACGACCACTATTACCGTTTGAATCTAACATGTATATAAGTTAAATTTTATCTTAATCTTAAAAAAAAATGATTACCTCAAATCACTCACTTCAAAAACAGAAAACACAATACCCATTAATTTTATCGAATAACTTCGATAAACTCGATAAACAAACAACAAATATCATACATTACAAGATCTGAGTGAAAAGAGTAAGGATTGTACCTTAAATTGCAAAAAGAAGTGTAATATGGATGGAGGAGGATTCGATGGAGAAGATGAGGAAGAAGGAGGCAACTCCTCCAATGCCCCTTTCTTATAAAACGTAATCTTAAAAGGACAAGGCATTTGTTTTAAATTAATAGAAATAAAAATATTTATGTAAAGACCAAAAAATGTTTTGAAGTTGGTTTATTTACGAGTTTTACCTGGGTATTACCCACCCGATCCAAATACCCGATTGGATATCCGACAATTAAACCCAACCGATTTTTATACCAATTCGAAACCGAAATTTTTGGTTCTTTGTAATCAAACCAAATCGAAACCGAATTTCTCTAAATTACAACATATATTTCGATAATTTCAAATATATATGTCAAACCCTATTTCACTTTTACCTAGTTTTCCCCATCTTTCTCACCCCTCAAGAACCCTAATTCGAGTTCTTCACAAAATCGAAATCAAAATCAAACGATTAAGCTATGGTGCAAACGAGGCGAGGTAAAAGGAAAGAAAATCCTTCAGACCTAGATGATGACGATGTATTGATGGTTCACTACACAAAGAGTGTAGAAAAGGTGAAGAAGGCAAGGAAAAAGGAGAAAAAGTCGACCGAGAAGACCGCCGCTTCCGCCGCTTCCGCCGCATTCGCCGCTTCCGCCGCTTCCGTCGGTTCCCCCGCTGACGTCGCTCCCGCCGTTCCCGACGCATCTCCCGCTTCCGCAAGTCCCGCCGATACGGACGATTTTGCAACCCCTCCCCTGAATGCATGCGATGTTGAAAACGACTCAGAAAAAACAATTTCTGAATCGACTAAAGAAGAAAGTGAAGAAGTAGAAGAAGAAGAAGTTGGCGAAGAAGAAGAAGAAGTTGGCGAAGAAGAAGAAAACATTGAAAAAGGAGAAGAACAAGAGGAAGAAGAAGAACAAGAGGAAGAAGAAGAAGAGATAGAAGAAGTAGAAGAAAACTCATCTGATTTTGATTCGGACGATGCGAAGTAAGTTTGATTCATTGTTTTTTGGTATTGTGTACAACTAGGAAAACTTAGGATTATTGGGTAATTTATTTTGAAACATTGGTCTTATACTAGTAAAACTTATGATTATTGTTTAATAAATTTAATTACATTTCGTGTAATACTAGAAAAACTAAGGAATTATGAATAATAAAATTATTAACATTGTGTATAATACTAGAAAAACTACGGATTACTAGATAATAGATTGACTAAAATTTGGTGTAGTAATAGGAAAACTACGTTTTATTGTATTCAGTTTATGAAGTGGTTGAAAGTGTTTTTTATTGTCTTGCAGGAAATTGAGGCAATCAAACCATCACAAATGTTCTTTCCCCCATCTGAGTACCAGAAACAAATTAAGTTAGGGACAAGGTGTTTCATCGTAGACGCAATCAAGACGTTGAAAACGCTGGAGCCGAGTCTGTCTAACATAGAGAGGAAGTGGTTTGAGGAGCATCCCCAATTCAGGCACATTTTTCACATGAAGCCGGAGAAGAACCACAAAGTTCAGGGAATGTGGATGCTGTTAATGAGGACGGTTAAAACCAATAAGAGGAGAGAAGTGTGGTTCATCGTCAATGGTGTTCCAATCCGTTATGGATTGCGAGAACACGCATTGCTATCAGGACTTAACTGTTGCAACTATCCTCTTGACTACAAAAAGGCCGGTGGGACAAAGTTTGTGGATCGGCATTTCAAGAACGGAGAATCCATAAGGTTGGAGGATGTGAAAGAGAAACTGGTTAATATGGGACCCCATAAAGACAGATTGAAGATGGCGGTTCTATTTTTCTTATCAAGTGTTGTTTGCGCGCAAACAAAAGTAGGGAAAGGTGCGAGGAATGTATTGGAATTCTTTCAGAGAGCAGTAGATGATCTTCATTTCTGCAAAATCTTTCCATGGGGGAGATACTCATATGAGTACATGTTGAAAGAGATCTCTCACACCATGGACCATTTTGGAGGTGTGGTGAAAGAGCATGCGTTATGGCCTCAACCAGGTTTTTGTGTCCCATTAGAGGTAAGTTAGATCATGTAAAATTATTGGTGTTTTGTAGATTAGTATTGTTGAACAATGATGTTAAGAGAAAATTATTGGTGTTTTGTAGATTCTAGCATTCGAGGCGATTCCTAAACTGGCAAATGTGTTTAGAGAACCTGTTGAAGGAGTTGATGCGAATTGTCCTAGGATGTGCAAGTCCGCATTCAAAACTAATGGAATGAAAGGGATGTCACTTTTGGATATAAACAAAGAACTTGGGGCCGAGACTGTAAGTTTACTTATCCTCTTTATCTTGTGAACTTAGGTAATACTAAGATAATACTTAGATAAGCAGAACTAAGGTAATACTAAGGTAGTACTTAGGTAGAACTAATGTAATACTAATGTAAGTTTACTTATGTTTTGACAGGATATTGACAGCATCATCCACGTCATTAATGCAGAAGAAGATCAATTGTTGGATGATATTTTGGAAGTTGATGATGATGTTGATGAGTTTGATCTAGCCATTGATAGTTGGGAAAAACGCAATAAAAAAGGTTTAACAATCTTTTTCAAAGACATGTACGATGAAGATGTTGCAGCGCGAGAAAAGAGCAAGAACAGACAACGAACTAGTTGCAAGTGGAAGTTGAGGGAGGTGAGAAAAATGTTGATGTATTGAAAACAATGAAAAAAATGATGAAAGTACTAAAGAGAGTTGAGAAGACGACTCATGAATTGGGAAACAAAGTTGATGCATTGGGTGAGAGATTGACACCATTAGAGGTGTTTGTCAATGAAGCAAGTGGTTCGAGGAAATTGAAAAAAGAAAGAAGTGAAGAACTTTCGGTTTATGTGGTTATGCAATACTTTTGGATTTGTTTACTTTTAAGTTATTTATGAATTGTGGTACTTTCGGATTTGTGGTACTTTGTTTTTGTTGAACTTTGTTTGATTTGTGTTACTTTTGGATTTGTGTTACTTTGTTTTCTAGTACTTTATGTTTTTGTTTTGTGGTATTTTATGTTTTGTGGTACTTTTGAAAAGTTTTACACAGTTTTACGTAGTTCAACTCAGTTTTACGTACTTCAACACTTAAAAATAAACAAAGACAAAAGTTCAACACAAAACACGTAACATAACACTTAACATAAAACCCAAACCGAAAAACAAAAGTTCAACACTTCAAGTATGTGGTCCAGCAATAAGCTTCTTGAGCTTTTCAATCTCTTCAACCAATTTTTTCACCTCACTCCTTAACTTTTCAACTTCCTCCTGAACACCAAAAACCCATGGTTGACGAAAGTGCAACCCATCGTCCTGAACGATGAACATAGTTTCACTTAGTATATAAATGTTTTACTCAGTTTTACACAGATGTGAAATTAAAAAAAAACGGATGTTAAATTTTAGACAGATGTAAAAGTTTACACAGATGTGAAATTAACCTCGTATTTCTTGCAAGTGAAGTACCTTCTCCCTGGTAAGGTATCAAAATCTTCTCGATACTTTGGAGTTGGAGAATAATCGTGAATGATATCTCCCCCACATGGACACCTAGTTGGAATCCCGTATTGTGCATCGGCGACATAAAATCGCCTCTCGTAAAGTTGCTTATTCTTTTTCATCTCACGTCTCTCCTCATATGGATCCATGAATTGAGAGATTTGAGAGAGATTTGAGAGATATTTGAGAAAGAAAAGAGATAAAAAGAGAAGAAAGGAGAAGAAAACGTTGAACAAGAGAGAAAGAGAGAGAAATGAGGAGAAAAATGAAGTGAAATGTGTGTTAAATAAAGTGGTAGACATGACCCTAGAATCTAGGCAGAAAATTATGACAAAATCAGCTTTTTGACCATTCTTGGATCAAAACAAAATTTAGGCGCCAAAACGAATTTTGGTTTCCCTCCAAAAAAATACACATAATTCTACCCTTGTTTTACCGGAGTTTATTGTTTTACAAAAGTTATTCATAGTTCTAATTTTCATGATTTCATGGTTTTTTAGTTTCACCCATAAAATTATATTGCAAATTAGTTTTACGTTTTACAAATCTTCATTAAAATTTAGTAATATGTGATTCATGCAATAATATATTAGAAATCAACGTTTTGTGGAAAAGTCATTTTAAAAGTTGTTCTCACTAAGAAAGTGTTCCTATAAAGAACATAGAATGTACAATAGATTTTTTTTAAAATGTGTGTTTTCACATGTTCTTCTGAATTTTGATTTTGTAAACTATGTTTTCACTCAAATATAATAACAAAAGTGTTGTATTACAAGTTTTATACTTAATTGCATTCAAATACAAAATCAATGAAATCAAAGAGTACTACTAATCCATAGTATTCCACAGTACTACATAAGTTCAACAAAACAATCATAATATTACATAAGTTCAACCAATTGAATCCAAAACGACATGTTCCAAACAATCATAATAATACATAAGTTTATTCACTCGGATAACGACACTGTTCCAAACAACAACCAATTGAATCCAAAATTTTGCCTCGGTCGCCTTTTGTTTTGCGTCCTTTTACGTCGTTCTCCAACGGATGGCTTCCTCTTATCCTCGTTTTCTCCCCTTCTTATTGATGTGATCTTTTGGTATTACTCGTCGTTCTCGGATGTAATCCGGTACGTTCCAATCGGCTTTGTCGAGCACCGGATAAATGGTCGAGAAATAAGCTTGTCCCCACGGTTCTACCCAGTAATACTCTGAACACAACTCACGATATGGTATTAGGCCTTCACCATGAATGTCGTTATTAATCTTAAATAAATAAGCGGCGAGGCCGTGCAAACAAGGATACTTGTAGTTATCTAAAGTTATACGAAGTGTTATATTCTGTATTAATTATCAGTTCTAATAGTTATACAAAGTTTTACATAATATATTACAATTATCAGTTGTACTTGTTATACAAAGTTTTATAAATCAAAGTATCAGTTTTACTTATTATGCTAAGTTTTACATAATTTATTCAAAATTATTTTCAGTTTTGGTTACGAACAATTAATTGTGAAACACGGATGATTGTATTAAATTCGATCCTTTGCATATTACATATCAATACAATCTTCCGCAATCAACCACATTATCGAATTATATCAATTTGCATTAGATCTATTAAAATCTATTTATCAAAATCGAATTTAAAAAACCCTAATACCTATCTTGATGACGAATTACGGCATGGAGAAAGACGGAAGACGGAAGAAGGAATATCGCCGGCTTGACCTGCCCAATCGTCGCCGGAGAAATGGAAGAAGGAGGAGCCGCGACGATGACGATGGCGACGACGAAGAAAGGCGACGAGACGAAGACGACGATGCGATTTTGTTTTTTTTAATTTTAATTTTCTTTTAATTTTTAATTTAAACAAAAACCAAAACCAAAATCAAAATACCAAATCAAAAACTAACCCAAACCAAAATTCATATTTTCTATTTTATTTATTTTATTTATTTATAATAAGGGTATTTTCGTAATTTAATAATGAAAGGGGTATAAGAGATTATGTTGGGTATAGGAGATTTGTCCTCCTTCAAATAGGGGCTTTTCAAGTGATGTCTCAGGAAGAAGAGAGAAGAAAGGTAAAGTTGAGTGGGTCCCACTTTTTTTCTTTTATTTATTTTTTCTTTATTTTTTAACTTTACCTTTTTAATTACAAGGGTATTCAAGACTTGGGAAGGGTTGTTGTGAATGTATTTTTCAGTTTAAGGTATATCAGCTCATTGTCCCATTATCTCTCTCTCTGCTCAAATTGAATCAGCCATCGTTGTTGTCGTGCAGATGCTCCTTTGTCGCATACTAATGTTCGCTCGAGCTTAACAGGAACCAAACCCATGTTTCTTCGTCCTGTCTCTTTCTCATTGGTCTTCATCAATAGTGTTCCTCATAAGCTCAAAACCAGAGGAGATGCCCTTCACGTAATAAATAATGATTTCTTCTACAGTTCAAAGTTTAAAGCTTTACCCATTTCTGATTTTTTTGCTCCTTCTTTTGTAGAAGCTTTTTCGTGAGATTAGGACAAGGGCTTTAAGAACTAGCTGTTGTGCTGCTTCTATATCTGTCTCTCTCTCTCAGGAGGAGGAGGAAGAAGACTCTTTCCAAGAAACTGAAACTGCTTCTATAAAGTGTATTAGACCTGATCATCAAACATTCACATGGCTTCTAGATGGTTGTCTGAAGAAGAATGGGTCTTTAGATGAAGGTAGAAAGCTACATGGACAGATTCTGAAGATGGGTTTTGATAACAATGCTCGTCTGATCGAAAAGCTTCTTGATTTTTACATGTTCAAAGGGGGCTTTGACAATGCTCTCAAGGTGTTTGATGAAATGCCTGAGAGAACTGTTTTTACTTGGAATAAGATTATAAAGGAGTTAGCTTTTAGAAACATGAGTTGGGAAGTGTTTGGTATGGTTTCGAGAATGGTTATCGAAAACGTTACTCTCGATGAAGGCACATTCATAGGTGTCTTGGAAGCATGTCGTGGCGCTGTTGTTGCTTTTGATGTAGTTAAGCAGATTCATGCAAGGATTGTATATCAAGGTTTTGGGAATAGTACAATTGTGTGTAATCCTTTGATTGATTTGTACTCTAGAAACGGGTTTGTGGATATATCGAAAAAGGTCTTTGATGGGTTACATTCGAAAGATCATAGTTCTTGGGTTGCTATGATATCCGGGCTGTCGAAGAACGAACGTGAAGTAGAAGCCATTAGAGTCTTCTGTGGTATGTATGTCTCAGGTGTCATGCCAACACCTTACGCGTTTTCAAGTGTTTTGAGCGCGTGTAAGAAGATAGAATCTCTCGAGACCGGAGAGCAGCTTCACGGTCTCGTCTTGAAGCTAGGTTTCTCCTTTGACACTTATGTTTGCAACGCGCTTGTCTCTTTATACTTTCATTTGGGATGTTTGATATCAGCAGAACACATCTTTAGCAACATGTCCTGTAGGGATGCTGTTACTTATAATACTCTTATCAACGGGCTTTCTCAGTGTGGTTACGGTGAGAAAGCCATGGACTTGTTCAAAAGAATGAAGCTTGATGGACTTGAACCAGACAGCAATACTCTCGCAAGCCTTGTGATTGCTTGTTCAGCCGATGGAACTATTGTTAGCGGACAACAGCTACACGCGTACACAACTAAACTCGGTCTCTCTTCAGACAACAAGATCGAAGGTGCGCTTCTTAACCTGTACGCGAAATGCTCTGACATTGAAACCGCACTTGACTATTTTCTTGAGACAGAGGTTGAGAATGTCGTTCTTTGGAATGTCATGCTAGTTGCTTACGGTCTATTAGACGATTTAAGAAACTCTTTTAGGATCTTTAGACAGATGCAGATGGAAGAAATAGTTCCGAATCAGTATACATACCCGAGTATTTTGAAAACTTGTATCCGTCTTGGTGATCTTGAGCTTGGGGAGCAAATACATTGTCAAATAGTGAAGACTAGCTTCCATCTCAATGCTTATGTTTGTAGCGTCCTCATAGATATGTACTCGAAACTAGGAAAGCTAGATATTGCAAGGGACATCCTTGTACGATTCGCTAAAAAAGATGTTGTGTCTTGGACAACAATGATTGCTGGTTACACACAGTACAGTTTCAATGACAAAGCTTTAGCGACTTTCAGACAGATGTTGGAACTTGGGATCCGGTCTGATGAAGTCGGACTGACAAATGCTATCAGCGCGTGTGCTGGTCTTCAATCTTTAAAGGAAGGGCAGCAAATCCATGCTCAAGCTTGTGTGTCTGGTTTCTCGTCTGACCTTCCGTTTCAAAACGCGCTTGTTACACTTTATTCTAGATGCGGGAAAGTAGAGGAAGCGTATTTAGCGTTTGAACAAACCGAAGCTGGAGATAACATAGCATGGAACGCTCTGGTCTCGGGGTTTCAGCAAAGCGGGAACAACGAGGAAGCACTTTGTGTCTTTGCTCGAATGAACAGAGAAGGAATCGACTGTAATAAGTTCACTTTTGGTTCTGCAGTAAAAGCTGCTTCGGAGACAGCAAACATGAAACAAGGGAAGCAAGTACATGCTGTGATCACCAAAACTGGATACGATTCAGAAACCGAAGTTTGTAATGCTTTGATCTCTATGTATGCTAAGTGTGGAAGCATCTCTGACTCGGAGAAGCAGTTCCTTGAAGTATCCACGAAGAACGAAGTTTCTTGGAACGCGATAATCAATGCTTATTCCAAACACGGGTTCGGTTCTGAAGCATTAGATCTTTTCGAGCGGATGATACGTTCTAATGTAAAGCCTAATCATGTGACCCTTGTTGGAGTTTTAACAGCGTGTAGCCACATAGGACTTGTGGACAAAGGGATAGAACACTTTGAGTCCATGACCACAAAACACGGTTTAGATCCAAAGCTGGAACACTATGTGTGTGTTGTTGATATGCTAACACGAGCTGGTCTTTTGATCCGTGCGAAAAAGTTTATTCAAGAGATGCCTATGAAGCCAGACGCTTTGGTATGGAGAACGCTTTTGAGCGCTTGTGTGGTTCACAAGAGCTTAGAGATAGGAGAGTTCGCTGCGCGTCATCTCGTGGACTTAGAGCCTGATGACTCGGCAACGTACGTGCTTCTTTCGAATCTCTATGCAGTGTGTAAGAAATGGGATGCGAGGGATCAAACACGAAGAAAGATGAAAGAAAAAGGCGTGAAGAAAGAGCCAGGACAGAGTTGGATCGAAGTTAAAAACTCGATACACTCTTTCTACGTTGGAGACCAGAACCATTTGTTGATAGATTCGATACACGAACGTTTCAAAGATCTTACCAGAAGAGCGGCTGAGATTGGTTACGTGCAAGACTGTTTTAGTCTTTTGAATGAAGAGCAGCAAGACCAGAAAGATCCAGCGATTTTCGTTCACAGCGAGAAACTAGCGATTTCGTTTGGATTGCTTAGCTTGCCTACAACAACAACGACAATGCCTATAAATGTGATGAAAAATCTACGGGTTTGCAACGATTGCCACGAGTGGATAAAGTATGTATCAAAGGTAACGAATCGAGAAATCATAGTTAGAGACGCGTATAGGTTTCATCATTTCGGAGGAGGTTCTTGCTCATGTAAAGATTATTGGTGAAAAAACCGAAAGCCTAGATCCAAGTTTCAGGAGACCACTTTAACATGTTCGCGATGAAAAGGAGATTATGGGTCAAAGATTACGCATAAGATGAATCTTTAGCAATGGCTATTGTTGAGGTAAAAGTGTTTATATATAGGTGGAGAAAACAAAATATTCTTTTGTCATGCTTGAATTATTACTAAGTTAATGTTCAAAGGATCATCACATTTTTTTGTCTTATAGATTGATGAATTGTAGATTGTGTGAAAGTGTTTATAATGTTTGTAAATCTTCTATGTTGGCCCAAGAAACATAGTTTTTCTTCATTGATATTGAAAACAAGTTTTGCTGATGAGAAATGATTTTGATCTTGTAAGTCGTAGAAGCTTATTCAAGGTTACTAGATTTTTTAAATTTATAAGTATATATATAATATATAAAAAATACAAAATTATTTTTAATTTTCGACATGTAAATTTATTTAAAATAATTTTTTATTAAGGGATAATCAAAATACCTTTAAATTTTTTTTATAACAATAATGGTATCATAAAGTTTGATATTTTATCACCATTACTATTCAATTAATTGTATAATAAATTTTCTTTGTTTTTGTTTTGTGTAAGTTTTTATAACAATTTGGCGGATTATTGTTTATTCCCTATGTATATTACTTAATGAAGAAGATATAGTAAGATGTAAACTTTCAATTTTAGGCTTGAAATTTGAAATTAGAATTTTCGGTAATTGGATATTTTATGTTATGGACCTTTAGATTTTAGATTTTATATTTTATGAGCTTTTTATTCATATTTTATGGGTTTTTTAAAATCTTATTTTATGGGCTTTTAAACTATTATTTTATGGACTTTTTAAACTTTCATTCAAAATTCTAAAAGTGTATCATTAATAATAGTAGCATCGTAAGTTTTTTCCTTATAAAAAATTATTCGCTTATTCAGTGCTATACTGTTGCAATCTTGGTCAAATTCTAGGGATAAATTTTTGAACAAATTTGAATAATTTTTAACTCGTTTTCAACCAATTAATCCCTCAAATCGGTACAATGTCAATTTATTTTTTTAAAATTTAAATTGTAGTGTGTTAAAGCAAATTTTACAAATCATTGATTTTACTAAACTCATTTAACTCTTCAAACACGCAAATGACTTATTTATAGGTAGTGTTTCAACTAACATGTAGTTTCATTATCAATGTGGGACTTTTTTTTTGGTCAATTTGTGGGCTTTTTGAATTCATATTTTATGAGTTTTTTAAATTTTCATTCAAATTCTCAAAAGTGTCTCCTCAATTAATATATACTAGGAATTCTCAAAAGTGTCTCCTCAAAAAAATTTACGTAATAGAAAAAAATATTTATTGGTAAAAACAATGTGTAGTATAAAATGAAATAAAAATAATTTAGATCTCATGTGATCCGCGTTAAACGCGGAGTTTAAATTTGAAGTATATATACAAAATATATTGTATTTTGGTTTTTATAATGTTTTATTTACAAAAATTTATTACTATTACTATTTTAATATTTATCATCGAAAAAGATTATCATTGCCATTTCGATGTTGAATATTTACCATTACGTATAATTTACTATTTATCATTAAAAACAATAACTACATAATGTTTTGAAACCTTGATATGACTCATTAAAAAATGAAAGTATGTCAATCCGGTCTCTATTTGTCAGAAAATCGGACTATTAAAACCTCGGATAAAACCACTGAATTTTTGGGGCTCGAGTCAATTTTGTGCTCAAGTTTTGTCATTTGACATGAACTTTGATGTTTAATACAATTTTATAAAATAATATTGTTATTTATAAATGAACTATATGTTTTATCATTTTTTTGTACGAGAATATAACGTACAAACATTAGGAAAATTATAAAAATTAGGTTTTTAAATATTTTAAACATATTGTCTAGAAGGTTTAATCACTCTTTCATGTCTAAACTTATCCGAAAATTCTTTGTTCAAAGTGTGGGAACTGGTAGTTCAACCGATGAGTCGGGTAAATTGTGTGTTCAAGTTTTGTCATTTGACATGAATTTTGGTGTTAAATACAATTTTACAAAATAATATTGTTATTTGTAAATTAACAATATGTTTTATCATTATTTTGAACTCAATGTGATAGAATATAACATATAAATATTAAGGAGATCTATTAGAAATTATAAAATTGTAATTCTTATGAATTTTTTAATATTATATTTTATGGGTTTTTCAACATTTTTTAAATATATTATTCATTTATTATGTCAATTTAAGACATTTTATGTTAAATTTGGCCTTTTTGTTTTGGACTTTTTGTTTTGGACTTTTTGTTTTGAGCTTTTATGAATTTTTAATAATGTGGGATCAGAAATGCTCAGATGATGACACGGGTAATTTTAGAATGATTTTCTCTCTCCATCTTCTGTATTCATAATATAAGATAGGATATGATTATTCTTTTAACTCATCCTAAAGTCTAAAACCAAAATTAAAACTTTGATACTTATTTATTTTTATCCATACCAAACAAAGATATCATAGTAATTATAATTTTGATCTTAGTTGTATTTTTACACAAAGTTGGATATTCCTAAATATCTACTATCTACTAAACACATTATTTGAGAAGTCATTTTTAGAAAAAGTTTATGTGTCCACTGCACATCCAAAGTTGCAAAAAATGTAACATAGGTTAAAGAAATATGACATGACATTTGCAAAAATTATTTAGGAAATTATGTCACATTTATACTTTAAATACTTTTCGAAACTTAAAACTCGTTATAAAAATATAAAAATTAATGGATATTCTTCTTCAATCAATTTGGTTTTCCGTTGGGATAGTTTGGTTCTTGGTTTAGTTTTTGTTTTTTAAAGCTTTGGTTTATTTTGGTTTGGTTCCTCTTGTTCTGGTTCGATCTATTTGGTATATTATTTTTTGGAATATTTTATGATACTTTCTCATATTTTTTAGGGCAAAAAACTTACATGACCCAAGATCGCATGTTATTTGTTACACTAACCCATAAAATAAAAAAATTACTAAAGTGTTTTTGTTTTTTCATAATGTCGAAGGGGCCCTTTTCGCCTTTGAAAAAAAAAACATTATTACAAGTTTGCCATCGTTAAACAAATTTGTTTAGTTTCTAAAACTCTGCGGTGAAAGAGAACAATTAGAATAAAAAAATAAAAAAAAATTCGGTTTTTTGCAGATTCATATCTCGGCAAGGGTCTTTGATTGCAGAGTTAATTTTTTGCAGTTTTCTTAAGAAATTGCAAACTTGTTTCGCGAAGTTGTTATTTTCTGCAAAGTTAGTGGTTCTTTGGTTGCAAAGTTTTTAGAGTCCGCAGAGTTGTTAATGACGAAATTAAGTTTGCATAATTTTTGGCAGATTTATTTAACTTGAACGCGAAGATGTTTATGTTTTGCGAAGTTGTTAAGGTAAAATAGCAGAGTTGATTTCATGAAATGACATAGTTATTTTTAATGCAGAGTTGTTACGATAAACCGCAGAGTTGTCAAAAAATGTAATTACTGAAAGGACCCCTTTCACTGCCGATTTATGCTATTGGTCGCAGAGTAATTGTTTTTGGCGAAGTTGATTTACTTGATAGCAGATTTTAGACCTATTTAATTGCAGAGTTAATCTTTGCTAACCTGACCTTTATTTGACTGTAGATTTGTTGGGTTGCAGATTTGTTAAGTTATGTGAAAGCTGATTTGTTTTAAATCTCTCATGTGACAAAATTAACTCTGCAGATTTATTTTTGAAAAATCAAAAAAACACGAGATTTTATAATTAAACCCAAACCCCAAAACTGAAAAACCTAATATCGAAACCCTAATATGGATATTGTGAACCCTAAACATAGTTGAACCCCTAAATATTATTGTTTGAACAATTAAACACCTAGATATGGTAACCAACAATTTAGTTTTTTTTTTATAATTTAGTGTATTAACTAACACAAATAGTATAAACCTAACCATTAAAAGATGTTTGAACATTGATATTGAAACTTCGTAACCCTAAACATCGAAACCCTAAACTACGTAATCCCAAACCTCCAAATCCTTACTTAGCAATGCGTGACTTAGCTTGTGTACTTAACCCTTAAACAAGAAGTTGAGTTAACCCCAAACCCTAAACCTCCGAACCCTTTATATTGTCAAGTAATGATTGTAAATGGGTATTTGGTAAGCAGGAATGTGAAACATTAATATCGTACATGAACCATTAAACTTGATAGATATTGTCGATAAACCATAAAACTTGACATTGTTGTTACAACGATAAACGAGAATGTAAAGATCCATTTTATCTGAAAATGTAAACGGCGACTGCAATCACAAGAAGAGTAATTAGAGAAAGTGAAAGCATCTTGAACAGCTTTTTCATGTCGTCCATGTCTGAATTTGTTTTCTTCAACAACTCATGCAAAGCTGCCACTTCTTCCATCTTCTCTTGAAGGTTCCTCTTTACGGTACAGTCAGATTGATTGGAGACCTCTCTCCTAACCTCGGTCAACTCCTCCATCATAGCTTTGTCCCACCACTTCCAAATGTGGCACTCTCCATCCTGAAAAGTAATGTAAGACATGAGCAAGTAATATAATCTTAAAATATGCTAGAGAACATCTTAAATCCGCAATGAGTTGTAAACAAATCTGTGTACTTTAGTCATTTACAAGGTCACTAATTGTAAGGCGTTTTCAAAAGCGGAAAATTGAAAAGGCACTTACATCTCTTGAAGGACATGTGTAGTACAATCTTCCCGGGTTTGTCCTTGTCGTTGAAGCTTCAATGATTGCATCCGAGCCACAATAACACACCTTTAAAAGTCCATATAGGCTAGGATCATCCGGATAGTGATTTCGGCTAGTAACCTCCTCGTTCTTCGAGTCAACGCCGAAACCCGGCGCATCGGTTGGGTCACTTAGATCGTAACTAAAAGTCCTTCCCATCGTGTTCTTGGCTTGCGACGGAGCTTTTGAGATGAACCCTAATTTTGAGATCCCCAAATCGATTTAGGGTTCGATATAAAGAAGATGAAATCGACATTTATAATGGAACGCCGCATTTTTTGACAAAAAATAAAACGCCGCGTTTTGGACATGTTTTAATGAAACGTGGTGTATTGTGTTAATCTGCAAAGTTTTAAACAAATTTGCGACAATTATGCCGCAGAGATAATTCAATGATGCTATATTTGCAATTAAAAATTGCAGATCTGAAATTGGACAGATCTACAAACGTTCTCCTCTTTCTTTTCTTTCTCTTCTTTCTCTTGTCCTTAATCATATCTCTAAGAAATGGAATCAATTCAAATTATTCTAGTTTGTGGTAAGTGGTTGGAAGGGAAGTCTCGATGGTTGTTCGTTTTGGAGACTTCTCGTGGGTCTCGATTGGTCACAGCTCATATGAGTATGAGTTTTGAAGAACTCCTTTCTATGGTGTATGAAGATTATGGAATAGATACTCGATTTCATGAAATTGATTTAAGCTTCATGTTACCAAAGAGTATTTTGGCAACATTACCTCGGGATCAACCTCCGATCTACATTACAAACACGAGAGGACTGAAGAGTTTTATGGGGCAATCAAAAAACAAAACGGTGAGACTTTGTGTTGAAGTGAGAGAGAAGATTTATGACACAAGATTTGAAGAAGACTCTGAGGTGAATGACAAAACCACACCGCTATTTGAAGAATTAGAATATGGAGACAACTTAGTTACCAGTGAAGAAGAAGATGAGGAAACGGATCGTTTCGATTACTGCGACGATTCAGACGGCACAGATTCGGGCGACGAGAATTTTGCTGGTTATGGCGAAATAATTGACGAAGAAGAAGAAACAGAAAATACAAGAATCAATTCGACTATTTTCGTCAATGAAGGCCTATTACCAAAGTATGAGATTGGGTCTTTAAGCGTAAGTGTTGGCCAATGCTACGACACTAAAGAACAATTGGAAGTGAGGTTGAAGATGTTGTCCGTGATCGAAAAATTTGACTACAATGTTTACAAATCAACACCGCAATTGTTAAGCGTCAAATGTTGGGTACAAGGTTGTATTTGGAAGGTTCGTGCAACGCCCATTGATGATTGGCCACGGTTTCATGTTCGAACATATGTTTCTAAACATACTTGTTCCGTGACGGAGAGATCAAACAGAACTCGACAAGCCAGTCATGAAATTCTAGCCATTTTGTACAAGGATTATGTTGGTGGTGTAGGACCAACCGTAATGCCCATCCAGGTGGCGGAGGCATTGAACAAACGGTTTCAAATTAAGGTACTAGTTCTTTCATTTAATTCTTACTAAAAGGTTCATGTATTAAACTCTAAAACATAATAACGATTTTCATTGAATAGATTGAATATTGGAAGGCTTATCGAACACCTGCGACACGCAAGAGACTTGGTTAGAGGCACACATGAGGCTGGATATAAGGACTTACCCGCATACTTACACATGATTAAGAGAGAAAATCCGGGAACCCATGCCCTTCTTGAAGTTGATGAGAACGAAAGGTTTAAGTATTTGTTTCTATCATTTAGCGGTAGCATAATGGGATTACCTTACATTCGGAAAGTGGTTGTTGTCGATGGTACATTTTTGCAAGGAAAATATAAGGGTACTCTACTTACCGCAACCGGTCAAGATGGGAACTTCCAAATTTTCCCCATAGCATTTGGCATCGTTGATACGGAAAACGATGACTCATGGGATTGGTTTTTTCAACAATTAAGCTGTGTTATTCCGGATGAATATGGCCTTGCTATCATATCGGATAGGCATAAGTCAATAGGTAAGGCCATTAGTAATGTGTATCCGAAAGCAACCCGTGGAATATGCACGTACCACTTGTACAAGAACATCTTGCTTGGTTTTAGAGGCCAAGAAGCTTTTGGGCTCGTTAAGAAAGCTGCGTATGCATTTCGGATGATGGAATTCGAAACTGCTTTTGACGAGATAAAAGAATTAAACCCGAGTCTACACAGCTACCTCGAAAGGGCCGATGTGAAACTGTGGACAAGGGTACATTTTCCAGGAGATAGATACAACCTGTTGACAAGTAATATTGCCGAGTCTATGAACAATGTCTTGTCTCCTGCAAGAAGTTTGCCTATTGTTCAACTTCTTGAAGTTATTAGATCCATGATGACGAGATGGTTCTCTCAAAGAAGAAGTGATGCAATGAAAACGAAAACGGTCCTTACTCGTGGAGTGGAGAGACTCTTGGAGGTATACACTTCACTCACATAACATTTGATTATTTGTTTTGTTCATGGTAATAAAGAAGTACATATTTTTGTAGGCTCGTGTTGAATATGCAAAACTTTTAAATGTGGAGCAAATCGACGCAAATCGAGGTTCAAGTTACTAGTGATACTTCCGTACATGTTGTCAATTTAAAGGAAAAGAAATGTTCTTGTTGTCGTTTTGATAAGGAGAAGTTACCATGTTCACACGCTATTGCCGCGGTCGAGGCTATGAAAGTGTCAAGAATTTCATGTTGTCATCAATACTTTTCGAAGGACTTCTTGATCAAATCATATTCAACACCTATAATGCCGCGAGATTTTGGAGAACCAATCCCCGAAGATGTTGTTATCAATGTTGCCCCGCCTATTGTTAAAACACAACCTGGTAGGCCTAAGAAGAAGAGAGTTAAAGGTGGGTTGGAGAAAGCGCTGGCGAAAAAAAAATCCCGTAAAGCATACACATGTGCAACATGTAATAAAGGTGGGCATAATACAAAGACTTGTACTATGGCATTGTGAGTTACTTAAATGAGTTTTGTTTGTTTTAATTTGCCAAAATAAGACAAACTTTGTCGTGAATTTGTTACTTTAAGACAAACTTTGTCGTGAATTTGCAACATGAGTTTTACTAATAGCTTGTGTCTTTCTTTATTTACTAATAGCTTCATTCGTCAACACCTAATGAGTTTAAAGACCACAATTTCAAACTCAAAACAAATTACAAATGAGCACAATTGTCTAAGCTTCATTTTTAAGAAGCGAGGACCAAAAATACATAGAACCTTAACATCCAAGTACTTGAGTTTTAACAAAACCAAAAAACAGCTTAAATACTAAACACATGATAGAAGTCAAATAGAGTGGTCTTTGAGTTCAGGTACGACGATCGTGGATGTCGGGAATGGATAACTCAAGGACGTACGAGATTTTTCTGGAACTTCATCGTATATCTCACTACCAAGTCTCTCCCGAATAACAAGGATGTTTTCATCTGAAAGGCCCTCAAAGCTCCATCCCAAAGCAAGACATTCGATATACTTTATACTAAAAACACCACAATCTCCCGGGTTAACATTGATCGGTACATTCTTTTTGACTCTCCTAACGACAGAACTCGTGCGATCGACTTCTTCCTTATAGTCTCGGGGACCCTAGCATTCAGCAACCATGGCGAGCATACGACGTATAGGCTCACAAGCTTGAACGATTTCAAGGTCTGTCGAGTAGGAAGGAATAGAATCGTAAACGTAGATCCTCTTGCTAGCAAAGTTCACGTCCGGAGCAACCCAATGGTTTCCTTTCACGTTTAGACACCCGTACAAATTGTCAATGTCTATATGCCATTTTTTTTTGGTCACCGAGTCGTGAGGAATCTCCCCATTGAAGGCCTTGACATACCCTGAAGTAAATAAGAACTTTGGTGGACACATCTTGAAGTTAGGGTAGTCTCCGACCCATGTCTTTATGTGCCAAGGGTCCCAAAAACCAACGCGGGGTCTAAACGGGGAGGTGGGACGCAGAGTTCTCTTCCGGAACATAGTCATAGCCGCTTCAATGTGCTACGCAATGTAGAAGAAAACAGGAAAGCAAAAAAAGTTGCAACATTAGAAAAAACTTTGCAACAAAAATAAAACTTTGCATCAAAAAACTTTGCATCATTAAAAAACATTTTTCATCATTAAAAATCTTTGCAAGATTAAAAAAACCTTTGAAACATTTTCAAATAAAATTTGCAAGCTTTACATAATATCTTTGCATTGCTTATTAACAGAGTTACTCACAGAATCACTTAACCATCCGTATTCTTCATTTAGCCACTTTGTTCTTGGCCACATGATTTGGTTGAAGAAAGTTGCATTCGCATTGGAGGACCCGATAGGTTCTTCCCTAGATATATTGAAGGGATATAGAATGAAAACAATTAGTATAGTCTAAGAAAACACTATTAAGTTTATGTAAGTAGGGAGATACATACTCATCTATGGTTAGCATTTCCATCACTCGACGCAGTTTCCTCTCTTCTACCACTTGCATTGGATCATAATCGTTAGCAGAAGGCACGACACCTGGAATGATGCGTCGAACAGTGGAGTTTCCTATGTAAGGAGGCTTCTGAGAGTAAGCTAACAGAGGTACTCTTTTTTCCTTTGGTGTATCCCCCAATCCGTCAATGAGATCCAACATAATATCCAATCCACGGCCTAAAGCTTCAGATGCCTTGTCCTCTGCCTCGTCTTCAGAGCTTGATGCCATTTTATTATCATCCCTATGAACTTTCTCCGTAACATCTACCAAATCTTCATCCTCCTGAGTAGATGTGACTTCCGCTTCAACTTGTTTCTCAACAGGTTCCATTGCTTTCTTACTCTGTTGACGAGTTTCTCTTTTCTCAACCTTTATTTTCACTTGCATGTTTTTTGCAGGAGGAGGGTGTGCCTTCTTTTTCGCAGTTTTAGATGTTTCACCTTCTTTACCCGTTCGTCGTTCCTGAGTCTTGGATCCACCTTCTTTACTAGTGGTACCACCTTTAGTCTTGCTAAATTTTAACTTCCTCACAACTTCAAGTGTATGTTGTTTGTCATTACGAGTCCTTTGTTGTTTTTGTACAATCCAAGACTACAAAACATAAGGACACAACCTAAATTAGTTGTTTGTACTACAATTTTCAGTAATCAATACAAATCTGCAAAGTATAACACAACAACTCTGCAAAGTGCAACAGAACAAATCTGTAAAGTGCAACAGAACAAATCTGCAAAGTACAACAGAACAAATCTGCAAAGTGCAACAGAACAAATCTGCAAAGTATAACAGAACAAATCTGCAAAACTGCAAATTATTTAAAGAAAATCAAACATCCATCTGCAAAAATTAACTAACCTCGCTGTTTGCTTCCTCGTCAGGTTTTGGATTAGTGGAACCATTCCGTCCTATATCACCTTTTAGGATTTTTATGTCAGCTTGTACCACATTAAGCTTCTCCTCTATTGTTGTCAATCTCAACTTTAAACAAGTCTCCATATTAGTTACTAATATGGATAGATTCTGCAGCATGTCAGCAACTCCATCTTTCACATCCTCCTCCTCCTCTCCTATCTCTTTCTTTCTCTTCTTGTTTCTTGTCTTTGGAGAAGATTGACCTTCCTCAACATCCATCTTCTTACGACGCTTCTTACGCTGAGGGACTCCCAACACCGCCCAATAGTTTGGAACCATAGAATCTCCAATGATGTCGTCTATCAACCGGTCCAAACTAGCATCAATATTTTCATCATTGTCTGCCCAGGCGGGGTACTTGTCCTCCACAGTCACTGGTATCATATGTCTCACTCGATCCGCACATTTTTGTAAAATCACCATGAACAAGTGCGGTTAAGAACTAAAATGTCATGTAATATTATGCTAATTACCGCGTCGTGAGCAGCTTTCTCTTCGTTGATTAAATCTGGAAAACGAAATCGTGGTCGAGAACCTTCCCAATGGAGAAGTGGTGGACCCGTAATGTCTTTTCTTCTTCTTCCACACCTTTCAGCTAAAGCCGGAATCGATTCAAGCAACCATATGAAGAAGACATGAATGCAACCATGCACAGTATTAACACCCTGGTCAATCCTCATAACTTTTATGGAATTCACAAGTACTGTGAACCCCTCTCTACCCCACGGATATGACTCAAACTTCTCGGTATCTAGAACTCTAGTAGCCAGCCTTAAAGGAATTCTAGAGCCATGATGAGGGCCACATATGAAGATATGTAGGATGAACAAGCGCACCAACATAATCTTTTCCTCAAAATCCCATGTTGAGCAACCTGTAGCTGCCAATTCTAACTCATCCAGATTAGGTCCATCATTCACTCCGACAGACATAAGATTCCAAAAAGGCTTGTGATCAACAACTACATTGTCATCCGGGTCATAAGGATCACAGTTGATACCTGTGATATCAGCATATTCCCGCAGAGAGAATCTTATAGGTTTGTCATCAAACACTGACCATATCTCGTGACAATTCTTGATGTTTAACTGATGGCGAGAGGAAGTAATGAACTGCAGCAGACTTGAAAAGTATAACGAAGCCCCGTAAATTTAACAAAAACCCCTAAAGCCGAGTCCTTCATAGCTTCCCAAACAGACTTCTCCAACTTTCTCGTTTTACATCACCAAGTTTTGTTGGATTTGAACCGTGGTTAAGGCTTCTGTATTGGATGTCATCTATACATGGGAAGCGTTTTAAAGGGTATGTCATTTCTGCATAGCCAAACAATACAACCTTTTTAATATCTGCAATGTAGGAAAACAAATATGCAATTCGTATGAAAACAAATCGAAACATATGAACAAATAAATCGCAAGAGTATAAACAAATCTCAACTTAATAAAATATATATGCAACTTAATAATTAATCTGCAAGGTTCAAAATCAAATCTCAAATATATGAAATGGAAGTGAACTCAAACCCTAAATCGAACCATATATCGAACCCTATATCAAACCATAAATTTGCGGACCAAAAAAGACGAATCGAAAATAAATCAAAGAGAAATCGAAGACTATTTGTAGAGAAAATGGAGGGATTACCAAAGAGAAATCGAAGACGACGACGTCGAGGAAGAGAAGACGACGGCGACCCGAGGAAGAGAAGACGAAGGCGAGTTGAGGAAGAGAAGATGACGGCCACCCGAGAAAGAAAAGACGACGACGAGACGAGGAAGAAAAGACGACGACGAGACGAGGAAGAGAAGACGACGAAGAGACGAGGTAGAGATGACGACGGCCACCCGAGGAAGAGATGACGACGGCGAGCCGAGGAAGAGATGACGACGGCGAGCCGAGGAAGAGAAGACGACGGCGGAAGTTAAATCGTCGGGAGAGAAGAGAGAAAGTGGGGCTAGGGTTTGTTTGTGTAAATATAAGGGTTAGGTTTGTAAATTTTTGTAAACTTTGCACAATCAACAAAAAATTTAAAAAATTTCCCCAAATATCAATTTCATGAATAACTTGTTTGAAAAAAAAAACATGGTGGCATTTTCGAAAATAGTTACTCCAAATTGGGTTAAAAGGATTTTTCCTTTAAATGTTGGGTCACTTTAGTAAGCTCTTCATTCTTGGGTTATGTTAGTCAATATGACCTGATTATGGGTTACTTTAGTGAATTTTTACTATTTTTTATTCCTAATTTATGAATTTTTCCGTATACGGAATATTTTTGGGATTTTCGGTTTGATTATTCATATATATGGATTTTTTGTTATAATGTCAATAGATATTTCAAAAATCCTGACGGTTTTTATTTCGGTAACGATTCGATTATTCAGATATTGAGTTTAGTATCCTCTTATTTCGGTTTGTTTCCTCTTATTTTATGTTGGTTTCGGTTTGTTGTGTTTTATTTGGTATTTTTGATTTTTTATTTTGAGTTAAAGATTATTGGACTTTTGGAAAAATTTGTTCGTTTCCTTTAATTTTGATTTGTCATCGCAAAAAAATTATTTATAAAAAAATTTATTTAAATAAATCATAAAATTTTAAATGAGTTTCTTTTTTTTCAACTGGTAGTAATGCATAGTCATTCTTTCTATTCGTTGGTTTGATTATATGTAATGTTGTTTTGGTGGAAAAACTAAAAAAACTAGGATAATTCTAAAATCTGGACATGGAAGACTTGAAAATTAGGTGGTGACTTTTTATTTAGGTGGAAAGAGAGATAAAAGATTTGTTGACTATGTAAGCTTTTTCTAAGTCCATATCCAACTCCCCTTAGTATGATATTGTCCGCTTTGGGCCAAGGTGGTAAGCCCTCACGGTTTTCCTTATTGGGCTTTTTCCCAAAAGGTCTCATACTATATGGAGTTGGATATCTCTTATATATTAGACATTTCTTGTCTAATATTCCGATGTGGGACTTTGTTTGTTTTTTCCAACAATTTCCCCTCAAACCAAGGACCACATCTCCTTGAATTCTACTCTCGATACTTGGTACCCATCTTGTGTGACGAAGACTTTCAACACAAGGCATCAGCACTCCTAATCGCGAGTACACCTTTGAGGGTTCTTCCCACATCAAACCCATCCACTTTTCTAGGTCCACTTCTTCGACCTGATGCTCTGATACCAATTGTGGGCTTTTTCTAAGCCCATATTCCAACTCCCCTTAGTATGATATTGTTCGCTTTGGGCCAGGTGGTAAGTCCTCACGGTTTTCCTTATTGGACTTCTTCCCAAAAGGCCTCATACTATATGGAGTTGGATATCTCTTATATATTAGACACTTCTTGTCGAATATTCCGATGTGAGACTTTGTTTGTTTTCCCAACAGACTATTATACCTTTGCTTTTTTATACGCAATTGTTATCGGATATCTTTTTTGTTATCGCGAACATATTTTATAGCTTTTTATTTAGATGGAGAAAAGAGATAATTTTTTTTTATCTATTTTACCACTCATCATCATCTTCTTCCCTTTCTTTCTATCTCTTAAGCTCTCTTTCACCATCCTACTATTATAAGTATTATAAGCTGAACCATTTTTTGATGTTGATAAGTAGTATTATAAGTACTATTGTTGATGATGAACCATTATTCTCTACTGGGCAGATGCTTGATCTCTACTGTGTTTGTGGGGAGTGGAAGTCAACAAATTCTTCTTGGGAATTTTTTATTGATGTTGATAGATGTGGTTCTCTTACATCCATCACCCAAGATATGTCTTATGAAGATTTTCTGACTATGGTCAATGAAGATTTTGCAATTGATGATACTCTTCATTCTGTGAAGCTTAGCTACTGTCTTCCTCAAAGCAAAGCTTCAACATGTCTAGCTCCAATGTATATCAGGAATGATAGACAACCGAAGTTGTTTATCGGGAAGCTTCAAGAGCATAGCGAGGAAGTCAAGCTTTATGTGACAGTGAATAAGCAGCTTCAAACATGTTTGGTACCTCCTGATGCTCAATTATTAATTGATTATGAGGTTGTTATTCAACATAATTTTTTATTATGCATTCTTATTTGTTTTTCCTTATAGTTAACATTTAAATGTTTTGTTGTATGGTCAGGGAGAGTTCACTTCACCAGCAATTCAACGAAGAAACAATATTGTTGATAATGAGAGTATCACTCTCCCTAATACTCCTGTTGTCTTACCTGAAAAGGTACAACTTATATGTTTTATCCAACTACAACAACTTATATGTTATATCTTATAACTATTATAAGTTTGAAACAACCTACTTTCTGCTCTTAGAAGAATTTGTCATTGTTTTTCTTCTATACAACTTATACTTTGTAATACTTATAATATTCAATACATGTACCATTACATTCAACCCCAATATTACAACAATTGAATTTTTGTAGTACTGAAAGTGTTCCGCTTGCAAATGAGGTATAGTGATGTATTATAACTATTATAACTATGAATCAAACTAGTTTCTTCTCTTTGACTTTGTCATTGTATTTATTCTGTACAACTTACATTTTATAATACTTATAACACTTAATCTCTCTTTTATACTAAATACATGTACCATTAAATTCAAACCCAAACTTACAACAATCCACTTTCCGGAGTACTGAAGGTGTTCCGCTTGTCCATGTTGCAAATGAGGTTAGCAAATAAGTGCTATGTTGCTATATTACAAATATTATAACTCTGAAACAACCTAGTTTTTGCTTTTAGAATCTGCCATTGTATTTCTGTACAATTTATACTTTATAACATTTATAACACTTATAACATTTGCAGCCTGTTACAATTGCAAGTGGATCAGAATTACCTTCTTTTTCTAGCAGACAAGGCAATAATGCAAGGAACTACTCTAATGCTCCTAATCAAGAATCTATGGCTGCTTCAGGTTCAAATTCTTCTTATGTTGTCGATTCTGATGGTATATATGTGGGTAAGCACTTCCCGAATAAGAAATCAATGGCGTTGAGGCTTAGGATGTTTTCAATTAGGCACAGTTTTGAATTTAGGGTTCAGTTTTCAGACAACAGAAGATTTGTTCTACGTTGTGTTGATAAAAACTGCACATGGAGATTTCGTGCAACCAGAGTGCTTGTTTCCCAAGTTTTATTGTTCGGAAGTATGTTGAACAACATAGCTGCGACACATCATTAAGAAATGTCAACCATAGACAGGCTAGCTCCCACGTGTTAGGTAATATGGTTAGTAACTTTTATGAGCCAGGGAAGCTTGGTCTTAAACCCAAACAGATTATAGAGACTGTTAGGAAAGATCACGGGGTCAATATATCTTACTCAAAAGCATGGAGGGCTCAAGAACACGCAGAGGGTTTAGCAAGAGGAACACCTTCTGAAAGCTATGAATTTTTACCAAAGTGGTTACATATGGCAAGTCTAAAGAATCCAGGGACAGTTGCTCACATTGAGGTTGATTCATCAGGCCGGTTCAAGAATGCATTTCTTGCATTTGGTCCTTCTATCAGAGGTTTAAAAATGATGCGTAAAGTTATAGCAATTGATGGTGCTTTCCTAAAGGCAAAGTTTAAAGGCACTTTGCTTGGTGCTACAACGCAAGATGGTAATTTCCAGCTTTATCCGGTTGCATTTGCTGTGGTCGATTCTGAAAACGAAGCTTCTTGGGATTGGTTTCTGAAATGTTTGCTTCTTATAGTTCCTGACGAACAAGACCTTGTGTTTGTGTCAGACCGTGCACCATCCATTGCGGCAGCACTCTCTACTAACTATCCGCTTGCACATCATGGGATTTGTGCTTTCCATTTTGAGAAGAACGTTCAGACAAAGTGCAAGGATTCAACACCGCTTGCATTGGTTGATTCGAGCGACTCGCTCTTTTTTAAGAGTTGACTTTGACTATCTGTTTGACCAGATAAAAAAGTCGGATGCTAAACTTGCAGAATACCTGGTTGCAGCTGATATTAGAAAATGGTGTCGAACATATTCCCCTTCAAACATGTACAACATAATGACTAGCAATATCGCTGAGTCTTTGAATGCAATGTTGAAAGAAAGTCGCGAGTATCCTATTGCCTGCTTGTTTGAGACATGATAAACGAGATTTTACACTCGTTATTTCGAATGTCTTATGTAGTATATAAGGTGTCAATCCGAATCAGGAGCAATCAATATATTAGAACTTATGAGAAACTACACTTAGTCCAAGCAAGTTAAAGAGTTGTTTGTTGAATGTTTTGTAACCGTGTAATCAATAAAAGAAAACGAAAATTAAGAGTTTTAAAAGATTAATAAAAAGCTAAACAACCAGGTCGGGGTACTTTAACGGGTGATCAAACTTTCGGATTTCTAAATGTCTTTTAACAAAAATAACTTTAAGGTTTTGAAAACGTTTGATTAGATCAATCCACTCCCGTGGTAATGATCCTTTTCCTATTAGTTAAACTAAAACAATACCTTGGATAGTTTAAATTTTAGAAAACGTTAAGCTCAATTCAATTTAACCACTAAACTTATTAACACAGATTCCTCGGTTAAGCTAGGTTTAGTTTTAGGGTAATTGTTCAGGAATCTCCACACTTTTCCCAAAGATGAAGCTTCCTGGTTTCTATCAATTGAATGGCCAATTCAACTAAAGCATTAAGAATGTTACCCTAAATTAAAGTTTTGTAAAGTTTAAGAACAAGACATTTAACAATCCTAATATTGATTCACCCTTTTCCCCCAACCTAATTGCCTAAGGGAAATTACTCACTAAACATAATGAAAATCAAAGCAATCATAGTTAAGAAAAGCATAAAATAAATCAAGAGATTAAGGGTAGAAGAAACTCTGTTTATCAATGAAATCAAGGTTTATAGGAATCCTTATGCTTCCAAAACTCCAAGCAAGAACAAAACAATCTCCAATCTAAAACAAGAACAAAAGTTATCAAGAACCAAAAACCGAACAAGAAACTCCCCGTCGGCTCAACAAAACAGATCTCTAAAACCTAAAAATTCAATAAAAAAACGTCTTGGGCCTTTAGGAAACGTCTTGGGCCTTTTTTCCTTTGTTTTTTCGCAGCCAATATCGACCAGAATCTGGTCGATACACTTGGTCGATATCGACTAGATTTGGCCGATACGACAAATCGGTATTCCGCAGCAGATTGACCCGTTGTCAGTAAAACTGGAATAACTTTAGATCTAACCGTTGAAAGCATCTCTAACCACCTCCAAATGAAAGCTAACATCCGTGGCTATCTTGTGGTAAAATTTCATAAAGATCCAACGGTGGAAACGTCTTGAACGAGTGTATTTCTGAAGCTTTTCGTCTGTCTTCAATATCGACCAAACTCCATCGATACCATAGGTCGTATGAGTTTCCTCCCAATATCGACCAGTTGTTGGTCGATACCATAGGTCGATATGACCTTCTTTGCCTCTTCTTTTCCTTTTATTCGCGTCTCGACCACAGCTAATCGGTACAAGTCACCGATATGGTCGTTTTTGCCACTTTAAGCTCTTTTTCCTCGCCTTTTTGTCACTTTGGCACTCTTGGACCTGAAAACACATGAACAAACACAAATGCAACCTATATGACATTAAATGCAACCTAAATGTGTTTGTTCTAATGCATAAATCAATGTAAAAACATGCAAAATATACAACATATCAACTCCCCCAAACATATCTTTTGCTTGTCCTCAAGCAAGAGAACTAACATCAAAGTTTAAAAGGGTATAGAGGCGGGGACCTCAGAACCAAAAGTAACGCGAAGAGTGTAGTGAACGAGTATCCTAAACATATTATTCTATCGCCCGAGCTAGTTCCACCTATTATCATTCACCTCAAACTCCGTCTAAATCCGTTATTATTACCAAAAGCATGTGATCCACCTGTCTAGTCTAAGCACCTTTCACATTCAATTAAGCATAATCAAAACATGAAACATGATCAAGAATTCCCAAGAGTCTCTCTATTTGTCTAGGTAAAAACGGGATTTCAAGTCAAACGAGGATCGGCTAAAACTCAGGCATGTGGTCGATTGTATTGCGGTTTCTCTCGGGGAGTGAAGGGGTTAAGCAAAACCGAGAAAGACAAGGAGCAATTTATGCATACAAGTCCGGACATCCATTCCTATTCAAATCTAACCACTAACCCGTCATTTTCTTTTAACACTTAAACATCGAGTTTTTTTCTTTTTCATAACTACCTTAGGGGATTATTTTTGGCTAAGTTTATTTTCTCTTTGTTTTTTTTTTTTCTTGTTTTTTTTTTTTTTTTTTTTTTCTTACTTAGCCATTCTTTTACCCCTAGGTGTTTTACAATCACTCGTGTTTATTTTCTTATTTCCCAAAACTCAAAGACGTGTCTCACCAAACCATTATCCTCTTCTAAATCACTAGTCTAAGAAAAACTAGCCCAATGGATGTCCTTTCTTGTCGCTCCCTATACTTTCAAGTTTTTGTGAAACCAAACAATCACTAAATGAAAAGAATTCTCACAAGTGTTTGGGTCAAGGTTTAGGGGTGAGAGGGGGATCATCCTTAGAGTGAGAATGACCGGATTGCGCTTAAAGTGTTTCGGTTTAGGAAGCCACAATCCGTAGAAATCACAAAGCCATAGAAATACTCTTAAAAACTCTCGAATCATGTTAATTAGAAGTCAAGTTTAGGTTCAAATAATTTTTGAAGGCAACCTAGAACTATCAAGCTTCATAACCACACTATTGGCTTTTTAAACATCAATGTCTAGGGTCGAGATTTCAAGATTTTCGGCGAGTTCTAAGTCGTTTGAGGAAGACACTATACCTAAGATACCGTTCAAGACATTAGACGCGTCGCTTTATAAGGCTAAAATCATCATAGATCCCCTATGCATATGACCTAAATGAGATGAACTAATCCTACATGCATTTTTTTGTGTTTTTTTTTTATTATGCGAAAGCTAATATGACTATTCCCCCAAACTTAAATCACACGGTCTCCGTGTGAAATAAGTATCGGAGAAGGTTCCTAAATGCAAAACTATATGAAAACTAATGCGTATATACAAAGGTCTAGGAGTTACCTCGATAGCAGAACTAAGACGGGTCGATATTACTCCTCCGGAGAAATTTTTTGAACCCGTATCGGTCCAAGCGTATTGATACAACATGTCGATACAGGTATATCGATCTCAGCATATCGATACGACTACCCGATACAACTTCGTGTCGCGATTTCTTGCATCGATCGCGCCTTAGATCTTTTTGAAGAGGTTTGAGTTCCACCTTTGGAGCTTTGAGCTCGCTCCAATCATCGTAATCACTAGTCTTACCATTGCTAGCATCACTCTCCATTCCGAAAGAGATCTCATCTTTAGCCTTCACATCCTTGGCACCAACAACCTTAACCTCAAGAACTTTGGCATTTGTCTCAACTACCTTCGGTGGCTCCTTTCCATACACAAGACGTTCCATCTCTTCTAACTCTTCGTCCCATTGCGTGCTTCCATTGGTATATGCATTCTCTTCCACTACATTTACCTTCTTCGGTCTTGGCTTGTCTCCATAAAGAAGATCCTCAAGCTCCTCGATATCATTATCCCATTGGTTCTTCTCGGCGTTATTTTCACCCATCTATGGATGAATATATGAAAAAACGACAAGAGATACGAGCAAATTAGTAACTTGAAACAAAAACTTAATCCCAAGTGATTTCAAAGTTCTAATAATTAATCGAATTCCTGAATCGACAACGGCGCCAATTTGATATCCGAGATTTTTACCCTCGTTGTTTCGAATGCCAATTTGATAAACGAGATTTATCAAATTTCTTATTTCCCAAAACTCAAAGACGTGTCTCACCAAATTTCTTATTTGCACCCTCAAGCTCCTCGATATCATTATCCCATTGGTTCTTCTCGGCGTTATTTTCACCCATCTATGGATGAATATATGAAAAAACGACAAGAGATACGAGCAAATTAGTAACTTGAAACAAAAACTTAATCCCAAGTGATTTCAAAGTTCTAATAATTAATCGAATTCCTGAATCGACAACGGCGCCAATTTGATATCCGAGATTTTTACCCTCGTTGTTTCGAATGCCAATTTGATAAACGAGATTTGCACCCTCAATCTATGGATGAATATATGAAAAAACGACAAGAGATACGAGCAAATTAGTAACTTGAAACAAAAACTTAATCCCAAGTGATTTCAAAGTTCTAATAATTAATCGAATTCCTGAATCGACAACGGCGCCAATTTGATAAACGAGATTTTACACTCGTTATTTCGAATGTCTTATGTAGTATATAAGGTGTCAATCCGAATCAGGAGCAATCAATATATTAGAACTTATGAGAAACTACACTTAGTCCAAGCAAGTTAAAGAGTTGTTTGTTGAATGTTTTGTAACCGTGTAATCAATAAAAGAAAACGAAAATTAAGAGTTTTAAAAGATTAATAAAAAGCTAAACAACCAGGTCGGGGTACTTTAACGGGTGATCAAACTTTCAGATTTCTAAATGTCTTTTAACAAAAATAACTTTAAGGTTTTGAAAACGTTTGATTAGATCAATCCACTCCCGTGGTAATGATCCTTTTCCTATTAGTTAAACTAAAACAATACCTTGGATAGTTTAAATTTTAGAAAACGTTAAGCTCAATTCAATTTAACCACTAAACTTATTAACACAGATTCCTCGGTTAAGCTAGGTTTAGTTTTAGGGTAATTGTTCGGGAATCTCCACACTTTTCCCAAAGATGAAGCTTCCCGGTTTCTATCAATTGAATGGCCAATTCAACTAAAGCATTAAGAATGTTACCCTAAATTAAAGTTTTGTAAAGTTTAAGAACAAGACATTTAACAATCCTAATATTGATTCACCCTTTTCCCCCAACCTAATTGCCTAAGGGAAATTACTCACTAAACATAATGAAAATCAAAGCAATCATAGTTAAGAAAAGCATAAAATAAATCAAGAGATTAAGGGTAGAAGAAACTCTGTTTATCAATGAAATCAAGGTTTATAGGAATCCTTATGCTTCCAAAACTCCAAGCAAGAACAAAACAATCTCCAATCTAAAACAAGAACAAAAGTTATCAAGAACCAAAAACTGAACAAGAAACTCCCCGTCGGCTCAACAAAACAGTCTCTAAAACCTAAAAATTCAATAAAAAAACGTCTTGGGCCTTTAGGAAACGTCTTGGGCCTTTTTTCCTTTGTTTTTTCGCAGCCAATATCGACCAGAATCTGGTCGATACACTTGGTCGATATCGACTAGATTTGGCCGATACGACAAATCGGTATTCCGCAGCAGATTGACCCGTTGTCAGTAAAACTGGAATAACTTTAGATCTAACCGTTGAAAGCATCTCTAACCACCTCCAAATGAAAGCTAACATCCGTGGCTATCTTGTGGTAAAATTTCATAAAGATCCAACGGTGGAAACGTCTTGAACGAGTGTATTTCTGAAGCTTTTCGTCCGTCTTCAATATCGACCAAACTCCATCGATACCATAGGTCGTATGAGTTTCCTCCCAATATCGACCAGTTGTTGGTCGATACCATAGGTCGATATGACCTTCTTTGCCTCTTCTTTTCCTTTTATTCGCGTCTCGACCACAGCTAATCGGTACAAGTCACCGATATGGTCGTTTTTGCCACTTTAAGCTCTTTTTCCTCGCCTTTTTGTCACTTTGGCACTCTTGGACCTGAAAACACATGAACAAACACAAATGCAACCTATATGACATTAAATGCAACCTAAATGTGTTTGTTCTAATGCATAAATCAATGTAAAAACATGCAAAATATACAACATATCAAGAACAAATTCGTTCGAGCAACGAATCCACGAAGAAGAAATAGTTTCACATGAATCGGATATGTTACCTGCACAAGACGAAGAAGATGTTTGCGAAGAAGAAACACATCCAACGATTCATGACATCGAAGTGCACATGGAGAAGACATCGATTTAGGTAGCTATTTCTATATTGGAACCAAGCCTTCAATACTGTAAGCAATTATTAGAAGTTTATGCGAATTCACAAAATGGATTGGGCATCGAAGACGTTTTTGATGAACAAGAACAGAGCGTTTTTGTTTTGAATGTGGAGAAGATGAATGACTTGTATCAAAAAGGAGAAGGTGTCGATGCCTATCATAATGCACATGAGGTGTTTGATGAATTGTCTCTTAAGGGTTACAAGGTACAACAAAGACAGAAGAAGAAGAGTTTATTTTCTAAATCCTGGATGTTCAAATATAAAGCTAGACCATGGACATACATAATGGATAAGCTTTTGTTTGAGAATGAGTTAGGGGAAGCTGCCATTAGTTTTCAAGAAAAGTTAAAAATGAAGTTTAAGGAAAGAGCTTGTGTTATTGTCCATGACATGATTTTGTCTGAAGTGCGTACAACGGATACTTGGTTACATTCTTTTTAGTGAAGACAAAACCTCAAGATGAGATCATAAAGTTCGGATTTAAGATAGCTTGGTTTGGACTAGTTTATGCTTGGAATTGTAAGAAGCATATGAGTTTGTTCAGTGGAGACGATCCAGGGTACGGTGGCGTCAAGGGTACAAGTCAAGAGACGCTGAAGCCAACCATACAATCTGCTACATCTTCATCATCTTGGAGAGTTTGCATTTGGGAGTTTAAATTTGCGAGTTTACTTTTGTTTCTTCCAGGGGAAGAAGAGGCTTCTTGAGAGTTTCTCTATGACTTGTCTACCAAGTTTCCTACATTTGAGCATTGAGAAACCTTGTGGTCAAGGTTTTTCAAAAGGGGAAGATTTGTTATAGGGAAATTGGTATAGTGGAAAGGTGGTATAAGTAAATAAAGGAGGAGTGGTATATATTTAAAAGATAAGTGGTATAGTTGGAAGAGGAAGCTTTTATATGATTTTAGTAAAACCTATATAAGTGGATTGTAACTAAATCATAAAAATAATAAGAAAAATTATTTGTTAAATTTTAGTTTTTTCTCTAGTTTCTTTCTAGAAATCTCACCGGAGATTTTCCGATTCCGTCGTCGACGACGAACGACGGTTTTCCTTCATCAAGACAACGCCGAAGAAGGACATGCAAGCCAAACGAGCTAAGAAGAATAAGAAGAATGTCTCAGGAGAGAAGAAAGCTATGGAAAGCGATTCAAAGAAACCTACGCTTAATAGGCTATGGAGCGAAGAAGATGAGATCACTCTTCTAAAAGGTATGATTGATTTCAAAGCTAATAAAGGCAATAGTCCTTACGACGACATGACTGCGTTTTACGAGTCTGTCAAGAATTCGATATGCTTTGCTGCAAGTAGAAACCAGGCTGTTGATAAGATCCGGTCTTTGAAAAAAAAGTATTTTGTGAAAAAGAAGAAGGATGTTGAGTCTTATAACCTTACTGATCATGATAAGGATTGTTTGCGATTGGCTAATTTCATATGGGGATCCGATGGTTTGGCTCTTGAATCTGTTGTGAATCCAAAGAGGAAGCTTGACGAAGTTAATGGTGAAAAAGAAGGAGAAGGAGAAGAAGAAAGTGATAGAGAGGAGGTGTTTGTTAATGAAGAAGTGTTTGTGAATGGCGAAAACAAAATAGAAGAAGAAGAAGAAGAAGATGGAGATAGAGAAGTGTTTGGTAATGACCAAGTATTGGTTAATGGTGGCGGAAAGAGAGTAGAAGAGAATGGTAAGAAGGTAGTAGTGGAAGAAGAAGATTGGAGTTGCAAGGTGACTTGTTCGAGGAGTCTTTTGTTGTTGGTTCTGTTGTGGGTTTCGGTGTGAACGAGCAGTTTCTGAAACGGAAATGGAGAACGACGCCAATGGAGATCAGGAAGAGGATTGAAGAGAAGTTAAAGTCTTTGCACGCAAAAGAAATCAAAGTTTTGGTCAAGAAGACTGACATCATGAGTGAGATCAGTGCTATGTTGGCCAAATGAAACTTAAGAAGAAGACGAAGACTTGAGATATATAAGTTTGATCTTTTGTTAGTGTCAACTTATGAACATATACAGGTTCTCTTTTCTTGAAACAAATAAACCAGAAAAATCTCGTTCAAATTTCCATAGCAAGCTTGCAAAGGTAAAACTCCACCCACAAATCACATTCAAAATTAACCAAAAAAATCATTAGTATTCTCAAACTTGGATATGTTTGATGTCGTAACATGTCCCCATAAAGCGACCTTTAGATACGATTTCACATTGAACCAAAGAGAACCGGACACCGAGTCGCATACCTCTTGAAACATCTATTTCATAGGTAAGCTCTGTTGGGAAATTTGTTTCAAAATGAAAAAGAAGGTTCAAGTGAACCCAAGTATTATTCAGAGATAAATGATTATAAACTAGCAACAAAAAGTTTCATATGTTTTTTTATAAATCAAATCGTAGCAACAAAAAGTTTTTTGGGTGTACATGTCTCGGGGATTGTAAGCACAACGTTACACCACATAAGCCTACCACAAACCTCCTGCTTGTGGGGTCTTTCAATCATAATTTCGGCACACCAAATATTCCTCGTCTTAGCCTTGGTAGAACGCAATTTCTCCTCCCACAAAATAACAATGTTTCCACCATAATTCGCCAATGAAGCAAAACCCGTATTACCCTTTGGTAGTTTAGGAAGTTCTACCACACCCTTCAAATCTTTGCATATTCCTCTCTCGGAATCGAACCATTCGACTGTTCTAGACATTGGGAACAGGTCGTATGGTATGTTATCTATTACGCAAGAACCGGAATACATCCGCAAATGCATCTCGTGTTCTTTTCCTACCACATCCCATTTATTTTCCTTAGGCTTGTACACAACAATCTTGTCCTCATACGAAAGGTAAAGATTTCCTTCATAGACTAAGCTAAAGCCCGGGTCTTCCCCGCGTATAGGGTTTGGCAAATGCTCCCACAAGCTGTGTTCTTGGATCAAAAACCTCGATATCGCAATGTAAATTTCTTTCTACCACATATATTTTGCCATCAACAACACACATGCGGGGATCTTTCTTGGCCACCCGCATGCGTGGAGCTTCGCGCCGGGTATGAGACCGACGATCAATAACAAACACCCTAGTCGAGGGCGAGGATCGGTCATAATCATGTAGATATTTGAACCAACCATGGTATAATTCCACTCACGCCGAGTACCGTAGTTATTATCCGAGTACCGAGATCGGATTAATATTGCCACTCGACGACCCCTTTGTCCTGGTGCGATTCGTTAGGTTTCTAAATGGATTAAAACAACGGGGAGGAGGGGTAGACAATCTTGGGTAAGGGTTCAAGCCGAGAGTAAACCAACGTGGCTTAGAGCTCCAAGGGGACATTATGCTTGACATAGAGACAAGCCTCGGTCTTGCCTAAAAGCTTTACGGTCTTATAAAGCTCGTCGAAGCAAACAAAGAGCGGAATCTCTTGGAAACTAAAGAGAGAGTTGGGTAGTATAATCTTGAGACGCGGGATAAGCAGTTCAACAGTACATCATCAGGGAGATAAGGCATATTAACCGGTGACGGCTCTATGCCGATATTCGTGTTCATTCTTTAAGGATTTCTTGAGTACTTAGCAGAAAAGAAATTTTGAAGTTGATTCATCTCAAAAGCCAGCCGTTACTTATATATATATTGGAGCAATATTTCTACAACACCTAATTTAACATTTTGCAATCATTCCATTTATCTCTCCCCTTACATATTTCCATTTTTTTCTTTCCATTTTTTTAGCTATTTACTAAAAAAAGTTATCTACTAAAACGTGTTCACTTCTTTCCTATTTTTAATGTCACCAACCTATTAGACTTTTGAGTCAACGAAGCGCTCCCTTTGTGATCAGAGAGCGTAACTTTATAACCTCTTTTAGGTTTAAGTATTAACACACACGCGGGCGCCTCCCATATCAATAATCTTCACAAAACAAAAACACACCGTGAAGAATAAGAAGAAGACGAAACCCTAATGGCTTCCTCTGTAATCTCTTCCTCTCCCTTTTTCTGCAAATCCTCCAAGGTTTAACCTTCTTCTTCTTCTTCTTCCTCGGTTTTCACATTTTCAATTGAATCTTATAACTTGTTAATTTTTCTCCAGAACAAGGATTTGGGGCTTTCTTCGTTTCAAAGATCGTCGCAATTATCGGTTCATAGATGTCAGAAGAATTCGATTTCGAGGCAGATCGTCTCCGTGATGGCGCCGCAGAGGTCACCGAGCACCACCGGATCGGTCTCATCTTCTTCTTCGCATCTTTTTGGTTTCTCTTATTTTTCTTTTCTAAAATGGTGTATTTGGTTTGATTCAGGTGAAAACTGGGATGACGATGACGGAGAAGATACTGGCTAAAGCAGCAGACAAGACACAAGTGGTACCTGGTGATAACATTTGGGTTAATGTAGATGTGCTTATGACTCATGATGTATGTGGCCCTGGTGCCTTTGGTATCTTCAAGAGAGAGTTTGGTGAAAAAGCCAAGGTACTAAATGCATTGCTTGTCTTGTGTTGTTGAGTTCTAGAAATGATAATTGCTTTCTCTGGTTTTTACTATCTATAGTGACGAGAGATAGTTTTGAATCTACCTGTGATTATATTATGTTGCTTTGTTTTCAGCTAATTTTTGAGAAGCTTTTGCTCAATTTTGTATGTTTGTCGCTTTTTTGCTGTTACTAATGTTTGATTGTTACTTAACATTTTGAAGGTTTGGGATTCAGAGAAGATTGTTGTTATACCTGACCATTACATATTCACAACTGACAAGCGTGCAAACCGTAATGTCGACATTATGCGGGAACACTGCAGGGAGCAGAACATCAAGTATTTCTATGATATCACTGACCTTGGAGATTTTCGGGTATGATTGTTTTTGAACTTTCCATGGATGGCGCAGAAACTCTGCCTCATCCTCGCTCATGTAATCTTTCTTGGTTTTTTTTATCAAGTTTAATGATTTTTTTCCCTATCATCTGTAGGCTAATCCTGACTACAAAGGTGTTTGCCATGTTGCACTTGCACAAGAAGGTCATTGCAGGCCAGGAGAGGTAACACCGATCGATTTCTTTCACTGTTAACTATTGGCTTTTTTTTGTTTCTGTTTTGGTTGATATATTTTCTTATTGTAGGTTCTGTTAGGAACAGACTCACATACATGTACCGCTGGAGCATTTGGTCAATTTGCTACAGGAATTGGAAACACTGATGCAGGCTTTGTGTTAGGCACTGGAAAAATCCTCCTTAAGGTTTGTGTAGTAGCTGACACCTGTTTTGCTATCCGACGTGCTTAACCTTGACTATGGTTTCTGAAGTTCGTATCCTGATTTCTCAGGTTCCACCAACAATGAGGTTTATCTTGGATGGTGAAATGCCCAGTTATTTACAAGCAAAGGATCTGATTTTGCAAGTGAGTTTTATATGTCTTGAAGCATTAATTTGATTTTCTAGCTCCTAAAATCCTTTACAGGACAATGTTGATAATAGTAGTACGTACTACCGTATGAGGGTGGTAGGTATGCAACTATTGATATGCTCTAGTCATGTCTTCACCAAATTGTGTATTATTGTGAAGTTATTTTCCATTATATCTTGATAGTTAAGAGGTTTTTACTTTTCCTCTTTTGGATCTTGAACTTGCTTCCGATTTTGTAGATCATTGGTGAAATATCTGTTGCTGGTGCAACTTACAAGACAATGGAGTTCAGTGGCACGACTATTGAAAGTTTGACTGTAAGAAATTAGTTTGTTTTTCTGCATCATCGATTTCTTTTTTCTATGGGAATAAATACAATGATTTTTTGTGTCCGATAACTTACACTTTTCCTTGCTTCAACCTATTTGGCTGCTAGATGGAAGAAAGAATGACATTGTGCAACATGGTTGTGGAAGCTGGAGGAAAAAATGGAGTCATTCCTCCTGATGCGACGACATTAAATTACGTGGAAGTATGTATTCTGTCTTCTTTTCTGTAAAATGACCTTTTGTCAATTAAAATGTTAATGTATGTATTTTATATCTTTGCAGAATAGAACCTCTGTGCCCTTTGAGTCAGTATATAGTGGTCAGATGGCACCCTAGATTTATAAATCATATGAGTTATGCAATTGTATATAATGGCATCTCCTCCAGTATATTTTTGTGCTTTGGTTGTGAGCAATTTTGGTTAGTGTTTGCTTTCTACTGTTACCTCTCTGTAGTTTAGCCTCTTCTTAAAATCATAGTTTTTTTGGTTTTTTCCATAGCTTTGTCGCAGATTACAGATTTGACGTGTCAAAGCTTGAGCCTGTGGTAGCTAAGGTGGGTGGGTTACCTTGATTACAAATAGAAACATTGAGTTATTTTTTGCTACTTCAGGTTATTATAACTGATTTTTTCTGTTGTCTATGTTTCTATAGCCTCATTCTCCTGACAACCGAGCTCTTGCAAGAGAATGCAACGATGTGAAAATTGACAGAGTATACATTGGTTCTTGTACTGGTGGGAAGACGGAAGATTTTATGGCTGCAGCGAAACTTCTACATGCATCAGTAAGTTCCCACTTTCTCTTTGTGTCGTTGTCGACATGTTATCAGTGTTTAATTCGATTTTGAACAAAAGGCTATTCTTCAAACTCTCTAAAAAACATTTTCGTCTTCTGTTTGTAATTCGAAGCAGAGACTTCACCCAATTGATATGTTTAAAAGTTTAAAACAGCCTGCTATAGTTTCCGTATCTCTCTGCAATCACTGTTATGCCTTTTTTTTGCTCGTCTCTATTGACTCGATTGTGCTAGATTTTGTTTTTGGTATTAGGATTTAGGAAACCTTGTTTATTCTTTGTATAAGGTTCTTTTTCGATTTTTGACAACCTTTTATCTTGTTGCCATTTATCCTCATGAATTTAATCTTGGCTGTGTATTTGCAGGGAAAGCAGGTCAAAGTCCCAACTTTCCTTGTCCCGGCTACACAAAAGGTTAGCACTCACTACAATTTCGACATTGTTACCATCTCTAAAGTGCTTCTGTTTGATCACAGAATACAAAATATCAAAAGTCCATTTTTTTTTATGGTTGGTTATTATCTTCTTCAGGTGTGGATGGATGTTTATGCTCTACCAGTGCCAGGAGCAGGTGGAAAGACATGTGCACAGATATTCGAAGAAGCCGGATGTGACACACCAGCCAGTCCTAGCTGCGGTGCCTGCCTTGGTGGCCCAGCGGACACCTACGCACGTCTCAATGAACCTCAAGTACGCAACCACATCCACCCATTTCTTACTAACTCTTTATATAGTCTAGTAAATAAACAATTTCATATAGCGAGAGAGACTGACAAAAGGGGCTTACGTGTGTTATTATAAGGTGTGTGTGTCGACAACAAACAGGAACTTCCCAGGAAGAATGGGACACAAAGAAGGACAGATTTACTTGGCTTCTCCTTACACAGCTGCAGCCTCGGCTCTAACCGGCCGTGTCACTGACCCCAGGGAGTTCTTGCAGTAAGTAGTAGTGGCTCATATTGGCTTTTTCGCCTTAAAAAAATCCAAATGCTGCACCTGTGAACTTATCATATCTGATATGTATGTATTTTTATTTTTAGTTCGAACTTTGATGGTTTGAGTTTGAAAGAATAAAAGAGATTTTAAGATGGAATTGTATTGTGTATGAGTTAAGTATCTTGTTACTTGACATTGTCAATAATAATAATAAGAGATAATAACTATACTAGTCTTGGAAAGTATAGTATTTACTTAACTAATCTCTTACCAAGCAAAGTTTACTATAATAGTCTTGGAAAGTTTAGAAATGTAAAATTAACCTTAGTTTTGTTTTTAATAACGAAAATGCCATTTATTTTTATTTTTTTTAAAAAAAACTCTTTAATTTTTTTTTTCTTTCTCTCCAATTTCTTTCTTCTTTCTTTCTTCTCTCTTTCTTCTATCTTTCTTCTCTCTTTCTTCTCGCTTTCTCTCTAATTTCTCTCTTTCTCTCTAATTTCTCTCTTTCTCTCCATTTCTTCTCGTTCTCTCTCTATACCAAGCGGGGACGGCGGCGACGGTTTGTTGAAGATGGTTGCAAACGACGGGAACGGCGTGGACGGCGGCGACGGGAACGGCGGCGACAACCTTCCTCGACGGCGAGACCTAGGTTTTTCATGTTTTTTTTTTCCGAAAAGCTTCTATTTAATTGATGATTCGCATTATTTCTATGTTGTATGAACAAAACAACGGTCTATTTGTGTTGTTTTACTCGTTTTAAGAGATGTGTTTTTAGGGTTTTGAAAAATTAGTTTTAGATCTATTCATTTTTGTTCTTCATTTGGTTATATTCTTTGTTCTTCATTGTTTTCTCGCGGTTTAGGATGTTTATTGTGGTTTAAGATTTGATGATATTTGATTAGGTTATTTTTTTCGGTTATTATGTTTTACGGCATGTTTGTTTTGGTGGATACATGTTGTGGTAGACTTAATATATTAACTTTGTTTTATGTGTCACTATTTGTGGTAGATTTTTATAAGTTTCCTTTGTGCTTTGTGCTTTATTGATGTGGTAGCCTTGTTTTAAAAATGTTATTGATGTGGTAGACTTATTTTAATAATTTTAATAATGTGGTAGACTTGTTTTAATTATTGAAATTTATTTTGTTAGGTTATGTTTTTAAAAGTTTCCTTTGTGCTTTGGTAGATATATTTTGTTAACTTTGTTTTGTGCGTTACTATGTTGTGGTAGACTTACTTTAATAAATTGATGCGTTAATAGTTTTGATAGATAATCTGTTATGATAGACTTGTTTTAATAATTTTAATAACGTGGTAGACTTGTTTAATAATTTATTGAAATGACATGTTCGTTTTAGTGGAGTCAAGTTGTGGTAATTGTGTTTTGTGCATTACCAGTTGTGGCAGACTTGTTTTGTTAATTTTGTTTTGTGCATTACTTGTTGTGGTAGATTTATTTAGTTAACTTTATTTGGTAGACTTGTTATATTAAGCTGTTGTGGTAGACTTGTTTTTCTTATTTTATTAATGTGGTAGTCTTGTTTTAATAATATATTAGTGCGTATTGGTAGATTTTTCTTTCTATGTATTTTGCTCATAACTATATGTGGTAGACTTGTTTGATTACATTATGGTAGACTTTTAATTCACAAAATTTGTAACATTACTAGTGGTAGACTTGTTTGATAAATTGTTATTTTGTTTTATTGTTGTAGATATGGACCGTGATGGTGCGGTGAGACCTTATCCACCAAGATTGTATCCTCTTGGGAAATCTCCAATGCAAAAAAGGAGTTTAAACAATAATAGCAAGTTGAGTGATTTTACCAAGTTGATCGATGGAGTGGGTGAAGACGTGTATAATGATATCATGAACACATCTCAAGTTGGAGTTTTTTTGAAGCTTGCCGATTCTAGTTTTGTTTGAGGCTGCGAAGACGGTTCACACAATCCTCACACAACAATTAGCTATTGAAAGATGCAATGAGTTGTGGTCGCTTATTGATAATCGTCCGATTCGCTTTTCGCTTTACGAGTTTGCGGAGATCACCCGATTGAATTGTGATCCTTTCGATGGAGAAGATAATTTTGAAGTTAGTCAAGACGTGTACAAGTCTTTTTGGGAGGAGATGGACGTGAAGTCAAAAGTAGAAGGACCATCATGGAATGAGTTGGTAAGTGTGTTGGAACGATGTAGGAATTGGGATTATGCAAAAAGGAAGATGGTTGCCTTGTTGTATATTTTGTCGGTTGGTATTTTTGGTGTTCACCGAAACACTCGTCTACCATTAGCGTGTGCTAAGAGGGTTTTCGATCTTGATGCTTTCGAGAGGTATCCTTGGGGTAGAATCGCTTTTAAGAGCTTAATAGGAACCGCGAGAGCGTGCCGTTTTGGAAAAGGACAGCTATTTGTTGAATGGGTTTGTACCCGCGTTGCTTGTGTGGGTATATGAGGCTGTGCCATTTGTAGGAGAAGCCGGTGGTAGAAGACGGGACAATGACATTCCTCTACTTCGTTGGGGGTCATCTAGAAAACGACTTCAATTCTCCGAACTTATTGAAGCGGAGAAGGCCAAGACCGACGATAAGAAGGTATATATCTATCATCCATTGTCAATACTTGTGATGGTAGATTTTATTTGTGCTTCGGTATAAGGGTGATTTGAATTTACGACTGCGTGATTGTAGATTTAATAAGTTTTTCGTTGTGGTATTATTATGCTTATGTTATGGAAGATTTATTAATTGATTGGTTTATGATGACATGTTGGTAGATATATTATTACTTGATGATAGATATATTATTACTTGATGGTAGATATATTAATACTGGATGGTAGATTATTAAAACTGGATGGTAGATTTATTATTACTTGATGGTAGATTTATTATTACTTGATGGTAGATTTATTATTATTTGACGGTAGATTTATTAATACTGGACGGTAGATTTATTAATACTTGTTTGTAGATATAATATTACTTAATGGTAGATTTATTATTACTTGATGGTAGATTTATTATTACTTGATGGTAGATTTATAAATACTTGTTTGTAGATTTACTTGATGGTAGATTTATTAATACTTGTTTGTAGATATAATATTACTTGATGGTAGATTTATTATTACTTGATGGTAGATTTATAAATACTTGTTTGTAGATTTACTTGTTTGTAGATTTATTAATACTTGTCGTATGATTTATCTAACGATGTTTGTTTAATTTTTTTTTTAGGTCCGTGTTGTTCATTTTGTGCCAAAACCAATTACCGAAATTTACCCGGCTTGGGAAGATGAGTCAACGGACCCAAGCGTCGATAGGAAGCTTCATAACATGATCGAGGATTTGGTTGGAGGTCGTTTGGATGAGAATAGATGGAATGTTGATGAAGGTGGTGAAGAGAATGGAAAAAAGAAAAAGGAACGTGGAATCAAAAGTTCTATTAGCAAAGAGTCGAGAGAAGAAGAATTCCGTTGAAAAGTCTCAAAAAAGAGTGAAGAAAATCAAGAAGATAAAAAAGAAGGTGATAGAGGAAGAGGATAGCGAACCCGTTTTGAAGAAGGAAAAGAAGAGGAAAAGGAAGGCGGATGAAAAAGAGGAAGACTATGATATTTCACTAGAGGAGTTTATAAAGAAAAACAAGATGGAAAAAAGAAGAGAAAAAAACAATGAAACATTGGAAAAAAAGAAGAAGAAGAAGAAGAGGAAAGAAAAAAGAGTCGCGAGAGAAGTTGGAAGAGAAGTAGAAAAGGAGGCTTTCGAAATAGCGGAAGAGAGTAAAGAGAAAAAGAAAGGGCCGTTGAATGAGGAAAATGGCCACAATAAGGCCGAAGATAGAGTTGAGGCTAATGCAAATCAACTCATTGATTTGCTTACATCGTTGAACACCAAAATTTCGGACATGGATACGAAAATTGATTTGCGTTTAAACGCTATGGAGAGTCGTGTGGGCAACCTCGAAGGTTCGGCTAAAAAAGGAAAAAAAGGCGGCGGAGGTGAACGTAGCGGATGCTCAATCACAAGCCAAGGGAGGTGAAGATGGTTCGAAGGATAAAGATTCGGTACGTAAGTGTTTATTTTAGTAACTAGGAAGAGTTACTTATTGCCGAAAAATCATAAACAACTCAATGGCAGACTTGTTTGAATTGTTTTTCTAATATTCAAATGACTGTAATATTGTGGTAGATTTAATTTTGAGTCTTTTCGTTTTTGTATTATCAACTTCCAAATTTTCATTTATTTTTATTTGCAATGAAACTTCTGATATTATCATAATTTGTATTTCTCCAGTCGTGGATGTTAGAGGCGCATGCAACCTCGGTGCAACAATTGAGACAATCTCGTGATTCCAAGAAAGGTAAAGCAAAAAAACTCGATACCCCGGTTTCGAAAGTAAAATTGGAGCCACAAGATCCGATCACACCTTCGTTTCCACAAAAACCTTCAAAAGGTGTTGATATTGATGAGTGCATAGATCTCGAGGAGTATGTTACACCTTTACGAACAAGAAACCCCGATTCGCACGATAGTCTAGAAGAGGCACAAAAAACAAGACTTAGTAGTGCTTTCGACCAACTCCAAAGGTTTAAGAAGATAGAGGAGGATGTTGTTCTTGGACGTAGGATTAGACTTCTCGCTCATACTCAACTTGATCCATATGTTGGAATTCTTTGGTGAAACGAATAGGAGATGGTAGTTATGATCCATTTGAGATGGTTGAGGACACGAAAAGGAAGAAGTTGCTAGCTTTTGTGGAGACCGAATTGTAAGTCTCACGTACAAGTTATTTATTTGTACTTACGTATATATTTAAATTTGTATGTGTAATTTGAAATATAGGGACAATCCGACGGAGACAACCATCGCTAGGGTGGAATTCTTCCTAATCTTGATGACGGCAAAAGACATGTGGCCGATTGAAAAATATGGGTGGTTATCAGATATGGTATGATATTTTACTATGATGGTAGATTTATTATTACATGAAGGTAGATTTATTATTACATGATGGTAGATTTATTATTACATGATGGTAGATTTATTAATATGGTAGTTGATGGTAGTTTTTTGTTTATATAATGGTAGATTTATTATTACGTTATGGTAGATTATGGAATTATTTTGTTTACATGAAGGTAGATTTATTATTACATGATGATAGATTTATTAATATGGTAGTTGATGGTAGTTTTTTGTTTATATAATGGTAGATTTACTATAACGTTATGGTAGATTATGGAATTATTTTGTTTACGTGATGGTAGATTTATTTTTACATGATGGTAGATTTATTTTTACAAGATGGTAGATTTATTAATATGGTAGTTGATGGTAGTTTTTTGTTTATAATGGTAGATTTATTATTACATTATGGTAGATTATGGAATTTACATGATGGTAAGTCCTTGTTGCCAACACTTATTTTGCAGCATATGGTAGGAGGGATGCATCTATTTCGGCAACGTTCATTGCGCAAGCCTACTCCGTACCGAAGCGAGAGGATTGCATTCCTAGACCCCGATTTCACTAATATGTGGTGTCACGAGTATTTTAACACATTTATAAAAGACGAGAAAGCTTGGGTGTTTCCCAGTGGGTATGAGGCTGTGTTTAAAGGTGTGTCACCTGATTTTGCGAAGACAAAGAAGAAATGGGTGGAAGATGTTGACATGCTCTACATTTGTCATAATGTTCGTGGGGATCACTGGGTAGCTGTTGAGGTAGACATTCCCAAAAAAAGGTTAAAGTGTATGATTGCATACATAGGGAAAACAGTGACAACTACGTCTCCGACAGTATCAAGCCGTATGCAAAGATGATTCCATGCCTCATCAAACACTTAGCTCCTCTAGACAAGAAGAAGAAGATGAGCGAGGCTGCGTACACTTTCTACCGAGTGAAAACCGTTCCGCAAAATCACCAAGTCGGCGACTGTGGTGTATACACGCTCAAATATATTGAGTGTTTGGCGTTGGGTCATCCTATGGTAGAGCTTTGCGACAAGAACATGGCCGAGATTCGCATGAAATTAGCGGCGAGAGATCTTGGACGAGGTACACGAGAGGGAAACCATTGTTTTCTCTGATCCTAACCCTCGCGGTGTGTGGGATGGCGACAAGGTGCCACTTCGGACTTATTCGAGGTGATGTTGGTAGATTTTTCTAGGGACGTTATGGCAGATTTATTGTGGGGACGTAGTGGCGGGTTTTTTGTGGATACGTAGTGGCAGACTTTTGCAAGAACGTATTGGTAGACTTTCGTAACCACGCGGTTTTGTGGTAGGTTTGTTTTTGTGTTTAAACCATGACGGTAGACTTGCACATCAAGAGGTTTTTTATTTTTTGTAACCTCTTGTGTAGTATATGTGCGTTGATTGTAACGAGGTTTACGTGGCATGTTTGGACGAATTGTGACATGTAATCTTTATGACAAATATAAAAGAAATTGCAAACTATTAATCAACAAGAAGTTTTAACTAACATTGTCCAAGTACAAATGAAATTCTAACACAAGTCTCCAAAATCAAAAGTGTAAGTCATCGCAAAGCAATGAACACAAACGTCCGGGGCGGAGAAGTGATTTAAATTGCAATTTGGTAAAACATCTATTGGAAAGTGAGTCATCCCGCTGAAAGCATTGCTTTGTGATGTTCCCATTGCGATTATTTGGGTTTTCACCGCGTTTGCAATCCGGACATATTCCGTAAAGTTACCAACTAGACATAAGAAGGAGGTGTTAACAAGGAGACCATGTTCGAGCGAGCCGCATAGACAAAGAAAAATACCAAATGCAAAACGAGCTTCCTCGAGGTGTCGACTCGCTCTACCTAGCAAGTTTAGGCCTTCTTCAGAAGGTCCGTTTTGAACCAAAAGTCGTAGACCTTCTAGATATTGGGCGGTAGGGTTGTCGCATCGCACACACTCAAGTAGGAAAGGCCGATAAATTGAACCTACGTTGACATTTTGAGGGGTTTGAGTATATTCTTCAAGATTCACGTCACGCAACACTTCTTCACTACATACAATGTCGTGTAGAGTTCTTCCAGCAGCGATGAACGGACCAAGAAATCGAAAACCAAATAAACCGACGTACCGAAATATGTCTGCCATCAAAGCTTTCAGTAAGTAAGTCATGAAAAACTCCTTTAGGAAGAAAATAGCTAAGATTGAGAGGCTTTTAAGTTTTTAAGTGAAAGAAGAAGATGAGATTTTCGAAAGATAACATGGTTGGGAGGTATTTATGCAGAAAAGTAACTTGGATCTAAATAAGAAATGCAATTAATGCGTTAATTACGGTAGATTTTTGGTATCATTGTGGTAGATTTATTTGGTTGGTGAGCGAGTTAATGCAAAATTGTTGTTGAGATATGGTAGGTAAACATATTTAATTTACATGTTATTATGAGTTATTGTTCGGTTTAATTGTTTTCCGAATGTAGGTGCGGTGATTAAGAGTTATAATATATTATTAAAAAAACTCATTTACACGTTATGTAATGGTAGACATATACAAACATTTCGGTATATTGTGGCGGACATATACATAACTTTCCGTATGTAACATTATTAAACACCGGTTTATAAGTCTACCATAAAGTCTTACAAAAACACAAATTGAGTCTACCAAAACATATAACAAGTTTCATGGCTAAAACGATTGGAAACATGATCATGTCTTACATGTACCACGATTATTTCCGGGTAAGTGACATTTCGAACACACATGCTCTTTTCTTGGACGTTTTTTCTCCAAAGATACCTCAAGTGCGCTTTTGTATCTCGACTTCTTTGGCCTACCAGGCGGTTGACGAACGAACGGAGGTTTGCATACCTTTTTAATGACATTATCTGGTACAAGAGTGGAAACGTCTCTTGGCATTATCGATTGCGAGTAACCTTGACGTAAATAGTTAGTTCGGAAATAAGGATGGCAAAGTGCAATGCCCGAAACTTGTCGAGATTCCGCAGCGGCAATCGCGTGGGCACAAACTATTTTATCCAAGTCAAACCTACGACACGTACACGAAAGTAACTGCAGATTGACAACATGAATAGATGTCTCGTTGCTTACTTGTGTGTGATGCTCATCTATTGCTTGCACTACCAGACTCTTTGCCTCGTTTACTCGTTCCTGCGTTTGTGCATAAAATTACAATAACGGTAAGTATTAAGCAACAATATGAAGCAACGATCTATAAGTCTACCGTCAATTCTAAAAACACGAGTAATTAAGTCTACCGTCGAGGCTACCTTCAATATTTAGAAAAGTCTACCGTCAAAAATATCTTAAGTCTACCGTCATAATCGGAAAAGTCTACCTTCAATAATTTTTCGACTCTCGAAGTGAGAAGCGTTTTCATATCATTCGCTTTCGCCTTCGTATCGCGAACCATCTTGTTAACATAGACCTAACGACATCTAATAGGTGGACTATCGGATAACTTCTCTTCGAAGACAACACATTGTTTATTGACTCCGCAATATTTGTCGTGGTGAAATTGTATCTGTTACCCGGAAAGTGAGCACGGGTCCATAGACGTACATCAGCCCTGATCAAATAATTGTGCAGTCGCGGGTTCGAAGTTTCAAGCTGACCAAATATTGCGTTAAACTCTAACTGTCGATATGCAGTAGCTGCTTTTTTAACTAGCCCAAAACTCTCACCTCCTGAAAATCTTAACAAAATATTTTTCTTCAGATGGTAAGTGCATATACCACGACAAGCGAGCGGATAAACCACCTCTATTGCTTTAGCAATTGATCTATGCCTATCTGAAATAATGGCAAGATCTTCATCATCGGGGATAACACATTGTAACTGTCTGAAAAACCACTCCCACGACTCATTGTTCTCCGTATCAACCACAGCAAAAGCTATAGGAAATATATTGAAATTTCCATCTTGTGTTGAAGCTGTAAGAAGTGTACCTTTGTATTTCCCTTGCAAATGTGTTCCGTCGACAACGACGACTTTTCTCATAAATTGAAAACCATGAATACTTGCACCAAAAGCGATGAAACAAAACTTGAATCTATCTTCAATGTCAACAAGAAGCTTAATAATTGTACCTGGATTGGATCTCCTAATCATATACAAGTACGAAGGAAGATCTTCGTACCCACTTTCTGAGCTTCCGGTTGTTAGCATACGCGCAATCTTTAGCGTCCGATGGGCTTTCCAGTACTCAATCTGCACAAAAATTCAACATGGATTAAAAATCTACCATCATGCTAGATTATAAAACCTGCTAGATTATAAAACTACCATTATACGAATGGAATTTTACGAATTTCTCTACAAATATACCAACATGCTAGATTAAATCTACCATAAATGGAATTTTACGAATTTCTCTACGAATATACCAACATGCTGGATTATAAAACTACCATTATACGTGATTATAAATCTACCAAAACATATTTTCACATTACTTAAATGACTTAAACATACCTTGACTCCATAACGTTTATTCAAAGCTTCGGCAACATGGGCGGGCAACACTGAAGGACCCACGCCACCTACAAACTCTTTGTATAATTGTCCAAGTATTTCCGGCGTGGCTTGTCGACAACGGTTTGAACGCACAGTCACAGAACACGAGTGCGCACCATCATAAGTCTTTATATGAAAACTCGTACCAAGCCCAATTGTTGTTGCACGGACATTCCAAGTACATTCGGGCACCCAACATCTAACTGTCAACAATTTTTTTGTTGAGCTCACAACATCGAAGTCAAATTTGTTAACGACGGATATCATTTTAAGTCTTGTCTCAAGAATCTCTTTTGATGCATAGATCTGCCCTACCACCAATTGGAATGAATTCCCTTCTAATTTCGAGAGTTCATAATAAGGTGGTTCCTTTTTACTTGATGGTAGATTTTCACTATCATCTTCTTCCTTTAAATCTTTATGTGTTCCATATTCGCCATCATCCGAGCTTGCACCATCCGTATCATCACAATAATCGAATCGCAACTCATCGTCATCATCTTCTTCTTCTTCATTGTGTTGAACATTTGCATCTTCACATACACCTTTCCCTTTGTGAGAAGCTTCACCATCGAGGTTTGTTGGTGATTGAAAAACCTCTTCTTCTCCAATCTTTGTGCTTCCTAATTTACTTGTCACCTCAACACATAATCGAAGGGTATTGCTTTTCAATTGTTGTAAAAAACCACTTAATTGCCTTGTATTACCAATGAAAACCGGTGGTGTATCTTGAGGTAATTTGATTAGATACTCCTTAGCCAACATATAACTCAATTTTACCTCAACTTCCCGTGGATCTAATCCAAAATCTTCATAAACCATCCGTAGAAGAAACTCATAATCGATATCTTTGGCTACACTTAAAATACGACATCCTCTAGCTTTGCCGACGAAAAATATCCATCGATTCTTCTCAAAAATCCAATTTCCACTAACCAATATGACTTGGATCATGTTTGGTTGAAGAAACAAGCTTTCAAAATTATTTTCAAAATTTTTTGTGAAGGATCGCAAAAAAAAGTGTTCTTGACGGCCAAACCTAGATGAGGGAGAAGAAAGAGGTGTTTTGCATAGTCGAGGGCATAAAGGTAACTTCCGAAAAATGTTAAGTCCGCAAATAAGAAAAAGTCCGTCGTCACATAATCGTTTCCTATTTTATGTTTTTAAATAAATCTACCGAAAACCGATAAGTCCGCCATGCGAAGACTATTATAAGTAACCTCTACAAAGATTAACAAAACTCTACCATCAACAAAAATAAATCTACCAACATATAACAAATCTACCACCAAAGAAATAAATCTACTACCAAGACGGGAAATGAAAACCGGTACAATTAGTCTACCGCAACAATGATTCCGTCTATCTAATTTTACAAAATCTACCACTACATGAACAAGTCTACCATCACACACAAAACAAATAACAATATTAAACCTACCAAGTCGATAAATAAACCTACCAAAAAACATAAAAAATCTACCATCATATAAAACAAATCTACCGATTTAGTCAACGAAAATTCCTAAAAAGTCAAATGTGAGCTTCCAAGGTTTAAAAATCTACCAAACGTATTTAACTCTACCGTGTCTGTTGAACAAATCTACCAATGTCGATAAAAGTCTACCACACCCAAACAAATCTACTATGTCAGAAATATAAGTCTACCGGATTTAACGAAATAACTCTACCAACCATTTTTATAAGTCTACCATTGTTTTTTAAATCTACCGTTTGAAAATATAAATCTACCGTCCCAAAATATAAATCTACCGTTCTAATAAGTCTACCGTAACATCAGTGCGCTGGTTTTTTCGTAATAAACGCAAAAGCGCAGAAAAATAGTAATGGCGAGTTTACGTAATTACGTTTTTTGTTGTCAAGTGATAAAAGGGTAAAAAAGTAAGCAAAAATATTCTAGTAATAAAAAAAGTTTTAGACTATTCTAGTAATAACCATACTTTCCAAGTCTAGTATTGTCATCCACCCTAATAATAATAATCATCCTTTACACATTTCACTAGGATGATAACATTAGACAAGTTATCCCTATAAACTGATTTTTGTAAATAATCCAGAAACACATAATATAAATCAATCAAAACTCTCTTTTAAAAATAGAGAAATTCAGAAAACTACACTTTTCAACCCTCCATTCACAAAACTACACCTAATTCAATATTTTTACAAATTTACATTCATTCAAAATTTTAAAAGATTGATTTACTCTTTCAAAAATTACGAAAATTAAATTTTTTTCATTTGGGTTCGCTAATTAGTGTTTATGATATAGTATTAAGGGGGTAAGATTGTGTGGGTAGGGTTTATTTGGATTTAATTTTGAGTGTTTAGGTGTAGTTTTGTGAAGTAATTTTGAAATGGTGTAGTTTTGTGAAATGTAATTCAAATGGTGTAGTTTTGTGATTCTCCCTTAAAATATATTGTACAAATTATATTTGTTATACAATATTTATTTATTTTCTAAGATTAATTTAAAACATAAAATATTATTTTATTATATATAAGTCTAATTATATCATTAAGAATAATAAAATTTTGTCCCGCGTATAGCGTGAAATCCGCATCTAGTATACAATAGTTATATACTTTCTTTGTCCCATATTATAGATGATTTAAAAAAAATATTTGTTTTAATTGTCGATTGTTAATTTCAAGATACACCGGTTAAATTTTTTAAAATATTATTGGTTAAAACTCATAAAAAATTGTGCAATTAATAAAATAATATATTTAAAATTAACAATTAATGTGTTTTCTTAAAGTTTGTGAAAACTTCAAATATCCTTTAATATGGGATGGAGGGAGTATTTAAAACAAAAAAATAGAGAATACTATCAAAAATTTATAAACTTTTTTTTTCACCGTGTCAAAAAAAAAAAAATTATAAACATTTGTGAATTTGTACAAGATTATTCAGTACATAATCTTCATACTCCATGTCTTTTTCTTTTTCAGCAGTTTTATATAGAGATTTAAAACCTCGAAACAAAGAAGAAGATATGCAACTAGTAAATGCATAAACTATTAGTGACAAGAATAGTTTAGATAAGCTTTCGAGATCCTTCATATGGGGGAGCACGACGGAGAAGAAGGGTATGCACCTTGTAGCCTGGAACAAAGTGTGCTTACCAAATATTAAATTCTAAATTTTAGAAAATATAATTGAAATTTCGAAATATTAAATTAATAAATAATATGTGATTATATAAACTATTAAAAAATAATGAGATAATCATAAACTTAAAAAAAATTATTATAGTAATAAAAATAAAAAAATCTTTAATTTCATACAAATTCTCTCCACGTGACACGTATTCAAAATTCCTTGTCATTTACTATATAAGATGATGATATATATGATATAAAACTTTTAATAGTAAAAAGATTAACAACAAAAAATAGTTAAAACATTTAAATACATATACTTGAGTTAAGATTGAATTCACAAATCTACACCCTTTCAACCCCTTCTTCACAAAACTACTCCTAATTTAATATTTTCACATATTTACATCCTTTCAAAATTTTAAAAGCTTGATTTAACCTTTAAAAAATTACCAAATTTAATTTTTTTTCATTTGGGTTCGCTAATTAGTGTTTAGGGTATAGTATTAAGGGGGTAGGATTGTTTGGGTAAAGTTTATTTGGATTTAATTTTGAGTGTTTAGGTGTAGTTTTGTGAAGTATTTTGGAAATGGTGTAGTTTTGTGAAATGTAATTCAAATGGTGTAGTTTTGTGAAATGTAATTCAAATGGTGTAGTTTTGTGATTCTCCCTAATATATATTATTAGTAATAATATAAGATATAGAGAAATTCACAAAACTACACACTTTCAACCTCTGCTTCACAAAACTACACCTAATTTAATTTTTTCACAAAAATTCACCCTTTCAAAATTTTAAAAGCTTGATTTACCCTTTAAAAAATTACCAAAATTAAAATATTTTCATTTGGGTTCGCTAATTAGTGTTTAGGGTATAGTATTAAGGGGGTAGGATTGTGTGAGTAGGGTTTATTTAGATTTAATTTTGAGTGTTTAAATGTAGTTTTGTGAAATATTTTTGAAATAGTGCAGTTTTGTGAAATGTAATTCAAATGGTGTAGTTTTGTGATTCTCCCTAAGATATATAACATTTACATTTTATTTCCATAAAATATAGAGAATTCACAAAACTACACCCTTTCAACAATCCCTTCACAAAACTACACGTAATTCAATATTTTCACATATTTACACTCTTTCAAAAATTTTAAAGCTTGATTTACCCTTTAAAAAATTACCAAAATTAAAATATTTTCATTTGGGTTCACTAATTAGTGTTTAAGGTATAGTATTAAGAGGGTAGGATTGTGTGGGTAGGATTTATTTGAATTTAATTTTTAGTATTTAGATGTAGTTTTGTGAAGTATTTTGGAAATGGTGTAGTTTTGTGAAATGTAATTCAAATGGTATAGTTTTGCGATTCTCCCTAAAATATTTTCAATATGTTTGGAGACTCCCCTTTTCAATTACACTTATATTGGCGATTGAAAAACTATAATATATTCCATGGCCACACACTTGTCAATAACACATGGTTAGTATCATTTGTAATAATAACACATGTGCATACAAGAAGACACTTTGACTTCGGTTGGTCTTACTCCTCTTCTATATTATCTTCTTTATTATCAGAAATACCATCTCATAGTTAAGCATTAATATATTTCTTTATCTCTCTGTATTTCTTGTTCTGCTTTTTTCCACAACCAAAACAAAATCAAAACAAAGTAATCGAAAACAATAAGCTATACTATCACTTTACTCTGTTTCAGTTCTAAGAAGACAACCATTTACGTTCCAATTGTTAACAAAAGCAAACAACCAATTATGGGATTCGATTGACGAGGCTTTTGTTACCTTTGTGGCTGAAGAGACGCCTCGAATGATATGCTGATCGGAATGTAAGGAACCAAAGCTTCATGTGGAGTATGATGTAGGCAAAAGCAGCCACAGAAGAAGAAGAGGCTACGATGATTACCCCCCAACGATGTCTATCCCCTCTAATCATAATCAAAGCCGAAGTGAATGTGACTAGCATGGATACTATGGAGAAGTATAGAGTGATGAGACCTATCATGAGCTTCATGGGTAAGTAAGATTTGAAGTCATCTTCTTTGTACCTTGATGTGATGATGGATAAGAAGGTAAGAAGTGATGCAAGTGATGTGGAAAGACCAATTCCTGCGGAAAGAATGAAGACATCGAAAACCGCTTTGTTTCCAAAATTAGGCAAATTTGTCTTTTCGTCACTTCCTCCGGGTACCGTGAAGATAGATGCAAAGGTGATTGTAGTCATCAATGCCGCCACAATCATACAAGACGAAGACGTTTCTTTGAGCCATTTCTCACCTTCTTCTTTCATATTCTTGTGCTCCATCAAGAATAGTTCCTTGGCGGTAAGGTTGTCACAGTTTTTATGGTTGTGTAGATAACGCGGAACGACATCCTCAACGGCTTTGTACCACAGAACCTCGTGTTGCATTAGGAGCGTTGGGCCTAACGAAAGATTCACCCGTTCTACGGAAGCTACAAAGTGAAGCAAAGTGTTCCCGGACACATCAATCACACCACATGTGTAGTTCTTCATTGCTCCCAACTCGTAGATAGTACTAAAAATCTCCTCGTGACGGTATGTGACAGCGATGTGGTAGATACTTTGTCCCTTTTCATCAACCATATAAACCAAGTCGGGATGGGAACTGAAGAGAAACTTTAAGAACTCTACATTTCCGCTTCTAGCTGCATCGAAGATGATCCTGGTAGGTGAACACAAATGGGTACTAAGTTGATCTTCCGGTAGCTTGATAACGGCGTCCCACACTTGTTCCAAGAGTAGATAAACATGGTTTCTTATCTCCGCTTTACGAGAAACTATATGGAAAAAATATTAGTTGAGTAAATGTAATAGAAGGCAATTATGTTACAGTTGAATTTTTACTAGTATACTTACAAGTTTTGAGAATCCAATGATACCAACTAATTTCTCTGTGAAATGCATTAGGCTTGTTAGCCAAAATATACAGAGCTGTCACATGTCTTCTCCCTATAAACGTGGCAAGTTTCTTGTTCATTGTCAAAATCTTTAAGGCCAAGTCTGTGGAAAGGAAAAAAAAATGCTTTAGCAAATAAAATATTAGAGATATAGTTATATAAAAAAAGGGCAAACTAATATGTGTACCAAACAGATCATGATTTGTCAAGGTCAGAAAAAGCTCTCCCATATCTGAGTACTCTAGTTTTGGGAATGATGTTTTCTCAAACAAGTAGTAAGCTGCTTTGTGATGACCATTTGTTGCTGCCAACTGAAGTGGAAGTTGATCTTTAACGCCTTTACGGACTACGAGATTGGTCCTTCCCTCAACAATCATACGAAGGATTTCTATATTCCCCATCGATGCAGCTATACATAATGCTGTACATTCCCATGTGTCTTTCCGCATAATGTTGGCTTTATCCATTCTTCTAAGAAGCTTTTCTACAAGCATTTTGTGACCAAAAGCCACTGCCAAGTGAAGAGCACTTCCACCAATCCTAGTAATTGGCTCGTTGAGGATATGCGGATGTGCATTGATTAGAGCCTCAACTTCTTTCCAATCTCCAGCTATGCAAGCCCGGCATAGTGCAACATTGTGTTTGAGATACCTCTCTCTCATTGTAACTGGAAGAAAAACTTTTTTTGAGTGATGAAAATCAACCAAAAAAAAATCAATAAACATGAAAAACCAAAAGACTTTTTAAGAACTCACGCATTGGAGGAGACTCAATATGCACGTGTATCACTTCCTCTTGAATCTCTGCCATTGCCAAAGAATGTTGAGACCGAGTAGTAGTCTCCTGCAAAAATCAACAGAACAAACTCTTAGTTCATACATTTCAGCACATTAACCAAGAGCCTAGTTGTGATAGTATGCACAGTATTAGCATGTCTTGTAACAACACTGAGACCGCGTGGTTTCCACCGAATAGGTAAAGGCATAAACAAGAGAGTAGTTGCGATAGGATACATACACAATCGTTGTTTCTCTAGAATAGGCAAAAACATTGAAAGTTCAGCTTTATGTATCTAGTAACTAATGTTCAACAATAAAAATAGAATATCAAAGACAATGATCGACTACAAAACCACATTTGAACCAAATCAGTCATCTTATTCCTATAAAACGAGTTATAATCTTAACAAAAAATGTACCTGGTTACGTCCTAAATCGCTTCTAGGACTACTAAACTCAGCGTTTTTGTGTTGATTCTTAATAACCGAAGAACAACGTGAAGAAGAAGATTGTTCGAGAGAGCTATAAGGAGAATCCAAAACACTCTTCCCTATAGCTGATGTAGCCAATACACCATCCATCAATACACCACCATCATCGGAATCATACGAAGAAAGAAGAAACCGTCTACTACTACGCGGCAACGGATCTGATTTAGAGTCGTGTAAGCATTGTAAAAAATTCGATTTCGCCGTAGCGTCGCGGCTATAACTCCTTTTAGGTGTCACATGACTCTCCTCCACGTTCATGTTCATCATTGTCTCTATCTCTCTACAAGAAAATCTGTAATTTTAACACACAAAAATATCAAAATCACAAGGCAAATCATGATTTGTGGAGAAGAAACTAATACAATAGCAATGGATTGAACTAAGAATCGAAAGCACTAGATGAAACTTAAGAACAAGTCTCCGCCCCCAAATATCAATTTTCCCGCCAAAATCCGCGGAGATTCACGAGATCATCGCACCAAGTAAACCTTACCATACAAAGTCACGATTCATAGAGAAAACTACGACAAATAGAAATTGATTCAAGTGAGAATCGAAAGCCCAAGATGAAACTAAAAAACAAGTCTCCGCCTCAAAAATCAATTTTCCCGCCAAAATTGACGGTGGAGATTCACTAGATCTTCGCACCAAAATGTACGACGGCGTAAATCTTAACCCAGCATCATCGCGACATGATTAAAAATCAAAATTCGATAGCGATTGAACCAAAATATCATCGCGAAATCGAAATTGAAAAAAGCATGAATCGAAAAATCGCCATACCTCGAAACTCTGAGTAGCTAAGCCAAGCTAATGAAGGTTCCATGTGAAGAAGCTCGAAAGCATAACGAAGAAGAAGCTCGAAAGCATAACGAAGAAGAAGCTTCGCTCGAGAAATCTCTACGTCGCTCCAGAGAGAGAGAGAGAGAGAGAGAGAGAGAGAGAAGAGGGAATGTTGTTACGTGACTTCGGTGTTCAATTTTTGTGTATAAAGCTAACGGAGGAAGTTAACGGGACTAACGGTGGAAAGACTCCGTCAAAGTTATAGACCACAGTAATCAAATAAGTCACGGAGTTTTTTAACGGTTAAAGATGAACCAAACCAAAATGTCTGAATCAGATCGAGTTTTGTTTATTGGGAGAAAAAAGACAATAACTTATGTTTTGATAAAATTTTCCTATTAAATTTTACAAAAAATTGTATAATTTTGTCAAATATAATTTAAAGTTGACGAATTCACAAAACTACACTCTTTCAACCCCTCCTTCACAAAACTACACCTAATTTATTTTTTTCACATATTTACATCTTTTCAAAATTTAAAAAAGCTTGATTTACCCTTTTAAAATTACCAAAATTAAAATCTTTTCATTTGGGTTCGCTAATTAGGTTTAGAGTATAGTATTAAGGGTGTAAAATTGTGTGGGTAGGTTTATTTGGATTTAATTTTGAATGTTTAAGTATAGTTTTGTGAAATATTTTTGAAATGATGTAGTTTTGTGAAATGTAATTCAATGGTGTAGTTTTGTAATTCTCCCTTTAAAGTTTGGATATTTACGTTATTATTTTTTTCGGATATTTTGGATTATAATTAGAAGTGAATATATTTAATATTTTGTGTAGAGGTGTCAAAATTAATGGGTTGACCCGATTCAACACAACCCATCAATCCAAATGCGTCAATTTATTTGAACCAAATGGGTTGATAGGTCATATGGATTGATGGGTCAAATGGGTTAGATCAACATGGGTCATATTCATATGGATTCATGGGTCATTTGATTTACCCATTTGACCCAACAAATTTAATTAATCAATTTAAATTTAATTACACAACAACAAAGAACTAATCAAAAATCGTGAAATCGCATTAACGTCGAAATCGCGAAATCATATTAACGTCGAAATCGGGAAATCGCATTAACGTCAAAATGGCAAAATCGCTTTAACGTCGAAATAGCGTTAACGTCGGAATCGCGAAATCGCGTTAACGTCGGAATCGCAAAATCGCTTTAACGTCGAAATCGTGTTATCGTCGAAATTGGGAAATGGCGTTATCGTCGAAATCGCGTAAATGTCGAAATCGTGTTAACAAAATCGCGAAATGGCGTAAAATGTCGAAATCATGAAATCGTCGAAATCGCGAAATCGCAATAACGTCGAAATCGCGAAATCGCAATAACGTCGAAATCGTTAAATCGCATTAACGTCAAAATTGGGAAATCGCGTTATCGTCGAAATCGCGAAATCGCGTAAATGTCGAAATCGCGAAATCGCGTACATGTCGAAATCGTGTTAACAAAATCGTGAAATTGCGTTCACGTCGAAATCGTGAAATCGCGTTAACAAAATCGTGAAATCTTGTTATCGTCGAAATCGTGAAATCGTGTTTTCTTCGAAATCGTTAAATCAAGTTTTCGTCGAAATCGTGAAATCGCGATATCGTGTTAACGTGGAAATCGTGAAATTGCGTTTTCGTCGAAATCGTAAAATGACGTTATCGTCGAAATCGTTAAATGAATATTTCATTCAAAAGTATAAATTCACTTTTTACCGCGAAAATGTAAGAATCATATATTTTAGTTTTATCATATATAATTATATTGGTCAATATTGGGTAACCAATTTACCCACTTGACCCACTGAGTTAGATGAGTCATGAGTTGACCCAACCCATATAACTAATGAGTTTGGTCAACTCATGACTCATTAACACCAAACTCATTAGAGTCATGGGTTGAAATGGGTTGGATGACCCATTTTGACATCCTAATTTTGTGGAAACATGTGTCTTGCCACAACGCAAATTTTTGGGACATTTACCTTATGTCACACTATTTTACCATATTATTAAAAAATAGGTTTAATAATTTTATTTTGTTAAAGAAAATAGGTTTAGTAGTTTTTAAAAAATATTGTGTATGGAGTTTTTTTGAAAACACGTGATATAATAATTTTACAATAGACTAAAATTTATTTTAATGAAGAATTTAAATATTAAAGATGTTATATACACATTTGACCCAAAAAAATGTTATACACACATATATAGGGGGTTGACCATGCGGAAAGTTACTTATAAAATTATTTTAAATATTTCTTTTTTTGTTGGGAGAATTATAAAACTATACCATTTGAATTACATTTCACAAAACTACACTATTTCCAAAATACTTCACAAAACTACACCTAAACACTCAAAATTAAATCCAAAAAACCCTACTCAAACAATCCTACCCCCTTAAGGTCTTAATATTATACCCTAAACACTAATTAGCGAACCCAAATGAAAATTTTAATTTTGGTAATTTTTAAAAGGGTAAATCAAGCTTTTAAAATTTTGAAAGGGTGTAAAGTTATAAAAATATTGAATTAGGTGTAATTTTGTGAAGGGAGGGTTGAAAGGGTGTAGTTTTGTGAATTTCTCTTTTTTGTTTTGTATATGTATTAAGTGTGAAATAAACTTCTTTTTATTTTTTATACAATCATCTTTTTCAAATTAAATGTTGTGAAATTTTAGATTTCTTGTCTAATTGAACGTAGTTGGAATTGTGAGTATCGTGTGTAATTTTGTAATACTCACGAAAAACAAATAAAGTTTGTGATTAATAGTTATGATCTTTTGGAATGTTGTAGTCGTGTATATGGTTTAAAACAAATTAACTTTTTTTAATTTGGGTATTCCGGACCTACGGAAGGGCCCAAACTAATCTTCAAGGGGAGATGCAGCCCACGGATAGATTCTCTTTCTGGGTATGCAAATATGCCCAAAAGCATAGGCCCATATCCGTGTGATGCCAAGAAATATATGTTGAGAACTGTTGAAGGTTATGTCCAACTCCTAATTAATATGATACTAGGAAGTTATTCGAGTCCAGCGCGGGATAAAAATTTACGTAATAGAAAAAGAAATATTTATTGGTAAAAACAATGTGTAGTATCAAATGAGATAAAAAGAATTTGGATCTCATGCGATCCGCGTTCTACGCAGAGTTTAAATTTGAAGTATATATACAAAATATATTGTATTTTGGTTTTTATAATGTTTTATTTACAAAAATTTATTACTATTACTATTCTAATATTTATCATCGAAAAAGATTATCATTGTCATTTCGATGTTGAATATTTCCAATTACGTATAATTTACTATTTATCATTAAAAAACAATAACTACATAGTGTTATGAAACCATGATATGACTCGTTTAACAATGAAAAGTATGTCTATCCGATCTCTATTTGTCATAAAACTCGGACTATTAAAATCTCGGATAAAACCACTGAATATTCGGGGGCTCGAGACAATTTTGTGTTCAAGTTTTGTCATTTGACATGAACTTTGATGTTTAATACAATTTTATAAAATAATATTGTTATTTATAAATGAACACTATGTTTTATCATTCTTTTGTGCGAGAATATAACATACAAACATTAAATTTTTTATAAAATTGTGTTTTTCATTAGCTTTTTAAATATTTTAAACATATTGTCTAGGAATGTTTAATCACTCTTTCATGTATAACTTATCCAAAAATTCTTTGCTGTTAAATACAATTATGTGTTCAAGTTTTGTCATTTGACATGAATTTTGGTGTTAAATACAATTTTACAAAATAATATTGTTATTTGTAAATGAACAATATGTTTTATCATTATTTTGAACTCAATGTGATAGAATATAACATATAAAATATTAATGAGATCTATTAGAAATGATAAAATTGTTATCTTATGAATTTTTTAATATTATATTTTATATATTTATGTGTTTTTAACATTTTTTAAATATATTATCCATTTATTATGTCAATTTATAATATTTTTGTGATAAATTTGAACTTTTTGTTTTGAGCTTTTGTTTTGGGCTTTTATTAAATTTTAATAAATCTTTTAATAATGTGGGACCAGAAGTGCTCAAGTGATGACACGTGTAATTTTTACACTTATTTTCTCTTTCCGTCTTCTCTATTCATAATATAAGATAATACTAGATTCTGACACGCGCCAAGTGCGGGGTTAATATTTTTTAAATGAGTGAAAATGTGTATATTGTTAATAAAATGCTATCATAAGATAAATATAATTCCGGTTTATTTGTATGTCCAATATCGAAATGACAATTAAATTATCTTAAAAACTTCAGAAAACAAAAAAAACGTAATATAATTTGAATAAAAAAAGAGAAAACAAAAAAAGCGAGACCAAATGAAAACTCTAAATATGGTCATTACAACTTCCTGAGTTTAGACGACAGATTGTCCATTCCATCGGTCCAAATTTTGAATAAATTAGGTACCTCGACCTATTTATTGTGTTCCGTTGTTAGGTTCTGAAGATGTATTTTTAAAATTAAATAGTAAAAAGGCAGTCATTAGGTTAAATAGTTGAGTCGTATGTCAAAATTTAGGAAATGCATTCGATTATTTTCTAGAAATATTTTTTTTCATAAATAGTTTGCTTTTTTGGTAGATAATATTTAGCATTTTCCAGTTCTTCGAAATGTTTATATCAATGTTGGTAGATTAGGCTTCCATTATATTTAAGAGTAATTCACAAATCTACACCTTTTCAACCCTTTCTTCATAAAACTACTCCTAATTTAATATTTTCACAAATTTACACCCTTTCAAAATTTTAAAAGCTTGATTTAACCTTTAAAAAATTACCAAAATTAAAAAAATTTCATTTGGGTTCGCTAATTAGTGTTTAGGGTATAGTATTAAGGGGGTAGGATTGTTTGGGTAAGGTTTATTTAGATTTAATTTTGAGTGTTTAAGTGTAGTTTTGTGAAGTATTTTGGAAATGGTGTAGTTTTGTGAAATGTAATTCGGTGTAGTTTCGTGATTCTCCCTATATTTAATCATTACATAATAAAAAACCGTCCAACAAAAATATCAATCGTCAGGTATAAACCAAACATTCGAAATCCATTGATTATTTATTGTTAATAAAATGTTGGTATAAAATAGGATAAATATAATTTTGTTTCATATATTGAAAGAAGGCCCATTCGCTTTGCTATAGTCTGTTCAAGTAACAAAATCTATTCATAAATATAATTATACAAAAGTGTGATATTTTAATCCAAGTACTCGAAACTATACTTAGTGGACACACATACGGTAAAAATGTAATTTATTTTGTATTTAGTTAATATTCTTAATGGTCAAACTTATCGAGTACACTATCTCGATAAAAACAAAAAGACTCATACTAACGAATATTAACCAAATTTGAGCAATGTAAACCAATTTAAATCAAATGTAAATCAATATGGGATAATTAATGGGCCAGGAAAACACGGTAATTATTTTTCTTTTTGTGAAAAGCTCTCTAAGTGCGACACGTGTTTTTTCTTTTATTAATTCACCTAACTTTTTCGATGTGTATCTATTGTCTAATTTGACCATTTATATATACAGTATAACTTAGGGTTTACATTAATTCAGAGTGAGACATAGATGGAATGTCGAAAATATTCTCCAAAACGAATACGAAAACAATAAAGATCCATCCAATGTTCGAGTTGCTATGAATATCTTTTACCATTGATATTTCGTCTTTGTCAAGTTCTTGAAATGAATAGACGATGGATGAATAAATAATTGCCGCATAAACAAAAATAAAAGATGGTCGAGTACATTGATTAGGTTTAGGCAACTATGGGCTTTTTAACTCTTAATGGGGCCCAAAATAAATGAAATTGTTTTGTGTGTTTTTTGTTAACGATGAGATTTTCTTTGTTTTGTGTGTTTCTTGTGATACATATATGAAAGTTTTCATGGGCCTGAAATAAAATTCATAAAATTAATAGGCCACTAAAACATAGTAATTATTTTTTTTGTGAAAAGTTATCTAAGTGTGACACGTGTTTTTTTCTTTTATTAACTCACCTAATATTTCTCTATTAGTATATATAGGACTAGATAAGTACCCCGCGCTTTGCGCGGACCGGATATACATAAATAATATTAAGTTATACTATGGAAGACCATGAATTGATCATTATGGGTTGAACATTTAATTCGAGATCCGAAACACGAAACCGAATCGACTCGAAAAATTCGGTTCAGTCCGGTTTCGGTTCTCCTATTATCCTATCAGGTTTTAATATTTTCTAACTCGGGTTTCTGTTCTAACCCGAACCGATCTAAGGCCCGAATTGTACTCGAATAGACCCGAAGATATACATATGTATATAGTTTTGATAAGGTAAATTGGATTTTAGTAGATTATTTCAATTTTTTGTGGGTTATATGAATAAGTTGAACCAAAACCCGAACTGAACAAATGTTCCTCCAGATATGAGAAACCCAAGGAGAATCACTCTTCACCGACGGCGAAATCAGGGAAGAAGAGGAAGATAGAGACAACGCCGAAGAACATGCAAACCAAACATAAGTTATTTGTAAATAAAATCCTTTTCATTAGTTTGGTAAAATATGAAATAGATAAAAAATATCTAAAGCTAAAGTAAATACGTATTACAAAAAAAAAAAATTACAAAATAAACCAAAACCATCTTAAACTCAATGTAAAATTATTTGAAATTACTATAAATCATTCTGCGTAACGCGCAGATTCTATTTAATGGTTTCTTATTTGAGTTTTTAGTATTAAGGGAGCTTTATTTAATAAATAATAATTATTTTGTCTTTATTATTTTTTTTATGACAAGGTGACTTCTTGTGGTGAAAGAGATAGGAGGTATTATATAATAGATTTTTGATATTAAATAAAATTATTAATTATATATTTGTACGTTAAATTTTTAGTGGTATTTTTGATTGAAGAGTCATTATTAATGGTATTTTGAAAACTAAAACTTTTTAATGGTATTTTTTATATTAAAAATATTTAATGGTATCTTAATTTTGAGTGCGCGCGACTTAAATTTCACTTTTGGCAAAAAAAATATGCTCTGCCACTTAGTAATCACACTGCCACCCATTTGTGGAATTTCTCATCTTGTCCTCTCGTATTTGCTGTATTTCGATTTAAACAAAATAATTAAGAAAAAAATAAACTAAAAATAAAGAAACAAAATTAAAATTAAAAAGAAACCGAAAAAAGATCCCCTTCTTCCTCCTCGAGCTTCCTTCTTCCTCTCGAGCTCGGGATTGATTCATCTTCCTCCATCTTCATCTCGAGCATCCGTAAAATTGAGATTACGGGGTCGACTCGGCTATTAGTGTTCATCTGTGTTCACTGGTTTGTTCTTGACTCTCATTTTAAGATTTTGTGTTTATTTTTAAGAATTTTAAATGTAGAGATTTTAGTGAAATGGATTGCTTAATTATGTCCACATTTGTTTGTTAACCATCTTGAGTGCATACGCATTACTAATTTAGCGAATCTATGTGATGAATCGTGTGAATTTTAGTTAAATTAGAATCCCCTAATCGATTGGATCTTCATTTCAATTCAGATTGAGTACAATTGGTTCAAATGGTACAATTGTTATAAATCTCCATAATGAGTATAATTGGTGCAAATCTATTATATAATGAGACACTTTTAGCTTCTCCCACAAGAAGCCACATCATCATCTTTAAAAAAATAAAATTTTTAAAATTATAATATTTAATATAAATATTTTTTTATGAAAACATTAATACAACCATTTAATATTAATAAAATTCAAATAAAATCCCAAAAAATATAAACAACATCACTAAAATATTTTTGATAAAACCCATTAACATTAATAAAATCCGAAAAAAATATTTTATAAAATATCTATATATATATACGTATATCAATTTTAAATAGCTATTAAAACTAATAATAAATAAATCTTACGAACGATATAAACAAAAAAACAAGAAAACTAGAAACATCTTACAATTCATATGATCACAATCAATATTTAAAAAAAACAAATTAAAATAAATATAAGTGAATTGTGTATATCTATACTATTAATTGGGAAAAAATTTTATAGAGAAACCCTTCAAATCATCTTTAATTTCAGGGTCCTTGACCAAAACTCTGTCGAAGTATTCTCTACTCTCTTTTTTATTAGCTTTTCTAATAATGATAGATTTTTGACAACATTAATACAAACATTTTATACTAATAAAATTCAAATAAAACCTCCAAAAATATAAACAACATCACCGAAATATTTTTCATAAAACTCATTAACATTAATAAAATCCGAAAAAGAAATATTTAATTTAATTTTTAACATTTATAAAATATCTATATATATAGATACATATATCAATTTTAAATAGCTATTAAAACTAATCATAAATAAATCTTACAAACGGTATAAACAAAAAAACAAGAAAACTATAAACATATAACAATTCATACGGTAACAATCAATATTTTAAAAAGCAAATTAAAATAAATTTAAGTGAACTGTGTATATTTATACTATTATTTGAGAATAATTTTTATAGAAAAACCCTTCAAGTCATCTTCAGGGCCCTTGACCAAAACTCAGTCAAAATATTCTCTACTCTCTTTTTTATTAGTTTTTCTAATAATGATGGATTTTTCTTACACAACTATTTTTTGACAACATTAATACAATCATTTAATACTAATAAAATTCAAATAAAACCCCAAAATAATATAAACAACATAACTGAAATATATTTGATAAAATTCATTAATATTAATAAAATGTGAAAAAGAAATATTTAATGTAATTTTTAACATTTATAAAATATCTATATATATAGATACATATATCAATTTTAAATAACTATTAACACTAATCATAAATAAATCTTACAAACGATATAAACAAAAAAACAAGAAAACTAGAAACAATCAATATTTTAAAAAGCAAATTAAAATAAATTTAAGTGAATTGTGTATATCTATACTATTAATTGGGAACAACTTTAATAGAGAAACTCTTCAAATCATCTACAACTTCAGTGCCCTAGACCAAAACTCTGTCAAAGTATTCTATATTCTCTTTTTTATTAGCTTTTATTATAATGATGGATTTTTCTTACACAACTATTTTTGACAATATTAATACAACCATTTAATACTAATAAAATTCAAATAAAACGTCAAAAAAATATAAACAACATCACTAAAATATTTTTGATAAAATTCATTAACATAAATAAAATCCGAAAAATAAATATTTAATGTATTTTTTAACATTTATAAATATCTATATATATATATAGATACATATATCAATTTTAAATAGTTATATAAACTAATTAATCATAAATACATCTTACATACGGTATAAACAAAAAAACAAAAAAACTAGAAACATCTTACAATTCATATGGTCACAATCAATATTTAAAAAACAAAGTAAAATAAATATAAGTGAATTGTGTATATCTATACTATTAATTAGGAAGAACTTTTATAGAAAAACCCTTCAAGTCATCTTCAACTTAAGGGTCTTTAACCAAAATTTTGTCGAAGTATTCTCTATTCTCTTTTTTATTAGATTTTCTAATAATGATGGATTTTTCTAGATTTGTACATTTAACTGAAATGAAATTCAAAAAAGTATTTTATAAGTAATTTTTCAACTTATCATGGTTTATAATTCTTATTAGCAATTATGTAAATATACAATTTCTGATACTAAAGTTACAAATATTTAGTTTTAGTTAGTAATAACTAAATTCAAAATAATTATTTAAAGGAAAACTAAGTGCATCACGCATTATTACGTCTTACTGAAATTGACGACAATCATTGGCATAACAGTCAGGTGGTTGTTTACTTGTCTTTGTGGGATGATGTTGCGTCTGTTTTTAGGGGCATCCTCAAGTCGGGTGATAGGACACAATCTGTCATGTTTGTCACCACTGTTAATCTCGAACTTTTTGGAGGTAAAGTCTTGAAATTTGTAAACTTTAATTGGTTCTATGAGCACCATTGGTTTCTCTAATAAGTTGTTGTTTAGTGGTAACTCAAACATTCTTTATATTTGAAATAAGTAAGAAAAGATGAGCAAGTGTGTGTTGCCTTATCACTAACATTATCATAATTCTTCATCTAAGTATCAAACTTAACCGAATATATCTTTCTTTGATATTTTTTGTCCTCCTTGCCATGGAATGTGTTATTATCTTAATAGTGGTCGTTTGGCTTTGCTTTGTTTACTTTTATCTTCCTTTCATTAAACCTGATATCTCAGGTGACTAAAACTTTGAACCCACCCTGAAGTCAAGTCTGTGTTCTTGCGTATCTTTTTGTTTTTTTAATGACAACGCTTTTTTCTTTAAAGTATTCGGTTTGTTCTCTCGTTTTCTGTTTTCTTTTCGCATATACAAATAGAAATGTATTCACTCTTTAGGGTGCATATGTTTCTCAGTCTATATTTATGAACAAGTTTCACTTTAAAATTTTCTAACAATTATTCAAACTTTAAAAATAAAAAAATTGTCACCCTATATGTTCACCAATTTAAATTTTCATCAACGAGTATTAGAAACTATCACAATTTAAAACCTGCCTCTTACAAATGGAGAACAAATATAAAATACATCTATTGTTAGCATTTGATATCGGCCCTTTTTGTCGTCACAATACCGCACACTCCTACTTCAGACTCATAACTTTTCTCATCGATTCAACATTAATTAAATATTTGTTACCGTATTTAAAATACACATACTTCCCGCGCTTGGGCAGGGCTTCGCCCCTAGTAATATAAATGTGGTTGTCGATATAATAGTCCAACTATTACAATTGACTAAACAGTTTTTAAACGGTTGACTAACGGAGTTATTGTCAATCCGTGGATTAAACGTTTTTTATTAGTTGGTGTATAATTAAAACAAAATTAAGAATCCGTGTATGAATTAAACGAGTTTTTTTTGTTGAGGTATGAATCAATATTTGAGAACGCCACGAGCTCACAAAACCCCTCGAGTTTCCTTCCGATAAGACTACCAAATCTCCTTCTGAGAAACCCAAAGAGAATCACTCTTCACCGGCGGCGAAATCAGGGAAGAAGAGGAAGAGAGAGACATGTTATAGTGAAATTGGTATAGTGGAAAGGTGGTATAAGTAAATAAAGGAGGAGTGGTATATTCAAAAGATAAGTGATATAGTTGGAAGAGGAAGCTTTTATATGATTTTAGTAAAACCTATATAAGTGGATTGTAACTAAATCATAAAAATAATAAGAAAAATCATTTGTTAAATTTTAGTTTCTTCTCTAGTTTCTTTCTAGAAATCTCACCGGAGATTTTCCGATTCCGTCGTCGACGACGAACGACGGTTTTCCTTCATCAAAGGTATCAGAGCCACACGTCCTCGGAATCATGGCGGAAAACGAACGGAGGTTGCAGAACTACTTCGATCGGCTTCAAGCTTTGTTTCACGGCAAGGATCTCACCGGAGATACGCCGCGCGATAATTGGGGATCGATTTCATCATTCGATTCGTTTCAGCGAGGGATCGACTGTGATCGGAGAACAAATTCGTTCGAGCAACGAATCCACGAAGAAGAAATAGTTTCACATGAATCGGATATGTTACCTGCACAAGACGAAGAAGATGTTTGCGAAGAAGAAACACATCCAACGATTCATGACATCGAAGTGCACATGGAGAAGACATCGATTTAGGTAGCTATTTCTATATTGGAACCAAGCCTTCAATACTGTAAGCAATTATTAGAAGTTTATGCGAATTCACAAAATGGATTGGGCATCGAAGACGTTTTTGATGAACAAGAACAGAGCGTTTTTGTTTTGAATGTGGAGAAGATGAATGACTTGTATCAAAAAGGAGAAGGTGTCGATGCCTATCATAATGCACATGAGGTGTTTGATGAATTGTCTCTTAAGGGTTACAAGGTACAACAAAGACAGAAGAAGAAGAGTTTATTTTCTAAATCCTGGATGTTCAAATATAAAGCTAGACCATGGACATACATAATGGATAAGCTTTTGTTTGAGAATGAGTTAGGGGAAGCTGCCATTAGTTTTCAAGAAAAGTTAAAAATGAAGTTTAAGGAAAGAGCTTGTGTTATTGTCCATGACATGATTTTGCTGAAGTGCGTACAACAGATACTGGTTACATTCTTTTTAGTGAAGACAAAACCTCAAGATGAGATCATAAAGTTCGGATTTAAGATAGCTTGGTTTGGACTAGTTTATGCTTGGAATTGTAAGAAGCATATGAGTTTGTTCAGTGGAGACGATCCAGGGTACGGTGGCGTCAAGGGTACAAGTCAAGAGACGCTGAAGCCAACCATACAATCTGCTACATCTTCATCATCTTGGAGAGTTTGCATTTGGGAGTTTAAATTTGCGAGTTTACTTTTGTTTCTTCCAGAGGAAGAAGAGGCTTCTTGAGAGTTTCTCTATGACTTGTCTACCAAGTTTCCTACATTTGAGCATTGAGAAACCTTGTGGTCAAGGTTTTTCAAAAGGGGAAGATTTGTTATAGGGAAATTGGTATAGTGGAAAGGTGGTATAAGTAAATAAAGGAGGAGTGGTATATTTGAAAGATAAGTGGTATAGTTGGAAGAGGAAGCTTTTATATGATTTTAGTAAAACCTATATAAGTGGATTGTAACTAAATCATAAAAATAAGTGAAAATTAATTAGAATGACCTTGGTTGGCATGTCCTCAACTAACATAACCCTGAAAAAGATAGGCTTACTAGAATGACCCACAATTGTGTAAGAAGTCTAAAAAACCAGACTTTTGTAATATAATATCGATTTTGCCATCAGTTTTTTTTTTAATTAAACAAAATTAAAAAAGAATAATTTGGGGAAAAATTAAGTTTTTCAAAAAATTTTAAAATTTTCAAAAAAAAATTGGAAACTAAGAAATCAACTTGATAACCTAATTTTGATAAAAGCTCTCCTCCTCTCCTTCTCCTTCTCCTAATTATGCGACGGCGCCGATTCTCGTGAACACCACGGCGAGTCACGACGGATACGAGACGACGTTTCTGAAGGCGGCGGAGGAAGGAGGATAGTGTTTCTCCTGTATATCTCCTCCTCGTCTCCTCCTCTTCACCTCCCCTTAATTTCCTCCGTCGTCTCCGTTTTTAACTCCTCCTCCTCGTAATCTCCTCTTCATCTCTCCGTCCTTTCCTCGGCGTGTCCTTTCCTCGGCGTCGGTGAGCTAAGCAATTACCCATTTGTTGTTTACTCTTTACTTGAAAACTGAATTGTAGCTTTGTATGCTGTTTGTGACTAAAAAGTCTGATTCTTTAAAGGTTCGAAGTAGAGAAACTCTCATATTGCTTATCTACTTGCTTGTGACTTAATGAAAGTCTTATGTTTTCAAGAAACTTAATGAAAGCAGCCAACTTTGTGTCTAGAACGATTTGTTTCTTTGAGACAATTAGCCATTAAGGTGTATATTCATCATTGCAATGTCATATTGCTTATCTACTTGCTTGTGACTTATTCAACTTTGGCCCTGTTTAGATCTTTGTGTCCAAGCATGTAAAGCTTATGAATCTTACTTTCATCATTAGTTCTTGTTTTATGTTGATTCAACGTGTTTTATGTTGATTCTATGTGTTCTTGTTTTATGTTGATTCTATGTGTTTTATGCGTTTGATTCTATGTCTTTCATGCCTAATTATACCACATCAGATGGATCGGTTTGTTTTTTTCTCTACTTCTTTTTATTGGCAACATCATTACTTATCGGTCTTTTCGATTTATATCTCAAGAAACTGACCCAATCTTGGAATGGTTATTGCAGGTTAAGATCCAGAAAGAATGTGAAGTGAGACTAAAGATTATTGGAACAAGAGTCGACGCCACTGAAATCGTACAACACACAATCTCCATATAACTCTATTTCAACTTGATTTTACGATGTTTTTAACTTTGATTTTTACCATTTGTTGTCTTTGATTTTTCAATTTTGTGTGGGCACTATTAAAGACGAGTTCTTGGAAGTCATCAACGATCCTGCAGCTTCATAGAAGTTTCAAGCCGGTTTCGATTTTTCCTCTTCTTTCCTCTACAGAGAAATATCTTGTGATGAAGTTGTATTATAAGTCCCATAAAAGTTGAGGTTTTAAATCTCTTTGTATCTGGAGCTATTGGAATTGGATATGCTTGTGGGATTTAACTTAGTGCTAGTTTAGTGAACTTTATTTCAAGTGGGATTTAACTTAATAATGATGCTTTCGTTTCAAATTTATTTCAAATACTTTGTCCTATTTCCAGTTAATGGGTATGGTGTGGTTAGTCCTATTTCCAATTTATTTCAAATACTTTGTCCTATAACTTAGTCCTATTTCGTTTCAAACATATTTACGAAAGCAAACATATTTACTTACAAAACAAACAACAACAACATATTTAACTATCACTTACCTAAACATGAAACATTAACTTACAAGCCTGTAACCAATAAATGAAACCATAGCCGACATTGTTTAGGGGTTATGTTTTTGAGTTATGTTTCCTCTAGAGGTATAAGGGTTATGTTAAGGGTTATGTTTAGGGTTATGTTTCCAAGTCCCGGTTTAGTTCTCTTTTTGAACATAAGCTAATTTAGGGGTTAGAGATTATAAGTTCACTAATTTAGGGGTTAGAGATTTTATTAACACGAACAACAATCATTTTGTTCCCAATCCCCAATAGTTTTTTAAACTAAAGAGAACAAATCAGCGGTGCAAATAATTGGAATTTTACTGGAAAAAAATAAATCAGTGTCCAAACAATTAAAAAAATCAGCGAAATAAAAAACAGCAGTAACGAGAGGGTCAGATTAGCAAAGATTAACTCAGCTGTCGAAGACAAAACATATCGACGATCGCGTAAAACTAGTCAGCAAGATACACAACTCTGCGGTATCGTCATTAAAAACAGCTGCCAAAGGGGTCATTCTCGCAATTTCAATTTTAGTCACAAATCAACAGACGTGTGAAACAACTACGTTGAAAATCATATCAACAATTACTTAAAAATAAATCAGCGGTTTAATTTTAAACAACTCAGTCTAATATTAAAACTCAGCAATCAATCAAAACAAATCCGCCAAAAAGTTAAATAAATCGGCTATAAAATATCACTCAGCAATCGAAGTCAACAAAACCGCCAAATTTACAGAAATACCACTTCGTTTTTTAAACATCTCAGCTAATCAAAAGAAATACGCAGAGGAAGGACAATCATCTCAGCAGAAAAAATTACTCCGCGAAATCAAATCATCCAAATCATAAACATCTTCGCCAAATGTAAAGTCAGCAACCAAAGGACCACTGGCTGAGATGTTCGTGTCAAAAAATAGACGATGACAATCTCGTAATTAAAATTTATCGCTCTTTTATTGCTGATTTTTAAATTTCCCGCTGAGAAGTTTACATAATGGCAAAGTTGTAATTATTTTATTTTACAAACACGCGGTGAGGGGCTATTTCGGTATTAAAAAAAACCATTTACAATCTAGTTATTTATTTTCTTTGTGGGTTACTTGAGACATTATGATGACAACTAAGGTCAATCTAATTTTTTACCCTAAAAATAATAAGAAAAATCATTTGTTAAATTTTAGTTTCTTCTCTATTTTCTTTCTAGAAATCTCACCGGAGATTTTCCGATTCCGTCGTCGACGACGAACGACGGTTTTCCTTCATCAAGACAACGCCGAAGAAGGACATGCAAGCCAAACGAGCTAAGAAGAATAAGAAGAATGTCTCAGGAGAGAAGAAAGCTATGGAAAGCGATTCAAAGAAACCTACGCTTAATAGGCTATGGAGCGAAGAAGATGAGATCACTCTTCTAAAAGGTATGATTGATTTCAAAGCTAATAAAGGCAATAGTCCTTACGACGACATGACTGCGTTTTACGAGTCTGTCAAGAATTCGATATGCTTTGCTGCAAGTAGAAACCAGGCTGTTGATAAGATCCGGTCTTTGAAAAAAAAGTATTTTGTGAAAAAGAAGAAGGATGTTGAGTCTTATAACCTTACTGATCATGATAAGGATTGTTTGCGATTGGCTAATTTCATATGGGGATCCGATGGTTTGGCTCTTGAATCTGTTGTGAATCCAAAGAGGAAGCTTGACAAAGTTAATGGTGAAAAAGAAGGAGAAGGAGAAGAAGAAAGTGATAGAGAGGAGGTGTTTGTTAATGAAGAAGTGTTTGTGAATGGCGAAAACAAAATAGAAGAAGAAGAAGAAGAAGATGGAGATAGAGAAGTGTTTGGTAATGACCAAGTATTGGTTAATGGTGGCGGAAAGAGAGTAGAAGAGAATGGTAAGAAGGTAGTAGTGGAAGAAGAAGATTGGAGTTGCAAGGTGACTTGTTCGAGGAGTCTTTTGTTGTTGGTTCCGTTGTGGGTTTCGGTGTGAACGAGCGAGTTTCTGAAACGGAAATGGAGAACGACGCCAATGGAGATCGGGAAGAGGATTGAAGAGAAGTTAAAGTCTTTGCACGCAAAAGAAATCGAAGTTTTGGTCAAGAAGACTGACATCATGAGTGAGATCAGTGCTATGTTGGCCAAATGAAACTTAAGAAGAAGACGAAGACTTGAGATATATAAGTTTGATCTTTTGTTAGTGTCAACTTATGAACATATACAGGTTCTCTTTTCTTGAAACAAATAAACCAGAAAAATCTCGTTCAAATTTCCATAGCAAGCTTGCAAAGGTAAAACTCCACCCACAAATCACATTCAAAATTAACCAAAAAAATCATTAGTATTCTCAAACTTGGATATGTTTGATGTCGTAACATGTCCCCATAAAGCGACCTTTAGATACGATTTCACATTGAACCAAAGAGAACCAGACACCGAGTCGCATACCTCTTGAAACATCTATTTCATAGGTAAGCTCTGTTGGGAAATTTGTTTCAAAATGAAAAAGAAGGTTCAAGTGAACCCAAGTATTATTCAGAGATAAATGATTATAAACTAGCAACAAAAAGTTTCATATGTTTTTTTATAAATCAAATCGTAGCAACAAAAAGTTTTTTGGGTGTACATGTCTCGGGGATTGTAAGCACAACGTTACACCACATAAGCCTACCACAAACCTCCCGCTTGTGGGGTCTTTCAATCATAATTTCGGCACACCAAATATTCCTCGTCTTAGCCTTGGTAGAACGCAATTTCTCCTCCCACAAAATAACAATGTTTCCACCATAATTCGCCAATGAAGCAAAACCCGTATTACCCTTTGGTAGTTTAGGAAGTTCTACCACACCCTTCAAATCTTTGCATATTCCTCTCTCGGAATCGAACCATTCGACCGTTCTAGACATTGGGAACGGGTCGTATGGTATGTTATCTATTACGCAAGAACCGGAATACATCCGCAAATGCATCTCGTGTTCTTTTCCTACCACATCCCATTTATTTTCCTTAGGCTTGTACACAACAATCTTGTCCTCATACGAAAGGTAAAGATTTCCTTCATAGACTAAGCTAAAGCCCAGGTCTTCCCCGCGTATAGGGTTTGGCAAATGCTCCCACAGCTGTGTTCTTGGATCAAAAACCTCGATATCGCAATGTAAATTTCTTTCTACCACATATATTTTGCCATCAACAACACACATGCGGGGATCTTTCTTGGCCACCCGCATGCGTGGAGCTTCGCGCCAGGTATGAGACCGACGATCAATAACAAACACCCTAGTCGAGGGCCGAGGATCGGTCATAATCATGTAGATATTTGAACCAACCATGGTATAATTCCACTCACGCTGAGTACCGTAGTTATTATCTGGTACTGAGATCAGATTAATATTGCCACTCGACGACCCCTTTGTCCCGGTGCGATTCGTTAGGTTTCTAAATGGATTAAAACAACGAGGGAGGAGGGGTAGACAATCTTGGGTAAGGGTTCAAGCCGAGAGTAAACCAACGTGGCTTAGAGCTCCAAGGGGACATTATGCTCGACATAGAGACAAGCCTCGTGTCGCCTAAAAGCTTTCGGTCTTATAAAGCTCGTCGAAGCAAGCAAAGAGCGGAATCTCTTGGAAACTAAAGAGAGAGTTGGGTAGTATAATCTTGAGACGCGGGATAAGCGAGTTCAACAAGTACATCATCGGGGAGATAAGGCATATTAACCGGTGACGGCTCTATGCCGATATTCGTGTTCATTCTTTAAGGATTTCTTGAGTACTTGCTAGAAAAGAAATTTTGAAGTTGATTCATCTCAAAAGCTCACTAGTTACTTATATATATATTGGAGCAATATTTCTACAACACCTAATTTAACATTTTGCAATCATTCCATTTATCTCTCCCCTTACATATTTCCATTTTTTTCTTTCCATTTTTTTAGCTATTTACTAAAAAAAGTTATCTACTAAAACGTGTTCACTTCTTTCCTATTTTTAATGTCACCAACCTATTAGACTTTTGAGTCAACGAAGCGCTCCCTTTGTGATCAGAGAGCGTAACTTTATAACCTCTTTTAGGTTTAAGTATTAACACACACGCGGGCGCCTCCCATATCAATAATCTTCACAAAACAAAAACACACCGTGAAGAATAAGAAGAAGACGAAACCCTAATGGCTTCCTCTGTAATCTCTTCCTCTCCCTTTTTCTGCAAATCCTCCAAGGTTTAACCTTCTTCTTCTTCTTCTTCCTCGGTTTTCACATTTTCAATTGAATCTTATAACTTGTTAATTTTTCTCCAGAACAAGGATTTGGGGCTTTCTTCGTTTCAAAGATCGTCGCAATTATCGGTTCATAGATGTCAGAAGAATTCGATTTCGAGGCAGATCGTCTCCGTGATGGCGCCGCAGAGGTCACCGAGCACCACCGGATCGGTCTCATCTTCTTCTTCGCATCTTTTTGGTTTCTCTTATTTTTCTTTTCTAAAATGGTGTATTTGGTTTGATTCAGGTGAAAACTGGGATGACGATGACGGAGAAGATACTGGCTAAAGCAGCAGACAAGACACAAGTGGTACCTGGTGATAACATTTGGGTTAATGTAGATGTGCTTATGACTCATGATGTATGTGGCCCTGGTGCCTTTGGTATCTTCAAGAGAGAGTTTGGTGAAAAAGCCAAGGTACTAAATGCATTGCTTGTCTTGTGTTGTTGAGTTCTAGAAATGATAATTGCTTTCTCTGGTTTTTACTATCTATAGTGACGAGAGATAGTTTTGAATCTACCTGTGATTATATTATGTTGCTTTGTTTTCAGCTAATTTTTGAGAAGCTTTTGCTCAATTTTGTATGTTTGTCGCTTTTTTGCTGTTACTAATGTTTGATTGTTACTTAACATTTTGAAGGTTTGGGATTCAGAGAAGATTGTTGTTATACCTGACCATTACATATTCACAACTGACAAGCGTGCAAACCGTAATGTCGACATTATGCGGGAACACTGCAGGGAGCAGAACATCAAGTATTTCTATGATATCACTGACCTTGGAGATTTTCGGGTATGATTGTTTTTGAACTTTCCATGGATGGCGCAGAAACTCTGCCTCATCCTCGCTCATGTAATCTTTCTTGGTTTTTTTTATCAAGTTTAATGATTTTTTTTCCCTATCATCTGTAGGCTAATCCTGACTACAAAGGTGTTTGCCATGTTGCACTTGCACAAGAAGGTCATTGCAGGCCAGGAGAGGTAACACCGATCGATTTCTTTCACTGTTAACTATTGGCTTTTTTTTGTTTCTGTTTTGGTTGATATATTTTCTTATTGTAGGTTCTGTTAGGAACAGACTCACATACATGTACCGCTGGAGCATTTGGTCAATTTGCTACAGGAATTGGAAACACTGATGCAGGCTTTGTGTTAGGCACTGGAAAAATCCTCCTTAAGGTTTGTGTAGTAGCTGACACCTGTTTTGCTATCCGACGTGCTTAACCTTGACTATGGTTTCTGAAGTTCGTATCCTGATTTCTCAGGTTCCACCAACAATGAGGTTTATCTTGGATGGTGAAATGCCCAGTTATTTACAAGCAAAGGATCTGATTTTGCAAGTGAGTTTTATATGTCTTGAAGCATTAATTTGATTTTCTAGCTCCTAAAATCCTTTACAGGACAATGTTGATAATAGTAGTACGTACTACCGTATGAGGGTGGTAGGTATGCAACTATTGATATGCTCTAGTCATGTCTTCACCAAATTGTGTATTATTGTGAAGTTATTTTCCATTATATCTTGATAGTTAAGAGGTTTTTACTTTTCCTCTTTTGGATCTTGAACTTGCTTCCGATTTTGTAGATCATTGGTGAAATATCTGTTGCTGGTGCAACTTACAAGACAATGGAGTTCAGTGGCACGACTATTGAAAGTTTGACTGTAAGAAATTAGTTTGTTTTTCTGCATCATCGATTTCTTTTTTCTATGGGAATAAATACAATGATTTTTTGTGTCCGATAACTTACACTTTTCCTTGCTTCAACCTATTTGGCTGCTAGATGGAAGAAAGAATGACATTGTGCAACATGGTTGTGGAAGCTGGAGGAAAAAATGGAGTCATTCCTCCTGATGCGACGACATTAAATTACGTGGAGGTATGTATTCTGTCTTCTTTTCTGTAAAATGACCTTTTGTCAATTAAAATGTTAATTTATATATTTTATATCTTTGCAGAATAGAACCTCTGTGCCCTTTGAGTCAGTATATAGTGATGCAAATGCAAGGTATAGTGGTCAGATGGCACCCTAGATTTATAAATCGTGAGCATTATAATTATGGAGCCTGATATCTCTACTGTTCATATGAGTTATGCAATTGTATATAATGGCATCTCCTCCAGTATATTTTTGTGCTTTGGTTGTGAGCAATTTTGGTTATTGTTTGCTTTCTACTGTTACCTCTCTGTAGTTTAGCCTCTTCTTAAAATCATAGTTTTTTTGGTTTTATCCATAGCTTTGTCGCAGATTACAGATTTGACGTGTCAAAGCTTGAGCCTGTGGTAGCTAAGGTGGGTGGGTTACCTTGATTACAAATAGAAACATTGAGTTATTTTTGCTACTTCAGGTTATTATAACTGATTTTTCTGTTGTCTATGTTTCTATAGCCTCATTCTCCTGACAACCGAGCTCTAGCAAGAGAATGCAACGATGTGAAAATTGACAGAGTATACATTGGTTCTTGTACTGGTGGGAAGACGGAAGATTTTATGGCTGCAGCGAAACTTCTACATGCATCAGTAAGTTCCCACTTGCTGTTTGTGTCGTTGTCGACATGTTATCAGTGTTTAACTCGATTTTGAACAAAAGGCTATTCTTCAAACTCTCTAAAAAACATTTTCGTCTTCTGTTTGTAATTCGAAGCAGAGACTTCACCCAATTGATATGTTTAAAAGTTTAAAACAGCCTGCTATAGTTTCCGTATCTCTCTGCAATCACTGTTATGCCTTTTTTTTGCTCGTCTCTATTGACTCGATTGTGCTAGATTTTGTTTTTGGTATTAGGATTTAGGAAACCTTGTTTATTCTTTGTATAAGGTTCTTTTTCGATTTTTGACAACCTTTTATCTTGTTGCCATTTATCCTCATGAATTTAATCTTGGCTGTGTATTTGCAGGGAAAGCAGGTCAAAGTCCCAACTTTCCTTGTCCCGGCTACACAAAAGGTTAGCACTCACTACAATTTCGACATTGTTACCATCTCTAAAGTGCTTCTGTTTGATCACAGAATACAAAATATCAAAAGTCCATTTTTTTTTATGGTTGGTTATTATCTTCTTCAGGTGTGGATGGATGTTTATGCTCTACCAGTGCCAGGAGCAGGTGGAAAGACATGTGCACAGATATTCGAAGAAGCCGGATGTGACACACCAGCCAGTCCTAGCTGCGGTGCCTGCCTTGGTGGCCCAGCGGACACCTACGCACGTCTCAATGAACCTCAAGTACGCAACCACATCCACCCATTTCTTACTAACTCTTTATATAGTCTAGTAAATAAACAATTTCATATAGCGAGAGAGACTGACAAAAGGGGCTTACGTGTGTTATTATAAGGTGTGTGTGTCGACAACAAACAGGAACTTCCCAGGAAGAATGGGACACAAAGAAGGACAGATTTACTTGGCTTCTCCTTACACAGCTGCAGCCTCGGCTCTAACCGGCCGTGTCACTGACCCCAGGGAGTTCTTGCAGTAAGTAGTAGTGGCTCATATTGGCTTTTTCGCCTAAAAAAAATCCAAATGCTGCACCTGTGAACTTATCATATCTGATATGTATGTATTTTTATTTTTAGTTCGAACTTTGATGGTTTGAGTTTGAAAGAATAAAAGAGATTTTAAGATGGAATTGTATTGTGTATGAGTTAAGTATCTTGTTACTTGACATTGTCAATAATAATAATAATAATCATCCTTTACACATTTCACTAGGATGATAACATTAGACAAGTTATATATAATAGTTATATACTCTCTTTGTCCCATATTATAGAGGATTTTAAAAAATATTTGTTTTAATTGTCGATTGTTAATTTCAAGATACACCGGTTAAATTTTTTAAAATATTATTGGTTGAAACTCATAAAAAAATTGTGCAATTAATAAAATAATATATTTAAAATTAACAATTAATGTGTTTTCTTAAAGTTTGTGAAAAACTTCAAATACCTTTTAATATGGGACTAGATATGGACCCGCACGTACGTGCGGTTTATTTTTTGTAATTTTTAAATAATAAGATATATTAACAAATTTAAATATTTAAAGTTATTTGGTAAATCATATATTATAATTGTCAATTTTAATTATATGTTTGTGATATCTTGTGTCATAAAGTAAATGAATATATTTTATAAATTTTTATGTTCTTATGATGATGACCCGAATTATATGTTTGTGATCTCTTGAATTATATAAATATATCCCAAAAATTATGTTTGATAATTTCCAACCCTTCACAAAAACTACACATATATATTATACATAAATTAAAATTGATTTCAGTCTCATAACAATTATTATTCGTGATTTTAATTTCGATTTGTGATTTTTAATGACCCGTTACAAAAATTAAAATAAGTGGAGATCATAATTGTTATTCATATTTGATGTTAAAAATTTTAAATCTACGATTATCCCTAGATTCAATTCTGAAATTAATTCGTAAAAATTGTCTTACTTTATTAATAAATTATTTTGTAATTAATTTTTTTAGATATTATTATTTGATTTATTATTTTTAACCTTTTGAAATTGAAAGTGTTTATTTTTTATTTTGATATTAATAATATTTTCCTTTTCTTTTTTGAATAGTTTTGTTTATTTTTTTGTTTCCCATTTTAATGTTGAAACTAATATATTTTCTTTTTTGTTTTCTTTGAATTTAAACATAACCATAGATATTAAATTGTGATATTATTGTTTCTAAAAGTAAATATTTTATTTCGAAATTTAAATGCGATTTTAAATGTGCTATTATTTTTTTCCTAATTTATTGTTTTCCGATTTGAATTTTTGAAACAAATTCTAAATGGGTCTATTGGGCTTTGTTAATATCCTTTTTGCAAAACAACTTAAACGATGTAGTTTTATTTTTTAATCAAATCATAGGTTATAGAGTTTTTATACAATGGCATTTCATTGTAAATACAATTTTTTTTTTGTCTTCTTTGTAAAAATGATTTCCTTTTAATAGTATAGATGGAGGTGTATTCAATTTATAATTTTTAGTGATTTGTGTTAATCATAAAAATGTCTTTTTAAAATCCACTATTATTGGATATGTGATTTTAGAATTCATCATCAAATCCACTGTTATTGGAAAAAAACTTAAACAATGGTGTTTTCAAATGGTGTAGTTTTGTGAAATATAATTTAAATGGTGTAGTTTTGTGAAATATAATTCAAATGGTGTAGTTTTATAATTCTCCCTAAATAGAATCGCAAAATACATTAACCAAAAACAAATGATTCTAAGAATTCTAATAATCATTATAAATCATACTCCCAATAACACCCTCGCTTATATATTAACTAGATTCTTACCCGTACCCACACGGAAGTAATATTTACAAAATATTAATTTGATATAATTTTTAATTATTTTTTTGTTAGTGCATGTTGAATAAATTTTTTAATCATATATATATATATATATAGGGAAAAACGCCAAAAAATTCCCCAACTTACAAAAAAAAGCCGTTTAATTCCTCTACTCACGTTTTTGCCATTTTATTCCCCAATTTTTAACCGTCAAACAATAAAACCCATACAAACATTGACCAAACCATTTTATACCCTATTAAAGTCAAACGTTAAATCTCCGTTAATAAACGTTAAATATCAAAACGTCTCCGTTTTTAAGATTGTAAAATCGACAGAAATTCCCAAATCTCTTAGAACCCTAATTCTCTAAATCGGTTAATCTTCTCGATTTCTTCTCCACCGACAATGAACTTGAGCTGGGTACGGTACAAGATTTTAATATTATTCTTTTGATCCCTCTTGTTCATTGATATGGTATGTGGTGAAAACTCGTGTTTCATCCTTCTTTGAAACTGATTTGTCTTTGTGTTGTTTGTGATTTATCATTGGGTTCATATGTGTGGAATTGGTATCTTTTGATGTCTCGATTCGATTGATTTGTCTTATGAAGTTATTGTGTATAATTTTACCGTTTTGTTTAAAAAAATCTCTGGAAAGTTTCGAGTTTCTTCACAATTTATTCGAATCAGATCTAGAGAACAAAGAAGCTAAACAAAGAATTGATACGAAATGATCTTGTTATCGTCGGAATTATATCTTTCTGTCTTGTTCGAAAGTAAGAAAAGAAGGAGAAGAGGTTCACGGCCAAAATCTCCGTCGTCGAAATCTGATTACATAGTTAAGAAGAAGACGACGAAGAAAGAAGGAGAAACGGCTGATGTTGTGGTGGTTAAAGTGAAAGTAGCCGAGGGAGAAGAAGAAGAAGATTCACGGTGGTCCGTTCTGATTACAGAGTTTGAAGAAATTTTCCTCTCATGGCATAATAACGTTTAAGGATTTAGGTTTGGTAGATTTGGGGATTTTTTTAAAGAGTTAAAACGACGACGTTTCGTCATTTTTGTTTTAATTTTAACAAAACACTAAACACAGTCGTTTTGATATTTAACGTTTATTAACGGAGAGATTTAACGGTTGACTTTAATAGGGTATAAAATGGTTTGGTCAATGTTTGTATGGGTTTTATTGTTTGACGGTTAAAAATTGGGGAATAAAATGGCAAAAACGTGAGTAGAGGAATTAAACGGCTTTTTTTTGTAAGTTGGGGAATTTTTTGGCGTTTTTCCCTATATATATATGTATCTTCTAGTATTAAAAATATATTTTTTTATAGATCATAAAGAGAAATTCACAAAACTACACCCTTTCAACCCTCCCTTCACAAAACTACACCTAATTTAATATTTTCACAAGTTTACACCTTTTCAAAATTTTAAAAGCTTGATTTATCCTTTAAAAAATTACCAAAATTAAAATATTTTTTTTGGGGTTCGCTAATTGGTGTTTAGGGTATAATATTAAGGGGGTAAGATTGTTTGGGTAGAGTTTATTTGGATTTAATTTTGAGTGATTAGGTGTAGTTTTGTGAAGTATTTTGGAAATGGTGTAGTTTTGTGAAATGTAATTCAAATGGTGTAATTTTATAATTCTCCCTATCATAAATGATGTATGATATATTTTGACATGTCGCAAAATTGTGCAAGACGTCACACAAATGTATCTAAAAATATTAAAAATTTATATTTTTTAAAAAAATTTGGATGATTTTGGTTTTTTATTTACATCATCAGTTTGAATATTCTAAAAAATAATGAAAATATTTTTAAAAAATGAAAATATATCATTAATATAGTACGAAGGATTATCATAAAATTAAAATACTTATAATATTTTATATTTTCATTATGTTACCTATTTATTTTTATTTTAGGTTTTTAAGTGTAATCCTATTAATTAAGAATATTTTTATATTTATATTTTTAAATTTTTGAATTTCGTTTTGTAATCCTATTAGATAGGAATGTTTTTTATTTTTTTTAATCAAATTATTTTATACTAAAATTTATACAATGACATTACATGTAATTAAAAGAAAATTTAAAGGTTTATCAAAATTTGTCCTTCCCAATTAATAGTATAGATTAATCATTATAATTCACTACAATTCTTTTTAAACTCTACTCAAATATAACAAATCTCAAGATTTTTACGATCAACAAACTTTATGAAAATCGGACTCCCAATAACTCTGCTTAGAGCATGTGCATCAAGAATATTTTAAAGGTGTTAAGGTATTTTTGTATGTATTTTGATTGATTAAATAAATAAAAAATGTGTATTTAAATCCAATTAAGTAAGCACCGCGGCTTAATTAAGAGTTTTTGGATACCTTTAGCGACGACACGTGGCTACATGTGGTTGGCCCAAAAAAAATGTTAATTGAAGGTGCTCTTCATCGCTCATATCTCTTCTCTTCGATCTCAGATCGAATTTTTCAGATTCACCGGCCATTCACATTTCGTCGAAGACGTGGTTCTCTCCTCGAGAAACTGGTCTGCCAAGGAAAGGATTAGGAGTTCCGGTACAAGTCGTCGTCGAAAGGTCTCATCTTGGTTGTGAGGTTTAGTTTCATATCTTAACCTAATGGGCCTGCGGAATTCGTTAATGGGCCTAATCGCAAAAGGCTCATTAAGCTAAGGCTTATAAAAGGGAAAAGCCTCTTAAGTCTTGAACTAACTTCTGCACATTCTGTTACAACAAGAAAAAAACAGAGAGAGAGAGAAGGAAGTCTTCATCGCCGGAAAAGAAGAGCTCGACATCGGAGGGATCGCCGGAGCCGTCTTCTTAGAGACCATCGTCGCTGCTTGTAACCTCTGCTAATCTCTATATCTCTTTGTAGTTACCTGTAACAAAGAGACATTAGGTGATTAAGAGAGGAAGACTATAAGCCACGGACCGGAGGCTATTTCCGGTCAATATAGTGCAACGTCGGCGAAAGCCGACCCCTGAGAGGTAGCCATTGTTGGGTGAACTCAGGGTAACCAAGTTCTTGTGTCAATTTAGTATTAGGTATAATCAACAATCAAGAACAAGCGTGATCATAGATAAGCCAAGGTCAAGAACAGAACATTAACAAGTGGTATCAGAGCTAAGGTTCAGAGACTTAGAAGCAAGGTTTAAAGATCAAGATAGTGCAAAGAAGATAAGCAAGTCAAGGTTCGAAACTTATCTGCGGGTCTGTGTGTGTTTGCAAGCTGCTTGGTCTTCAAGGTTCAGCTTCTGATTCAAGGATCATGGTGGATGATAAGATGATCAAGACGCGGGTTAAGGTTGATAGATTTGATGGGACTGGGGATTTTTCTCTGTGGAAGGTTAGGATGATGGCTCATTTAAGTCTTCTTGGACTGAAAGATATTCTCACAGACGAGGATATGTGGAAAGAACCTGATACAACACAATCAGAAGTAGAATCAGCAACAGCAATCACACAAGATGGTTCTACAGACACTACAATAGTTGCTAAGGTTAAAGATCCTGTCAAGGTGGAAAAATCTGAGAAAGCAAAGAGCATCATTATACCAAATGTTGGTGATCATGTTTTAAGGAAGATTATAAGCTCGTGAGACAAGCTGCATCTATGTGGAAGACACTCTGGACAAGTTGTATCTTGAAAGCACTCTACCAAACAGAATATATCTACAGCTAAAGTTCTACACATTCAAGATGCAAGAATCTAAAAACATTGATCAGAATGTTGATGATTTCCTCAAGTTAGTTTCAGACTTAGGAAACATTGGAGTCAGTATTTCTGAAGAAGTCCAAGCCATTTTACTAATGAGCTCCATGCCCTTCAAATATGACCAGCTAAAAGAGACTCTCAAGTATGGAAGAGAGACACTGAGCTTAAGTGAGGTTATAGGCTCGACCAAATCAAAAGAAAGAGAACTCTCGGAAGGTAGCAAGTCCTCAAAAGGACAAGCGGAAGGCTTGTTTGTATCCGATGAGCAGAGGCGGTGTCCGAAAAGAAGGAGCATCATTACGAGTAAAGGAAAAGGCAGAATGCGTTCCAGGAGCAAGTCCGGGAACGGAGCGAAAAGAAGGACAAGGGTCGCTTTGTCTGTGGCAAAGAAGGCCACTGGAAAAGAGATTGTCCAGAAAGAAAGGTTCAAGGCAGTGTTAATTTGGTAATGAAATTTCATGGTTCCTTGGTACTTGAGAATCCGGATAATCGATCATCGGCCATTACGGAGCCAATGACTTTATCACCTGGGATTCGAAATCCGAAGATGATTGGGTCTTAGATTCAGGAAGTAGTTATCACATAACCCATAACAAGGATCTCCTATTTGATCTAGAGGAGTTCAAAGGAGGAAAGGTGTTGATGGGTAATAACACATTCAGTGAGATTAGGGGTATTGGGAAAGTCAGGATCATTAATAATGAAGGGCTAAGTGTGATATTGACTGGAGTCAAATACATGCCTAAAATGGGCAGGAACCTAATCTCCTATGGCTGTTTAGAGAAAGCTGGCTGCAAGTATGAAGGAGAGGATTTCATTGTTAATTTCCGTCTCAAAAAGGATGGAACAAAGGTCTTGTCTGGTAAATATGATGATGGACTCTACTACCTAGAAGGCACAGTTCCATGTGGAGAAGTCAACTCTGTCAAGAGTGCCTATGATCCAGCTAAGAAATGGCACTCAAGGTTAGGTCACATGAGCCAGAAGAACATGGAAAGAATGGTAAAGGATGGGTACATATCAAATGTGGATGTGAAGAATTTGAGTTTATGTGAAGATTGTGTATTAGGAAAATCCCACAAACAAAGCTTTCCTAAAGCTAAACACACTTCTAAGAATGTGCTGTATTACATTCATTCAGATTTATGGGGATCACCATCAGTGACTCCAAGTCTTGGAGGGAACCAATACTTTGTGACATTCATAGATGACTTCTCAAGGAAGGTGTGGATCTATTTCCTAAGGACAAAGGATGAAGCCTTCCAGAACTTTTCAGAATGGAAGAGTCTAGTTGAAAATCAGACAGGGAAGAAAATAAAGGCTTTAAGGACTGATAATGGTTTAGAATTCTGCAACTCAAGGTTTGATCAGTTGTGCAAGCAATCTGGAATAGGAAGGCACAAAACATGTGCTTACACGCCACAACAAAATGGAGTTTCAGAAAGAATGAACAAAACCATCATGGAAAAGGTGAGATGTATGTTAGCTGAAAGTGGCATGGAAGAAAGGTTTTGGGCTGAAGCTGCAAGTACAGCAGTTTATTTGATAAACAGGTCACCTAGTTCTTCAATTGATTTCAAGGTACCATAAGAGTTATGGTCTGGAAACAAGCCAAACATATCTCACCTAAGAAGGTTTGGTTGTGCAGCATATGTTCATGTTACACAATCTAAGATCAGTCCAAGAGCAGTGAAAGGCTACTTTGTAGGGTATCCACAAGGCACAAAAGGTTTTAAGGTATGGGTACCTGAGGAGCTTAAGTGTGTGGTCAGTAGGAATGTTGTGTTTCATGAGGAAGAGGTTTTCAAGAATACACCAGTCATTACTACTCAGGGTGAAAAGGAGAAAGGCAAGGCAAAAAAGAAAGTCACATTCAGTCCTATTCTGGTCAGAGGACCTACAGAATCTGCTCACAGTTCAGGTGGAGTAATTCATAGTTCAGGTGGAGCAGAGGTGATTGGGTCAGGTGGAGCAGAGCAGGATGTGAACAGTGGATCAGATTCAGAAATTCAGGCCAGCCAGAGTTCAAATCAGAGTGAGTCAACTACAGTTTCAGAAAGTGCCACATAAGAAACAGAGGAGTTTAATGAAGCAGTTTCAGAAACTGAAGTTATAGAAGACCTAGATAACTATGTGCTAGCAAGGGATAGGGTAAGAAGGGAAAGGAAACTTCCATCAAAATATGATGATTTTGACGTGGTTGCTTATGCCCTATCAGCAGCTAAGGACATAGACACTGATGAACCAGACACATATACTGAAGCTATGAGAAGTGCGGACGGAGAGGAATGGACTGCAGCTCGTGGAGAAGAAATGGACTCTCTTCACAAGAATCACACTTGGGATTTTGCAAAGAGGCCGAGAAAAGAAAAGAGTTATTGGGCTGCAGATGGATTTTCGAAGGAAACCCGGAATTCCAAATGTAGAAAGCTCAAGGTATAAAGCAAGGCTAGTAGCTAAGGGTTATTCACGAGGTAGAAGGAGTTGACTACACGAAGTGTTTGCACCGGTAGTGAAACATGTTTCTATAAGAATTATGTTATCACTTACAGATCAACTTTGACCTAGAGCTGGAACGAGTTAGACGTAAAAACAGACCTTTCGCATGGTACTTTGGATGAGGAGATCTACATGGAACAGCCAGAAGGCCACAAAGAGAAGGGAAAAGAAAACATGGTTTGTCTTTTGAAGAAATCTCTCTATGGGTTAAAGCAATCTCCTAGGCAGTGGAACAAAAGGTTTGATGGATTCATGAAAGAGCAGGGTTTTGTTCAGACAGTTCATGATCCGTGTGTCTACACAAAGGGGTCTAAGATACAGGAAATGGTCTACTTATTGATCTATGTGGATGATATGCTTATTGCATCTCAGGATTCAAAGAAGATTCAGAAGTTAAAAGACAGCTTGAGCAGTGAATTTGAGATGAAGGATTTGGGGCCAGCTACCAGAATCCTAGGCATGGACATCATCAGAGATAGACAAAAAGGGACATTGAAACTCTCTCAAGGAAAGTATTTGGAGAAGGTTCTGAAAACTTTCAATATGCTTGACTGCAAACCAGTTATCACACCACTTGGTTCACAGTTCAAGCTCAAGAGTTTGACTGAGGAAGAGTTAAAGAGAGAGGCTAGTCACATGGCAAACGTACCATACGCAAGCGCAGTGGGTAGTCTCATGTATGCCATGGTTGGCTCAAGGCCAGATTTAGCACATTCTGTGGGAGTTGTTAGTAGGTTCATGGCAAAGCCAGGCAGGGAACATTGGAAGGCAATCCAATGGATTTTGAGGTACATTAAAGGATCTGTTGATAGTGCTCTAACTTTCACTAAAGATACGGGGTTCTCCATGAGGGGTACAAAGTGATGCCGACTACGGCTCGGATTTAGACAGAAGAAGATCTATCACGAGGCTACATTTTTAAGGTTGGTGGGAACACTATCAGTTGGAGATCAGGCCTACAACAAGTTGTGGCTCTATCAACAACTGAATCAGAGTATCTGGCACTGACAGAGGCTGTTAAGGAAGCTATGTGGTTAAGAGGCATGTGTAAGGAACTGGGGTTTAATCATGGAGCAGTCAAGATTCATTGTGACTCACAAAGTGCTTTGGGTTTAGCTAAACATGGGGGTTATCATGAGAGGACCAAACATATGGCCTCTAAGTGTTACTTCATTAAGGATCAGATTACAGATGGGGAGGTTACTATTGCTAAGGTTCATACTAGTGTTAATCTAGCGGATCTGTTAACAAAGAGTGTACCTGGCACCGTGTTGGAGAAAGGGCTCCTTGCCCTTAAGCTGATCCGATGAGCTAAACGCCTAGTCTGCAGGTGTTCTTCTCCGTTCATCACCTCGCAGACAAACAGGCAAAAAGGTCAGAACAAGAATATTAGAGGTTAATGGTTCGTTGTTTTGTCAGAGAACTGAGATCAAGTCTGTATCAGAAAAGTGGGTAAGAACACAGAGGTTGTGGTGGTACTTACTGTTTCAGGTGCAGCGGTAAGTCATCGGGTAATGAGTCTTCAGGTCATCTTCATCTTCGGGTCTTCATCGCCGTCAAGTTCTTCAGGTTTCAGAGGCGTCAAGGTTCAAGCTCCTGAAAAGAGATCACAACAGAGGTTAGAAATCAGAGAGTCATCAGATCTGAAGTCAGAGAGCAAAGGTGTATACTTACTTGTTGAGCTGAGTATTTGTTGGGTCTTCAGAGATGCTCGCCGTCGTCTGTGAGTCTCGCCGTTACTGGATCTAGGGAAGAGGGTCTTTGCATGTCGGTTTTGAGGTCAGAAGCTGAACAGTTGGTGGTCTGTGAGTGAAGAAAAATCATTGTAAAAGGGTGGAGAAGAGAAGAGAGGAAGAAGGGAAGGTCAAGTGACAAAAGGAGAAGTCCGATTCACGGAGGAGCTTGCCGTGAAACGGAGAAGCACGAAGAGGCGATGAGAAAGGCGAAAAGAGAAGACAGGAAGAGAGAGGCGGCCATTAGGGTTTGGAATGAAACCAGGTGGAGATTTGTGAGGTTTAGTTTCATATCTTAACCTAATGGGCCTGCGGAATTCGTTAATGGGCCTAATCGCAAAAGGCTCATTAAGCTAAGGCTTATAAAAGGGAAAAGCCTGTTAAGTCTTGAACTAACTTCTGCACATTCTGTTACAACAAGAAAAAAACAGAGAGAGAGAGAAGGAAGTCTTCATCGCCGGAAAAGAAGAGCTCGACATCGGAGGGATCGCCGGAGCCGTCTTCTTAGAGACCATCGTCGCTGCTTGTAACCTCTGCTAATCTCTATATCTTTTTGTAGTTACCTGTAACAAAGAGACATTAGGTGATTAAGAGAGGAAGACTATAAGCCACAGACCGGAGGCTATTTCCGGTCAATATAGTGCAACGTCGGCGAAAGCCGATCCCTGAGAGGTAGCCATTGTTGGGTGAACTCAGGGTAACCAAGTTCTTGTGTCAATTTAGTATTAGGTATAATCAACAATCAAGAACAAGCGTGATCATAGATAAGCCAAGGTCAAGAACAGAACATTAACATTGGTCATGTTCTTCAGCCTTCCGCCGCCGAAGACGGTGGTGTTCAGGTGGTTTGGATCTCCCCTCTCTCTCTGTAACTACTCTTTACTATTGTAGTTTTAATTTAATGGTTCTTAAGCTTGAGTTTCGTAGCATAGTTTACATTGATTGTTGATGTTCTCTTGTGCTTGCTTTTTGAATTGATAAGTTGAATCGTGTGTAAGTGAAACCAATTACACAAACAGATTTAATCCTTACATTAGCTTGCTTGCTCTGTATAGCTTAAAGTTAAACTATGATCCTTTTCTCTAAACCGCGAAACCTTTTGGTTCACATTGATTCTCTTTTGAAAGGCATTGTAGTGTTAGATGTTCAATATAACATGTTCTTGCTTGCTTTGGTTATGTTTCAAACTATATTATATAACTCTCTTTCGTGATGAATCAGTGACGAAAGTGGGAAGTGCTAAAGTAACTAATGGCCAGTAAAGAACCACTAACTGATATTGAGATGACTTTAAAGACCAAGCTGATCAATAAAATGATTGGTTAAAGTTTGTTTGTGTTATGTTTGTGTTATCTGTTTGTGTTATGTTTATAAAGCTTCGGAAGCTTGAAGAGGCAAGCAATAAAGCTAGAACAGGCAAGTTAGTTCACGTTTATAAAATTTTAACAAAATTAAGTGTGTTTTTGTTATTTCTTTCACCATTTTATCTCTTTTAGTGTATTTTTGTAAACTCTTTCACAATTGGACACCATCTCTTTTAGTTTCTTTTTGTAAACTCTTTCACAATTAAACTCTTTTTTAGTTTGTTTTTGTAAACACATTTAAAAAAAAAATTAAGCAACTCTTTTTAGTCTCTCTTAATGGAGGACAATTTTAACTAAAACTACAAAAATTGCTTATGTATTTCTTTTTGGTATAAATACATACAAATATTAATTAAATATAATTAAGCAACTAAAAATTAGCATCTTTGATGCACATGGTCTTATATATCAATCGGAATATATTTTAGAATCGAAGACATTAAATAGACGATACAACACGATTTATCTTTATTTTGATGAATTTTTTTATCAAAATACCAAACAAAAAAAATAACTAATCAAGACTAAAAATTTAAATAATAAACACAAACTGTTAATTTTGGTAGATTAACGCAATTTTCTTCAAGTTCAATAAATCAAACATCTGTTAACTTTTGTTGAAATAAGTTCAACAAATTTTAAGAAAAATAGATTTTGGAGAAATAAATCAATTAAAGAACTTTAAGTTATTTGTGGATGCCCATAATTCTCTTAGATGTGCGGTCAACTTTTGATAATAACTTAATAGGCGCAAGTGTCCTTGCATTGTGGAAGATAGTTACCAAAAAGAAAAAAGAATAGTGCATATCCACATAAAGTTCATTAAGATAAGAAAGACTACGGGCTTTGGATGCAAACCTCATGGTTTACAAAATATAAGATTTTTTATATATACAATACTAGATAAAGATGTGAGTATACGTGAGATTGTAATATAATATTTCTAAATCCATGGAAATCAAAATAAAACATAAAAAAACCATTTGAATAATATTTTAACAATAATTATATAACAAAAAAAATATTTTAACAATAATATTGTTACATAATTTTTATTGTATGCACTTTATATAACGATTATAAAAAAAATATATCAAAATAATATCCGTATCATATTAAATTACTATCTCAGTTAATGTAACAAATAATATAAAACTTAATTAATTAATATAAAAATTAGTGGAAACTTTTATATTTTTCAGATGCGGGTAAAAATAATGTTATTATTATTCACTCCTGATATTTATATTTTAATTGCTTTTCTTTTTTCGCTTAGATAGTTTCAACTGTTTCAATTTCACTTTTAAAATACACAAAATATGTTGTAAACAAAATAAAATAAAAAAATTAGATTCAAACTAAAATTTAGAAAACATATAATTCTAACAATAAAATTATAATAACCTTCTAAAACATTGATGTAGGTTCAGTATACGAACATCAAACTTATCCATAATTTTGATAATCTCATAAAATATGTATGATAAACAATGACATATATTTCATAAGTAAATATTTTGTGTAATGTTTATTTTGAATGTAAGAATTTTATAAATCTTTTGTTGGAATAAGCTTGAAGCACAAGCAATCCTAAAGAGATTAGGATTAAGAGATATATTTAGGAGTTATCTAAATATATAGTTATGGGAGTTATCCTATTAGGATTATGAGTTATATTTTTCTATATAAGGAGATGCAAAGGTGTTGCATAACTTATGAGTTTAGAGATTGAGAACTTTGAGAGTTCTAAGAGAGAACTTGAGAACTTTAGGTTTTGAGTGAGTTTCCTAAAGATTAATAAAGAGAGTCAGTCTTTATTAAATTGTGTTCGTAATCATTCTCTAGATTCTATAATTGGTATCAGAGCTTATAGATCTTATGGGAGACTTAGTCGTGGCAAATACAAAACCTAAAGAGGGAGGATCTTCGATCAAGTGCCCTATACTGAATACAACAAATTACACTGTATGGGCCATGAAGATGAGGATGCTACTCAAGGTGCATGAAGTTTGGGAGGTAATAGAGACTGAAACTGTCAACGAGAAGAAGAACAACATGGCGATGGCGTTGCTCTTTCAGTCAATACCAGAAGCGCTGCTACTTCAAGTCGGGGAGCTCGATACGGCTAAAAAGATGTGGGAAGCAATCAAAACACGTCACATAGGAGCAAACAGAGTTAAAAAGGCCAGATTGCAGACATTGATGGCGGACTTTGATCGGCTCACGATGAAAGAAACATAAACAATAGACGAGTTTGTAGGCAGACTTTCGGAGATATCATCAAAGTCAGCAGCTTTAGGAGAAGAAATTGAAGAAACAAAGCTAGTCAAGAAATTTCTCAAGAGCTTACCGCGAAAAAAGTATATTACGATCGTGGCTGCTCTAGAACAAGTTTTGGACCTTAAGATTACTGGTTTTGAAGATATTGTTGGTCGTCTAAAGGCATATGAAGAACGTATAACTGATGAGGAAGAACCAAAAGAGGATCAAAGCAAATTGTTATATGCAAACAATGAATCAACAACAAATCCTCGTGATGCCAATAATGACTACGAGAGGAAGAGGCCGAGGAAGAGGCTCCTATTACGAGAGGACGAGGTCTCGGAAGATATAACGGAGCCTATGTAGGTCCAAGAGACACATCAAAGATTACTTGTTTCAGATGCGATAAGGTCGGATACTACGTGTATCAATGCCCTGACAGATTACTCAAGCTTCAAGAAGCTCAAGAAACTGAAAACGATGAAACACATGGAGCGGATGAGCTTATGATGCACGAAATAATCTACTTGAATGAAGAAAAGATAGTGCCAAGCAACTATGAAGAAAAGAATAATGAAGACGACGTCTGGTATCTTGACAACGGAGCAAGTAATCATATGAGTGGTGATAAACACTACTTCTCCTTCATCGATAACTCTATCTCAGGGAAGGTACGTTTTGGTAATGACTCGCGCATCGACATCAAAGGAAAAGGAACCATAGAGTTTACGGACAGAAACGGTGAGCCAAGAAAGATAATCGATGTCTATTACATACCAGAGCTGAAAAGTAATATTATTAGTCTTGGTCAATCTACGGAGTCTGGCTATGATGTGAGAATGAAAGGAGAAGCTCTTACAATGCATGATAAGGAAGGCAATCTGATAGCGAAGACAACACGATCCAAGAACCGCCTTTACAAAGTACGAATGGGGATAAAAGAGGTTGTGTGTTACCTCTCTACGCAACTAAGTGACTCAAGTAAGTGGAACTCAAGATTGGGCCACATAAACCTAGATACGATGAGAACAATTATATCTCTTGAGTTGGTTACTGGAGTACCGAAAATAGAAATCGAGCCAAAGGTGTGTGGATCATGTTTACTTGGGAAGCAAGCTAGGAAACCTTTTTCGAAGGCCGCAACATATCGAGCAAAGAAGATACTAGATCTAGTACATGGAGATCTTTGTGGTCCTATCACACCAAGTACAAGAGCACGAAATCGATATATCTTGGTAATCATTGATGATTACTCAAGATACATGTGGATATCTCTGTTGAAGGAGAAAAACGAGGCCCTCTACAAGTTCAAAACGGTCAAACACTTAGTTGAGCAAGAAACAAAGACGAGTATCAAGACGTTTAGAACAGACAGAGGAGGAGAGTTCGTATCTCATGACTTCAATGCGTTTTGTGAAGAATCATGCATCAAACGCCATCTTACAGCTCCGTACAGTCCACAACAAAACGGAGTTGTTAAGAGACGTAACCGTACGTTAATGGAGATGACCAGAAGCATTATGAAACATATGGCAGTTCCAAACTATCTTTGGGGGGAAGCAGTACGACACTCAACTTATCTACTTAACCGTATAGCAACGAAAGTGGTTAAAGATCGAACTCTGTACGAGGTGTTCCGAGGAAAGAAACACAACATTAGCCACTTAAGAGTTTTCGGATGCATAGGATATGCTAAAGTAGACGCGAAGTTCTTGAGAAAGCTTGACGACAGATCTCGTATGCTGGTTCATCTTGGAACAGAACCCGACTCAAAGGCTTACCGAATGTTTGATCCACATACACAAAAGATCATAGTAAGTAGAGATGTCGTGTTCGATGAGGCGAAAGGTTGGAACTGGAGCTCGAACTCAAGAGATCAAAACAGAACAGAGGATTTTAAAGTCGAGTTTGGCACGTTTGGGAATCATGGGTTACATGAGACAAATTTGGTCGAGAGTAAAACAAAGATGAAACAACTCGAAGAAGAAGAGCACACAAGAGAAGTAAACGAAGAAGAAGATGACGATAGTGAAGAAGAAGAAGAGGACGCGACTCAAGATGAAAGTGCATCAGGTCTAAGAAGGTCCACACGAGTCAAAACACAACCCAAATATCTTGAGGACTACATGTTGTTTCTTGCCGAAGAAGAAGGGGAGCGTTTGCTTATGTGTCAAAACAGGTATGCTTTGAAGATCTTAGAAGAAGCTGGCATGAGAGACTGCAATTTTGTACACGTCCCGTTGGAATCAGGCTTGAAACTGTCCAAAGCCGAGGAAGAGAACGAGATTGATGCAACAGGATATAGAAAGATCATTGAATGTTTTCGATATCTACTTCATACGAGACCTGATTATTCATATTGTGTGGGCGTATTAAGCAGATATATGGCTAGTCCAAGAGTATCTCATGGTGCAGCATTAAAGCAGTGTCTCAGGTACCTAAAAGGAACTTCATCATTTGGACTCACCTTCGAGATGTCAGGAAGGAATGCTACGGGATTGGTGGGCTATAGTGACAGCAGTCACAATGTAGATCCTGATGATGGCAGGAGCACAACATGACACATATTCTATCTTGGAAGCAGCCCAATTACATGGTGCTCTCAGAAGCAAGATACAGTGGCTTTATCGTCATGCGAAGCAGAGTTTATGGCAGGTACAAAAGCAGCAAGACAAGTCATTTGGCTCCAAGATTTGCTGCAAGAAATCGTTGGGCCTTCACACGAGAAGACAATCATACGGGTTGACAATAAATCAGCCATCTCTCTTACTAAAAATCCGGTATTTCAAGGGCGAAGCAAACATATTCATACAAGGTATCATCTTATAAGAGAATGTGTTGAGAAAGGGCTAATGAAGGTTGAGCATGTACCCGAAAGTGAGCAGAAGGCGGACATACTAACCAAAGCTCTAGGAAGAATCAAGTTCAGTGGAATGCGTGATCTCATTGGCGTACATGATGTGGAAGGAAAAGACTTCAAGCTTAAGGGGGAGAATGTTGGAATAAGCTTGAAGCACAAGCAATCCTAAAGAGATTATGATTAAGAGATATATTTAGGAGTTATCTAAATATATAGTTATGAGAGTTATCCTATTAGGATTATGAGTTATATTTTTCTATATAAGGAGATGCAAAGGTGTTGCATAACTTATGAGTTTAGAGATTGAGAACTTTGAAAGTTCTAAGAGAGAACTTGAGAACTTTAGATTTTGAGTGAGTTTTCTAAAGATTAATAAAGAGAGTTAGTCTTTATTAAATTGTGTTCTTAATCATTCTCTAGATTCTATTTTGTCGTATTTGCTAATTTAACAAAATCATTGTGATTCTATAGCTAAAATTTGCAAGCAATTTTGACCAAAATTTTATTCCAGAAAGGTAATTATTTTCTTTCTTTTAAATTTATATGAAACTTATGATTAAAGATTGTAGTTGTAATTACAATTCTATTGTTGTTGTGAAACTTGTTAACAATCTATATATTTTTTATGTAATTTCCTTTTCCTTTTAGGATTGAAGTTGTATTATATTTTTTGATTAATTTCAACTTGATATAAAATATTGAATAATATAACTAACTTAATATTTAACTATTTTCATTTACGTAACATTAAGACTAAGTTATATTATATAATTTACTTTTAGGTACTACATTGTAATCTTATTATAACTTAGAAATTATTATAATATTATTTAAAGATAAGTATTGAAAATTATAATTAATTTCATGTTAATGTTATCTTTTTTTCGTTTTATTTCTAAAAAATAATTTTTAAATTATAATTTGCGACTTATTAATCCTAATGTACTTGTTTAAATATGATTTGATTGAAATTTAAAAAATATATATTTATCTTAATATATTTGTGATACCCGATTTATGAAATGTGATATATATGTGGAGAGGTTTAAGAGAATTGATTTGGCTACCTATGTTATCAAAGTGTACTTATTTTTCCGATCACTTGTCGTAGAGAACTCCACAATTAAACGTGCTTGGTCTAGAGCAATTTGGGGATGGCTGACCTTCCGGGAAGTGATTTCCAGAATCGTGCGAGCGAGGAAAAAACACGTGGAAATATCATGTGGTGATTGCAGGGTCAACAATGACGTCTCTAGAATCTCACGGAATAACCGACCGACCGTCGATCGAGAGTGGGGCCCATGGTCCGAGATAACATGCATGGGTGGCTCACAAACGATGGCGGGTCGAGATCGTTACAATATTTGTTTAAACATAATTGGTTGAAAAAATTTAATACGTGTAAAAATCTTAACGGTAAAACATAACACATGTCGCAATCTTGTAAGTTACTAAGTTTTGAAATAGCTTTTTATGATAAGATATATGTTAAAGTATGCTTCTTTTTATTTGGTGTTTTATCATTTATCGCATGACATATATATTATAAAATTATATAATTAGTAACATAATATATATATAAAAATAAAATTAACCAATATATATTTATTTAATTTTGTATAACATAATTACACTAAAATTACCCCGTATGAGCATGTGTTATTGCGGTCTTATATATATATTTCTTTTAAGTTAGGTTTAGATATCTTTCTATTTGTTTTTCTGTTGACCATCTTCTCTCTTTAGCATTATACTCAAAAATTTTGTTGACTAGTTCTAATTAGATATTTCTTAATATATTCAATATTTTATTATATATATTTCTTTTAAGTTAGTTTTAGATATATTTCTATTTGTTTTTCTGTTGACCATCTTCTCTTTTTAGCATTTTACTCAAATTTGTGTTGACTAGTTATAATAAAATATTTCTTAATACATTCAATATTTTTATTATATATACACTACATATAACTTGTACATTACCAAGGCATAACAAATCTACACTCTAACAATATTTTAATTTCCATCATATCATCATTAAAAATGACAAAGGCCACATTTCTTACTATTTTTCTAGTGGTTCTCGTTCTAGGTTAGCTTTCCACTTAAAACATATCAAAATATTTCTTCATTTCTTCAATGACAAGTACTTAATAATTTATGTGTGTAATTTAAATGGTTTTTTTTTTTTGATGTTAGGGATGATGACAGAAGAGACACAAGGACAAGAAATGTGTCATGACTACATAAGATATCCAGAAGGATGTATACCTGAACGGTGTCACCAAGATTGTCGCATGAAGCATCCCACAGGAGGTGGTGACTGTATGCCATCAAGCAAGACATGTCAATGTGGTTATCCTTGCTAAAAAATTTGATTTCTCTTTATTATCTTTCATAAACTACATCTACAATTATATGATAATAATAATAATAATAATAATAAAATACTGAAATTACAATCAATCTTTCTGTTATTGTACCCTTGTTTACATTAGCAATATAATATTTTTTTCTTCAACGTAAAAAAATTGAAATGACCATTTTTCTATTTGTTGAAAAGGTCCTCTGAATTTTAATTATTTTCCTAGCTTCTTTCTAGTTTTCTTACAATTAGAAGTTACGGTAAAACTTGTAAATTTAGTTAGTAGAATTTTATCCGCGTCTAAATAATGGAGTCATAAAAGGAAACAAAAATATTATTAATATCAAAATAAAAAATAAACATTTTCAATTTAAAACAAGTTAAAAATAATAAATCGAATAATAATATCTAAAAAATTAATTACAATTATGATATACACATATTTTAATTTTCGTAACGGGTCATTAAAAATCACAAATCGAATTTGAAATCACGAATAATAATTGTTATGAGACTAAAATCAATTTTAGTTTATATATAATATATATGTGTAGTTTTTGTGACAGGTCGAAAAATATCAAACATAGTTTATGAGATATAATTATATAATCCAAGAGATCACAAACATATAATTTGGGTCGTCATCATAAAAAAAAAAAAAAATTTACATTATATTCATTTATTTTATGACACAAGATACCACAAACATATAATTAAAATAGACATTTTTTAACATATTATTTACCAAATAATTTTAAATATATAAATTTGAAAATATATCTTATTATTTAAAAATTACAAAAAATTAAACCGCACGTACGTGCGAGTCCGTATCTAGTTTAAAAAGTAAAAAAGCTACACACGAAACTAAATGAATTCGCAAAATGTTAAAATAAAATGATATAAAATTAATAATTATTTTTAGCAAATTAAAATGTTATATTTAATTGTATCTTATTAACATTATTATTTTCATATAATGAATCATCACATCGTCTATATAGTGCTCATGGATTCGATTCTCGGTAATTTACGCCATTTAACATATCATCATCGTTGGTCTAGGGAAAAATTGCAAAATAAAACCTAAAGTTTGAACATTTCGACAAAAAACACAAAAAATTGAGTTCCTTATTAAAACACGAACTAAATTTATGATCAAATTTAAACACTAAAGTATTGTTTTAAGTAAAAAACCCTTATATACAGTGAAACGACGAGTTTTAGATTCCGTCTAATATTTAACTCCGTTAAATCATATGAATTTTTTGCTTAAAACAATATTTTAATGTTTAAATTTGAATATAAATTTCGTTCATGTTTTAGTATGGAACTCGGTTTTATTTGAGTTTTTTTTCGAAATGTTTAAATTTTAGGTTTTAATTTGTAATTTTTCCGCCTATGAAATATTAAACTTAATAGAAATCTCGAATTTTTATTCGGTCGGTGATACTCTTTTACCAGCTAGGAGAATATGCTTGAGTTTGATGAATTCTTTTTGACTGGGTTCTATGGCTTCATATGACTTAACAGTTGTTGAAGATTGGTGATAATTCAGCTCAAACTTTAGGTGCTCAAACCGGACTGGTATAGTCATTGGTTTAGTCTAATTAAGTTGGCATTGGTTTAGATGTTGGTTTAGTTAGATTAGGCTTGGTTTATGATTAGTTAATAATCAGCTAAATTGTGTTGTAACAAGTAGTGAGTATCTAAGCTCAAGCTTGTGTAGAATCTGAGAATCATCATCTTGTGAGATTCTTGAGAGGTTATTGTGGATCATTAAGAGTTTAGTGATTGCCTTGCCAGGCCCCGGAGTTTTTACCATTAAAGGTTTCTCCGGGTAAACAAATTCTCTGTGTCCTGTTTTTCCGTTTGTGTTCTTGTTGATAAACAATCAAAGAGAGAGAGAGATCACAGAGGAAGAAGAACAGAGAAATAGACGCAGGAAACCGCCATTGTATCTCCTACAATTGGTATCAGAGCTATGGAGAAGACGAAGATGGCGAAATCTCGGATTGAGGTGGAGCGATTCGACGGCAAGGGAGACTTCTCGCTATGGAAGAAGAGGATGCTTGCGCATCTCTCGGTGATGGGCTTGAAGGATGTTCTTCAAAGTCCCGTTGATTCTTCCATCGCAGTAAAGATCAGAGAAGACGAAGATGCTGAATCGTACAAAGAAAGAGTCAAGATCTTCGAATCCGAGAGAGAAGAAAGATCGGAGAAAGCAATGAATCTAATCATACTAAACGTAGGTGACCATGTCCTGCGAAAGATTGAATCTTGCACAGACGCAAAATCGACATGGACTACACTGGAAAGGTTGTATCTTTCTAAGACTTTACCTAATAGAATCTATCTTCAACACAAGTTTTACACTTTTAAGATGAAAGAATCTCAAACTATTGATGAAAATATTGATGATTTTCTGAAGATTGTCTTTAATCTTGCAAGTGTAAATGTTTCTGTGTCAGAGGAGGTTCAAGCCATTTCGATGTTAAACTCACTGCCCCAACAATACAACAACCTAAAGGAGACACTCAAGTATGGAAGGGAAACTCTGTCCATGGAAGAAGTCTCAAGTGCTGCAAGATCAAAGGAGCTTGAGCTGAAGGAAAACAAAGATGATGGTAATGACAACAAGTCAGGGGAAGCCCATTATGCAAGGGGAAGACCTGAAAGAAAAGAGAATGGTTTTCACAAGAAAGGACGTGGAAGATCCAGGTCCAAGTCTAGCTCAAGAATCACCTGCTGGTACTGCAAGAAAGAAGGTCACACCAAGAAAGAATGTTATGCCAGAAAGAAGAAGTATGGAGATGAGGAACCAGCCGAAGCTGCTGTGGTCATTGAAACCATGGAAGACTCAGATGCACTAAACGTGTCAGAAAGTTGGCATCTCAACAAATGGGTACTTGACTCTGGCTGCTCATATCACATGACCTGCAGAAGAGATTGGTTCTGTGAGTTCCAGGAGGTGGACAAAGGTCAGGTTCTGCTTGGTGATGACTACTCAGTGGCAGTACAGGGAATAGGCACAATCAACATCAAAGCTATTGGAGGAACTGTCAAGAAACTCACAAATGTGAGATATATACCAAAGCTGAGAAGAAACTTGATATCAACAGGGACTCTTGACATTCTGGGTTTTCAACACTCAGGTGGTAATGGCAGGACAAGGTATCACAAGAATGGCAAAGTGGGTCTCTCAGGCACACTGAATGGAACCTTGTATCTGTTGGATGGTGAAACAGTTTCAGGGCAAGCAAACACAACAACTGAGATGACATCTAAGAAGAAAGGTGATGAAACTGTATTGTGGCATAGAAGACTAGGCCACATGAATGAGAAGAGCCTTCAAATCCTGGCTAAAAGAGGTATCTTGGACAAAAGAAAGATAAGCTCTATGGATTTCTGTGAGAGCTGTGTGATGGGAAAACACAAGAGAGTGAGTTTTCATGAAGGAAAACACAACTCAGGGCAGCCTCTTACATATGTTCATGCAGACCTTTGGGGCTCTCAAAATGTCACTCCAAGCCTATCACAAAAGAGGTACTTCTTGTCCATCATTGATGACTACACGAGGAAGGTGTGGGTTTCTTTCTTAGCCACAAAAGGAGAGGCCTTTGAGAAGTTCAGAGACTGGTCAAAGTTAGTGGAAAATCAAATAGACAAGAAGGTGAAGTATCTCAGGACAGACAACGGCTTGGAATTCTGCAATTCTGAGTTTGACAAATTCTGCGTAGACCATGGAATAGAGAGACATAAGACATGCTCATACACGCCTCAGCAGAATGGAGTAGCTGAGCGCATGAATAGGACTATAATGGAGAAAGTCAGGTGCTTCTTGGATGAATCAGGCTTGGAAGAGAGCTTCTGGGCTGAAGCTGTTTCAACGGCTGTCTACATCATAAACAGAAGTCCAGCATCTGCAATTGATCACAAGATCCCTGAAGAACTATGGCTAGGAAGAAAGCCAGGCTACAAACACTTGAAGAGGTTTGGATGTGTGACCTATATACATAAAGATCAAGGGAAACTGAAGCCAAGAGCAGTGAAAGGGATCTTCACAGGCTATCCACAAGGAACCAAGGGACTGGCTCCTTGAAGAACACAGATGTGTGATAAGCAGAAATGCTCTGTTTGTTGAAGATAAAGTCTACAAAGACATAAAGGAAGAGGATGATAAGGAAAAGGAGAATCCAGAATCATCAACTACAATCAGAACAATTCTGAATGCTGAGGTAGAAACTGAAGACAATGCTGAACCAGACCTAGATACAGGACATGAATCTTCTGAATCAAATGAAGATCAAGATCAGAACTTGGAAGGCTATCAGTTAGCTAGAGACAGACCTAGGAGAACCATAGTTCCACCTGCCAGATATGATGACTATGATGTTGCTGCCTTTGCTCTATATGTGGCTGAAGAAATATCCACAGAGGAACCAAGAGACTACCTTGAAGCAAAAGGCAGCCCAGACTCAGACTTATGGGATGGTGCCATGGATGAAGAAATGGGATCACTGAGCAAGAACAAGACTTGGAGAATAGAAAGAAGACCAAAAGGGAAGAAAGTCATAGGCTGCAAGTGGATATACAAACTGAAACCTGGGATACCAAATGTTGAGAAGCCAAGGCACAAAGCTAGATTAGTGGCAAAGGGCTTCTCCCAAATAGAAGGTATTGACTATAAGGAGGTGTTTGCACCAGTGGTGAAACACGTCTCCATAAGACTGATGCTATCAATGACAGTAAATCAAGATATGGAACTTGAACAACTTGATGTTAAGACAGCTTTTCTTCACGGTGACATAGAAGAAGAGATCTACATGGAGCAGCCTGAAGGATATGAAGTGAAAGGAAAAGAAGATTATGTCTGCCGTCTACAAAAGTCCTTGTATGGACTGAAGCAGGCACCTAGACAATGGAACATCTGCTTTGACACGTTCATGACTGAACAAGGCTTCATCAAAAGTGATTATGATAGCTGTGTCTACTTCAGAAAGGTATCAGAAGACACATTCATCTACCTACTCTTATATGTGGATGACATGTTGCTGGCCTCTAAGGACATGGATGAAATCAAAAGGGTAAAGGCATTGTTGAGCAACAGATTTGAAATGAAAGACTTAGGTGCAGCCAAAAGGATCTTAGGCATGGATATAACTAGAGACCGTGAAGGTGGAGTTCTAACCTTATCACAATCTGGTTATATTAAGAAGATTCTGGGGGTATTTGGAATGGCAGATTCTAAGGCAGTTACTACTCCCATTGGCTCACATTTCAAGCTGTCTGCACTTACTGATGATGAAGCAGAAACCAACATGGAAGACATACCTTACTCCAATGTTGTAGGTAGCATTATGTATGCTATGATTGGGACTAGGTGTGATCTTGGATATGCTGTTGGACTGATTAGCAGGTACATGAGCAAACCTGGAATGCTGCACTGGTCTGCTGTCAAGTGGGTACTCAGGTATTTGAAGCATTCACAGGACAAAGGATTGGTGTTTAAGAAGAGTAAAGAGTTCAAGGTGGAGGGTTTCTGCGATTCTGATTTTGGTTCAGACTTGGACAAGAGGAGGTCTACTACAGGATATGTGTTCAGGGCTGGAGGTAACACCATCAGCTGGAGGTCAGGGCTGCAACATGTGGTGGCATTATCAACCACAGAGGCAGAATACATGGCCTTAGTAGAAGCTGTGAAAGAAGCTATATGGCTCAAAGGTATAACAGAGGAACTTGGGCTGAAACAGGATTCAGTGGAGATTTGGTGTGATTCACAAAGTGCAATGGGATTAGCTAAGAACAATGTCCATCATGAAAGGACAAAGCATATGGACAGGAAACTGCACTTCATTAGAGACATCATTGCAGAAGGAAAAGTCAAAGTATCAAAGATTCCTACTTCTATTAATCCTGCTGATATATTGACCAAGGTTGTGCCGGTTAAGAAGTTTGAAGAAGCTCTAGTTGAGCTTGGAATCTCGAGCCATTAAGTGGCTTTGAGGCTGCCTGGCAAGGACGAAGACACAAGAGTGCAACACTAAGGAGGAGCAGAAGTTAAGCTGGTATTATCAAGGTGGAGATTGTTGAAGATTGGTGATAATTCAGCTCAAACTTTAGGTGCTTAAACCGGACTGGTATAGTCATTGGTTTAGTCTAATTAAGTTGGCATTGGTTTAGATGTTGGTTTAGTTAGATTAGGCTTGGTTTATGATTAGTTAATAATCAGCTAAATTGTGTTGTAACAAGTAGTGAGTATATAAGCTCAAGCTTGTGTAGAATCTGAGAATCATCAACTTGTGAGATTCTTGAGAGGTTATTGTGGATCATTAAGAGTTTAGAGATTGCCTTGCCAGGCCCCGGAGTTTTTACCATTAAAGGTTTCTCCGGGTAAACAAATTCTCTGTGTCGTGTTTTTCCGTTTGTGTTCTTGTTGATAAACAATCAAAGAGAGAGAGAGATCACAGAGGAAGAAGAACAGAGAAATAGACGCAGGAAACCGCCATTGTATCTCCTACAACAGTTAACACAAATCTTTCCAATTAATAATTGAAAAATCTCCAAGAAATATCGTTCTTTCCAATAGTTAAAAAACCAATATACCCACAAAATTTTGTGGGTAATAATGAAGGATTTTCGTAGGTTTCCGTGGATAAAGCCACGAAAACCCACGAAATTTCGTGGATATAACGTCATGGATAGAGATTTTCGTGGGTATACGTAGGTATACGTGGGTATCCACGAATACCCACGAAAAAACCCACGTTTACCCACAGAATTTTCCGTGGGTAGCTTACCCACGTTTTAAAACGCGGGAAATTACCCACGAAAACTCATGTTGTAAAACGCCGGAAATTACCCATGAAAACCCCATGATTTTGACCGTGGGTATGTTCCCACGAATACCCACGTATTTTTCCGTGGGTACGCTGAATTTTTTTATTTTTTTAAAATCCGATTTTGATTTTTAAATTTATATAATAGAATTAAAACTGAATGAAATAGAAATAAAATTATGTTTTTTAAACGCAAAACAAACTGTTCAACAAACATAAAAGTTTTAAAATTAAAAAAACATCCTCACAAATCAAAATAAAATTACATGATATAGTGGAAACCGCCAAGATTGTGCAGCTGACTTGGATTGAAGTCGTCTAGCTGGTTCGGGTCCTGCGGCACTTGACACGGGTCCTGCGGCACTTGACTCGGGTCTTGCGGCTCCTGACTCGACCCCTCTGAACTGCAACCTTCAAACAACTTCTCTGTGATGCGATCCATCTTCCTTGAAATGACAACCTTGAAATCATCGAAGTCAGAGCGGAGATCCCCTTGTGTGCACGACAGATAAGGGACGTAAGGCTGATAGAATTGCGTCCTTGCACTACCGACGTCGTAAGCCTGTCCGTATTTTGGGTGGACCTTCTGCATATTTAAACATTATATAATTAATGTCAAAACATAAAAAAATTATATAAATAGAAAATGAAAAGATTTACATCCAAGTATAATTGGTTAATTCGTTCCCGATGAGACACATTTGATGAATAAGCTATGCTCGACGAATCTTGGTACTGAGAAGCCTCCTCTTCAACCTCCTTAAAGACTCCCTCAATATACGGATCAATGTAAGTGCCATCAGCGTGTCAATGTGTTTCCTTCACCAAATCAAGAAGGGAGTGATCCTGGGATTGGGGTGCCTTCTGCTTCTGCATTTTACAAAATTAGTTAGACAACGTAGTCAACAATAACATTAATAACGAAAATAAATTTATTTGTAAGTATTGATTAATGTATTGATTAAACTTACCAAATTATAGTTGATCTTTGAGAAGGATAGGGGCCGCCATTGTGTTTGTGCATTGATTTGCCGTCTATCTTTGTTGTACGGCTGATTGCTGCCTTCTCACTCTTCGTCTTGGCTTTCGCAGTATCCCACTCTTCCAAAAATAGTCCAGTCATCAGTACTGATATATGTGGGTTGCATTCCCTTTCGGTGCTTCCTACTAATCTCCTTGCCGATTTCTTTCTTCGTCTTTTCCTTCCATTCGTAAAAGACGAGGTCCTCGAAGATGGGATCCCAATAGAAGTTTGCCTACAACTCGTAACCACCACTGTTAATATAAAATTTTATATAATAAACGCTTAAATGTTTTAAAATTTTAACTTACCACGAATGTTTCCCACTAACTCATTATTTTATCAGATCTATTATTTTTGACATCGGTCCAATTCTTCCAAGGACCCAGAAATTACTTTGCCACGTCCGTCTGATAAAATTGGTGACCGAGTCATCGATCCCAATCCTTAATAAAAATTGAAAAATGTGAGAAATAAATTTTTATACACAAAACATTACACTTGGTAAAAATATAAGATGATTACCAAAGTCCTCCGTTTTCCTTATAAGGATGGAGGAGAGGATGTGATGTCCTAAGAGGCGCTTCGTATACCGCTTGTAAGCGGTAACGATACTCAGCCGAAGCACCTCTTGCAGATTGGGGGAGATCGAAATGCGGCCCGCTAGAAACAGAATAGGTACCCCTAGACGAAAACATAATTAAATGGAATGGATCATAAATCACATATCTTTGATATAAACTTTAAAGCGAATTTTAAACTTGTACACGTCTAAGTTATCAAAAGTAAGCATGTTGACCTTCGCCTACTGTAGGATTGGATTTTTCTTATCAATGTAAAATATAGAATCTAAAAAAATGCGACAAATCCTTAATAGTTTAAGTTTTAAATGATTCTAAAACCCAATTTCAAATACAAAGGGATCTAAATGTGTTTGAAAAATTGAACCAAGAAGCTAAACTAACCACATTGCTCTAACATTCAACAGAGACATAACCCTAGTTTGCCAATCAATGTGATTCATCATCAACCAAAACAATCCAAACAATCAAAGTTTGAACAATATACAAACAGCTATTACGATCCTAATCGCATACGTGTAATCACAATCTTATAGTCTAAACAATCCAAACAATCAAAATTTGTAAACCATACATGTAATCACAATCTTATAACACAAACGATGGAAGTAGAAGCTAAGAAAAGTATACATTTTGATTGTAAGTGATCACAAACATTGATATTCTATAGAAGAACACAAGCAAACATACATTCACTTAAGTCTAGAAAACACAAAGGAACAAGACCAGTAACACAAAAACTCAAGTAGATATGCTAGAAGAAGACAATGGCTGCTATAAGTAAGATAACATCAAACAACGATTGATCAAAAAACTATACATTAGTTTAACACTTAAACTTGTCCGATCATAACAAAAACACATGAATCGATATAAAAACCCATTCGATTCAATCACAATAGTCACTTGCGTACGCTACTCAATTAGAAAAAAGACCCAAATCGTGTAAAAATCAAAATCGAACTAAGAAGAGAAAACCAAATGTTAACAGATGAAGATCAATCAACGATCATAGATTGGTTTGGAACAAACAGAAAGCTAAAGGAACAAACACACACATACACATATACATAGTAGTAAGCTTCTTCACTAGAACATAACAGAGAAGTTCGATAATCACAGATTCTCCTATTTAGATTAATTCAAAGACTGGTTGAATTATATCGAGAAATCTTCTTGATATATTTAAGTAACAACAAATTGAATTGTGGTCAAGTGAGATAGTGAATAAAAAAACCGACCATAAACTGATTTATGTAATGAAACCGGCAAAAATATATCGTTCAGCTAAAAGATGCAATGTTTCGGAGACAATATTACCATCGCAAAACAAAGTCAAGAAAAAGACTAATAATGTCAAGAATAAGATTATAATAATGTTGGCTAAAGGGTTTTCATTAAGAGTAGACGAAGTCACCAAAAGAGACGATTGTACTAGTTAACTAGGATGCACAGTGACGGCTAACCGAGTAATGTACGGTCATGGGGACGTTTCAGGGATGGGACAGCGTGGGGACGGCGACGGGACGTTTCGGATTGGGCGGGACGACATCGATATTTAGGGACGACAAGGGGACTTGTCGGGGACATTTCAGACGTCGCTTCTTCTCCCTCTTCGTCTTCGTGCTCTGCGTCTTAATCTCAACTTCTTCTTCTTCTTTTTTTTGTCTCCTCCTCTCCCAATCTATGTGATTCTCTTCATTAACATGATATGTATTTGATTTATGATTGTTTTGTTTTTGTTTTTGTCTCTTGTTTTTACTTGTCTCTTGTTTATACTTTAGTCTCTAATTCTTCTTTTGTTTTGGTTCTATAGAACGTGATTGGTGATCTTCCTTTTTTTTTTTTATAGAACGTGATCGTGTATAATGGCTTCTCAAGAAGAAAGTGATGATGTTGAAATTGGTAGTGCTGGAGCTCCGTTATGAAGATATGTTACTAAATTGGGAAAAGATTGGAGTTTTGAATGTAATATTTGTAAGAAAATTAAGAAAGGGTCTTATTCAAGAGTGAGAGGGCATTTGCTTGAAATAGCGAATCTTGGTGTTGCTCCTTGCAAGAAGATATCTAGGAGTGAAAGATTTAACATGCAAATGTTACAAAACGCGTTTGAGAAGAAGAAAAGCGAGTCTGGATCTAAAGAGGTTCCTTTGTCTTGTGAAACGATCGGCGCAAAGATAAGAAAGTTACGTCTCCCCTCTCGAAGTCACATTTGGTGTTGAATTTAAAGATCAATTGGATCAAGAGATCGCAAGGATGTTTTACATCGCAGGTTTACCATTTAATCTTGCAAAGAATCCACATTTTATTAGGTCCTATATGTTTTCGGCTTTCCACAAGATTGATGGTTATGTACCTCCAGGGTATAATAAATTGAGGACAACTTTGTTAGATAAAGAGAAGATTAATGTTGAGAGATTACTAGAACCATTGAAATCAACATGGAAAGAGAGAGGATTGTCGATTGTATCTGATGGTTGGAGTGATCCTACAAGGAAACTTTTGATTAATTTCATTGCTACTTGTGGAAATGCTCATATATTTCTCAAGGTCGTGAATTGTTTTAGCGAAGCAAAAGATAGATTTTTTATTTCCAACTTGATGAAAGAAGTTATCAATGAAGTGGGTCATCATAACGTTGTGCAAATCATCATGGATAATGCATCAAATTGTAAAGTGGTTGAAAAGCTTATATTTCCTCACATCTATTAGACTTCGTCTGTTGTCCATACTCTTAACCTTGCTTTGAAGAATATTTGCGCGACAAAGAATGTAGTAGGAAATTGAGACACATATATGGAATGTAATTGGATAACGGAGACTCATGAAGATGCATTTGCCATCAAACATTTCATCATGAACCACAACATGAGATTATCAATTTTTACTAAGTTCTCTCCTCTTACGTTGCTTTCGGTTGCTGATACGCGTTTTGCCTCCATTATTGTGATGCTTAAAAGATTGAAACTCATTAGAAGTGGTCTTCAAGCTAGGCCTGGGCAAAATACCCGGAACCGAAAAACCGGAACCGAAGAACCGAAAAAAACGGTTCCGGTTTCGGTTCCACCCTAAATACCCGATGGTTCCTAAACTTAAGAACCATGGGTATCGGGTAGGAACCGAAACCGAACCGAATACCCATTGGTAGAACCGAAGAACCGAAATATTTTTATATACTTTGAGTATTTTTTATATTTTCGGGTATTTTTGGCTATTTTTCTAACTTCGGGTATTTTTTATTATCCTATTCCGGGTATTTTTTTTGTTTTTGGGTATTTTTTTCAATTTTCGGGTTTTTTTCATAATTTTGAGTATTTTTATGAACTTTTTTTCGGTATATTTTATGTTTTCGGGTATTTTTTTCTATTTTTGATTTGAAATACCCGGAACCGAACTGGAACCGAATTGGAACCGAAAATTTCGGGTATTTTTCGGTTCCTCAAACAAAGAACCGAACTGAACCGAAACCGATAGGAACCGAACCGGAACCGAACCGAAATATTGAAAAGTAGTGATTGGGTAATAGATTCAAGAACCGAACCGAACCGGAACCGAAATTTCGGACCCGGAACCGAATACCCAAACCTACTTCAAGCCATGGTCAGTGGGTTAGTTATAGAGAAGATGATGTAGGGAAAGTGAGTTTTGTTAACGAAAAGATTTTGAATGATGATTGGTGGGATTCTTACATTATCAATGTCACAAAACCTATATATATGATATGATTAGGTTTTGTGATACCGACGCCATGCCTTAATTAGCTAAACTTGACATAAACTTACTACCATGGAGTTTCTACATAATTAGCTAAATTTGATAGACACTTGCTACTTATTACTTCCATGGAGTTTCTACATAAGCCACAATCCTAAAAGAGAGTTCATAACATCAAACTAGATAACGATAAACCGATAAAAACAAAACCAAACACACTAACAAAAGACCAACAGACTTATATATATCTCAAGTCTTCTTCTTCTTCTTAAGTTTCATTTGGCCAACATAGCACTGATCTCACTCATGATGTCAGTCTTCTTGACCAAAACTTCGATTTCTTTGGCGTGCAAAGACTTTAACTTCTCTTCAATCCTCTTCCTGGTCTCCATTGGCGTCGTTCTCCATTTCCGTTTCAGAAACTGCTCGTTCACACCGAAACTCACAACAGACCCAACAACAAAAGACTCCTCGAACAAGTCACCTTGCAACTCCAACTCTTCTTCTTCTTCCACTACTACCTTCTTACCATTCTCTTCTACTCTCTTTCCGCCACCATTAACCAACACTTGGTCATTACCAAACACCTCTCTATCTCCATCTTCTTCTACTTTGTTTTCGCCATTCACAAACACTTCTTCATTAACAAACACTTCCTCTCTATCACCTTCTTCTACTTCTCCTTCTTTTTCACCATTAACTTCGTCAAGCTTCCTCTTTGGATTCACAACAGATTCAAGAGCCAAACCATCGGATCCCCATATGAAATTAGCCAATCGCAAACAATCCTTATCATGATCAGTAAGGTTATAAGACTCAACATCCTTCTTCTTTTTCACGAAATACTTTTTTTTCAAAGACCGGATCTTATCAACAGCCTGGTTTCTACTGGCAGCAAAGCATATCGAATTCTTGACAGACTCGTAAAACGCAGTCATGTCGTCGTAAGGACTATTGCCTTTATTAGCTTTGAAATCAATCATACCTTGTAGAAGAGTGATCTCATCTTCTTCGCTCCATAGCCTATTAAGCGTAGGTTTCTTTGAATCGCTTTCCATAGCTTTCTTCTCTCCTGAGACATTCTTCTTCTTCTTAGCTCGTTTGGCTTGCATGTCCTTCTTCGGTGTTGTCTCTCTCTTCCTCTTCTTTCCTGATTTCGCCGCCGGTGAAGAGTGATTCTCTTTGGGTTTCTCATAAGAAGATTTGGTAGTCTTATCAGAAGGAAACTCGAGGGGTTTTGTGAGCTCGTAGCGTTCTCCGTCGGAGGAAGATTCATCGGAAGAGATCTGTTCTTCAACTTCTTCTTCTTTCTCTTCATCTCCTGAAAAAGTCTCTATTTCGTCGCTTGAAGTTGCTGTTGGTGGATCTTCCAAAAGGTTTTGCCTCTTCTTCGTCATTGTTGTTGTTTTTTTTCAGAGATAGAGAAAAGGGAATTTTCTAGGGCTTCAAAGTGAAGAGAGAGGAGGATGAGGAGCGACTATAAAGGTTAAAAGTAAAAAACGAAAAATATTGAGAAATCTTATATAATATGATTTAATTTATATAATACGATCGAATGTTTTTCTTAATTCTTCTTTTCTTGTTTCTTTATTCTTATGACATGTGTTTTTTTAAAATTTAATGGTTAATTTATGATTATAAAAAAACATTTTATTTTAATTAATTTTTTAAATCAAAATTGATTTTATTTTTTCCAATAATCAAAATAAATACCAAAATATTTTTTATGTATATTTTAATTTAAGATTAATTATCCTCATAAATTTCATATATTATTGATTTTAGATTTTATTATAAATTTACAATTAATTATATCAAATTAGTTACATAATTGAAATGATATATAAAATTACTAATATTTTACCACTTTCGAAAATTGAAAATAAATGTCAAATAATCTTCTATTTTTATTTTAGTTGGATAAAATGATTAAGATTACTTTCATATAATATTATTTTTAGATTTTATTTTATATATAAAAATTGTTAAACGACATGTGTTTTCTATACAAAAAATAAATGTGAAATTGGAATACTTTTAGTTACAAAATAAAATTCACAATCACTATATTCTAAAAATAGAATATTATTGTAACCTCCATAATACTAATTACATTTATGCTATTAAATAAATTTAATAAAACAAGATAAAATATAAATTTTGGTTAAATGATATTTATTTCTTATAAAATTGACCAACAATAACTTTCATCTTCATTTGACATTAATTTTTAAAAAAATTTTGTGTAACCTCCACCATAATGGTGAGTGAGTAATGGAGTATGTGTATAAAATCAAGCAAAAATGTTAGTGTTCACTCTAACATCTTCTTTCTACAAGCAAACAACAAAAATTAAAAATATGGATGACTCTTTCATCTTCCTTTATTTGTTATATTTTTGGTTTGTGTTCTTGAGAGACTAACACAAAAAGATTCGAATGTTTATGATTTTAGGTACGTCAAAAAAGCATCACACTATGAGGAGTCTTAAAAACTAAGAAAAAAGGCTTTAGTCTTTGTAAATACATGCCTCTTTATAATTCTTGTATTAGTGTCATGCAAATTTTTCACTTTTAGATTTAAATATTTTATTTTAAAAATATTAATTAGTTCATGTCGTAAAAACTGCGTTACTATAGTATTTTTCTGTTTAAGATTTTAAAAAAGAGTTTAGAGGTTGATAATCTTCTATTTTGAAGGAATATGATGCTTTCAATATAAGATAGAAAGTTTTTTTTGACAAACTCTATAATCTTGACATGTGTCTTCTTCTTTTACTGACATTTGTCTTCAAACAAGAATTATTTTATTATATTTATTTAATTGTTATATTTAATATGAAAGCATCATATTTTATGTTATAATTTTTCTATAGCTCTAAAACGATATTTTTTAACAAACCATATATTTCGGATTTGATAAGTATCAATTTTATTAAAACATAAATTTTGTTTATCAAGTTCTGACATTCTTGATTTAACTAATATTATATTTAAATAGTTGTAATACTTAAATATATATGCATCATTTTGTGATACACATATTTTAATAACTCTAAACCAATATTTATTTAACAATTTATATATGTATCTTTTTCATAAACATCATGAACTTAAACTCACATATATCATAACTTTCTTACTTATTTGAAATTAATTATATTGAAAAACATGATGCACTTTTTTTGTTAAAGAAAAACATGATGCACTTAAATACACATATATCAACAAAAAAATTATAAAATTGATTATATTGAAGATATCAAGTCAACAAAATATTTTCTACATTTAGTCATTAAACAAAATTAAATTGTAATCAATATTGTGACATAATGGTGACAATTATGTTGAGATTAAATTCTCATTATTCCATTTCATAACTCCTATGTAAATGGGGTTATATAAGAAAGTTATATTCTTCTCATTTTGATATATATTGAAACATAAAAACAAAACTAAAAGAAAAATAATTATTCACATGTCCTCTTCTAATTTTCCTTTATTTGTTCTATTTTTTAATTTGTGTTCTTAAGAGCAAAACACAAAAAGATTTAAATATTTATGATTTTAGGTACGTCAAAAAAAAGAATAAAAGATAGAAACAAAAAGTGTAATGAAATTCTCAAAACATTTGAGTAATCAATTTAAAATAAATTACGTTTATCCTCTAAAAATCAGCTATTATATGTACAACGATATACTTTTATATCACTATCTGGCGCAACACGCGGGTTTTTCCTAGTAAACTAAATAGTACAGTGGTAGACATGTCAAAATGTGTCAAAACTTTGATTTGATTCAAACCAAACCGTTAATCAATTAAACCATTAATTTAAAATTTATTGAGTTAATGATTTTAATGGTTAATGAGTTTAATGGATTTGGTTAAATTGAGTTTAGGTAAATTGAATTTAGGTATACTGAGTTAGTTATTTATCCAAACCAAACCATAAAAATTATTATCTTATGAAGAATGAGTAAATCAAACAATGTAATAGAGAATTATGATGAAAATTTTGTATATCAAAATCATGTTTTCCACACAAAAACGTGAGCGAAAAAACGAAAAAATCGATTTATATGTTTAATTATCATCAAGCATACACGATTTCGCAAACGATTCGCGACTTCGCAAACTATTCGCGACTTCGCAAACGATTCGCGATTTCAAAAAATATATGTGATTTAACTATAGATTCGCGTACAAAACCAAATTATATTAAAAATTATTAGTTATTAAAATTACGTTAATATTGTTGGAAAAAACAAATTATATTAATAATTAATCTTGAATTTACCGAATTTACACAAATAATTATTTTAAAGTGGTTTTTTTTTTGTTTTTAGTGTGTTTATCCAAATATAAAAGAGATAAAATCATTTGAACTAGTGCTTGATTTTGATTTAATGGGTTAACCCATTAATTTAAATGAGTTATGAGTTAACCCAAATCATTTAGTTAATGGTTATGGTTTACCCATTACCCATTTACTATTGAGTTCAAATGAGTTTGGTTTGGTTTGAGTTGGTTTACCGCATTGAAGATGTAGGATTTTGTGGATAGATTAATATAATAATTTTTTTATATTGAACTAACACTATATATATATTATATATTCATAACATATTATTTTGTCTATGGGTTGTCGAAATTAAATGTGACATGATTCTTTTCATTAATGGATAACCAACCGTAATATATTATGACATCCGCCGTAACGACCTCTTAGATGCGTTCCATCAACAAGAATGACGTGTCTTAAAAATGACAAACCTTGTATGAAAGCTCCGTAAGAAATAAACAAATATTTGAACCTCCGTCCTCCTTTCACATCGTCTTCACATTCTAGCTTACATATCGATCCAGGGTTCTTGTCCACAAAATTTAACAAATAAGAAAGCAACATTGCATAACTCCCAATTAATGATCCATCGACTTTCTTCATTGCAATTTCTACTACATTTTCAGGCATTGCAATAGGTAATGCAAACCTGGTGTTCTACATGGACCGACCGTTGTATCTCAAGAGGGGAAGGGTCACGCCGACCTCCAAAAAAACGTGGCATGATTAGTTCCCCTAAAACGTCGACTATTGCGTGTCTATGGTAGTGTCAGCGATCATCCACACTGCAACAATGAACTAAATCGGCACTTCACACTTCAAACTACGTCCCTCCATCAACAATGCTGCTGAAAACACGCCATGCACACTCAGGGCTTATGCAAACTAATTCAATTTGCTTGGGGTAAGACCGAAGTGTCTTCAACGTGTATTTCTCTGTAATAGCGTTTATTGAGACTTGCAGTATGAAGTCTGATTTGTCCTTGAATAACCGCCCAACAGACAACCTTATCTCAGTGGCACCATGTGGAGATCCTGCCATAAAAGTAAATAACCAATTATTTAAGGGGCCTTTATTAAACTGTTTCAAATAGCTATATATTTTCATACATTTTCCAAATATAACAATATTTAATATTAGGCGATATACTTCCAAATAGTTATCTACCTTCCTCATGTTCATGCTACCCCCATACAAACTCCTCCACCGGGTCAAATTCTTCTGCTATTAACATCTCAACATTTCCCATTGCACTCCTCATAACAGTATTAGGATCTACATCATGTTCGTCGCCCTCTTCATTGAATATTGGAACTTCGGGAGGAGTGTGAATGACCTCATCAATAATGTTGGGATCAATAACGTTGTTTAAGTTGCTTAGATGACTAAACCCTTCGAGTTCTTCAAATAAGGTTTGCCACGGTGGCTTCGCGTAAAATCTTTGACGGTCGCTTCCCTTGGTTTTCCAAAACAAATAATCATATCTTTATATTAATAATTCATCTTATAATAATAAAAAGCTAGAATAGTAGGAGAACATTGTTTGTGAAAACCTCCTATTTCAAATTCAGGTGGGATGTTGGGTATGATTGCCACATCCATTGCTTTAGGTCCAATACACCTTTCTTCGGAGGTAACCAGAATAGTGCTGCCACCAATAAGATTTTCACCAACCTTACCCTTGCCTTTATCATTGTATGTTATTTGAACCTCATGTAGTGTCTCTGAAAGAAAGAATAGAAGTTGCTATTTTTAGAACATATTCAACTATTATTTACAGTGACATATGTTTATCTTCGTTCATGACATGACTTCCCACGTTGAGCACAAAATTTCCATCACTTATGACGGGAACCACAAACAACTCTTGCTCATCTGCGTGTTGAAAGTCAAAATATAATATTAAAGTCAAAATATATTGTTATTTTCAAAAATAACTTTATATTTGTCCTTACTTTCATCTCTTGAAATATGAGTTACCAAGCCCTCATAGACTACTAATGCGCAATTGTTTTCATCCGTACAAGCACCACTCAAACGAGAATTCGTTATGTTATTAGACTCAACAACTGAAGCACCATATAAGAACAATAACTTATGTAAGGGTAAACAATTTTTATCAAATAAATAACATAGATTCGAGTTACCTTCATGACAATTTGGTGAAAGCTCCATAATGGTGGAGCACTTGATTTGGTCTATGTCTGCCCTCACTGATAGAAAATAATCCACATCGGCATCTGTTCGTATAGACATTGGCGGTGCATCTTTTCCATCATTCATTAACATAAACTGCGGCCACGAATAAGTTAGATGAACTCTTTGAGGTGTATTGTAAACTCCTAGCCTTTTTCCACCATATCGAGAAGCTCTACATAACGCGTCTGTGAAGATAACTTCAAATCATAATTGTTCCTTACTTAAAATATTTGTTTTTATATTCACTCATAAGCCACTCTCCATACAAGAGCAAAACCGAAAGCCCGATAACGAGAATTGGGTCATACATGCCTGACAACGAGAATTGCGTCATACATTTTCGGAGGTGTTTGGATAGTTAGAAACTACACAGACAAAGCTTCATTTCACGCTAGGGATGTTTTACTCTCCGGCCGAATGTATATTATTTGTTGTGTTTGATTGTATCATTTGGGAATTAACTTGCATGTCGGATCTCCGACTTCTTGTCGTCAAATTTTGGTCAGAGTATGCTCAAGTTATTGAAGTTATCAACCATTCTTCAAAATGACCACAATGTCAATCATTCCTCGAGAAGATTTCGCATCTCAACATTCGACTAAAGTGATGGTTAGAGACATCGAGAAAAGCGTATTGATCGTATTTAACTTTGAGAGATCCAACTATCTAGTTATTCTTTTTTTTTGTAATGTTAAACTTTATTTCCAACAAAAAACATTTACAAGAAAAGTAAGAGAAATGTTTTTAAACTATTTTAGAAAAAAAACAGAGAAGAAGAAACATAGTAGGTGAAAAACCATCTTTGAGCTTTATTAGGTTCTTGTCCCAAACCAAAGTTGGAGAAGTTGTTTCCACCATGGTCTCCAGTTGCTCTGATAGCTATAAGTTTAGACCTTATTGATTTGTCAATGATCGCACAGAATGACATGCTTGTTGTCGGCGCGTGCCCGTGCCGTCGACGATTTCTTTCCAACCAAGTATGATGGATGATACTTTGGAAAGATAATCTAAATAGAAACAAAAGTTTCTTATCCATGTTGTTACCAAAGAGTCCCAATCATGAGTGAAGCTTGTGGTAAGAATTCCTTTTGTTGTTTTTTCCCATATCTCTAACGTGAAAGTACAAGAAAAAAACAAGTGGTTTCTTGTCTCCAATGGACAATTGCAGAAGATACACTTAACAGTTCCGTGATTTCCTCATGCTAACATACGGTCACCCGTGGATAGTCTATTCTTCATTGCTAGCCAGGTTATGAAAGCATGCTTTGGCGTAGCATGTTTAAACCATGTTCCCTTCGTCCATGGAGCCAAAGGTCTATGTAATCGTATTTGATTCCAAGTGTTTTTTGAAGAGAAGGTCGATCCATAAGTGTCAGGTTTCGTTCGCCACAAGAAGACGTCTGATAACTTGCATATTTTACACATTTTACCTTAGTCTATGCATTAGAACTCATTCATTTAGGTTGCATTTAGTGTCATATAGGTTGCATTTTGGTTTGTTTCGTGTATTTCAGGTTTTGGAGCATAAAGACGACGAAAGTGATGAATTTAAGCCAAAAAGAAACTGATACACTTGCATCGGCATGTTGTATCGGTTTCTGTTGGCCGATATAGAAGACAGAAGTTTCGCCGCAGCTTGTATCGACCAACCGTATCGGTTTGGAGTGGCCGATACAAGAGAAAAAGACCCGAATACACGTATCGACCTGTCGTATCGGCTTAGCCTAGCCGATACGAAGAAAACTGAGCCGAAGGAAGACTGCCGAAGCGCATATCGGCCAGCCTGTATCGGTTTGCTTTGACCGATACAGGCTGCTAAATTTTATAATAGATTTGGTTTTTAATATGTAAAAAGGAAAACCGACTAAACCAATTTTGGTTTCCTTTATTTTTAATTTTCGGTTTAGATTTTATATTAGGGTAAAGAACTACACAGCCACCCTCCTATCTTGTTTTTTGGATCATCGTTTGTTTTTGTATTTTGAGACTTGGAGGAGATTTTCTTGGTGATTGCTTCATCATCATCATTGAATAAGAGATTTCTTTACCCTTTTGTTCTCCTTGTTTTATTTTGTTTATGCTTACGGTTTCTTTGAATCAAATTGTTATGAATCTCAATATGATTTGTGAGTAGTTCTAAATAGACAATTGGGTTAGGGTAAAAGGGGTTTGATTGAATCTAGGATAGATAATTGTCTAAAACTTAATTGATTAAAAACTTTAGTCTTTGGTAACAACCTTAAAGCTTTAATCGAGTTGGCCATTCGATTATCGAACCCAGGAAGCTTTATGAATCGAGAGATTATAAAGCCTCCTGAACAATTACCTTAGAACCAAGCCTAGCTTAACCGAGAGATCTGTGTTAATAAGCTTGGTGGTTAGATTTGATTTGTTCTTAAAGTTTCTCGACGATTAAACTATCCAAGACATTGTTTTAGTTTAATTGTTGAGAAAAGGATCATTGCCACGAGAGTGGATTGATCTAAAGTCGTTTTCAAAACCTTAAAGTTATTTTTGTAAAAGACAATTTGAAATCCGAAGGTTTAATCATCCTTTAAAACACCTTAGCCTGATTGTTTAGCTTTTTATTAATCTTTCAAAACCTTTAATTCTCGTTTTGTTTAACATTCGGTTACAAAATCACTTAAACAACAATCTTTTTGATCACACTTAAACTGAGTTCGTTTCACACAAATTCAAATAAATTGTTTGCTCCTGATTTGGTTTGACATCTTAAGTACTACAATTAAGATATTAGATTAAACGGGGTAAAATCTCGTTTATCAAATTGGCGCCGTTGCCGGGGAAGGAACTCTAACAATTATTAGAATTTCGAAACTACTTGGGATTAAGTTTCGGTTTCGTTACTAACTCGTTTTTTTTTCCTTGTGATTTTCGTTTTGTAGGTGTATGCAAAGAAGAAGTCACCGACAAAGTGACAGCTTGCTCTTCTTCGCAGACATCAAAGCACACGAAAGAGCTATCTCACGAGAAAGAAGAACCAGCCTCCACTCCGACTCATCCACATCAGACACTTCGGGTTCAGATTCAGAATTCGAGATGGGTGACGCAAACAACGCACCTAACGTTGCACGCACCATTGGTACAGCGGATGTGCCATCAAACATCACAAACCGTAGTGGCATCACACCACCAGCCATCGCCAACAATAACTTTGAGATAAAGTCTAGTCTCATTAACATGGTGTCCAACAACAAGTTCTACGGGCTGCCTAGTGAAGACCCCATCGATCATCTTCACCAGTTTGACATGCTATGCGACACGGTGAAGATCAATGGTGTCAATGAGGACATGTTTAAGCTGCGTTTGTTCCCCTTCTCACTCGGGGACAAGGCACACATATGGCAGAAAAACCTTGTGAAGGACACCATACAGACTTGGGAGGCATGTAAGACGACTTTTCTCACAAAGTTCTTCTCGGTGGTGAGGACATCAAAGCTGCGAAACGAGATCTCCGCTTTCGCACAAAAAGACCAAGAAACGTTCAGCGAATCTTGGGAACGATTCAAGGGCTACACGGTGAGATGCCCGCACCACGGTTTCACGGGAGAAAGCCTACTCAGCACGTTCTATCGCGGCCTAAAACCGAAGTTCAGGATGCTTCTCGATTTAGCTAGCCAAGGAAATTTCCTTGGGAAGACGGAAGCCGAGGGACAACTTTTGGTGGAGAACTACGCCCTTAGCGATAGCAACTACGGAGAGGATTATGATCGCACCATCCGCAACTCGGGGAACGATGAGCAGTTTAAGAGAGAGATAAAAGCGATGAATGAGAAGCTGGATAAGCTACTCATGTCCAACCAAGTGGGCATAAACTACGTTGGTAGTGGCGATGAACAAATACCCCCAACCGAGGGGAATCAAGAGGAGATCAACTACATGGGTAATCGAACGGCCGGCGTTTCAACAACTACTCGCAGCACCCAAACCTCTCCTACCGCAACAATAACGTAGTCAATCCCCGGGACCGAGTCTATCCCCGGGCGCAACAAGGAGGTTACCAAGGTAAACCTCAATACAACCCGGGGGGATACGCACCGAGACCACCACCTAATCGTCCTCCGGGCTACAACAACCACCCCGGTACTCAAGGAGCGAGCTGCATCACCAGCTCCCCAAGGTGATCAAACCGCTCGACTGTTAAAGCAAATCCTTGACGGCCAAACCCGTAATCACTTGGAGTTTAGCACGTTCAAGAAGGAAATTCAGGCAAAAGTTGACAACTCGTACCACGATCTCAACGCAAAGTTTGAATCAATGAGCTCGCACTCGAAAGCTCCGGATAACCAATTGGGGCAGATCACGTCATCCTCCAAGCGACCAATGGGTCAACTCCCGGGGAAACCGAAGCCAACCCGAAAGAGTATGTCAACGCTCTACATCTTCGTAGTGGCCGACAATTACCCTCTGGTGATCGCATCGAGGACGATGCGGAACAGGTGGGGGAGGTGGAACGATCCCACGAGGCAGATACCACGCTCTTGGATGAAGAAAGTGGAGGAGACGGTAAAGAGGAAGATACAAGACACCTGTATCGACCAGGAGTATCGGCCACGGTTGGCCGATATCGGCCACCAGTATCGGCCAAGGATAAGGCCGATACGAGCGATAAGGAGACAGGACACTCGCATCGGCCAAGTGTATCGGTTCCGGAAGACCGATATCGACCACCTGTATCGGCCAAGGACAAGGCCGATACAGAAGAGAAAACTGCCAAACCGAAAAAGCCGGCCTACGTTACGTCCCCTTACGTGTCTAAGCTACCTTTTCCGGGTCGAGCTAAGAAACAGCTGCTAGAGAAGTACAAAGCGCAGTTTGAAAAGCAAATGAAGGAAGTTCAAATTGCCATGCCACTCGTCGATGCCTTTAAACTCGTCCCTCACTATAGCAAGTTTCTAAAGGTTGCGATCAAGAACAAGTTTCAGGACTTCGACGATACAGTAGTCCTCTCGCACGAGTGCAGCGCAATCATCCAACGAAACTGCCCTAAAAAGCTGAGTGATCCGGGGAGTTTCACCATACCATGTGCCATCGGCCCCTTGGTTTTCGAAGGATGCTTGTGCGATTTAGGAGCTAGCGCCAGTCTTATGCCGCTGTCCATTGCCCAGAGACTTGGGTTCTCATCCTTCAAGCGAACCAGGATCTCCCTTGTACTTGCCGATAGGTCGGTAAGGATACCCGCGGGTGTGTTAGAGGACATTCCGATCAAGCTAGGGAACACTTTCATCCCCACAGATTTCATCGTCTTGGCGATGGATGAGGAACCTAAGGACCCTCTTATCCTCGGTAGGCCATTCCTAGCCACAGCCGGAGCGATTATAGATGTGAAGAAGGGTAAAATCGATCTGCATCTCGGAGAAGACCTAGTCCAAAGGTACGACATCAACGATACGATCAAGAAACCGACCATTGATGGGCAGATTTTCTACATCGACTTGATGGATGAACTCGCGGATGAATTCTTGGAGGAGTTAGCGACGGAAGACGAGCTTCAGCTTGCCATGACCACCTTAGAAGAAGGAGGCCGAACAATGAGAGGAGACGTGATGGCAGTCCAGAAAAGAATCGACTCCCACCCCATCGATGTGGAAGCCGAGTTTCTTGTCCTGCCCGAGGCGGTTACATACGACGCCAAGGCGATGACGACGGACAACGATGCTAGCAATGGTAAGTCTAGCGATGACGACGATTGGAGCGAACTCAAAGCGCCAAAGGTAGAGTTAAAACCCCTTTCCCAACGGGCTAAGGTACGTTTTCTTGGGGCCTAACTCCACCTACCCGATAATTATCAACGCTGCGCTTAGCGACGACGAGGTTAAAACTTTAACTCATGAGCTAAAAAAATTTAGGAAGGCAATAGGTTATTCTCTAGATGATATCAAAGGGATTTCACCCTCTTTGTGCATGCACCGGATACATCTAGAGAACGAATCTATGTCCTCAATAGAACACCAACGTCGGCTGAACCCAAACCTCAAGGAAGTTGTCAAGAAAGAGATAATCAAGCTATTGGACGCGGGGATAATTTTCCCAATATCCGATAGCAATTGGATCTCTCCCGTTCATGTAGTACCGAAAAAGGGTGGAATTACCGTGGTTAAAAACGATAAAAACGAATTAATCCCAACTAGAACAATCACGGGTCATAGAGTTTGCATCGATTATCGAAAGCTAAACGCTGCAACTCGAAAAGACCATTTCCCCCTCGCCCTTCATTGACCAAATGCTTGAACGCTTAGCCAACCATCCATACTATTGTTTTCTCGATGGGTATTCCGGATTTTTCCAAATACCCATCCACCCCCGAGACCAAGAGAAAACCACCTTTACATGTCCCTATGGTACGTTTGCGTATCGTAGAATGCCGTTTGGGTTGTGTAATGCACCCGCGACGTTCCAACGATGCATGATGTCCATATTTTCAGATTTAATCGAAAACATTGTTGAGATTTTTATGGATGATTTTTCTCGTCTACGGTTCTTCGTTTGCCTCGTGTTTGTCTAATCTTTGCGGGGTGCTTAAAAGGTGCGAGGAATGCCACTTGGTGCTGAATTGGGAGAAGTGCCACTTCATGGTAAGAGATGGCATCGTTTTGGGTCATCGGATTTCAGAAAAGGGTATTGAGGTTGATAAGGCAAAGATCGACGTTATGGCCAACCTCGGAGCTCCAAATTCAGTGAAAAGCATAAGGAGTTTTCTCGGTCACGCGGGGTTCTACAGGAGGTTCATCAAGGACTTCTCGAAGATAGCTAGACCGCTGACGAGATTGCTATGCAAAGACGTCGATTTTGTGTTCGACGAGGAGTGTCTAAGCGCCTTCCACAAGATCAAGCAAGAGCTGATTAGCGCTCCTATTGTGCAGCCACCGGATTGGGATCTACCCTTTGAGATCATGTGCGATGCTAGTGATTACGCCGTTGGTGCGGTGTTGGGACAAAGAAAGGAGAAGAAGCTCCACGTCATTCACTACGCTAGTAAGACGATGGACGATGCGCAGTCAAAGTATGCGACCACAGAAAAGGAACTCCTAGCCATCGTGTTTGCTTTCGAGAAGTTTAGGCAATACTTGGTTGGCTCAAAGGTGATAGTCTACACCGATCACGCAGCATTGAGACATTTGCTTGCAAAGAAAGATGCGAAACCGCGGCTGCTACGGTGGATTTTGCTGCTCCAAGAATTCGACTTGGAAATCAAAGATAAGAAGGGCGTCGAGAATGGAGTCGCGGATCACTTGTCGCGGCTGCGCGTAGACGACCTACTACCCATTGATGATTCGTTCCCCGAGGAACATCTAATGACGATCATGCTAAAGAAATTCCGGGGAGAGCAAGAGTATGAGGTTGAAGAGCTCTTTGTCGCAGAAAAAGAACCTTGGTACGCGGACATTGTGAACTACTTGGCCGCGGGAAAAGAACCGCATGAATTGTAGCGTCATCAAAAGAAGAAATTCTTCCACGACTTGAAACGGTTCTATTGGGACGAACCTTACCTCTACACCTTGTGCAAAGATGGATTATATCGGAGGTGTGCAGCGGATGAAGAGGTAAACGACATTCTTACTCATTGCCACGGTTCAGCCTATGGGGGACATTTCGCGAGCTTTAAGACGGTCTCCAAGGTCCTACAAGCTGGTTTTTGGTGGCCCACGATGTTTAAGGACGCTCACGAGTTCGTTCAACGCTGTGATCCTTGCCAAAGGAAGGGCAATATAAGCAAGCGGAACGAGATGCCACAAAACCCTATCATGGAGGTTGAGATTTTTGATGTGTGGGGTATAGACTTCATGGGACCCTTCCCATCATCGTACGGCAAGAAGTACATTCTCGTGGCGGTGGACTATGTCTCCAAGTGGGTAGAAGCTGTTGCGTGCACAACGAGCGACTCAAAAGCCGTTGTTAGTCTTTTTAAGACGATAATCTTCCCTCGATTCGGAGTTCCCAGGGTTGTCATTAGTGACGGAGGTTCCCACTTTATCAACAAGATCTTTGAGAGCCTTCTCAAGAAACACGGTGTCAAGCACAAGGTTGCAACACCTTACCACCCACAGACCAGCGGACAAGTAGAGGTATCTAACCGACAAATCAAGGCGATTCTCGAGAAAACGGTCGGTGTAACGAGGAAAGATTGGGCCGTTAAACTCGACGACGCTCTTTGGGCGTACAGGACAGCGTTTAAAACGCCATTGAGGACAACGCCCTTCAACTTGCTGTATGGTAAAGCCTGCCACCTCCCGGTAGAGATCGAGTACAAGGCCAGCTGGGCAATTAAGTTACTCACTTCGACCTGAAAACGGCGAAAGAGAAGAGGGAGTTTCAGCTCGAGGAATTGGACGAAATACGCCAACACGCCTATGAGAGCTCGAGGATCTACAAAGAGCGGACCAAAGCCTTCCACGACAAGAAGATCATCAAGAAGGAGTTCAAGGTGAACGACTTGGTGCTGCTATTCAACTCGCGGCTTAAACTATTCCCGGGAAAGCTGAAATGCCGTTGGTCCGGCCCTTTTAAGATCAAGGAGGTGAAACCACTCGGAGTTGTGGTTCAAACGGTCAAAGACTCAAACCGTACTTCGCAAACGAAGCTGCCACCGGAGGAGACTCATTGTCTCTTTCGGATCCGAACGTCGCTTAAAACAAAGGGGTAAAGTCAAGCTACGTGACTATAAACAAGCTCACTTGGGAGGAAGTCCCATGTCTATCCTTGTACATAATCTTTGTTTTTTTTTTTAGCATTCTCATATTCATAGTTCTAACCATCTTCTTTGGTTACTTAGTAGTGTTTTCCAGGTGAAAAACCAGGGAAATAACCAGGAACTACGTATCGGCCAGCCATATCGGCAAGCTTTGGCCGGTATCGACGAGACGTATCGGTATGCTGGGACCGATACAAAGGGAAAAAAGGCTCACGGAATTTCGTATCGGGATGTTGTATCGGTCTGCTGGGACCGATACAAGGCAAAGAGAAGTGGAGACATTGGCATCGGGATGTTGTATCGGTCTGCTGGGACCGATACAAGGCAAAGAGAAGTGGAGACATTAGCATCGGGATGTTGTATCGGTCTGCTGGGACCGATACGAGGAAAACAAAAAGAGGAAACACTAGTATCGGCATGTTGTATCGGTCTGCTGTGACCGATACAACGCGAAATAGGCCAACCTAGACTACACGCCGATACAGAAAACCCGATACTGTATCGTATCGGTCTAACTGTATCGGTCAGGTAACCGATACGCGCTATTTAAGTCACGATATCGGTAGATTATAAATAAATTTCTAGGGCTTTACCCTTAAAACTCAAAGCCGATATCGCCCTTTCTCTTTGTTCCACCATTGTTGCGATTTTAAAAGCTTGATATCTCCTTCGTTTGTTGTCGAAATCAACTGATTTCTGGCTCATCCTCTTTGTCTCCTCCTTCTCTTTCAGGTCATCTCAACGACTCCAACGATCTGAGCCTTCTCCAAAAACGCCCAAATTCACCATAAGAACCAATGGGTCCTAAGAGAGCATCAAGGGCTGAAAAAGGGAAAGGTAAGGCAGTAGATGATGAACCACCAAGGAGAAGGACTAGGTCAGGTTCGGTGGTGATAAGGGAACCCACCGATGAGGTTCCAAGAGAGGAACCGAGGGAGGAACCGCGAAAGAGCAAATCGCGAAAGAGTAGCGCGAAAAAGAAGCGTGATGAACCCGCAGTCGTGGAAGAGGGGGATTACGAGTTCGTATACGACTCCTACGACGAGGAGGAGGTGGCAGTAGCGCCCACATTCCCGTTCCCACCGAGGACAAGCAATTCGCCCATCACACGCGATCCGAAGAAGCAACCAACAGCCCGGGAGTTGTACGACGCACTAATGGAGATCCCATTCACCCCGTCGCGTTTCCCCGACACGGATACGCTCAGGAAATTGGGAATCTACAACGAGGTGAGGGAAATTTTGCGCCACATGAGGCTTGATTGGGTTTTAGGGAAAAAGGAAATAACCTACAAGGAGGAGACTTGTCAGTTTCTAGCCACCCTCGCCATCACATACAAGAATGAAGCGATGGAAATCTCGTTCACATCTAGCAACGGGAGAGTATACTCCGGAACTCTCCAGACTTGGGAAAAGATACTCGGAATCCCAGCAAACGGACAAGTTGAGCTCAGCAACGAGATAGGCGAAAGCGCACAGCTTTGGAACTTTATTGCCAACGGGGTCTACCAACCCGGGAGATCGAAGAGCGCGATGATTCGCCATCCAGCGATAAGATATGTGCAGAAACTTCTTTCGCACGTGTTCTTCCCTAGACTCGAGGCGGGGCAGGTAAACAACAACGAGATGATGTACTTGCAGCAAGGTCTAGGGCCGATACTTCGACGTTCACTCCGCGACCCCGATTTGTTCCCCACGACAGAGGAACACTTCCCGAGCGTTCTTCGGCTGCTCATCAACGGTTTCATGGACGTCGAAACGTTGGGCTTGGACTCGCACCGATGCCACGCCAAAGCTGAGCATAGGCGGATGGGTCACACCTTTTCTAACCGGCTGGCGGGTACCCCTATTGGGAAGAAAAGAACATCCGACCTTCATGGACATGCCATACTTGGCAAAGCAGCTAATGATCGTCGGTGAATGCGAGGGTAAGTACGCGTACTCGTTCAAGATAAACAACGTCCAAAGCATCGTCCTCCTTCCCAACCCAGCCTGCACGAGTTTCAGCGGCAACGTCGCGGTTCACTTCGAACTCGACTGGCGCCACTTACACGATGTCACAGCCGCCCCCTCTCTCCTCTGTCCGCGGTCCGAGAAAAGTCCACCGACCTCGCTGGACCGAGTAGGTACGAGTTCGAGCACATCGACGCCGCCTACCTACGGACCCGAGCGCTACTACCTCGGTCCCTCCACCGCGCCTAGACAACCTGGTCCTTTGCAGGACATGTACTTGGATATGCAGAGAATGAGCCAGTGGAACCTCTTCCAAGACCGAACCATAAGGAAGTTGGTGCGCGAGGTCAAGTCGCTGAAGAAGACCATCAAGAGGGGTTTGTCCTGCGCGAGCTGCAGTTCGAACCAAGACACGCAGCTGGTAGTGCGTGATCCGCAGACATACGCACCTAGGCAGCCACCTGCGCCTAGGAGACGCTACCGCTTTCACAACCGCCCACCCACGGTCCTCTCGGACAACGAGTCTCCCACTTTCTCCTCCGATGGAGAAGACCCTGACCCGGAGACCAACTACTATTGAGGTAACCCTCCACCCTTGTACATATGCTTTTTCACATTCATTGCATGTAGTTTTTAGGTTGTCATGCATTTAGGAACCTCCTTCGACACTTGTTTCACACGGAGACCTTGTGAATTAAGTTTGGGGGAGTAGTCACATTATCATCACGCATTTTAGTTTTACTTAGCATCCACATATAATAAAAAAAAAAAAAAAAAAAAAAAAAATCTGCATATAGGATTAGTTCATGGCATTTAGAGCATTTGCATAGGGGATCTATGATGATGTTAACCTTGTAAAGCGACACACTTGGTGTTTTGAACAATATCTTAGGTGTAGTATTTTCCGTAAACGAATTAGAACTCGCTGAAAATCTTAAAACCGCAACTCTAGACATTGATGTTTAAAAATCCAATTGTATGGTTATGAAACTTGGTAGTTCTAAATCACCTTCGAAAAACTATTTGAACTTAAACCTGATTTTTAATTAGCATGATTGATGGTTTTCAAGAGAATTTCTATGGCTTTTTGATTTCTACGGATTGCGGCTTCCTAAACCGAAACACCTTAAGCGCAATCCGGTCATTCTAATTATAAGGATGATTCCCCTCTCACCCCCTACGCCTAAACCCAAACACTTGTGAGAATTCTTTTCATTTAGTGATTGTTTGGTTTCGCAAAAACTTGAAAGTATAGGGAGCGACAAGGAAGGACATCCATTTGGCTAGGTTATCATACGCTAGTTTGTAGACGGGATAACGGGAAACACATCTTTGAACTAAAACGTATTTTCAGAAAATAAACACGAGTTAAATTGTAAAACGCCTAGGGGTAAAGAATGGCTACGTAAAATAAAAAAAAAAAAAAAAAAAAAAGAAAAACAGAAAAATCGAAAAAGAAAAAAAAAAGAGAAAGTTAGCCAAATAAAACCCCTAAGGTAGTTAAGAAAAAAAAAACAAAGAGAGAAGAAAACTCGGTGTTTGAATGCTTAAGTGTGTAGAGAATGAAAAGATGGGTTAGAGATTAAAATTGTATAGGGATGGATGTCCGGATTTGCATTGCTCCTTGTCTTTCCCGATTTTGCTTAACCCTTTCGCTCCCCGAGAGAAACCGCGCTACAACTAACCACATGCCTGAGTGTTAGCCTCCTCGTTTGATTCGAAATCCCGTTCTTACCTAGACAAATAGAAAAACTCTTGGAAATTTTTAATCATATTTCATGCTTGATTGTACTTAATTGAATGTGAAAGGTGTTTAGATTAGATAAGTGGATCACATACTCTTGGTAATAATAGCGGATTTAGACGGAGTTAAGGTAGATAGAAATAAGTAGAACTAGTTCGGTTGCGAGAGGGTACTATGTTTAGGATACTTGTTCATCGCACTTCCGTGTTGCTTTTGGTTCTGAGGTCCCCGCCTCCACACCTTCCTAAACTTTGATGCGAAATTCTCTTGCTTGAGGACAAGCAAAGGATAAGTTTGGGGGAGTTGATAACTTGCATATTTTACACATTTTACCTTAGTCTATGCATTAGAACTCATTCATTTAGGTTGCATTTAGTGTCATATAGGTTGCATTTTGGTTTGTTTCGTGTATTTCGGGTTTTGGAGCATAAAGACGGTGAAAGTGATGAATTTAAGCCAAAAAGAAACCGATACACTTGCATCGGCATGTTGTATCGGTTTCGTTGGCCGATATAGAAGACGAAGTTTCGCCGCGAGCTTGTATCGGCCAACCGTATCGGTTTGGAGTGGCCGATACAAGAGAAAAAGACCCGAAGACACGTATCGACTCGTCATATCGGCTTAGCCTCGGCCGATACGAAGAAAACCGAGCCGAAGGAAGACTGCCGAAGCGCATATCGGCCAACTCTGTATCGGTTTGCTTTGACCGATACGAGCTGCGAAATTTTATAATAGATTTGGTTTTTAATATGTAAAAAGGAAAACCGACTAAACCAATTTTGGTTTCCTTTATTTTTAATTTTCGGTTTAGATTTTATATTAGGGTAAAGAACTACACAGCCACCCTCCTATCTTGTTTTTTGGATCATCGTTTGTTTTTGTATTTTGAGACTTGGAGAAGATTTCTTGGTGATTGCTTCTTGGCCACCTTGTAATCTTCATCATCATCATTGAATAAGAGATTTCTTTACCCTTTTGTTCTCCTTGTTTTATTTTGTTTATGCTTATGGTTTCTTTGAATCAAATTGTTATGAATCTCAAAATGATTTGTGAGTAGTTCTAAATAGACAATTGGGTTAGGGTAAAAGGGGTTTGATTGAATCTAGGATAGATAATTGTCTAAAACTTAATTGATTAAAAACTTTAGTCTTTGGTAACAACCTTAAAGCTTTAATCGAGTTGGCCATTCGATTATCGAACCCGGGAAGCTTTATGAATCGAGAGATTATAAAGCCTCCCGAACAATTACCTTAGAACCAAGCCTAGCTTAACCGAGAGATCTGTGTTAATAAGCTTGGTGGTTAGATTTGATTTGTTCTTAAAGTTTCTCGACGATTAAACTATCCAAGACATTGTTTTAGTTTAATTGTTGAGAAAAGGATCATTGCCACGAGAGTGGATTGATCTAAAGTCGTTTTCAAAACCTTAAAGTTATTTTTGTAAAAGACAATTTGAAATCCGAAGGTTTAATCATCCTTTAAAACACCTTAGCTCGATTGTTTAGCTTTTTATTAATCTTTCAAAACCTTTAATTCTCGTTTTTCGTTTTGTTTAACATTCGGTTACAAAATCACTTAAACAACAATCTTTTTGATCACACTTAAACCGAGTTCGTTTCACACAAATTCAAATAAATTGTTTCGCTCTCGATTTGGTTTGACATCTTAAGTACTACAATTAAGATATTAGATTAAACGGGGTAAAATCTCGTTTATCAACGTCTGAACCTGAAAATGAATCCAAAGGGGCATGGTTTTGAATTGCTTGAATGATCAATCTTAAAGCATCAGATCTCTGTGATCTAAACCTCCGACGTTGACCCAAAGCATCTGCTACTGTAGAGTGAATAAGTATGCCAAGATCACGTGGTCCGTCAATGCCCGAGATGTCGATAAGGCGGCCAATAGGTAACCAATTATCGAACCAGAAAGAGACTTGTTTCCCATGACGTACTTCTGCTTTGATGAAGTTAAAAGTTGTATCTCTAAGATTAAGGATCTTTCGCCACATCCACGAGCCCATTGTCGTCTTTGATGGTATTGACCAGAAAGATCCTTGACGAATCAAGTGTCTTCTAACCCAGTTAACCAATAAAGAGGATTTAGATGAGAAAATTCTCCAGATCAAGTGAAGTCCGAAAATAGTGTTTGCTTCGGCGAAACGCCTAAGCCCCAAGCCACCTTCGGTTTTCGGGAAACAAACGTCATCCCAAGATACCTTTGCTTTATTATGATTCAACTCATGACCAGACCATAAAAATGCAGAACATAATTTATCAATCTCCTTGAAACACCGTCGAGGAAGTCTAAAAGCTGAGCTCCAAAACTGCGTAATACTCATTATAACTGACGATAACAACTGTAATCATCCCGCGAAAGACAGAAAACGACTCGACCAACTTTGCATCTTGGATCTTATTCTATCCAGAAGAGGACTATAATCATGAGAGTTCATTCTTTTAGTTGTCAAAGGCAGCCCTAAGTAACGGACATGGAGATTTTCCGGTTTGAATTGAAAATTTTGCAATATATTTTGGTATATTTCTTCTTATATTCCAGCCGAATACCAAGAAGACTTTTCTAAGTTTATTTTTAACCCAGATACAACTGCAAACTTAGCAAAGACATCCACTACAGCTTTAATTGATCCCAAGGTTCCATCCGTAAAAACCATTATGTCATCGGCAAATGACAAATGAGTGATTCCCAAAGCCTGACACTTAGGATGATATCCCATTCTTCCTTCTAGTGCTTCCTTGTTTAATAAACCCGAAAGTACATTCATGGATATGACGAACAGATAAGGAGATAGAGCACATCCTTGTCTCAACCCCCTCTTGCTATTAAAATATCCCACCAGTTCCCCATTGACTTGGATAGAGAATGAAGCCGTTGAAATACAAGTGTGTATCCATTTTATGAAAACAAGTGGAAGGTTCATAGCACGAAGTACATTGACCAAGAAGTCCCACTGAACACTATCGAAAGCTTTTGCAATGTCTATTTTCATAGCTGAACGGGGTGATGTAGTCTCTTTATGATAATCTTTTACCAACTCCGTAGCTAACAGAACATTTTCCAAGAGAAGTCTATCTTGCACAAAAGCAGACTGGTTGGGTAATATAGATTATGGGAGGATCAGGCGTAACCGATTAGCGAGAATCTTTGAAATTACCTTGTATATAATGTTGCAACATGAAATGGGACGGTAGTCTTTCATGACAATAGCATCTGTAGTTTTTGGTATAAGCGCCAAGATTGTCGAATTGATTCCTTTGGGCAAATATCCATTTTGAAAAAATGATTGAATTGTCGTAGTAAAATCTTTACCGATGATTGACCATGCTCCCAAGTAAAACTCTTTTGTGTAACCATCCGGGTCGGGTGAATTATTTGATGGCATAGCCGTTAAAACAAAAAGAATTTCCTCTGATGTTACTACATTGGTAAGTTTTTCGTGATCTTCAAGTGTGCATCTGAATGTGACAATTGATTGAAGAGTTTCAACATCCATTCCTTCATAGTCTGACAGTTGAAACTGCAGAAAGGATCTAAACCATGATTCAACTTCTGCTTTTATCTCTTCTGGTTTAGTGAGCAGCTCATGCGCTCCGTTTCGGATAACACGAATAGCATTTCGCGAGGCTCGTGCTTGAGTTACACTATGGAAAAACTTATTGCTTTGGTCTCCCACTCTTTGCCAATGAACACGAGATTTTTGTTTATAAAAAGCTTCCTCCAACGTTGAAAGATGTTGCCATCTTTCTGCTGCCGTAGCCTCTGCGGCAAAAGTATTTGATGACGGATTATGTACTGCTTAATATTGTCTTATGCATAGACTTTCATATGCTTCCTTTGTCTGCCTTGGTATATTTCCCACCTTCTCTTTATTTAGTCTCCGCAAAATAATCTTTAGTGCTTTTAGTTTCTTCGCAAACATGTAGATTGTTTCCCTTGACTCAAATAAAGGTTATGTTTCATTCCAATAATCAGAGACCACCGGGATAAATTCAACATTATGCACAAGAAGGTTGAAAAATTTAAACGGTCTACGACCATGACTAGAATGCGATTCAAGAGTGATTTGACACCGAGCATGATCCGACACACCTCCCATTTCAAACTTGGCAAATGATGTTGGGTGAAAAGAAAGCCAATTATCACTAATTAAGGCCCTGTCTAGCTTTTTGCTGATTGGTGAATCATGTTGATGATTCCACCATGTAAATTTCGGGCCATGATAAGCAAGATCCAAGAGCGAGCAATGCGCCGCCATGTTTTGAAAATCCAACATACCCGTTGTTGCAAAGTGTTGATTCGAGTGTTCAATCACTGACAAGGTTTCGTTGAAATCACCCAAAACCATCCAAGGTTTTCCATGGAAAACCGGAGAATTATAGTGGGAACAGAGATCCTCCCACAATTGCTTTCGATCCGAGGCAAAGTTTGATGCGTACACAAACGTGCAAAAAAAGTCGCTCTCCAAGTGTGGGAAAGAGATGGAGCATGTAATAAGTTGAGCCGATTTGAACACAGGTGTAAGAGTAACTGATTCGTTCCAGATAACCCATAGTCGACCAAGATGATGGTGTTCGTGATTCGTTAGCAGAGACCATCCAGGTAGAGCTGAAACGCAAATACGGTATGCCTTTGCTTCTTTTATACGTGTTTCCAATAAACACCCAAAAGATATTCCAGAAGAAGTTACCCAATTCCGGATTACCGAATGTTTTCGAGTCTTTTTAAAACCACGTATATTCCAAGAGAAAAACGACATTAACAATTTCGTTGGGAAGCTTTCTTACCAGTTACGACAATAGACTTCTCAAAGAAACGATTGTTAATTCCTTTTTTGGCTCGTGGGATGGATTGGCGTGGAGGAATCTCTTTGTTCCCGTCTACCTCATCTCTCCCCAAACTTATACCTTTTGTTGATGTATCGACTTCTTGCGGTTCCTTCTGGCCATTTTCCAGAGTGGTACTCAACTGATCAAGAACTGAGAACCTTGAAGGGGAAATAGCAAGTTCCGATGTTGTATCAGATAATTTACGACTTTCTGAGATTTTTGATTTTCTAGTTGGAGAAACTACATGATATGAAAGAATGTGGTAATTTTGCAATTTCTGTATAATACTTTGTATATTCTCGAAAGTGTAAGTCTCTTCCCTGTCAACAATGTTTCTCCTAGACACAATTACATTTTCTAGATAATGGATATCCCAAAATCAATTACAACTTCTCCTATTTATAGTTGTTAGACTCCATAACTGTCACTAACAACTATAACAGAATCCCTAACAACTTGTAGCTCTTCTTATCTTCTTTCATTTCTGAGCTCAAGCTTCCTCTTCACGTGTCCTTCTCTCATTGGTGTATACTTTGTATAGCCTATCAATACCCCCTCCTTTGAAACTCAACTTGTCCCCAAGTTCTAAATGTGGAAAATCCTGGGTCAAGTCTCTGGCCAATACCCAAGAATTATCATGATCAGGTAAGCCTCTCCACTTCACCAAGGCCTCTAAACACCCCTGTTCATTGTACCTTGTCTTGATAATCTGAGTAGGTTCCAATATAAACTCATCCAACTCCGACAATGAGGATGGTAGCTGGCTTACTTCATGAAATGTTCCCAACACTTTTTTAAGCTGTGACACGTGAAAAATTGGATGTATTTTTGCGGCTTCAGGTAGAGATAACCTATACGCCACTTTACCCACTCTTTCCACCACTTCATAAGGTCCATAATATCTTGCAGACAGCTTTTGACATATCCTCTTTGCCACAGAGCTCTGTCTATACGGCCTGAGTTTGAGAAAAACCTTATCTCCCACTTCAAACTCTAACTCTCTCCTATGCTTATCCGCATTATTCTTCATCCGCTCTCGAGCTTTGAGCAAATGTCCTTTTATCCGCGTAAGCATTCCGTCTCTGTCTAGCAAAGCACTTGTCTCCAACTCGAGTTTGTAGTGGATCCTTTCTCAAATTTGATAAGTGCAGGTGGATCTCTTCCATATAGAACTCTGTATGGTGTTTCCTTCAACGACGTATGGTATGATGTATTGTACCACAATTCTGCCCAGCATAAGAATTTAGACCAACTCTTAGGATGTCCTGATGCAAAACATCTTAGATAGCTCTCTAGACAACGGTTTAACACCTCAGTTTGGCCATCTGTTTGAGGGTGGAAGGCTGTACTATACTTCATTTTTGTCTCTGCTAGTCTGAATAGTTCTTTCCAAAATTGGCTAAGGAAAACCTTATCTCTGTCAGAGACTATAGATGAAGGATATCCATGATGTTTTACCACCTCTCGAATAAACTTTTTGGCCACATCCACAAGTCGTGTAAGGATGCTTTAATCCAATGAAATGTCCATACTTGCTGAGTCTATCCACAACCACCAGAATGGTATTAAAGCTCCCCGAAGTAAGCGAGGCCCTCTACAAAATCCATACTTGATGTCTTCCCACACCTTTTCGGGTAATGGTAGTGGCTGTAAAAGGCCTGCAGGACACATAGTGGAATACTTATGTGTTTGGCAAACTTGACATTCCTGCACATGTTTCATCACATCCATGTGCATGTTGTCCCAATGGAAACTCTGCTGAATACGCTTGGTTGTCTTCGGAACCCCGAGCATGTCCTCCTCTCGGGCCATTATGGTATTCACTCAAGATCAAAGGTAGAAATTGAGATTTTTTGGGTATCATCAACCTGTGTTTATACCATAATCTTCCTTCTTTAATTGTCAAGTGTTTCCTGCTACATCTGCCTTCTCTCACTTCAGTTAATAATCCTTGCAGCCCTTGATCTTGATCAATCTCCGCAAACAATTCTTGGATCTGAATCACATGTGGTGTAGTTAATGACATCAATGATGCATTCACAAATTCTATTTGTGGTTGATTGATTCTTGATAATCCATCTGCTGCTGTATTATCCACCCCTGGCTTGTATTGGATTTCAAAATCATAGCCCAACAGTTTTGTTAGCCACTTTTGGTATTCCATTGAAACCTCTCTCTGTTCTAGGAGGTACTTCAGGCTTTTATGATCTGTCTTTACCACAAATCTCCGTCCTAACAGATAGTGCTTCCACTTCTAAAACATAACTATTGCCATGATCTCCCTTTCATATACAGGTTTGAGTTGTTCCTTTGGTGTTAAACCATAGCTGAAGTAGGCTATTGGTCGTTTGTTTTGCATCAACACAGCTCCTAACCCAAACCCTGAAGCATCTGACTCCACCACAAACATCTGAGAAAAATCTGGTAAGATTAAGACAGGAGTTGTTAGCATAGCTTCTTTCAAGCTCATGAATGATGTTTCTGTTTCTTTTGACCACTGGAATTGGTCCTTCCTCAATAGCTCTGTCAATGGTTTTGCTAAGGAGCCATATCCTTTTACAAATCTTCGGTAATACCCTGTTAATCCCAGAAATCCTCTTAGCTCCTTGATATTCTTAGGATTAGGCCATGTTCTCATTGACTGAGTCTTGGCATGATCTGTAGAAACTCCTCTCTCTGTGATTATATGTCCCAAATATTCTACCTTGGCCTGCCCAAAACTACACTTCTTGTGATTAGCATACAGTTTCTGCTCTTCAAATACCCTTAAGATCGTAGCTAAGTGTATTGTATGCTCTTCTTCTGTCTTACTGTATACCAATATATCATCAAAGAAGACTAACACAAACCTTCTCAAATATGGCTTGAACACATGGTTCATTAATGCCTGAAAAGTGGCTGGTGCATTTGTGAGTCCAAATGGCATTACAAGGAACTCATAATGGCCTTCATGAGTTCTGAACGCTGTTTTCTGAATATCCTCTTCCTTCATTCGTATTTGATGATACCCTGCCCTTAGATCCAATTTGGAGAATATGATAGCTCCGTGTAGTTCATCCAATAATTGGTCTATCATTGGGATTGGGAATTTATCCGGGATGGTGGCTCTATTCAATGCTCTGTAATCCACACAGAATCTCCAAGAAGCATCCTTCTTCTTAACCAATAGTACTGGACTTGAGAAAGGGCTTTGACTTTGTCTTATAATGCCTGCCTTCATCATGTCCTTTACCATGTCTTCCATTGCTTCTTTGTGTGCGTGAGGGTATCTATAAGGCCGTACACTAATAGCATTACTCCCTGTTACCAAGTTAATGGCATGTTCCTTTCCTCTCACAGGTGGTAATCCTGTAGGTACTTCAAAAACATGATTAAACTGCTGCAATACCTCTTGTATTTCCACTACCATTCTTTGATCTGAGATATCCTTCTTTTGAAGATTGGTACTTGCAGATAGTGTCTTGAGTGATAATCTTCTTGAGTGTAAATCACTCTCTCCTTTCAGTGTAATTATCCTGCCCTGATGTGTAAATGTCATCTCTTGTGAGTCCCAATCTACCTGACATTTTCCAAGGGTTCTCAGCCATTGAATCCCCAAGATCACATCAGCGCTGCCCAATTCCAGAGATACAAATTCTGCTTCAAAGTTAACTCCTGCCAAGGAGAACTTAACACCTTCACAGGTTCCCATGCTCTGCACAGATACACCAGTACCCAAATGTACATTCATGTCCTGCTTCTGTGTCACTTTGAGTTTCAGTCTATTTACTGCATCTGGTGTGATAAAATTGTGAGTAGCCCCACTATCCAACATTACCACCAGCACACTTTTGTTGAAGATTCCTCTCATCTTTGTTGTTGTTGGTGATTTGATCCCCAAAAATGCATTCAGAGATAGTTCCATCAACTCTCCATCTTCTCTATGTGTCTTACTTTCATCTTCAGACTCATATCCTTGTAGAACCTCCATTTCATATCCATTTACTACTGTGAGGACTTGCAATTCTTTCCTCACACAAGTATGGCCTCTGTAATATTTTCCATCACACTTGAAACACAGCTTTAGCCTTCTCTTCTCTGCTAGTTCTGCTTCAGTCAGTTTCATGACTGGCTTATCCATTACAGGGCTTGTTTTGTTTTCTGTTGTGCTTGTGGTATTTGTATGCCAACTCTTGTTTCTCCAATTGTTGCTCTTAGCTGTTCTGGAATCCTGGTCAACATGATTTCTTTTCTCTTTCACCATCAGCTTCTGTAACACACTTGATTCCATGGATATTGCAACAGAAATCATTTCAGGTAATGATTGTGGCTTCATAACATGAACTATTTCTCTCATTTCTGGTACTAATCCATTCAAGAATATCCCCTCCAGTTGCTGGTCATTCAGCCCAATTACTTGTGATGACAAATCTTCAAACTTATGTACATACTCAGGAACTGTCCCTTCCTGCTTTATACAGAACAAGCTTTGGCTAGGTCCCCTGCTATGGATATTGCCAAATCTGATAAGCAGCCTCTTTTTAAACTCTTCCCAGCTTGTAAAATCTTTGCGATTAACCTCGTAGTTAAACCAGCTTAGGGCGTCTCCCGTTAGTGTTATTGAAACCAGATCTCTTTTATCTTTGTCATCGTAACCTCCCAGTCTGAAAAATCTTTCAGCTCTAGCTAACCACCCATAGGTATTGCTACCATCAAATATAGGCATTTCTACTTTTTTCATTAACCTATCTTTGTTCCCTACTGCAATTACTCTACGGCAAGGTTCCAAGTTTTGTTCTGGTACCTGATTTTGCCGCGGAATGTAGCGATTATTGCCTAGGTCAGAATCTCCTCGCCGTTCCTGCGATTCATCATGCTGTGAGTTTTGGATCACCGCCGCTAGCTGGTTTTGGATACTTAACAGGACTGTGTTTAACTCTCGCACTTCCTTTTGCATATTGTTGCACACATCTGTTAAGTTTCCAACATCTAGCTGCGTCGAATCCAATTTCTCGTTGAAATCGTCGAAAATCGCCGTATTCTCCTCCGGTTGTTCTATCTCCGCCGTCTTCTTCACCGTCTCTGATCTCTTCGTCATTTCTGAATCGTAGTATCCTCACGTCACTACCGCACCAATTTGATATGAAAGAATGTGGTAATTTTGCAATTTTTGTATAATACTTTGTATATTCTCGAAAGTGTAAGTCTCTTCCCTCTCAACAATGTTTCTCCTAGACACAATTACACTTTCTAGATAATGGATATCCCAAAATCAATTACAACTTCTCCTATTTATAGTTGTTAGACTCCATAACTGTCACTAACAACTATAACAGAATCCCTAACAACTTGTAGCTCTTCTTATCTTCTTTCATTTCTGAGCTCAAGCTTCCTCTTCACGTGTCCTTCTCTCATTGGTGTATACTTTGTATAGCCTATCACTACAGTCCACTCATTATTTCCCCCCTCCCATGGAGTTACACTTTTATCAACTTGTGCCTGTACTACATTCACAATCTCTTCACTTTGGACGACAACATTTTTACTATGTGCCTCAGAGGCTTCTTTGCTTGATAAGTTGCTTACCCTCTCCTTTTCTTGAGTGACTGGTTTTGCATTGCATTTTTCATCATTATGACCCCACTTTTTACATGTCACACATCTTGGAGGGAGCCAAGGATAAGAGACATTAATCTCTGCGTTAAAACCTTTCTTAGAGTTTAGTTGAATTTTCTTTGATAACTCTTTTGTCAAGTCTGCCACCACAAAGACTCGAGCTTTTTCGAATTCTGTACAAGCTCCAGTAGTAGGATGTAATTTCTTTGGATCCCCTATTGCACTCGCAACGAACTCCAAACCTTTTTCTGAATAAAGTCTCTCCGGAACATTTTTAAAATCAACCCATATAGGTATAGAAGAAAGTTCAGGTAGCGTTGAGATCACAGTAGGATCCCATTCTGAAATCACCATTGGAACATCTGCTATGCTCCACAGACCTCGACGTACGATTCTGTTTCGTATAGATGCATCCGCTATTCTGAATTTCATCGTCGTAGAGTTTAGAATATGCACATCAATTTTCATATTCTTATCACCAAAGGTCCAAATTTTGTTCACAATGACATGAACTTTAGCCACGTGAGGCGGCGTGTCTAGAAATCGTCCAATTAAAAAGTTCTTCCACAAATGATTTTGATCCTCCACAATATCATCTGGAATTTCTACCGAAGGTGCTCCTTCAGAGAGCGAGATTGTGACATCATGTTTCTTAAGGTTTCCCATAGCCGAGTTTGCAACAGATACCCAAGACTTCTTAGGCTCTGTTAAGAGAGATTGAGATAGAAGATTAAGTCTAGGCGAGCCAGAGTTATCCCCTCCGGGAGGCGTTATTCATGTATTTGTGTTCTTTGATATTTCATTTTGAGAGGATCAAACTATCTAGTTATTCATGTATTTGTGTTCCTTGATATTTCTTTGTTTCCTCGTATTGTTTTTTTTTTTGTTTGGTCATATTCTAAAAAACTTTTATTAATGAAATTTAACTCGATAAAGAAAAGACATGTGAAGACACATATATATTTTAAAGTCTATAAAGCATTCTTATAATTAAATATCTTATAATAGTTGGTAATAGACAATTTTTTAGATAGACAACAATATTTTTTAAGATGTGTAAAGTTTCATTTATATAGATAGTCATAAACGGTGGACATAAATATGTTAAGACACATATATATTTCAAAGGAAAAAGTTACCACTTATTACTTTAAAAACTAGAATTAACATTTTCGGAAAAATAAACAAGAATTTTTTTAATAAAGTAATGATATATTACTTGACAAAAAGTCCACCGAAAACTGTGAAAATAAATTTTGAGGGTAAAAACGTTTTTACAAGGCCAAAATTGATTGAAAATCAATTAAAAACTATAGCTCCGAAGTGGTAGATTAATATGCCCATACTAACTAGTGATTAAAACTTTTTCCTATTTATTAATACTAGCAAGGAGCCCGCGATACTCGCGGATTTTTTATATTATTATTTTTTATTTCTCTTGATGATTCAAATAATTTTTGTTTTCACAGTTTATATTTTCAACTACCTAAATAATGTTACATTAATTTTTATTTTCCGAATTCTCCGTTTTTGGTATATTTCACTAATCTTAGATAGTTTGTATATTTTTTAGTTTTTGTATATTTTTGTTAGTTTTGTATCACATGTTTTTTTCTTGTGTATTATGATTTTATTTACTTATATTGATATATTTTTCATATCTTTTCTCATCTAAATGAGTGTCATAATATATGTTTTATATTATTTGTTTATTTAGGGTCCGATTGGTGACAGCGGTTTTTGCGGTGCGGAACCAACTAGTTGACAGGTGCGGTGCGGTTCAAGTGCGGTGCGGAACTAACGAGTTGACATATGCGGTTTTGTGAAATAAGCGGTGCAGAATAATGTTTGATTGATGAAAAAATAATAAGCGGGTACGAAATAGAAATGGTAATATAATAATTATTTAAATATAAAATACAAATTAAAAGTTTAAGAAAAAAACTATGTTCAAACTATATTTTTAAAATTTAACATTATTTTTTTAAAAATATGATATTAGTTTAAAAATTATTGGTTAATATACTGTCTTGTTAAAACGCATAAAAATATACGTAACACACCAAAATCCATGTGTTTTTAGTGTAGAGTGCGTATTTCATATTTCCTTCATAAATCGAACCGCCATTTGACTAGTCAACTCTTTTCATTATTATTTTAAAACAATTGAAAACCGTACCGCTTATGCAAATAACTCTTGATTGGAAACATTTCTGCTGTCCTCTCTCTCTTCTCTCCTCAAAATCTTTCAGAGAGAGAGGATGGTTTCTCTGTTCCGGTGGTTCCGTTGGAGGTTCACCGTCTCGTCTCCGACATCGGTTGCTACTACAGATCCGATGGTTGGCTTTGGTCTAGGCATAGGAGGCTTTGAATAGCTCCTTTGGCCTCTTTGCTTCCGACAATGGTGGCTCTAATAGCATCGTTGGTTGGCTATCGTTTCCAAACATTGATTGGCTAAGACAGTGATGATGGTTGGGCTGGTTTCTTCGGCACCGATTGACGCAGCGTCGGTGGCTGGTTTTCCTCGAGGATCGTTTTCCTTCTATCTTTATGTTTGTTTTTCGTGAGCGAGATCTTTTACAAATTTACTTTCAAGATCTATGTCTCTTTTGATTCGAACTCAGGTGGTGGCGTGTTTGCGGTGAATTTCCGGTGAAGTTTACCGGAATCTGAGGCAACGGCGGCTTCATTTTTTTTAAGATTAGAGTTTTGCCTTGTGTTTTTTTGGGCTTTTTGTTGTTTCAAATATTTAGGCTTATTTGTTTAGGCCTATAGCTTTTGTAACCCTCTATTTTAATTAATGAAGGATCCACTAGATGACAAAAGATAAAAAAAGGAAACATTTCTGCTGTTTTGAGTTTTTCTCCAAATACGCACTGCACTCTTGTTTCCAATCACAACCTTAATGTTTTAAATTGTGTATTTTTGTATTTTTCTTAATTTTGCTTTTATGTTTTCTAACTAATTTTATAAATTTTGTATATTTTTATTTTCTTTGTTACTTATGTAATGTTGTTTTAGATATAGGCGTTTAAAATACTTTTATTTATTCAAAGTCCAATAAAAATTAAAAAAAGATATTTAAAAACTTTTATGTATTAATAACTTTTATGCATTTGATATTGTAATATAATAATATTTTTAAATATTAAGTTGAAATTTCATATGTTTTATGAATTAGTAATTAAGTTGTGACATATATTTTTAAAAATTACTGAATTTGATATTGAATTAGTAATAAATTTGAAATGTTATGTGTCAATCATTGGAGAGCTCCCTTCAATGTTGCAATATTTTCAAGTTTATGTTTACTCAATACCTTAAATAGTTTGTATGATTTTTTTGGTATTCTTTTTGTTTATTTTACTTGTCATATTTTTAACTATTTTTTTATAAAATTTGTATACATTTTATTTTATGTGTTACTATGTTTAATTTGATATTATATATTGTAATTATACTAATTTTGTTTGCAAAGTCAAATAAAAAATATTGATCATATTTACATTTTTACTTAATTAATATTCATTTTTTGAAATTTTAATGCATGTATTATTGTAATCTAATAACATTTAACAAATTAAGTTGAAATTTAATATTTTATATGCATTTATAATATAATATGTGGAATGATTTTTTAGGATTTAATAAATTTAATGATTTAAATGATTTTGAATGATGAGATGTCAACATTAAGAGAACTCTCCTCACTCTATATATATATAGGATGCGCATACTAATCTTAGATTGCGTTGAATAATATGCGCATACATCGTGTTGACATTCAAAAGACAATAAGTGCATACAAATTTATTTTTTTGTCAACGTTTGGACCACAAATGGTCGGCCCATTAGCCAAATCTACGCTATCGTAGGCGCGGGGAATCAATCTCGGGTGGGGTGGTGCTATCTGCCTCATGTGAACTTATAACTGCCACTAGATCAAGGTCACTTCCCCAGAAGTAAACGAAACAAATATTTTCAGTTTGCTATTTATTATTGTTTTAAAAACATCATGGATTTACACCCACATATATCATAAAAACTACTTCCTATGTCCCTATACTTTTGGGGTTTTTTTCTTGTTGTGACTTCAAATAATGAAAGTAAAGATGATTTAGGGGGTGTTATTGGATCTGTATTTTAAATCAACTCTATTAAATTTAAAATAGGTAAGATTTCTTAAAAAATAAATCATTCTTCAATGATTTACAATCTAAAGTGGATAAAAATTCAAAACTTTAGAAATCCATAACTATATATTTGTAAGTCAATATGATATCATTTGGGTTTTATCAAAATCGGACAACTCCAATGGTAAATGATTCATAGAAATCTAAAATGGTTTTAAGAGAACAACTATATTTCGTATGATGTCAATTTAATATCATCATATATAATATAACAATTACGTGTCTCTCTTAAATATAAAAAAATTAATTTCAAATACTTTATACATGATATATGACGTAAAATGACATAAAAAATAACATAATATTTTTGTTGGTCTATTTTATTAAACTAATAATTAAAACAAAAGTAAAAACCAAAAAAATAAAGAAAATAAACGTTTTTAAAGCATGAAACATTAAAAAACAAAAAAAAAACAAGAATTTTTTTTCCAAAACGAACATAAAACCAATTTTATTCCATACATGTTAGAACTCAATCTAATCTTTCTTCCACCAACATATGAACAAAAACATCTTTTATTCCCAAATGGTGAATTTTAGTAAGTGCTTTGTAACGAATACGGTCCTCCAAATTCAGAATTTCTTTTATGGCATCCCAAACATTGATCTTCTTTTCCTCTGTTTCTTTTTGGTGTCTTTCTTCTCTTTGTTGTATTAGACTTAATATTTGGTTGCTAACAACCATCGCTGAATTTTCATCTTTTTGTGAAGTACCTTTCTCATATCTAGCTCTCTTTTTTGGGTGAAGTTTCTATGTACGACATTCCGATGTACGCCGATGTTGTCTGCGAATCAAATGGTAGATACGGCTCTGAAAACTCTTCGGGATGAGTTGTTGTATCAAACTCATACATATTGTCTACATCAATATGAATATGTTCTTCGTTCAAACTTTCCCCAATTTTGTACGTACGTCCATCAGTACTATCACCTAATCCAATTGAATGTTTTCCCGTAGCAATCCCTTCTCCAAATATAATTTGCAAAAATCATGAAGCGTGATTTAAATATACCAAAAATTCTCTCAATAACATTTCTTAAGGAAGCATGACGAAGGTTAAACAATTCATTTTGATTTACTGGATCACGTCCTTCACCACGGAAGTCTTGTAGATGATATCGTGTACTTCGTAATGGGGCTAAAATTACGTCGGTTTGCAAACCCGCAATCTACTAAATAATATTTTTCTGAAACAAAAAGTAAATTTTAGTTAGCTTCAAGAAAAATATTCACTTAATTTTTATCATATGTATTATCACATGTATTCAATCAACTAATTACTTACCATATGGAACTTTTAATCGGTTAGTTCTTCTTGTCAAGGCATTTTGGAGAACATTTGAAACCTAAGCTGAACCTTCACATCCACTTAGAACATATATGAATTCAAGATCAAAATTACAAACAGCTAGTACCTTTTGCGAAATGATTCCTTTTCGATTACGATAATTTCATATCATTGCATGAATGTGTGTTCCATCAATAACTCCAATACAATCCTACCAAAATTAAAAATAAATTTGACATTTAAAAAATATAAAGAGAAAAATTAAGTACCTTGAAGTAAGGATAAAATCGTGTGCTTCCGCTGATTTTTATGGGCACTGTAGGACTAGGTTTGGCCATCAAAGTTGGTGCAAGTGTGTTTAGAGTCCTAAGAACCTTTTGGAAATTTGTACTTGTTGTGAATTTTGATCTTTTAAAAGTGTCAATCGTATGACAATACTTTGAACTCTGGCCAACGGTCATTAAAAAGGTAGCAACCATTTCTTCGTGTGTTTTTTAAATATGTTTTTGTTCGAATAAGATAACATAATTCAACAAACACCTGAGCATTCATACGATATAACTGATGAAATAATCAGAATTTTCCTTTAAATCTTGATGTATAAAAGCATGTCCTTCTCTTGTGATTTGTCGCCGAATCGGACGTTGAATTTGATTTACATGTGCAACCAAAGAACCCACAAACACTAACAAAATATCAATGTCTGGATCATCTTTTTCATAAAGATTTAGTGTCATCATTAACAAGGCCTATAACAATTCACTATTAGTAAATCCAAAATAATACAATACCGTAAACTTTTTTTGTCACACCACATTATCGTAAACTAATTTGAATTTTGATAGCGTTTATCTTGAAGTTTTGATTTGCTACTTTCTTAACGGTAGGTCATAAACAAATCTCAAAAAAATAATTAGAAACAAAGGAAAAGAAAAAGATTTTTTTTAACGTGAAACTTTGGAAGTCATGTTGGATGATGCAATAGAGAAAGGAAAGAAAATTAATGATTGTGATATACTAGTTGATATAGGGTTGTGATAGATATTTTATTTGGATTGTTAATGATTATAGCTTTTAAAAATTTCATGAAAGAGGTTTGGATTTCGATTGTTAATTGATGTTGAAATGATTTTAAATCCTTACATGATTCTTTTACAATGAAAAGTTTTCAAATTTAAATAACACAAGATTTCAATATGACATTTGAAATCCTTAATTGAATAACAATGGATTTAAACTCTTTTAATTTGGAGTTTACAAATAAAAGAACCAATAACACTAGATTTTAAAAGTGATTTTTTAAAATCTATTATTGAATAACAATAAATTGTAGTTGGATTTAAACTCTTTTAAAATCTATGATCCAATAACACCCATTAGTAATTGTATAGAGTATGTATATATAATCTTTTAAACAATAAAATAGTCAACCACTTTTTAAAAATAATATTTCAGAAAGATTTTTTGTATAAAAAACAACTTTATTCATGTGGACTATATCGTCCAACTACATAGGATCAATAGTGTATCATAACATTGAAAATAACATATACTATTAGCAATTGTAAATACAATTGCAAACAATGTTGTTAATTCCGAGACAAAGACCATTTCCATTGTATTTTTGAAGACAAAGCTTTCGACATTCTTCCAAATCGCAAGACTTGTTCAAAGTCACCTCACATCTTTGTGCTCCTTCTGCGTTTGGCAAAGCCAAAAAAGCTAAAAACCAACAAAACCAATTAAATAGCCTATAAGTAAAATTTTCAAGTATTAAATAAACAAACAAGTGTATATTATTTGAAAATGAATATTAGATTAATTAATTTACTCTGATTAAAAACTAGTGGAACATTGATTTCAAAAACTTAAGCTTTGGTTTTTAAAACATTTTTACAATCCATTTGTGTATACCTGAGAGGACAAACATGGCAATAAACATATACGAAAACAATAGTTTGGCCATAACTTTTGAGACAATTAGATGATTATATTGATATAATGTTGATTGCTTGGAGAAATTTTTTGATATTAAAAGTGAGATAGAGAAAGAACGTTTATATAGACTATTATGAAATGGAGACATACAGAGAAAAACTCTTTCTTGGAAACATATTTTAAACTTTTGTAAAAAATTTAAATGGTAATTCTTTACACAAGTTCATTAAATTTACATAATCTATATAGTGAAAATTCATTAAATTTTCAAAAGTATACTCAAAGATATGTCAAAAATAACAAAATTCATTTTACTTCTATATTTCATTATTTTCTTACCTTTATTCATGCTTTGATATTATCTAATTGTTAATAAATTAAATAACGTATCCCCTAAACATTATTTTTTAATTCACTTTTTGAAATTTCTTTATGTGTCCTTCACACAATTACTTTCACCAAATAAATTTGACATGTCCCAAAAAAAACCCCTAAACATTATTTGTGAAGTCACTTTTTAAAATTTGTTTATGGTGTCATTCACACAATCACTTTCACCAAAAAAGGGAAAATTCTATTTTAATACACCAACTTATTTTTGATAACAAATTTAATACACAAAATTTCCAGTGACAAAAATAATACAGAAATTAGTTTTTCTTTCAACTTAATACTCAAATTTTTGAATGTTAACCATTTTACCATGTCGATTTAACGGAAGTTAAATTTCCCATCAACTTTTTATTAAAAATATTAATAAATAATCAAAAAACCAATCAAATTTTGTGAAAAAATTTAAAAAAATGAAAAAACTTTTTAAAAATCCATAAAAGTTTAAAATTCTTAAAAAATGGAATACTTTAGTTTAAAAATACTTAACAAAATTTTATATTCAGTTAATAAAATTAGTTGGTAAAAATTTGCAAGAACATTTAACAAAATTATTTAAATTTCTTTAAATTTTTACCAAATAATTATTTAACCTAAATATATATTTGTACTAAGTGTTGTTAAATTTAAGTATTCAAATTTTTAGAATTTTTAAGTTTTTCTGGATTTTTTTTTAACTTTTTCCATTATTTTCACATTTTTCTCGGAAATTTATTCATTATTTATTTATATTTAAAATAAAAAAAAATAAAAAAGTTAACGAGAAGTTAACTTCCGTTAATGCGACATGGTAAAATGGTTAACATTAAAAAGTTTGAATATTAAGTTGGAAGAAAAAACTAATTTGTGTATTGATTTGTCACTGAAAAAGTCTGTGTTTTAAATTTGTTAGTAGAATTTAGTTGGTGTATTAAAATGGAATTTTCCCAACAAAATATGACATGTGTTTAAAAAAAGTTACATGACTTGTGTTTGTGACTTTCAATTTTTTATGGTAATTGATTTCAATATTTATTGGTTGTGTCGTAACATTATAGTATATTGTAACACTCATTTGCTTAAAATACAATGTCTACTCTTTATATAAATATTATTTTACCAATCAAATTATATATTAAAGATAACTGACTACCCTTTAATAACTACCTTACAAAAATTGTAATTGTCGACCACATGAATATTGGGAATTAAATATTACTAGATATTTTGACCGCGCTTGACGCGGATTATAAATTTATAAGTATATAAATATATTACATAAAAATCTACATATATATTTTTATAATTTTGGCATATAAATTTATTTAAAATGAATTTGAAATTATTTTTAAACATTTTATTATTTATTAGGATAATTTTCAAAAATGTCATTAAAAGATTTGATAAAATAATTGTGGCATCATAAGTTTTTTCTTTATCAAATAATATTCTCCTATTCAGTGTTAAACTGTTGCAATCTTGGTCAAATTGTAGGGATAAATTCTTGAACAAATTTGAATAATTTTTAGCTCGTTTTCAACCAATTAATCCCTCAAATCGGTACAATGTCAATTTATTTTTGAAAAATTTAAACGGTTGTGTGTTAAAGCAAATTTTACAAATCATTGATTTTACTAAATTCATTTAACTCTTCAACACACAAATGACTTATTTATAACCTTATAGGTAGTGTTTCAACTAACATGTAGTTTTCATTATCAATGTGAGACTTTTTCATTTTTTTGTCAATTTGTGGGCTTTTTGAATTCATATTTTATGGGTTTTTTAAATTTTCATTCAAATTCTCAAAAGTTTCTCATCAATTAATATATATAGGATACTATATAGACTAATAAGATTTTATTCTTTAGTCACTTAATAATATCGATTTACATATAGTTTAATTTATGTTTTATTTAACACATGAAATTTCAATCATGTAAAATATTATTATCTATCTATAACATAAAAGAAGAAGAATTCTCTCCATATGAGTGACACATCATCAACAATATTAAATACATAAATAAAATCAAAAATATGATAACATTCATTTATTAATAAAAATCAAATAAAAAATCATTAAAGACATAAAACTATTTAATAATAAAATGAAACATTACATTATATACAATAAAAAATATATACAAAATTCAAACTTAAATATATATATAGATAACTAAAGTTTAAACATTATAAATTTAAGATTCAGATACTCCATGACTACAAATATAAATAATACGTAAATTGTTCTCAATAATCTTCTTAAACCAATTGTTAATAATTACTAAAAATATTAACCGAAAACATAACCGCCATACAAAATAAACAAAAACGCATATAAATATTCTAATAACATTAAAGAAAAGAAAACAAAGTATGGTGCAATTTAAAAAACGGGTTTAAATCTCTATGTAAAACATAAATAAAGGTATTGTGGACAAAAATAAATAATTAATAGTAAAGAACTAAAAAAGATACACAACAATCTTTACTTCGATGTATATTAAAAAGTTTGTAAAATTAGATTTCATCACATATTGATATCCTAATAGTTTTTTTTTATTTATGTTCATTAATTTGGTAAAATAAAATGGATTGTTTATATCTAATATTAAAACAAATACTTATTACAATAATAAAATATTTTACAAGATAAACCATAAACCGCCATAAAAAAAATATTAATGTTTTTTGAAATTACTATAAAATATTGACAATAATCTTGCGCAACGCGGGGGTTTTATCCTAGTTATAAATAAAAGATCGATAACACCAATTTTTAAAAATACAAATCTACAGTATAAGAATGTATATAAAAGTAGACAACGTATGTTTTAATTATTTATAAAAGAAAAAGTATTTGATTTAATTATGTATAAAAAGCAACTTTATTCATGTGGACTATATCGTCCAACTACATGGGATCAATAGTGTACCATAACACTGACAATAACAAATACTATTCTATTAGCAATTGTAAATACAATTGCAAACAATGTTGTTAATTCCGAGACAAAGACCATTTTCATTGTATTTTTGAAGACAAAGCTTTCGACATTCTTCCAAATCGCAAGACTTGTTCAAAATCACCTCACATCTTTGTGCTCCTTCTGCGTTTGGCAAAGGCTTTGCCAAACAAGCTAAAAACCAACAAAACCAATTAAATAGCTAATAAATAAAATTTTGAAGTATTAAATAAACAAACTAGTGAATATTATTTGAAAATGAATATTAGATTAATGAATTTACTCTGATTAAAAACTAGTGGAACATTGATTTCAAAAACTTAAGCTTTGGTTTTTAAAACATTTTTACAATCCATTTGTGTATACATGAGAGGACAAACATGGCAATAAACATATACGAAATCAATAGTTTGACCATAACTTTTGAGACAATTAGATGATTATATTAATATAATGTTGATTGCTGAGAAATTTTTTGATATTAAAAGTGGGATAGAGAAAGAACGTTTATATAGACTATTATGAAATAGAGGCATAGAGAGAAAAACTCTTTCTTGGAAACATATTTTAAACCTATAATTGAAAATAATTTAAATTGTAATTTATATATTCTATTTAGTGAAAAATCATTAAATTTTGTAAAGTATACTCAAAGATATTCTATTCGCTATGTTTAGATACTTTACTTCATGCGAATGTCAAAAATAACAAAAAGCATTTACTTCTATGTTTCATTATTTTCTTACTTTTATTCATGCTTTGATATTATCTAATTGTCAATAAATTAAAGAGGAATTCACAAACTACACCCTCTCAACTCTTTATTCGCTAAACTACACATAATTCAATATTTTTATATATTTACATTTTTTCAAAATTTTAAATGGTTGATTTATCCTTAAAACAATTACCAAAATTAAAATGAGAAATTCACAGAACTACACCAAAAGCTCCATTCCTTTACAACTTTACACCCAATTTAAAATTTTCACAAAACTACATCTCCTTCCTTTGTAAAAAGACCTCATTACCCTTATTTAATTAGGTTTTTATTTTCTTTTTTGCCAATAGAGAACACGAAGAAGCTGGATAAGGAGAAGGAGACAGCCGATAATCGCCGATATTTAGACGACGATCTCGAAATTTGGAAGCATCTTCTCCGTCGCAGTCGTCGGTATCAGCTTCTCCGATCACGAATTCGTCTTCTTCTTATAGATCTGAAACTATTTTCACATACGAAGATCTTATAGATATTATAGGTCTTATAGATAGAGAAGACAAATAAGCCTAAGAAGAAGAATAACTTCACATACGACGATCTAAGATCTGAAACTATTTTCTCAGATTTATAATTAAAGGTAATTACTCCTCCTTTTCATGGATTTTCCATGTTAATGAAATATATTGAATAATTAAGAAATTGATAATTAAGAGATTAGGCGTATGAGCAGAAGCTTGGATTAGGTTCAAGAGCATTTGCTGTCATACCTTTTTGATATATTATAAATTTCACAATCTACTATTATAAGTATTATAAGCTGAACCATTGTTTGATGTTGATAAGTAGTATTATAAGTATTATTGTTGATGCTGAACTATTATTCTCTACAGGGCACATGCTTTAAAACGAAGATAGAGAAGACGAAGTTTCAAATACGACAATCTCTAAGATCTGAAAGTAGCTTCTCAAATTTATAATTAAAGGTAATTACTCCTCCTTTTCACGGTTTCTCCATGTGAATGAAAATATATTGAATAATTAAGAGATTAGGAGTATGAGCAGAAGCTTAGATTAGGTTTAATAGCATTTTGCTGTCATACATTTTTGATATATTATAAATTTCACAATCCTACTATTATAAGTATTATAAGCTGAACTATTGTTTGATGTTGATAAGTAGTATTATAAGTACTATTGTTGATGCTGAACCATTATTCTCTACATGGCAGATGCTTGATCTCTACTGCGTTTGTGGGCAGTGGAAGTCAACAAATTCTTCTTGGGAATTTGTTATTGATGTTGATAGATGTGGTTCTCTTACCTCCATCAGCCAAGATATGTCTTATGGAGACTAGTTGTGTAGCTGCAATTTGATTTATTTTCATCATTTTTGTGGTTTCATTCAATTTTTAATGCAAGACTTGTCATAATATACTAGTAAGACTTCCAAATGATTCAGATGTTATAACACTTATAACACTTATAATAAATGTTATAAATTCTATTAGCTTACTGTCTTTTACTTTCCACGTGTACATGTTTGTTACCCTATTTAATGCAAGACTTGTCATAAGATACTAGTAAGACTTCCAAATGATTCAGATTTTATAACACTTATAACACTTATAATAAATGTTATAAATTTCATTAGCTTACTGTCTTTTACTTTCCAGGTGTACATGTTTGTTGTCCTATTTAATGCAAGACTTGTCATAAGATACTCGTAAGAAGAGATGAATCTGTACAGGAAACCGTCGTCGAAGAGAAACTCTAGATCTTTTGATATTTTACGATATGGACTCCGTTTATTATAAATATTATAAGTGTTATAATTCATTCTATCGTTTTAAAATGGGCTCCGTTTATTATAAGTGTTATAAGTGTTATAAATATTATAACGTTTGTTGTTTTTTGTAATAAGTGTTATAGAATAAACTTTTCAAAAATATCAGATAAATGTTATAAGTGTTATAAACCAACAGTTGTTGAGATTTCAAAAAAGTTCAGACCTAATCAAGAAGAGAAAGCTCAGACATCAGATAAATGTTAAGATTTCAACAAAGATATTTGATGCTAGTTTCTTCCTTAACTCCGATATCTTCGCATCCTTGAGCTTCAATAAGTAAGAGATCCTTATAGCAATGCATTCCAAGAGTTTCAGGGACACAATTCCTGAATCTGTCTGACAAACCTATTATATTCAAAAAACAAAAAAAAATACATTAAGTCACTCTGCCAAAAATATGTGGAAACAATTGAATCATTAAGTCACCAATGACTATTATATACGGTGATGTATCATAACTATCATATATAGTTTAATCATTAAGTCAAGTTAGGTTCAAAATTACACTTTATAACTAATACTTTATGATATTGTTACATTTGATTTTATACAACTTGTGCTTTATAATACTTATAACACTCATAACAATTGCCATTAAAACGTTGTAACATATTAGCTGGTGAAACAATTGAGTCATTAACACACACAAACCATCAATTTAAGGTATTATTCTCTTTATAACATTTATAACATTTTTACCTCTTTCTATTTTCTCTCTTCCAAAAGATTATGGATGTTATCAATCCTAATGGTTAGGCTGGTAACAATATTGATAAGGATATCTAGTTTTTCATTAACTAAATTTGCATTCATCTGCCAAAAAGTAAAATCCATTAAAACACATCAATTACTAAATGGGAAATCACTTATGTATCACTAATAACTCTTATAACTGAATAAAAAATCCATTAAACACATCAATCATGCTGAAGCGAGATCGAGAAGATGAAGCTAAGGTGAGATCTAGACGATGTAGCTACGGCGAGATCCAGATCTAAACGACGATGAAGAAGACGGCGAGATCTAGATTATGAAGGCGAGATCCAGATCTAGACGGCGGTGAAGAGACGGCGAGATCTAGATTATTAATGTGAGATCCAGATCTAGACGACGAGATCGATACGGCGACGATGAAACGATGGAGAAATCGAAATCGAGATAGAAATTGAGAAGAAGAAGAAGAAGAAGAAGAAGAAGAAGAAGAAGAAGAAGAAGAAGAAGAAGAAGAAGAAGAAGAAGAAGAAAAAGAAGAAGAAGAAGAAGAAGAAGAAGAATAATAATAATACAGAGGAAGAAGAAGAAAAATACAGAGGAAGAAAAAGAAGAAGAAGAAGAAGAATACATAGGGTAATATTGTCTTTTTGGTTATGAAAGAGGTGTAGAATTAAAAAGTCACTTTCAGAAAGTGTAGTTTTGTGAATTCACTTTCAAAAGGTGTAGTTTTGTGATTGTCCCAATTAAAATCTTTTTATGAGAAATTCACAAAACTACACCCTTTCAACCTCTCCTTCACAAAACTACACCTAATTTATTTTTTTTACAAAACTACACCCTTTCAAAATTTTAAAAGCTTGATTTATCCTTTAAAAAATTACCAAAATAAAAATCTTTTCGTTTGGGTTCGCTAATTAGTGTTTAGGGTATAGTATTAAGGGGGTAGGATTGTGTGGGTAGAGTTTATTTGGATTTAATTTTGAGTGTTTAGGTATAGTTTTGTGAAGTAATTTTGAAATGGTGTAGTTTTGTGATTCTCCTCTTTTTATTTAGGTTCACTAATTAATGTTTAAGATATAATATTAAAGGATAAAATTGTGTGGATAAGGTTTATTTAGATATAGTTTTGAGTGTTTAGGTGTAACTTTTAAAGTGACTTTGAAATAATGTATTTTTTTTAAATGCAATTCAAATGTGTAGTTTGTGATTGTCTCTAAATTAAATAACATATACCACATTATTTTCTTTGCAACATTATTTTATTTTAACTAGGGTTTCAAATAAACAAGTACTATCACAAATTGACTAGAAATTGAATGGACTATAATACAGTTTTTCAAATAAATTAAATATACAAATTAAAATGTAATATAATACGATATTGTACATTGCCGATCCGAGAAATCTAGAGGCCTAAATCATATATTAAAAGGGTAGCCTATTTTTAATGAAAGTCACATTTGTGTGAACATTGTTGGTTAAATCTATAAATTGACATTTTGAGACTTTTTGCTGCAAATCTATTTTATTATTTAGAATTTTTTTTTTTTTTTTAATATTTAGAATATTTTGATTGTTAAATTAAATAAGATAGTCGTTTACGAACTTCTTAATTTTCAATAACACACAAATTAGTTCTTAGATTCAGATATGTAGCCTAAACAGTTAACGTTTTGGTTTTTTACTTGTAAAATCATGTACTTCCTCTATTTCAAAATACTTATAGTTTTAGACATTTTTTTGTTTCAAAATGATCATCGTTTTCAATTTTATATACAAAATTTATTATAATTTTATGTTTTTGTAATTTATATTATGAAAAGACTTATTTTATTGATTGAAATTAAATTTAGTTAGATATTAAATAACGTTTTCCCTATAAAAGTGTTTAATGTCTAGACGTGGATCCGCAGATACGTGCGAGATTTAATTTGTTGTACTTTTTATATAATAGGTTGTTAAAATATATATTTTGGAAGAAAATTATATTAAAAATTAATACATCGACTTGGATTATATGTTGATTGTATCTTGTTTCATAGAATACATCAATGTATTGAAGTTTTTTTTCATCGAGGAATCCACAAAACTACATCATTTCAACCTTCCCTTCATAAAACTAAACATAATTCAATATTTTCACATATTTACACCCTTTCAAAATTTTAAAAGCTTGATTTACCCTTTAAAAAATTACCAAAATTAAAATATTTTCATTTGGGTTCGCTAATTAGTGTTTAGGGTATAGTATTAAGAGAAATTCACAAAACTACACCCTTTCAACCATCCATTCACAAAACTACACATAATTCAATATTTTCACAAATTTACACCCTTTCAAAATTAATTTGAATTGTGTGAGATTGTGTGGGTAGGGTTTATTTGAATTTGATTTTTAGTGTTTCTGTGTAGTTTTGTGAAGTATTTTGGAAATGATGTAGTTTTGTGAAATGTAATTCAAAAGGTGTAGTTTTGTGAAATGTAATTCAAATGGTGTAGTTTTGTGATTCTCCCTTGGTTATTTTCTTATAATGACGAAAATATAAAATTTCTTTAGTCTTAGTCTTACAATTTATTTTACATGAAGTGCATGTCTTTATTATTAGTGTTCAAGAAAGAAGTCTAGGCGGCGCTTAGGCGCTAGGCTCTTATAGACCGCCCCAACTTTCTTTTCATCCGCCGAAAATATTATGATGGTATAAAAAAGAATATAATATAATTTTTGTATTTATAAATTATTATATTTAGTATTTTATATTATAGAATAAAGATATCAATGCAATAAAATAATAATAAAAATGTTTTAAAAGATTTTATTATCTATAAACTATAATGTTTTGTACATTATATTAGGCACTATGATTTTATTATGTTTAGACCGCCTACAAAATCTTTTAGGCTCCGACTAAGCGTTCTAGGCATTAAGCTCAAGATCACCGTCCGCTTACCGTCTACCGCTTTCTTGAACATTGTATATTATAAAACACAGTGAATTATACAAATTGCAGATATTTGCCGTAGGTTTGAATATTATGCGAATCCTTCTTATGTTCATATGATTAGAGGTGTTTAATTATTATGTTTTTGTGAACAGATTTTTTTATAAAGTAAATAAAAATATTACATAACCTAAGAATGACACGTGTTATTATATTCGATTTTTTAAATATTATTATTCTGTTTTTATAGATATTATTATTTGATTCTTAGAAATTTTTGTGGTTTCTTTTTTTATTTTGAAATTAATTTTTTTTCTTTCTTTTTTTTATTTGTTTTTAAACATTTCGATATGTTGATTTAAGGAAAATATTAAGTACCGATTTTAATCTATTATTATTCAAATATCTTTGTTTCTTTTTTGTTTCCTATTTTTATGTTGAAATTAAAATGTTTTTTTGTTTTTTTTTGTTTTTAAACATTATCCATTTTTTAAATGTTATATTATGTGGCAATATTGTAAATACAATTTATTTTTTGTTTTTTGTAAAAATGTTTTCATATTAATAGTATAGATTTCTTAATCTTTGTGCAATAATTTTAAACTGATTATAGTAAAACCTCTATAAATTAATAATGTTGGGACTACGGAAATTTATTAATTTACAATGATATTAATTTACACTATAAATTAATAATTAATTTATATTTTAAATTAATATTTATTATTTTATAGAGATAATTTTACACAAAAGATAACATAATTTTATTAAAATTGAGATGTTATAAAAGTGTGTGTCGTCCGAGTTTCGTGAATATATTGTAAAAGTTTTTGAAGAACAATTTAAATCCTACGAAAAATATTGTTTGGGGTTTCAGAAGTCCAAAAAATTGTATAAAATTCATTTAACACTTATAAACACTCGTTTTATGTAAAACAAAATTTTGAGATACTATTTATAATTTAAAATTTTTGAGATACTATTTATAATTTAAACGTTATGAAAATTTGTGTCTTTTACGTACTTGTAAAATTTAATGTGTACATAATCTTTAGAAAACAAACAATTATAGTAATCATATTTTACTAAGTTCTCATTGTTATATATTATATATTATATGCATATTATATGCATAAAAATACAATTATTAATTTATGATGTTATTGGGACCATATTCTTATATAGGAGTTTCAAAAAAAATATTATCTTATTAATTTATCGAAATTGGTCATTATTTACATTGGTCCGACTTGGAACTGACATGTTTTATTATTTTATAGTGGTTATTAATTTATAGAATATTAATTTGTGGAGGTTATACTGTATATATATACTCCAAGAATCTCATAGGGAATCAAATAAATGGGTGACAACTCCAACAAGTAGTCACAAAAAAACTCCAACAATTACTGATTAATTTAAAGAGAGGTGTTAATTTAAGTTCATAGACATATAGACATTAAGAGCAAAGATGTACAGACAAAACAAGCATCTTTTGAGTTTGCAAAAAAAATCTAAAGTTTTGACAAATCGACAGAAAAAAACCTGAAGAAAAACGCGTTGCAAGAAAAAACCTAAAGTTTCATTTTCATCATTTTAAAACATTAAGTTTCATTTTAATCAAATTAACTCCTAATCGTTAACGATGTTAAAATATTAACAGATTTCGACACCCTCCGTTTCATTTATCAGTTAAAATGATTTTTTAATTGTCTTTATATGAAAATACAAATTAAATTAGAAAGAAAAACAATTGCTTTACTAAAATAATATTATTATTAATATAAAAGAATTATTCTTTCTATTCGTTTTTTTAATCATGTCGGTGACTTTATCTCTAACCGTCGCTTAATAAATTGACGGTGATCGGGAACGTAGATCCAACGACGGTTAGGGATAAAGTCGTCGACATGATTAAGAGAAAACATTTTTTATATTAATAATAACATTATTTTAGTACAACAAATGTTTATCTTTCTAATTTAATTTGTATTTTCATATAAAAACAAAAAAAAAAATATTTTAACTGATAACTTAAACGGAGAGTGTCGAAATCTGTTAATATTTTAACACCGTTAACGATTAGGGGTTAATTTACTTAAAATGAAATTTAATGTTTTAAAATGATGAAAATGAAACTTTAGGTTTTTTCTTACAACGCGTTTTTCTTCAGGTTTTTTTGTCGATTTGTCAAAAGTTTAGGGGTTTTTTGCAATTTTCCCCCTTAACACACATTACAAAAGAAACTCCCATTTGAGCAAACATACCAAAAAAGCAACCAAAATAATGTCTACACAATAATGGGGTCCTTACAAAACTTGATCCTCTGCACAAATTGCTTTCTTTCCTACTTCATGTCACCAACCCAACAAAAAACACAGCAACATCTACAATCTGCAAAGAAACCATTCTATATATGTATTAGATTCAGACAAACAAAAAATATGACTACAAACATCATAATCACATCTTTGGTTTTCTTCTTAGTGCAAGAAGCAAAACAGAACACATGAAACAAGCTACTCTAATCCAACACTAATCCCATTCTTCGCAAAAAAAAACCGCTTTTTAATGGAACCAAGACACCAAGTTTCACAATTTATAATGTTAACCATTTCGTAGTTTATTACCTGGACAAACATGGCTGCAAAAGTACAATGTTAGTTACAAATGGCGAGCTTCGAGCTCCATTCATCGGCTACTCCGTAATCAAGGCTGAGTTCAGTCATAGGAGGAATGTTCTCAGCAGCGAAAAGCATAACCCGAGGAAACATCAGATTGTTGTGGTCATACAACACTAACTGTGCAATGACATTTGGATCAGTACTATGGCTTATGTAACAAGCGACATTCCTCATCTTCGACAAATCCATTGCGAAATCAACATGAGGAATCTGAGGATACGAAGGCCGCTCGTAACCAGTAACAACCTGAGACAAATCTCCCCAAGTTTCCCATCTAGCTGAAGAAAATCGAGAAGGATATACACACGTATCACCGTTCATTGTCACTATGTTGGCTTGTTCCCTTGTCAAAGCTAAACCGGCATACTCACAGATAAAAGCACCAGCATGTAAAATATCCAAAGACCGAACTCCCCAGCCAGTTTCTAACGACCTAAACACTTCTAGTGCATTCTTCAAACCTTTTTGAGTCACACGGTTTCTACAACTTGGAGGGCACTTACACGCCGGTCCACACTCGTGAATCAACGGTCTTTGTCTTACAAGAGTCTCGTTATAATCATAAGCAAACTCGCCACCGTTCTTAGCTAAACAAAGACATCCGTTGCTGCCACAACCCGAGATACAGTTGCATCCGCTCGCGCTATCACTACTCTGTTGAAAAAACAGGCCTAGCGGGAACGAAGCTTGAGCAAAGTACTCGTAACACAAAGGCTCTCGATCGTTGTCTATGTCGTTAAACAAATAGACAGGAACATTCTCCTTCTTATTCGACATATCGAAACTGATGTAACCGCTTGGTCTCACAGACAACGGATTAGTCTTAAGAGCCATAGCAAGCTTCAAAACAGAGCTACCCATGACGGCCTGCCCTTCGATCCTCTCAAGCTTAAACTTATAGACACCGAAACCAGATTTTCCAACAACAAACCAATAATCAACAATCCTAAACAACCCATCATAGACATAGACTTTGCTAGAAACCGAGTTCTCGTACTTAAACCCTCTAACGACTCTAACCTCAACACCGTAACACATACTCCTCTCCAAAGCTAGATTCCCACCTTCAAGCTTCTGATTCTCAGCTTGCCTACCAAACTTATCTTGACCACCATGTCCTGTGTACATAATCACATCACCATGATCATCATCATCCTCATAGCCACCAGAAACAATCACACTAGTAGCTATCGGCTCACCGTTCGAGCTACGGCTACCTATAAGATAATCAATACCAGCTTGTGGGTGTCCATGTAAACCAACAACACAAAGCTCAAGCCTAAAGAAGTAAATATCACCAATCTCAACACCGGGGATCGAACCAACAATCCGTTTGTGGCGGTTTAGCCACAAGAATCGATCTTTCATTATCGAAGCTGCTTTACAATCTTGTCTACCTTTCTTTCCTGTAACATTCAGTCCACGTTTATACTCTGTTGTCAAGTAGATTCTTAGTGAATCGTATAACATTCTTGTCTTCCTCACTATCTCACGAAACTGTCTGTCTCCTCCGGGACCGACATTGGTGACTCTTACTAGCTCCGATGAACGCTCCGGTGGTTTGGGTTTTCGAGTCACGACGGAAGGTGAAGCGTCGTCGTCGTCGTCATTGGTCGGATGGTTGTTTGATGGTACGAGTGCACCAGTTAGAGAATCGAGGACATTGTTGAGGTCGGAGATTGAGTTTGATTCGACGGAGGAGGAAGATGAAATCAAGGGTTCAGTGAATGGCTCGGGCTTTGGGGTTATTGGAAACTGAGAAGAAGACATCTCTTTTTATCAGAGAAATCGAAGAAATGGGTTTTTTTGGGATGAGCTTAAAGTTTTGGTTTTTGTTCAAGGTACAACAATGGCGGAGAAGAAGGTGGTTGCGTCACTCTCTCTCTCTCTCTATAAGAAGATTCTGTCTTTTTCTTTGTCTACACAAGAAACATGTTATCTATTAATTCGAAAGCAATTTTGCAAAAAACCCTTAATTTTTTTTTAATTATAATGTAATTGCATTACATTTTTAATAGGGAGAATTACAAAACTACACCTTTTAATAAATTGCATTTCACAAAACTACACCTTTTTAAAATTACTTCACAAAACTACATCTAATTATTAAAAATTAAATCGAAATTAGTTTTACCCACAAAACCGTACACCTTTAATATTATACATTAAACACTAATTAGCGAACCCAAATGAAAATATTTTAATTTTGGTAATTTTGTAGAGCATAATTGAACCATTTAAAATTTGAAAAGGGTGTAGAATAGGAAAAAATTGAATTAGATGTAATTTTGTGAAGAAAAAATTAAAATAGTGTAGTTTTGTGAATTTCTCTTTTTAATATAACATATGTGTTTGATTGTTTTTGCAAATTACACTTTTAAACACACTATAAAGGCTAAAAAAATTCAAATTTTAATCTTCACTAATTTTAAATTCGAAAAATATTCTACAAAAACGAATAGGAAATAAACAAAAACCAATTTAAAATTTCAACATATAAGACAAAATTTGAAAACAATAATATTCGTGAAATATCTTTGATGACAAATGATTTAAATTTTAACGTGAAAACCGATTAAAATTTTACGAAGTAAAATAAAATTTTATAATAGTTTTCATATCGAAATAAAAAAAAATTAAATTATTCGAAAAATAATATCTACAACAATCTAAACTTGTATTTTTAAATTTATATATAGCTAATTAAGACATAAAAAAATAAAAAAATAGCAAATACATATTTTAATTTTCGTTACGGGTTGTTAAAAGAATCACAAAGCAAATATTAAACGAATGATAATTGTTATGAAATTAAATCGAATTCAATTTATGTATGATTATAATTTTCGAGGGATCAAAAAATAACATAAATAATTGATAAGATATAACTAAATTATATTCATAATATTAAAATATACATAAGTATTGTCTTGAACTTTGTATTAAATATAGTTCAGTAACCAATTTTTTAAATATTTCTTAAACGCGGATCAAACCCAAGATGCCCTTAATTTATTTGTTACCCCGCATATTGTATAAATTTTATTTAATGTAAAAATATGAAATAAGAAATTATATACTTATAATCCAAGTTAGGAATTTATAATATATATTTTTCACTAAATGTATTTTAAATATATAAATTTAAAAACAAGTTAAACTTGGTACGTACATGCGGATCCCTCATCTAGTTTTAATTAAACTAGTGGTAAATTATAATCTTAAAAACTTAACATGGAAATATAAGATTTTATTTATGATGAAAAACTTTGAATTGTCCCATGGGCATTTTAAGTTTAAAAGTTAAACTAAAAACATATCTACAATGATTTATTCAACTATATTGAAATTTAAATTTCATTATGTAATATGTAACGTATTTTTATTTGAAAAGATAATATAAAAACTTGAAAAAAACTTTTGTCGACATGTATATTCATTGATAATTTTTAAGGAAAAACTAGTAATTTCAGGATAATTATTTTCTTTCTTTTTTAATAATATTTTAAAATTTACACGTTTGAAGATATTACTGTTTTTATAAAGATATTAATGTTACTTATAATTATTATTGTATATGCTAAAAGATTTTACTTATTTTCACTAATAATATTCTAATAAATTAACTAAAGAAAAAATTCCATTTTAATACACCAACTTAATTCTAATAACAAATTTAATACACGAACTTTTTCAGTGACAAAAATAATACACAAATTAGTTTTTTATTCCAACTTAATATCCAAACTTTTGAATGTTAATCATTTTACCATGTCGTAACGAAAGTTAACTTTCTGTTAATTTTTTAATTTTTACTTAAAATATTAATAAATAATGAATAAGTTTCTGAGAAAATGTGAAAATAATGAAAAAAGAAATTTAAAAATCCAGAAAAACTTTTAAAATTCTCAAAAATATGAATACTTAAATTTAACGACACTTAGTACAAATATATATTTATGTTAAAAATTAGTTGGTAAAAATTTAAAGAAATTTAAATAATTTTGGTAAATGTTCTTACAAGTTATCCCTTAACTAAACGATGTTTCTTTTCAGACATGCATATTCAGTATGTTTTTTTTTTTTTTTTTTTTTTTTTTGTCAACATTTGGGCCACAACTGGCCGGCCCATTAGCCAATCCTACACTGCCGTAGGCGCTGGGAATTGATCCCGGGTGGGAGAGTGTTAACCTGCCTCTTGTGGACTTATGAATGCCACTAGGCCAAGGCCACTTCCCTATTCAGTATGTTTTTAACAAAAGTTATTTGAAAGTTCGTATACGTGTGAAGCATTAAAATAAATATACAGAATTCGAAGAAGTGAAAATGTGGATTAAATTTAAAAGTGTTTTGAATGAGATAAATTTGAAGGAAACAAATTTTAATAACTGTAATAATGTATACCCAAATCACTGTACCAATTTTAATTATTAAATTTATTGATCAATAAATTATATAACTTTCAACTCCAACTTTGGAATGACTTCAATCCACCACCAAGAGAAAACTAACTCTAATGGTTATCTTGTGTCCAAAAGATTGTACAAATTTATCAATGTGGAGTCCTTTAAAGAATGTAAAACTTCTAAAATCCCAAGTTTATCATATCCTATTTAATTCTGATAATGGCAAGTTTTGCAGTAGTATGGTTCCAAGTTCTATAACACTCTTTGTAACAATAACAAAAAATATACATTTTGGTAGCACTTGAACGTTCAATTAACGGATATCACATTTAGTTTTCCAATTTCGGGGTTTCGCAATCAACTAAACCAAGAACTTCCATAGCATTAGTATACAACACGGTTTTCTATTATCCTTTGGTAAATATCTAAATATATTAAAATTGATGATGTTTTAAAATTTGATTCTCTAAATAGATATAGGCGAGAGTGATAGTATTTTTAGTTAACCTAACTAACTAATTTTGATAATTAAGCAACTAAATCATATTTTGATAGAGGTTCTGTTTTTTTTAATTAACAAATCTATTCTTAAAATTGTAAAGAATTTTTCAACTGTTTTTTCCAACTATATTGTTTTAATGAATTTATCTTTTATCTATGCATTTCTTTCATTTATTTAAAATAATAATTGTATGTCTACATAGTCTCTTTGATCTTCATAGGTGTGCGGAGTTTATCTTATCTTAAGTAGTATTTTGGATTCCTATTGTGTTGTTTTTTTTCCTTGTGAGATTTAATCCTTATATGCCATAAGGACATATAATCAGATTGTATTAATGTGCATTAATCTAGATAGTATATAGTTATCATTATTTTCTTCTTAAACTCGCAAATCTTGTACTCATGCGCGGGGCCGGTCCAATGTTTTTGGATGCCCTACGCCAAAAATAATATTTTTTTTTATGTCTATATAAAATACTTAAAAATTGTTTTAATAACAAAAAAATTATATATGAACAAATTTTTTTAATATATTCATTTTATAAAAATACATTCATTTATAAATATGTATCTATATCTCTTTTGAAAAAAATCATAAAATGCTAAATATTGAATTCAAATAAAAGTAAATAATTTTCAAAGTATTGTATGAGAAAATTTTCAAATTTGATTATACCATTTTATTAAAATGTTTAGTTTTATGAAACTCTCAACAAAAATTCCAAACAATTTGCGAAAAAACAATAAAATCCAACAAAATGGTATAATCAAAAGTAAAAACTAAATCAATCTTTTTTTCTTTCTTCTCTTCCTCTTCTTCAATACGAATCATTTTTTCTTTTAATTCAAAATCCCACAAAAATAAGGAAAACTAACAAAAATGAATCTTATAAAAAAATTTAACAACTTTTTTACATAAAAATTATTTTTTTCTTGCTAAAACATGCCCCTAAAATCCTGGATGCCCTAAACCATCGGTTCCCTGGCTTGCCCTCTGGGTCGGCCCTGCTCATGCGATTTATTTGCTTCTTAAACTCAACTCTTGTACTCATGCGATTTTACTTCATGAATAAAACGACATATATTAGATTTTGTAGTTCTTCAAAGAATTGCTAAATTTTCGGAATCTTCGTCGGAGGTCCGCTTCCCGTTTCGGAATCGGAAGCTCTCAAACCTCTCGGAATCTCGCTTCCGCAACGCTTCTGTAATTAAAACCCTAAAAACATGTGTTGGAAGCTTACGATTCTTGTTTGGAATCTTTCGCTTCCGTTTAAAACTAAGTGAAATACAAACATACATAAAAACATTTTAATTTTTACAATGTTTTTCATATCATCAACATTAATTTATCAACATAAACTAAACGAACTTAAAGTTTTCGCATTTGTAAACACTAATTTTTTCTTTTAGTTATATAAATATATCATATATGTATGCTAAATTGATTAAGATTGGCCTAATGATATTATTTTAAAAGGATTTAGTTTGATCGTAATTGTTTTGACGGTACAGGATAATGTCTAATGTGGGTTTGTGTGATAAATTTGGAAAAATAAGAATATGTTGTAAACTGGATGAATGAAAGTTTTGTTTATTCATTAAGTTAAGGGGTCCTTATATAGGAAATAAAATATATCATAAACCCTAATAGTAATTAGGAGTGACCGAAATCTCTCTTGGGCTTTAGGCCCAACGGTTCGTACATTCACTTATATTGAACCGAATGGTTCACAACAGAATAACGATGATTTAGTTTTCTTTCATTTGAATCATATGATATAATTTTTGAAAATGAGTTTCTTAAAGAGGAATTCACAAAACTACACCCTTTTATCCCTTCCTTCACAAAACTACACCTAATTCAATATTTTTACATAATTACACCCTTTCAAAATTTTAAAAGCTTGATTTACCCTTTAAAAAATCACCAAAATTAAAAAAAATTCATTTGAGTTCGCTAATTAGTGTTTAGGGTATAATATTAAGGAGGCAAGATTGTGTGGGTAGGGTTTATTTGGATTTAATTTTGAGTGTTTAAGTGTAGTTTTGTGAAATATATTTGAAATGGTGTAGTTTTGTGAAATGTAATTCAAATGGTGTAGTTTTGTAATTCTCCCTTTCTTAAATTTATTAAATTATTATTAATTCAAAAATTAAATATAACATGATATATAGTTATATATATTTACATAGAAATATAGAACCACTTCCAATAGGTACCCGCTTCCTAATTTTTTTAAAATATCCGTGTCCGATTCTGCGTACCGCTTCCGTTTCCATGTAACATAGGATTAGGGTTTAGATTTGTAAATTTGAATAAGAGATTTTTGTGGGTATAGAAGATTTTGTCCCAACCAAAACGACCTTTTAAAACGACCTTTTGAGATTTTGCCTCCGATAAGCATATTTATCGTAGTTATCTAAAGTGATCACAATCTCTAGTTTTATTTATGAACACAAAAGAGATCGTTGGGGTTTGCATATTTTATTATATCTTTAAGACAGACTTGAGTATGATGATCACCAATCTTTCAAGGGTTTCCAGTTTGGCTCAACTCCTAAACCGTTTGTATTGACTGGTTTGGAAACGGAGATCATGTTTAATTCGGTATCTTTAGGCAATTCATCGAGTTTCCTTACGCTAATATTGGCACACACAACTCCAATCAAGACCATAAGCACAACAAACATTGTGGCATTCATCTTTTGTTTCTTAAATTGTTTCTAACAAATGTGTTTTTGTGGATGGTGTGTTGTGTTCGATGTAGCCACTATGTATACACACACATGTATGTGTTATAAAACGTGTGGATTTCTTACAAGATAACTACATACTTCAATGCAATAGCTTATACAATAACTAATTGTCTTACCAAGATGTCATATTAATATAATATGTCAATATAATGGCACCATCTAACCGCATCTTTCCAAAATTGTTTTCATTAACATCTTATTATATATTTAAGTCATTGGTTTTTACTTTTTAGTATAGTTATTATGTGATTATCAATTTTTTAATTGTTTATTTTTCTTAGCGTAAGAGTATTCTAGTATCGTGAGAAAATATAGCTTGTACGAATTGGACTCTCATACGAATAGAAATCTAAAATAATACATAATCTTTACAAATAAACCAAGTTTGTTCACTTGCTTTTATTGGCAATGGTATTATTCGTATTGTAGTAGATATACACTCAAATCAATTTATACTATTAAAAGAGAAGACAAAACGCCTATGTGTCGCGATGTGAGAGCTTTTAGGATATTTTTTTTTTTTTGCGTTTTAGTCCTTATATATTTGTTCGGCGAATTATATAAATTATATTTCAGGTCCAACGTATTCAGGCCCACATATAAAACATTTAAGAATTAATTTTTTCCCACATTGAAAACAATAAGAAACAAAATAAGAAATCTTCTAATATAAATATGACTTTATCACGTACAAAATCATTAAAGCGGACATTCGTCTAATGGGCATGCGAATTTTGGTAAATGGATTGCGCCTTCATTTACCGGGGTATGCATAATACGAGTCTTTTTCTTTGAATAAACTTACAAAGTTTGATTAGTTATTTCGGTTTTCGATAATGATCTTTCATATATGCATGTCTCATAAATTGTCAACGACTATCGGGAACTTTGATTGGTGGATTGGAGTCTGGGCATTCGGTTTTCAGGTGAGCCTCATTCGAGTTCGGATTTTTCGGGTTAGAGGATATAGGAATAACATATTATTATTATTTTAAGTTTTTGTGTTTTTTTAGAAACGACCCGTTAATAAATATATATATATATATATATTTTTTAGTCACTATCCGTTAACAAATAACTATTATGATAGTGAAACCAAGTTAAATTATAAAAATATAAAATTAGTTTAAAACTTTTAAACTAAATCTACACTAAATAGCGAAATCAAATAAAAAAGTTGTAATCTAAAATAAAATAAAATATTAGTCAAACATGTTCTTAAATTTTGGGTTATTTTGTTAAAACAATCTATTTTTTGTTAAAAACCTTTTCTTATGGTTTTGTGATTTTAAATAAAATTTTAATGATATTTTTGTTCTAAAAAACTATGTAATAATGTATATAAGTGTATTACATATTTTCTTATTTGATTTTCCCAATTATTTTTACATAAATATTTAAATAATTGAATCCTATATTTGGAAAATTTTAATGTTTCCTTATATTAGTTTTGCAATTAAATAGATAAATATATTTTCTTTTATGCATAATGGCACAATGTGTAATTTTGAATGATTTTTTGGACATGTTCAAATTAGTACTTCAAAAATAATAATATAGATTTTGAAGAATAACCATTGAACGAGTGAGCAGTATTAAAAGGCGGAGATATAAACGACACGATTAACGAAGGTAAGGTTTCTGCTTCGGATTAACCTAAGGGGGAGTTCCCATTTGGTCGAAGCAAGTACTTTGGGGAATAGCACTTGCTTATGCGAGAGAGTTCCCCCAAGTAGCCAAAGGTGTTGTGGGTAATGCGACATTTTATAAAGTGAAAATGTAAATGTTTGAAGATGCCACTCATGATGAAATTTGTGTAAGCCTCATCTTAACTTTTGACTTTGAAACACAATCCATCTAGCCGCCGAAATGAGCTATGTTGTATATACCATTCCCGTATAGACATTTCACTTAAAGCATTTGATTCTAAAGATTATAATATCGCTCTTTTATGGCTTAAGTCTTGCCTTTGAAGTTGATATAATGTATTTTAGTTATGAGTAATAAATTATCTTTGGTTTGAAAAAAGTGAGTAATAAATGTTTATGAAGAAAAAAATGAGATTAATGAAAATGAAGTTTTACATAATAGTGCAAAAGGCAGAAAGGTTTCCGAGAGCAATTGCAGCTTCCATTGCTCTTAACGCATCCCACCATCCCAACTGCAACCACAATTTCAAATTCCTTAATTTATATATTTATTATTTTCTTTATCATTTGTATTATTTTGTAACGATACAGTAATTTTAACAAATTTTGTTTGTTCAACCTCATATTCACCACTTCTAACTACATTCTAAAATACAAAATAATATTCTTACAATACTCTTTAAGATGTCAAAAAGAATGTTGAAACGAAATCAAATTCAAAATAAATTTTTAATACAATTTGATTCATATAAATATACTTCCTCCGTTTTATATTAGTTGTCGTTTTGATAAAATGTATATGAATGTATCTGAATGTGTTTTTGAGTGAAATACATTCAAATACTAACCATATACATTTCCCAAAACGACAACTAATATAAAACGGAGGGAGTATTACGGAACGAACAAAAACCAAACCAGACCCAAACATGGAGCAACCAAATCTGCTAATCAGGACTTTATTATACATTACTTTTCAAATTAAATTCACTAAACGAATTAAGTTTTTTGTACATGAAATTAAAACAAAAAGGGTTTCAGTTTTGACAAAAAAGCATCACAAATTTTTTTACGACAAAGGTATCAAAAACATTAAACAAGAGTTAACATTTTAGAAATTTTGTTTTTTTACTTGGGTTCGTTTATATAGTGTTTAGGTTTAATTTTGAAAGGACAAAGTTTAGCTTCTAAGGTTTAGATTTTAGAATTTAATTTTGAAAATTAATAACAAATTCCATAATTCGTCAAAATCTTATAAAAATTCATCAAAACTTAAATCATTCCAACACCTTGTTTGAATACAAGAAAAGGTTACCTTGTCGGCTTCAGGGTTTTGTTGGGCCAGGTTTTGATCGCCAGACTGCTGCTGCACCATTTAATTTAGTACTATGTCACCTTTTAGTATAATACTAGATTTTTACCAATAATATTTACGAAAATTAATTTCATATAATTTGATATTATTTTTTATCGATGCATGTTGAATAATAATAATTTTTTAATCATATATTTGTATATGTTCTAATATTAAAATTTACTTTTTATAAATCATTTATTATGTATGATACATTTTGACCCGTCGCAAAATTAGCAGGACGTCTCACAAAGGTCTATAAAAGTATTAATAATTTAGTTTTTTTAAATATTTTCGGATACTTTTGATATTTTATTTACATCATCGATTCAAATATTCTAATAAAATACTTTCAAATAATCAAAATTTTCTATAACAATTTTTTTAAATAAACAAATATTTTTAATATTTTATGATGGATTATCATAACATTGAAATATTTTTAATATTTTATTTTTTCATTATGATATATATTTATTTGATTTTTCGTTTTTTCATTTAAATCCTATTAATTAGGAATATTTTTTTTATTTAATTTCGTTTTTCTTTTAATCCTATTAAATAGAAATGTTTTTTAGTTTTTATTTAAAATTACCTTATATTAAAATTTATACAATGACATTACATGAAACTAAAAAAAAAATTTAAGGTTCCTCAAAAATCGTGTTTTCCAATTAATAGTATAGATCAAACAGTTTTATTATATATATATATAGGAAAAAACGCCAAAAAAATTCAACATTTTAAAAAAGCAAGTTAATGCCCCAGCTCACGTTTAAACAATTTTATTCTCCAACTTTTAAGCGTTAATTTGATGTTAAACGTCATTAAGGGTTATAACGCTGGGTTTAATGTTAAGTCCTAATTTAAAAGAAAAATAATGAAACGACGCCATTTTGACACTTGAAAAACCCCCAAATTTACAAACCCTAAATTTTTAAATCACAAAATCTAGTTTTTTTGGAATCAAATGCTATAATACCCTTTGACTAAAAGTCAAGAGCTATTATACCATTTGATAATTTTGGTTTTTGTTTTGGTTTTTATAAATTTCAAAATAAATCAATTTTATAAACTGAAAACGTGATTATTTTTTATTTAATTTTAAGAATTTGATAAAAAATATTTTAAAACAAAAAAAATAAAAATAAAATGTTTTTAACAAAATCGTCAAAATATGATATAAAAACGATTTTAAAATATTTTTTTTGTTGAATTTAAAGGTTTAGTAGTTTAGGGTTTTCATTTGAGTTCGCAATTCCAAATCTAAGACACTTGTGATTAGTTTAGGGTTTAGATTTGAAAATATTTAGTGTTTTATGTTTTTGGTCAACGAAATTCAAAGGGTACAAGACTCAATAAGGGTATGCAAGATTATAATTTTTGGTTAAGGGGCATAATAGCTTTTGACCCATTTTTTTGCTCGATGGTGTTGTTCAATTGTTTATTGACAAAGTAAGATTTGATTGCCCCATGGAGGATGATGCATCCGAGACAGTATTGGTGTCACATGTGCTATCGATCTGTTAATTCGTTAAATCGAAGGTGATATCATCTTTGCAATCTTTGTCAATACGGTTTTGTTGAAACAATTGTCACCGCTCTTATTTTGAAATTTATATAAATCAAAACAAAAATCAAAAGTATCTAACGATATTAAAGCTCTTGACTTTTAGTCAAAAAGGTATTATAACATTTGATCCCAAAAATATGGGTATTTTTTTGTAAGCGTCAAAACGACGTAGTTTTGGTTCATTTTTGTTTTAATTAGGAATGAAAAGTAAACGCAACATTTTGAAACTTAACGTCGTTTAACATCAAATTAACGTTGATTTTCTACGGATTTAAAATGACTTGATCAATGATTATAGAGATTTAAACGGTTCACGCTAAAAAAATGGAGAATAAAATGGCTTAAACGACTTTTTTAAGAGTTGGGAAATTATTTGGCGTTTTTCCCAAAATATATATAAGCGGTTCGAAGTTGAAATTAAATGTAATTTAAAACAATTGTTTTTTGGGAAAATTACAAAACTAAACCATTTGAATTACATTTCACAAAACTACATCTTTTAAAAAATTCTTCACAAAACTACACCTAAATTCTAAAAATTAAATCCAAATTAAGCCTATCCACCCAATCATACCCCTTTAATACTATACCCTAAACACTAATTAGCGAACCCAAATAAAAATATTTTAATTTTGGTGATTTTTTAGAACATAATTGAACCATTTAAAATTTGAAAAGGGTGTAAAAGTAGAAAAAATTGAATTAGGTGTAATTTTGAGAAGAAAAGATTGAAATGGTGTAGTTTTGTGAATTTGACTTGTTTTTTCCTTCGCAAGCCGAACTATTGAACTCAAAGGATGCACAATAACTACAACATCTCAAAAATCAATTTGCTGAACAAATCCATATATATATATATAATTAATTCAATCATTTGCTTATGCGTATATGGAATCTGAGACAATGTTTTTCAACCAATTTACTAGAGTACTTTTCAAAATGGTTTTATGGGGTATTGAATATTCTACAACAAATAAAATGGTGTGGAAGCTTTGCCTATCATTGACATTTAATACTTTTGGTTGAATTTTTCCACTAATTATAAAAATATTATTTATATTTATACAGAAACTTACTAAAAATGCTCTCAACATTCGCACCATGCACGTTCTATTTCTACGTCTCATATATATATATATATATATTGATGTAAAAAATAAAGGGAGAATTATAAAACTACATCATTTGAATTACATTTTACAAAACTACACCATTTCTAAAATACTTCACAAAACTACATCTAAACACTCAAAATTGAATTCAAATAAACCATACCCAAACAATCCTACCCCCTTAATACTATACCCTAAACACACTAATTAGCGAACCCAAATGAAAAGATTTTAATTTTGGTAATTTTTAAAAGTGTAAATTAAGCTTTTAAAATTTTGAAAAGATGTAAACTTGTGAAAATATTGAATTAGGTGTAGTTTTGTGAAGGGATGGTTGAAGGGGTGTAGTTTTGTGAATTTCTCAAAAATAAATAATATAAATATATATCTTAAACTATATTAATTATCTCTATAGTGATAATCATTGATACACGCTCTAAATTAAACTTAGGGAAAGGCCTAAGTAACAAAAAGAAGTTAATAAAGACAACGTACCAGCAGAGGCTGATGGCTACGCTTAGATCGCAACAAAACGTAACTATCCAAGAATAATCGATGCTGATGAGTATATGTCCGTCGCATATAACACTTGACACAAAGGTCAAACGTGTGGCCACCGCTCGGCGAATCAAAGCATTCCACACACGTGAAATGTAGCCCATTGAGAGGTCTTAGGCACGTGCGGCAGCTAATGGTCCGTGTCCGAGCCACGTAATAAAGCGTTAAGACCTCCCAAAAATCGAGCTGACCGTCTCCGTTTCGGTCTAGCTCGCGGAACATATCAGGATGTACCCAAGCTAGACCGGCGGTTCGGCGCAAGAAGTCAGTGTACTCTTGTAGGCTCACATGGCCGTTACCGTCCATATCCATTGCTCGGAAAAACTGCCACGACAAGTTTTGTTGTTCCGTTGAGCCATTGTTGTAATAAGCAATCGCGGCTTCGTTGAGCTCATCCATTTATCTATATATGAGGTTTCTGAAAAAGCTAGAAATATATTTATGGTTTTAATTTTGGTAGATTTATCAATATATATATATATGTTGTTCTCGTGTTATGAAGAGAAGACTTTTGCTTAGGTCAAGTGTTAGTGGTGTTAAAAAAATGAAATAGTTATATTGTTGGCTACTTGTTGTCTTAGTTTAGTTGATAAATATACAAATAAAGCCTGTAACCAAAGAAACAATCATGAAGGGAGTGCTAGCGCAAATGCATGGATGACACTATTCTTAAAAATTGTAAGATCATATTTTGAAAAGATTGCAAAGAGCACCACAATTGAAAAGTGTGAGGAAAAAAAATCTAATATACCACTTTTTCTAAAATCTTTCTCGGTCTCTACCAATTACATAAAACTTTTATTACATCAACGATTTCATATATGCAGAAAGACAAATTTACCCTTAATGAACCATTAGAGCATTCGGTTAGACGTGAAAAAACTTCTTAATTATTTTTCTTTCTTTTTTTCTTTTCCTTTAGAAAAAAAATAAATAGACCAATCGCGGGCGCCACATGGCAGTGGGCCGCGAATAGTCAAAAATGTGTCTCTTATATTGGATTTTTTGGATGGGCCTCTTGTTTATTTTTGCGAATCCCACATATATGATGTGGGTTTAAGAGGCCCTATATTAATGGTCTTACAATTATTGACGTGTGAACGCAATCAAAGTCCCCATTAAATATTTAATTTGAGACAAAATATATATACATATTTAGAATATAATTTTAAACAAGAAAATGAATTAAAGGAAAATGAAACTATAGTTAAAGAGTGTCAAACATAGAAAAACCGATTAGACTACTAATTTTTATATCTAGTTCTTATAAAATCCTATCCCTAAGACATTATTTGTAAAATAATTTTTATGAAAATGCTTACGTGTCGGCACCAGAAAGAGTTTCTGCAAATAAAATGTGACATGGCAAGAGATCTTTAACAACCAATGAAAAATGTGACAGGGAAAAAACATTTATTAAAAGAAAAATAACGAAAAAGGCTTTTAAGGTCCAATAATTACATATCAATAAAAAAAATTGAAATTTCATTTATGGAGAAACAAATGAAGTAGTATATATTTTAGAATATAAATTATATTTTTTATAATATAATATTGAGTACAACGAATAGAGAAAAATATAATAAAATTTTATTGGTTATAAATATTCTTAAAGTAAACCCCAAATATTCTACAAAAACTGAATGAAGTTGAAATAAAAAATTAAAGAAATTTTTATAACTGAAACAAAAAGTAAATCAAATTATAAATATTATTATATTAAATTTTAAACATAATTATCCACATTTACATAAAACTCTATTATTTTCAAAATTTATTTCATCGCGCATGACGCGAGACGTTACATAGTATATATTAATTGAGGAGAAACTTTTAGAATTTGAATGAAAATTTAAAAAGCCCATAAAATAATAGTTTCAAAGGCCCATAAAATAAAATTTAAAAAAGCTCATAAAATATAAATAAAAAGCTTATAAAATATAAAATTTAAAGGTCATAACATAAAATATCCAATTACTGAAAATTCTAATCTCAAATTTCAAGCATAAAATTGAAAGTTTAAATTTCACTATATCTTCTTCAATAGGTAATATACATAGGGAGTATACGAAAAATCCGCCAAATTGTTATAAAAACTTACACAAAACAAAGAAAATTTATTATACAAATTAATTGAATAGTAATGGTGATAAAATATCAAACTTCTTTTAATATGCAAAAAAAAGTTTATGATATCGTTATTGTTATAAAAAAAAATTAATAGTATTTTGATTATCCCTTAATAAATAATAAAACACGTTTGAAAACAATTTCAAATTTATTTTAAATAAATTTACATGTCGAAAATTAAAAATAATTTTGTATTTTTTATATATTATGTATATACTTATAAATTTAAACTCCGCGTTTGGCGTGTGGCAAAAAATCTAGTATGTATTTATTTATTTTGAGGGTCTAATTTGCAAATAGGTTCCCATGTGTGGGGATTGGGCATGTGGGACTTACTCACAAATATGTGGGTTGAGTGAAGAGTGGTGAGTCAAAACGTGCAACAAGGTATGTTGTTGCTTGTCAGCGCTCTTTTTAATTTATGTCGATCGTGAGAACGATTTGGTTGTGAGGTAATGACAACTTTTTGAATTCGGTGTTTTAAAAGGATTTGAAAGTTCCGAATCCCTTGAGATCCGAACTCAAGAATTTTGTATTAGTTTGTGGATTTTAACTTTCAAGATACTTTTTAAAAAAGTATGAATTATTGTATTTGTAGAACGGATTTTGATAACACTAGGCTTTAAGAAGAATACTTCCCTTATTAATCTTTAAAAAATTAACTCAAAATCTTAAGTCTCAAAACTCATATGTTGATGTTATAAAAAAAAAAAAAAAAACTCATATGTTGTGCATTGTGTTACAAGTTGGCACCTCATTAAATAGGGAAACATAACTAAAAATCAGTAATTTAGATAACTCTTAAGGAAAAGGAAAATTCACATAACAATATATATAGATAATTCCTAAATATATTCAACTTAATCCTTAAGTTATTTCAAGCTTACAACTACACTCTCCCCGTTAATTTTTAATTATCCTCACTCACATTTTGAACTCCAATAAGACTTCTCATCCCTTTGAACTTGACTCTTCCAAGGGCATTTGTCAGAATATCTGCCTTCTGCTCATTACATGGAACATGTTCGACTTTTACATGCTCGTTCTCGACATATTCTCGTTTAAAAAAAAATGTTGGTGTGTAATGTGTTTGTTGAGTCCATGGAACAAAAGATTGTTAGAGAGTACAATTGGTTATTTGTTGTCTACTCGAATAGTCACCTTCTCATAGTGTTTTCTAGTTATCTCAGCAAGGAGTTTGGCAGCTTCTGTAGCAGCCATAAACTCAGCTTCACATTAGGAAAATGCTACAATTTCTTGTTTTTGTGAACACCAAGTTGTTAGACATTCATCAAGGTAAAATATATGTCATGTTATTGTACTATTTCCGTCATCGATGTCAACATTGTGAGAGTTATCACAACAACCAAACATATGTACCTTGTTTATCTGCTTCAAGAAGAGTCCAAGGGAGCACGTGCCACACATATATCTAAGAACTTGTTTCAAAGTGGCTCCGTGAAATTCTTTCGGTTCTTGCATGTATCTACTTAAGACTCCAACGCCTCTTGAAGTTTGAGTAACACGTCAGGCAATCCGAAGCATAGTGACCATGTTTGTCACATCGATAGCATGTGATTCGAGATATATAATACTCCATGTCTCTATGTTGATACCCCAATCGACCACATCCTCTACCTCTCCAAGGAAAACGACCTCCTCGTCCTCTTGCTTTGTTGCCTCCATGAGAAGATTTTGTATTGGCATACATAAGTTTTCCTTGGTCGTCATTACGATCTTCCTCTTAACAAATTATTTTCTTCGTATGCATTTAGACGACCCACATTGTCTTCAAAGTTGGTTTTGTTAAGATTCAGCACTTGCACGAGAGAAACTACGATGTAATTGTATTTCTTCTGAGAAAGACTTGACATAAACTTCTTAACTATGTTAGGCTCTTCTATCTTTTCACATAGAGAAACCGATTTTGAGGTTGCAAGTTTTCCAACAAAGTCATCAATTTTTTCGGTCTCCTTCATCTTCAAACGATCGAACGTAACCTTTTCAGTTCCTATATGCCTTGATTTTATAGCTTTACATACCTCCTTTGTTGTGTCTATATCCCAATCTTGAAGGATAAGTGCTTCGGGAATAGATTGGGACAATAATACTATCACTATTTTTTTTTGCCTCGTTAGTATTTCCCTTCTCAACCACCTCCCATGTTTTATGGACCTTGAGTAATATATTTATTTCCATGGTTCATATGGTGCAATTACTCAGGTTTAACATACTTGATGGAGGAAGATCCTCCTCCCTCCATTTTCTTCGATGTTGGTGACATCGAGTGTTTTCTTCTTCTCTTTTAGCCATCGGTGGCTAAAGCTCTGATGGTTATAGCTCTGGTACCACGTGTAGAATCGATTTAGAGAACAATAGGTTTTAATAAGAATGCCTCTCTTATTAATTTTGAGGAAAAAACTCAAAACGTTAGGTCTCAAAAGTAATAACGTGTGCTTTATATAGAGAAACATAACTCGAAAACCCTAATTTAAATAACTGCTAAGGAAAAGAAAAACTCACATAAAAATATATTTAGATAATTCCTAAATATATTCAACTTAATCCTTAAGTTATTTCAACCTTGCAACAACATTTTCCCCTTTATATTTAAAATTAGAGTTTATAGGCAAAATGAACAGTTTTTGGCAAAGTAATTAAAAAAGAAGACCTATTACTATTCAAAATTAGAAAAATGGACCGTGGAGCCCACGACAGAGATACAGCAGGTAGACTGTATTAGAGCGTGTAATAGAGAAATGGCGAGAAAACTTAAAAGACATAATTGTCCTTGGCCGGATGGAGAGGGAATTATATGTATTGTGTTTGATTGTGACTTTTTTCGGTCATTTAATGCTCTGGTGATGTTTGTGTCAGGTAAAAAAGTGATTGTTTTATTAATAAAATTAAAACGAGTGGACAGAGATGTAAATGCGTGGAGAGTGCGACTGTTTTCTTAATAAAATGAGTTATCTAATAAACAAATTTGTAAGCTACAAACTGACCCATAAATCTTGGTAGGAAGCATTCTGTGAGCAATAATGGAAGGTAAGTGATCATATGAAGCATTAATATTTTTAAATTTTAATAAATGTTCTGATTAATAAATGGTTGATTATGGGCATATATACAATGGACGACATAATAATCGTACAAGAAGGGAGGTGGATTATGTACGGTTCTAGTGATTGGGAGTTCAAAATTAGTAATTCGAGACAAGGACGATATCTGAGATTGTCTGAGTTGGAAAGTTTTGAAGACTTGGAAAACAAAGTCAGAGACATGTACGTGATGGTATGCTCCACAATAATTGTGGAGCTATCGTACTGGATAGAGGACGTTTTAGCAGATTTGAGTGGTTTGAAAGTTAGCCCCAGTCCAGTAAGCAACGACAAGGAGTTCAGGGGGTATAAATCACACAGTACGGTCAACGATGGTGTTAGTATCTTCGCAAGCTTCAAAAAAATGATAAATGGAGCCTGGGTTTTCAACCAATCAGAGAACGGTGTGAAAAAGAGAGGTGTTTCAGGGAAGGATGGTGTACAGGCTAACAAAATGTCTAGTTTAACCCCATGTAAAACAAGTTTCACTGCCCTTCTAGCTGGGGTTGAAAACTACGGTATGTCGACGGACCCTCTGGACGATTTTGATGTTGACGAACTTGTTAGATTGGTCGTACAGGTGGAAGAACAAGCAAAACGTAACAGTCCAATGTGTAATGAAGCTATACAAAGCGTCCAACCGACAATGATGAGTGGTGATGGTCTTCGTGCACATCTAATGATCACAGAAGATATAGAAGGGTCTACTGAAACAGATTTTGATGGGGATATTGGAGAAACAGGGTGGAACGATGGTGAATTTGGCGATAGCGAAGATGAAGAGGAGGATTACAATTGGGATGAAATGCATGAATTTGTACGCAACGACCGAGCTTTGGTTAGCGAGACTGATAACGACGATGATGATTTTGTAGACCCCCCGCCACGGCTGGAAAAGAAAAAGAAGAAAGCAACACTTGGCGCTGAGCCACTAGAACTTACATTAGAAAAATCATTAAAACACGGGCTGAATTTGGAGGAGGTGTACGATTATGAAGACATCGAACCACAGTCCGAAGAAGACGATTGTGTTGAATTAACTGTGCGTGTGGACTTGAGTAAAGAGGATGACGATATATATGTTGGAAGAGAATTTGAAACACGAGAAGATTTCAAAACAGCATTAGCGATATATGCCATAAATCGAATTTTCAAGTTCAAATACTCCAAGTTTGATGCAAAATATTTAGTTGCAGTATGTCAGGAAATAAAACATTGTGACTGGCGTGTAATGGCAAAACAGATCGGGGATACTGATGAGTACGAAGTACGAAAAGCGAAGCTTGATCATGTATATCCAACAAGTACACGAAGACAATTTTCGAAACATGCAACCTCAAAAGTATTGGCCGCACTTCTAAGATCTAAATATGCAAAGGAATATTGTTGTCCACGCGCACGTGATCTGCCATACCTAATACGAAAGGAACATGGACTGCGAGTTTCCTATTACACAGCTTGGAAAGCTAGAGAGCTAGCAATTGAAACAGCTCAAGGTACAGAAGAAGCTACGTACAGGATGCTGCCACTATATCTACATCTTGTGCAAGTTTCCAACCCAGGTACAATTTACCATCTTGAAACGGAGAAGGACGATGACAATAATGACAGGTTCAAGTACGTATACCTTTCGTTTGGTGCAAGCATCCAGAGTCTGTCGTATGTACGGAAGGTGTTTGTGGTGGATAGAACACATTTGTTTGGTAAGTATTGTGGATGTCTGCTAACATTGAGCTGCCAAGATGCAAATTACCAGATTATACCGATCGCATTCGCCATTGTTGATAGTGAGAACGACGCCTCCTGGAATTGGTTTTTCAGCAAGATCAGTAAAACAATACCAGATTCAGAAGAAATTACTTTCATATCAGATAGACACGCGTCAATTGCTAAAGGTTTGCAAACAGTTTACCCGATGGCTCACCATGGATACTGTTTGGTACACATCCGGAGGAATGTAAAGAGCACCTACAAAAAGGGGAATGTTTCTTCTATTGCTTGGAGGGTTGGGACAAGATATCGTCTAAAAGATTTCAACTTTGAATACGCTCGGATAAAAAAAAAATCCAAATTGTTGGGAGTATCTAGAGAACATAGGTGTTGAGAATTGGACGCGTGTTCATTTCAAAGGGAAAAGATACAACCAAATGTCAAGTAACATAGCTGAGTCGTTGAACAACGCGTTGATGCCAGCGCGAGGTAGTCCAGTGGTGGCTCTGTTTGAATTCATAAGGCGGATGATTGCGAGGTGGTACGAAGCACGTCGAAAGAAAATCTCGAGGACTGTTGGTGACATACCAATAGCCGTTGAAAGGCAACTCCTAAAACGATACACAAAGTCGATATCATTGGAAGCGATTGTTGTTGGGGTAATGGATTTTGAAGTGAAGGGAAAATACAACGAAAGCTTCCATGTCTCCCTTGAGGAAAAAACATGCACATGCAATGAATTTCAAACCATCGAATTACCTTGTAAACATGCTATGGTTGCAGCGGATGTTAAAAACATTGAATTTCGTACATTGGTAAGCGAAACCCAAAAATTGTGCAACTGGGAGCCATGCCTACGAGTTGTTATTTTACCTGTACCGGATCCAGAAGAAGTAATCGTGCCTGGATGGATAAGGGAGGTAGAACTGATGCATCCAAAAACAAAACGGCCCCCTGGACGTCCACCTAAACTTAGGATACACACTCCCAGGGAGTATGCAGTACGTAAAACTTTACAAATTTGGTTATCTTAAAAATACAAATTGAATTCCCTGTTTTTGTTTGACGAACAGGGCAATAACAAAATCAAATCAGCCGAACAGGTGCTCGAGGTGTGGGGGGATAGGACATAACAGGGCGACGTGTAAGAATCCGCTGAATTAACAAAGCGTGATGGTTAGTAATCTTTTGTGAATTTGTGGTGTATTGTTGTTTTTTTAAAATGTTTTTTAACAACATTCGCTGGTTATTGCAAACGCTATGGTTTGACTGTACCGAAACAAACATGGACGGTTTATCAAATGTATAGTATTATATTGTGGATGGTTTGTGCTGATATTTTGTGTGTGTGTAAATATAAGATGTTTGTAATTATTAGTATGTTAAATAATTAGGAGTAATTAAATCGGTAGATGGTTTATTGTAATTTTTTGTTTAACTAACATTAATTGTGGTGAGATGATAGATGGGATGGATATCTACCAATGTCACATCGAAAAGTTAATGGTTTAAGAAGCGTGTGTGATAAGCTCAACCTTCAAATCAGAACACAAAAAATATAAAAAATTATTGCCACCACTAAAAAGAACCGAGTTTAAAAACTGAAAAATAAGTACATTGTTCTTACATCACTCTCAAAAACTATCGTAAACATACTGACATACAACCGACACAATCTATCTTTTGTATTAAAACATGTAGACCATTTTTTAGAAGAAGCGATATAAACCGTTAAATTACAATTAGAGAATAAAGTAAGAGGAGATAAGCCATACATTTAAGAAAATTTAATGTATTAAACTTAAAACATCCATTAAATTCCCACCTTCCAATTCTCTTGTTTCGAAAAGACCATCCATTAATTCCTCAGAACAGAGAGAACTTTTGCCATCCAGGATTTAATACGCCTACAATATATATACAACACTCGACCAAATCGCAAAACAAAAATCATAGCTTAAAATCAACCAAAAGCTTTTAATTAAAAAAAATGGTTTTACCTCTACTCCCCGATGACATAATTCTCCTCATCGTAAAGCTGGTTGGTTTGAGAAGTTGGCGATACTTAGAACCAATTCTAAGAGCCGGGAAAGCGGGGAGAGATTACGTTTACCATCCAGCAGTTTTGCATACAGCAGATACGTCCACCTTGGGGCTACATCCAGCAGAGATTGAAGAAGGTGGGGTACACATATCTTTTTTTCCAAAAATGTTTAGATGCATGTAATCATGACTCGATTTACTATGAAGGCATAAGGATTTTAATTTGTGCAAAACCATCAACATTGATAACTCGATTCAGATTTTGGACTGCATTGTCCCCAAGAAGATGGAAGCTACCTTGCTATGCTCGATCCTGGCAATGTGTCAAGGTGAAGACAAAAAAACAGAGCATTACTTGACACTCTTGAATGCTCACCACCCTCCGATGACACCGCATGCGTTAAGGGACTATGGTGATCGTCTAGCTCATAAAATAAGCAGGTATGGTCCTCCGCGGTACCAAAAATTTACTGGTACGTTTCATTACCCGTACCTTCCCCGGATACTGAGAACCGGATCTGTTTCACGGATTGTTACCAGGAATGGGGGCCAGCTGGCATCTATTGTAAAAATTGCACTCTATTTTGGGTTGCTCTGCAAGTGTGTCTCCTTTTTTAGTTGTATGATAAGCCCGATATATAAAGAATGGTCGTCTGTGTTTGCTATGTAAATTTACATATGTTTTTAGTATAACATATGGGTATGCAGTGTACACAATTATCTACGAATATAAATCGTCTACCATCCAGCGTACACATACAAAACTATATTTATCCTTAAAAAAACAAGCATAATTCTGGTTATAACAGTTGGTAACTAAAAGTGTACGCCGTACATGTCGAGAATTAAAGAAAACAACATTCCGTGAAAATTCACCATAAAAATTCACCATACATTTAATAAGTCTAGAAAATGCAAAACGAAACAAGTTTTTTTTGGGTGGATCATACCAAAGTGTACACCGTATTGCCCTTTAGAAATAGTCCTCCGCAATTCCCCCAACGAATTATGCGTAAGCATCCAGTGCGTATACAATCCGGATATGTGTGATGATATCAACGTTAAACATACTCATGTCTTTTGGAAGCACGCCTTGAGCATGCAGCTCAAAGAACTTCATAACAACGCCTGAATCAACCTCAGATTTATGCTCGTACATCACCCGCTCTTGCGTCCATGAAAACTCATGTAGGGGAAGATTTGTCGATCCGATGTATTTGTTAATGATGAATGGAAGGGCGTTCGCTATAGGAGACAAGCCAATTGCGATGGTTTCGTCGGAAAACGCTTCCACAAAAGGGTTAATCAACATAATATTACGTTTCTTGAAGTCGATGACAAGACCAGTCCAATAGTTACAATCCCACTCCATCGGGACGTACACGACATCAACATCCTTGATAAAACACGATTTCATATGCCTCCCCGTAGATTTACACGATTTCATATGCCTCCACTCCATCGGGACGTACACAAACGCCTTGATATGTCGACCCCAATCAAACATAGATTTATCAGCAGAAGCAGCAAACGCGCCGAAAGACTTGGATATGAGCTGTAAAAACAAAGGGTCTAGAATAACATAACGGTTCTGCAAGAGGTATTTGGACCTCTTCCTCACCAATAAAGCCACCAACAGTTGCATATACTACATTTTAAAGGTATTGTGGAAAGCGTCAACTTACCCACAAAAAAAATTATGAGTGGCTTCTAAAAAGTAATAATTGTACAACTTACAATTACTGCAATCCACACATCTTTTAAAGATAGCTCAACAAACATGCCGTTGCAAACCTCATGGCCAGTGACGATTGAGAATGATCTGAATATAAAAAATAGAATTGTTAAAATATATAATTATTTGCAATATGTAAAGTATTACAGAAAGCTTCAGCTTACCTTGTCCTATCTTCCCCCAGAACAGAGTAGAACAATTGGACATCATTCGCAGAAGGTGGATCGGGTATTATTTTGTATGCTGTTGGTTTTGACCGCGATCCAAATAGTAATTTGATCCTTGGATCGGCCAAGAATTGCTCATCTTCCAGATATCGAGAACGTTTGGGATCGCGTTTAGGCAATGGTTGGTTAATGTATGTGGTCTCCATCACAAAATAAGCGTACGCTTTTGCAACAATCGAAGTGTCGGGGCTACTAGACGCCTCCTGTTGAATGTGTACATTAGGTGTGGACGGAGATTGTGGAGTGCCAGGTACCTGAAATAAATTCATCGCAAAAATATATTCTCTGCCCATCTATAAAAAAATTGTTTTCAATTCACGTGGACTGTGCACACTAATTACCTCTACTTCAGCCGAATGGATGTTTCCGTCTTTGTGGATAGCGTCGTCCATGGACTTTACGGGAAAAAAATGTAGAATTAAATGACATGTAGGATTGCAGATGACGAATGTAACTTTAAATTGTAGGAAAAAATCACCTCAGAGTACACCGGGTGGGTGGATGATTTATCTACCTCTTTGTCCCTCTGGTCATCGTTACTTGGGTGTACGACTTCATCTACCTGTACAAAAAACAAAACATTTATGTATACTCACTGTAATGAAGAACAAACAAAAAATGTGTGTTGAAAAAATATGAATCCACATCTTTCTGAGTGTCAACATCATCCATGGTTACATCTTCAGCATCACCACTTTGGGATGAAACATTCTCATTCTGCTTTAACAAAACATCATAAAACAAAAAAATATGAATTCTGTGACCATCCATAAAATATATAAACTAATCATAAAATATATAAACTGATAATAATCTAAACCATAAAATATATATAAACTAATCATAAAATATATAAACTAATATTAATTTGAAACTCAAAATCTCTCGATTGATAGAAGTTGCAATGTCAAACGCAGGGCCATAACGTCCCCATCCACCAGACGCCGTCTGTTGGGCATTAGGTGCGGTTTCATATGGGCAACCCCTTTCATCAGACAAGGTACGAGGTGTAGCTGTGTTTTTCCGTTTACGTCCCACCGAAGATTTACCCTTGCCCATTGACTTATTAAAATCAACCAAAAGCTTCCTAACATCATTCACTATATTGGTACGAAGAAGCTTGTTCTGGTCAATTACCCAACCCTTCAGCAAAGACAGGTCTTGAGTACTTATTGAAGTAGAAGAACTGCCCTCATTACTTGAATCCTTCTGCACATTATGGGCCACCTTGCGACGTGGCCTCACAACCGTTGTTTTCTTGCGACTGGATGATAGTGGGTTTTGCATTGCGGATTGGACAGGTATTTGAGGACGTACAGGGATGTGCGGCCGTGGTGGACGAACAGCTATACCATCCACCTTCCAGTTATCCGGACTGAAATTAAGTCCATCGATTATAAGACTTATCAGAAAATCTACTTTATGGTCGGAAACTTCTTCACCCCATTTGAAAGACTCCTCGTCCAATGGTACATCGCTTTGCAGGGTGTGCGCCACATGCAACTGTATAAGAAACATTTAAGCAGATGACTAGGAATTAAAATACAAATGACTGAGGTCAAAAGGTTAAGAACAAAAAAAACATAATGCCTTACATCACTTTCTGCTTCAGCATCTAGTACGTCTTTACCACGTATTAGAATTGAGTTGGATATACCTTTCGTGCACATCTCAACAAAATCACGGAAATCAGACCGACGCTTAATCTTCGCACAAATGGCCGGTATCGAATTAAACGATTCGTTGCTATTAGTTACCATTCGTCACATCATTAGCAACGAACAGCAACGAATTTATTAATGTAACGAACCTATAGCAACGAAACTATTTCAATACTGGTCGTGGCTTTTAGGACAAATAGCAACGAATTAAACACCACAGTAACGGATATGTCCGTTGCTATAGCGCATAATTCTTGTAGTGACCATAGCACAAACTAGTACTTTGTTTTAGTTTGTTCTTCAATTCAGAAATTGGGTGATCAACACCTTTAGGGGGGCCAAACCTTCCGATGGTTTCATTAAACGAAACCCTTCCCCATGGGAACGACATAAAAAATTCAACATCGTGTAACATCTCGACATACTTGCTTGTCACCGTCTTGTCATTGCCGGTACAAACAAGAACACCATCAATCAGAACAACCAATGCATAACTTAACCTTTTTCCAAGGAGTAAGTTTTTCATTAACGGAAGCTTTTTTGTCTTCTTTCAAGTACCCCACTACATCTGCTACAAAACAGACTTCTTATCACCAAAAAGCCTGTTCCACACCGACAAAAAAGACGAATCCTGGTGTTGAGCAATAACAGAGTCATCTGGAATATCTTGACAAGCGAGGCCAGTTGTAATATGAAACTCTCTCAATGAGAATCTCATAGGTTTGTCGCCGAATACGAACCATAACTCCTTATCCTTTTTGGTTACAAGCTGACGAACAAGGAGGGCATGAATTAACTTACCAGAATGAAGACATCTCGCTACAGGTAGCCTAAACAAATAGCGGAACTGAGAATTCATTATTGAATCCCAAGCCTCTGTCCCTTTTAACGTATCGGCAAGAACCCCCAAATATTCCGGTGTAGAACAAATGTTTAAACGAGCAGCATAGGGAAATTCATCTACATCGAATAGTCGAGGAGGCAACCTCTCGGCAATCTCCCCGTTAGACGGATCTCCAACGTCTTCCGCCATCTGTGTAAATCTTTGTTCTTCTGTGAAATTGAAAAAAATGTGAAGAAATTCAGAGAAATAAACTACTCATTTAAAAAGAAGGGAGATCGTGTATGCTGAAATGGAACCACTAAACAAGAAAAACAAAAATTACGCGAAGAAATGGCTCCAAAAATCGCAACAAAAAATTAAATTTTAAAACTGTGTGGATGGAAGACGAACCTGCAACTTTCTTGGATGACGAAGCTCGGGTATTCCGTACATGGTAAAATTGAGTTAAATTATGGTTTGAAGTATTGCTAGAATCGAAGGAAATTAATGAAGGAACTTTCAAAGTTCAATTACGGGTATATTAGGGTAAGAATCGTTTGATGATTTTGAGCTAAATTCATTAGGGTAAATTTTGTATAATTTTTGCCTATTATCCATTAAATAAAAAAAACCAAAAAATAAATGTCATTTCACCAGATTATAATAAAAACAAAAGAAAAAAACAGAATGACAAAATGGTGAATAACATAAAACATATACCCATAATCGTAATTTTCAAAAAACGAAATAGTGACTTATGTGGATCCTACGGACTAGTTAGCTAATTATAAATAGTAAGTGGGGTGAATTTTAATTATTTTGTGAAAAACTGTCCATTCTGCTAATTATTTCTTAAAATTATCCTCACTTACATCTTGAACTCCATTAAGACTACTCATCTCTTTGAACTTGAGGTTAATTTGGTCCGAAATTGTTGGAGTGGATCGTTTGATTTATCTCGGTTTGTGTTACAGAAAGAAAATGTATTGAAATGATCTTCTTTAATTGAAAAAGCGGATCATTCACCTATTTGTTACTATTGATTCAGAGTATTCAAGTAAATTGGAATCCTTCAAACTCGGATTTGAATGATTGGTCTTGGGATCAAGGGCCTCCTTGCTTCTATTGGTGAGAGGTCAAAAGTCCGACTAGTCGTTGACTATGGTTTGCAAGGATCCATCCAAATCGGGGAGAAAGAGACGTATCCGACGAAAGCAAGATCTATGATAATAGATTCACGATATTCCTGAAGTTATTTGTATTTTTTATTTGATGCTTGCCACACGAGATTTCTTTTGGATATATTTATGGACACTATGGTTTAGGATCCCACACAAAAGAACATTATGAGAATATGATTTCAAATTTCAATTAACACCCACAGACGTATTCGTATTCACAATGTCAGAGGGGAGGTAGCATTAGTGGACATGAGTCAGGGTCAATCGACCCTTATGGAATTGTGTGAAAAAATTTTATATATTATGGTTTAAAAATATATAATTAGGTGTAGATTTAGTTTATTTAGTAAAAACATTAATAGAAGCTGGTACGTTATATGTTTTGGATTGCAATACATTTTTTTTTGATAAACCGTAGGAGTTCCGGATCTTCGACCCTTAATCTGTTCCGATGCCCGGAACCAGCCGTTGATAATAGCACGTTAAAGGCGTAAATCACTCATCCGGAGTAGTATGAACTAGTTACCTTGAACTCCCGTAAAGGAGACTCAACCTTTTACCTAAAGCGTTTGATTCTAAAGATTGTAGTAATATAACTGATAGTGCTTGTATTTTGGGTAATGACAAATAAATATTTATGGAGGAATAAAAACGAGACTAATGAAAATTTAACTTTTACATAATATTACAAAATGCAGAAAAGCTAGTAATTGCTACTTCCATTGCTATCAACGCATCCCGCCATCCTAACTGAAACTACATTTTCCAATACAAATATTTAGATATTATTTTCCTTATCATTACAAATAAAACTGTTAATGATACAACATCAACTATTAACAGTTCTGTTTAGGTCTACCCCGTAATTCACAACTTCTAAAATACATTTTAAGAGTACAAATAAATTTCTTTTAATATTCTTAGGATAGCAAAAATCATATTGAACCAAAATTTATCAATTCAAAATATAAATTGAGTAGAAATTTGAGTCATATGAATATTTTCAGGTATATATATATATATCTATATACTAGGATTTTTACTCGGGCTACGTCCGGCGATATAATTTCTAAAAAAAATCATCGATTGTTTTTTAAACCTATATATACAAAATTAAAAATATTTAATCATATAAATGTTTTGTATTGAAATATAGTAATTTGTCAAGGATAATTTTTCAAATGACATTAGTAAATAAAATCACGTAATAATTGTGAAAGTGGTACCATAATTTTAGGAAACTTGGATAACAGTTACTATTTGATGAATTTTTTTTTGTTAGAAAAAACTGAAAAAAGAAATTATGAGGCACAAATGACTTGTGCTTTATAATATAAGGGATATAATATAAGGGATATAAACACTGATTCTAAATTAAAATAGTTGAAAAGCGATCAAAAATAAGAATACCATTGCCTAAATATAAAAAAAAAACATAAGATGAAAGAAAGTCTTACCCTCCCAGGGATTTGTTGGACCTGGTTTTGATATTCCAAGTTTTGATCGCTAAGCGGCTGCTGCGCCAATTAATGTAGTATACGGTTATAATATATTGAAGAGTTCTATTTGGAACTTATAAGTCAATAAATTAATTTTACGCAAGCAAGAAGAATACAACTATGAAACTCCTAGTATTTAGAGGGACCAAACACAATTTACTATCTAAAAATTAATCTTCTTGATGAATAATAAACCTTATCATTACTTGTTTATCTAAAAGATAATAAAATGGTTAACAATATTTAAGTTATCTAATTTAGAGAATAGGCAACTTTAGATTTTATGAAATCAGTAATTATGTTTTACTTCTTTAATTTTAAACAAAAATATATTCATTCCTTTCAAATTCGCTTTTTGATTTTTTTAACGACCCGTAAGAAAAATTAAAATATGTATCTGCTATTCTTTTATTTGTTTATGCCTAATTAGTTATATATAAATTTTAAAATAAAGCAAATTTAGATTGTTGTACATATTATTCTTTGAATAATTCAAGTTCTTTTATTTTGATATGAAAATTGTTATCAAATTTTATTTTTTGCTGAAATTTTAAATGATTTTTATTTTGAAATTTAAATTCTTTGTTATCAAAGATATTTCACGAATATTATTGTTTTCAAATTTTGAAATTTTAAATCGGTTTTTTAGTTTATTTTTTTGATTTGTTTTTGTAGAATATTTTTCGAATTTAAAGTTAAAGTTAGTGAAGATTAAATTTTGAATGATTCTTGTTACCAAAATTTTCATTACAAATATTTAAACTACATTATGAATTCTTTTGGGCTCCACAGACACGTGTCGGCCCGCGATTGGTGGAATTTTTAATTTTTATTTTATTTTTTTCGGATATGAACTATAAAGACATCCATAAGTCCATAACCACTTGGATCTACATAGGGATGTTAATTATGGGTAAAACCTCATTGGGTACCCGTGACCCGACCTAAAATTGAAGTCCCATGACCTGAATTTATTTTGTTGAAGTTGATAGGGTTCAAAATGGGCGGAATTTGTTTACCCTAAGTCTTAATGAAGTTTTATACTATTGGGTTTCGGCTACCCATGGGCTTTTTAAATCAATTTTTATTTTTTCTGAAACAATGTGTTTTTCTCCATAAAATTGAAACAATGTATTTAGAAAACAAAACATAAAACCCCTAAACAAAAAAGATATGAGATTGAAAATCAAAATTTTCAATGGAAGCTTGATTTACTACTCTGCCACCCCTTTGTATGTAACTAATCCTTTTTTCGATCTCCCAATTTCAAAATCAAATATCTCTTATGGGTGCTTTAGGTTTAGATCGTGCCTAATCAATTTGAGATTCTAGAATCTATGGGCTTAGTATAGAGAGATTTGTGTTCGTTGTTGTTTGTTTATGAAAAGTTTGAAGGTAAAAATTAATTCATATATTACTTATTTAAATTTAATTGTTATTAATGTTTTTTTAAAAAAATTGTAGGTGATATTGAAGATTATTTTGATGATGAAAAGGAAGACACTACAAATATATTATATGATCATTTCGGATATATATAGAATAAACACACAAAAACATATTTATTTTAAAATTGAAGCGGCTACCCGCGGGTTACCCTAAATTGTATAGGGTAGAGTTTGTGTTACCCTACCAAGACTTTACCCTATCCAGGTTTTTTCAAAACATGTTTTTTCTGGGCATGCTTTTTTCGGGTTCGGGTAGGGTAGGTAAAATTACCTATGACAACATTCCTATATCTACATGTGTCATCAAATAATAGGTCGATCTTTATATATTTTAAAATATTTAATTAAAAAATACTGAAAAATATTAATATTTAAACCAAGAAATTCTCACTTTATCCTCCTCATACGGGATGGTAAGACCATCAACAATGGTTACAACACCCTCTCCATTTTCAACACCCTCATTTTCTCCTTTTAACATTCAACATCATCATCTCTCTTCCACCTCATTTATTCAACACCCCACTTCAATTTAAACATCTACAATGATTTGTTTAAAAAAAAAATCCACACGCTACCCCACAATTTTTAATTCATATTTTTGTTTTTACAAAATATTAATAATTAACAACATAAAACTAAAATAACAAGATTTTTAATAATATTTATTTTGAAATAATTATCTATAGGTTACTTTTTAAAAAATACCAAAATCAATATTAATAAAACAATTAATACTAAATACAAAACTTAATATTATTAAAATAAATAAAATTAAAAAGTTTGGTTTTGGAATTGATAATTGTTGGGATTTTGAAAGTTAAATGGAATATTAGAAGAGTTTTGAGTGTTAAAAGGATTGTTATTGGGATCCATTTAACAAAAAAAATTAAAACAATTAAAATCGTTGATTATAATGAAAAATAACGTTTTTCTGTATCCAAATAAAATGAGAGTAGTCTCTATTTAAAGAGAAAAAATAATGAATTTTGATATAATTTTTATTTATTTTAAAAAAGTTTTATTATATAATAAATACATTTGAATTATTGGGTGGGAAAAAACAAAAGAAATCTGAACAACCAATCAAAACATAGCATTTAAACTTTAACCATATTTAAAAAAATAAAATAATTATCAAGTCCAACCAGATTAACACGTGACGCATGTGGGCCAAAAAAAAATAATTCAACCGTTGAAACTTTGCAACGGATGTTTATGTCACCTAGATTTAAATAATTTATCAACAACCTCACTGCAAAGATTTCAACTGTTGAATCTACTTATCAACACCTCTATTGTGGGTGGTCTTAGACCATCTTTATCGATTATACCGATAATAAAAAGTTTTAAAATGATAAAATTAAGACGGATTCACAAAACTACACTCTTTCAACATTCCCTTCACAAAACTACACATAATTTAATATTTTCACATATTTATACCCTTTCAAAATTTTAAAAGCTTGATTTACCATTTAAGAAATTATCAAAATTAAAATATTTTCATTTGGGTTTGCTAATTAGTGTTTAGGATATAGTATTAAGGGGGTATAATTGTGTGGGTAGGGTTAATTTGAATTTAATTTTTAGTGTTTAGTTGTAGTTTTGTGAAATATTTTGGAAATGGTGTAATTTTGTGAAATGTAATTCAAATGGTGTAGTTTTGTGATTCTCCCTAAAATTAATACTTTTTCTATTTTTTTGGTTTATAATTAAATTTTTTGAAGTAATCAATCACATGATAACATGTGGTAAGATCAGTATGAATGAAGGGTTTTTTTTTGTCATCTACTATGATATGTGTCCTAATTCTCTCTCCACTATTTTAATTATCTTATCATTTAAATTTACACATGTTATTCACTCAAAAGTATATGTAAATAAAATTAAATAATATTTTAAAGTAAAAACAAAAAACTAACATATAGCAAATTTGAAAACTTGAAAAGACCCTCCTCCACCAGTTTGACCTAATAAACGTACCAGAGGCAGAGGGAGAGGCAGAGGATGATGGTTACGCTTAGATCGGAGCAAAACGTAACTATCCAAGAAAAGACGATGCTCATGACTATACGTCCGTTGCATATAACACCTGACACAGAGGTCAAACGTGTGTTCACCACGCGAATCAAAGCATGTGACACATGTGAAGTATAAACCGTTGAGAGGTCGTAGGCACGTGCAGCAACTAACGGTCCGTGTCCGAGCTACGTAGTAAAGCGTCAAGACTTCCCAGAAATCGAGCTGCCCGTCACCGTTTCGGTCTAGCTCACGGAACATATGAGGATTAACCCAAGCTAGACCGGTGGTTCGGCGCAAGAAGTCAGTGTACTCTTGTAGGCACACACGGCCGTTACCGTCAATGTCCATTGCTCGGAAAAACTGCCACGACGAGCTTTGTTGTTCCGTTGAGCCATTGTTGTAATAAGCAATAGCTGCTTCGTGGAGCTCTTCCATTATTGGCGAAAATGATAGAAAGAAAATTATGGTTTTATGGTATATATGTAATATGTCTTCTTGTGTTATGAAGATAAGACTTTTGTTTAAGTCAATTTTCATTGGTCTTATTTAAATTAGACTTTTCAAACTTTACTTCACAAAATTATACAAAAATTTTAAAATATAAAATCATAAAATTATATTTTCAAAATTTATTCACTATATATAGAGTTTAGTGTTAATATAAAATAAGGTTTCGTGTTTAAAATTTATTTGAATTTAATATTTAGTGTTTATGTATAGTTTTAATAATAGCCTTTAAAATTGTGAAGTTTTATGAAATGCAATTTGTAATTCACCTTTCAATAAATGGAAAATCCATGTCATTGTCTAGTTGTTGTCTTAGTTTGTTTCGTAAATCACAACTTGTGCATGTGATATACAATAAAGATCTTGAATGGCTATGTATTTTTCTTTTAATGAAAAATCTTAATAAACTTATTTATCATTTATAAAAAGGAGAAAAGAGACGATTTTATTAATAAAGAGACAAAACATGAAGACTTTAGTCTTTTTTTGTTTTTTTGTTAAAAAGGCTTTATAGTCTTCGGGGGAACGACAATTACTTTTTAGTCATAATATTCTTCATATTTCAATATAAATTCTAAAAGTATAATTAGCATACTACAAAAATCAATTATCATGTAAAAGGTCTAACTTGGTTTGAATGTTTAGCTTTTAAGTTTGGGATTTAATATTGTTGACATAAATTTGCATTATTAATTGTTCATATGAAACACAATTTTAACATTTTGGATTTTTCATCATGTTTGAAACTTATCATTTCGGTCTGGCTACGTTTGAAAGTTTTAAAACATGTTTCTCCAAGTTAAGAGCATTAATATCAGGTGAAGGTGAAAAAACACCTCTTGAAAAAAATAATTATATTCGCTTCAGAAAAAATAATTATATTCGCTTCAGAATAAAATTCATTCCAAGAGACAGGAACTTAAGAGCAGACAAGTTGGCGCGATCGGGAAGAGAGTATTCGCTTGTACCAGTGTATGTAAGCGAGTCTTCTCCAAGTTGGATCATCAACGAAGCAACTTAATTTATCTTTCAAACTGATGTAATAAAAAAAAATAATTATATTTTTTATTTTCAAAAAAAAAAAAAAAAAAAAGAATCAATCGTGAGCCGCTACGTGGTAGTGGGGCCCGCGAAAAGTTCAAGGAGTGGCTCTTAAATTAAAATTATTGGAGGTGATTTTTGGTTAAATTGGGGTGATTTTTGGTTAAATTGGTGGGACCCAATACTTAGAGGTGGTGTAGAACCACTTATAATGGTCCTCTAATAAACTATGTTAAATATATGTAAATACCGTCTTAATTTCCAGTTTTGTTGTAAATCTTTTTTTTTTCAAAGATAAAAATTCAATCAAGGACAAGTTTGATAAACCGTTAGAGAAGTTTTCGAACAAAAATGTGCAAGGTTCAAAGATCGCTTCAGCTTCTTCATCTAACTCGAGAATAGTCATCATAGAATGTGACTTTAATCAAAGCCTCGGTTCTCATCGGAATGAGTTCCGTTGCTTCTATCGGTCTTGTGCAAACCCATATATGAAACAAAACGGTTATGATTGTTGAAGTTTCATTCGGATTTGATTCCGAAAGAAGATCTCCTCTTAAAAAGAGGGAAGTTGATGGTAACAATCTCTCCTTCAAAGAGGAGGAAATGGATATCAATCTCTCTTGGCCCCTGCAAGAGGAAGTTTGACAAGTCTTCTTCATAAAGAAAATGACTAAGGGACTAAACATACACATACAAATCATATGAGATGGAAGTAAATAATGCATCATGTTTGCTAAACATTTTGCATACACAGACAATAAAGCTAAGTCAATGGTATTGATACCGAACAGAATCATGGTGGCTGTCATGGTCGGATCTCTAGCAGTAACGAGAGAGGATAGATAGATATTGTACTGAGCAAATCTAGCCTTTCTGCGATGTATCTTCAGTACCAAGATACACCAAACATCCTCACAAACCATTAAAACGTTGGTATCGCACAATAAATCTTGAGGATCTGGCAGGTCAGGTATCTCTGGTAGGTCAGGAGGTTGTAGAGAAAGTCTCGCCGATGAATCCGGAGTTGACTGAGTAACAATTGCAGTCGTTGGATCTGAGGGAAGCGACGGTGGAGAGGTCTCAAAGAGGAGGACTGAAAGAGCCATGATAAAGTTCACAAAAAATTCTTCACACAAAAACAAAGTGGAGATGAACAGATCTCGCCGGAGTTCTAACCAGAGACGGCGAATGAAGTAGACACAAAGTTCTGGTCAGAGATTACCGAAGGCTTCAGAGGAGGCGTGACTAGAGTGCAGTAGAAAACTCATTACCGGAGATCTTGTTGTAAATCTTCTTATCAAACACTATTTATACCTAACTGAAAATATAATATATAGTTTAAAACAAACAATTACAAAGAAACTTACTACGTTTCTTATGTGCTTGGAGTAATAAATCAAATTATGTGCTTGGAGGAATAAATCAAATATAGTCTAAACCATTTTCTGTTTCAATATTTTAAAGATATAAATGAGAAAAAGACTTGCTTATAGACTCTGACCCTTCGGACACCGGGTTCAGTTCATGCTTGCTTCGTGGGAAAAAACCCGGTAGCCGAGGCACTGGCAAAGTGATTGTATTACTAGTGAGCATCAAGATGATAGTTGATAACATTGGACGGTCTTCTGGATTATCTTGAACACATAGGAGTCCGATATGGATGCATCTAATGACTTCATTACTTTGATAGTTCCCTCGAATGGTCGGATCCACCAGGTCTAATGGTGAATTATTTCTCCAAAGCCTCCAAGCCTAACACAATGAACAATCATGAACATTAGTCATATGTTCACAGATATCAAATTCATGGAAATTTGAGGACTTTATTTATGCTCACATAATTGACCAAGTTTCCAGCGGTACTAGTTTCATCTATATGGTAGACGTCGCTGTTTTTCTTGCCGCTTATAATCTCAAGAACTAATACTCCGAAGCTGTAAATGTCAGATTTCATGGAGTATTGACCATGCATTGCATACTCAGGAGACATATACGCACTGGAAAACATATATCTCGGGGTTAATATGTCATATAGAAATGTTTCACAAACTTTATATTTTTGCGGCTATTATGAAGAAGAACTTACTATGATCCAGCAATTCTGTTGGTATTGCCTTGAGTTTGCTCAATTCCGAAGATCGTCGACAAACCAAAATCCGAAATTCTTGGGTTCATATTAGCGTCTAATAGAACGTTACTAGCTTTCAGGTCACGGTGTATTATTGTGAGTTGTGAATCTTGATGAAGATATAAAATTCCTCTAGCAATCCCTTCAATGATTTTGTATCGCCGAGTCCAGTTTAGTTGACCTTGCTTTTCAGAGTCTGCACAATTTAAATCATTTTAAACCCGAAGAAGAATCCTTTGGATCATAAAAACTATTGAAGAAAACCATACCGAATAAGAAGTAGTCTAGGCTTTTGTTTGGAACAAACTCGTAAATGAGAATCTTTTCCTCTCCTTCCAAACAGAACCCGAAAAGCCTAACAAGGTTCCTATGTTGAAGTTTCGACACAAGAACAGCTTCGTTCTTGAACTCTCTTGCGCCTTGTCCTGACTTTTTCGACAGACGCTTCACAGCTACTTCAGTTCCATTTGATAACTTACCCTACATACCATTTGATTGAATAAAAATCAAACTCACACAACATGGTATTTTTTATAACATATATCAACTTAGAAAACATATATTTCTTTTACCTTGTAAACCTCGCCGAATCCACCTTCCCCGAGCTTATTACTTTCTGAAAACTTATTTGTCGCAGCTTCGATTGTCTTGAAATCGTATAGCGATGTATGTTCAGTTGAAATATCACTATAATCAGCTGCAAATCAATGGTGTACTAGTTATGCTATTTCCTCTCTCAGCTAAATAATAATAATATAACCAAAGTTAAATATAAAGAGATAAAAACAAAATTTAATACTAACATCCGATCTCAGTTCTTCTCTTCCGGCGTAGAACAAAAATTATACCAAACAATATCAAAATAATCACAACAATCGCAACGGTGATCGCCGTGATAATTCCAGCAGAGATTCCTTTGTTATCTCTTCCTAACACATAGAAAAGAATGTCATATTATTAAAATCCCTTATAAATTTTATCTTTACCATCATAATCTTATGAGCCGAAAATACTTACCATTGTTAGTCCGGTCACCTGCAGGTTGCGGCGGAGTGACAGGAGGGGGAGGAGAAGCCATCTGAATATTCTCAAAAGCCTTGGAGTACGGATACACTTCAAAACGAAAAAAGCAGCTTGGCCGCATAACAACTCCTCCTTGTCTCTGTCCACAACAAGTCTGATATTCGCTCGCGCTCTGTCGCAAACAATTCTTGCAATCGCTTGAAGAAATATCCGGCGTGCATTGCATCACCGCGTATATATTTTGAAAAGTAGCCAAGGCTGTAACATTAGCTACGTAATGGTTATTACTAGAATTTGGCGCGCCATTCGTCGCGGAAGCTGCATCAATCATATACACAAACAAGTCTTCCCATATTTTCTCGAACTCCGTTATATTATAGTTGATATCTCCAGTGTTGGTTACTAGTACTCGCGGGTTTATATCCGATTTTCCGAAGAAAGAAGCGTTGGAGTATCGGACAAGGCAAAGCGTGGGATCGCCTGGATAAGTGTACGCGCTTGATTGGTTAGTACAAACCCTTATGGAATCATCGGAGCCTCTCTTGATGCATTCAGAACAATCATTAGGATCTGATCCTGGTATGCACATGCCTATTGCATAGACACGGTTCGGTTCTTGTCCGATAGAACCGTAGTAGAATAAGCCTTGTTGGGATGTGACGTTGGAATGTAGAGAAGAGAGGATTAGACGGCGGTTCGCGTCGTAAGTACTGTTTGGTGTGAAGTAGCCATTATCGTTCATACATGTTTGTGATGAAACTGAAGACAAGCAAAAGCTTATGAGGACAAAACAGAGGAGTGGTAACAATAATCTCATTTGCTTCTTCATTTCTTCCTTTGAGATTGTTGTTATAATAAAAGCAGAATCTTTGTCTTTAGTATTTAGGCATATGTATGTTTCTTTGCTAACTAAAACACACAAATTGAAGTTTATCCTCTGAAATTTCTGAAGTTGAATTTGTCAAATTGATAAGTCCATAAACGATTAGTCAAACTTCAAATTCAATAGTATCTTCTTTGTTCACACAGTATATAATATAATATTTTGAATTAAACGTGTACCAATAATGTCATTCAACTTTTTACAAAATATTATGGGATAGCAAACAATATCTTTACTAGTTAGTATTATTAAGTATTTATCAACGTAAAACAATTCAAATTAGAAGAATTTTGTATTACATATATTCTTTAACTAGGTGGTTTGATCCGCGCGCATGGCGCAGACATAAATAAATTTCAAACAAAAATATAGAAAATAATTAATATTGACATTTTTAAATGAATTCAAGTGGTACATTAATGATGATTCAAACTATATGCTAACATCAGAATGAGTAAACCAAATTTTTTTTTTGATAAATTATCCATACAAAAATGAAAACATGAAAAATAAACCACTTCGAAAAATGTGGTTTTGTGTTTTATGGTGGGTTTATATGATTTAAAATACAAAATTTGTTTTATTTTTATAATTTTTCGCTTTTGTGAAACAATTACAATCGTGATTAAAGATTTTACATAAAAATAATCCACTAAATTGAATAATTGTTAGAAATGTAAGCATGTGTGCTACAAAATCATATGTTTGTTACATATTTTTTTCTACGGAATAATAAGTTTGGTATTTAAAGAGACGTAAAAGATATATGTTCAAAAACTAATTTGGTTAATAAAAGCAAAACATATTCAACAAAAATAGTTCTATAAAAATTAAATAAAAACTCATTAATGAAGATGTTAATAATTATAATAGTTTTGAATTACGAAAAGTATAAAATTGTATGATATGATATAAAAATTTTAGATTAACATATTTATAACAATAAATCAATATTTATCTAACATTTTAAAAGAAGTTAAGTTTATAAAAAATTCCTTAAATTCCTCTTCTTGCGACACATAAGCAAAAATATTTGTCATTTATTATATATGCTAATTCTTAATTTTAGAAAATATAATTGGAATTTCGAAATATTAAATTAATTAAATTTAGGAAATATAATTGAAATTTTGAAATATTAAATTAATAAATAATATATGATGATATAAATAAAATGGAAGTAACCTAGAGAGAGAAGTAGGAGTGTGTCAGAATATTCATCGACATAATACAAACCTAAATTTGCTACCAATTAGTATTATTTATGTTTAGGGGTAAGATAGTAATCATACCTATGCACAGAAAACACAATTTATTTTCTTAATTAAGCCCTCCCAAATGTATATTGAACCTAATTTCCCCTATGATAAATTCATCTGTTAAAAACAAGTTAGTTGATATAATTAAGATTAAAAGTGGGCAAACGGGTAATCCGATCGGGTTCGGGTAAGACCAGGTCGGGTTCGGGTACACCGGGTATAGAGGTGTATACCCTTTAGGATAAATTTAGTATATCGGTTCGGATACGGTTCGGGTCTAACCGGGTTCGGGTCGGTTCAGATTTTAAAATAAATACCTGTTACAAACGGTTATAGGTCAGGTTAAGGGAATTTTAAACCGAATTACTTTAATACCCGAAATGGTACTGATTTACCCGACAACTACAAATAAAACAAGACATATAATCATAAAATAAATTCACAATAAACAAAGTTAACGTCTAAACTAAATTGTCAACATCCAAATTTAACATTTAAATTAATAAATTCACTAAAACAAAGTGAATATATAGAGAAAAAAACATTTCATAAATCATGTATAAAAAATTATAATGTATATATGGATATATTATATATTATATATACAAATATTTATTATATATTATATGTATATGTATATATGATCGGGTTTGCAGATAACCCGATATCCGATCGGTAATACCTGACCCGATCCGTTACCCTCGGGTCTAGGAGTGTCATACCCAAAAGGATAAATAGATATTACCCTAACCGATCCGAACCGGATTTTTCGGGTCGGATATGGTACGGGTCGTCGGGTCCGGATTTTTTGCCTGCCCCTAATTAAGATGGTGAGTTATCAAAAAGTGAAAGCTTATCTTATATAGTTCAACATTGAACAATCAATCAATAACTAAAACTTAGAGACAAAAAATTGTGAAATTAATATACTCCTTAACTGGACAACTTCGACTGCTCCGCTACAAACCCTAAAAACTATCTTCCTCTTTCTCTCTCTCGAAGAATCTGTAGAAAAAACTTACAAATGGCGAAGAAGAAGAAGCTAAACCTTTTTGAAAATCCTCCTTCTTCATCTTCAAGCGACGAAGAAGAAACTCAACAACACAACTCCTCCGATGATGACTCTTCCTCCTCCTCCTCCGACGAAGCAGAAGAAGACGATCTCATGAATCCCGTCAAGGTTTCCTCAGGTAAGAAACCAAAGTCTCTTTCCGCCGCTGCTGTCTCACGAAGAACCGCCGTTTCCTCCGCCGCGAATCAACCTTCCAAATCAGATCCTGGATCTGAGAAACCCGACGAAAATCACGCTTCAACGGCGGCGAAAGCGATGAACAAGTCCAAAGAGAGACTTGATTCAACGGCGATGAAATCTTGTTCCGCCGCTGTTCCGGGACTAACCACCACCTCCGCCGCCGCCGTGAAGTCCAAGGGGAAGGAACCGGTGGAGATCTCTCCTTCCCCTGCTATTCCGGGACAAACAACCACCTCCGCCGCTGTGAAGTCCAAGGGGAAAGAATCGGCGGAGAAACCTCCTCCCATTGCCGTTCCGGTTAAAACCGCCACCGCCGTGAATCTCTCTGAACCTGAAATGGTGAAGGCCAAAGAGAAGGAGATTCGTGGTTCGATGAAATCAGGGAAGGAAACGGCGGAGATCTCTCCTTCCCCTGCTATTCCGAGACAAACCACCACTTCCTCCGCCGTGAAGTCCAAAGGGAAGGAACCGACGGAGAAACCTCCTCCCGTTTCTGTTCCGGTGAAAACTGCTCTGAAACTTTCGGAGCCGATATCGTTGAAGGCCAAAGAGAAGGAGGTTCATGTTCCGGTGAAATCAGGGAAGAAGCGGACAAGTGAAAACACATCAAAGGACATTGATAATCTCAAACGAACAAAGAAGAAGAAGAAGAAAGTATCAGAAGAAGATATGATTAACATTGTAAGTGATACGAAGAAACCAATGTTTCAGAGGCTATGGAGCGAAGAAGACGAGATCTCACTTCTACAAGGTATGATCGATTTCAAAACTGATACAGGGAAGAGTCCTTTCCAAGATATGAATGCGTTTTACGAATCAGCCAAGAAAACGATTAGCTTTGATGCTACTAAAAGCCAGTTTGTGCATAAGATCGGATCTTTGAAGAGGAAGTACATGCGGAAACTGTACAAGGGCATGGATTCGTTTCGCGACGATCATGATAAGGAATGTTTGAAATTAGCCAATTATATTTGGGGATCCTATGAGATCGCTTCTCGTAACGGTCAAAAGATTGAAGAAGAAGAAGAAGAAGAAGACGAGCAAGTGTCTGAAGAAGATCAGGAGTCGCTTGGTGCGAAAATAGCTTACTGGTTTGATGATATACTTGTTGGATCTGCCGAAAAGTCTAATGCAAGACCGGGGATGAGTGAGAAGAAGCCAGACTCTGTGGAAGGTAACAGTGACAAAGTGGAAGAAGATAAGGAAGTGTTTGGTAATGAAAGAGATTGGTTTGAAGACTCTTTTGTTGTTGGATCCGTTGTGGGTTTAGGCGTGAACGAAAAGTTTATGAAGCGAAAATGGAAAGAGGCACCTATGGAGACTAGAAAGAGGATTGAAGAGAAGTTGAAGTCTTTGCACGCCAAAGAAATGGAAGTTGTCGCGGAGAAGACCGACATCATGAACGAGGTGAGCTCGATAATCGCCAAATAAATCAACAAGGCAGTGTTGTGTCTCTTTTGTAACCAGATTTAGTGTATTTTTGCTATCTATCTAACTATCTATGTATCTGGTCTTATGATTATATCTGGTTTAGGATTGTTGCTTAATGTATAAAACTCCATGTAAGTAAGTTGTTGCCAAGTAGCTACAATATTGTCTTTTGCAAGGCTTTTAAGCTTTGACTCTTATCGAAAAACCATTTTAAACAACATAACCATCTTTTCTTGTTTGTTTGTTTGTGTTTTAAATCATTTCTCTGATCCTGATTTTTTTTTTTTTTTCTTCACGCTAGTACATTGATTCTATTGCCTTTCGAATACATTACACGTATCAGAAAACCAAATTGGAAGCAATGGACCAGTAAAATGGAAAACCTCTTTCCTGCCACGTGCACTCCGTGCAAGTGAATCCGCTTTCTTGTTTCTTTCCCTTGCTGGAAACCGTAGTGAGAAGCTCGGGAAGAACTCTTGCAGATCTCGTAGCGTATCTAACTCGGACGAAAATGTAGGCCACTCCTGTGGTGTTGCCACCATCCTCAAGAGGTCCCCGCAGTCCGTGTAGAAGATGTGACAGTCTGTCCTATACCTATGCAAACACTCCATAGCATATAAAGCCCATGTAATTCCGCATGTAGCGGAGATAAGCTCCTACTGAACACTTTAAGCCCAAGAAGCTCAGTTCGTAGGTCGCCTTGTTGGAGAACCCATCCCACTCCGCTTGTTGCGTCACCTTCTTTCCATGAACCATCTGTATAACAACGTAACTCTCCATCGGGAGCTTGTATTGCGCTCAGTGATTCCACCCCCTCTGCTACCGTCTCCGGCATCTGAGTTGCCCTTAGCTCTTGTGCGGTGCACCACGCATCGGACTCTCCTAATGCCAAGTCCTTGGTGTCCATCGGGTCCCGGTCGATGTTCCGGAATAATTTATCATTTCGTGCTTTCCAAATATACCATGCCAACCATGGGTATGCCAGGACCTTTGCGTCCGAACTCCTCCATCGGGAAAAAAGAAAGTCTAGATTAGCTCCCAAGCTATCTGTAGGGAATCGATCGTATCCAGATGGTACCCCCGCTAATGCCCATATCTGAACGGCTGGTGGACACTTAAACAACATATGATTAATAGTTTCTTCTTGTCCACACCTAGGGCAATCTGCCTCTCTCTCCATATGTCGGAATAATAATCGTTCCTTCACCGGGAGATTTCCGGCCAATGCTTGCCAGAGGAAATGTTTGAGTTTATTTGGAGACCTTAGTTTTCAGACAAACCTTTTTAAAGCTGTGAATGATGGTTCCTGTAAGAGGGCTTGAATCTCCTCATCATTTTTATTTAAGTACAGAACCTGGTATCCTAATTTTACTGTATAGTTTCCCGATTTTGTATAATGCCAACAATAGCTATCCTCCCGCGCACGTGTCGAGGGAACGATACTCATGACTAAGGAAATGTCTTCTTGGCACACCATTTGTCGCAGTAGTGGAACGTTCCACCCTTGTTGTCCGTTTACCCTCAGGTCCGAGACCCTCAGATCTGGGTAGTAGTATGACCCTGGTCCTGAAGCTGGGCGCGGTTTACTATCAGGTAGCCAATTATCATGCCAGACTCTTGATTGGTTCCTTGAGCTAATGGTCCTTCTTAATCCAACATTTAACAGATCCCGGGACGACCAAATACTCCTCCAACCATAGGATGGTCTATTTGGCTTCCTTGCCTGGAAGGGGTGAATGTTCCGGAAATATCGTCCCTTGAGTACCCTCGCCGCTAATGAGTTGGGGAAACGATGAAGTCGCCATAACTGCTTGGCCAAGAGTGCTTTGTTAAAATCAGCAAATGACTTAAAACCTACTCCGCCATCCTCTTTGGGGATACACATCTTCTTCCAAGACATCCAATGGATTCCTTTGGATCTTTCGTTTGTTTTCCACCAGAAATCTGCCACGACACTTGTTAACTGGTCACATAATCGCATTGGTAAACAGAAACATGACATGACATACGTCGGTATGGCTTGTGCTACCGATTTAATCATAATTTCTTTGCCTCCCTTAGTTAGGAATTTCGCATTCCACCCATTAATCCTCTGGTGCAGTCTATCGCGTACATATGCAAAGATTTGTTGCTTCGATCCTTGTAACTGCTCCGGGATACCTAGATATTTTCCCATTCCCCCTTCCAACCTGATACCCAAAATATCCTTTATCTCCCTCCTTAACTCCCGGTTGATATTTTTGCCAAATATAATTGTCGACTTCTCAAAGTTAACACATTGACCTGACACCTTCTCATAGGAGACTAGTATTTGTTTCAGGGTCCTGCATTGGTCCCCATCTGCTCTGCATAGAAACAAACTATCATCCGCAAACAGGAGGTGAGAAACCTGGGGACTTCGATATGCTACTTTAATCCCTGTTAACCTCCTATCATCTTCAGCTCGCTTTATTTGTGAGATCAACACTTCCGTGCAGAGGATAAACAAGTAAGGAGATAGTGGATCTCCTTGTCTAAGCCCTCTCGAAGGCAAAATTCGTCCTTTTGGACTCCCATTCAATAGTACGCTATATGTAACTGAGTTCACACAAGTCATCACCCGAGAAGTCCATGATTCATCGAACCTCATCCGGATCAGAAGGGTCTCGAGGAAGTGCCATTCGACTCTGTCGTAAGCCTTACTCATATCCGTCTTGACAGCCATAAAGTTATCTTTGCAACTAGGTTTTGTATTTAAGGCATGGAAAGCCTCCTGAGCAATTAACACGTTGTCCGTTATGGCCTTTCCTGCCACAAAGGCGGATTGTGTCTCCGAGATCAATCCTGGGAGAATGGGTCTTAACCTTTGACACATCACCTTAGAAATAATCTTATACCCCACATTACAGAGACTAATTGGTCTGAATTCTTTCATCTCCTTTGGTCACTCCGTCTTTGGGATGAGGCAGATATTAACTTCATTTATCTTATCATCGAGCTCACCCGTGCGGAAGAAGTGACTAACCATATTGACTACATCGTATCCTACAATATGCCAAAATTTCTGAAAGAACAATGCTGTCATTCCATCTGGTCCTGGCGCTTTCTCTGAGTTGATAGAGAAAACCGCCTTTTTGACCTCCTCGGCCTCAATCTCCCTCATGAGAGATGCATTCATCTCCGCACTTACTCCTGCTCTCAGGTCCCCAAAAACCTCGGCCGGAGAGCCCTGTTGGATCGTGCTTGTAAAGAGGTCCTGAAAATAAGCCACAACTGTATTCTGGATCTCCTCCTCTCTTTCCGTCCAATCTCCTGAAGCAGTTTTTATACCCGTAATTCTATTTCGTGCCCTCCTCATCTTTGTGGAAGCGTGGAAGAACTCAGTATTCCTATCCCCATCCTGGAGCCATGTAATCCTGCTTTTCTGCTTCCAAAATTGTTCTTCTTCATTAAATGTTGTCCGCAGACGTTTCCTAATTTCTTCTAACTACTCCGTTGAAACCCCCTCCTCAGTGTAGGGTCTGTCCAATTCGTCTTTTAGTGTCGCAATTTTCTCCTTAGAGTTGGTGACCTCTCCTCTCCGCCATTTAGAGATTGCAGATCTGCACAACCTTATGCGTTCACCTATGTCTTCTTCTCTACCAACTTGATTCCATCCCTCGGAAATCACACTCTCAAACTGCTCGCTCGCAAGCCATCTTTTGTCGAAACGGAATGTTTTTGTGCCCGTACGGCACTGGATATCCATACAGGTCTTGATTGGTCGATGATCTGATCCCATAAACTTCATATACTCCACCTGTGTATACGAGAACAGGTCATACCAATCTTCGTTGCCCATTGACCTGTCCAACCGGCATCTTACCAATTTCCTCCCCCTTCTTCCCACCCATGAGAAGGAGTTACCTCTGTAGGGGAAATCGATCATACCACAATTGTGTCTAAGTAATCGAAAATCGAGGAATGAGTTGTCATGTCTTCTCCTCCCCCCTAATTTTTCATGGTGGCCCACTATTTCATTGAAGTCACCTGTCATCAGCCACGGTCCTGATTTAGTTGTACTCATACGTGTAATACGTTCCCAAACATTCCTCCGTCTCATAACCATCGGCTCGCCGTAGACGAAAGAAATATTAACTCTATGTCCTTTAATTGTTGCCATAGTATCAATGATATTTTTATCAGAATAAATAATTTCAACATTAAACTCTGATAGGGCCAAAAGGGCTAAACCCCCACTTCGCCCACTGGGCTCAACCGTATAAAGAAAATCATAATCCAACATAATTTGTAAATTTTGAAGCAAGGTTACATTATTTTTTGTCTCCATCAGAAACAGGAGACCAGGAAAACATTCACTACGAAACTCTCTTAACCTCTGAACTGCCAAGTCACTACCTACCCCTTTACAGTTCCAACTAATTATCATACTACCCCTTCACCGGTGGTTCCCTTACCACCAGCGCATTTGAATTCTTCGAAAATTTTCCTTTGTCAGTGCCCGCTTTCGAAGGACGGGGTTTTGCCACCGATGTGAAGTCGCTCAAAGTGAGCCTGGAAGCCTTTATCATCTTTCTATTCCGTGCCAATGTGTTGACAATTTTCTTCCGTGCCTGCAGAGCCGTCTTGTACCCTTTCTTCTTCTTCTCGCTTGATGTTGCATCCTCCAAAACTGGAACCTCGATCAAGTCTTTCAATGGCGAAATTATCTCCTCAATCGCCAATGGCGCCAGCCGTGGCTCCTGACGTGTTCTAACAAATTTTCCGGTTCCAATCGGCCCATTCGAAAGCCCATTCTCTTTCTGGATTCCCCCCTTCTTTAGTTCCTCTTCCTCAACCACTGTCTCATCATACCAGTTCCTGAGTATTGGAGCTGAGGAGTGGCCCAACGGACCTGCAAGTGCAAGAGCATTTTGTTTTCCAAAAAACCCATTTGATATTTTTGTTTGGGCCTCGGCCCTTTTTATGTTAAGCCCATTAAGAAGATTGGAGTTCTTCTCAATGGCTTGTATTAAAGCCGAAGTTGACTTTTCCACCGGTGCAGATTTCGCCGACGATACTCCTTCCCCTCTTGCCGGAAATGTCCGCAGCTTGGTGATTTGCGGCTCCTCCGCCATCTCAGTCGGCGGTACCTTCTCAGCACGCGCCTTTGTCGTCTTAGTTAGCGTTATCTCCTTCTGCGACAGTGGCTCCACCGCTTCCTTCGTAACCACCACCACCGCCTCTTTGTTCGCTCGTTTAGCCATCTCCGTCATATTCAAAAGCTCTCTTTCTCACGGCGCCATCACCTTCGTCTTCGCCGTTCCGAAAGTCGATTTGACCCAATCCCTTGTTTCCCGTCTCTCCGCCGCGGCTGTGAATTCCGGTAGGAGCTGCCGTTGAAGAGGCATGTTCCTTGGTGCCTCAGCCCGTTGTCCCTCCTGCATCTGAGAGCTTTCTCCCTGGAACCTGTTAAACTGATTAGTGGGCTTGTCCTCTCCGTATCGCCGATTCCTCCGGTCCTTATGTCCGTCCCTACGATCATTGCGGTCCCAATCCAGCCTGCGATTCGCTTCCGGCTTCACCACCCGCTGCGGACATCGCGTATCAGCATGTGTCATTCGGTTACAAATTCCACAGAACCCCTTGAGCTTGTCGTACTTTAGAGCCACAGCCAGCACCTCGTCGTCGTATTCCAAGTCCATTGCAAACACAAGCGGATTATCACATCGCAAGGTCACCTTCACCTTTGTTTCCGCCAAGTTCACCGTTTGCACAACGCCCAGATCCGCTCCAATGTCCGTAAGAGTATCGTCGTGCTAGTTCCTGAGCGTTAGGCCATCGATCTTCACCCAAAAGGTTATCGTGGAGAGAACCTTGTCGTTTGGTTTCGCGGACCATCTTTCTATGACCATCATCCATTGGTCGTAGTGGTAGGGGCAGCTTTCTTCGACTTTGATTATGTCTGATTCCAATTCAAATTGGAAGTGGAAGTTGCCTTTACCTAAGTCAAAACCTTGGACTCGTCCTTCACAACCCCACACCGACGGCATAAAGCATAAAAGGCCTTTCACCTTCTCAGCTTGTAGCTCAGGATTCAAAACTCTACCTACCATTGTCATGGCAAACCGGCTAGCTTGGGCCTCAGCCGCATTCAACGATCTCTTCATCTTGAGTCTTCTCACCCCGCCGTTGTTCAAGGCCGCAGCAGTTGGATTCTTGGACATAACCATGTTTAGTGAAGCCATTGAAGAAGGTATTAAGAAGCAATGTGATAAGTTATGTATGAATGTGTGATGTCGAATGGGAGATCTCCACAGGTTGCTTTTATACTCAGCCTCAAAAGGTGGTATATGCTTAAAATTCGCCTTGACATTAAGAAAAGATTTCCTTGTATGTGATTTGATTTTGACCAGAAGAATCACGATTCCAGAGATCAAGCTGTATAGACTCGTCTTTGCTTTTGTCATGATCCATAAAAGGTAAGTTGCCTTAAACCTTGATAGATTTTTCCAATCAATCTTCCTAATTTCTGCCAAAATTCCACAGATCTGTCCCGGTGGATCATTTCCTCCTTTACCCATTAATTAAAGAACTTGATTTGTGCAGATCTGTCGCGCAAATCTCTCCGATGAAGGAAAATTTTCAAATCTCATGCGTTACAGTAGCCATCGCTCCTCAGAGCTTCTCTGATCCTGATTAAAACGTATTTCCTCCGTTTCCGTTTTTAATGTAAGATTTTTTAGAAAAAAAAAATGTTTTGAAATGTAGGATTTTATAGAATAATTGACACATATTTTTCTATAATGTCTTGTTAACGTGTGATTTTTTTCTATAAAATTCTACGTTAAAAAATCGGATGGAGTAATATAGTATACCAACAACTTCTTTTAGAAACCAAATATTTGGCAGCCTTGTTGTTTTCTAGGCATAAAAGTTGGTCAACAAAATAATTTCAAAACCTAAACCGATATTGGATTTAGTTCTCAAAACATTAAAATATCTAATAATTATGGAAACATAAGATATTACAACTAGAATTAACTTCTCCATTTCAACTACTTCACAATCCTTAAAATGCAGTAACAACAACAACTTCACATATTACTTTCCTCCTTATATATACACCAATTCATTGAATCATAAATCATTCAAGTCTAAGCTCAAAACCACATCTAAGAATCATCCAAAATATATATATAAAAAAACAAAATCCTTCAAAATGATGAAACATTCACCATTCTCACTTTCGACATCATTTATCTTTCTCATAGTTGCTCTCTTCACCGCAACAACGGCACTGAATCCTGCACCGGAAGACCCGATTATCGAGCTTTACATGCACGATATACTTGGCGGAAGCAGTCCCACGGCAAGACCCATTACTGGTTTGCTTGGAAACATTTACAACGGCCAAGTACCGTTTGCTAAGCAGATCGGTTTCGTTCCTCCCCAAAACGGTGTAGCCATACCCAATGCAAACGGTGCATTGCCAACGGTTAACGGTATCAACGGTATCCCTCTAGGCACCGGTTTGTCCGGTACAGCCTTTTCTGGTCAGAATCTAAATGGGATTCAGACACAGTTGGGTCCTGATGGTCTAAGTCTTGGGTTTGGTACGATCACTGTGATTGACGATATAATCACATCCGGTCCCGACTTGGGTTCGCAGCCGCTAGGTAAGGCTCAGGGTGTTTATGTTGCAAGCTCAGCAGATGGAAGCACGCAGATGATGGCTTTCACAGCTATGCTTGAAGGCGGTGAGTACAATGATAATCTCAACTTCTATGGGATTTATAGGATCGGAAGCGCCATGTCCCATCTCTCTGTGACCGGAGGAACAGGAAGGTTTAAGAGCGCTTGCGGATTTGCAGAGGTTAGGCCGTTGATTCCCGCAGGGCAACACTTTGTTGATGGAGCAGAGATGCTCTTGAGGATCATTGTTCATCTTAAGTACTAAAAACTTACTGTCAAATTGCGCGTGAATTGTGTGATACCATTTGTTAAATGTTTCCTTCTGAAAAGAAGCCTTGAATTTGATATGAATGTTTTCTTTTTAAAAGAAGCCTTGAATTTGACACGAACCGATACAACAAACATCCTATCTGAACAGTAAGACAAGAAGTGTATGTGTTTATTTATGGCTGACACACTTTGGTCTGAAAGAGAACTAACCATAAGAATACTCCAAGGCTTGTGAGTGGCCAGAGCATATAACGTTTGTTAAACCGCTACTTCTTCACCTATAACGCAACGGGTTTACTCAGAACACTCCGAAGAATGTGGCTGCAGCGAAAACTAAGAAGAGAGATCCACCAACATACCCAACCTGCATCAAAAAAGGAGACAATGTTTCATCAGTTTGAGAGCGATTTGGTTTTTGTGAGAAGGGATCTTGTGTGTAAGCATTTGCTTGTACCAGTTTTTCAGAGATATAGTTTGCGAGGAAGGCACCGCCTATTATTGCAAGCAATGTCGCCACTAAGTGTCCAGCAATAGCTCCGCTTGCTACTCCCCATGGAGACTGTAACACACAGATTTTTTAAAAAGATAAAATGTTTTTAAGGTTTAGTAAGATAAAACCTTGTGGTGTTTGTGTAACGGTTGCGGATCAAACCTGTGCAGCACCGAGTGCAACGGTTGCAAGCATTGACCGATCTCCCCATTCCTGATTCGATTTTAAAAGAACCGTCAAAATTGTTATAACCGTTGCTGATAAATGAGAAACAGGGTTTTTGTTTTCCTCTATTACCGCGAAGAACACGAGGCTGAATGATTTCCAGAGGATCTCAAGCGGGTTTGTGAGCTTTTTAGGCGCTTGTTCTTTCACAAGCTCCTCAGCTTCAGTGTACTCACCGAGTTCTTTACCGCTTTCCTCACCGTTCTTGGGTTCAGCTTGTGGAAGATCCCAAGCATCCTTAATTGATTTCAATCCAAAGAACATGAGAAGCGCAATCGCAGCGTATTCCCCTATGGGTAGTGCTGTTTCAAGAAGAGAGAAAGTATCCCATAAGTATAATTTGTTTGTTTGTTTGTAATGGGTAAAGTCTTGGGTAGCTTACTTGTCTGGAACTGAGCAGGCACAGATTGAAATATCTTGCCGATAATAACTGATAAGATAGTCATTAATGATAAAGCTCCCATTGAACCTAAAAGGACCTTGTCAAGGAATCCAAGGTTAAAAAAAAACATCAGTATTCACTGAAAAAGACCGTAAACGAGAGAGGGAGATATTAGAAGTAAACATACCAATGTTTTCTCGTACTGCATCGCCAACAAAGCAGCAATAAAAAATGTCTGGCCAAAAAAAAAACAACACAGGCTCAATTAAGTGAAGGTTTCAATATCTAAGTAAAGAAGCCTTGCAACAACAACATTTGCTTCAAAATAGACGCTAATATATTCATACCTTGTCTCCAATCTCGGAAACAAATATGAGTGAGAAGGCTGCTGTGAATCCAGACTTAGCTACTGCTGCAAGAACTGAGGACGGTCCTCCCTTCACGAAAGTGATCAACGAAAATACCAAACCGCAAGTCAGCAGTACAAGTGCTATTGACAAAGAGTAAGGGAACGGTTCTCGAGGTTGTTTTAAGCTGCAAGGTACAATGAAAATACAGGAATCAAGGATCATATGTGCATTTTAAAAGAGAGGTTAAACAACATAAGCTTCAGTTAGCCCTCACAGAAACTTTACTATGTTATTCCCGACTAAGTATGGTTTAACAAGAGAGATACATATAGGCAAACATAACTAGTAAAGCCCCTTCAAAAGTCGCTTCCTCGTACAGAAAACAAGAGTTACGAAGATGATAAACCAAAATTCACGACACAAAACACCACAAAATGCTAAAAAAAACATGTATCCGAGCGAACCACGCCCACTTCGGATCCTTCTCAAATTATCAAACAACTCTCAATGGTTGAATCTCCCAAAACATTAAAACAGTGGCAAATGTTGGTTCCCGAAAGGCTTATATACTAACGAGTGACGAGGAAAAACATGAGAGATAGTAACCTTTCTGATGAAGAATGATCAAGAGAACTACTCTGAGATCCATCGTCCTCGCCGCTACCATAGCTCTCAGATCCAACACCACCACCACCACCACTTGATGATGCATAAACTCTAGATTTCACACAGACTAGTTCCAACTTTTGTCTCCTTCTACTACATCTTACTACAAGCTGCTAGTTAGTACAATCAACAACAACAACAAGTGACTTAACACTAAACAACAACAACAACAACAATACAATGATCAAATCAAACTCTAAAAGCCACAAGAGATAAGATAATAATTGCACAATTCAGTGAATCCCAAGGAGTATAAGTATGAGTTGTATGGAATCTAAATTCAAGAAACAGGTAAAGAGTAAACTTACAAAGATGGAAAGTGGGTTTTCTAGAAATTTTCGGACAAGGCAAAGATTCAGACAAAGACAGAAACGGGAGTTTCCGTAATGAACATACAGATTCAGATACTGTTGCAGAATTAGCACTCTTGCTCAAGCTTGTAACACTCATTGTTGTGAATCTACAGAAGCAGAGGATATGAGTTTAGTGAATCATTGATTTCGTTGAAAAACTAAGAGACCCACAAAGGAAAAAATTGAGACTTTGTTTTCGGATTTTAAGTTTGATTCGAAGAAGAGATGATAGGATTGCAATTCGGGCTCGTTCCCTTGTCTGTGCGGATGGGGTTTGACTTCTACATGCGCCGCGTGTCTTTGTAATGCTCAAGAAACGTTACCGTTTTTGGCTACTTGGAAATAAAAACTAAAAACTACTCCCACCGTTTCATAATAATTGATGTTTTAGATAAATTTTTTGTTTCAAATTAGTCGATGTTTTCATTTTTCAATATAAAATTAATTGATATTTTGTGTTTTTCAATGATTTAGATGATAAATGATGTGTTAAATCATGTAAACAATTAAATGATATTTTTACACAAAAAATGATTTCTTAATTTATGTGTAAAAACCTTAAACATCATCTAAGGTCAATTAAATATATGGCCATAGAAAACCATTTAATTAGGTACAGTTTTTTTATTTAGTGAGAAGAGAGAGAAATTTTTTTTGACCGTTATACCCCTATCTTTTTATGTGCAAATGTTATCCGATATTTTTGTTGTTATCGCAAACTTATTTTATAATTTTAAATCAAGTAAATACCACTATTTAATTGAGTTATTATGATAATATTTAAGTTAGACGATATCAATTATACGATAATAGAGTTATCAACAAATAAATTTCGTGATAACAAAAGAAATATCGCGATAACAAAATTAATATCGCGATAACAAAATATATATCGTGATAACAAAATAAATATCGCGATAACAAAAAAAATCGGGATAACAAAAAAAATATCGACATATCAAAAGAGAAAAATATCAAAGGAAGAAAGAGAAAGAAGATATGAGAGAAGAAGAGGGAGGGGATAAAAAAGTATATTACTATTTATGAATAGAAAGTATTTGTATACATGAATAGTATATTACTATTCATGTCAATGTTTGTCACCTAATTAAAAGTTCTTCTGAGTCCTTTCTCTATAATTATCCATCATCTAAAATGAAACTGAGGAAATAGTAATTAAGAAGCATTTGTTACAAATTCTCTCCCATATATTTAATTGTTACCGTCTAATTTGTGGAAATATTATATTAAAATAATAACACACCACGATACACTACATCTTTCTCTCTTCACATAGGTTAATTATTACTTTTATCTTTTATCTCGTTGCACAAAAAAAAAAAAATCTTTTATCTCGTATACTTGTATACACTATATACAACGCTTTATATATATATATCATTTTTTCATATCAAAAATAATTATTATATCAAACATAATTATTATAAGTTAAATCTATATTATTATTATAATACGTTATCAACGCAATCGTCTCTACAATATTCTCTTATTTATGCAATTGTTGCTTTAAGCACTATAATTAATTTATGTTACACTTTTAAATTACCATATTAATTTGTATTTATTTTTAGAGAAATTCACAATACTACACCCTTTCAATACTCCCTTCACAAAACTACACATAATTCAATATTTTCACATATTTACACCCTTTCAAAATTTTAAAAGCTTGATTTACTCTTTTAAAAATTACAAAAATTAAAATCTTTTTATTTGGGTTCGCTAATTAGTGTTTAGGGTATAGTATTAAGGGGGTAGGATTTTGTGGGTAGGGTTTATTTGGATTTAATTTTTAATGTTTAGGTGTAGTTTTGTGAAGTAATTTTGAAATGGTGTAGTTTTGTGAAATGTAATTCAAATGGTGTAGTTTTGTGATTCTCCCTTATTTTTATATTATAAGTTGTATTATGCACCATAATTTATTCGTACGCGGATTACCGCATCGATATTTATTTACGGTTATATTTTTGCGGTTGTTAAAACACATCATAATTTATTTACTGTTATATTTCTATGGTTGTTTAAACGCACCATAATTTATTTATTGTTATATTTTTATGGTTGTTTAAACGCACCATAATTTATTTATTTTTATGGTTGTTTAAATGCACCATAATTTATTTTTAATTTAATTGACAATTTTTATGGATAACTTCTTATCACCATAATGTACTTATTGTCTTAATATATACTAAGGTGATATATAATCTTTTTATTACTTTCTTCCTAAAAAAATTAAGGTTATTAAAAAGAGGAATTCACAAAACTACATCATTTCTTCATTTCCTTTACAAAACTCTACCTAATTCAATTTTTTCACATATTTACATCCTTTCAAAATTTTAAAAGTTTGATTTACCCTTTAAAAAATTATCAAAATTAAAATATTTTCATTTGAGTTCGCTAATTAGTGTTTAGGGTATAGTATTAAGGGAGTAGAATTGTGTGGGTAGGGTTTATTTGGATTTAATTTTTAGTGTTTAGGTGTAGTTTTGTGAAGTTATTTTGAAATGGTGTAGTTTTGTGAAATGTAATTCAAATGGTGTAGTTTTGTAATTCTCCCAATTATAAATGATATATTTATTCACTAATACATAAATTAAAATTAAAATTTACATAATATATTTAATTAATTGCAAAATATTAAAATTAGTTTTATTATGTATTATTAATACTAACGGTCACAAAGAAATTTTCTCAAAATTTTTCACTTTTACAACGGCTATGAATAGTAATTTCCGATCTATAAATACACTCACTTTTCAATATATTTCCCATTTACACATTTCATTTTCTCCAAAACCTCTTTCTAAAAAGATTTTAAAGGTTCTTAAAAATGTTTTGATTATTTCTAATCATTATGTTTTTGATAATTATTGCTTGTAATTACGGAATTATTGTCGGAGATTCTACTCATGAACAATATGTCTTAAATATATTTTTAATTTTCTATGCTTTGTTTTTCTTTGTAATCGCTTTAATTATTAATGTAAACGTGTCATCTTAAAATTATTCTAATAAAATTTATTATTCTATTTTTAGATATAAATGGCTAATATTGAAAAACTCCAGTTTCCGGCTCTCCAAATCACGGGAGCGAATTACATAGCATGGACTACCAATATGGATCTCCATCTAGATTCAGATAAAGTATTTGACCCCATAAAAGATGGGAATAAATCAACATCTCATGAAAAGGCTAAGACCACAATTTTTCTAAGAAGGCATCTAGATGAAAACTTAACGCATGATTATACGAATTTTAAAGATCCAGAAGAACTGTGGAAAGCCTTGAAAGAAAGGTTTGATAACCAAAAAGAAATCTTTTCCACATGCGATGGATGAATGGACAAACCTAAGGTTCCAAGATTTTGAAAAGGTGGCTACATATAATTCCGTTATGCTGACGATAGCGGCACAATTTCAATATTGTGGAAAGCCTGTTTCAGAAGCAAAAGTGCTTAACAAAACTTATCTCACCTTTCATAATAATCATTATGTCTTGCAAGAGGAATACAGAAACCGCGGGTATACAAGGTTCTTAGAGTTGATTGTGGTGCCTTCTCATCAAAAACCATAACATCCGACCTACTGGAACAAAAACATTCCCTGAAGTTAATGCAGTGAATGTGAACAATCTTGAACGTGGTGGTCAAACATCTCGAAGTCACGGTCGTCGATTTAATCGCGGAAGAGGAAGGTATTTCAATCCCCAAGGGAGAAAATCTCACTAATGGGTTCGACCTGAGCAATTCCCTAAAGTGAAGGAAACTCAAATTACTAAAAGAAAAGAAGCTCATGACAATTTCACCCAGAAGCGTGAAAATAGGTGTTACCGATGTGGGTCTAAAAACCACTGGGAACGTGTATGTCGAACTCCTCCTCACCTTTGTAAGTTGTACCAAGATGCCGTTAAAAGCAAAGAAAAGGAAGTAAACCTCATTGAACATTCTGAGAGTACAACACATCTCGATGCTTTGGAGTTTGCCAATGGTTTCGATGAGAGCGATTTTGCGGCTAACTAAAATGCTTTAGTTTGAAATACTCAATAACCTAAGTTATGTTATGTATAATATTATATGTTATAGTTGAATAATCTCTAAGTTATATGATGTAAAATAGTTTGTGTAACAATTATAGTTTTCATAAGAACTAATGTATAATAAATGTATGCTTTCTTCATCAACGCATTTTATTTTCTTAATGTTTATGTTATTTCAGGGGATATGGATCATGGTACTAATGAAACAATATCCAAGAAAATTTTTAAGGAAATTTGTATACCAGATAGTGGGACAACACACACTATACTGAAAAACAAGAGATATTTCTCTAGTTTAAAATCGGCTATTATTATTGTTAACTCAGTATCAGGTCCCACAAACTTAATTGAAGGAACCGGTAAAGCAAATTTTGTGTTGCCAAATGGAACACAATTCTCCATAGTAACACATTATATTCTCCAAATTCTTAAAAAAATTTGTTGAGTTTCAAAGACATATATCTTCAAGGATTTGATACTCAGTCTGAGACTGAACACGGAAATAAGTATATATATATATAACTTGTGATAAACAAGGAGAAATTAAGGGTTATAATGGAAAGATTACCAAGATTTCCTTTTGAACTGCATCATACATATATAAATGCAATATAATCAAACCTTGTGACGAAAAGAGATCATGATGATTTCACTTTATGGCATGATCGCCTTGGTCATCCTGGCACAACTATGATGAGAAAAGTCATAGAAAACTCACATGGTCATTCACTGAAAATCCAAGAGATTTATCAAGGGAAGAAAAGGACATGTACTGCATATTCTTTAGGAAATTGATTATAAGATCATCACCTAGCAAAATCGATAAAGAGTTGCCAAGGTTCCTTGAACGAGTTCAAGGTGATATTTGTCGACCTATACATCCATCATGTGGACCATTTTATTATTTTATGGTAATGATTGACGCGTCAAGTAGATGGTCACATATTTGTCTATTATCATCTCAAAATGTGGCATTTGCGAGATTTCCAACTCAGACTATCAAACTAAGAGTTCAGTTTCCGGATAATCCAATAAAAAGAGTTAGATTAGATAATGTTGTTGAATTCACATCCCAAGCATTCTATGACTATTGTATGGTAACAAGATAATCCAATAAAAAGAGTTAGATTAGATAATGTTGTTGAATTCACATCCCAAGCATTCTATGACTATTGTATGGTAACAAGGATCGATGTTGAACATCCTGTAGCACATGCCCATACACAAAATGGTTTGGTTGAATCACTAATTAAACACCTGCAAATAATTGCAAAGCCATTGATTATGAGATCTAAACTCTCACCTTCTCTATGGGGACATGTTATTTTGCATGCAGAAGCACTTATTTGAATTAAGCCAAGTGCATACCATGAATTATCTCCATTACAGTTGGCATTTGGTCGAGAACGAAATATTTCTCATCTAAAGATTTTTGGTTGTGCGGTATACGTTCCTATAGCACCACCCCAACGTACAAAGATGGGACCACAAAGGAGATTAGGAATATATGTTGGTTGTGATTCGCCATCAATTATTCGGTTCCTAGAACCACAAACTGGTGATGTCTTTACGACACGCTTTGCCGACTGTCATTTTGACGAGAAAGAATTCTCGATTCTAGGGGGAGAAAACAAACAAATAGGAAAGGATGTCAAATAGTGTGTACCATCTTTATTACACATTGATCCTCCTACAAAACAGTCAGAACTAGAAGTTCAACGAATTATGCATTTGCAAAGTATTGCAAATCAACTTTCTGATGCATTTACAAATATTAAAACGGTAACTAAATCACATATACCAGTAGAAAATATTTCCGCTCATCTTGAAATGCCATAAGAGCATAATAGAGCAGATGATACTCGTGAATCGAAAACACGCTTGAAGCGAGGTAGGCCTGTTGATTCCACGGATAAAAATCCTAGATAACAAAAAGAAGTTGAAATGCAAAGTTCTCCCAAGATAACTGAAATTGTGGAAGAAAAATGACAAGATGTTGAACAGCCTGAATCTCACGAAAATCATGAGATTTCTATAAACTACGTTCATAACAAAAGGATATGAAATATAAACAAATATTTGATATTGATGACATTTTCCCGTACCTCATGTCAAAAGAAATAAACGAAGAAAACAATGACCTTGAACCAGTTTTTGTATCACAATGTCAAAAGAGACATGATTGAATCAAATGGAAAGAGGCGACACAAGTAGAACTTGATTCGCTTAATAAACGAGAAGTCTTCGGATCTATCGTACTAATACCTAAAGATTTGAAACAGTTAGATACAAATGGGTTTTAATTCGTTCGAAAGAGAAATGAGAAAAACGAGATAATGAGATTCAAAGCCCGTTTAGTGGCTCAAGGGTTTTCTCAAAGACCTGAGATTGATTACGAAGAAACATATTTTCCCACAATGGATGCAATCACATTTAGATTTTTGATGAGCCTAGCGGCTTATGAAAATCTAGAGATGCGTCTCATGGATGCCGTTACGGCATATCTCTATGGATCATTAGATACTGATATTTATATGAGAGTCCCTCGAGGATTTAAAATGTCAGAAACATTGAAATCAAAATCAAAAGAGTTATGTGCAATAAAACTGCAAAGATCAATATATGGGTTAAAACAATATGGACGTATGTGGTACAATCGCAACATAAATAACAAAGGTCTCCAAGGGGGAATGTTACAAAAGTCTCTCTTTTACGTATAATATATTATGATGAAGCTCATGTATTTAATTGTTACAATGTAACTTGTCGAAATATCTATATTATTATTTTTGAAATACTCTTTTGAAATTTTCAAAAACTCAATTAATTACACTATGCCATTAGGTTCAATCATAAAAAAATTCATTAAGGATAAAACCATAATTTATGTTTACCAACAAAATCTATAAGAATAATGTTATTCTTAACTTTGATAACAATTTCAAAACAAATTTTATATTAAACATATATACAAACATATATCATTATTATTATTATATTCTTATAATTTAGTTAAAATTTGACTTAATAACAAGAAATCAATAAAAACAATTATTTTCAAAGCAAAAACTAACCACTAATATTATATATTATGAATATATTAAAAAAATATTTGTATTTATAATTAAAATTATTTCTATTTTAAATAAATTTTGGGTAAATCCGATAGTTCGGTTAAGTTTTAAAAATTTAGGTTCGATTCGGACTCGATTCCGGGTTTTCGGGTTCGATCGGTTTCGGTTCGAATATTTTAGTTTTGTTTTGATATATTAATTTGAATCCGAATATTTTGTTCACCCTTATAATATAATAAATAAAAATTTCGATAGTGTAAAATTTGGGTAACCTGGTAGTTCGGTTCAGTTTTACAAATTTAGACTCGATTCAGTTTTGGGTTCGGGTTTTCGGGTAGTAAATTTCTCTATCCGTTCGAGTTAATTATTTTTTTTTATCGATTTCGGTTCGAATATTCAGTTTTATTTTTATATATTAATTTGGATCCGAATATTTTTTCCACCTTATAATATAATAAATAAAAATGTTCATAATGTAAAATTAGGGTAACCCCGGTAGTTCGATTCAGTTTTACAAATTTAGGTTCGATTCAGATTTGGTTCCGGGTTTTCGGGTAGTAAATTTATTTATTTTATGGATCGGTTTCGGTTCGAATATTTCAGTTTGGTTTTGATGCGTTAATTAAAATCCGTGTATTTTGTCCTTCTTATAATATAATAAATAACAATTTCTATAGTGTAAAATAGTTTGGAATAAATCAACTTATAAATTATGTTAAAAAAATATTATATGGAATATGTACTACAAAATATTATATAGTAACAAAAAATTTTACTTCAATAACTTTTAATATTTATATAATTTTGGATTATTCGGTTTTATTTTAAAAAATTGTTTCGTTTAAGATTTTGGTTTCGGGTTTTTGGTTAGTAAATTTTTCTTTCCGTTCAAGATATTTATTTTTTGGATTGGTTTCAATTTGGATATTTTAGTCATGTTTTAGTTAGTATTTTATATTTAGGTAATTTGGATAATATATAGTAACAAAAAAAATTATAATAATTTTTAGTATTAAATGATTAAATTATTATTTTTGTAAAATAATATAAAAAACTATAATAACTTAAAAACTTATAAATATTTTTATATATTCCTTAAAAACAAAAGATGTATCACTAATTTCTTAATTAAATATATAGAAATATAAAAAGGATTTCAAAATATATAGATTCGTGGTGTACCACGGGTTAAATCTTGTAAAATAATAACAAACCACCATACACTACACCTTTTCTCTTCACTTATGTCAGTTATTACTTTTATCTTTTCCCTCATATCCTTATATATACTATATACAATGTTTTATATATATATATATACAATAATATATATCGTTTCTTTCGTATCAACATAATTATTATAAGTCAAATCTATATTATTATAACAACATTATGTTTTTGAACGAATTAAGAAACATATGATTGATATGTCTTTTATATTCAGGGGTGTTATCCAAAATAAGAATTTGATGGAATTTGAATTAATTAAAAATTCTATTAAATTCTTGTGTTATTCAATAAAATAGATTTTTAAATCTTTCTAAATCTTGTGTTATTCAATAGATAGAATTTTATTAAATGCAAGTGTTATTCAATGTTCTACATTATTTGATGTCAATGTCATTTGAAATGAATTTTAACAAGATTTTGTGAATGACCAATTCTTAGCTTTTTTGTTGAATCGTTTTAATTCTAATCAAAAATTTCATAATGCTTTATAATCTATTGGCTATGAATTCTATCTAATTCACACAACCAATACCCTCTCTTTACTGATGATCCCATGCGCGAACATGTTTTTTAAAAATAATCATATATATTAAAAATAGGGAGAATTATAGAACTACACCATTTGAATTACATTTCACAAAACTACACCATTTCAAAATTATTTCACAAAACTACACCTAAACACTCAAAATTAAATCCAAATAAACCCTATCCACACAATCCTACCCCCTTAATACTATACCCTAAACACTAATTAGCGAACCCAAATGAAATTTTTTTAATTTTGGTAATTTTTAAAACGGTAAATCAAGCTTTTAAATTTTTGAAAGGGTGTAAATTTGTGAAAATATTTAATTAGGTATAGTTTTGTGAAGAGAAGGTTGAAAGGGTGTAGTTTTGTGAATTTCTCTTAAAAATACTATGAATTTATTGCACACAAAAATAAATTCAAAATAAATGGTTTGTTCGAGTGCAATATAATATTTTTAAAAAATAAAATAAAATCTATTTTTTAATAAAATTTTGTTTTAGGCAAGAAATATAATCGAGGCAAAAATATAAAAACATAAACGTAAAAACAATAAAATTTCCTAGAAACTCTCTCGTTGCGACACATATGCGTTTTGTCTTTTTTTAATATAATAGATAAACATCAAATACAATATTAGTCTTTACAAATTTGTATTCAATTTGTTAATATCTTTATAAAATTATAATTTTATTCGATCCCAAATTTAAATTTTGGTATAATTTATTTTTCAGTAAATTGATATTTAATATAGAGGAATACACAAAACTACACCATTTCGACCATTTCTTCACAAAACTACACCTAATTTTATATTTTCATATTTACACATTTTATAAAAATTTAAATGTTGATTTATCTTTTGAAAAATTACCAAAATTAAAATATTTTCATTTGGGTTCGCTAATTAGTGTTTAGAATAAAGTATTAAAAGGGTAAAATTGTTTGGGTAGGGTTTATTTAGTTTTAATTTTGAATATTTAGGTGTAGTTTTGAAAATTGACTATGAAATGGTGTAATTTTGTAAAATGCAATTCAAATGGTGCAATTTTGTAATTCTTCGTTTAATATATTAGTGTAATCTCGCCATAATTAATTTATAAATGTTTTTCTGTATAATATTATTTGTTGGGAAACATTAATATAAAAATGCCCTTAAATTTCATTTTAATAATATGAAATGCCATTGAGAATGAATCATACGTATAAAAGAAAGTATAAAATAGATATAAAGTTTATTTCAATAAAAAAATATTGTCTCACTTATATTATATAGGTAACATACCAACAGTTTGGGAAAGGAAAATAATCTGTAACCAATATCTTTAAATATATGTAACCAGAAAAAAAAACTCTAAAACATCTAACAAAATCCTAAAAAAGGAACATAATGAGTATATATTTCAAGCACTATTTTTCTGTGTTTATTAGATAAGTAGTTAAGAACAATGACAGAAGGAAGTGAAAAAAAAACAATGACAGAAGGTAAAGATAATAAAAATGAACTAAAAAAGAAAAGATAAGAACAAATTAAACACTCTACTTTCTTAAAATAAAAATATAAGATTAAGAAACGAGTTGACCAAGATTAACTATATATATAAAGATGGGTTTTGTCTTTGGTGTCAATATCCATAATCAAGTCTTTGACAAAAAACACATATATACATAATTTATAATTAAGCAAAAAATGGGAAACATCTCTACATTTCTCACGATAGCTATCTTCATTTGCGCCACCGGGCTAACGTGCACCGCCCGACCTGAACCGTTGTCCTACTTCGCCTCCTTCACATCGTCTCGGTCCGAAAAACTTAGCCTGGTTAGCTACAAATTATATATGTATTTTCGTTGGTAATACATATTTTTTGTCTTAATTATATTAGAATGTACAACTCATATTAATTTGGTTATATGTTTTAGGAAATGATAGAATCAAAACTACATGATGTTGTAGAAGAGAATTGCGTAAGAGAAGACGATGAAGATTGCCTCATTAGAACATTGACAACTCCTCTTGATTATATTTTTACACAAAAGAACAATAACCACTATTAAATAGATTAGTTATTCTAATTAATCTTCCTCTATTTAAAATCACCTCCACATGTTATAATGTGCTTGTGTGCACATAGAAGCATTTAATTCATTATTTTTAGTGGAAATGACAAAATAAATGATAGTTTCTTTGTTGATTACATCTTCATAAAACTAATATAATAATAATAGGATAATTATACTAGATGGATTCCAATAATCAATTTATTAGGTCCGAAAAATAGGCATTGTAGCGCGCACTATTAACATCATGTTTGACATATATACCCCTACTCCTCAATTGATGTTTTTGATTTTTTTATAAAATCAAACTGACACAGAACTGACACAAAGATATATGCAAGGATTTGTTTTTTTTTATATATTTTATTGTGTTTTATTAATCTATTCATATCTCTCTTCCAAAAGTCCATTGTAGTCGACATTGTTAAAGAGAAACCTAGGGGTGGGCAAAAAAACCGAACCCGAAAAACCGAACCGAACCCAACCCGAAAATAAGGATCCGAACCCGAACCAAAACCAACCAAATACTTGAACGGATTTTATATTTCAAGACCCGAAAACCCGAATCCGAACCCGACCCGACCCGAAACCCGAATGGTACCCGAAATATAATTAAATATATAAAAATATTAGTAATTTTATATTTATTGTAACTTATATATCCAAATATTTAACATTTTTTCTTATATTTTGAGTAGTTTTGTATAATTTGATTATTTTTAGATACTTGTGTATAGTTTTAATTGTGTATAATTCATATTATCTTAATAAAATATATATTTTAAAATATTTTATTATATAATTTTGAAGCTTTTTATAGTTTCGGGTACCCGAACCCGACCCGAACCCGAAAGGAACCGACCCGGACCCGAACCGAACCCGAAAAAATTATAGAAAAACCCGAACGGGTCCTATAGTCCTCTACCCGAAAACCCGAAACCCGAATGAACCCGACCCGAACCCGAACGGGTACCCGAACGCCCACCCCTAGAAACCAAAGCTTATAACTTTCGCTTTCTTTGATTTTTATTTCATTATATTTCGTCATTATTGCGTCGTTCGATTGTTGAGAGAAATAACCGATGCATAAGAGACAAACAGAGTAATCGAATTTGTATCATGTAATATTTCTAAGCAAATTTTGTGTGGTTTCACAATTTTTTTTCTTTTTGGAGTGATTCACTCTCATATCATTTATTCCTTATTAGATTTCATGAATATGCATCTCTTATGAACATGAATTGCGGATTCATATCAAATTTTGTATCTCTGTTTTTTCGTTTGTTACCCTAATCGATTTGGGTTTTTTTTTCCACAGTTAATTTTGTGATAATCGTTAATGTTTGTGGGTTTAGATCTTCATCTATCTCAATTTGTATCTTTATTCGTATAATTGTTGGTATCAAATTAGGTTGTGTTGTTAATAATTTTTGTTATTTGTTATCATCTAAAGTTAAATTTCAGTAACCCGTTATCAATGTTCTTGTTTTTGTAAAATGTTTGTAAAGTTGACATCGTTTAACACCCAAATTATAGTAAAAATTAACATGTATCTTGTAAAATATATGATAATCGAGTTAATATGTATCATATGTATTATCATTATCTGTTTAGGATTTTTTGCATATCTATAATTGTAACATATTTCGTAATTTGGTTGTTATCTGGTAAGTGTGTTATCGTTTATATTATATCGTATCCGCTAACTGCAAAGTAATAATATTTGATATTAATAATTTATGTATCAGATTGTTGTTCCTCAACTTCCTAATAGATTATTGCTTATTGTGAAGAGTTGTTTGGTAATAGGATCAACGTCTATCATAACCTGATTTGTTGGTTCGCGTAATTGTGTAATAGTCAAATATGCTTATCTTGTAATTTTTCATATACATCGTTGAACATATATCGTAACTTGGTTGTTATCTGCTAAGTGGGTTATCGTTTATATTACGTCGTACCTGTTAACTTCAAATTAATAACGTCTGGTTTTGAATTGATTTATACAACTTATTTTGCGATCATTTGCCGATAATTATGTATCCACGGTAATTTATACATTACATTGTAATATCAAACATGTATGTTTTTAATGCATTATATTCTTTACTTGATTCTTAGCTGATAATCATGTTATCGTTTATATTGCATCTTACCATACAAGTTTATTGTTAATAACTTATCATGCTAACATTTTGTGTATTTTTAATAGGGGCAATGTCTATCACAAAACAGAGAAGATGCGGCTGATAACGGATTTGCTCGACCCGTTTGAGAAGAAATGTATACAAAAATCACCTCTTGTCGCATTGTTTTGTTTGATTTGTTGTATGAATAAAATTTTGATTTAAAATGTATACAATGATACCATATACATCAACAATGCTCATTAAATTTATTGTGATTATTAAATATGTGAATCTATAAGCTAGTTAATACAATTATATAATAATGATTTAGCACCAATACACGATAAGTAAATGAAACCCTAGCCGCTAAAGTTTCTCTCCCAAAGTCTCTTCTTTTTGGTTTTCTTTTGATTTCATCTGGTGACACCGGCGTCGGTTTTCTTCCGGCGTTGGTGTCGCTCTCCTTCCTTTGGCTTCCTCCTTGCATCGTTTGTGGTCCTTTTCGCATAAGTCATCTCTGACGAATCCATGATAGTTCTTTCGGTGGAACAAGCTCTGGTGCTCGATTCCGACGGTGGTTTTAGTCTTCGGCCTTTCCTCGTCGTTCTGCTCTTGTGAGTGCTTCTCCTCTCCTCTGTCCTTTGCCAGAGTCTTCAGCGAGGTCCTCTCTTTCGGATTCAGATCTGAGATTGTGTCTCTGTGCTTCTAAAGGTCTTTGGTGTTTCATTTGGTTATATCCTTAATCTCTCTCATTATCGGTCTAGTTTCTCTGATTTGGTTTTCGTGAGTGGAGGTAATCAATTGCTTACCGTTGAACTTCTCTTGGATGGTTTGTTTCTACCTATTATCATTGTCCACTCTTCATATTTTGGGTTTTATTGGCTTAATTGAATCGCATCCTTCACCCTCGTTATTGATGGTGAATCGGTTAGGCGGCTTCGTGTTTCCTCTACAAGAAACGACTATCAGATTTGGTCGAGGTCTGATTTGATGTGCTTTCTCGTTACCGGTTTTCGGTTGATCCGGTCTTGGCATTTTTTGGTCCATTTGTTCTTTTCGGTGGATTCGTGTGTGTCTTGTCAAGGGAAACGCAAGTGCTATGATTTCAGAAGTCTACATATTTCAAAAGAGGACTTGAAGAACTTTTTCTTAGTGTTTGTGGTTGTTTGGTCCGTTGGCATCCTCTCTCAAGTTTAGTTCTTGGTTATGCTCGATGTTGAAGATTAGGTGTTGGTGGTGTTTGTAGTTCAGACTACTTTGTTTGGCTTCTTGTGATTAGTGATGCTTCTAGTTGCATCGATTTTTGTCTCCTAAGAGTATCTAGCTTCTTTAGTAGAAACTTGAGGGTTTGTGTCTCCCGAGGTTTTCTAGCTTCGTTAGTAGGAATATGTGGGCTCGTGACTCTCGAGAGTTTTCGGGCTTTTATAGACGATCTCTGCGGGCTTGTGTCTTTCCAAAGTTTATGTTTTATGATGTTTAGTTTTATCCCTTGTTTTTGTTACCGAAGAGTCTTGGACTTTATATTGCCGGAGTTTATATGCTCGGTCTATATATAGCTCCAAGTGGGTTTTGTATGCTTCCGGTTTCATCAATAATATAATATCTTTCAGCGGAAAAAAAACACGATAAGTAAATGTTTATCACATAACATCAACAATATCAATTGTTGATGAGACAACGTGAGTATAACATCCATCAGCACCTTCAACCCATTGACCTCTCCACACTCTTATTGTTGTCGTCATATGAAACCCCGAAAATAGGTAACAACTAACTTATCAGCTATCTAGACAGATATATAACTATGACCTACTTAAAATGACAACATATGTTCTTGTACAATAAGTAAGACTACATTAATACTTTGGATTTTTCTTCACTTATTGCTCTGATGATCTTGTTCTTAAATGATTAGAATGATTTTGCCTATTTTTTGCTTTAATGTCGTTAATGGTGTTTTCTTTGTGAGATACTATTAATAGTAACACTTTATATAGCTAAGATGGCCTTCATAAGTTAATCTAGTTTAGCTAAAATTATATATATGTTTAGATTTTGTCAAAGGATAAGATTTGTAGTAATCGAAACAATATTCCTCACCGAATCAACACATTAAATGCTTGTCAGGTTGCGAAAATATATCCTCCAAATATCCTTGCGCCAAGTATCTTTTCATATCTGCAAATAGTGAGTTTGTCCCCCTGTCGCCGTTTTTCAAGAGGAAGGAGATAGGGGCAATTTCGGAAGTTCAATTATAAGAATTGTTCTCAGAACTAAAACTTTGTAAATTAGTGTTCGAAAACTAATTTATGGATTATCCATGTCCGTTTACCTAATTCATCCATAAGAATATATGTGGTAAGTATTAAAGAGAGGAGTGTAACTCTTGTATTATTGACTTGTTGTTCTTACTTACAAATGAACGTAACACCTCTTTATATAGTGAGGTAAGTCTATTTAACAAAGAGATAAATAGAACATTTATAAAAGAAAAATCAAATGGATAATTACCTTAATAATTATCTAATACTCCCCATTAATTATCCATTCTAATAAATGTACGATGAACTGCCTCGTTAAAACTTTATCCATGAAAAATTCAGTGAGATACGGTAAAGAAAAGAGTACAAATGTAATCTTTTCCTCGGTAAGACGATTATAATCCTTTTATATATTTTCGCCTTCCGATCTTTTCTTATGTGATGTTGTTACAACCACGTATTTCATTATTTCTTCCCCTGGAATCATCATTTTTCGGAACAAACGTCTTTTGTAAAGAGATCCTCGGGAGAATATGTTTTATTCTTCCACAAATGTCTATCTTTTGGCGTATTCTTGTTGTCTCGTTAAAAACCTTACCATGGAAACCCCATTGGGAAAAAACCATGATGAGGGAAAAATAGTTCAACCACGCACATAATCTTGGTTTCACCTGAAAATCTTATCTTCACAAATAAGCACTTTCTCAAATAGGTCTTTGAATGAATGTGTTTCCTTCTATTTCTCCCCCTAGGAGCTTCATCTTCCGAAATAAGCACTTTTTCACATTCTTTACATGCCTTATGAAGCATTGATATTGGCATTAATAAGTAGCGACCAAAGGCACGCACTGGAAACACCACGAGATTGTTGTTTAGTGATCTCAGTTTACATGATCTTATAAGTATTATTTATCTACAAAACAACTTATACCAAAATTTGAGAATTCTAATAATCCCAAGTTAATCACATTTAATCTCAACCCAATATATGCGCATAAGGGTTGAGTTATATTCTACATGTACATTATTAGCAAATGTTATGTATAATAGATAAATGCACAATGGCATATAATTTTGGTCCTTTAGAGCATCTCCAACCCTTCTCCATTTTGGAGAAAAAATCTTCTCTAACCCAACTTCATTTCCTATTCCAAAATGGAGTTAACAACTTTTCTACTCTATTTATGAAGAAATTTTAATCTCTACTCCATAATGGAGATGAACTATTTTAATTGCACAATAGTCCTTCAAAATTTATATCCATTTGTTTTGTTATTAATTTATGTTTTAAATCAAGTGTTTGTTACTAGTAAACTAAAAAATATGAAAACAATTTTTTTTTTTGCAAATAATATTTAACTAATTTTAAATTTCAAAATACAATAATAACACAAAATAAACATAAAAACTTGATTTTTAAAATACAACAACAAGAAACCAAAACAAAGATTTAACAAAAAAAATAAGTTAAAATCCGGTAAGTCGCTTCCGGATCCACCAAGATCTTTAAAATATTCTCCAAATGAAGTAGAAGGTGGAATTTGTTGTTCTTGTTGTTGGTTTTATTAAAATAATATTAAAATAATATTATAATTTCTATTAATTTTATAGAAGATAAATAAATAAGGTTAATTTTTAAATTATAGAAGTTGGAGGCAATATTTGTAATTAATAAGAAAGTGAGAAAATAATATACTTAGAATATTCTTTTATGGAGTAGAAAATGGAGAAATACATTGGAGTAAAATCTATCTCCATTTTGAAGATACTCCATTTTGGAGTAAAAAATGGAAAAATACATTGGAGATACTCTTATAACCAAATATATATTCTACTTCTTTTAGAAGTATCTGACATAACATCTATTTCTATAGATGTTTAATACCTCGAGACGCTTTGTCTTTCCAAAGTCTTTTATTATATAAATAACTCTAAAGAGTTTGATCGATCATTGTTCTTGAGAACATTAATATCATTAATTTTTCAGGAATTTAAATCTTTCATGCATGTTTCTCGTGAGATGCAACTCAAGTCTCTCATAAATATTTTACTAACGGGTATTTTAACAAAACCTTACACAACATGCGTTTTGTTTTATATATCATAATACCCTTTTCCGGACTCTCGTTATTCAAACGAGCTTAATATAGACTTGTTTGTCTCTTTTATTTATTGGCCATAAATTAGTCTCTACACTCATTCACAACGTGGAGATTTATGATCATCGTTTATAACATCGCGCGTTATGTCACTAACATAGTCGACATTAATTTCGACTTAATCTTTGGTTCCATATTTCTTTAAGGACATGATCATTTGTGAGATCTCTTTATCACTATCAATGTCAGATATCTAATTTTATAATAATCATGTCTCATGCTCTTCTTTAAGAAATTATTTCTCTTTTCGATAATTTTCTATATCTTTGAAACCAAAATAGTCAATCATGTTTCTTACATGTTATAGACTTATTAATAATATGTTGTCATTTACTTACACATATTTTTATTGGAGTATTTTAAGATGGGATATGAGATTTCTATATTCACTGTGATGAATTATCCTATGAACTTCATGTTCATTTTCTTTTGTACGAGGATCTTATAATGATAATTCATTTCATGAAATCTTATCCATGAAATCTCATCCATCAATTCTTTATATTGATTTGAAATATATCATAATAGTTATCCTTTGAAATATTGAACTTCATGTTCATAATCATTTTGTTTAAAGATTCCAACTATTTCATATTTCTCCCTTAGAGAAATTTGATTATCAAATTAATGATTGCAAATCTTACAATAAACACATCTTCAATGATGGTTTTTTAGAGCGGATCTTCATCTCCGACTCATATATTTCATTCTCTTTGGATGTTATTTTTATGTGGTGTGGATGAGCATTCATAATATATATCACACATCCACAAATTTCCAAACGGGAAATATCACCATTATTTTCTTTGATTCACAAATCTTTAAAACTCATTGACTGTGAATATCATCTTCTAGATGTTTCACTTTATCTCATTTGACATAAAATAAACACTAGTTTTGGGATATCAATCCACCAAAACTATCAATTTAATGTCATTGTGGGATTCTTTAATTCTTTCCCTCGAGATGATAATTCTTCAAGATTATACATCTCGAAATGAATCCCTTTTAAATATCGATAACATATCCATTTTGGATCATATGTATCATCTTAGATCCTTTCTAACATTTGATATGACATTCGTATTACTCTCTAAAGATGATAATTTTTCATTCACATTCATCTTGACCCGATTCTCATTTTGGATCGGTTATATTATGAGTATAATTTGGGGTTTAAAGAAATCAACCAACATATCTAATGAGCTTTTATTTTAACCAAAAAAATGGTGATTCATCCATGATCTTTTTCACATGATGATCTGATTATTATAATTTTCTATAAGACATGCATTAAGTTGAAAAATCTTTTGTTTTTCAACGTACTTTCAATGATCTTCAATATAATCATTGATAAACCCGGATGACTTAACCGATTATATTATACTTTGATCAATTAGTAAACTTCATGTTTACTATCATATATTTCCGTCATTTTTCTTTTATAGATGCATGTTGTCATCATGTTTTTCTGAGAGCGTTTAACTTTTCTTTCGCTTGCTTTAAGCGTTTTCGCCTTTTAACGGTTTTGCTTTTCATGAGCATTTTTGCTCAATTAAAGCTTTTCATGAGCATTTTTGATCTAATTAATAAAGCATTTTGCTCTTAGCATTCAATTATTTTGCATTACTTGAAATTGCAAAATTTTCATATATATTTTGGATAATAAGATTATTTAAAATAAATAATTATTTAGCTTACCATATAATGAAATAAGCATAGTCTTTCATCAGATCAAAGAGACAAAATCTCAATATAATCAAAGATACCTTATCTTCAATTTGATTAATGAATTTTCATATAATCAAAGATACCTTATCTTCAATTTGATTTATGAACCACAATCTTCTATTTGATCAAAGAGGCATATCCTATTATAGATTTTTGGAGACAAAACTCTCCTCTCCAATATAAAAAAATTAAATTTATAAATATTGATAATTTTTTATCGACTAAATTTTTGGCAAAGTTTCTTTTAGATTTTTAATACTATACTAATTTAATTTTTGCCAGAGTTTTTTTAGATTTATTAACTTTATACTTTTGGCAAAAATTATTTTGACAGAGTTTCTCTTAAATTTTAAACTATATTAGTTTAAATTTTGCCATAGTTTATTTTAGATTTATTAGTTTTATACTTTTTGGCAAAAATTATTAACTTTAAATTTTGCCAGAATCTCTTTTAGAGTTTTAAACTATATTAATTTAAATTTTGCCAGAGTTTTTTTTGATAAAAATCAAGTTTTAAAATATTCTAGGATACACTCTCGCATGGATTTGAAACATAATTTTTTATTATATTTATAATTATAACGACATAATTTAAAATTACCTGGATAATATTTAACCGTGGGATATAGAACCTGATGCAACAATTAGCTCCTATAACTAGAGACGTTCGTGCTGATAACGTGTTATAAAACTAATATATATAATAAGAATATATGTTGTAAGTTTTAAAGAGAGGAGTGTAACTCTTGTATTATTGATTCGTTGTTACCTACAAATGAACGTAACACCTCTTTATATAGTGAGGTAAGTCGGTTTAACAAAGAGATAAATACAACATTTATAAAAGAAAAATCAAATGGATAATTACCTTAATAATTATCTAACAAAGCACAATAACTATGTAGTACTTATAATAATGTCGGTTTAGCCTTAGCCATTGAAGAGATGATAAGATACTTTATTGATTTTGATAATTTATAGAGAAGAGATTACAAGAGTTTATATAGGAGTTAGAGTGAGAGATACGAAGAGGTCGAGAGAAGATGAATGTGATGAAAACTAAGAGGTAATGTGATGAAGACTAAGAGATAGTTAAGAGTATAATTAAATTAATACACTAACAGCCATAGCCTCGTGGTTAGGTGCGCCGGTTAGCCTCATGGTTAGGTGCGCCGGTTAGCCTCATGGTTAGGTGCGCCGGTTAGCCTCTGGACCAACTCTTTGAAGTGTAATGGCTCAACTCGGTAAACTTGGTTATGCATCAAATGTGACCTCTTCAAGGGCCTTGAAGGTTGATTTTGTGTTGAAGTTAGGTTATTTTTCGTTACACTTGTTGCGGTTTCTTGAGTGTCAAGGTAACTCTGAGAAATATATGGATGTGATTTTGCTTCCATTTAGACTTGAGATTACAGCTTCAGAATATTTTTCAAATTTACAGTTATTAAATCTTTGGATGTGAAGTTTAATGTTGTGATATTGATGTGTATATATATATTAATTATGTGCAACATTTTCAACGAGAGGGTCAAGCCTTTGGTTTTTGACTCTTTTTAAGGGTTTGACTTTTGAGAACATAAGTTTTATGTTGTCTTTGTTTTATAAGAATCATAAGTGAAGAAAAGGGAAATTTTCAACGTTTGTGTTCTAAATATTTTATTGGATTTTGACAATTTTCTAAGACTGGCTAATAGGTCAACTGTTAAAAAGGAACATTATATAACAAACTTAGAATATTTTAATTAATATAGTAAACGTAAAGGAAGCCGCCCACATGAGGTTTTGTTATTTGTAAATTGTAATTATGAGAAGATTAAACAATAGCCTTCAGATTTGAATCTGAATATGAATTCTTGATCTATCTTTTGGTAACAACTAATATATTATTTGATTTCATTAAGTACTATGGTTAAAACTAAAAATTCAACTACTTAACCTGATGCTATATTAGTACTTTGGCTTGAGTACATTAACAAATTTTCAAAAGATAATATGAACCTAAACCCAAAAATACGATTAAAAGAAGGGAGAATTATAAAACTACATCATTTGAATTACATTTCACAAAACTACAGCATTTCAAAAATACTTCACAAAACTACACCTAAACACTCAAAATTAAATTCAAATAAACTCTACCCAAACAATCCTACCCCTTTAATATTATACCCTAAACACTAATTAGCGAACCCAAATGAATTTTTTTTAATTTTGGTAATTTTTTAAAGGTTAAATCAAGCTTTTAAATTTTTGAAAGGGTGTAAATATGTGAAAATATTAAATTAGGAATAGTTTTGTGAAGAAGGGGTTGAAAGGGTATAGATTTGTGAATTCCTCTTAAAAGAACTCAAGAGACTCAAAGTACCATTTCTAGCACATAATTTACTAATTAGACTAATTAACAAAAGAAGAATATAAATTCAAATAAACTATAAACACAAAATATAAAATTCAAATAAACTATAACACAAAATATAAAATTCAAATAAACTATAAACACAAAATTCAATTCCTTTTAACACTAAAGACTAAATAGCGAACCCAAATCAAAAATTATTATTGGGATAAATTATTAAAGAATAATTAAACCATTCAAAACTTGAAAAAATGTAAATTTAGAACGAATTTGGTGTAGTTTTACGAAGGAAAATTATAAAGAGTGTGGTTTTGTGAATTTCTCGATTAATATTGATAACAATAATTCATGTAAAAAAATTGCAACAATAACGTAAGTATTGTGAATTAGTCACATAACTTTTAGATTTTTCACTGATGTGAAATTTGTGTAAAACATATTCTAACTAATACATATGTATCAAATAAATGACAATAAAGTACTTTTTTATGGTCGGGTCCGTTAGTGATAAGCAGCCACCTTTACAAAATAATATTTTCTTGGGCATTACAAATTCGTTTTCCAAATTCATGTTTGGTATTTTTTCTTGTAATATGTAAGTTCTTAACAATTTTTTTTACCATTTTGTAGAATTAATATTGGGAAAAACGCCAAAAAATTTTCCAACTTTCAATAAAATGCCGTTTAATTCCCAAATTCACGTTTGTTCCGTTTTATTCTCAAACTTTTACCTTTGAAATATTTAAATCCCTATTAACGTTGACTATGCAGATTTATGCCTTATTAAAATCAATCGTTAACTCTCGGTTAGTTGTGTCGTTAACTCTTAAAACGACAGCGTTTACTGTTCATAAACAATTAAAACAAAAAACCCAAAACGACAAAGTTTAAACACCAAAAAATTCACAAATCTACAAACCCTAAATCTCACTCATTCATCTCTCTCCTTTTGCGATTTCTTCTTTATTCTTCTCTGCGATTTCTTTTTTTGTTCTTATCTCTTCTACTTCTTCGTTGTTCCTCTCCTTCGATCTCTGTTCTTTCTCTTCGATTTTATGGTTGGGTCTCCCGGTCCTGAGCTTGAAGCTAAAATTGATCCTGAACTTGAAGCCGAGATAAATCGATTATGCGGTGTAGTAGAGGACGATTGTCCGGCGTATGCTGCTGATGATGAGGTAGAAGACAGGATTGAAGATGAAGTTGAGGACAATGGTTTTGGGGTTGAGTAAGAGCCATCAGATGCACCTCGTGCATCACAATCTCCATCTCAATCAAAGGCTGCATAAGAGATGTCACACACTTGAACTTTTTTCGTTTTTGATGTTTATGTTAAAACTGCTTTTGTTTCTGTATATATGCTTTGTTTCTGAACTTATGTTTTTGTTTTAAAACTTATGCTTATTCGAATCTATTAAGTGTATTTTTGATTTCGTGAACTTATGTATGCTTGTTTTGTGAGAACTTATTTAGTGTATTTATGCTCCTTTCGTATAAAAAAATAAAACATGTCAAAAACACACTTAAAACAGTTTTATAACATGTCATAAACACACCAAATAAAACATAAAACATGCCAAACGCACATCAAAACAACTTTATAACATATCGTAAACACATCAAAACAAACTTAAAAGATGCTAAAAACACACCAAAACACCATAACTTGAAGGTTCAACAAACAATAGAAGTTCTAACATACAGTGACAAAGGCTAAAAACATACTACTTTGGTAATCTATATCTAATGATGATTTCCATTATACACATAAGCACCATTACACCTTTTTATACCCTTCACACTTCTTAACTTCATCTTTCAGTTATCATTTGATTTTGTAACTCCAACACTTTACCCTTACCTTTAATAAACTCATCGTAGCAGCAAATTCGACGAAAGAGAAATTAGAGAGAAGAAAAATTGATTTTTATAGTTTTTATCCTTGATTTGGGGATTTTAGTTGATTTTAAGTAGGGTTTTAATTCAAACAAAACGCAGTCGTTTTAAGAGTTAACGACAATTAACGGAGACTTGACGGTTGACTTTATTTGGGGATTAAACTGATTTGTCAATGTTTATAGAGATTTAAATGTTTCGCGGGTAAAAGTTAGGGAATAAAATGGACCAAACGTGAGTTTGAGAATTAAACGGCATTTTTTTGAAAGTTGAGGAATTTTTTGACGTTTTTCCCAATTAATATTATACAGAAACAACATTAAAAAAATGGTTCCCATATTTTGATTAATTAACCCCATATAATATAACAAAAAATTCGTGGCCCTACAATGTATATAAGATGCAGTCTCATTAAGACCTAAATAAACCACAAAAGCAAGACCGTTAATAAAGCCATAGTGATACTCTTGTTTCTATAAGCTTCGGATTCATCGGTGTCGGTGGTTCCTGGTGGAGTAAATCCACCACCACCACCGCCTATTCCAAACGGTGATGTTGACGGTGGCCTCAGTGACGTAATTGGGATGTTTCCGGCGGTTGCTGTCGGCGTTACTCCCACCGTTGTAGTGGAAGTTGACCCTCCCGCGTTACTACCGATTAAAAAAAATTACTTTTTGGTAAAAATTAAAAACAAATTATGAAGATCATTTGCATTAATACATTCACCAGAAATATTTAGTATAGAATTAAAAATGTATTAGAAAAAATGTATATATTCTTGTTTAAATATATATATTTTAACACATTCAACAATAAAGTAACTATTTCTTTCTTTTTTTTGTTAATTTTTTTTTTTTCATGTACATGTTTAAATGAACATTTTTTAATACTTTTTTAAACAAGAAAATATACATTTTTGTACTATAGTCCATTTTATAGTAAACAAATATATTAAAAAGTAACTATTGTACATAATTTTCTTGTTTAAATTTATATCTGATTTCATATCCAATTTTTAATTTTTTAAAAAGCAATAAGTGTTTATAGTTAGCTATAGAAACGAAGATATTATTTAGATTATTAAAATACCACAATTTAGAAGGTATAAACTAAAACAAAACAAATTCTTTTCTCGAAAATTAAGAGTATTTATAATAAGTAAATGTAACGCATCTACTTGTATAAACTTGTTCATCAAGAAATCTTTAAAGGACTTTTCCAAGAGTACATGCTTTTTCTTTTTCTTTTTCCCTTTTTTATAATTACTTTGTGTGTTTTATATATTTCCTTACTTGTACTATATTCTTCCACGGAATGAGATATACATTTATAGATAGAAATGCAAAATAGTACGATGCATGAAATAACAAATAACAGATTCTTAGTCAAATAAATGAGAAAATCATGTTGTCTAGCTAAGTTCTTTTTACCTTTTTCCACTAGCTCTTTTTTATTTCTGAAAAAATATTGTTTTGACAGCGAAAATAATTATTTTCTGAAGCTAAATTTCATGATACAAGAGTAAAAAATCTACGAAAATATATATGTTGAAAAAATGTATTAGAAAAGAACATATAACTGTTTATCAAATAAATGCGTATGTTTTTTTCCAAAAAAAAACTGTGTATGTTTAAATATAATTTTATAGTTGTACGTACCTCAAAGAATTTGGGTAAACGCATGATCCATAACCTACACAATATTAATAATTAATAAAACTAACTAGAGGAGGCTGAAACCTTAAACTAATAGTATACAAATCTTATACAATAAAATTTCTATAAACTAATAATGTCCAACTACGTCGACATTCTACTAAACAAATATTAATTTTGAAGCGAATATTAATTTATAAACGACCAAAAATCACAAAAAAATATTATATTTAGGACCTGAAAAAATCATTAATTTATAGCTATAATATTAGTTTTTCAAATATTAATTTATAGTGGTTATATTGTAAATTACAATGGATCCGGTTATAACATGAGCTATTACTATAAAGTTTTACCGAGTTAAAGGATGTGGTCGAAACTGTAAAAGTGACATACTTGGATCGGTTTTGGCAATGGTGGATGTGCCAGCGAAGTTGCATGAGCCAGGAGCCATGGCTCTGCGTTGAAAGTAGCTATTAAAAGCATAAGAAGCATGAGCTTGAACTGTGTTTGGTAGGAAACATAGACCATTAATAGGTTGGATTGGAGCACAGTCTGCTCCAGCCGCACATGCATAGTCTAGAGCTACCTGAAGAGCCTGGCTCGTGACGTCGAAACGAGCCACGCACCACAAGGCAGCGGAGGAGCGGAGGAGGAGAAAGAAGAAGAGGAGAGAGAGAGATGAGAGATTGAGAGCCATTGGTAAGAGAGTGAGAAAAGGAGAGAAAAGGAGTGAAAGTGAAGAGTTTGAGTGTGGAGCCTTACTACTCTCTCTCTTTTACTTTAACTTTTTGCTTTGTTTTTTGTTTTGTTTATATTTTATTTTTGGTGTTGTTTGTATCTTTTTTTTGTTAGGTTGTAATTTGAGCTTTCCGAGTTGTTTTTAAAATAAAGCTCGGACTAGATAAGTTAATATCCCAAAATAAGAAGCCAATCAAAAATGTTTATGACCAAATAATATTACGGAAAATTGGCCATTTTGACTATTTTTTGGTAAATAATGAAAAATTAGACCATTTACTATTTGCATATCGTAGGTCCGCCAAAAAACACTTATGCTTAATGAATTTTATTTTAACAGGTATATATTTTTCGTATATTACGATTTTGTCATCGTGTGTTTTTAGTTTGTGTAATTAATTCGAAAATTAATTAATTCATCGATTTAATTGCAAGTGCAATAGTGTTTATTTTTTATGTTGTTTTTACAGTGGATAGTCAAATTATCCACAATACAATACAAATCAGTTGTACAATCATGTTGTCTATTACAGTGGATAGTCAAATTATCCTCTAGATAGTACAAACGAATAATATTCAGTTGTACATACATAGTTGTACAATTCGGTATCCACCGACTACCGTACAGAGTGTACAAATGAGTTGTACAATCTTATTATTCAGTTATTCATCCGTATATATAAAGTTGTATAAGTAATATTATACGATGTACAATTAATATTGTACGATGTACAATATCCTGATTCATCCTCTCAGCTTACAAATTTAGCTCTCGATTCAATTTATGATTTTGATCAAATAAGAGCTGAGATATGTGTAAAAAAAAATAAAGAAAAGAAAATAAAGAGAAACAAAGAAACATAGAGAAGGGAGAGAAATAAAGAAAAGAAAGAAAAAATGAAGAAGAAACGTGGGTTGGAAGAGAAAAGAAGAAAAAAAGAGATGAGAGAGAAGAGAATCTTTTCTAATGCATCTTTGTTTTTCGTATATGTTCTCGTCCCGGACAATACTTTACGATGATCATGTAAAAAGATTGTGATAACCTTTGCTTGATCTGTGACTATAGCAAAACTCAACAACTTAGAAATTCCTTCAAGAATCAAATAGACAGTGTGAGTAACACATCATGTCAAAGAGATTCTCGGTCTCTTCTTTTTTAAGCAGCTTTGTAGTTGCTATATTAGTTGGTTGCATTATCTGTGATAACTTGCACAGTCTTCTCAATCTCTATAACTTCAATACACTTATCTACGTAGTTGAAAATATACTGACATGTGCAGTGTCGGCCCGTAAAAAACCGTAAAAATTGTTACCTAAAACAAAAATATTGATGTTTGTGGGAAATCAAAAGATTTCGATATCCTATATATATAAAAAAATTTGCCCCTAAAATTGATGCATAAAACCCTTGCTTTATGGGTTTTAGCCCAGGGCTGACCCTGGACATGTGTGACAATTTTTAGAAGCATATTTTGAAGACCTCCTCTTGAATTAACACACATGTTCATGATGCTTATTTTCTTCATACAAGTCCATTCATATGTCATCACCGCACATCCTTCTCTCTCCCACTCTTCAAAAAAAATTGTCATTTTTTTCTTAATTAAACAATGGTTCTCATAACTGATATTAGTTGGTACTTTAGTATTAAACAACATTTGATATTCACCTATTAGAACTATAGTTTATTTTATTAAAAACGATATACAACTAGGAAACATTCGGACAATTAATCTTCTGAAAAAATCAATTAGCAGACGTGTTTAGGATATTGAACCTCTTGGACAATGCGCTCCGTTCGAATAAAGCAGACGTAAATAAAATTATCCTCATTGCATAAATTAGTCACGCGAGTTGTCAAACAAACAAAGTTGTCAAAAAAAAAAAAAATCTCGCGCGTTGTAACGACGAAACTTGTCGTTACAAAAATATATGCAATAGTTCATAACTCCGTCTTTGGCTGCAACCGTTACACATAGATCTAAAAGCAATACATCATCTCCAATAGACACGATTTTTTCTCATTTTGACGACGACTTAACTAGGATTAATCTGGTAAAGGGTGAAGAAGTAGTAGTAATTTACATTTTGTTTAACTTTGTTTGAAATGTTCAAAATTTATCTTGCCGAAGTCACAAGGCCGGTCCTAATGTATTTGTTGCCTAAAGCAAATCAACTATAATATAACAAAAATGATGCCTTCTACGCATGGGGGAGGATTTGAATCTGTGACATATAAGTAATATAAGCCACACTTAACCAACTTTGCTACCTAAAATATTTATTTTTTGATGCCTCTAAAATATATATAAATGTTGCATCTGAAACCTTTGCTTCTCTAGCTTTCCATCAGGGCCGGGACTGCGAAGTTACAACAAGATTATGGTGAAAGTATCATATGATCATATCGATAATAAAACCAATACGGAGATAGAAAATTCACAATTTTTCTTGGATAATCATCATCAGTGATCACCAGAGAAATAAAAAATTGTGACGCCTCGTTTGATACTAAGCAAATAAAGCTTGTTATCTTTTAAAACCTTCCCAATACATCCATAATCTATAATAAGTTTAAGAATTTTTCTATCTACTTTCTTGAGATATATGCAAAGAAGCAATTTTGATTCCACGCAACAACTAATAAGTAATTTTGAACGACCGAATTCTAAAGTCGAAAGACAGATTCTCTCTCGAGTAAACAGATATATTCAAAAGATGAAATTCTTGCAACATGGTATTTTTTATATTAATTGGTGTAATTTTACAAGTGGATGTGTTTTGTTGCTTGATTTTTTTTGGTTCTTATTATTTTTTAGTGTTTTAGTTGATAATTTCGGATGAAGATTTTTTGGTTCTTATTAATTTTCTGTGTTTTACTGTTTTTAGTGGATAATTTCGGATAAAGAGTTTTTAAAATATTTTTTTAGCTAAACTAATATAGAAATATTTTCTATAAGTAGATGAATATAAAAAAGTTTAAACCCAAAAATAAAGGAGAGAACGTTAATTGTATACCACTAGAAAAAATTAAGAAAATCAATTATATAATATAAATTCTTTAGAATACCATTAAAATAAGTTTTTGTTTTGAAAATACCATTACAAAGTTTTTTATAACAAAAATACCATTAAAATGTATTTTATAACAAAAATACCATTAAAATGTATTTTATAACAAAAATACCATCAAAAAGTATTAGTTTACAAAAATACCACAAATACAAAAAAACGAGTTTTAACACTTTTAGATTTTAAATTTTTCATTTGGGTTCGCTATATAGTGTTTATGGTATAATTTTGAAGGGATGGAGGTATAGTTTTTTGAAAGTTTTGGGTGTAATTTTGAAAATTTAAGATTTGTGGTATTTATGAGAAAAAAAATTTTGAATGATATTTGTAAAAATTTCGAAAATATGTGCTAATTTTGTTAATTTTTTTTTTACCGGTATTCATAAGAATTGCCCATTATATAATAAGAGTATAATTTTCCACCTTATTCATCCTCCTCATCAATATAGTTTTGTAGCTTATTACGTATTTATTTATTTTCAAATATAGAAATCATATTCATTAATAATAACAAGATAAAAGAAACATACAAATAAATCAGAAAATATTACAAAATATAAACAATTGAATTAACATGTTAAAAAGATAAAATAACAAATGACTGTATTTTAAAAGCCAACAATAATTTATAATTTTTTAATGAGGAATTTACAAAATTACACACTTTCAACACTCACTTTACCAAACTATATTTGATTCAATATTTTAACATATCTACACCCTTTCAAAATTTTAAAGGGAAAATTACAAAACTACACCATTTGAATTACATTTTACAAAACTACACCATTTGAATTACATTTTACAAAACTACACCATTTCCAAAATACTTCACAAAACTACACCTAATTACTCAAAACTAAATCCAAATAAACCCTACCCACACAACCCTACCCCTTTAATACTATACCCTAAACACTAATTAGCGAACCCAAATGAAAATATTTTAGTTTTTGTATTTTTTAAAAGGTTAAATCAAGCTTTTAAAATTTTAAAAGGGTGTAAATATGTGAAAAAATTAAATTAGGTGTAGTTTTGTGAATGAGGGGTTGAAAGGGTGTAGTTTTGTGAATTCCTCAATTTTAAATGTTTGATTTACTTTTTTTTTAAAATACCAAAAATTAAAATATTTTCATATGAATTCGCTAATTAGTGTTTATGATATATTATTAAAGGGATATAATTGTTTGAGTAGAATTTATTTGGATTTATTTATGTGTAGTTTTGAAAAGTGACTATGAATGTAGTTTTGTAAAATTCAATTCAAATGATATAGTTTTGTAATTCATATTTTTTATTTTTCATAGTGTAGTAAGCTTATGAAATCTAATAAATACACTCTTAATAAATTAAAATTTGTGCTAACAAACTTCATACAACTTATTGGTCCAATGATTAAACAATCAAATTCATATGTTATACAATATTCAAAAGAGAAATTTTGCTTAGTAATTTTAAATTAAGAATGAAAATGAGATTAAAAACCATGGTCCCGCATAAAAAATAAAATCACAAAGAACTTCGTTTTTTAAACTTGAATTGATACGAGAAAACGAGAATTTGAGTTATACAACTCAAATGAAAATTAGATCATAAAAATCGGGTGTGTTCTTTCATTACATTTTATGAGTTATATCTATGAAACTAGGATTTAACCCGTGGTATACCACGGGTTTATGTTTTTTACAAATAGTTTTATATATATACAGTTAATTTAAAAGTTTGTAATATTTTTTTCTGTTTTTTAAAAATAAATAAAAATATTCAGAATTTCTAAAAAGTATTTTGTTCTTTTATTGTTTATGCAAATAAATATATAATGAGAATTAGATTTTATATATCAAAATCTTAATATAATTTGTAAGTTGGTTTATTCCAAACTATTATAAACTATAAAAATTAGGGATGGACAAAACTTCCGGATCCGAAATACCGAATCCAAACCAAACCAAAAATTTATAACAAAAAAAAAACAAACCAAAATCTCCAAATAAATATCAATCCTAAAAACAAATAACTCGAATGTATAGGGAAATTTACTACCATAATACCCGAAATCGAATCCGAACCGAACTCAATTTTTTAAAACTAAACTAAACTACTCTAACTACCCAAAAATTATTTAAAATAATAATAATCTATATATCAAAAATAAAAAGATTATATCATAAATAGGAAATTAGTGGTTGGTTTTATGTTTAAAATCGGTTTTATTGTTTTTGTTGATATTTAAGTTAATTTTAAAAAGTATATATATAGAATAAGATATGTTTGTGTGTAAATTTCACATAACTCTTTAAGTGAGTTTAAAACCAATGACATAGTATGTAGTTAAGTGAGTTTTTTTTGGAAAAGTTCAAAAAGTACTTCAATAATAATAATATATATATATATATATATTTATTATATATTTCGTATAGCAAAATTTTAATATAATTTGTAAGTTGATTAAACCAATAATTTATTATTTATTATATTTAGGATTCGAAAATACCCGGATTCAAAATACAAACCGAAACCTAATCAAAATACACAAATCATATTATGCGATTTATCCAAATTTATTTAAAATTATAATAATTTTGATTATATATATAAATAATTGTGGTAAAAATATTATAAATATGTAATATAAGATTTAAATTTTAGTAGAATTGCAATTTCTTCTTTTTTGTTTATAATCGAACCGGAAATCGAACTCGTTAACAAACTATTTTGTTTTTTATTGTTTGATATTTTTAACAAAAAATTGTTTCAACTTTTTTTTAAATTCTTAATAATTAAACCTGTTTTGATTTAAATAAAATTTAATGGTAGTTTTTATAAAAAAAAACTATGTAATAATGTATTTATGTGAATTACATATTTTTATTTTCTTTTTCAAATATTTTTTACATAATTTTTTAATATTTTTTATATATTTTTGGAGAGGATTGTAATATTTCCTTATTTGGTTTTTCGTAATTAAATGTTCAAAAATATTTCCTTTTATGCTCAATGGCATAATGTGTAAATAAGTGTGATTTTTTGGACATGTTAAAATTAGTACTTCAAAAATAATATATAGATCCAAGTGAGTAGTAAAAAGATTTTTACATAAATGATATTGATTAACAACAAACATATAAAAAGTAAAACTAATTACACTACAATTTAAAATAAATTCGTGTACCAACTCATGTGAAACTATGTATAAAAAACCGCATATAAAAGGAGTTGATCACATACTATTTTTTAATACTATAAATAATAAGAGAGAAAAATGTGTTTTTTAAAATGTTTAAACAATATACTAAAACTATTAACATTATAACTTACTCATTTCATATAAGGTTCACAATCAATAACTAGAATTCCAAATTTTAAATATTATAGTGAAAAAATACACATAACTTATATGTCCAATAAGTCGCGCGAATCGCGGTTTCAATTCTAGTATGAAAAATAGAGAAGGAAGATAATATCAAATCGAAAGTAGATATAATAAAGAAATTGGGTCTAGAATTATGGAACTTTATTTCTAAAATACCATTAAGCTACACAAAATATATTGTAAATTGGGGCTCAAAATATATATATATATATATATTTTATGGGGTATGTGGCAACAAACTCTTTTGATACATGGTAAATACGTGATAAACGAGATTTTCACTCGTTTTTTCGAATGTCTTAATGTAGTATTTAAAATGTCAATCTGAATCAGGAGCAATCAATGTATTAAAACTTATGAGAAACAAACTTATTCTAAGCAAATTAGAGATTGGTTTTGTTTTGTGACTAATGAAAGACTAACGAGAAAACGAAAAAGCAATTAAACAAGTTTTACGATTCAAATTAAAGCTAAACAACCAGGTCGGGTATTTTAATGAGTGATCAAACTTTCAGATTTTTAAATGTCTTTTAACAAAAGTAACTTTAAGGTTTTGAAAACGTTTTTAGATCAATTCACTCTCGTGACAACGATCATTTTCCTATTAAGTAAACTAAAACAATATCGTGAATAGTTTAAATCTTAAAAAACATTAAGTCCAATTCAATTTAACAACTAAGTTTATTAACACAGATCTCTCAGTAAAGGTAGACTTAGTTCTAGGGTAATTGATCGAGAATCTTCACAATCCTCTCGGATGTGAAGTTTCTTGGATTGTATTAATTGAATGACCAACTCAACTAAAGCATTAAGATCGTTACACTAAACTAAAGTTTTATCAGGTTTAAGATCTAGACATTAATCAACCCTAGAGTTGATTCAATCTTTTTCCCCCAACCTAATTATCTAAGGAAAACTCCGAGCTAAGCATAATGAAAATCAAAGCAATCATAATTAAAGAAACCATAAATAAAATAAAGAGAATAGGGATAAAAGAAACTTTGTTTATCAATGAAAAAACTCAAAACATCCAAAATTCAAATCTCTGTGAAAAGCCTGTAAAAGGTTTTAAGATAAAATAAAAGATTTGAAGATAAAAATAAGCATGAAAAAATAGCATATGAAAGCCCTAAATATATAGAAAACAACTCTATAGAAAACAACTCCGAAAAACGCCATCCTCGGTTTATGACTTATCTTTTCCTTTTTAGTTTGAAAACCAATTTTCCTTTATTTTTCTCGCAGACTGTACCGGTCAAGTGAAACCAGTACAGATAGGCCGATATCGGCCACTTAACCGGTGCAACAAACCGGTATGAACTTCTTTCTCCGCATCGACCAGTTTTGACCAGTATAACAAACCGATATTCCGCAGCAGATTGATACGTCGTCAGTAAAACTAGCATAACTTTAGATCTAACCGTTGAAATCATCTCAAACCACCGCCAAATGAAAGCTAACATCTATGGCTATATTGTGACAAAATTTCATAAAGATCCATGAGTGGGAACTTCCTCAACGAATGTCCTTTTTGACGCTTTTTGCTTGAATTATCTGTCTTTTCATTTTTGCATTCTTAAATTTGAAACCATGGAACAACATGCAAATGCAACCTATATGATACTAAATGCAATATAAATGATTAATTCTAATGAATAAAACAAAGTAAATTTATTATGCACAATATACAAGATATCAATATGTTTTTAAACAAAATAATCACTAATATAAAAAATGAAAAATCAATAAAAATTTGTTTTGACGCAAAAATTTTTTGATAATTTTTTAAGTAAATAGAACATATCCAATGGTCTCTCATTTTGAGGGAAAATATGAGTTTTTGAATAGTATTCCCCAAAGTTGAGGTAACACAATTCAAAATATTCATTTTAGTTTTGAGTTTTTTTTATCTCCAAATGACTCTTATACTTTTATATGTTTATATATGTTTATATATGTTTTGTACACAAATGACATGTTGTATATTTATTTATTATTTCCAAATTTTTTTAAAGAATTAATTTATTTAATTACTTAAAAGATTTAGTGAAATAATTGGGTTGATTTTGTAAATTTGAAAACTTGAAGTGTTTATTTAGAGTTGAGGGAAAATCTAGAAGAAATATTCTTTTTTGAAGGAAGAAATGAGGGAATGGGTTGGAGTTCTTATAAAAGGTTTTTAACTTTTTTTAGTTAATTTAAAATAATAATAATAATTTGAGAAATTCACAAAACTACACCCTTTCAACCCTCCTTTCACAAAACTACACCTAATTCAATATTTTCACAAATTTACATCCTTTCAAAATTTTAAAAGCTTGATTTACCCTTTAAAAAATTACCAAAATTAAAATATTTTCATTTGAGTTCGCTAATTAGTGTTTAGGGTATAGTATTAACGGGGTAAGATTGTTTGGGTAGGGTTTATTTGGATTTAATTTTGAGTGTTTAGATGTAGTTTTGTGAAGTATTTTGGAAATGTTGTAGTTTTGTGAAATGTAATTCAAATGGTGTAGTTTTATAATTCTCCCTAATAATTTTTAATTTTGGTATTCCTAAAAACCTTTGTGATGGCATGTTAGAATTTTTGTTTTTTTTTGGAAAATTGATATATAAAAGAAAAAGTTAATAAAAATTGGGAAAAGTTAAGAGAATATGGAAACGAAGAGGCGAATAATGAAATGGCCTTTGACTTTTTTTTTGGTAATACAGAGAGCTAAAGCTCTCTTTTTTATTCAAAAGAAAATATTACAAAGTGTTTCGAATGAATCGTGAGCATATATGCCCACGAGTATCATCCTCGAAGATAGAGTTAACAATGTCTGGAACAACACTATGAAAGTGTAAACCTAGAGGTAAATAAAATGCATAGTTTGCTAACCCATCCGCAAGACGGTTAGCTTCCCTATACACGTGCGTAACTCGGACTTTCCAGTCCTTTGCTAACAAGCCATGGCACATACGTACCAGGAAAGGATGAGCATCCTCAATCCTTGTCTGTAACAAACCGGAAATGGCCTTTGACTTAATAAACAATAATCTCTCATTTATATATAACAAAAGTAAAAAAAAATTAAAAAAATCGAATCTCGTAAAAATAGCCTCTTTTTATATATTTAAAAGCCCTTATTTGGCTGCTGTGTGCATAAGAAGACCAGATCGCTTCTCCTCTACGCAGATTCCTTCTTCATCTTCTTCTTTCCCAAAACCAACCATGACTCATATCCTTTTTTGATTTCTCTTCCTTTTAATTTTGTTGCAATTTTCTCTTTTATTTATTGTCAATTTAGGGTTTGTTTGGTTGGATCCGCCATTGTTGTTGCTTCTTTGTGATTAGATCTTATAGAATTTTAGATCCGCCTCTGATTAATCTGTTTTTTTCAATATTAGATCTGATATAATTGATTCTGAATTTTGATAATTCAAAAAATCTCCGATATATTTGTTGATTCTTTGATTCAAGATTTTTTCTGAATTTGGGTCCACGTGGAAGTCAGAGAGAGCGTGACCGTGAAAGAGCAGCGGCTCGTGCTGGTGGTAAAGGCAAGAACGCCGAAGACGGCCTTACGCCTGAGCAACGCCGCGAAAGGTTAATAATTAAACAAGCCGAAATCTTAAAGATTGCGTTTTTTTTGTATGTTGTGTTATGATTTTGATTTTGATTGTGTGGTAATTTTTTGGGTTTTTTAAGAGATGGAAAGGCATTGCAAGAAAAAGCAGCAAAGAAAGCAGCTCAAGCTGCTGCTGCGGCGGCGGGTGCGAGCTCCGGTGGTGGAGGCAAAGGTGGTGCTGCTAAGAAGTGATTACTTTGTGATTTGAACTTTTACATTGAAACCATGTTGTTATCTTATATAGACTTTTTTGAAGCTTTTGCTCTCTTTGTCTTGAAATGATTTTTAATATGTGTCTCTGTGTCGTCGAAACTGCGGTCTGATGGCTTATGATGAAATCTTTATTTGGTTCTTTGCTTTGGTTTTGTTATGAAATGTATACTTTGAAACTATATACCGTCTCTTTTTGGGGACATTGTAGCTCTTGTTACTCTTTATTCGTTGTCTCGGAATGTTTGAAACCGGGCTGTTTCTGTTTCTGTATTTTACTCAAAACTGTAGTATAGGTTTCGAGTTTTCGACAATAGTGTAAGAGCGTCGTTTCATATTGTCTTGAAGCTTATTTTCTAGAGCTATATCGTTTAAATGTAAGAGCTTTTTCGGGCAACTAACCAAACATAAGTTGGTTAATTCTCTTAACACAAAGATAACATTTGGTCACAGACCAAAGAGCCAAAAATTGTAAACTAGGATATGACAATCTCATTGTCAGAAGGTTTCATGTAGCCATGAATAGTGTCTCTTTTAGACATGTAAGAAATTGTCTACGATTCTCAATGGCGACACTTTGAGCTATGAGAAGATCAGCGACTTGATATTTGAAAGGATGGCGAAGCATGAGGTCTATAGAAATTCTTTACTAGTTTCCGCGCGATTTTGAAGTCCCCATTGCAAGCTAAATGGCTAAAAGCTCTTCTACTATGTATTAGAATTGTGCCCCCTAAATACCAAAGAAGCTAATTCAATTTCATGGGTTTTTTTTACCAAGTAACTCCAATGTTACATTTCTTTCAATTTTTTTATTTTGGTGATTTCCACATAGGTAGTTTTTGATTAGCAAATGTTATTTAGTTAATGTATTTTAATGAATCTTCCCTATTTTCTTTATGAACATTGGCCTCAATGATTTTGATACATATTATTGAGAAACAAGCAAAAGCATGTGCTGTTTACTACTACGTTTTATTATTAGAAGTGCCCTAACTTGTCCACAAGCTTCTTCTCTATCTCCATTGTCTTCTTCATCAACAAACCATACGCGGAAGCCAACTTTGCGTCTCCAGCTTTGACCTTGAGCTTGCAGTTGAGAGATGTCTTGTCCAATTTCCCTTCGTAGAGATGTGAGATGGGAACAAAGCTTCCTTTTTTGTTGCATAGCCATCCATGAGCAGCTCTAAGCGCAGCTCCTAGTGATGCCGAATCAGGCCTTTGGACAGTATAAACATCGCATCCAAAGATTGCTGAGATGATAGTGAGAATGTTCTCGTTAGCCGATGCTCCTCCTGTGGCTATTATCCGGATTGGAGGGGAAGGCATACCAAATCTCTCGGCATGACCCCGCTTTGATAGAAACTGACTTTCAACCAATGCCCTGACCTGTCTCATGAAAACAAATACAATACACATTGTGTCATGTGTAACCGCCTCAAGGGAAAACAGTTTTTGTATGTGCTTACCTCTGATGGAGGATCAAACTCATCTACTTCTCTTTCATTTACACCCTCAAGAAGGGACTCACCAGAGAAGTCCTCGAGAATGTAACGATGAGAGCCAACTTAAGCAACGGGAGAAAAGACATTTAGTTATAGCGTGGTGGTGGCAATGACATGGTAAAGAGAATAAGTGAAGAAGAACATACCGGGAAGTGGCGGGAGGATTTCATTTTCAGTGTAGTAGAAACCGAGTTTCCCACCTAAATAAGTATCCAAGTTTTGTATATCAAGAAAAACATAACAGAGAAGCCTGAAGGAAATATGGGATGGTTGATAGCAACTGCTTACCATTTAGTGGCGGTGTTTGTTGCAAAAACTTATTAAAAACATCCCATGATCCCTCAGCACAACGGTCACGAATGGCTAAACACGAAAAAACAAAGTCACATATTCTTAATTCGTTTACAGAAAATTGGGACTGGGGAGTCAAAGTGACTAACTATAATACCTTCACGGGTGAGAGAAGCGTTCTTGTAAACCAACATTACCATATAACTGTCAGGATCCACGGGATTAGGAAACACATGTCCTTCAAGACTTGGTTCATGTTCTTTCGTAATCCCAAACACCTGTCGAATAATTGATATGTGAAAACCAAAGTCTGTTTATTAACTAGAAAGCTGCACAAGAAAGAATCAAAGAGCCCTTGCCGTGTCACTGGTCCCAAGACTAATAGCCAGATCTCCAGGAGTGCTAAGAGTAAGACCTACAACAACAACAAAAACACACATTACATAACCTCGTCGATGAGATATATGCAGAGATGCTGTTGATATTTTGTATTTTACCTGCCAAGCTATTAGGATTATCTCCTGACCATTGCACCACCACACAATTCTTATCAAAACCGTATCTGCAAACAAGAAAAGAACCATCTCCAATATCTGACAATTCTTATTAACGTAATGGAAAGCATCCGAGTAAATACTAACCTCTGAACAAAATACTGAGAAATCAAACCGGCAGTAGCGTAAGCCGGTGCTAACTTCCCGAGTTTCTCCTCCAAAACTGCATCAGCAGTAGCTTCCAAAGCAGCTTTATCCCAACAACGTTTCTTAATATCCATCAAATTCATACCGGCACCATCGGTTTCATCAATGCAAGCGTAATCACCAATCAACAAAGACGCCATAAAAGAGCTAACAAGAGATATCCTCTCAGTAATCTCATACACATCCCTCTGCTCATTAAATATCTTCCGTATCTGCGGACCCGTAAACCGCTCGTAAGCACGAGAGCCGGTGATTTTCGACAACTCGATACCTCCTCCGACACTATTCTCAATCTCTATACATTCTCTAGTAGTGCTACTATCCATCCAAATCGGAGATTCCTTAACCGAAAACGCGTATTCCAAATTCTCTTTCAAAGATGTTTTAGAATCCAAAGATTTCAAGATTTTGGAGCTACCCTTTCGCCAATAAACGCTGCCGTGTTGCTGTCCGCTGCCGGAAACAGCGACGACGCTGCCGAAATCGAAATCGGAGTTTAAGGAAAGTTTACGGAGAATGAGATCAAACGATTCGACCCACATGAGCGTTGGAGATACGATTCTACCGTTGATGTTAGAGTCTCTGTAAACTCCGTCTTTGGTTTTGTAATGAGGAAGATCTGTATCGAAATGAACAAGCTCCGTTGTTACTATGTTTAGATCTGAGTTCAACACTGTTGCTTTCAACGACCTGAAATATTAAGATAGAATAATTTTCATGAGATCAGATCTGAGATTTTTGAATGAATAAGAAAGGAGGAGGAGGAGGAGGAGGGGATGTGTGTGTACTGTGTAGAGCTGTCGAAGCCGAGGAAGAGAGAATCAGGAGGAAGAGACAGATCCGCCATTGTTGTTTGATCTCAAAAGTATAAAGCTTCACGAGAGAGAGAGAGAGAGAGATTTTGTTGTTTACTGTGTTATTTAATTAAAAGAGAGTATTTGAATATATAATATAATCAGTATTTTTGGATAAGAACAGAGAGACCTAATTGCTTGGGATAATGATCACTCCGCAACTATATTTGATAAATGAGATCATTTTTGTTGGGATTTTTTTTTTTTTTTGACTGCATTGGGATTTTGGTTCTGACTACAAACTAGGTTAATACTCACTCTACCCACCATTCAATATCCATATATGGTTTCATTATATATATTAGGGGTGGGCATTCGGGTATTCGGGTCGGGTTCGAGTAGGAACCGATCGGGTCCGGGTATTTCGGGTAGGGGTATTTAGGACCCGTATGGGTACTTTGGGTTTTTCGGTTCGGGTTCGGGTAGGAACCGTTCGGGTCCGGGTCTTTCGGGTATGAGATATTTGGACCCGGAAAATACCCGAAATATCGGGTATCCGTTCGGTTCGGGTATTTTTCCATTATTTTCGGGTATTTTTCGGATATTTTCGGGTATTTTTCGGATATTTTTGGATATTTCAGGTATATTCGGATATATGGGTACTATAAACATATGAAATATAATAAAGTTTCGGGTACCCGTTCGGGTATCGGGTCGGTTCGGGTATTACCCGATACCCACGGGTACCAACTTTGAAGTAACTTTCGGGTAAATGTCTAATACCCGTACCCGAACCGAACCGGAAATTTCGGATCGGTTCCGGTTCGGGTATCGGGTATCGGATAATTTGCCCACCCTAATATATATACTAAGAAATTTCATTATATATATACTAAGAAATTTCTTTTTTTTTGTTAATGATATACTAAGAAATTTCATTATATATATACTAAGAAATTTCATTTATATATATACTAAGAGCTTGATTGGTTTAGCCGTTATCAACCGCAAACGTTGTTTTTTGGTTAAAGTAATTGGTTTTTAAAATATCCATAAAAATGTTTGGTTTAAATGAAAATCAGTCTAAATTAAAATACAATTTCAATTATGCACACCTATTAATTTGACTTCATATTCTTATAATATATTAGAATTGATTATGATTTTGAATAGATTTTAGTTATCTTTATATTCATTGTTAGTTAATCTCATAAAATGTTGTACTATTTATAAAGTACACTATTTATATATATATATTTTTTAATCATAATATATGCTAAATATAAATATTTGTTTTTTCTACATATTAAATTCTTTTTGACAAATAATATCAAAGAAAGATAAAAATACAATTACGAAAAATCATTTATTATACCATAATAAGAGTTCAAATATTCGTTCTTAACTTAGTTGGTTATGAGATAAAAATAAAATAACGAAAAATTATTTACTATAACTAGATGTACTATTTTCAAAATAATTTGTGGAAGCAAACAAAATAAAAGTGAGAACTTTGTGGTTTTTCAAAAAAGTGAAATGCAATACAAAAGAGAGAAATTTGACTTTTCCGAGTTTTTGTGAAAAGTGTTTTACAAAGTTCGTGGATCAAAAAATTTGTATGACACAATGACCGTTGACAGTGTTCTTCATCGTACTTGAGACGGCGTGTTGTGCATTAGGTCTTCTTGAGACAGATGAAGACCTCTTATGTGATGTTATCTTTCCCCGAACCTAATTGTTCACTGTACCTTTATTACAATATGTTTTCTTTACTTTTAAGAGGAATTCACAAAACTACACCCTTTCAACTCCTCCTTCACAAAACTACACCTAAATTAATTTTTTCACATATTTACACCCTTTCAAAATTTTAAAAGCTTGATTTACCCTTTAAAAATTACCAAAATTAAAATCTTTTTCATTTGGATTCGCTAATTAGTGTTTAGGGTATATTATTAAGGGGGTAGGATTGTGTGTGTAGAGTTTTTTTTGGATTTAATTTTGAGTGTTTAAGTGTAGTTTTGTGAAGTAATTTTGAAATGGTGTAGTTTTGTGAAATGTAATTCAAATGGTGTAGTTTTGTAATTCTCCCTACTTTTAAAATATGTTTTCTCTTAATTTTTACAATATTACTGAAATCGATTATTCCGCTTCTTTTTAACAAATCACCACACAAAATAATATTTTACAACATTCAAAAATATTACTTAACTTCTGCGCTTGGCGGCTTCAAAATCTAGTTTCAATGTAATAGACATAACTATGTAATGAAAATGTTTAGAGAATATTGATATTCGAAGTTTCAAGAACAAAAGCTTAATGTAACTGCAATGACATAGCCACAAAACTAATGCAAAATCCAATGAACACCAATGTTTATGAGTGAGAGAAGCTTTAAGAAAACAAAACTCCCTATCTAAAGTTGTTAAGTCTAATCACAAGCTGACATGAACTAGAAGCAATAGGTATAGACTCCAACTCCTTGACTATCATCAGATCATTCTCGCCGCCTCGTGGACCAACCCCGAATATAGATATCCTACCGGTTTTCAAACAAGCAGCGTTTCTCAGAATGTAATCCGCGACGCCTTTCTCTTCCAATGTACCTTCATAGCCTATCCATTGAAAAGTCTCTAAATGAAACCTCAAGCAATCAGGAACATAGCTCGGTTCAGAAACTAAACACATCTTATCCTCTTCGTCTCTCGGATACGTCTAAAAAGAAACATTAAAAGAAGGACATTGTATAAGATCAAACTAAAAAGAAACATTACTTAAATACGAAATGAAAAATTATGAACTTTACGCGTTTGATCTTGAGAGCTTGTAAATTAGGGAAGTCTTTAAGCAAATTCATAAGTAGATTCGACCGGATGTTGTAGGAAGCGCCTATTTCCAGACGAACAACACGGTTTGAGATAAATCTTTCCGCGAGATCAAGAACCTACCACAAGAAAAACAATGTGATGATATCAAAACAAACCAAAATCGCGGTAAGAAGAGAGTTATAACGGTTTTTTTTTTTTTACCGTGGAAGGATAAAAGTCTATCGTAAGATGTTTAACCGAAGTAAGAACTTTCATAATCTTTTCGTTTATCGACAGATCAACAGATATATCGGCCTCGAGCAATCTAGGCATATCCGCCACAAAACTAAAACATCCGCTCCTATCAAAGATCTTCAAGTACTCCAAAGAAGGAGTATTTATCTCTAAACTCGGGTCATTGTCCCAATAATAAGCAATCTCAGTAGTAAAAACTAGTCTCTTCAAAGAAGAAACCGATACTGTGTAAGAAACCTTCCCTTCACTACAAAGTCTTTGGAAATAAAGCTCTTCAAGAACAGGACAAGATGATAAAAGCGTACACAGAGATTCTTCACCAGAGAACTTAACACAACAGAGATGCAACTTCTTCAAAGAAGGGAAACAAACAGGAGAATCAACACTAACATCAACAACAATCCTGTCTTGTAGTTTCATGACAACAAGTGTTTCGAAAACATCGAAATTGGTCGGGAAAGTTACAGGACTGTAAGGACAAGGGTACGAAGACAAAGCGATCGTGATCTCTAAAAGAATAGAACCAATGTTCTGAAACAAGAGAGTGTCTATTGAATCAGAATCTTTCTTGAGCCTGAGATTCAAGGATTTCAGAACATGAGCTCTGTGTAACGGCAGTAATGTGAGACAGAACTGGTCGAATCTTAAGGAACCATTGTTGTTGTAAGGACAAGATTCGTCGTAGACAAGGGAAGGCATCTTTTTCCAGACAGAGCTCCATCGTTTGGATAATAAGCTAGTGGACATTGAGATTCTTAAAGGAACAAAAGAGAGGATACGTAAAAGCAAATCTTCGGGTAAGATACTGATCTTGTCTTGATTTGTAGCTTCATCGTTGACAGATTCTGTAGGTTTCATAATCGTTAGGCTTAAACCAGAGATCGAAGAAGATGATGATAAAGGTTTTAACTTTGGGAGGCTATTAGGTTAATTAAAGAGGAGAGACAAATAATTAGATTTGTTTTTGTAGTCTATCAAAATATGAAGACAATTACTATACCCATGAAATTATAATAAATAAATCTACTAACAATAATTCTAACAATAATTCTGCAAAAATACAATTCTATAATTCAAAGCCTAATTTCATCCAATATATAAAAGATGTAGATAATTTTCATTGTCTTGACACCTCATCATTCTCCTATAAATCATCAAATTTATTAGGTGCGGTCTCCATGCTATAAGCGGGGCAAAGTTTTATTATCCTTAATAATATAATTAGATTCATATATAATAAAAAATTATTTCATGTTTTAAATTAATCATAGAAAATAAATAAATATTGTATAACGAATGCAGTTTATTTTAGATATAAATATATACTTAATTAACTATAAATATATACTTATTTAACTATAAATATAAATATATGTTTACGACAAATTATTTAAACTTTATATATATCACCATTCATATATATATACCAATACCACAATGAAAAGATACAAAAATATTAAAGAATGTGATAGTCGTTGGAATTTTCTGAAAATAATTAGAAGAACTTGAAACGTTATAACATACCTTATTTCATAAAATATTTTTATCATTGTATAAAATAAAACATAATCTATTTTAAATAGTATGATATTTTTTATACTAAGATAATTAAGTCAGACACGCAAATATCGCAAAAAAATAGACACATGATAAAAATAATTCGCATATTTAAATCGACACAAAACGAAATAAAATTATTAAAATTAATTTCTTAAAAACAAACTAATATTAATATCTTTGACTACAATATTTGATCGATAAGAAACCAAAATCCAACAATATTTCTATAAACAAAAACTAAATAATATATCCGAAATTATCTATGACAAATAAAATAAAATCGAAGAAAAAAAGTTATTCAAAAATAAATAAAATAAATAAAATAAATAAAATAAATAAAATAAATAAAATAAATAAAATAAATAAAATAAATAAAATAAATAAAATAAATAAAATAAATAAAATAAATAAAATAAAATAAATAAAATAAATAAAATAAATAAAATAAATAAAATAAAATAAATAAAATAAATAAAATAAATAAAATATAAGGACATAAACGCAAAAAATTGTGTATGTCGATTTATTGGGTGACCTATGTAAAATATATTTTCCAATAATGAGCCTAAAATATATTTAAAATTGTGTATTGTCAATTTTTACAATATGTAGATGATAGATAGACCTAAAATATATTTTATATGAATTTTTTTAATAGTATAGATAGATTAATAAAATATATTAAAACTGGGTGAGAAAATTAATTCAAACTATAAGGGCTAGTACGCAAAAAATTAAAAATATCCAAAATCTCTTTCGTTGCGACATGTAAGGGTTTTGTCTTCTCTTTTAATAGTATAGATTTAACTTAAATTATTAAATATTATTACAAAACTAAATACATTTAAAATTCAACACATGAATATCAATTAAGTCTAAGTTTTAAATGTGTATTCTCAATATTTTTTTGACTTTAAACAATTGAAAATAGTTTGATCATATATATAATATCACATTAAAAAATAACACATAAAATAAAAGGCATACAAAATTTATTAAAATAGTGAAAAATGTCAAGTAAAATAAAGAAAAAGAATACAAACAAAAATTATACAAACTATATTTAAGATATAGAATAGACATTTACTAAAAAAATATTGCAAACTTCATCTAAATGAACAAAAAAAATTAGAGAAAATACAAACTACTTAAAATAAGCGGAATATATACAAAAATATATAATTGAGAAAGTAGCAAATATTGTATCATTGTTTAGGTGCACAAGAACATAATTATTGAAAATGCAAGAAAATACTAAAATCATCAAGAAAAACTATAATAAAATAATTTATAAAATAAAATTATTAATATTTACAAAATATATATTTCAAATTTAGAAAAATTCCGCGAGTATCGGAGGTTCCCTCCTAATGTCTATATAAATATATCTTATTATATAAAAGTGAGCGCGTTTAATTATAACTCAGCAGATCGTGACACGTGTCACAATTAAAAAAAAAAAGAAAAATGTTAATAATTTTAGGAAATTTTTTAATAATGTTTACGAAAAATGTTAATAATTTTAAAAGAATAAAAAAGGTAACGTTTAGGAAAAAAAACAAAAAGAAAATAAGAAAAAAGAGAAAGGAAAAAAAAGGGTAACCAAACGAAAAGTCTTCACTACATCTATATATACATATCTAGAATCACTAAATTTCATTGTGCTCTCCTCTTTGTTCTATTTTTGATTATTAATTATTATTTTTTAACTCAAACAGATAAAAGATGAGTTTCATAGTTTTTAAAAGCCAACAATCTTACTTAAATCAATTAGATCAAAATCGTTCTTACCGTCGTACGATAGTTCGTATTATTCGAAAGTGGAAAGGTAGAAATCCTAAAACAAATAATGTTTTTATGGGAGTCGAAATACTATTATATAATTGATGAAAATGAATACTCTCAATACAATATTTATTGTTTATGTAATTTAACAATAATCTTTATTTTTTAAAGGAAAATATAATTCAAGGATTCGTGCATCACTCAATGGTTCAAAAGTGTGGAGATCAACTAATGGAAGGAAACATCATTGAAATATGTGATTTCAACGTACAATCCGCTAATACTAAGAAATACAAAGTCTCATACCATCAATCTTTTATCAGGTTTACACAAAGGACAAAAATTACAAGTGTTTGTCAAGAAATCTACAAAATCCCATTACAGAAATTTAGAAAAAAAATCTTTATGATAACTTATTTGTTATCTTCATGGATCCACTATCTAATTATTAATTTAAATCAAATGTTTTTTCATGTAAATAACAAAGCAATGTAATAAAACAAAAAATGTGTTATTTTTATTTTTTAATAAATCAAAAAAGTAAAAATCACTTATTTACTATTACCATATATTGTTGTGTGTCTTTTATATTTATTTGTTAATAAAATAACGGGTATAATATTAGTTTCCGTTTAAATCTAACTATAACTATACAAATTTACTAACAATATTAATATATAATTATATAATGTTTTTATGTAATTTGTCCGCGTATTACGCGGGATTTCATCTAGTGTGTTATAATTTTAACACACAAAAAATATATTATATGCATAAAAATATTTGGTTAATACCTTCTAAAGCACATATTAAAGGAAAGTTTCTAATTCCATCATTTTAAGTTACTTTTTAAGGTAAAAATACCTTCTCTAAAATACACTAAAATAAATCTTAAACTTTTAAAACTCAACCCTAAATACTAAATATTAAACTAAATATTGAAGTGTTAAAACTTATTTTCTTTATGTTTGTGGTGTTTTAAACCATAAAAAAATATTGGTATTTTAGAGGAATACAACATGTGACGATATTTTAGCAAAACTTCAAAAGTACATTTTTAGAGTTGTATTTTACAAAACTACATCCACTTAGTTTTTTTGTAAATACATCTATATACTAAATATTAAACTTAAATAAATCATAAATAGTACTAAACTATAGTTCATTCTTAACTAAATCATAAACACTAAATAGCAAAATTAAGTGCAAAATTTTAATCCAACATTGTTGATTATGATTTAATTATTTTACCAAACTTTTTATAAATTAATATGTTAACAAACCTTTCATAAATTTATAGGTTGTCATAGTTTTAACTATTTTTTTGTTTTAATTTTGTTAGCAACAAAATAGTCATTGGAGTTTATAACAAAATCATTGGAGTAAACAAAATAACCGAAAGGCACACAAGAGTTATAAGACAAGAGACGATTGTGCCTTTCTGTTATTTTGGCTTGTTCTCCCCCACGTTTTCTCAGTCGGCCAGAAGAGTTATCAAGAAAAGCTCTTTATTCTTGACAATGCCGTCCCATAAAATCTATGTAGTGTGTAGATAGATTATTTAGAGAGATGTTTTATAGAGATGAAGTTGAGAAGAAAAAGTAAAGGATTTGACTCTATTTATAGATTTTGTGGTCGTTGCTAATTCGTTGCTAATTCGTTGTTGATTCGTCACAAAATCGTCGCAAATTAAATTACTTTTTATTGCATTTTAAATTACAAAGTTCTTACAATGTATCATCCATTTAATTTAAAAATCAATATCGTTTTATTATACATGTTAGTTTAAACACTACTTATATATAAATCTTTTGTGTTTTGAAGAGTTAATTGAATTTAATAAAATCAATGATTTTGCTCTATCATCATAATTGGTCTTAACTCATAACAATTTAAATTTCAATTGACATTGTACCGATTTGAGGTATTAATCGGTTGAAAAATGGTTAAAAAGTATTAATTAGTTGAAAACGAGTTTAAAATAATTTCAAAAAAAATTATATAATTTTTTGCCAAAAATTAAAAATATTTATGTGTATTTTTATAGTATATATACTTATAAATTTATATTCCGCACTCGACGCATATAAATAATAATTTAACTTAGTGGAGGTTAGAAGCAGAATATTTTGACAAGACTTGCATTGGAATCGTAAAGTGACACTTTTTGTAACAAAAAAATAAAGTTAAAGTGACACTTATTTTGAACGTAGTGAGTATGTTTTGCTTGTCAATCGTATATCCTATACGATTCTGATCCGCGCCAAACCAAACTCGGGTGTTAAGTATCTTTTAATGTTGTAAAACGTTATATTGTATAGCGGTTTGTTAAATAGAACCGCACAATTGATTTCATTAATATTGTAAAAATTAAGAAAAAATATATTATTTTAAAAATAAAAAAGATATGTTGTAATAAAGACAAAAGGAACAGTTAAGATCGGAGAAAAATAACATCAGAAGAGGTATTCATGTGTCTTAAGAAAACATAATTCACAACATGACGACCGCCTCAAAAGTACGGTGAAGAACACCGTCAACGGTCATTATGTCGTGCAATAATATTTTAGTAAATTCAAATTTATCAACTAATATATCTTGAAATCTACAATTTGCAATTAAAAACTCACTGAAAACATAAAACATTTATCTTTAAGAAACAAAATTCAAACCTAAAACATCTATTACTAGGTTGAAGCCCGTGCGATGCACGGGTAATTTTTTAATTAGTTTTTGATTTGGCTATTAACTTTAGTTACATCTTATGTGTTTTTTTAGTTTAATCAACATGTAAATTTGGTATCTAGTGCTTTTTTTTAGTTTTATAAATATAAATTTATGTCGTCGTAGGTTGTTCCGCTTCCCATCTTTTCTTAAATTTGCTAACTATTAATGCATTTTCTTTTTTATAAATGAGAGTTGATGCGGTTGATTCCAGTTGGAGACGCCATTCATATTAATATTTATGCAATATATTTTAAAAATCGAAAAACATACCTAATAATTGAAGATCATATATTAAGATTTATCTTCGTATAGTCTTGGGTATATGCTTGTAACCAAAATGAAGACTCTTTCTAATTTATTCATACATAATTTTATTCGAAATTCATTAGCTACATCATCTCATAGGGCCAACCGAACAATTATTTTCCTATCACTACAAGAATTATGCGCTATAGCAACGGACATATCCGTTACTGTGGTGTTTAATTCGTTGCTATTTGTCCTAAAAGCCACGACCAGTATTGAAATAGTTTCGTTGCTATAGGTTCGTTACATTAATAAATTCGTTGCTGTTCGTTGCTAATGATGTGACGAATGGTAACTAATAGCAACGAATCGTATAGTAACGAACTTGCAACTAAAAGCAACGAACTCTATAGTAACGACATAATTCGTTACTACAATAGCCACGAATGTATCGTTGCAATTTCGTTACTATATTAGCCACGAATATATCGTGACTATTCGTTACTAAGTTAGCCACGAATCTTTCGTGACATTTCGTTACTTAATTAGCCACGAATATATCGTTGCAATTTCGTTACTATATTAGCCACGAACATATTGTAACTATTCGTTACTAAGTTAGCCACGAATCTTTCGTGACATTTCGTTACTTAATTAGCCACGAATATATCGTTGCATTTCGTTACTATTATAGCCACGAATATATCGTCACTATTCGTTGCTATGTAGACATATAGCAACGAAAATTTCCGATACTTCTGTATTTTTATTTAAAAAAAAATAAATCAAAAAATTTAGATTTTTTTAAAAATAACAAAAACCTAAATAAAACAGAATTATAATAATCTGAAAAGTTTGAACCATAAGCAGAATTTCCAAACAAACAATTCAAAGTTTTAACAAAAATACATCAAAACATATCAAAAGTTTTAGCAAAAACACCATCAACATCAAACTAGTCCAGGTCATCGATTATGTTATGATCAAGTGACCTACACCAAGCATCCAAATCTGGGTTGTTTGTTGGTGTTGGCCTTGGATCAACACTAGGAACATAACCATGAGCTGGTTGGCTGGTCGATGAGTTCACATGAGGAGACTGCGGCTGTGACGGTTGAGCTTGAGGATTCTTCGGATCAATCCCGAGGGCAGCAAGTACCAACTTCTGCGTACTCAGAATTGCCTCGACGTTTTTGTTAACCGTCTCAACCGTCGTCTCCAAAGAACCAACCCGCAGTTCCATGGAGATGTTACGTACCAGAGAAGTTGGAGCTGGTTCCTCGGGATCAACGTGTATGTCCTGAGTGCTCCCAAGGCCGTAGTATCGTCCTTTATTAGGCTTAACATGCTGCGAACAAAAGTAAACAAGCAACATTAAGAATTTGTGTAAGGTAACACAAAGATTTAAATAAACAAGCACAAAAGAATTTTGCATTACCTTAAGATATGTGTTGTTAATGACCCTAGCAGGAATTGATTCTCCACTTTGGCTGTTTGGGGATCCTTCAGCTGCCTCGGCCGCAGCTGCCTCGACCTCTGTCACTATTGCTTCGCTCGTTTGTCGATGAAGGAACCATCTTTGCGTGTGTGCGTCTTACGCACAAGCTCGGTGAAAGATGGTGGTTCACCTGTTTTGACCATCTACAAAATGAAACAAATCAAGAACAACCACAAACATCAACAACAAATTCATATAGACTAAAGAAAAACAACTCAGGTACAAAACTAACTCAAAACTAACATCATACATAAAAATCAAAACTAATAATTCAAAACTAAGAACAGAGATAAAGAAGCAAAACTAACTCAAACCTAACTCACAACTAATAATTAATGGGAAAAGAAACATACCATGTCATAGCCTATTTTGGCAAAAGAGACTGGACCAGCACAATGTTTGCTTACCCCTAAACCCTCTGGATCGGATAGCCTATTTGCAGAATTGGTATTTGACCTCTCCCGGCATGCTTCGTGTCCCATTGCTCTAACATCTTAACCCAATCAGCCTCCGAAATGTACTTCGGCTTCTTCCCTTTTTTCTTCTTGCTACTGATTCTTTGGCTGATTGATAGCATACACTCCTTCCTCCACAAATAGAAAACGAGACTGTGGTGAGCTGGTTCCCAATAGTAATGTTGCTGCATATAAAAGCAAAAGATAAATTAGATATCATTAGATTAAAAGACATAGATACATAAATTAAAGAAGGATAGATACACCGACCACAAAATCCCGCCACCACTCTTGTACTCTCTCTTCAGGAATCTGAGACCAATTCCACCAAGGGGCCATGAAATTGTTCCGCCAAGTGGTTCTAACGTATTTCTTCACCTGAGCATCAATCCCAAACCTGAAATATAAACACAAGTGAATAAACAATCGCAAGCAAATTACTATATAGAATAAAGAAAGCTTACCATAGAGCTCCATTTAGCTTCATTGGATGGAGGACTTGTTGGTTTCTCCTAGCTGGAGCATTGAGGAGAGCATCTAGACTCATTGCAGGGAGGGCCGTTTGCAGGGAAAGGAGTGTGCAATAGGGCCTTGTGTAGCTGACCCTTGTGCTGCAGATTCTTGTGCGGATCCTTGTGCGAGTTGGGTTCGTTGCCTCCGTCCAATAGCTCCAGGAGGACAAGAGGTTGGAGATTGGGATGAAGATGTGGATGCATTGGCTGGCGAAGGCACTTGAGACATGGAGTAATGCAGTTGTCCTGAAGGATAACCAATACACAATCTCTTACCACGCTGAGGCATATCTCGCACAAGAATAAGAAGAAAAAAATTAATAAGAAACACACCTTAAACACATCTTAAACAAGCCAAATCACTAAACCACACAATAATCAAAGACATTAATAAGCAAACAATAATCAAACACAATAATCAAACGCAAACAAAACCTTAAACAAACCAGAGGCGAAACCCAAATGAAATCTAAAACAAAACCCCAAACATAACCATAAACGAACAAGAGGCGAAACCCTAAACGAAACCTATAACAAAACCCTAAACGAAACCTAAGAAGAATCGGTAAATCAAAGCCCAAAGGAACCCTAAAACCAAACCTTAAACGAAATCAAAAGTAACCCTAAAATTAAACCCAAATCGAAACCCAGATCTCGAACCTTACTTTCGAGATAGAGACACAGAGAGAGAGACAGCCAAAGAAAGAGAGAGAGAGAAAGAGAGAGAGAGAGAGAGAGAGAGAGAGAGAGGATCTGAACCTTACTGTCGTCGACGCTAACGGGGAGGATTTGGCGTTCTTCGAATCGCCGAATCGCCGCTTCGAGAGAGGAGAAACTGAGAGAGGAGAAACTGAGAGAGAATAAGGGAGAAGGAAGAGAATGCCAATTTTTAGGGTTAATAATTTAGCAACGAATTAATTTGTGGCTATTCGTTACTTTATTTTATACTTAGCAACGAATAGTAACGGTGCAATTCGTTGTTGTGCCTTAGAAGAATTTTCGATTAGGTATTTGATTCTGTATGGAAATAATTCGTTGCTATTGATGGTAATTAGTGGCTATTTTTTTTAATTTGTAACGATTTGCAACTCGACTATTTCGTGGCTAATTCTATCATAGTTTAGGGTATGTGGTTTTGTTCATATAAACCATAACTAAATACATGTGATTCTTTTTATACAATGAAAAAACCATATTTTAGAGTTTGGGTTTTAAAGTTTTGACATAATGTGGTATATTTTAGAGTTTAAAGTTTGATATATATAGTAAAGAAAACAATATAAAGAATGTATATGTGTATATGGTATTTTTCAACAATATTATGAATCATATGGTTATAAGCAACTAAAAACATGTAAATATATATATAAGTTTTAAAAGTCTCACAATAATAACAACATAAAATTAAAAACATTCATATAATAACGAACTATATAATACATCATATAACTAAAACTTGATATTACTAGACATCTTCGGCATCAGAAGAATCAGAATCTTCAAAAAATTCATCAGGACTATCTTGCTCTTCGTCTAAAGGATGGGTATAGACATTATCAAAATCAGCAGGATCCTCTACGACATGCGTTGTAACTCGAACCATTGAACTAGGCGCAACAATATGGTCGATTGTATCATCTTGCAATGCTGATAGAGCAATTTCAGAAGTTTCGCGATACCCTCTTGGCACCACTTTAGTACACGCCCACCAATCTATTGTCGCACGCCCCACACGTGGATAGGGAATAAAACAAACTTGGTCACAATGACCAGGTAGAATAAAAGGGTCGTATTTTTGGTACCTTCTACGCGGAGCTACATCAACAACACCACACGGGTGTTTACGCAATCCAGAACCTTCAATATTATCAAACCATGTGCATTTAAAGACCATCACCTTGAGACCAGCGGCACCATGATACTCGATCTTCATGATGTCTTCTATAGTGCCATAATAATTCATATCTGTTGTACCACGAACACAAACCCCATAATTTTGTGTTCTTTTATCTTGTCCGTGTATTTGAGTGTGGAAATGGTATCCCCGAGTAAAGTACATAGGCCACGAATTGAAATTGCGCCTCGGACCTTGTATAAATTCCAACATCCACAAAGGAAATTCATAATTCTGAGATGCTGCATTAATCTACAAAATGTTAAATGAAATTAGTAGCCTTTATATTAAAATATAATTATATGGTATATATGAAAAATTTTACGAAAATATAATAACTTACATAATCTTTACACCATTGTGCATAATGGTCGTCTTTAGCCTTAATCATTGCATCACTAGTGATATCGGGAATACTAAGCGTCATTTGCTCCTCAAACATCCCGAAACAATTAAATAGACAATATACAAATTTAATTTAGCTCTTACAAGTAATTAAGTAACTCAATTATCAAAATATTTATATTAATATATACCTTTCATATGGAGCAAACTCTTCACAATTAAGTAACAAAAACGTTTGAAGCACGTTATAATCTTCATCACTTAACCAACCACTTGTATTTCTCCCGAGTAACCCGTCCAATATGGTTGAAGATATTTGGCACATCTACATTATAAGTAAAACGAATTTCTCCAGGGCCATTGTAATCTGAATCAGGAAGAGGTTCTCTGTTTTCGTAATAATTGGTTGCCACATAAGAAATCTCTTCTTGTACACATTGTGCAACAATTGAACCTCCAATACGAGCTTTATTTTTAACCTTTTTTTTCAGATGATACATGTACCTCTCGAAAGGATACATCCACCTGTACTGGACCGGACCACCCAATGCAGCTTCATCCGGTAGATGCACGGGTAGATGTTCCATGACGTCAAAGAACGATGGAGGAAATATTTTCTCCAAATTGCACAACTTCAAAGCGATATTTGCCTTCAAAATTTGCACATCCTCAACCCTTAACGTTCTAGCAGAAATATCCCGAAAAAAAAGTGCGATTTCTACATGTGTACATAAGACATATATAAGTATAATGTAAATAAATTAATACTCTTCTATGTGAGATATGAGCACATACCTGAAATGGCCGTGTGAACATTTTTTGGCAAAAGCTCTGCAAACGCAAATGGGAGCAAGCGTTGCATAATGACATGACAATCATGGCTTTTTAGCCCAGACAATTTTCCGCTGTTTTCGTCAACACATCGACTGAATTTTGATGCATAACCATCAGGGAATCTAATATCCTTTTTCAACCATGACAAAAAACTCTTCTTCCCTTGGTTGGATAATCTAAAAATTGGAATCGGAATACTCCCATCGTCTTTAATCTCCAAATCTGGTCTTTTACATATCGCAGGAAGATCCATTCTAGATTTTATATTGTCTTTCGTCTTCCCTTGTGCATTCAAAACCGTGTTGATAAGATTATCGAAAAAGTTTTTCTCGATGTGCATAAAGTCCAAATTATGCCTCAACAAGTGATTTTCCCAATAAGGCAAGTCCCAAAAAATACTCTTCTTCACCCAATTATGGTAATCACCATAACCATCAATCGTTCTACCCGGATTATCATGTCCTTGACCTCCACAAACAACAGTTTTGCACAATCCTCGGATGCTCTCAATTCTTTCGCACAAAATTTCAGTACCTGTCAACCATTGTGGAGCATTATCCCGAACTGATGTACCTCGCTTAAATGCTTTGATATTACGTCGATAAGGATGGTCATGTGGCAAATGTCTTCTGTGACAATCGAACCAACTATGTTTCCTTCCATTGGGTAACCAAAATGCATTTGTTTCATCCATACAATACGGACATGCTAGCCGACCATGCGTTGTCCAACCAGAAACCATTCCATACGCCGGAAAATCGCTTATCGTCCACATCAAAGCAACTCGCATTGTAAAATTTTGCTTCCTTGAAATATCATAAGCAGGAACACCGTCTACCCATAACATCTGCAACTCTTCAATCAACGGTTGTAGATAAATATCTAGACTTTTCTTTGGATGTTTAGGTCCAGGCACCAAAATCGCCAAGAAGAAATATTCTCTCTTCATACACATACCAGGAGGTAAATTATATGGAGTTACAATGACCGGCCAAACTGAGTGTGCCTCTCCGTTCATGCCAATTGGATTAAATCCATCCGTTGCCAAACCAAGATATATATTACGACTTTCTGCGCCAAATCTAGGATATACCTCATTAAAATGCTTCCATGCTGCTCCGTCTGATGGGTGATGCATTTCTCCTTCGGGGGACACATGTTCTGCGTGCCATCGCATATGAGCAGCAGTTCCTTTCATTTGGTACAACCTCTTCGGTCGATCCGCAATAGGCAAATAAAACATTCGTTGCTTAGGTATCTTCTTTCCTTTACCATTGTTGGTGTGATACCTATCTTTGTTACAAAAACGACAACGCAAAAGCTCTCGATCTTGGCCCTTCCGGAAAAGCATACAATTATCTTCGCACACATCAATCTTATGAACCGGTAGTCCTAATGAACGCGTTAACTTTTTTGTCTCATAGTATGACTCCGGAGCATTATTTGGTTGCGGAAGAATGCGTTTATAGGTTTGTGTGATTTCGTCTACGCATGCCTCTCGCTAGATTGTGATTAGTCTTTATCTTCATCACACGCGACGCCAAATACAACTGTGATATTCCTTCAATACACCCTTCGTAGAGCGGTTGATTAGCCGCTTCAAAAGCTTGATAAATGCTATCATTACATGGCTCCTCTTCGATATTTTGTGGAAATTCGTTTTCTATTGCGAAACTTTCTTGACCCATGTTAACCTCATCAAATGGAACGTCATTGTTAACATGATCTTCATATGTTTCTTCTTCTTCTTCATGTACAAAATGCGTCGGCATCGAAGATTCTCCAACATCATAACAGCTTTTCTCCGTGGCTTGTCCAAATGTAGTAGTTTCCTTTAAAACCTCTCGCTTAATAAGTGTTTAGAAACTGTAAACGCATCTCGATGCTTCAAATTTCTACACCGAACGCAAGGACAAGGCATAGATCCACGTTCTTGGTAAGAAATTTGATTGCAAGCAAAATTTATGAAAATGTTTATACCCTCTCTATATTCTTCAGAAACATCATTTGTATTTGGATCTATATGGTGATCCATCCATTCTCTCGAATGAAAAAAATTTGCCATCTATCTCCTCTAAAACCGAAAGTTAAGAAAGAAGAAGAAGAAGATTGTAAAATTAGCCATCTATCTCGAGTGAAAGTTTCTCATACTATGATTATTATAGTAACGAATAGTAACAGAATATTTCGTTGCTATAATAACTTTTGATCAGAACCACACAAATAGCCACGAATTAGCTAGGAAACTAATTAGTTGCTAATTTTGAATAACTTTGCCGACAGCTCTTTCGTGATCTGACAATTCTAAATAAAGTAACGACTATTTCGTTACTATTCGTGGCTAAAATTGTAACGAAATAGCAACGCACCGACGCCGTCAGTAGTTTTAACTAGTTTGCAACGAAAAAGCCACGGAACCTTTCGTTACCACTTTGTAACGAAATATTTAGTGACTATTTCGTTACTAAATTTAGCCACAAACTTTGTTTCGTTGCTAACTTTTAATTCGTTACTAACCGTGACTGATTCGTGACTCTTTTGTTTTTGCAACGAACTTTCTGTTACAAAGTCGTTGCTATAGAAAAAAATTCTTGTAGTGTATTTAGATAAACAAATATCATTTTTTTGTTATTGATAATACATTTTAAAATTTAAACATACAACTAACATGATATAAAGAGTTAGAAAAGTGGAAGAAAAAATTAATATTTTATCTTTAATTTGTGTTAAATTGTTTGACATGGATTATGTATATTCGCATATGATGAAAGCAAATATTTTTAAAACTAAGAAAAAATAGAATATTTGTTTGTCTAGAAAATATAATCAAACTATAATGAATCAATGACTTATTTGCCACTTTCTCGAAAATGTTTGGCTTATTTGCCACCCTTATTTTATGGATTTTAAAAGACCAAAAAATCCATACAAAAAAATACTTTTTAAATCTGAAAACGCCAATATTTTTTTTTAATTTTACGGAATTGATAAAAATATTTTAAATTTGAAAAACAAAGTTTAAATGTTTTTGATAAAATAATCCAAATATGATTATTAAATCGATTTTAAATATTTTTTTGAAAAGTTTTAGGGTTTAGAACCGTTAAATTTTGAAAATTGTAATTGATTTTATTTATAAATAAAAATAATTATAAAATTAACATATATTTATTTTTATTCGTTGAAAGAGTCTTTCTATTGGTTTTTGATTGTTCTCTTGAAATCTAAGTTTTTCATCTTCTTTTCGACTTTTAAACAACAATGTTATAATAAAACTTGATTGAATTAAGTCAAATAACATATCCAGTTTAATAATAACTTTCAAAAATTAATGGAAGGTCTTCAAACACTCTTTTAAAAACGTATAGTAACTCAATTTTTACATCATTGGAACAATCAAACCAAGTAAAAAATTGTACATACAGAATTATATAGTCTCACTTACATAGGAGTTACACAGTGGTATAAGAGAATTTATTCTCAACATAATTGTCACCATTATGTTACAAAATTGATTACAATTTAATTTTGTTGAATGACAATTTAAATGAGATATGTTTTTGACAATTTAAAGGAGATCTTTTGTTGACAATTTTAAGTAACATGCACTAATTGATATTTGTAAAAGAGAATAATTAAATGAAATCTTTTAGCATAACACCAATACAAAAATTAGAACTAACATGTATTTACGAAGGGGAAACCCTTTTTCATAGTTTTTGAAATGGGACGCTTTTTCGACGTTCCAAATATCATTAACCTTGTAATCTTTTTTTTGTGTTGTGATCTCAAGAACACAAACCAAATATAGAAAAAACTAAAGGAAGATGAAAAGAATATTCATATGTTTAGTTTTTGTTATTTTCATGAAAAAAGAAAATGGTAAAGCGAACACGAATTTTGTATGCTCTCAAGAACACAAACAAAAATAGAACAAATAAAAGAAGATGAAAAGAATCATCCATATTCTTAGTTTTGTTGTTTGAAGAAAGAATATGCTAGAGTAAATATTATTATTTTTGTTTGATTTTGTAGACAAACTTATTGTGGCTTTTATAAACACATATTGTTCCATTACTCACCAGTACTCACAAGCCATTAGAGCATGAATAATGGTAAAATTCTTGGGCACAAATTCTTAGGAATTAATTGTTTATTTTTTTAATTTTTTATTTGATTTAAAAAAACAAAATTAATATAGTACCAATCGCGGGCCGCCACGTGTCAGTGGGGCCCGCAATATGGGCAAGAATCGGATCCCAAATGATAGTTACAAGAGAGAGTCTCTTGTGATTTTAGTGGGCCCTACATCTAAAACCCATTTAAATCCCCCAATAATCATGGTCTTATGGTGGAGGTTACAAAAATACTTTTTCAAATTGAAGATGAGAGTTATTTTTGGTCAATATTGTGAGAAATAAATTTCATTTGACTAAATTTATTTTGAGAAGAAAACTTTATAGAAAATGGAACATTAAAATTGTAGTGAAGATATATTAAAAGTACTTATTGTAGGAATTTAATATTAAAGGTGAATTTAATTGTTTTTCTCATGTAAATTGTTATCAAATTGTATTAAATTCTTTTGTAATACAATTAATTGTATTATACTTCCGGCGTTTAATTTGATTTACTGTTTAATTTTTAATATATTTTTTATAAAAATTATAGGCCTAAAATTATGTAACGGTATTTTTGAGATAAAACGTTTTCTTTTAAATTGACATAATTTCATTTTTTTTAAATCATCTTTATGGAAGGGAGGAATTCACAAAAACAAACTTTTTGTAGTTTGAAATCATTTTTCTTGAAAGGGTGTAGTTTTTGTTGTATGCTAGGGTCAACACAAACTTTTTCTTGATTTTGTACACATACCCCCACTACTTACACATCATTATGGTGGAGGTTACACAATATTTTATAAAATATTAATGTCAAATTGAATATGAAAGTTATGGTTGGTCAATTTTATAAGAAATAAATATCATTTGACCAAAATTTATATTTTATCTTGTTTTATTTAATTTATTTAATAACATAAATGTAATTAGTATTATAGAGGTTACAAAAATATTGTATTTTTAGAATATAGTGATTGTGAATTTTATTTTGTAACTAAAATTATTCCAATTTTACATTTATTTTTTTTGTATAGAGGACACATGTCATTTAAGCTCATCTTATATATAAAATAAAATATAAAAATAGTATTATATGAAAGTAATGTTAATAATTTCTCTAAACTATTATTTGACATTTATTTTTAATTTTTGAAAGTGGTAAAATATTAGTAATTTTAGATATTATTTCAATTATGTGACTAATATGATATATTGATTGTAAATTTATAAAAAAATAAAAAATCAGTAATATACGAAAACTTATGAGGATAATTAATCTTAAATTAAAAAATTTAAGAGAAATTCACAAAACTACGCCCTTTCAACCCTCCCTTCACAAAACTACACCTAATTCAATATTTTCACAAGTTTACACCCTTTCAAAATTTTAAAAGCTTGATTTACTCTTTTAAAAATTACCAAAATTAAAAATTTTCCATTTGGGTTCGCTAATTAGTGTTTAGGGTATAGTATTAAGGCGGTAGGATTGTTTGGGTAGGGTTTATTTGGATTTAATTTTGAGTGTTTAGGTGTAGTTTTGTGAAGTATTTTGGAAATGGTGTAGTTTTGTGAAATGTAATTCAAATGGTGTAGTTTTATAATTCTCCCAAGATTTAATACATAGAAAATATTTGGGAGAATCACAAAACTACACAATTTGAATTACATTTCACAAAACTACACCATTTCAAAAATACTTCACAAAACTACACCTAAACACTCAAAATTAAATTCAAATAAACCTTACCCACACAAACCTACCCCCTTAATACTATACCCTAAACACTAATTAGCGAACCCAAATGAAAAGATTTTAATTTTGGTAATTTTTAATAGGTAAATCAAGTTTAAATTTTTTGAAAGGGTGTAGTTTTGTGAAAATATTAAATTAGGTGTAGTTTTGTGAAAGAGGGGTTGAAAGGGTGTAGTTTTGTGAATTTTGAAAGGGTGTAGTTTTGTGAATTTTGAAAGGGTGTAGTTTTGTGAAAATATTAAATTAGGTGTAGTTTTTTAATAATCATAAATTAACCATTAAATTTTGAAAAATACACATGTCATAAGAATAGACAAACACATGTCACCACCACAAGAAAAACATTCAATCATATTATATACTAGGATGAGGCCCGTGCGTTGCACGGGTGCATTTATAATTAGTTTACATTCCCGAACCATCATGTTATGTACTTAGACTGGTTTCACCCGATGATTGTGTGACTTAGAATGCGACATATGCGGAAGTTTTTAAACGTGCCGTTTAAGAAGCCAAATTATAGCGGCATTTAAACGTACATAATAAGCACTTTCTACATGTTCAAAACTATACTCTAAACACTATATAACGAACCCAAATGAACAAATTTAAAATCTAAAAGTGTTAAAACTCATTTTTTGTATTTGTGGTATTTTTATAAACTACTACTTTTTGATTGTATTTTTGTTATAAAAAATATTTTAATGGTATTTTTTGTTATAAAAAACTTTTTAATGGTATTTTAAAAACAAAATCTTATTTTGATGGTATTGTATAGAATTTCTCTAAAACTTATCATTATGTAACTTATTTTCACAATTACTATTAACCACACTTATGGTATTTCTTAAAAAGATAGTGGTATTTTTGGTCTTTGGTGTTGAAGTTTTTAAGACAAAGTGTATAGAAACAACCCACAAGCCATAAACCATTATATGAAGTATATTGAGTTGTTTAAATATTGTTTTTCGTATTTCTTAAAAAGATAGTGGTATTTTTGGTCTGTTGTTGTAGTATTTTTAAGACAAAGTGCATAGAAACAATACACAAATCATAACAATTATATATAGTATGTCTCATTCTATACATTCCTCGTCATCTCAAACTTTTCCTTACAACACACATATACACATAACACACATAAGTATCAAATCGAATCTTTTGACTCAAAAATCATTACCCATAAAGTGAAAACAATAAACAAGATCTAAACCTAGCTGCATCATACCAATGTTTTGTTGCTTTCTAAGCTTTCTGCAATGTCCAAGAAGACACACCGTGTATTAGCCTAACAAAGCCCAAGAAACTTAGCTTTCCGTCTGAATGTCTTATCCAATTTTTGAGAACAACGTGTACCGAGACTCGATGGCCCGAGTCCGAGTTCCTACAATTTCCAAAAAGGCCAATTCTAATATATAAATAGCACTAAATCAAGTTTCTTTGACAAAAATTAACATACACTCTGAAAAAGTTTCACAAATACCACTAAAAAGTTTAAACCACAACTTAAATTAGCTTAAAATCTTTGAAACTAAACCCTACCCCTTCAAAACTAAATCGGAAACACTAAATATTTAACCCAAATGAAAAATCAATATTTCAAAATGCAAGAACTTGTAATTTTGAATTTATTATACTTTTGGGATAAAAATATTTGAGTGGTATGTTTGATCTAAAAAACTGTGGCATTCTTGGAATAAAAACTTTTTTGGTGGTATTTTAAACAATTTCTTGTGTATAAAACACATGTCCATGTAAAAAAAATGTTCAAAGATCACATGACCAAGCTTTCTATCTTCAAAAACTCTTCTTTAATAACAAAACCAGCTTTTATGTGAATTTAAAAAGGGTTATAAAGTTAAATACCAATGCAAGTTCATCGATCATGATAGGTCTATTCCCATCTTTCTCAAACAACTCGTAAGCACGACGTGCGTGTTGTTCCCACGTTCCCATAGCTTCGAGCTGGCGGACGCTTAACGCGGAAGCACAAAACTCTTCAAAGTCTATTTTTTGTGGTGTTTAAAAAGATTTCTCTACATGATGTAATTATATGAACTCACTGTTTTGTAGTTCTGCATTGATACATATCCGTTTTTACTTTGCCCCAATAATGTAAATTGCTCTCGCAGATAAGTCAACTGCAGCATGGTTAAAGTCTTGGCAAGAGCCTGAGAAAATTATTGAAAAAACAAAAGAACCTATTAATCATATACACTTCTGATCCATAAAGCTCAAGAATCATATATACTATATATGTCATATACCCAAAACTCACCGCTTAAGCCGATTTTCTCAATGAAGTAGACATAATGTACACTTTAACTCATATCAGATGATATCTTTAGTTCATGTGAGCCAACAAGCCATGGATGACCTGAGAAAAAACAGACGACCGGTTCTTCACATGTTCATAACATAAGAAGTGTAGAACCAAAATAAAAACATGAATTCAATCTGTGAAAAGGGCAATTCCCAAAAATACCATATTTTTAAGTTTTTAGGCCAAATACCTCCAAAAGTTTATTTGTGTGGTATTGTAAGAAATTTTCCGAAGTTAAAACCACATTATCAAATATGTTTATGTACTTACACAAAGCTTGAGTAGCGGTTAGTCTTTTATGATAATCTTTGTTTAGCAACCTTTTCACAAAAGCAACAACATCAGGTGATAGAGAAGGCTAAGGAGCTTCTTCGAAGTTCGGTTCCGCCTTAAGTACAACTCGAAATATTCCTGATTCGGTACGAGCCCAAAAAGCCCGATTTCCACATGAAGAATATAAGCAATCACACCAATACTCCACAAATTGGCTTCTGCTCCTTCGCTATAATTTGGCTTCTTTCTAACCTCACAGATTAAATGCCAAAGATGTCAGAGATTCATATTGAAAGGGATACTACAAACTCAAAGGATCATTGAGTGAAACGAAACCGATGAATTCTAAAGTACACTGACTTCAACAACAAAAGCAATAGTTTAGCAATCATATTGGATTACATAGTTACCAAAAATTGACGAAAATCAGGCCAAGCTTTTCCGTTGAATCTTTTAACGGCGATTCGGGTTTGATTGTCAAGCTTTCCTTTATAGACAACATTAGGAGCTCTCTCTCCATGCTCTGGGACTATGTTCTCTACTGCAAACCCTGAAGTAGCCTTCCTCAAAGTATCGATATTGAACTCAAGAAACGGTGGCAAATCATTCGATTCACCTCTCATTTTCTCTTTTGCATAAAACCCAACAAATCAAAAACAACAAAAGCTTAGCGATTTATAGTGAAACACTACAAGAATTTTTTTCTATAGCAACGACTTTGTAACAGAAAGTTCGTTGCAAAAACAAAAGAGTCACGAATCAGTCACGGTTAGTAACGAATTAAAAGTTAGCAACGAAACAAAGTTTGTGGCTAAATTTAGTAACGAAATAGTCACTAAATATTTCGTTACAAAGTGGTAACGAAAGGTTCCGTGGCTTTTTCGTTGCAAACTAGTTAAAACTACTGACGGCGTCGGTGCGTTGCTATTTCGTTACAATTTTAGCCACGAATAGTAACGAAATAGTCGTTACTTTATTTAGAATTGTCAGATCACGAAAGAGCTGTCGGCAAAGTTATTCAAAATTAGCAACTAATTAGTTTCCTAGCTAATTCGTGGCTATTTGTGTGGTTCTGATCAAAAGTTATTATAGCAACGAAATATTCCGTTACTATTCGTTACTATAATAATCATAGTATGAGAAACTTTCACTCGAGATAGATGGCTAATTTTACAATCTTCTTCTTCTTCTTTCTTAACTTTCGGTTTTAGAGGAGATAGATGGCAAATTTTTTTCATTCGAGAGAATGGATGGATCACCATATAGATCCAAATACAAATGATGTTTCGAAGAATATAGAGAGGGTATAAACATTTTCATAAATTTTGCTTGCAATCAAATTTCTTACCAAGAACGTGGATCTATGCCTTGTCCTTGCGTTCGGTGTAGAAATTTGAAGCATCGAGATGCGTTTACAGTTTCTAAACACTTATTAAGCGAGAGGTTTTAAAGGAAACTACTACATTTGGACAAGCCACGGAGAAAACTCGTTATGATGTTGGAGAATCTTCGATGCCGACGCATTTTGTACATGAAGAAGAAGAAGAAACATATGAAGATCATGTTAACAATGACGTTCCATTTGATGAGGTTAACATGGGTCAAGAAAGTTTCGCAATAGAAAACGAATTTCCACAAAATATCGAAGAGGAGCCATGTAATGATAGCATTTATCAAGCTTTTGAAGCAGCTAATCAACCGCTCTACGAAGGGTGTATTGAAGGAATATCACAGTTGTATTTGGCGTCGCGTGTGATGAAGATAAAGACTAATCACAATCTAGCAGAGGCATGCGTAGACGAAATCACACAAACCTATAAACGCATTCTTCCGCAACCAAATAATGCTCCAGAGTCATACTATGAGACAAAAAAGTTAACGCGTTCATTAGGACTACCGGTTCATAAGATTGATGTGTGCGAAGATAATTGTATGCTTTTCTGGAAGGGCCAAGATCGAGAGCTTTTGCGTTGTCGTTTTTGTAACAAAGATAGGTATCACACCAACAATGGTAAAGGAAAGAAGATACCTAAGCAACGAATGTTTTATTTGCCTATTGCAGATCGACTGAAGAGGTTGTACCAAATGAAAGGAACTGCTGCTCATATGCGATGGCACGCAGAACATGTGTCCCCCGAAGGAGAAATGCATCACCCATCAGACGGAGCAGCATGGAAGCATTTTAATGAGGTATATCCTAGATTTGGCGCAGAAAGTCGTAATATATATCTTGGTTTGGCAACAGATGGATTTAATCCAATTGGCATGAACGGAGAGGCACACTCAGTTTGGCCGGTCATTGTAACTCCATATAATTTACCTCCTGGTATGTGTATGAAGAGAGAATATTTCTTCTTGGCGATTTTGGTGCCTGGACCTAAACATCCAAAGAAAAGTCTAGATATTTATCTACAACCGTTGATTGAAGAGTTGCAGATGTTATGGGTAGACGGTGTTCCTGCTTATGATATTTCAAGGAAGCAAAATTTTACAATGCGAGTTGCTTTGATGTGGACGATAAGCGATTTTCCGGCGTATGGAATGGTTTCTGGTTGGACAACGCATGGTCGGCTAGCATGTCCGTATTGTATGGATGAAACAAATGCATTTTGGTTACCCAATGGAAGGAAACATAGTTGGTTCGATTGTCACAGAAGACATTTGCCACATGACCATCCTTATCGACGTAATATCAAAGCATTTAAGCGAGGTACATCAGTTCGGGATAATGCTCCACAATGGTTGACAGTACTGAAATTTTGTGCGAAAGAATTGAGAGCATCCGAGGATTGTGCAAAACTGTTGTTTGTGGAGGTCAAGGACATGATAATCCGGGTAGAACGATTGATGGTTATGGTGATTACCATAATTGGGTGAAGAAGAGTATTTTTTGGGACTTGCCTTATTGGGAAAATCACTTGTTGAGGCATAATTTGGACTTTATGCACATCGAGAAAAACTTTTTCGATAATCTTATCAACACGGTTTTGAATGCACAAGGGAAGACGAAAGACAATATAAAATCTAGAATGGATCTTCCTGCGATATGTAAAAGACCAGATTTGGAGATTAAAGACGATGGGAGTATTCCGATTCCAATTTTTAGATTATCCAACCAAGGGAAGAAGAGTTTTTTGTCATGGTTGAAAAAGGATATTAGATTCCCTGATGGTTATGCATCAAAATTCAGTCGATGTGTTGACGAAAACAGCGGAAAATTGTCTGGGCTAAAAAGCCATGATTGTCATGTCATTATGCAACGCTTGCTCCCATTTGCGTTTGCGGAGCTTTTGCCAAAAAATGTTCACACGGCCATTTCGGGTATGTGCTCATATCTCACATAGAAGAGTATTAATTTATTTACATTATACTTATATATGTCTTATGTACACATGTAGAAATCGCACTTTTTTTTCGGGATATTTCTGCTAGAACGTTAAGGGTTGAGGATGTGCAAATTTTGAAGGCAAATATCGCTTTGAAGTTGTGCAATTTGGAGAAAATATTTCCTCCATCGTTCTTTGACGTCATGGAACATCTACCCGTGCATCTACCGGATGAAGCTGCATTGGGTGGTCCGGTCCAGTACAGGTGGATGTATCCTTTCGAGAGGTACATGTATCATCTGAAAAAAAAGGTTAAAAATAAAGCTCGTATTGGAGGTTCAATTGTTGCACAATGTGTACAAGAAGAGATTTCTTATGTGGCAACCAATTATTACGAAAACAGAGAACCTCTTCCTGATTCAGATTACAATGGCCCTGGAGAAATTCGTTTTACTTATAATGTAGATGTGCCAAATATCTTCAACCATATTGGACGGGTTACTGGGAGAAATACAAGTGGTTGGTTAAGTGATGAAGATTATAACGTGCTTCAAACGTTTTTGTTACTTAATTGTGAAGAGTTTGCTCCATATGAAAGGTATATATTAATATAAATATTTTGATAATTGAGTTACTTAATTACTGTAAGAGCTAAATTAAATTTGTATATTGTCTATTTAATTGTTTCAGGATGTTTGAGGAGCAAATGACGCTTAGTATTCCTGATATCACTAGTGATGCAATGATTAAGGCTAAAGACGACCATTATGCACAATGGTGTAAAGATTATGTAAGTTATTATATTTTCGTAAAATTTTTCATATATACCATATAATTATATTTTAATATAAAGGCTACTAATTTCATTTAACATTTTGTAGATTAATGCAGCATCTCAGAATTATGAATTTCCTTTGTGGATGTTGGAATTTATACAAGGTCCGAGGCGCAATTTCAATTCGTGGCCTATGTACTTTACTCGGGGATACCATTTCCACACTCAAATACACGGACAAGATAAAAGAACACAAAATTATGGGGTTTGTGTTCGTGGTACAACAGATATGAATTATTATGGCACTATAGAAGACATCATGAAGATCGAGTATCATGGTGCCGCTGGTCTCAAGGTGATGGTCTTTAAATGCACATGGTTTGATAATATTGAAGGTTCAGGATTGCGTAAACACCCGTGTGGTGTTGTTGATGTAGCTCCGCGTAGAAGGTACCAAAAATACGACCCTTTTATTCTACCTGGTCATTGTGACCAAGTTTGTTTTATTCCCTATCCACGTGTGGGGCGTGCGACAATAGATTGGTGGGCGTGTACTAAAGTGGTGCCAAGAGGGTATCGCGAAACTTCGAAATTGCTCTATCGGCATTGCAAGATGATACAATCGACCATATTGTTGCGCCTAGTTCAATGGTTCGAGTTACAACGCATGTCGTAGAGGATCCTGTCGATTTTGATAATGTCTATACCCATCCTTTAGACGAAGAGCAAGATAGTCCCGATGAATTTTTTGAAGATTCCGATTCTTCCGATGCCGAAGATGTCTAGTAATATCAAGTTTTAGTTATATGATGTATTATATAGTTCGTTATTATATGAATGTTTTTAATTTTATGTTGTTATTATTGTGAGACTTTTAAAACTTATATATATATTTACATGTTTTTAGTTGCTTATAACCATATGATTCATAATATTGTTGAAAAATACCATATACACATATACATTCTTTATATTGTTTTCTTTACTATATATATCAAACTTTAAACTCTAAAATATACCACATTATGTCAAAACTTTAAAACCCAAACTCTAAAATATGGTTTTTTCATTGTATAAAAAGAATCACATGTATTTAGTTATGGTTTATATGAACAAAACCACATACCCTAAACTATGATAGAATTAGCCACGAAATAGTCAGTTGCAAATCGTTACAAATTAAAAAAAATAGCCACTAATTACCATCAATAGCAACGAATTATTTCCATACAGAATCAAATACCTAATCGAAAATTCTTCTAAGGCACAACAACGAATTGCACCGTTACTATTCGTTGCTAAGTATAAAATAAAGTAACGAATAGCCACAAATTAATTCGTTGCTAAATTATTAACCCTAAAAATTGGCATTCTCTTCCTTCTCCCTTATTCTCTCTCAGTTTCTCCTCTCTCAGTTTCTCCTCTCTCGAAGCGGCGATTCGGCGATTCGAAGAACGCCAAATCCTCCCCGTTAGCGTCGACGACGATAAGGTTCGGATCCTCTCTCTCTCTCTCTCTCTCTCTCTCTCTCTCTTCTCTCTCTCTCTTTCTTTGGCTGTCTCTCTCTCTGTGTCTCTATCTCGAAAGTAAGGTTCGAGATCTGGGTTTCGATTTGGGTTTAATTTTAGGGTTACTTTTGATTTCGTTTAAGGTTTGGTTTTAGGGTTCCTTTGGGCTTTGATTTACCGATTCTTCTTAGGTTTCGTTTAGGGTTTTGTTATAGGTTTCGTTTAGGGTTTCGCCTCTTGTTCGTTTATGGTTATGTTTGGGGTTTTGTTTTAGATTTCATTTGGGTTTCGCCTCTGGTTTGTTTAAGGTTTTGTTTGCGTTTGATTATTGTGTTTGATTATTGTTTGCTTATTAATGTCTTTGATTATTGTGTGGTTTAGTGATTTGGCTTGTTTAAGATGTGTTTAAGGTGTGTTTCTTATTAATTTTTTTCTTCTTATTCTTGTGCGGATATGCCTCGGCGTGGTAAGAGATTGTGTATTGGTTATCCTTCGGGACAACTGCATTACTCCATGTCTCAAGTGCCTTCGCCAGCCAATGCATCCACATCTTCATCCCAATCTCCAACCTCTTGTCCTCCTGGAGCTATTGGACGGAGGCAACGAACCCAACCTGCACAAGGATCTGCACAAGAATCTGCAGCACAAGGGTCAGCTACACAAGGCCCTATTGCACACTCCTTTCCTCGCAAACGGCCCTCCTGCAATGAGTCTAGATGCTCTCCTCAATGCTCCAGCTAGGAGAAACCAACAAGTCCTCCATCCAATGAAGCTAAATGGAGCTCTATGGTAAGCTTTCTTTATTCTATATAGTAATTTGCTTGCGATTGTTTATTCACTTGTGTTTATATTTCAGGTTTGGGATTGATGCTCAGGTGAAGAAATACGTTAGAACCACTTGGCAGAACAATTTCATGGCCCCTTGGTGGAATTGGTCTCAGATTCCTGAAGAGAGAGTACAAGAGTGGTGGCAGGATTTTGTGGTCAGTGTATCTATCCTTCTTTAATTTATGTATCTATGTCTTTTAATCTAATGATATCTAATTTATCTTTTGCTTTTATATGCAGCAACATTACTATTGGGAACCAGCTCACCACAGTCTCGTTTTCTATTTGTGGAGGAAGGAGTGTATGCTATCAATCAGCCAAAGAATCAGTAGCAAGAAGAAAAAAGGGAAGAAGCCGAAGTACATTTCAGAGGCTGATTGGGTTAAGATGTTAGAGCAATGGGACACAGAAGCATGCCAGGAGAGGTCAAATACCAATTCTGCAAATAGGCTATCTGATCCAGAGGGTTTAGGGGTAAGCAAACATTGTGCTGGTCCAGTCTCTTTTGCCAAAATAGGCTATGACATGGTATGTTTCTTTTCCCATTAATTATTAGTTGTGAGTTAGGTTTGAGTTAGTTTTGCTTCTTTATCTCTGTTCTTAGTTTTGAATTATTAGTTTTGATTTTTATGTATGATGTTAGTTTTGAGTTAGTTTTGTACCTGAGTTGTTTTTCTTTAGTCTATATGAATTTGTTGTTGATGTTTGTGGTTGTTCTTGATTTGTTTCATTTTGTAGATGGTCAAAACAGGTGAACCACCATCTTTCACCGAGCTTGTGCGTAAGACGCACACACGCAAAGATGGTTCCTTCATCGACAAACGAGCAGAAGCAATAGTGACAGAGGTCGAGGCAGCTGCGGCCGAGGCAGCTGAAGCTGAAGGATCCCCAAACAGCCAAAGTGGAGAATCAATTCCTGCTAGGGTCATTAACAACACATATCTTAAGGTAATGCAAAATTCTTTTGTGCTTGTTTATTTAAATCTTTGTGTTACCTTACACAAATTCTTAATGTTGCTTGTTTACTTTTGTTCGCAGCATGTTAAGCCTAATAAAGGACGATACTACGGCCTTGGGAGCACTCAGGACATACACGTTGATCCCGAGGAACCAGCTCCAACTTCTCTGGTACGTAACATCTCCATGGAACTGCGGGTTGGTTCTTTGGAGACGACGGTTGAGACGGTTAACAAAAACGTCGAGGCAATTCGAGTACGCGAAGTTGGTACTTGCTGCCCTCGGGATTGATCCGAAGAATCCTCAAGCTCAACCGTCACAGCCGCAGTCTCCTCATGTGAACTCATCGACCAGCCAACCAGCTCATGGTTATGTTCCTAGTGTTGATCCAAGGCCAACACCAACAAACAACCCAGATTTGGATGCTTGGTGTAGGTCACTTGATCATAACATAATCGATGACCTGGACTAGTTTGATGTTGATGGTGTTTTTGCTAAAACTTTTGATATGTTTTGATGTATTTTTGTTAAAACTTTGAATTGTTTGTTTGGAAATTCTGCTTATGGTTTAAACTTTTCAGATTATTATAATTCTGTTTTATTTAGGTTTTTGTTATTTTTAAAAAAATCTAAATTTTTTGATTTATTTTTTTTTAAATAAAAATACAGAAGTATCGGAAATTTTCGTTGCTATATGTCTACATAGCAACGAATAGTGACGATATATTCGTGGCTATAATAGTAACGAAATGCAACGATATATTCGTGGCTAATTAAGTAACGAAATGTCACGAAAGATTCGTGGCTAACTTAGTAACGAATAGTTACAATATGTTCGTGGCTAATATAGTAACGAAATTGCAACGATATATTCGTGGCTAATTAAGTAACGAAATGTCACGAAAGATTCGTGGCTAACTTAGTAACGAATAGTCACGATATATTCGTGGCTAATATAGTAACGAAATTGCAACGATACATTCGTGGCTATTGTAGTAACGAATTATGTCGTTACTATAGAGTTCGTTGCTTTTAGTTGCAAGTTCGTTACTATACGATTCGTTGCTATTAGTTACCATTCGTCACATCATTAGCAACGAACAGCAACGAATTTATTAATGTAACGAACCTATAGCAACGAAACTATTTCAATACTGGTCGTGGCTTTTAGGACAAATAGCAACGAATTAAACACCACAGTAACGGATATGTCCGTTGCTATAGCGCATAATTCTTGTAGTGAAAGCTGAACTCATGTCAAGAATCTAAACCTGGAGATGACGCCAACACGAAACAAATCAGCCTCTCCCATTTTCTTAGGTAGCTTGATTTGAAGATCGTTCTGTCACACACTCGAAACGTAGCACATAACTAAGCTTCACATTACTCTAGGTAAGGCTTTTGAAAAGCAAAGTAAATACTCTCAGCCACACGGTGTAGAGCTGCAGATTGTTGGTTTGGCGCAAAGTTGAACTCACTTTTCTCAAGTAAGCAATGATAAAAAAATTGGTCCTAAACAGACAATGAAACATACGATACCTGTTTTGATGAAACCGGATCTTCGAGTGTAGTCACTGTCTCCACACTACTTGTGGGAACAAAAGAAAAATTAAAGAGAAGAAACACAAATCAATGTCTCTCTTCCACATCAAAATCGGAGAAGGATAAGAAGAATAAGGAAGATTAAGCTTTTACATGGTGTTAGTGCGTCTCCTTCTCCCAGCTACGAAAACGACGACGGAGAAAGGTCCGGAGAAGACGATTAGAAGCAGCGACTTTTAGCAGTCAGCGAAGAGTTCTGGACCTTTGCTCATGGTTGATCGGAGATGTAGATCGAGCGGAGATCTTGAAGCAAGACGTACAAGAAGATGAAGCAAGGAAGAAGCGATAGAAGGAGAAGAAGGCGTTACAAAAATAAATTAGGGTAAACTTGTGGACACGTGTCATTAGAAGAAGAAGACACTTGTAGGTACCTGAGGCAAAGTTAAAAAAACCTTCTGTCGTATTATATAAGATATAAGATTTTAAAACACAGGTAGTGTTTAACATTTAACTAAAAAAATAGTTAATTAGGTCATTATTCTTAAAGTGCATGATGATATATTCCACATACTATGTACAATATTGCCTCTTCTCTCCTCACGTGTTACTTATTTACTTTTGCTTATTAATAAAACTTTTTTTTTTATCTTAAACTTCTTTTTGATAAATTTATCTTAACTTTATTATATTTTACAATTAACAAACTACTATGAATGATTCTCAAAATAGGATATGTGACGTGTTCGCCATCTTCCCGAAGCTGGAAAGCAATAAAACAAATTAAGTGAAATAAAGCAGTAATGCTCTTTTAAAGTGTTTGATTAGTGTTTAAGCTTGTCTAGATTCTATACAAGTCTACCTTGATGATCACTTTTTTGATAGAAGGTAAATTTAAATACTATTTTTGCCACTTGATCAGGAAATATTATGTCCTAATATATTGAGTGAAAACATATTAATTAAAACCGTCATTTTTATGGTGCAATGTGTTCAATCTACACGAAAATACTATAAATATAAAATCTGTATTACTATTGGTTTTTGTGGAAATTTTGTAGAGATAACAACACCAATAACATTTTGAGAAACTTTCGTAACCAAAAAATAAAAAATTGAGAAACTGTTTTCGCAACATTTAGAATTTTTTCAAAAAGATGTTTTTCTTAAAATATATTCGGTGGTTTGACCCGCACGCATAAATAATTTTTGGAAAAAAAAATAAAACAAATTCAAATGTTATATTAATGAAAAATAATATTTTAAAAAAATTATGCTAACATCACAATGAGATAAATAAAATCTAAACCAATTGTAACATATTAACATTCTAGGTAACTTCTCGCACTATGCACGATAAATAAATTTTAAAAATAATAGAGTTTTACGTAAATTTGGAAATTATGTTTAAGATTTAATATAACAATATTTATAATTTGATTTACTTTTTGTTTAATAAAAGAATCTATAAGATTTATTTTTGGGCCGATTAGAGCTATTAGGGTAATGTGTTGTGTAAGTCTTATGTTGTTGTTATGTCATTTTTTTGTTATGTCACATTTAGCTAAAGAAATAATTCGATTGACTTATATTAAGTTTGACTCTCATGTCACATTTAAATAGTTGAAACTCTCTCTCGCGTTGACACGTAAGCTTTTTATTCAAATTCACTTCACAAATAATGTATTAAGGATGTTACTCGACCAACTTATCGATGTTACTCGGCCTTAAGACAATCTTTTAGTATACAAGACTTTAACCTAAGGATTTCAAAAGCTTTTTTGTTCTTTAACTCTCTCCATTTTGGTATCTAATTTGTCGAAGTTCATATATAGTTAAGAAGCCCTCCCATATTAATTAGAAAAATTCACAAAATTAAACTTTTTCTACCATCTCGTTTCTGTATCTAATTTGTAGAAGTTCATACATATAGACATATAGTTAAGAAGCCCTCCCGTCAAACTCACAAAACTAAACATTTTCAAACATTATTTCACAAAATTACAACTAATTCAAATTCTTTACACCTTAACACCATTTTTAAATTTTAAATTGTTAAATTACTTTTCTCAAAATTACCAAAATTAAATATTTTCAATTGTTTTAATTATTAAGTGTTAAAGACGGTAAAGTTTTGTGTTTAAGATTTATTTGGATTTAATATTTAGTGTTAGTTTAAGTGTAGTTATAGAAATAGACTTTAAAACAATATAATTTTTGTGAAATGCAATACATTTGTAAACACTTTCAAACTCTTTACACAAAGAATTTTCTATTTTCAAACTTCCTCTTTTTATAATTAACAGAAAAGTAAAAGTTTTTGACCATATGAAAAATTGGAAAGTAAAAAAGTTAATTTTTTGACCTTTTGCTAGTGTTATAATGTAATTTTTGTCTTGATTACGATTAGTCGATTACTACTAAAACTAAATTCATTCTTATTTAGTTATTAAAAAATAATGACATACTTCGTTTATTTTCATTTTATAAGGATTTAAAGTCTTGTTGCCTAACTTCCTTCTTATAAAAACAGTGTTTAATATTCTACATTGGTTCTTTTGATGTTGATTTTTCGTTTTACTTTGAGTTTTGGATGTTGACATTCCTTTTTATTTATTTATTTTTTTTTGTAAGTTGACATCCTTTTTTATTTTTGACTTCTGGATGTTGACATTCCGTTTTATTTTTAAAAATTACAATGATATATATTTGGGCTTCTGCAAATATGTTTTGGGATTCGTCCGATTTGTAACCTTTCAATAAATAATATTTCAACGCCCTTTTATGATAACATAAATAATTAGAATATATATAATTCATAAAAAATTCTATAATCGCCATGTATAATAAATAATAATAAAGATAAGGGATATTCGGGTCGGGTTCGGGTAGGAACCAATCGGGTCCGGGTATTTTGGGTAGGGGGATTTAGGAACCATATAGGTACTTTGAGTTTTTCGGTTCGGATTCGGATTCGGGTCTTTCGGGTATGAGATGTCTCATATTATATAGCTTATAGAACATAATCTAATAATATCTTTTTTAGATTTGAAAAGTTGTTACGATTTTCTTTTTTATAAATATCTATAATTATGACTCCATTAAATTCATTTTCTACGCTTTATAGAACGTAAGAGAAAATATAGAATACATATTCTAGATGACCTAGAACATAATAAAAAATTTAGAACACGTATTCTATCTTCAATAGAACACATGGTAAAAGATAGATTACGTATTCTAAAAAATATAGACCATAAGGTTAACTTTAGATTTTGTTTTCTAAATATTATAGAATAAAAAGCATATTTGTATTCTACAAGTCGTAGAACATGTACAATATTTAGAATATATACAATATATAGAATACGTAATCTAAACTTAATAGATCATATACAACTTATAGATTACGTAATCTAAATATCGTAGAACATATACAAATTACAGAATACGTAATCTACAATATAGAATATGTATTCTAAACGCTATAGAACAATATTTAAAATTGAATTTTGGAAAATATTCGACAATTTTCTTTCTCATCATATGTTCTTCGTTCTTTTTCGTTCACATATTTTTCAACTTATATTTAAAAATTTGTCTAAAACTAATAAAAGGGTATTTTAGGAAGAAAATACATTTTACAAAAAAGGTATAGATGGACAAATTTCAAAAAAAACATCCTTGTTTTTCAATTTCCCCTATATATAATATAGCTTTATGTCACGAAAATAGGCTCTTATACTCTCTTTTTTTGTAAGACCCAAATACTAGGATAATCAGCTTTCAAAATACTGGAATTAACCACTATTCTCTATCAATGTCGCAATGATCTTGAGCATTAATTTTGATCAGTTTTCTATGATAATCATTACTAATTTTATTTTATTTTACTTTTTTAGGCATTTTATATTATTCTTTTGAAGTTTGATCCAATAAATAATGAAAATACTTTTTGAAATGCCATTAAATAAAGAATTTTTTTCCAAAATACCATTAAAAAACATCTTTCGGAAAATGTCATACATACACATGGAATTGTTCACGTAGACCAAAGAAAACGACGAATGGCGAATTTGCCCTCGTGTTTTGTCCACTTGGTGTTCGTGGACTAAAGTTTATCCACGAAAAACAAGGTTAAATTCGTGATTTGTCGTCTCTTTTCGTAATTTTGTCCACGTGTGACATTTTTTGAAAGGTTTTATTTTAATGTCATTTTTCGAAAGGTTTAATTTTTAAAGGCATAACCTCTAATTTTTATAAATAATTCCTTCTTTAATTATGTTTTCAGTGATGATGTAGTTACAAAATCGTATACTATCACCAACTTGCTAATTTATATTGGGCTTTAATTTCTAAATAATGAGCCAGTGACAAAAATTGTTTTTCTGGTTGAAATTTAGCATATATTATTTATATACTGATTAAAGTCTATATCACTAACATATAAATATTGCTTAGTAATCTATTGGATATAGTTGTTATCTAAAGACAGTTTTCTATTAGAAAAACCGTTTACCAATACTAGTTACAAAAGATACATAGACATAGTTCCCTTGAGAACTATGTGTAATTGCTAAGTGACAATATATATAGATATATATATATATATATATATATATATGTATAAAAATTTATAAAACACCATTCAGTCCTATTTAGGTGTTGCCTAAAATGTAACATATTCTAATGCAAATAAATTGCTGGAAATCAACAATGTTAAATCAGAAACGTTTAAGCACTTTAACAAAAAATAATAATAATCAGAAACATAGAACAAAATAAAGTCATTTTAATAAGTAGTAAATGATTTTAAAATTAAAGAATAATAACTAAATGACCATTCATATTTCTTGTATAATCAAGGTTTTTCATAGGCAAAGGAAAAAACATTGCCAAAGTAACTGTTCTACTTCTAGTTTAATAATTTGTTATTGTAAAATTTTAAGATTTATCTAACTTGCTGGATTGTTAAAAACACATTAAGTTAGATTATTCTTTTAGATGAAGCTGGTATATGTTTCTCTGTTAAAGTTTTTTGTTTTATATTTAGAGGAGAAACCTTTTTCTCTTATATTATTGGTCAACCACCTTTTTCCTCTTAATTTATACTTCTTAGTTTATATATTTATTCAAAACATATGTTTCCATAATTATGTTTTTTCCTAAAACGTCCCAATAGTCATCTCAAAGGGCAACGTACATATTATCTCAAATAAAAACAAGAAACTTATATTTTTTATATAACTTGTGGTAAATATAGACGCAAACTTCAGATTATACTTATGAGGGGATAAATATATGGACATGGGGAAGTGGCTTGATCTAGCGGCAGTTATAAATCTACATGAGACATGTAGCATCACTCCACCCGGGATCGATTTCTCGCGTCTACATTTGTGTAGGATTGGTTAATGGGCCAGCCATTTGTGGCCCAAACGTTGACAAAAAAAACATACATACCGAAACCGAAACCAGGACATACAACATGAATTCCAAATAGCATTTGAATCTTCAATCTCCCGAAATTTATGGTATGAGGCAGCGATCCTGATACAACTGGATCAGCCCTAACTGGATCGACCCCTATCTTACTTGTTTGAATCAAAATAAAACAATGATCAAGTTTTTTTGCTACACATTGGAACCCTTATAGTTTAGTACTCTATTACCATAGACACTTAAATATATATATATATATATATTTCAAGTTTGGTCAAAAACTAAAATTATTATTATTACTTCCTCGGTTTCAAAATAAGTGTTTTTTAGCCAAAAAAAATTGTTACAAAATAAGTGTCACATTCGGTTTACGATGCATAAATTAAATGATTTTGACTTAGAAAATAAAGAGGGTATGAACATTAAAATTTATTAATGGGTGAATCCGGTTAATTTAGAAAGTTAAGAGGGTATGAATATTAAAATTATTCAGCAGAATATATTAATACTTCTCTAATGGAAAGGCCAAAATAAAGTGATGTTCTTAGAGAGAGAAAGAAGACAACCCATGACTTCCGCATTAGTTGGATTCAATTAAAGATTTAATTAGAGGCCAAAACTTGAAGCTAATCATTGTATTTTGATGATAATATTAACAATTATGAGCTCACTAATGATAAGCATTTTGTGGTGATAAATCGGTAATACTATATGTATATATACGTATTGAATAACATTTTACACTCCAATTATATATATATATAATGTTATCATCACTATCATTTCAATAATTGTGTTCATGGTATCACATCGTTCCAATAATTAGATGAATACAACTGTAAAATTATAATTTAGTTTTTTTTTGTCAAATAACAAGGAAGTGTTATCAAAATATTGTTATAGATGGTAAAAAAAACTATGGTTCTCGCAATATTAATTTGGTTCACCTAAGTAGTACCAATCCAAGGTTCTTACTTCTTATTTATATGATACTAATTAAATTTTACAATTTTTGAATCGCCGCCATCAATAAAATATATGATTACATTATATATATAGTATATTTATTTGCGATGAAATTAACAATAGAAAATTCACATTCCTTGTGGTCCAAAACCTAGTTCCTAGGTTTCGCCTTATCAAAAAATTGACGGCTATAAAAAATTGAATTTGTTGAGAAAAAGGCTTAATGATCCTTGAAAATTAAGGTTCTTATAAGAAATTTAAATCTTAACTAGTAAATGAAAACCAATATAATTTTATCAATAGATTACTTTGATTAAGATGCTCAAATGAGATTTACAAAGCTTACATAACCTACGAATATGTATGTTTTATGTATTTTAACAAAAAAAAAAAAGAATATGTTTTATGTATATCAGCATATATATATATATATATATAGTAATTAAGGCCTAGAAAATATTTGGGAGAATCACAAAACTACCCCATTTGAATTACATTTCACAAAACTACACCATTTCAAAATTACATCACAAAACTACACCTAAACACTCAAAATTAAATCCAAATAAACTCTACCCACACAATTCTACCCCCTTAATACTATACCTTAAACACTAATTAGCGAACCCAAATGAAAAGATTTTAATTTTGGTAATTTTTAAAAGGGTAAATCAAGCTTTTAAAATTTTGAAAGAGTGTAAATTTGTGAAAATATTGAATTATGTGTAGTTTTGTGAAGAGAGGGTTGAAAGGGTGTAGTTTTGTGAATTTCTCAAAATATATTGAGCGTTAAAAGTTTGAAATTTAGTTTGAAGTTTAAGCTAAATTTAGTTTTGTGGAAATTAGGCCAAACCATTTAGTGATATTCAAGAAAAAAAAATTATGACATTGTTTAGTTTTAAAATATTGAATATATACGTAATTTATTCGTAAAATATCAATAAAAATGGTTTTTGTCAAAAATATATCATAACTTTGTTTCCAAAATACCACTAAAACGTTTCTTCCAAAATATTTCATATACAACAAATAACTTTATATTCTTAAAATTTAAATTATCGGGTTTGCGATGATAATATAAGAACACACCTCAATAAAGTGACATTTTAAAAATTGTATTCAATTGTTTTTTTAATAGAAAATCGAAAGGGAGTCCGTAGCTAACACCTAGACGAGTTAGGGCTGAGCTGTCACGTTTGTATTGATTAGTTATAATAAAAAGCGAACGTAGAATGGGAGCCACGAACAAGTCGCAAGATAACAAAAAATAAAGGGTCAATTAGTTTTATGTAATTAAAAAACCATTAACATACTAATTTATTTTTAATTAAAAGCGTCGTTAAGACTCTTTCATTGTCTTATACATATGTACAAAACTAAACTTGGCAGAGCATAGATCTGAGTCAGACGATAATGTTTTTTTTTCGGAAATTAATAAAGTTAGGTTCCCTAAATTTTTCTAATATTATCATCACATGATCACACCAATACACAAACTAATTAACAACACTCCTTAATTATCATATATATAGAGAGAATTGCAAAACTACACCTTTTAAATTACATTTCACAAAACTACACCTTTTTAAAATCACTTCACAAAACTACAACTAATTACTAAAAATTAAATCGAAATTAGCCTTACCCACAAAACCCTACACCTTCAATATTATACTCTATACACTAATTAGCGAACTCAAATGAAAATATTTTAATTTTGGTAATTTTTAGAGCATAATTGAACCATTTAAAATTTGAAAAAGGTGTAAAAGTGGGAAAAAAATTAAATTATGTGTAATTTTGTGAAGGAATGATTGAAATGATGTAGTTGTAAATTTCTCATATATATATATATATATATACAAACATTTATTCTCAAAAACCATTAACAAAATAACCAAGTGGGAGAAAAAGAAACATACCCTCAAATAATAATCAAACAAAAGATGAACATGGGTGATAAGTTTCTTAAACTAGAACCTAGCTTCATGCATGAACAACTCTTGTCTTCTGGTTTCTATGGGATCTTAAGCTCTTCATCAACACCACCACAACTTCTTGGTGTTCCTATTATCTTGGAAGGTATGATATCTAATTCTCTACCTCCTCCTTCTTCATCTCCAAGCTACTCTCATCATGAGCTCACTTCTATTCAACAATCTCATGTACCTTATGTTCCTTGGAACTTTCTTGAGTATTTTCCTCAATCTCAAGGTCTTGATCATGCTTATAAACCACCAAACCTTGCCTTGTTACCAAATCTACTAGAACAATCTCAATCCAATAGTAACATGACCCTTTACCATACCCATATCCCAAACACTAGAAACGAATGGGTCGAAATCAATAAAAGCCTAACCAACTATCCTTTGAAAGGGTATGGAAACTATTGGCTAAGCGCAACAAAGACTCAACCTACGAAGGTTTCATCGGGTACAAGAACAAGAAAAGTTGTTCAAGGTGCGGCGAAGTTGTATAGAGGAGTGAGACAAAGACATTGGGGCAAATGGGTTGCGGAGATTAGGCTTCCGAAGAACAGAACCCGTGTTTGGCTTGGCACATTTGAAACCGCCGAGAAAGCTGCAATGGCTTATGATACCGCAGCTTATATCTTGCGTGGCGAATACGCACACCTCAACTTTCCAAACCTAAAACATCAGCTAAAAACCGGTTCCTTGTGTCGTATGATCGCCTCGCTTTTGGAGTCTAAGATTCAACAAATCTCTTCTTCCCAAGTAGTAAGTTCAAGCAACTCTCCTCCTCCTCCTCCTCCTCCTCTCATAGTGGAAAAATCGGAGTCGAAGAATCAAATGAAGATGGAGTACCCAAGAGAAGTAGTGATGATGAAGAAACAAAAGATCCATAAGGAAGTGATGGAAGGAGATGGTGTACAATTAAGTAGGATGCCTTCTTTGGATATTGATCTTATTTGGGATGCTCTTTCACTCCCACACTCATCATCATCTTGACTTTTATCAAATTTTATTCTCACAAGTTTAAATCTTTTTTTTTATATAAAAAAGTTTTCCCTTAAAGAAAGATTCACATTTTGATGCTAAGCTTTCATTAATGGTTTTCTAATTAAGGTTGAACAACATTGTGTTTCTTATTACAGCCACATAATTAAATGGTTCTACTTTTTTGTTGTTGTTGTTGTTGTTGTTGTTTTCTCTAATAGAGACTTTTATTTGTTCTTTTCTTTTGCGGTTATAGTAGTAACCATACAATAATAAGAACAAAAGTGTTTCTTTTTTATTGAGAGAAATTGTAATTTAAAAGTTCTTTGCACCAACTTCAACTTATAAATCCAATATGTTAATTATAATATTTCCTACATTCGGAATTTAAATAATAAAAAAGGTCAATAGAGAATGTAAGAAGTGTAAAGGGCAGGTATTTATGTTTTGTCCTTTGAATTTTTAAACGTAAAATGTTTAGATTCCACAAAACGACACCGTTTAAAGAGTACACAATGTTTTTTTTTTGTCAATGAAAACAAAAGAGATCTTAATTCTCTAGCAAAGACCAAAAATTGAGAGTACATAGATGCCGTGTTGTTATGTAGAGTAAATACATACCTTGTTGTTATAGTTCAAGCACTATGCAAGTCCAATGTCATTGACATAGCTTTTACCTGCAAAACAAAAGTTAAAAATACAAACAAAGCATCACCATACAAGTGTTTAAAGACCAAACCAAACCACCTTTAGAAACTAACTATCATTTAACAAGAAGATATTTTCGCGCCTCACCATTGTTGTGGATGAAGAAGGGCTTGAAGAAGAGTCGAGAGTTCCGGATCTTCTTGCCTCCCAAAACCTGCTTGTTTTGTCTCCACGACGATGCACCTGCGACTTGCTATGTTCCTTTGAAGAGAAACTGAGATTCTCTCTTCCCTTTTGTACGGCTCTCAAGCGACCTCTCAGCAAACCAACTTCACTCTCTAATTTCAGTCTTTCGTAGTCAAAAGCCGACATTGAGTTTCTCCGCATATTGGTAGACATGTTCCTTTGTCCTTGTGGACATGCCATTGGAAGCAAGTAGCTTGTATCTGAAACACTTTGCGACCTGTCCAGTTTCAGATCAGGACCAAAATGGTCAGAAGGAAAATCTTCATCAGTCACTACATGGATATCATGTACACGGCAATCAATGTCGTCTGGGTCCTCACTAAGATTCTTGGAAGCAGAGATGTTGCTAGATCTCGATATTGGTTCTTGAAAACAATTGCCCTCTTCTGTTTCTTTCGGTTCTACATCAATCACAACTCCGTCACTTCTTATCTGATCTTGGTCTACCTTATTTTCCTTTTCATTACCATAATCTTCAGGAAGCACGGTCTCGTGAAAATGATTGTCCATGTGATTAGCGAAGATCTCGAATCCAGAAGAGACATCCACAGTCTCCATGTCATCCAATGGTCCAATCCTCTGGTGTGGTGTTTGTGACCCTTTGATTTGAACGGGCTTTGAATCCGGCGTGTTGGGCAGAATTTGCTCATTCTCAAGAAACAATTGCCTATAGGTATCGACTTCTTTCTTCAAGAAATGTTTCTCCTTCTCCCTCCTCAGTAAAATCTCTTTGAGAAGGCTCATCTCTTCCGCGTCAAAAGCAGATTTTTCTTCAATCATCCGCTGGTACTGCCTTGCTTCCATTTCAATACACGCTTTCTCCTCTTGTAACCTCAGTATCATACCAAGAGCCTCGTCTGCGGCACTAGCGGCTGCATTTCTCTCTTTCTCGAGTTCAATAGCTAACGCAGCACGCGCAGCTCGTTCTTCCCCTACCACTCGTTCTAGAATCTCGATCGGCTTATATGTTAGACCCACAGGGGAACTACATGTACCTTCTCCAGCCCACGAAAATGTCCTTTCCGGTTGTTTGTTATGATCATCGGCTTCACATTTAACCGAACTTAGTGACACACTTTTCCTCAACGAAACCTCCTCAAACGCTTCTTCTTCGCCTTCTACATTATCATAACATGTATCAAAATAACTAACAACGAGAATCAAGACTCGACAAAAAAATATGATATTAAACTATAGGCTAACTACTAACCTTTTGAGTTCACAAGAAGAGTATCGTTGTCTTCAACATGGTTCAAATACTCTTGATTCTTATGTCCTAAACTACTTTGGCGATGTTTCTTGAGGCCGTACGTAGGAGGAGACCTATGGAAGCTAAGCCGCTTACTCTTGATTCTAAAACCACCCTTCTTCATACTCTGCGAGTTTAAAAGATCAAACCCTGAAGCATTCTTCTCAGCCCATGAATCCATCATTAAAGGAGTACTCGTAGATACTTCCCGTTCCAAATCAACGTGCCTACGCTCTCCTTCTCCTTTCCTTTTCTTTCCCACACCGACATTAGCTTCTTTACACGGCAGAATCGAATCGAAAGGTGTGCTGTTTCTAACAGATGTTTGCACAGAAGAGATATTTTCCAAAGGGAAGTTCACAAGAGTCTCTTGGAAACACTTGTTCTTACGGCTGAATAAACCGTCACAAGGGCACGGGAGGCTCGAACCGAACAAACCGAGGATTTTCGTTGTTGAATAAACGAGAGATGATGCGCAGAGAAGCAAGAAAGCTATAGAGAGATCAACAAAAGCAGACACTAAACCTTGAAATGTCCATGATATTACCTCCTTGCAACGCATTTTTTTCCGAAAAATTCACACCTGAAAGCAGACAAAACTCTACATAGATTCAGACAATATTTTTACAAAAAGACAAAGTCAATAATTAGAGGAAATTGTTAGGACTCACTTATTATTATCATTTGATTCATATATATGGATAATACAAGATCTAGCAAAAATTTGAACACTAAATCTCTTACTATATATATATATATATTAAAAATTCCGACAATAACCTAAGATTCGAACCAAATGAAAATTATATTTGTCGATTCTATTGCGATTTTCCTTTGGTTATTTTCCCGAGAAAATGGAGAAAGCAGAGCGAGAAAACTCACCGAGTGTATTGTTTTGACCACAGAGAAACTGTTTGAGATTTTGATTGATTCCGTAAGCGAATAAGAAAATGAAAAACTCCAATCAGTGAAGAAGAAGAAGAAGAAGAAGGGAGAAGCAGAAACGTAAAATCTTTCTCTGCCGTTTTTTTTCTTTTCCTTTGTTCAAAAATCAAAAAACCTTTCTAATTTTTTTTATTTTTTTTTTAATTTTCAAAACTTCGGTGGCATAATCAAAAGGTAGGAGTGTACTGATACGACGGCGTTTCGTACGCCGACCTTTTCTTGAGATTTGTGTTTTTTTGTTGATCAAAAGAAAAAGAAAATTACACGTATAAAATTGTTTGTGCGTGTCTATTTTCGCAAGTGTGGCTGTGTGGGTCAATGTATTTTAAAACATTTTTACATTTATGTCGAAGATCCAATCTAATAGCGTGAGGAGAAGTTAGGAAAAATTGTAAAAAAAGCAAAGGTTTAGATATTTCGCAATAAAAAAGATTTTATCCTTTGTTTACATGGAAAAACGGCCAATTGCTACATGAACTAATAACATCGTGCGGATTAGTACACAAACTTTTCGATCATGCCAATTTATACTTAAACTACATATAATTTTGAATTTCTTACATCAACTAACAAAATGTGTCTAATTACTGCATTGACCGTTACCCGCTAGTCAAACCGTTAAATTTCGATACGAAATTAATATTCTTCTTTAGATATATATATTTTAGTTTGTGTTAATTACAAAAATAAACAATATAGTCTAGTGGGAGGTTGCTTCAATGTTCTTCGTTGAACCTGGATTCGAATCCACCCGATGTATCTTTTTTAAGGATAAAAATTTCAAAATAGGGGAATCGAACCCTGGTTTCTTGAAGTAGGGAACCTTTACAAACTTTAAATTGCCACTGAGATAAACGATTTTTATTGTTCATGTGTCTATTATAGATCTATATAGCGTTATATACAATATTTTATAAGTTTTATATAATTTTGTATTCATTTAAATAAAACAAAATATATATTTTTAATATTACTATTAAAATTTTGAATTACAAATTTTGAATTTTATTTAAAACTAATAGAAACTTTTTTTTTGAAAATTAATAGAATATTAAATATTACTGTTTAAAAAAAGTTGAAATAGAAATGTATATTAATTCCAAAAACATAAGAGAATTAAAAATAAACAGAAATTTAAATTTTTTGAAAATTAATAAATATTTATATTAAATTTAATTTAAATTTTTTATTATTAAATTTCCTATTAATATAAATAATTTTGAAAAAATAAAAAAAATGAAATTTAAAAGTAGAATTCTTATGTAGAAGAATTGTATATATATTTAATGAAATAAAAAATCATGTATAATTTAATCTTTGATAAATATATATAAGAATTGTATATATATTAAAAATAGAACATTGTTATTTAAAGAACCATCTAGCTTAGTGGTTATTTATGGTGGCTAAGGTAGTTCTCCCTTTATGTAACCCGGGTTCGATACCCGTCGTAATCTTTTAAAAATATTTTAAAAGGATCAAATGGGGTTTCGAACCCAAACCCAGGTTGGAGTAAAAGCAATAGTAGGCACCTTACCACTGTGCCACCTCGTTTTATTTTCTTTTGACACGAACACAAATATATGTAGTTAAATAAAAATATTAATCTATATATCCACACTTAACGGTTTGACTAACAGAATAACGGTCAATGCATTAATTAGACACATTTTGTTAATTAATGTAGGAAATTCAAAATTGAATATAGTTTAAGTATAAATTGACATGATTGAAAAGTTCGTGTAGTAATTCGCACGGTGATCTTAGTTCATGCAGCAATCAGCCGTTTTCCCTTGTTTACATAGAAATATATTTTAAATTTTAATAAAAAAATTATAATAAATTATAACGAATATTTACTATTCATAAATAATATGTATATTTACCTATATTCTCATATATTGTTAAATTTGGACACATATATATAAAAGTTAATTTACAAATAAGATTTTAACATATGTCAAAAAGTATAACTATTTTAAGAAATATAAAACGACTATAGTAAACATCTATAAATTAGTAATGTTAAGTTGTTAACTACAATATATCACAAATTTTATAGTGAGTATTATTAGAGGAATTCACAAAACTACACCCTTTATCCCTTTTTTATAAAACTCTACCTAATTCATTTTTTTCACATATTTACACATTTTCAAAATTTTAAAAGTTTGATTTACCCTTTCAAAAATTACCAAAATTAAAATATTTTCATTTGTGTTCGCTAATTAGTGTTTAGGGTATAGTATTAAGGGGGTAGAATTGTGTGGGTAGGATTTATTTGGATTTAATTTTTAGTGTTTAGGTGTAGTTTTGTGAAGTGAATTTGAAATGGTGTAGTTTTATAATTCTCCCGTATTATTATTATTATATAATAGATAAATGATGAATTAGTTATATGGACATGGATAAACCAAAAAATAGTTTTCGGACACTAATTCAATAAACTTTAGTTATGACAACTATATTTTGTAGTGGTGTTCCGATTTTGCCACTATCGATCTCAAATGTGAAAATGGAGGCAGGGGACAAAGTACTATTTGTGGAGATATTGTGTAAGAGATCAATATCTTGGCAGGAGAAAAAGATTCTTGCAGGAGAGGAAGATATGTTCATCGAACATTTAATGTTGATTTTGAGCGGTAACTTATCCTCTAATAAAGATATTATCGGTTGACAGTGAATTATAGAAATATTATTAAGTTACATCATAGGATTTACTTAACAAGAGAAGTTGAGTTTAACATTATATATATGAGCTAATAGAAATACAATTATTGGTACGAAAGAAAGAAACTTCTAAACGTCATTAAAGAATAAAAAACAAGAACAACACCATTAAAAACACAAATCATTTCGAGACATTTAAAGATAAATTACTTGGAACAATAACTGAAGAAATATATGAGGTAATTGATTTATGGTTTTTAATTGTATTCATTTAGATCATATGAAACATATGCTAATATGTATTTTAGCGTATACTATTTGGATACCGATAACTAATATGTTAGCTGATAATACTGCATGCTTAACAATAACGTTTACGGTGAAAGTATGTAGAACCCATTGGATGAAAGATGTTGATGGTTGTTTAATCATGTGGTGGAAGTGGCAAATAATGTTGTTGAAGTTAAGCTCAAGGAATCAACAATATTTTGGGAGGCGGCTAACATAATCAAAAGAGAGTACAAACTTCAAGCAATCGACTCTCGAAATGGTCATCATGAATCTTAAGACCCGATTGGAATAAAGCAAGGCCAATATACATCGTTGATGACGGCCAATATACATCGTTGATGACGATGGTATGAGTTTGTTTATGCCGATAAGGGCGGACTTAGAAGATATGTAACCTCAACATGTAACATATAAAATAATATGTAAGAATTACAATAACCAATAACATCAACATATGCATACACTAAAACACTAATATATGCGTACACTATAACACCAAGCAATTCTTCATCATAAGCAATATTCTTATTGGGATGTTGAGGAATAACCATCTGATACATCAATTGTTACCGCAAAACGTTGATAAGTTGCCAGTTAGGGGATAAATAATAATATATATGATAACAATCTTACAGAATAACAATCCAGTTACGAAATATGTTGGACATTGTAGAGAATATGTTACATCGTAAGCATATATAACTAATACACAACTACAAGAATCAACGAATACGATTATACTAGAAAACATTGGTTCGACTTAAGATCTCGATCTAAATCGGAATCAACTATTGAAAAGTACTAATTAATTTGAATCCAATTATAATATATACAAAAAACGTTACAAATCATCACAATTACACTTTACTAGCATTATCCCCAAAATCGATAGGGTTACAACGAAAGCAGAGATATTAATTCGAAACTCTAAGTAATACATGGAAAAAACAAAAAAGATTTTGTGAAATCACACAAAATTTGCTTAAAAATAATACGTGATATAAGTTCGATTATTTTGTTTCTCTCCTTTGTATCGGCGACTATCTCTCAACAATTGTACGACGCGATAATGGTGAAACATAATGAAATACAAATTAAAGAAAGCAAAATAAAAATCAAAGAAAGCGAAGCTTCAGTTTCTCTTTAACAATGTCAACTACGATGGAGTTTTGGAAGAGAGAGATAAAAATAGAATAATAAAAGACAATAAAATTTTATAAAAAACAAATCTCCCAAATATCTCTGACATGTCAGTTCAAAAACGTAGATCAAATATAGGGTATATTTGTCAAAAACGTTATAAATAGTGCACGCTACAGTACCATTTTTTGGGGACCTAATTAACTATTTATTGGTGTCCATCTAGTGCAATTATCCATAGATAAATGACAACAAATATCAATTTGGTGTTTTCATTAACTTTTAAAAAGTACTAGTTTATCAAATATTAATTTATAGATGTTTGTTGTATATATTTTGAAATTCTAAAATAAGCGAATTATGAACGAATTGAAAAAATACACATATACTTCCTTTGTTGCTTTTTGTTTGATTTTATAAGTTTTAACACAAATTAAAGAAAACACATAAATGATAGAGATAATTTCACTCTCACACAATTTTTAAATCCCTAATTACATTTTGACACACTTTTTGATATTGATACACTTTTTTATATAAATTTTTTTATTGCTATTTAATTAAAAAAAACATACACTAAGTTGCAACTAAATTCTAATTTTTTGTTATTCTTTGCTAACACAAATACCATACAAATTAACGGTAGAATGTTTAGGGATTGTACAATCTCGGGTGGATTTAAGTTTAATGTTCATGTTTAATGTTAGGGTTTAATTTTTTGGGTTTAGGGTTACACACCATCCACATAACTCTATCCACCATCATATGTTCAACCCTCAAACTATAAACTCAATTCCACCACAATTTATTACCCTTTATCCATGTAAAACCATCTACCATCCACCAACATTTATACAACTCTCAAACCCTAAAAAACTAAAAACATAATTGTGGAATCATACAAAAACCAATCGAAATTATTGTCCATAAATTTTGATCTACATGTACCATTTATGTATTAATTAGATTTGATTTAAGATTTAGTATAAAATGTGGTAGGATTTCATGGATACGGTTGATTTGGACTTAATTTTCAGTATTTATGTATAGTTTTGTAAAATGAAATAAAATTTAAAAGGTATAATTTTGTAGTTTTCCAAATTTTAAATTCATGTTTCTCTTTCACAAAACTACACCTTTTGAATTGTATTTCAAAAAACTACTCCTAAACATTCAAATTAAATCCAAATAAATCTTATCTACACAATTTTACCATTTAATACTATAACCTAAACACTAATTATCGAACCCCAATAAAAATATTTTAGTTATGGTAACGTTTTAAAGGATAAATCAACCATTTAAAATTTTGAAAGGATGTAAATATGTAAACATATTGAATTAGGTGTAGTTTCGTGAATGAAGGTTGAAAGATTATAGTTTTGTGAATTACTCTAGTTTAATTTAAAATGTATTATTTTTTAAAAACATATTTTTGTCAACTTCTCAAGAATTATAAGTTTTTTGGATTTAATTTTAATTTTTAGGTGTAATTTTGTAAAAATAACTTTGAAATAGGGTAGTTTTATGAAATGTGATTTAAAAAGTGTAATTTTGTAATCTCCCGGCTTGGTGTGTTTTTAATTGAGTTTTCCTGAAAGGAATAATAAAAAGATGAAGCAAATGGAGACACACCGTCTCTCAATAAATATGTACATAGAGGCTAAGACCAAGAGATTTGGTTTACAGAGTTTACAGAGTTTTAAGTTAAACATAACAACGTAGCAAATAACTTAAAAAACATGGTCTCTCACTGTATCTTTCATCCAATGCTGCTACCCGGCAAAACCCACCTAGATCCATGATCCATAACAACGCTATCCCCGTTTCCAAACACTCCCCGATGCCTCTTCTTCATCAGACCCGCCGAGACCGGGCTTCCCACAGTGCTGGAAGTCAGAGAGCTTTCTGCTGAACAGTTGTTCTTATGTTCTATTGCCACCGCAAGCTCGGATAAGGCCGGAATTGTTATCCTGGTTGTGTCGAATGGGCTTGTTGTTGTTATTGTTGTTGTAACTTGGCTTCCACCACTGGGGACCTTTATAGCTAGCTCTGAAAGCTCTTCTCTAGCCGCTTCTAGCCCGATGAAAGCAACTGCTTGCTCTTCTATAGCCTTGCAAGCTTTCTCTAGAATCGATTGTAGGTATTTCCCTTGTGCCTCGATCCTTAGCTGGAGTAGCCTTTGCACCTGCGCATACTAATGAGAACCCCCATCATATGTAGAAAGAACCATGGCTCAGTACAACATTGTACGTGTTTCTCGGGTTTTGTTGGGACATTTAGTTGATCGAAACTAACCTCTAATTGCTCGTGTAGTCTTCTTTGAACTTCCATTTGCGCACGTAAAGCTTCAGTAACCTGGTAACTCCTGCATCACGAAATACATACATAGGAGAGTTCATACAATGGATACTGAAAACACAAATAGTTGGAACGGAGAGACCAGTTTGTAACCGTACTCGTTCTGTTCTTGCACAGCCATTCTTGAAGTTGAAGATGAACCTGTGTCCTGACTCTCCGCAACACAAGAAACTGCACAGAGAAGTTCATTGAAAGATATCATTCCACAGCTACATCAATGAAAACTAGATCCAAATACACGAATGTAAGATTAAGTGAATACCATCCTTAGAGTTATCAGTTGAATCTTTGCAAGATTGCCTCCCCATGCGGAATTTCTACCAAACCCGATCAAAACAAAAGAAAAACCGACAACAACATAGTAAAAAAACACTGAACTTTGTTCGGCAACGAATCAGCCAATGAAACCAAAGAGTTGTGGTGAGTGACATTATTATTAAAACCTGAAGATGAGACTTGAGGTGGTAGAGAGTGAGACCCTTCACACCCATTGTTCTCATTATTGTCTTTGGTGTTGCTTCTGTTTATCAAACAAAGCAAGATATAGAGAATGTTACAAAGACTTAAGACATAAAAAAACTAAAAGTAGAAATCACAACACCTTGCAAATTGCAATCTAAGCTTTAAGGCCAAGATTAAACAGTATACACAACAAAAAGACTACACAATATTATAGTTCATAGATTTTTCAGCTAATAAGACATTGTTCAAGGTAACACAAAACCAAAGAACATGTAAAATCTGTAAACTAATAATCCCAAAAACCCCTTTTTATCACAAACACAGAAACCTTAAAAAATCAAGCCAATAAACTACACATAGTCTCAAACAACATCTTCATCATACACAACAAGAAACACTACAAAACCTTTGTAATTCAATATATTCTTAAGCTAATAACACATTGTTCAAATCTGTAAACTAAATAAGCCTAAAAAAAACCCTTTCTTCTCACATAGAAACCTTTAAAAAATCAAAGCAAATAAACAACACACAGTGTCAAAGCAAATATCTTAAATCAGACATGGAAATGGATGAACTCACTGTCGGGTCCGCCGAGCTGAGTGACGGCGTCGACGAATCTGTCATGGAGCTCCGATGTCCAGCGAAGTCGTGGCTTCGGGTCAGTGGTTAGGACCAAACAAGCGTCGACGTGGAGGCTATTTCCGTCGTGATAGTCTCCGATGTTGCCATCTAGTGGAAGAGACGACCGAATCGCTGAGTACATTTCTCAGTTATTTGATTTTCTCGGCCTTATTTTTTTCTCGGGAAAGTGAAGGAAAATTTATGTTGATTTCGTCTTCTCGCTACGGACGTTCAACTCGGGTTTCGGTTCGGTTTCGGTTATGTTTTTTTGGGTTTTTTGATTTTTTCGGTTTATAAATAATCCTTACATATTTGAATCATATATATTTTGGTTTGGTTCATTTAGAATACTACCGGTTTTTCATTTGTTCGGTTTTATACTCAATATAATACGTTTAAATCTCCACAAAATAAAGGAAAAAATAAAAATAAGAAAATAAGTAAATTGAATAAAATAGGAACTATAAACTAATAGAATTCGAACTTCAAAAAATCTTGAAACGTGAAGTTAACATCAAAAAGAAAAAACATGAAACTAATAAAATTAAAAAAGTGTAAAAACGTAACTGCGTAAGCTTCAATATAAATAATCTTTGACGGTCGCATCTATCAAATATTAAAAACAAATAATTATGGTTTTTTATAATTAAAACTAAAATATATTTAGATTTTAATACATATGAATTATTTGTTATATCTTGTGTACTACAATAATATAAATCAATTATATTATGTTATTATATTTTATAATTAATCTGTTTTTTTCGGTTTTCTCGGTTTACTACCGAATCATATCCAAATCCTACGGTTTTTGATAAAAGACATTCATACGGTTTGTATGATGTATCCAAACCACCCCTATTCGGTTCGGTTTTGTTCGGTTTGATTTGTTCATTACCATTCCGATTTTGCCACATTGAACACCCTACTTCTCACAGTCAATACTCAATAGAGGTATGTCTGGGTCAGGTCGGATCGGGTCCGGTTGAAGGGTGGATATGCAAGATAGCGATGGGACGAGATGAAAGCGTGGACGGACGTTCCCGGTTTCATAAAAATACGCTTACTAATTTTTTTTGTTTTTTGTTAAAACACTTACTAATTGTTAAACAACACATATCAGTTAATAAAATTAAAATATTTTATTTACGTGTAAACATTAAAAAGTTACTTTAGATAATATAGAAAATTCACCCATGTATAACGCCATAAACAGTTTTTAATAAATTAAAATCTATGAATATTTGGTTATGATTAACTTTTTATATAGGATCAATTAAATATATGGTCACCGTAAACCTGTAAATTAATTTTCCGCTACTTAATACATTTTCTTTGGGTTTCGATTTCATCAATTTACAAATTGGACGATTTTGCTCCCACCTTATAACACACTAATATCGGCGGCAAGAGACAAAACATTTAATATTATGGAAATGTGTAAAAACCAATATATTATCAGAAATAACAAGTTTTTTAAGGAAAGAGGATTAAATGTTATGATTTTGTTATATATTTATTAGTAGTTAATATGTTATCAATAACAATTTAGTTAGTGCGAACCTAATTGATAGTGGTAATAATATTGTTACCGCTAATACGATACCTTTGTTTTTATAATTTAATTGTTAAGATAATATTTTATTTGTTATCACAAAATAATAAAAAATTTGTTTACTCAAATAAATATTGAAAATATGTTAAGTTATTGTGACAATAGTTATGTTACTTGATAATAATTATGATTACCACAATTATTTATGTGTATTGTAATAACTTAATTGATATCAATTAATTTATATATTATCTCAAAAGTTATGTGATAAAAATTTACTTATCGTGTATTCGTATTAAATCGTTATTTATATAATCTGTATTAGCTAACTTATAGATTAACATATTTAATTATCACGATAAACTTAATAGACATCGCTAACGTATATGTTATCATTGTATAAATTTTAAATCAAATTGTTATTCATACAACCTAATCAAACTAAAAAATGTGACAACAAGTGATTTTGTATATATTCCTTCTTAAATGGGTCGAGCAAATCAATGACCAGTCGCAACTTCTCGGTTTTGTGATAGACATTGACCCTATTAAAAATACACAAAATGTTAGCATGACAAGTTATTCACCATAAATTTGTATGGTAAAATACAATATAAAAGGTAACATGATTATCAAGTAAAAATCAAGTTAAAAAATGTAATGAACACACAAAGATGTATCAATCGCATAACAAATTTTGTATCAATCAATTCACTAACAAACTACTGAATACAAAGTATCCTCAAATTACCCACTAACAAAAAAATATAAATGGTAATGATATGTGAAAAGAACTAAGTGAAAAACATGCGAGAAAAATTTTACATTTTTGACAAAATCCTTATAAAAATACTCCTTACAAAAATTCTTGATTGGGTAGCTCAAGTACAACCATTTGTTGATATATATGTTGATATATACATTGTTAACATCAAACGTTTTTTACCATACAGTTAGAAGGTACTTTATATAAAAACGATAACAAACTTATCAACTAACGATTACGATACGAGTTATGTTCACCAGTGTAACATGTTCATTACCAACTACATAACTAAAAAAATCATAGAATAAGTTTAGGATAGAAACTTTGGTGGGAGTGATATCATAATCATAATGACTTCTCGATCTAAATAAAAAAAAAACAACTATTGTAAAAGTACTAATTAAATTGAAATTGATGAAGATATATACCAAAATCCTTAACACTAACAATTAAACAATACTCTCGTAACCTCCAAATCAACTAAAGTTACAACGAATACTGAGAAAATTGTTGAATAAATATGAAATCGATAACAAAACTATGAGAAGAGAGATATCTATCACACAAAAATTGGAAATAATGAGTAAACTACATGAGTAGATCTCATTAACATATACCTAAAATCGTCATTTACTCCAGTTTTAATTTTTATCATCGTCTCTTACTCTCAACAATTGAAGTAAATAAGTGATGACCGAACTTAGTTGGGACAAACAATGAAAGAAGAAGAGTAATTCACAAAACTATACCATTTCAACTTTTCTTTCACAAAACTACACCTAATTTAATATTTTCACATATTTACACCCTTTCAAAATTTTAAAAGCTTGATTTACCTTTAAAAAATTACCAAAATTAAAATCTTTTCATTTGGGTTCGCTAATTAGTGTTTAGGGTATAGTATTAAGGGGGTAGGATTGTGTGGATATGATTAATTTGGATTTAATTTTGAATGTTTAAGTGTAGTTTTGTGAAATAATTTTGAAATGGTGTAGTTTTGTGAAATAATTTTGAAATGGTGTAGTTTTGTGAAATGTAATTCAAATGATGTAGTTCTGTAATTCTCCCAAAGAAGAATCCAAAAAAGAGAAAGTTTGGAATTTTCTCTCAAAATGTGACTTCAAGAATTTTAGACGAGAGAAACAAGTTTATGAAATAAAAAATATAAAAAAAAGAAATATCCTCTGCCAGATATTTTTTAGTCAGTTGTGTCAGATAATATTTGATTTTAAAATTCAAATATACCAAGATATAGGGGCAAATAAGTCAATTCAAAGATGGATAAAAACTGTTACAGAAACATTTTTGAAGAGCTAATAAACAATTCTATGTGTCCATCTAATATAATAATCCTTTTATATATATAGTTTGATATAGTTTATGAAAGTCTACTTTATATTATTTGTACCATTCTAGATATAAGTATGTGAATTTAATATATATATATATATATATGAATGAACATATGTAACTTAAATATTACACAAATTAATGTTATTAATTTAACACTTCCTTCTTTTTTAAATGGGAGAATTACAAAATTACACATGTTGAATTACGTTTCACAATACTACACCTTTTAAAAATTTCTTCACAAAACTACATCTAAACACATAAAATTAAATCTAAATTAACCCTACCCACACAACCTTGCCCCTTAATCACTATACCCTAAACAATAATTAGCGAACCCAAATGAATTTTTTTAATTTCGGTAAAGTTTTAAATAGGTCCGGGCAATCGGGTTTCGGATCCACCCAATCGGGTTTCGGGTTTTTCGGTGTAAGGAAAAATAATCTCAATCGGTATATTTTTAAAAAATCGGTTCGGTCCGGTTCGGAGCTATTCGGGTTCGGGTCGGTTTTGTACTTCAATCAAAAATCCGATTAATACCGAATTACGCTTGGGTTATCATCGGTTCGGTTAATTTTTGAAGCCGAGGTACTAAAAGAACCGAACATAACTCGAAATAATCTGATATCTATTCTGGAACAGAATAAATCAGAGTTTAGTTCTGATGAGAAAGTCAGACTTGGAGCAGTAATAATTGTTCAAGGAGTCTTGTATGCTCCACTTCCTTCTCATCGTATCAAAGCAGATTTTTTGGAGAAGGCTTAAGATTTTGAAGAATTCTGCAATTATCCTTGGAGGAAATTTGCATACGATGCCCTGTTGAAGAGTGTTCAATCACTTTCTGTTCAAGCGTTATCGAGGACTCAGATCCAATTAGGTGGACTATCTATAACAATTCAATTATGGTTGCTTTCTTCAGTTGAGAAACCGGGCGGCTTGTTTGGCATTAGATCAAATGTGATGGAAGGCCCATTGTGTTTACGGTGGAAGAGAACATATAGTCCTCATCGTATCTGATGTTAACCAAGTTGAAAATGACAGCGAGGTAAACTAGTTTCTCTTAGCTTATAAGTTTTAGAAGTTTTTGTAAGTTCTGTGGATTTAGACTAGTCTTATAAGCTTTATAATATAATTTTAAAATTGTTTGATTTTCTTTGTTTAATGCGAGGTTTCGTCATATCTATTATTGGAGATCCAAGCTTGCATGAAGACTTGGTGGATGAACCTATTGACATGGAGTTTGAGAGAGTGATTCAACTAGTCAAAAAAGGGTTCAAGTTTACAAAGCAAGATTGGATCAACCTTTATATCCGGATCGATGAATCACATGTAGAACGTGTTATGCCATCATCATCATCTACAACTTCAGCTGGATTATTTGATGAAGAGAAACTTCAAAGAGTCAGCAATATGATGACTCTATTGGAAAAGAAAGTTGAACGAATTGAGATAATGTTGGAAATAAAGAAAGATGAAACAAAGGTAAAAATTGAAAAGAATTTCAATACATATTACATTGGATTATGTGTTGAAAAAGGAAAACTAATCGCAGGAAGAAGACAAAGAAGAAGACAAAGAAGAAGACGATGAGCAATTTGAGCATGAAACAGGAGCTGGTGAATAAACTCAGACAAGAGAAGGGGGAATGGATACAGAACAAGAAGGTGAATTTGTTTTTGAAATGTGTTTCTTATTTTATAAATACGAGTTTATAATATCATGTCACAAAGGTTTTTTTTTTCAAAAGATGAAGGTGCACAAGATAGAGGAGGTCAAAGAGAACAAGCAGGGGCTGGAGAAACTGGGGGAGAAGAAAAAGAAGGTTCTAGAAAAAGAGGAAAAATTTATTATTTTGTTATAAGTATTATAAGTATTATAAGAAGGGGATAGTTTTAATTGTTTTGTGTTGTGTTTTTCAATTTAATAAGATGAAGATTTGGAAGAAGACAAAACTGAGGGAGGACAAAAAGAACAAGAAGAGACTGAGGAAAAGGAACAAGAAGAGGCTCAGGAAAAAGAGCAAGAAGGGGTTGGACAAAGAGGTAAACTTGTTTTGTTATAAGTATTATAAGAAGGGGATAGTTTTAATTGTTTTGTTTTGTGTTTTTCAATTTCATAAAATAAAGATTTGGAAGAAGACCAAACTGAGGGAGGAGAAAAAGAAAAAGAAGACGCTGGAGAAAAAGAACAAGAAGGGGTTGGACAAGGAGGTAAAATTGTTTTGTTATACCTATTATAATGGTTGTATTGTTGTGTTATAAGTATTATAAGTATTATAAGAAGGGGATAGTTTTAATTGTTTTGTTTTGTGTTTTTCAATTTCACAAGATGAAGATGTGGAACAAGACAAAACTGCGGGGGGGGGGGCGAAAAAGAAAATGAAGAGACTGAAGAAGAAGTTCAAGGTGAAACTGTGGAAGAGAAAAAAGAAGAAGCGGAAACTGAAGAAAGAGGTAAAATTGTTTTGTTATACCTATTATAATGGTTGTATTGTTGTGTTATAAGTTTTATAAGAAGGGGATAGTTTTAATTGTTTTGTTTTGTGTTTTTCAATTTCACAAGATGAAGATGTGGAACAAGACAAAACTGGGGGGGGGGGCGAAAAAGAAAATGAAGAGACTGAAGAAAAAGTTCAAGGTGAAACTGTGGAAGAGAAAAAGAAGAAACGGAAACGGAAGAAAGAGGTAAAATTGTTTTGTCATACCTATTATAATGGTTGTATTGTTGTGTTATAAGTATTATAAGAAGAGGATAGTTTTAATTGTTTTGTTTTGTGTTTTTCAATTTCACAAGATGAAGATGTGGAACAAGACAAAACTGGGGGGGGGGGCGAAAAAGAAAATGAAGAGACTGAAGAAGAAGTTCAAGGTGAAACTGTGGAAGAGAAAAAAGAAGAAGCGTAAACTGAAGAAAGAGGTAAAATTGTTTTGTTATACCTATTATAATGGTTGTAATAGTTTTGTTTTATATTTTTTCAAATTCATAAAGATGAATATGTGAAAACAGTTGTTGTAGAAGAAGAAGAAAAAGTATGTGTGGATGTTAAAGAAGACACAGATTTAGGATCTCAACGCTCTGGTGAGTTCTACGGTGTTGTTGCGTTTATCTTTTAGATCTATTGTGAGGACATTTTTGAATCTGATTTTGTTAATGTAGGCCACCACCAAGAAACTTGTATGATCAACAAAGATGAAGCTCTACGAGCAAAAGAGAAAGCTGAAGATTTGATGAAAGAGTCAGATTTCATAAAAGCTCGTAAAGTAGCAATGAAAGCTCAGAAAATGGATAAAACATTGGATGAAATGGATCGCATGATGATGGTGTGTAATGTCCACTGTGCAGCTCTTGAGAAAATTGGTGAACTGACTGATTGGTACAAGATTCTACAAGTAGAGAAAGATGTAGACGACCAAACCATAAGTAAACAGTTGAAGAAGTTGTGCCTCAATTTACATCCAGACAAAAACAAGTTTCCTGGTGCTGAATCTGCTTTCAAAATCATCCTTGATGCTAAGAATTTTCTATTGAACAAAAAGAAAAGGAATGCATATGACTTGAAGCGCCAAATGTTTGAAGATGCTACCCGTTCAAGAGAAAGTCCCATTCAAAGATGATACCCATTCAGTGAGCCTTTCATTTTCAGACAAGATTTCCAATCAACAGAGAATCCATGGTTTAAAGTTTTTGAAGAGCATTATAATGAAAATTGTTCTACATATAACTCTGAAGAAACAAGTGATCGGAAGAGAAAAACAAGAGACAAAAAGTAAGACAGATTTAATGAAATTATAACTTGTTTTACATAGAATGCTTGTTTAGAAAGACATATTTTTGATTTCAGGTGGATGCGCAAGAAAAGAAGAAGACGAAAATCGATGCCAACTCTCCATCTGTTATCATTGATGACATATTAACAGATCTTGCATCTCAACAAGATGTTGAAGGTCCACTTTCAAACAGGGATCTTAAAAGAAAGTTTGAATCTGGTGGTCCGCATCCAATTTTTGATCCTTCAACTTAGGAAGATAAACTGTCCTAGATTCTTCCCAAACAATAGGGTTGCAATTTATGATCAAGATTTTATTAAAATGGTCATTAATTGCCGAATAGGGTACGTTTTTGACAAGAACATTGAGCCATATGTTCGTGGAAAAACACCAACGCTCCCCGCCAAATCAAAAGAATGGGTCAAAGACATTGATGTCATCTATGCTCCACATTTCAACAAAGATCACTGGGTACTATTCAAATTTGTTTTGAAGGACAAAACAATGACAATGTGGGACGCTGCTTATATGGACGACATTGAAACTTATAAAAATGAAGCAGCGAAGTATGGACGAACTATGACGCGAATCATGAAAGAGTTTATCTGTCATAAATACATGAAAGGGATATCCCAGCTATTTATTATAACTCCTGAAAATTACCCGCAGGTTTGTTTCCTTTACAATTGTTATAAATTTTTATGTTATAAACAAAATACATGTTATGACAGTTATTTTCAAACAGGTTTTGAAGAAGAAGAGAAGTTCAGAAACAGGGCTTTGCGCGTTCAAAATCATTGAATGCCTTTCAAACGACATACAGGACATGTCAAAACTTTGTGATTCAAATATTCAGCGCTTAAGGATCAAGTTAGTCGTGGACATATTCACGGAATTGGAAAATGATTCCGTGACATCAAAAAGAAAAAGATAATGTCGCAAGTTTTAATGTTGTGAAGTTTATCTCTATTATTAATTAGTTCAGGTTCTCAGTTTAAATTAGAAATGTTGTGCTGTTATTTGTAAATGTTTAAAGCTATTTCTCTTTAAGGTTACCATTTATAACACTTATAAAGTTGTATAATAGGCGCTGATAGATTTGTGAAACTAAAACAAACCAAAAGCTTATAACCCTTATAACACTTATAACAATTAATAACTCGTATAAAATGGTAACCTTAAAGAGAAATAGGACCAATATATGTTATAAGTGTTATAAGTGTTATACGTGTTATAAGTGTTATAAGGGTTATAAGTGTTATAATATCTGAATCAATTTTAAGTCTTGCTAATAACACCTATAAATGTTATAAGTGTTATACGTGTTATAAAGGTTATAAGTGTGGTAAACTGTGCATACTTATAACTAAATAAAAAAACATATTCAAATGAAAAATCAAAATAGAGCATTAAAGATCAGGTTAAAGGGTTATAAATGTTATAAGTGTTATATGTGTTATAAGTGTTATAAGGGTTATAAGTGTTATAATATCTGAATCATCTGTAAGTCTTACTAATAACACCTATAACACGTATAAATGTTATAAGTGTTATACGTGTTATAAAGGTTATAAGTGTTATAATATTTAGAGGAATTGGGCTCAGTGTACATAAGTCTTTGTATAATTAGGTAAATGTTTTTATATTGTACAAGAGTTGTTTAATTACTAGTATAGCCTTACCCGAAAATATATTACTTTGCCTTCAAAAACAATAAACAATATTATAGAGATTTTATTCTGACACCAATATATCTTCTTGCCGTATTTCACATATTTGATATCTGCACACTGACGGATATGTCAGTTCATATCTTTGCTACATTTATGACAAAAACTGTTGCATATTTTATTACAATAAACTTTTTTCTTGGATATCTTGTTGTAATTGCAAATATCCTGTTGGATATCGGGACACTTATAACAGGTATAACTTTAGAAAAACATTCATGTGTGAAAATGTATATCATTAACAAAAAAAATTAAAGCTTATAACTCGTATCAATAAATAAAAATCATATTCAATGAAAACCAAATAAAACCGTTTATAACACTTATAACAAAAAATTACAAAGCATATTGTGTTTATAACACTTATAACAAAAACTGTTGCATTTATGAAGTATTAAATTAATCAAATATTATAAAAAAAGAGTTTAACTTCATGATGCCACAAACATGACTCACAAACAGAAGAAGTTTTCAAGTCATTGTTTTCACCATACTCGTGCCAATCACTATTCTCTACTATGAATTTTGTGGTTTTCCCATCGCACGCACAATTCTTTTGAACATAACTTCTTTTGAGATCTCCCATCACCGTTTTGCCACGCCAGAAAACATTTTCTCTAATCTCGTTCCGCAGTTTGACCAACTCTTCTAAAGTCTTTGACAACAACGGTTTCATTAAACCAGCCAAGATATTCAACCCTACATTGCTTCTTTCAAGAAAAAGTAAGATCATTCCGTAAACATACATTGCTTCTTTGTTTTTTTCTAGCAGCTTTTGCTAACGACTTGAGTCCATTCTCTTTCTTATTCTCTATAAAATAGTTGATAAATCCTTCGCGATACAAGGCTTCTGGATTTTCGCACCTTCGACATCTTTTGTGGAAGTTAGAGAATCTTTCGAGGTCATGATTCCAAGGGAAAAAAGGAATTTCTTGAAGGGAAAGTAGAGAAATAACGGATTTGTTATCACATATCCTTCGAAAAGATTTCGAAACTAGTCTAAGACTACGAATTGTTGAAAGAGAAGAACTTGCACAAATTGAAGAAATTGTTACGAGAACTTCTTCAGGTAAAGAATCAAGTTGAAGAAAAATATTTGCTTTCTTTTTTATCATCTTCACATCTGCATCACCGATTTGGCTCGATTTCCTCTTCAATGATTTAGAACTTCCTCCAACATCCATTTCAAAGAAAAATATTAAGAAGTTTAGAAAAATTAGAAGAAATGGTTTGTGAAGTAAGAGTTTGTGAAATAATAATTAGATATCTGTAAAAATAATTAAGAGATTGTGATATAAGAACAAAGGGAAAAACGCCAAAAAATTCCCGAACTTACAAAAAAATGCCATTAAATTCCCCAACTCAAGTTTGGACCATTTTATTCCTCAATTTTTTGTCGCGAAACAATTAAATCCCTATTAACGTTGACCAATCCAATTTATACCCAAATAAAGTCAATCGTTAAGTCTCTGTTAATTGCCGTTCACTCCTAAAACGACTACGTTTACTATTCAAAAGGAATTAAGAGTAAAAACATAAAACGATGATTTATTCCCCAAAAAACCCCAAATCAACAAACCCTAAATCTCAAATCATATTTCCCCTCTTCGATTTCTTCTCTTTTCATCTGCGATTTCTTCTCCTTCTCTCTGCGATTTCTTCTCTTTCTCTCTGCGATTTTCTTTCCTCTTTGTGTTTCTGCGATTTCTTCTTTCTTCCCTCTTTGATTTCTTCTTTGTTCACCTCTCTTCGATTACATGGCAGGGAGTAGGAAGAAAATGACCCCACCCTTCATCTCAAGCTTCATCACAACCTTCATCTCAAGCTCCACCACGGGTTTCATCTCAAGCTCCACCACAACCTCATGGATCTCATGTTTGATGTTTAAATTAAGTGTATGAACTTATGCTTCTGCTTATGCCTTTGTTTATTTGGTGTGTTTTTGCTTTTATGAACTTATGTATTAAGTACTTTAATACTTATTTAGTCTAATTTTGCTCGGTTATTTGGTTTAACATGTCAACACACACCAAAAACAACTTCAAAAATGTCAAAAACACACCAAAATATCCTTAATACATGTCAAAAACACACAAAAACAACTTCAAAAACATGTCAAAAACACACCAAAATAGCCTTAATACATGTCAAAACACACCAAAATAGCCTTAATACATGACAAAAACACAACAAAATAGCCTTAATATATGCCAAAAACACACCAATGGTGATTCCCATTACACACATAAGCACCATTACATCTTTCTTATACATTTCTTAACTTCTTTTTATAAGTTTGTACTTATAAAATCTTGGGTTCTTTCGGTTGGATTAAATTTGGTTTTTCATTGAGTCGGTTTGTTTGGTTTAAAAGATATCTAAAACATAAGTGAGTGTGTGGTTCCATTCTCTTTGGTTGTGCTGAATCTCTGGTCAATTTATCGGGACAATCTTTAACAAGATGCGCCACACTCCCGCACACTTTACAAGACCCGCCCTGTAAAAACAAAACCCATTAAGTATATTCTTATCTTATCGAAACCAAACCTCTGTGGTGAAAAAAGACTTTTAAAAGCATGGTACCATTGGGTAGACTCCATTCTTGTTTAGAGGGCAATTCTTGCTTATGTGTCCATGTTCCTTGCATATGAAACAACTCGCATATTTTGTTCCTCCTACAAAAGCATCAAAACACCATCTTTAAGCGCTTCATGATACTAAACGAATAGTAGTATACGAGAGAGAGACGATAAACGCAAAAGATCTTACCGTCTTCCATAGGACAAGGACAATGAGAAAGTGAATGGCCACTATCTTTCTTATACACTTCTTTTTAGAGTTAAGCTCATCGCAGATTTATGGGTGAACGATAAAAGAGAAGAAAAATGTGATTTCTAGGGTTCTTGGTCGAAATATTTGGGGATTTTGATTGATTTTAACAAAATATTAACTAACCCAAAACGCAGTCGTTTTAATACTTAACAACAGTTAACAGAAATTTAACGTCTTATTTTATTTGGGGATTAAATGAAATCGTCAACATTAATAGGGACTTAATTGTTCGATCACGATTTAAATTGGTTAAAGGAATGTAGGAAGTTTAATATTAAAATACACCTTTTGGGAAATTGTCATAAGTTGTTATGGGGAGTGGAAGGGTGTAATTTTCGTCATTGGGAAAAGTATAAGATAATATTAATGATTGCCTTTTGAATTTAAACAAGTTTGATATAAATGATTTTCATTTTGTTTTAAATACACCGTTTAGGGAAGTGGAAGTTAAATCGTTTTATCTTCCCAATATCATCTCTAATTATTACTAAAATAAATATTGGGAAGTTAAAACAATTTTTTGGGTCAAATCATTGTTTAAGTCATCAATGCAAAAAAGTAATGATTACTAGTTAAATCATAAATTGCATCGCTAGCATTAATTAATTTTTAAGATATCATCTCTAATTAATTACTAAAATAAGTAGTGGGAAGATATAACGATTTTTGGGTCAAATCATTGTTTATGTTATAAAATGCATGTGTAACAGTAGTAAAAAAACATCGCTCTAATTAATTTCCCTTTTTATATTCATTTATGAGATTCATTTATTAGACGTACAACTATTGGTAACATGAATTTATATAAAATACAAAAATCGAGGAAATTAAATACATGGTGTATAAAAAACACTTATAGTACTTTAGCACTTATAAAACGTATAATACTTATAACACTTATAACATTATAGAGTTGATGAAGATCTTTGTCTTCTTAAATCTATAACATGTTCCTGCAAAATTAAAACAAAACCTGCAAAAATCCAATACAAAAAGAACAGACAATAACTAATAATCGATAAATTAATAAAAAGTTCGAAATATCCAAATAAAAAATTCAAAATATCCAAATAAAAAATTCAAAAGCAAGAGTTAAACAAAAAAGCAAGGTTCAACAAAAAGCAAACTTAAATAGCTAGAGTTCACCCATAAAGTTAATTTGAAAATGACCCCAATTGTATTTTTTTCACCGGGTTATGTTTCATATCTTCCTTAATCTCCTTCTTCTCCTCTTCAAGGGTTTGGATATGAGCTTTGATGTCAAAATCAGAGTCCGTCCTAATTTCTTCAAGGACTTCAAGTTGCCCATCTATAGAGTACAACTGCACCTCTAACGAATTATAAAATTCTAGAGAATCCTTCTCCTCTTTCAACATTCGAAGAAGTGCGGTATAACGTTCCTTTGTCTCTATTTTCGCTTTGTGCACTGCTGTTTGAATTATCTCTTCAACTTTTTTAGGATCCATCTTTGCGAATGACAAGATAGAAAGATGAGTTAAGTAAATAGTGAGCTCAGTACATAATGAGTTAAGTAGATAATTAATAGAAAGATGAAAATAAAAAAAACTTTAACTTATGTGAAAAAGATTCAGATCTACTTATGAGAGGCGGGAGTGAAAATGTTGAGTGAACAGAAGCTCTGTATTGTTATTTAAATGAGAATAACTAGGGTTTACTAGGGAATTAGATCTGCTAGGACAAGGTGTATGTTATTATCGTAAACCATACATGTACACGTGGAAAGTAAAATACAGAGAGAGAGTGAGCTAATGAAAAGTAAAAGACGGAGAGAGAATAAGACAAATTACATGTACACGTGGAAAGTAAAATACAGAGAGAGAGTGAGCTAATGGAAAGTAAAAGACAGAGAGATAATATGACAAATTACATGTACACGTGGAAAGTAAAATACAGAGAGAGAGTGAGCTAATGGAAAGTAAAAGAATGAGAGAGAATATGACAAATTAAATGTTACGAATGGTCAAACAAATCAAATTGCAGATAAACAAATCAAATTGCAGATAAACAAATCAAATTGCAGATAAACAAATCAAATTGCAGATACACATCTACCACATTGGAAAGAGTAAAAAGATAGGAAGATATCATCTCTAATTATTTCTAAATAAATATTGGGAAGATAAAATGATTTTTGGGACAAAACATTGTTTATGTCCTCTATGCTATAGTAACGATTACTAGTTAACTAGTAATAAATTGCATGTGTAACACTTGTAAAAAACATCGTTCTCATAAAATTTTTTATATTCATTTATTAGATGTACAACTATTCTCTAACCTATATCAAATACAAAAACCGAGGAAATTAAATACATGGTGTATAAAAAACACTTATAGTACTTTAGCATTTATAATACTTATAACACTTATAACATTATAGAGTTGATGAAGATCTTTGTCTTCTTAAATCTGTAACCTGTTCCTGGAAAATTAAAACAAAACCTGCAAAAAATCCAATACAAAAAGAACAGACAATAACTAATAATCGATAAACTGAAAGAAAAATTAATAAAAAGTTCAAAATATCCAAATAAAAAGTTCAAAATATCCAAAATAAAAAATTCAAAAGCATGAGTTAAACAAAAAAAAAAGGTTCAACAAAAGCTAGAGTTCAATACAGAAACTCAATTTCAAAAGGTTCCCAATTGTATTTTTTCACCGGGTTCTGTTTCATGTTTTCCATAATCTCCTTCTTCTCCTCTTCAAGGGTTTGGATATGAGCTTTGATGTCGAAATCAGAGTCCGTCCTAATTTCTTCAAGGACTTCAATTTGCCATCTATAGAGTACAACTCCACCTCTAACGAATTATAAAATTCTAGAGAATCCTTCTCCTCTTTCAACATTCGAAGGAGTGCGATATAACGTTCCTTTGTCTCTTTTTTCGCTTCGAACACTGCTGATTCAATCATCTCTTCAACTTTTTCAGGATCCATCTTTGCGAATAACAAGATAGAAAGATGATATCAGTAAATAATGAGCTAAGTAGATAATTAATAGAAAGATGAAAATAAAAAAACTTACCTTATGTGAAAAAGATTTAGATCTACTTATGAGAGGCGGGAGTGAAAATGTTGAGTGAAAAGAAGCTCTGTATTGTTATTTAAATGAGAATAACTAGGGTTTACTAGGGAATGAGATATGCTAGGACTAGGTGTATGTTATTATCGTAAACCATACATGTACACGTGTAAAGTAAAAGACGGAGGGAGAATAGGGAAACATACATGTACACGTGGAAAGTAAAAAGTGGAGAGAGAGTGAGCTAATGAAAAGTAAAAAACGGAGAGGGAATTGGGCAACATATACATGTACGGGTGGAAAGTAAAAGACAGAGATATAAATAGGGCAACAAACATGTACACGTTGAAAGTAAAAGACAGTAAGCTAATGGAATATATAACATTTATTATAAGTGTTATAAGTGTTATAAGTGTTATAACATCTGAATCATTTGGAAGTCTTACTAGTGTCTTATGACAAGTCTTGCATTAAATAGGGCAACAAACATGTACACATTGAAAGTGGAATCCCGTTGAAAGTAAAAGACAATAAGCTAATGGAATATATAACATTTATTATAAGTGTTATAAGTGTTATAAGGCTTTATAAGTGTTATAAGGCTTTATAAGTGTTAAAACATCTGAATCATTTGAAAGTCTTACTAGTGTCGTATGACAAGTCTTGCACTAAATAGGGCAACAAACATGTACACGTAGAAAGTTCAATTTTACAAAAAAGGTTCAGTAAGCTAATGGAATATATAACATTTATTATAAGTGTTATAAGTGTTATAAGGCTTATAAGTGTTAAAACATCTGAATCATTTGGAAGTCTTACTAGTGTCGTATGACAAGTCTTGCACTAAATAGGGCAACAAACATGTACACGTGGAAAGTAAAAGACAGTAAGCTAATGAAATTTATAACATTTATTATAAGTACTATAAGTGTTATAAGTGTTATAACATTTGAATCATTTGAAAGTCTTACTAGTATCTTATGAAAAGTCTTGCATTAAAAATTGTATGAATGATGAAAATAAATCAAATTGCAGCTACATAACTAGTCTTGTTGTGACCGACTTTGCCACATCTACCACATTTGTATGATTTCCTCGAGCTTCCAGATCTATAAAATGTCTCCCACATTGATGGAGCACGATTTTTCTTTGGCCGTCCACTAGGAATCCGAGTTATTGGAGGTAAACATATAAAACTAGATACATGTTGGAATCTCCCAGAATGTTGTATCACCAAGTGGGTAAATGCTTTCTGAACAAGCTTCAATCCACCTGCAAAAGGTGAAAGAATTAAAGCAACAATGAATATATGTATAAACAACATTATGAATATTATAATATGAAAACATTTACCTTTCATTTAAGTAATACTCTGAAACAAAAGTGTTTTCGTTCAGGTTCACATGTTTAGCTGCTGCAATTGCATGAGAACAAGGGATCTTCTCAACATCAAATACAAAACACGTACATTGTCTTGTCTCTAAGTTGACTTGATGATACCTGAGATCTCCTTTTACTTCAAACTCAAACTGATTCACTTGAGTTACCTTAAACCAACGTGAATGATTATCATATGCGACCTTCGACTTCTTTCCAACCTCAATAGTGGTAAGGTGCATGTGATTGGCACCTGTAGATTATTATAAGAATTATAAAGTATAGGCAGAAACTAGGTTGTAATAAGAAGGAAATAGTAGTTATAATAACTATAATATATAACCCTAGATATTAGATGATATAGTTGGATTAAACGGATAACTAACCTTTTTCTCGTCGTTCAAGAAACCATCTAGTGAGTGTGGATCTGATTGTCTTGATATGTTGTATATTTTGCATGTTTTTACATTGATTTATGCATTAGAACAAACACATTTAGGTTGCATTTAATGTCATATAGGTTGCATTTGTGTTTGTTCATGTGTTTTCGAGTCCAAGAGTGCCAAAGTGACAAAAAGGCGAGGAAAAAGAGCTTAAAGTGGCAAAAACGACCATATCGGTGACTTGTACCGATTAGCTGTGGTCGAGACGCGAATAAAAGGCAAAGAAGAGGCAAAGAAGGTCATATCGACCTATGGTATCGACCAACAACTGGTCGATATTGGGAGGAAACTCATACGACCTATGGTATCGATGGAGTTTGGTCGATATTGAAGACAGACGAAAAGCTTCAGAAATACACTCGTTCAAGACGTTTCCACCGTTGGATCTTTATGAAATTTTACCACAAGATAGCCACGGATGTTAGCTTTCATTTGGAGGTGGTTAGAGATGCTTTCAACGGTTAGATCTAAAGTTATTCCAGTTTTACTGACAACGGGTCAATCTGCTGCGGAATACCGATTTGTCGTATCGGCCAAATCTAGTCGATATCGACCAAGTGTATCGACCAGATTCTGGTCGATATTGGCTGCGAAAAAACAAAGGAAAAAAGGCCCAAGACGTTTCCTAAAGGCCCAAGACGTTTTTTTATTGAATTTTTAGGTTTTAGAGACTGTTTTGTTGAGCCGACGGGGAGTTTCTTGTTCAGTTTTTGGTTCTTGATAACTTTTGTTCTTGTTTTAGATTGGAGATTGTTTTGTTATTGCTTGGAGTTTTGGAAGCATAAGGATTCCTATAAACCTTGATTTCATTGATAAACAGAGTTTCTTCTACCCTTAATCTCTTGATTTATTTTATGCTTTTCTTAACTATGATTGCTTTGATTTTCATTATGTTTAGTGAGTAATTTCCCTTAGGCAATTAGGTTGGGGGAAAAGGGTGAATCAATATTAGGATTGTTAAATGTCTTGTTCTTAAACTTTACAAAACTTTAATTTAGGGTAACATTCTTAATGCTTTAGTTGAATTGGCCATTCAATTGATAGAAACCAGGAAGCTTCATCTTTGGGAAAAGTGTGGAGATTCCCGAACAATTACCCTAAAACTAAACCTAGCTTAACCGAGGAATCTGTGTTAATAAGTTTAGTGGTTAAATTGAATTGAGCTTAACGTTTTCTAAAATTTAAACTATCCAAGGTATTGTTTTAGTTTAACTAATAGGAAAAGGATCATTACCACGGGAGTGGATTGATCTAATCAAACGTTTTCAAAACCTTAAAGTTATTTTTGTTAAAAGACATTTAGAAATCTGAAAGTTTGATCACCCGTTAAAGTACCCCGACCTGGTTGTTTAGCTTTTTATTAATCTTTTAAAACTCTTAATTTTCGTTTTCTTTTATTGATTACACGGTTACAAAACATTCAACAAACAACTCTTTAACTTGCTTGGACTAAGTGTAGTTTCTCATAAGTTCTAATATATTGATTGCTCCTGATTCGGATTGACACCTTATATACTACATAAGACATTCGAAATAACGAGTGTAAAATCTCGTTTATCAGTTCTCCGATCACAGTCGATCCCTCGCTGAAACGAATCGAATGATGAAATCGATCCCCAATTATCGCGCGGCGTATCTCCGGTGAGATCCTTGCCGTGAAACAAAGCTTGAAGCCGATCGAAGTAGTTCTGCAACCTCCGTTCGTTTTCCGCCATGATTCCGAGGACGTGTGGCTCTGATACCTTTGATGAAGGAAAACCGTCGTTCGTCGTCGACGACGGAATCGGAAAATCTCCGGTGAGATTTCTAGAAAGAAACTAGAGAAGAAACTAAAATTTAACAAATGATTTTTCTTATTATTTTTATGATTTAGTTACAATCCACTTATATAGGTTTTACTAAAATCATATAAAAGCTTCCTCTTCCAACTATATCGCTTATCTTTTGAATATACCACTCCTCCTTTATTTACTTATACCACCTTTCCACTATACCAATTTCACTATAACATGTCTCTCTCTTCCTCTTCTTCCCTGATTTCGCCGCCGGTGAAGAGTGATTCTCTTTGGGTTTCTCAGAAGGAGATTTGGTAGTCTTATCGGAAGGAAACTCGAGGGGTTTTGTGAGCTCGTGGCGTTCTCAAATATTGATTCATACCTCAACAAAAAAAACTCGTTTAATTCATACACGGATTCTTAATTTTGTTTTAATTATACACCAACTAATAAAAAACGTTTAATCCACGGATTGACAATAACTCCGTTAGTCAACCGTTTAAAAACTGTTTAGTCAATTGTAATAGTTGGACTATTATATCGACAACCACATTTATATTACTAGGGGCGAAGCCCCGCGCAAGCGCGGGAAGTATGTGTATTTTAAATACGGTAACAAATATTTAATTAATGTTGAATCAATGAGAAAAGTTATGAGCTGAAGTAGGAGTGTGCAGTATTGTGACGACAAAAAGGGCTGATATCAAATGCTAACAATAGATGTATTTTATATTTGTTCTCCATTTGTAAGAGGCAGGTTTTAAATTGTGATAGTTTCTAATACTGTTGATGAAAATTTAAATTGGTGAACATATAGGGTGACAATTTTTTTATTTTTAAAGTTTGAATAATTGTTAGAAAATTTTAAAGTGAAACTTGTTCATAAATATAGACTGAGAAACATATGCACCCTAAAGAGTGAATACATTTCTATTTGTATATGCGAAAAGAAAACAGAAAACAGAGAACAAACTGAATACTTTAAAGAAAAAAGCGTTGTCATTAAAAAAACAAAAAGATACGCAAGAACACAGACTTGACTTCAGGGTGGGTTCAAAGTTTTAGTCACCTGAGATATCAGGTTTAATGAAAGGAAGATAAAAGTAAACAAAGCAAAGCCAAACGACCACTATTAAGATAATAGCACATTCCATGGCAAGGAGGACAAAAAATATCAAAGAAAGATATATTCGGTTAAGTTTGATACTTAGATGAAGAATTATGATAATGTTAGTGATAAGGCAACACACACTTGCTCATCTTTTCTTACTTATTTCAAATATAAAGAATGTTTGAGTTACCACTAAACAACAACTTATTAGAGAAACCAATGGTGCTCATAGAACCAATTAAAGTTTACAAATTTCAAGACTTAACCTCCAAAAAGTTCGAGATTAACAAGTGGTGACAAACATGACGGATTGTGTCCTATCACCCGACTTGAGGATGCCCCTAAAAACGGACGCAACATCATCCCACAAAGACAAGTAAACAACCACCTGATCGTTATGCCAATGATTGTCGTCAATTTCGATAAGACGTAATAATGCGTGATGCACTTAGTTTTCCTTTAAATAATTATTTTGAATTTAGTTATTACTAACTAAAACTAAATATTTGTAACTTTAGTATCAGAAATTGTATATTTACATAATTGCGAATAAGAATTATAAACCATGATAAGTTGAAAAATTACTTATAAAATACTTTTTTGAATTTCATTTCAGTTAAATGTACAAATCTAGAAAAATCCATCATTATTAGAAAAGCTAATAAAAAAGAGAATAGAGAATACTTCGACAGAATTTTGGTTAAAGACCCTTAAGTTGAAGATGACTTGAAGGGTTTTTCTATAAAAGTTCTTCCTAATTAATAGTATAGATATACACAATTCACTTATATTTATTTTACTTTGTTTTTTAAATATTGATTGTGACCATATGAATTGTAAGATGTTTCTAGTTTTTTTGTTTTTTTGTTTATACCGTATGTAAGATGTATTTATGATTAGTTTAAATAACTATTTAAAATTGATATATGTATCTATATATATATAGATATTTATAAATGTTAAAAAATACATTAAATATTTCTTTTTCGGATTTTATTTATGTTAATGAGTTTTATCAAAAATATTTTAGTGATGTTGTTTATATTTTTTTGACGTTTTATTTGAATTTTATTAGTATTAAATGGTTGTATTAATATTGTCAAAAATAGTTGTGTAAGAAAAATCCATCATTATAATAAAAGCTAATAAAAAAGAGAATATAGAATACTTTGACAGAGTTTTGGTCTAGGGCCTGAAGTTGTAGATGATTTGAAGAGTTTCTCTATTAAAGTTGTTCCCAATTAATAGTATAGATATACACAATTCACTTAAATTTATTTTAATTTGCTTTTTAAAATATTGATTGTTTCTAGTTTTCTTGTTTTTTTGTTTATATCGTTTGTAAGATTTATTTATGATTAGTGTTAATAGTTATTTAAAATTGATATATGTATCTATATATATAGATATTTTATAAATGTTAAAAATTAAATTAAATATTTCTTTTTCACATTTTATTAATATTAATGAGTTTTATCAAATATATTTCAGTTATGTTGTTTATATTATTTTGGGGTTTTATTTGAATTTTATTAGTATTAAATGATTGTATTAATGTTGTCAAAAAATAGTTGTGTAAGAAAAATCCATCATTATTAGAAAAACTAATAAAAAAGAGAGTAGAGAATATTTTGATCGAGTTTTGGTCAAGGGCCCTGAAGATGACTTGAAGGGTTTTTCTATAAAAATTATTCTCAAATAATAGTATAAATATACACGATTCACTTAAATTTATTTTAATTTGCTTTTTAAAATATTGATTGTTACCATATGAATTGTTATATGTTTATAGTTTTCTTGTTTTTTTGTTTATACCGTTTGTAAGATTTATTTATGATTAGTTTTAATAGCTATTTAAAATTGATATATGTATCTATATATATAGATATTTTATAAATGTTAAAAATTAAATTAAATATTTCTTTTTCGGATTTTATTAATGTTAATGAGTTTTATGAAAAATATTTCAGTGATGTTGTTTATATTTTTGGAGGTTTTATTTGAATTTTATTAGTATAAAATGTTTGTATTAATGTTGTCAAAAATCTATCATTATTAGAAAAGCTAATAAAAAAGAGAGTAGAGAATACTTCGACAGAGTTTTGGTCAAGGACCCTGAAATTAAAGATGATTTGAAGGGTTTCTCTATAAAAAATTTTCCCAATTAATAGTATAGATATACACAATTCACTTATATTTATTTTAATTTGTTTTTTTTAAATATTGATTGTGATCATATGAATTGTAAGATGTTTCTAGTTTTCTTGTTTTTTTGTTTATATCGTTCGTAAGATTTATTTATTATTAGTTTTAATAGCTATTTAAAATTGATATACGTATATATATATAGATATTTTATAAAATATTTTTTTCGGATTTTATTAATGTTAATGGGTTTTATCAAAAATATTGTAGTGATGTTGTTTATATTTTTTGGGATTTTATTTGAATTTTATTAATATTAAATGGTTGTATTAATGTTTTCATAAAAAAATATTTATATTAAATATTATAATTTTTTAAAACTTTATTTTTTTAAAGATGATGATGTGGCTTCTTGTGGGAGAAGCTAAAAGTGCCTCATTATATAATAGATTTGCACCAATTATACTCATTATGGAGATTTATAACAATTGTACCATTTGAACCAATTGTACTCAATCTGAATTGAAATGAAGATCCAATCGATTAGGGGATTCTAATTTAACTAAAATTCACACGATTCATCACATAGATTCGCTAAATTAGTAATGCGTATGCACTCAAGATGGTTAACAAACAAATGTGGACATAATTAAACAATCCATTTCACTAAAATCTCTACATTTAAGATTCTTAAAAATAAACACAAAATCTTAAAATGAGAGTCAAGAACAAACCAGTGAACACAGATGAACACTAATAGCCGAGTCGACCCCGTAATCTCAATTTTACGGATGCTCGAGATGAAGATGGAGGAAGATGAATCAATCCCGAGCTCGAGAGGAAGAAGGAAGCTCGAAGAGGAAGAAGGGGATCTTTTTTCGGTTTCTTTTTAATTTTAATTTTGTTTCTTTATTTTTAGTTTATTTTTTTCTTAATTATTTTGTTTAAATCGAAATACAGCAAATACAGAGGACAGTATGAGAAATTCCACAAATGGGTGGCAGTGTGATTACTAAGTGGCAGAGCATATTTTTTTTGCCAAAAGTGAAATTTAAGTCGCGCGCACTCAAAATTAAGATACCATTAAATATTTTTAATATAAAAAATACCATTAAAAAGTTTTAGTTTTCAAAATACCATTAATAATGACTCTTCAATCAAAAATACCACTAAAAATTTAACGTACAAATATATAATTAATAATTTTATTTAATATCAAAAATCTATTATATAATACCTCCTATCTCTTTCACCACAAGAAGTCACCTCATCATAAAAAAAATAATAAAGACAAAATAAATATTATTTATTAAATAAAGCTCCCTTAATACTAAAAACTCAAATAAGAAACCATTAAATAGAATTTGCGCGTTACGCAGAATGATTTATAGTAATTTCAAATAATTTTACATTGAGTTTAAGATGGTTTTGGTTTATTTTGTAATTTTTTTTTTTGTAATACGTATTTACTTTAGCTTTAGATATTTTTTATCTATTTCATATTTTACCAAACTAATGAAAAGGATTTTATTTACAAATAACTTATGTTTGGTTTGCATCTTCTTCGGCGTTGTCTCTATCTTCCTCTTCTTCCCTGATTTCGCCGTCGGTGAAGAGTGATTCTCCTTGGGTTTCTCATATCTGGAGGAACATTTGTTCAGTTCGGGTTTTGGTTCAACTTATTCATATAACCCACAAAAAATTGAAATAATCTACTAAAATCCAATTTACCTTATCAAAACTATATACATATGTATATCTTCGGGCCTATTCGAGTACAATTCGGGCCTTAGATCGGTTCGGGTTAGAACAGAAACCCGAGTTAGAAAATATTAAAACCTGATAGGATAATAGGAGAACCGAAACCGGATCGAACCGAATTTTTCGAGTCGATTCGGTTTCGTGTTTCGGATCTCGAATTAAATGTTCAACCCATAATGATCAATTCATGGTCTTCCATAGTATAACTTAATATTATTTATGTATATCCGGTCCGCGCAAAGCGCGGGGTACTTATCTAGTCCTATATATACTAATAGAGAAATATTAGGTGAGTTAATAAAAGAAAAAAACACGTGTCACACTTAGATAACTTTTCACAAAAAAAATAATTACTATGTTTTAGTGGCCTATTAATTTTATGAATTTTATTTCGGGCCCATGAAAACTTTCATATATGTATCACAAGAAACACACAAAACAAAGAAAATCTCATCGTTAACAAAAAACACACAAAACAATTTCATTTATTTTGGGCCCCATTAAGAGTTAAAAAGCCCATAGTTGCCTAAACCTAATCAATGTACTCGACCATCTTTTATTTTTGTTTATGCGGCAATTATTTATTCATCCATCGTCTATTCATTTCAAGAACTTGACAAAGACGAAATATCAATGGTAAAAGATATTCATAGCAACTCGAACATTGGATGGATCTTTATTGTTTTCGTATTCGTTTTGGAGAATATTTTCGACATTCCATCTATGTCTCACTCTGAATTAATGTAAACCCTAAGTTATACTGTATATATAAATGGTCAAATTAGACAATAGATACACATCGAAAAAGTTAGGTGAGTTAATAAAAGAAAAAACACGTGTCGCACTTAGAGAGCTTTTCACAAAAAGAAAAATAATTATCGTGTTTTCCTGGCCCATTAATTATCCCATATTGATTTACATTTGATTTAAATTGGTTTACATTGCTCAAATTTGGTTAATATTCGTTAGTATGAGTCTTTTTGTTTTTATCGAGATAGTGTACTCGATAAGTTTGACCATTAAGAATATTAACTAAATACAAAATAAATTACATTTTTACCGTATGTGTGTCCACTAAGTATAGTTTCGAGTACTTGGATTAAAATATCACACTTTTGTATAATTATATTTATGAATAGATTTTGTTACTTGAACAGACTATAGCAAAGCGAATGGGCCTTCTTTCAATATATGAAACAAAATTATATTTATCCTATTTTATACCAACATTTTATTAACAATAAATAATCAATGGATTTCGAATGTTTGGTTTATACCTGACGATTGATATTTTTGTTGGACGGTTTTTTATTATGTAATGATTAAATATAGGGAGAATCACAAAACTACACCGAATTACATTTCACAAAACTACACCATTTCCAAAATACTTCACAAAACTACACTTAAACACTCAAAATTAAATCTAAATAAACCTTACCCAAACAATCCTACCCCCTTAATACTATACCCTAAACACTAATTAGCAAATCCAAATGAAAATTTTTTAATTTTGGTAATTTTTTAAAGGTTAAATCAAGCTTTTAAAATTTTGAAAGGGTGTAAATTTGTGAAAATATTAAATTAGGAGTAGTTTTATGAAGAAAGGGTTGAAAAGGTGTAGATTTGTGAATTACCCTTAAATATAATGGAAGCCTAATCTACCAACATTGATATAAACATTTCGAAGAACTGGAAAATGCTAAATATTATCTACCAAAAAAGCAAACTATTTATGAAAAAAAATATTTCTAGAAAATAATCGAATGCATTTCCTAAATTTTGACATACGACTCAACTATTTAACCTAATGACTGCCTTTTTACTATTTAATTTTAAAAATACATCTTCAGAACCTAACAACGGAACACAATAAATAGGTCGAGGTACCTAATTTATTCAAAATTTGGACCGATGGAATGGACAATCTGTCGTCTAAACTCAGGAAGTTGTAATGACCATATTTAGAGTTTTCATTTGGTCTCGCTTTTTTTGTTTTCTCTTTTTTTATTCAAATTATATTACGTTTTTTTTGTTTTCTGAAGTTTTTAAAATAATTTAATTGTCATTTCGATATTGGACACACAAATAAACCGGAATTATATTTATCTTATGATAGCATTTTATTAACAATATACACATTTTCACTCATTTAAAAAATATTAACCCCGCACTTGGCGCGTGTCAGAATCTAGTATTATCTTATATTATGAATAGAGAAAACGGAAAGAGAAAATAAGTGTAAAAATTACACGTGTCATCACTTGAGCACTTCTGGTCCCACATTATTAAAAGATTTATTAAAATTTAATAAAAGCCCAAAACAAAAGGTCAAAACAAAAAGTTCAAATTTATCACAAAAATATTATAAATTGACATAATAAATGGATAATATATTTAAAAAATGTTAAAAACACATAAATATATAAAATATAATATTAAAAAATTCATAAGATAACAATTTTATCATTTCTAATAGATCTCATTAATATTTTATATGTTATATTCTATCACATTGAGTTCAAAATAATGATAAAACATATTGTTCATTTACAAATAACAATATTATTTTGTAAAATTGTATTTAACACCAAAATTCATGTCAAATGACAAAACTTGAACACATAATTGTATTTAACAGACAAAGAATTTTTGGATAAGTTATACATGAAAGAGTGATTAAACATTCCTAGACAATATGTTTAAAATATTTAAAAAGCTAATGAAAAACACAATTTTATAAAAAATTTAATGTTTGTATGTTATATTCTCGCACAAAAGAATGATAAAACATAGTGTTCATTTATAAATAACAATATTATTTTATAAAATTGTATTAAACATCAAAGTTCATATCAAATGACAAAACTTGAACACAAAATTGTCTCGAGCCCCCGAATATTCAGTGGTTTTATCCGAGATTTTAATAGTCCGAGTTTTATGACAAATAGAGATCGGATAGACATACTTTTCATTGTTAAACGAGTCATATCATGGTTTCATAACACTATGTAGTTATTGTTTTTAATGATAAATAGTAAATTATACGTAATTGGAAATATTCAACATCGAAATGACAATGATAATCTTTTTCGATGATAAATATTAGAATAGTAATAGTAATAAATTTTTGTAAATAAAACATTATAAAAACCAAAATACAATATATTTTGTATATATACTTCAAATTTAAACTCTGCGTAGAACGCGGATCGCATGAGATCCAAATTCTTTTTATCTCATTTGATACTACACATTGTTTTTACCAATAAATATTTCTTTTTCTATTACGTAAATTTTTATCCCGTTCTGGACTCGGATAACTTCCTAGTATCATATTAATTAGGAGTTGGACATAACCTTCAACAGTTCTCAACATATATTTCTTGGCATCACACGGATATGGGCCTATGCTTTTGGGCATATTTGCATACCCAGAAAGAGAATCTATCCGTGGGTTGCATCTCCCCTTGAAGATTAGTTTGGGCCCTACCGTAGGTCCGGAATACCCAAATTAAAAAAAGTTAATTTGTTTTAAACCATATACACGACTACAACATTCCAAAAGATCATAACTATTAATCACAAACTTTATTTGTTTTTCGTGAGTATTACAAAATTACACACGTACGATACTCACAATTCCAACTACGTTCAATTAGACAAGAAATCTAAAATTTCACAACATTTAATTTGAAAAAGATGATGATTGTATAAAAAATAAAAAGAAGTTTATTTCACACTTAATACATATACAAAACAAAAAAGAGAAATTCACAAAACTACACCCTTTCAACCCTCCATTCACAAAATTACACCTAATTCAATATTTTTATAACTTTACACCCTTTCAAAATTTTAAAAGCTTGATTTACCCTTTTAAAAATTACCAAAATTAAAATTTTCATTTGGGTTCGCTAATTAGTGTTTAGGGTATAATATTAAGACCTTAAGGGGGTAGGATTGTTTGAGTAGGGTTTTTTGGATTTAATTTTGAGTGTTTAGGTGTAGTTTTGTGAAGTATTTTGGAAATAGTGTAGTTTTGTGAAATGTAATTCAAATGGTATAGTTTTATAATTCTCCCAACAAAAAAAGAAATATTTAAAATAATTTTATAAGTAACTTTCCGCATGGTCAACCCCCTATATATGTGTGTATAACATTTTTTTGGGTCAAATGTGTATATAACATCTTTAATATTTAAATTCTTCATTAAAATAAATTTTAGTCTATTGTAAAATTATTATATCATGTGTTTTCAAAAAAACTCCATACACAATATTTTTTAAAAACTACTAAACCTATTTTCTTTAACAAAATAAAATTATTAAACCTATTTTTTAATAATATGGTAAAATAGTGTGACATAAGGTAAATGTCCCAAAAATTTGCGTTGTGGCAAGACACATGTTTCCACAAAATTAGGATGTCAAAATGGGTCATCCAACCCATTTCAACCAATGACTCTAATGAGTTTGGTGTTAATGAGTCATGAGTTGACCAAACTCATTAGTTATATGGGTTAACTCAGTGGGTCAAGTGGGTAAATTGGTTACCCAATATTGACCAATATAATTATATATGATAAAACTAAAATATATGATTCTTACATTTTCGCGGTAAAAAGTGAATTTATACTTTTGAATGAATATTCATTTAACGATTTCGACGATAACGTCATTTTACGATTTCGACGAAAACGCGATTTCACGATTTCCACGTTAACACGATATCGCGATTTCACGATTTCGACGAAAACTTGATTTAACGATTTCGAAGAAAACACGATTTCACGATTTCGACGATAACAAGATTTCACGATTTTGTTAACGCGATTTCACGATTTTGACATGTACGCGATTTCGCGATTTCGACATTTACGCGATTTCGCGATTTCGACGATAACGCGATTTCCCAATTTTGACGTTAATGCGATTTAACGATTTCGACGTTATTGCGATTTCGCGATTTCGACGTTATTGCGATTTCGCGATTTCGACGTTATTGCGATTTCGCGATTTCGACGATTTCATGATTTCGACATTTTACGCCATTTCGCGATTTTGTTAACACGATTTCGACATTTACGCGATTTCGACGATAACGCCATTTCCCAATTTCGACGATAACACGATTTCGACGTTAAAGCGATTTTGCGATTCCGACGTTAACGCGATTTCGCGATTCCGACGTTAACGCTATTTCGACGTTAAAGCGATTTTGCCATTTTGACGTTAATGCGATTTCCCGATTTCGACGTTAATATGATTTCGCGATTTCGACGTTAATGCGATTTCACGATTTTTGATTAGTTCTTTGTTGTTGTGTAATTAAATTTAAATTGATTAATTAAATTTGTTGGGTCAAATGGGTAAATCAAATGACCCATGAACCCATATGAATATGACCCATGTTGATCCAACCCATTTGACCCATCAATCCATATGACCTATCAACCCATTTGGTTCAAATAAATTGACCCATTTGGGTTGATGGGTTGTGTTGAATCGGGTCAACCCATTAATTTTGACACCTCTACACAAAATATTAAATATATTCACTTCTAATTATAATCCAAAATATCCGAAAAAAATAATAACGTAAATATCCAAACTTTAAAGGGAGAATTACAAAACTACACCATTGAATTACATTTCACAAAACTACATCATTTCAAAAATATTTCACAAAACTATACTTAAACATTCAAAATTAAATCCAAATAAACCCTACCCACACAATTTTACACCCTTAATACTATACTCTAAACCTAATTAGCGAACCCAAATGAAAAGATTTTAATTTTGGTAATTTTAAAAGGGTAAATCAAGCTTTTTTAAATTTTGAAAAGATGTAAATATGTGAAAAAAATAAATTAGGTGTAGTTTTGTGAAGGAGGGGTTGAAAGAGTGTAGTTTTGTGAATTCGTCAACTTTAAATTATATTTGACAAAATTATACAATTTTTGTAAAATTTAATAGGAAAATTTTATCAAAACATAAGTTATTGTCTTTTTTCTCCCAATAAACAAAACTCGATCTGATTCAGACATTTTGGTTTGGTTCATCTTTAACCGTTAAAAAACTCCGTGACTTATTTGATTACTGTGGTCTATAACTTTGACGGAGTCTTTCCACCGTTAGTCCCGTTAACTTCCTCCGTTAGCTTTATACACAAAAATTGAACACCGAAGTCACGTAACAACATTCCCTCTTCTCTCTCTCTCTCTCTCTCTCTCTGGAGCGACGTAGAGATTTCTCGAGCGAAGCTTCTTCTTCGTTATGCTTTCGAGCTTCTTCTTCGTTATGCTTTCGAGCTTCTTCACATGGAACCTTCATTAGCTTGGCTTAGCTACTCAGAGTTTCGAGGTATGGCGATTTTTCGATTCATGCTTTTTTCAATTTCGATTTCGCGATGATATTTTGGTTCAATCGCTATCGAATTTTGATTTTTAATCATGTCGCGATGATGCTGGGTTAAGATTTACGCCGTCGTACATTTTGGTGCGAAGATCTAGTGAATCTCCACCGTCAATTTTGGCGGGAAAATTGATTTTTGAGGCGGAGACTTGTTTTTTAGTTTCATCTTGGGCTTTCGATTCTCACTTGAATCAATTTCTATTTGTCGTAGTTTTCTCTATGAATCGTGACTTTGTATGGTAAGGTTTACTTGGTGCGATGATCTCGTGAATCTCCGCGGATTTTGGCGGGAAAATTGATATTTGGGGGCGGAGACTTGTTCTTAAGTTTCATCTAGTGCTTTCGATTCTTAGTTCAATCCATTGCTATTGTATTAGTTTCTTCTCCACAAATCATGATTTGCCTTGTGATTTTGATATTTTTGTGTGTTAAAATTACAGATTTTCTTGTAGAGAGATAGAGACAATGATGAACATGAACGTGGAGGAGAGTCATGTGACACCTAAAAGGAGTTATAGCCGCGACGCTACGGCGAAATCGAATTTTTTACAATGCTTACACGACTCTAAATCAGATCCGTTGCCGCGTAGTAGTAGACGGTTTCTTCTTTCTTCGTATGATTCCGATGATGGTGGTGTATTGATGGATGGTGTATTGGCTACATCAGCTATAGGGAAGAGTGTTTTGGATTCTCCTTATAGCTCTCTCGAACAATCTTCTTCTTCACGTTGTTCTTCGGTTATTAAGAATCAACACAAAAACGCTGAGTTTAGTAGTCCTAGAAGCGATTTAGGACGTAACCAGGTACATTTTTTGTTAAGATTATAACTCGTTTTATAGGAATAAGATGACTGATTTGGTTCAAATGTGGTTTTGTAGTCGATCATTGTCTTTGATATTCTATTTTTATTGTTGAACATTAGTTACTAGATACATAAAGCTGAACTTTCAATGTTTTTGCCTATTCTAGAGAAACAACGATTGTGTATGTATCCTATCGCAACTACTCTCTTGTTTATGCCTTTACCTATTCGGTGGAAACCACGCGGTCTCAGTGTTGTTACAAGACATGCTAATACTGTGCATACTATCACAACTAGGCTCTTGGTTAATGTGCTGAAATGTATGAACTAAGAGTTTGTTCTGTTGATTTTTGCAGGAGACTACTACTCGGTCTCAACATTCTTTGGCAATGGCAGAGATTCAAGAGGAAGTGATACACGTGCATATTGAGTCTCCTCCAATGCGTGAGTTCTTAAAAAGTCTTTTGGTTTTTCATGTTTATTGATTTTTTTTTGGTTGATTTTCATCACTCAAAAAAAGTTTTTCTTCCAGTTACAATGAGAGAGAGGTATCTCAAACACAATGTTGCACTATGCCGGGCTTGCATAGCTGGAGATTGGAAAGAAGTTGAGGCTCTAATCAATGCACATCCGCATATCCTCAACGAGCCAATTACTAGGATTGGTGGAAGTGCTCTTCACTTGGCAGTGGCTTTTGGTCACAAAATGCTTGTAGAAAAGCTTCTTAGAAGAATGGATAAAGCCAACATTATGCGGAAAGACACATGGGAATGTACAGCATTATGTATAGCTGCATCGATGGGGAATATAGAAATCCTTCGTATGATTGTTGAGGGAAGGACCAATCTCGTAGTCCGTAAAGGCGTTAAAGATCAACTTCCACTTCAGTTGGCAGCAACAAATGGTCATCACAAAGCAGCTTACTACTTGTTTGAGAAAACATCATTCCCAAAACTAGAGTACTCAGATATGGGAGAGCTTTTTCTGACCTTGACAAATCATGATCTGTTTGGTACACATATTAGTTTGCCCTTTTTTTATATAACTATATCTCTAATATTTTATTTGCTAAAGCATTTTTTTTTCCTTTCCACAGACTTGGCCTTAAAGATTTTGACAATGAACAAGAAACTTGCCACGTTTATAGGGAGAAGACATGTGACAGCTCTGTATATTTTGGCTAACAAGCCTAATGCATTTCACAGAGAAATTAGTTGGTATCATTGGATTCTCAAAACTTGTAAGTATACTAGTAAAAATTCAACTGTAACATAATTGCCTTCTATTACATTTACTCAACTAATATTTTTTCCATATAGTTTCTCGTAAAGCGGAGATAAGAAACCATGTTTATCTACTCTTGGAACAAGTGTGGGACGCCGTTATCAAGCTACCGGAAGATCAACTTAGTACCCATTTGTGTTCACCTACCAGGATCATCTTCGATGCAGCTAGAAGCGGAAATGTAGAGTTCTTAAAGTTTCTCTTCAGTTCCCATCCCGACTTGGTTTATATGGTTGATGAAAAGGGACAAAGTATCTACCACATCGCTGTCACATACCGTCACGAGGAGATTTTTAGTACTATCTACGAGTTGGGAGCAATGAAGAACTACACATGTGGTGTGATTGATGTGTCCGGGAACACTTTGCTTCACTTTGTAGCTTCCGTAGAACGGGTGAATCTTTCGTTAGGCCCAACGCTCCTAATGCAACACGAGGTTCTGTGGTACAAAGCCGTTGAGGATGTCGTTCCGTGTTATCTACACAACCATAAAAACTGTGACAACCTTACCGCCAAGGAACTATTCTTGATGGAGCACAAGAATATGAAAGAAGAAGGTGAGAAATGGCTCAAAGAAACCTCTTCGTCTTGTATGATTGTGGCGGCATTGATGACTACAATCACCTTTGCATCTATCTTCACGGTACCCGGAGGAAGTGACGAAAAGACAAATTTGCCTAATTTTGGAAACAAAGCGGTTTTCGATGTCTTCATTCTTTCCGCAGGAATTGGTCTTTCCACATCACTTGCATCACTTCTTACCTTCTTATCCATCATCACATCAAGGTACAAAGAAGATGACTTCAAATCTTACTTACCCGTGAAGCTCATGATAGGTCTCATCACTCTATACTTCTCCATAGTATCCATGCTAGTCACATTCACTTCGGCTTTGATTATGATTAGAGGGGATAGACATCGTTGGGGGGTAATCATCGTAGCCTCTTCTTCTTCTGTGGCTGCTTTTGCCTACATCATACTCCACATGAAGCTTTGGTTCCTTACATTCCGATCAGCATATCATTTGAGGCGTCTCTTCAGCCACAAAGGTAACAAAAGCCTCGTCAATCGAATCCCATAATTGGTTGTTTGCTTTTGTTAACAATTGGAACGTAAATGGTTGTCTTCTTAGAACTGAAACAGAGTAAAGTGATAGTATAGCTTATTGTTTTCGATTACTTTGTTTTGATTTTGTTGTGGTTGTGGAAAAAAGCAGAACAAGAAATACAGAGAGATGAAGAAATATATTAATGCTTAACTATGAGATGGTATTTCTGATAATAAAGAAGATAATATAGAAGAGGAGTAAGACCAACCGAAGTCAAAGTGTCTTCTTGTATGCACATGTGTTATTATCACAAATGATACTAACCATGTGTTATTGACAAGTGTGTGGCCATGGAATATATTATAGTTTTTCAATCGCCAATATAAGTGTAATTGAAAAGGGGAGTCTCCAAACATATTGTATATATTTTAGGGAGAATCGCAAAACTATACCTTTGAATTACATTTCATAAAATTACACCATTTCCAAAATATTTCATAAAACTACATCTAAATACTTAAAAATTAAATTCAAATAAATCCTATCCACACAATCCTACCCTCTTAATACTATACCCTAAACACTAATTAGTGAACCCAAATGAAAATATTTTAATTTTGGTAATTTTTTAAAGGGTAAATCAAGCTTTAAAAATTTTGAAAGAGTGTAAATATGTGAAAATATTGAATTACGTGTAGTTTTGTGAAGGGATGGTTGAAAGGGTGTAGTTTTGTGAATTCTCTATATTTTATGGAAATAAAATGTAAATGTTATATATCTTAGGGAGAATCACAAAACTACACCATTTGAATTACATTTCACAAAACTGCACTATTTCAAAAATATTTCACAAAACTACATTTAAACACTCAAAATTAAATCCAAATAAACCCTACTCACACAATCCTACCCTCTTAATATTATACCCTAAACACTAATTAGCGAACCCAATTGAAAATATTTTAATTTTGGTAATTTTTTAAAGGGTAAATCAAGCTTTTAAAATTTTGAAAGGGTGAATTTTTGTGAAAAAATTAAATTAGGTGTAGTTTTGTGAAGCAGAGGTTGAAAGTGTGTAGTTTTGTGAATTTCTCTATATCTTATATTATTACTAATAATATATATTAGGGAGAATCACAAAACTACACCATTTGAATTACATTTCACAAACTACACCATTTCAAAAATACTTCAGAAAATTACACCTAAACACTCAAAATTAAATCCAAATAAACCTCACCCACACAATCCTACCCCCTTAATACTATACCCTAAACACTAATTAGCGAACCCAAATGAAAAGATTTTAATTTTGGTAATTTTTTAAAGGTTAAATCAAGCTTTTAAAATTTTGAAAGAGTGTAAATTTGTGAAAATATTGAATTAGGTGTAGTTTTGTGAACGGAGGGTTGAAAATGTGTAATTTTGTGAATTTCTCTATATATTTAACTAAAAATATAATAACTGATATATTTTTATTTATTTAACGTTTATTGTTGCGAAAATCATAGAAATTTTCATATGATTTTAAATTATTATTATACTTTATATTAATCTTAACTCAAGTATATGTATTTAAATGTTTTAACTATTTTTTTGTTGTTAATCTTATATAGTAAATGACAAGGAATTTTGAATACGTGTCACGTGGAGAGAATTTGTATGAAATTAAAGATTTTTTTTATTTTTATTACTATAATAATTTTTTTTAAGTTTATGATTATCTCATTATTTTTTAATAGTTTATATAATCACATATTATTTATTAATTTAATATTTCGAAATTTTAATTATATTTCCTAAAATTTAGAATTTAATATTTGGTAAGCACACTTTGTTCCAGGCTACAAGGTGCATACCCTTCTTCTCCGTCGTGCTCCCCCATATGAAGGATCTCGAAAGCTTATCTAAACTATTCTTGTCACTAATAGTTTATGCATTTACTAGTTGCATATCTTCTTCTTTGTTTCGAGGTTTTAAATCTCTATATAAAACTGCTGAAAAAGAAAAAGACATGGAGTATGAAGATTATGTACTGAATAATCTTGTACAAATTCACAAATGTTTATAATTTTTTTTTTTTGACACGGTGAAAAAAAAAAGTTTATAAATTTTTGATAGTATTCTCTATTTTTTTGTTTTAAATACTCCCTCCATCCCATATTAAAGGATATCACAAACTTTAAGAAAACACATTAATTGTTAATTTTAAATATATTATTTTATTAATTGCACAATTTTTTATGAGTTTTAACCAATAATATTTTAAAAAATTTAACCGGTGTATCTTGAAATTAACAATCGACAATTAAAACAAATATTTTTTTTAAATCATCTATAATATGGGACAAAGAAAGTATATAACTATTGTATACTAGATGCGGATTTCACGCTATACGCGGAGACAAAATTTTATTATTCTTAATGATATAATTAGACTTATATATAATAAAATAATATTTTATGTTTTAAATTAATCTTAGAAAATAAATAAATATTGTATAACAAATATAATTTGTACAATATATTTTTAAGGGAGAATCACAAAACTACACCATTTGAATTACATTTCACAAAACTACACCATTTCAAAATTACTTCACAAAACTACACCTAAACACTCAAAATTAAATCCAAATAAACCCTACCCACACAATCTTACCCCCTTAATATTATATCCTAAACACTAATTAGCGAACCCAAATGAAAAAAATTTAATTTTCTGAATTTTGAATGGATGTAAATCAATCTTTTAAAATTTTGAATGGATGTAAATTTGTGAAAATATTGAATTAGGTGTAGTTTTGTGAATGGAGGATTGAAAAATGTAGTTTTCTGAATTTCTCTATTTTTAAAAGAGAGTTTTGATTGATTTATATTATGTGTTTCTGGATTATTTACAAAAATCAGTTTATAGGGATAACTTGTCTAATGTTATCATCCTAGTGAAATGTGTAAAGGATGATTATTATTATTGATAATGTCAAGTAACAAGATACTTAACTCATACACAATACAATTCCATCTTAAAATCTCTTTTATTCTTTCAAACTCAAACCATCAAAGTTCGAACTAAAAATAAAAATACATACATATCAGATATGATAAGTTCACAGGTGCAGCATTTGGATTTTTTTAAGGCGAAAAAGCCAATATGAGCCACTACTACTTACTGCAAGAACTCCCTGGGGTCAGTGACACGGCCGGTTAGAGCCGAGGCTGCAGCTGTGTAAGGAGAAGCCAAGTAAATCTGTCCTTCTTTGTGTCCCATTCTTCCTGGGAAGTTCCTGTTTGTTGTCGACACACACACCTGATAATAACACACGTATGCCCCTTTAGTCAGTCTCTCTCGCTGTATGAAATTGTTTATTTACTAGACTATATAAAGAGTTAGTAAGAAATGGGTGGATGTGGTTGCGTACTTGAGGTTCATTGAGACGTGCGTAGGTGTCCGCTGGGCCACCAAGGCAGGCACCGCAGCTAGGACTGGCTGGTGTGTCACATCCGGCTTCTTCGAATATCTGTGCACATGTCTTTCCACCTGCTCCTGGCACTGGTAGAGCATAAACATCCATCCACACCTGAAGAAGATAATAACCAGCCATAAAAAAAAATGGACTTTTGATATTTTGTATTCTGTGATCAAACAGAAGCACTTTAGAGATGGTAACAATGTCGAAATTGTAGTGAGTGCTAACCTTTTGTGTAGCCGGGACAAGGAAAGTTGGGACTTTGACCTGCTTTCCCTGCAAATACACAGCCAAGATTAAATTCATGAGGAGAAATGGCAACAAGATAAGAGGTTGTCAAAAATCGAAAAAGAACCTTATACAAAGAATAAACAAGGTTTCCTAAATCCTAACACCAAAAACAAAATCTAGCACAATCGATTCAATAGAGAAGAGCAAAAAAAAAGGCATAACAGTGCTTGCAGAGAGATACGGAAACTATAGCAGGCTGTTTTAAACATATCAATTGGGTGAAGTCTCTGCTTCGAATTACAAACAGAAGACGAAAATGTTTTTTAGAGAGTTTGAAGAATAGCCTTTTGTTCAAAATCGAGTTAAACACTGATAACATGTCGACAACGACACAAAGAGCAAGTGGGAACTTACTGATGCATGGAGAAGTTTCGCTGCAGCCATAAAATCTTCCGTCTTCCCACCAGTACAAGAACCAATGTATACTCTGTCAATTTTCACATCGTTGCATTCTCTTGCTAGAGCTCGGTTGTCAGGAGAATGAGGCTATAGAAACATAGACAACAGAAAAATCAGTTATAATAACCTGAAGTAGCAAAAATAACTCAATGTTTCTATTTGTAATCAAGGTAACCCACCCACCTTAGCTACCACAGGCTCAAGCTTTGACACGTCAAATCTGTAATCTGCGACAAAGCTATGGAAAAAACCAAAAAACTATGATTTTAAGAAGAGGCTAAACTACAGAGAGGTAACAGTAGAAAGCAAACACTAACCAAAATTGCTCACAACCAAAGCACAAAAATATACTGGAGGAGATGCCATTATATACAATTGCATAACTCATATGAACAGTAGAGATATCAGGCTCCATAATTATAATGCTCACCATTTATAAATCTAGGGTGCCATCTGACCACTATATACTGACTCAAAGGGCACAGAGGTTCTATTCTGCAAAGATATAAAATATATAAATTAACATTTTAATTGACAAAAGGTCATTTTACAGAAAAGAAGACAGAATACATACTTCCACGTAATTTAATGTCGTCGCATCAGGAGGAATGACTCCATTTTTTCCTCCAGCTTCCACAACCATGTTGCACAATGTCATTCTTTCTTCCATCTAGCAGCCAAATAGGTTGAAGCAAGGAAAAGTGTAAGTTATCGGACACAAAAAATCATTGTATTTATTCCCATAGAAAAAAGAAATCGATGATGCAGAAAAACAAACTAATTTCTTACAGTCAAACTTTCAATAGTCGTGCCACTGAACTCCATTGTCTTGTAAGTTGCACCAGCAACAGATATTTCACCAATGATCTACAAAATCGGAAGCAAGTTCAAGATCCAAAAGAGGAAAAGTAAAAACCTCTTAACTATCAAGATATAATGGAAAATAACTTCACAATAATACACAATTTGGTGAAGACATGACTAGAGCATATCAATAGTTGCATACCTACCACCCTCATACGGTAGTACGTACTACTATTATCAACATTGTCCTGTAAAGGATTTTAGGAGCTAGAAAATCAAATTAATGCTTCAAGACATATAAAACTCACTTGCAAAATCAGATCCTTTGCTTGTAAATAACTGGGCATTTCACCATCCAAGATAAACCTCATTGTTGGTGGAACCTGAGAAATCAGGATACGAACTTCAGAAACCATAGTCAAGGTTAAGCACGTCGGATAGCAAAACAGGTGTCAGCTACTACACAAACCTTAAGGAGGATTTTTCCAGTGCCTAACACAAAGCCTGCATCAGTGTTTCCAATTCCTGTAGCAAATTGACCAAATGCTCCAGCGGTACATGTATGTGAGTCTGTTCCTAACAGAACCTACAATAAGAAAATATATCAACCAAAACAGAAACAAAAAAAAGCCAATAGTTAACAGTGAAAGAAATCGATCGGTGTTACCTCTCCTGGCCTGCAATGACCTTCTTGTGCAAGTGCAACATGGCAAACACCTTTGTAGTCAGGATTAGCCTACAGATGATAGGGAAAAAAATCATTAAACTTGATAAAAAAAACCAAGAAAGATTACATGAGCGAGGATGAGGCAGAGTTTCTGCGCCATCCATGGAAAGTTCAAAAACAATCATACCCGAAAATCTCCAAGGTCAGTGATATCATAGAAATACTTGATGTTCTGCTCCCTGCAGTGTTCCCGCATAATGTCGACATTACGGTTTGCACGCTTGTCAGTTGTGAATATGTAATGGTCAGGTATAACAACAATCTTCTCTGAATCCCAAACCTTCAAAATGTTAAGTAACAATCAAACATTAGTAACAGCAAAAAAGCGACAAACATACAAAATTGAGCAAAAGCTTCTCAAAAATTAGCTGAAAACAAAGCAACATAATATAATCACAGGTAGATTCAAAACTATCTCTCGTCACTATAGATAGTAAAAACCAGAGAAAGCAATTATCATTTCTAGAACTCAACAACACAAGACAAGCAATGCATTTAGTACCTTGGCTTTTTCACCAAACTCTCTCTTGAAGATACCAAAGGCACCAGGGCCACATACATCATGAGTCATAAGCACATCTACATTAACCCAAATGTTATCACCAGGTACCACTTGTGTCTTGTCTGCTGCTTTAGCCAGTATCTTCTCCGTCATCGTCATCCCAGTTTTCACCTGAATCAAACCAAATACACCATTTTAGAAAAGAAAAATAAGAGAAACCAAAAAGATGCGAAGAAGAAGATGAGACCGATCCGGTGGTGCTCGGTGACCTCTGCGGCGCCATCACGGAGACGATCTGCCTCGAAATCGAATTCTTCTGACATCTATGAACCGATAATTGCGACGATCTTTGAAACGAAGAAAGCCCCAAATCCTTGTTCTGGAGAAAAATTAACAAGTTATAAGATTCAATTGAAAATGTGAAAACCGAGGAAGAAGAAGAAGAAGAAGGTTAAACCTTGGAGGATTTGCAGAAAAAGGGAGAGGAAGAGATTACAGAGGAAGCCATTAGGGTTTCGTCTTCTTCTTATTCTTCACGGTGTGTTTTTGTTTTGTGAAGATTATTGATATGGGAGGCGCCCGCGTGTGTGTTAACACTACAAAAAAAAGGTCATATTGTGACAAATGTTTGTGACTATTTTTGTTGTTACAATATTGTAACGTTTTGAATACAATTTTGAGACAAAATTATTTGGTTATAAAAAAGTTACTAGTCGGTAATAATATTGTCACTTAATTAAAGGTAGCTAACATTTGTAACTAATACTAACGAATTTGTTACAAAATTTTTTAGTCACATATTATTTACGAATTTGAGACTAAATTTAGTAACTAAATTTTACGTTTTTGTAACTAAAATTACGTCACTTATAATTACTAAATTTTATGTTTTTGTAACTAAAATTATGTCACAAATAGCTTCGATGTTAGTGACCTTGTTTTTAGTTATAAATTGTGACATAATTATTACTATTGTTGTGTCTATAATAAAAACACCTTATTTAAAAATTAAAAAAAAATATTTTCTTACATCATATTTAAGTAAAAAAAAATTAACAATAAAATAAATTTAGTTTTTCATAAACACCTAACAAAAAAAATTAACAATAAAATAAATTTAGTTTTCCCTAAAAGTACCGTATCACTAATCAACACCTCCCTCTACGTCACAAACTCCTAAAAAAATGTGATCATACCTCTACGCCAAAACTGTAAATTACTATAACCACTCTCCCTTTTTATAACTCTCAATTTTTTTTGTTACCAATAGTATTATTTCACAAGTATCGTTGAGATCCTCTCTTTCTGATAAGTTAAACTAAATTTCAACTATAAATCTCTGTTTTGACTTTTAAGTTCATAATTAAAGATCGATATATAAATTTTATTGTGTTTATTGTACAGATATGGATGAGCCATTTGTGGATCGTACTTTTTTACCTATGCTGCATCCTTCACGCAACAATGGAGCTAAATGGTATGGAGTTTTGTATGAATATTCTAGATTTATTTTACATATTGTTAACTCAAGATTGATACCTCATTAAGTAATTTATATTATTGGAACAGGTTTAAACATCACACCCAAGTATCAACTGCTGTGAGAAAGGTCATTCAAAGTTGTTTTAGAGGACCATGGTACTCTTGGAAAAAAGTGCCACACTTCTACAAACAGACATGGTTTTCTCTGTTTAAGGTAAATTTTGTTTAAATTTATCGACCGTTTCATTACTGATATATATAATGTTACTCATCATCTCTTATTAATCATGTTTTTTAGAAAAAGTTTAATTGGGATCCTGTTATCGAATATCAAGTTGAACAAGAGTTTAACAAAGTTGCTGCTTATCGCCTCAAAGGAATGATAAGTCATGCAAAGAATGGAGGGGAAAAACCAGATTGGATTCTGGGAGAATATTGGGTCATTATGCAAGCGTATTGGGCAACAACAAAAGCGAAAGAAAAAAGTGAGAAGGCTCGTGCTTCTCGAATGTCTGATCGTAATGGTTTAGGCCCCCATTCCCACACGGCTGGTTCAAGATCCTTTGTTAGAGTGCAAGATGCTTTGGTATAATTTTAATTTTTAGCTTTTGTTTAGGAACGCAATAGTTTTCTTTTCTCACTTAGTTCTATACTTTCTTTTATAGGAAGCCAACAATGAAGACTACTCTTTCATTGTTGTGATGAAGAAAACTCATCAGAAACTTGATGGATCATATGTGGATCAAAGAGCACGAGTGATTGCAGAAACTTATGAGAAGCATGTGCAAGAGCGCCTGGGAGAACTTGGATCTTCTGGTGAAGAGAATGTGACGGCCGAAACTCTTGACAATCATGTGAAAAATGACATTTATGTCAAGGTAATATTGCATCTAAAATTCCAGTTTTAATTGTTTCTCTTGTTGTGTTTTGCCATGTCATGTGTGTATGTAAACAAATCCGTTAGGTTGTCATGTATGTTTATGTATACTATATATTTCACTTATATATGTACTTTATATTTCATTGTATTTGATTACTTATGTATCTTTCTTTTTAGTCTTCCGGAGTATCTAAACAAGGTCGTATCTTTGGACTTGGAGCATTAAGTGAAGTTGTACCATCTGTTGGAGAGTCTTGAAGCGCACCACAACCTTCTAAAGAAGTAGAGATGCTCTCCCGGATACAAGAGATGGAGACATCTCTTAAAGAGAGCCTTGGCGAAAATATGAAAATTCAGCAAAGGGTTGAAAAGATGGAACAAATTGTTGAGTCCCTTGCAAGTAAGGATGTCTAAATGCAACTCCACCACCTAAACCCATCCACCTTATCTAGTTATTCCTAAATTACGTTTATCGTAAGTTTGTTTAGTGTTTGTTTTCTTTGAATTCTCTTTATGTTTTCTTTTGAATTATGGTTTTTGTGTTTTCTTTGAATTAACTTTGTTTCGTGTCAGTTTATTATTTAATAGAATTTATTGCTTCTTATTTTTGATTTTAATGTTTTATTTTATAATCTCATAATATATTATCTATGAAAAAAAAATTGTGACAAAGTTTTCATTATTAGTTTGGTTATAATTTGCTACAAAACATGTAAGTAATAAAGGTCACACTTAAGTCACTAATATTCTGACTACTTTATGACTATAATTAACTCACTATTTGTGTTGATTTTGTGACAATATTTTTGTCACAAATTGTAACCAATCTTTGTTACTATATTAGAGTCACTAAATTTGTCGGTTTTGGGAGCATTTTTGGTCGCAATTTGTAGCGGACCAGTGACTTAAATTTGGTCATAATCTATGACAAATGTGTTACAATTATTTTTGTCACAATTTAAGACAATTTTATGACAAAATAGTTCGACACAAGTTGTTTCTTCACCACGACTATATTGATAATGTCACAAGTTCTAACGAATTGTTACCATTGTCGACCGTCACAGAAATTTGTTACTTTTTTGTTACAATTTTGGATTTGTGACCATTTTATTGTGACATTCTAACATTAGTCTCGTTTTCGTTACAAAAAATTTATAGTGACCAAATATCCATATATTATGACGAAAAAAATTGTAACAATATCCATTTTTCTTTGTAGTGTAATACTTAAACCTAAAAGAGGTTATAAAGTTACGCTCTCTGATCACAAAGGGAGCGCTTCGTTGACTCAAAAGTCTAATAGGTTGGTGACATTAAAAATAGGAAAGAAGTGAACACGTTTTAGTAGATAACTTTTTTTAGTAAATAGCTAAAAAAATGGAAAGAAAAAAATGGAAATATGTAAGGGGAGAGATAAATGGAATGATTGCAAAATGTTAAATTAGGTGTTGTAGAAATATTGCTCCAATATATATATAAGTAACGGCTGGCTTTTGAGATGAATCAACTTCAAAATTTCTTTTCTGCTAAGTACTCAAGAAATCCTTAAAGAATGAACACGAATATCGGCATAGAGCCGTCACCGGTTAATATGCCTTATCTCCCTGATGATGTACTGTTGAACTGCTTATCCCGCGTCTCAAGATTATACTACCCAACTCTCTCTTTAGTTTCCAAGAGATTCCGCTCTTTGCTTGCTTCGACAGAGCTTTATAAGACCAGAAAGCTTTTAGGCAGCACTGAGGCTTGTCTCTATGTCAGCATAATGTCCCCTTGGAGCTCTAAGCCACGTTGGTTTACTCTCAGCTTGAACCCTTACCCAAGATTGTCTACCCCTCCTCCCTGTTGTTTTAATCCATTTAGAAACCTAACGAATCGCACCAGGACAAAGGGGTCGTCGAGTGGCAATATTAATCTGATCTCAGTACCAGATAATAACTACGGTACTCAGCGTGAGTGGAATTATACCATGGTTGGTTCAAATATCTACATGATTATGACCGATCCTCAGCCCTCGACTAGGGTGTTTGTTATTGACTGTCGGTCTCATACCTGGCGCGAAGCTCCACGCATGCGGGTGGCCAAGAAAGATCCCCGCATGTGTGTTGTTGATGGCAAAATATATGTGGTAGAAAGAAATTTACATTGCGATATCGAGGTTTTTGATCCAAGAACACAGCTGTGGGAGCATTTGCCAAACCCTATACGCGGGGAAGACCTGGGCTTTAGCTTAGTCTATGAAGGAAATCTTTACCTTTCGTATGAGGACAAGATTGTTGTGTACAAGCCTAAGGAAAATAAATGGGATGTGGTAGGAAAAGAACACGAGATGCATTTGCAGATGTATTCCGGTTCTTGCGTAATAGATAACATACCATACTACCTGTTCCCAATGTCTAGAACAGTCGAATGGTTCGATTCCGAGAGAGGAATATGCAAAGATTTGAAGGGTGTGGTAGAACTTCCTAAACTACCAAAGGGTAATACGGGTTTTGCTTCATTGGCGAATTATGGTGGAAACATTGTTATTTTGTGGGAGGAGAAATTGCGTTCTACCAAGGCTAAGACGAGGAATATTTGGTGTGCCGAAATTATGATTGAAAGACCCCACAAGCGAGGAGGTTTGTGGCAGGCTTATGTGGTGTAACGTTGTGCTTACAATCCCCGAGACATGTACACCCAAAAAACTTTTTGTTGCTACGATTTGATTTATAAAAAAACATATGAAACTTTTTGTTGCTAGTTTATAATCATTTATCTCTGAATAATACTTGGGTTCACTTGAACCTTCTTTTTCATTTTGAAACAAATTTCCCAACAGAGCTTACCTATGAAATAGATGTTTCAAGAGGTATGCGACTCGGTGTCCGGTTCTCTTTGGTTCAATGTGAAATCGTATCTAAAGGTCGCTTTATGGGGACATGTTACGACATCAAACATATCCAAGTTTGAGAATACTAATGATTTTTTTGGTTAATTTTGAATGTGATTTGTGGGTGGAGTTTTACCTTTGCAAGCTTGCTATGGAAATTTGAACGAGATTTTTCTGGTTTATTTGTTTCAAGAAAAGAGAACCTGTATATGTTCATAAGTTGACACTAACAAAAGATCAAACTTATATATCTCAAGTCTTCATCTTCTTCTTAAGTTTCATTTGGCCAACATAGCACTGATCTCACTCATGATGTCAGTCTTCTTGACCAAAACTTCGATTTCTTTTGCGTGCAAAGACTTTAACTTCTCTTCAATCCTCTTCCTGATCTCCATTGGCGTCGTTCTCCATTTCCGTTTCAGAAACTGCTCGTTCACACCGAAACCCACAACAGAACCAACAACAAAAGACTCCTCGAACAAGTCACCTTGCAACTCCAATCTTCTTCTTCCACTACTACCTTCTTACCATTCTCTTCTACTCTCTTTCCGCCACCATTAACCAATACTTGGTCATTACCAAACACTTCTCTATCTCCATCTTCTTCTTCTTCTTCTTCTATTTTGTTTTCGCCATTCACAAACACTTCTTCATTAACAAACACCTCCTCTCTATCACTTTCTTCTTCTCCTTCTCCTTCTTTTTCACCATTAACTTTGTCAAGCTTCCTCTTTGGATTCACAACAGATTCAAGAGCCAAACCATCGGATCCCCATATGAAATTAGCCAATCGCAAACAATCCTTATCATGATCAGTAAGGTTATAAGACTCAACATCCTTCTTCTTTTTCACAAATTACTTTTTTTTCAAAGACCGGATCTTATCAACAGCCTGGTTTCTACTTGCAGCAAAGCATATCGAATTCTTGACAGACTCGTAAAACGCAGTCATGTCGTCGTAAGGACTATTGCCTTTATTAGCTTTGAAATCAATCATACCTTTTAGAAGAGTGATCTCATCTTCTTCGCTCCATAGCCTATTAAGCGTAGGTTTCTTTGAATCGCTTTCCATAGCTTTCTTCTCTCCTGAGACATTCTTCTTATTCTTCTTAGCTCGTTTGGCTTGCATGTCCTTCTTCGGCGTTGTCTTGATGAAGGAAAATCGTCGTTCGTCGTCGACGACGGAATCGGAAAATCTCCGGTGAGATTTCTAGAAAGAAACTAGAGAAAAAACTAAAATTTAACAAATAATTTTTCTTATTATTTTTATGATTTAGTTACAATCCACTTATATAGGTTTTACTAAAATCATATAAAAGCTTCCTCTTCCAACTATACCACTTATCTTTTAAATATATACCACTCCTCCTTTATTTACTTATACCACCTTTCCACTATACCAATTTCCCTATAACAAATCTTCCCCTTTTGAAAAACCTTGACCACAAGGTTTCTCAATGCTCAAATGTAGGAAACTTGGTAGACAAGTCATAGAGAAACTCTCAAGAAGCCTCTTCTTCCCCTGGAAGAAACAAAAGTAAACTCGCAAATTTAAACTCCCAAATGCAAACTCTCCAAGATGATGAAGATGTAGCAGATTGTATGGTTGGCTTCAGCGTCTCTTGACTTGTACCCTTGACGCCACCGTACCCTGGATCGTCTCCACTGAACAAACTCATATGCTTCTTACAATTCCAAGCATAAACTAGTCCAAACCAAGCTATCTTAAATCCGAACTTTATGATCTCATCTTGAGGTTTTGTCTTCACTAAAAAGAATGTAACCGAGTATCCGTTGTACGCACTTCAGCAAAATCATGTCATGGACAATAACACAAGCTCTTTCCTTAAACTTCATTTTTAACTTTTCTTGAAAACTAATGGCAGCTTCCCCTAACTCATTCTCAAACAAAAGCTTATCCATTATGTATGTCCATGGTCTAGCTTTATATTTGAACATCCAGGATTTAGAAAATAAACTCTTCTTCTTCTGTCTTTGTTGTACCTTGTAACCCTTAAGAGACAATTCATCAAACACCTCATGTGCATTATGATAGGCATCGACACCTTCTCCTTTTTGATACAAGTCATTCATCTTCTCCACATTCAAAACAAAAACGCTCTCGTTCTTGTTCATCAAAAACGTCTTCGATGCCCAATCCATTTTGTGAATTCGCATAAACTTCTAATAATTGCTTACAGTATTGAAGGCTTGGTTCCAATATAGAAATAGCTACCTAAATCGATGTCTTCTCCATGTGCACTTCGATGTCATGAATCGTTGGATGTGTTTCTTCTTCGCAAACATCTTCTTCGTCTTGTGCGGGTAACATATCCGATTCATGTGAAACTATTTCTTCTTCGTGGATTCGTTGCTCGAACGAATTTGTTCTCCGATCACGGTCGATCCCTCGCCGAAACGAATCGAATGATGAAATCGATCCCCAATTATCGCGCGGCGTATCTCCGGTGAGATCCTTGCCGTGAAACAAAGCTTGAAGCCGATCGAAGTAGTTCTGCAACCTCCGTTCGTTTTCCGCCATGATTCCGAGGACGTGTGGCTCTGATACCTTTGATGAAGGAAAACCGTCGTTCGTCGTCGACGACGGAATCGGAAAATCTCCGGTGAGATTTCTAGAAAGAAACTAGAGAAGAAACTAAAATTTAACAAATGATTTTTCTTATTATTTTTATGATTTAGTTACAATCCACTTATATAGGTTTTACTAAAATCATATAAAAGCTTCCTCTTCCAACTATATCACTTATCTTTTGAATATACCACTCCTCCTTTATTTACTTATACCACCTTTCCACTATACCAATTTCACTATAACATGTCTCTCTCTTCCTCTTCTTCCCTGATTTCGCCGCCGGTGAAGAGTGATTCTCTTTGGGTTTCTCAAGAAGGAGATTTGGTAGTCTTATCGGAAGGAAACTCGAGGGGTTTTGTGAGCTCGTGGCGTTCTCAAATATTGATTCATACCTCAACAAAAAAAACTCGTTTAATTCATACACGGATTCTTAATTTTGTTTTAATTATACACCAACTAATAAAAAACGTTTAATCCACGGATTGACAATAACTCCGTTAGTCAACCGTTTAAAAACTGTTTAGTCAATTGTAATAGTTGGACTATTATATCGACAACCACATTTATATTACTAGGGGCGAAGCCCCGCGCAAGCGCGGGACGTATGTGTATTTTAAATACGGTAACAAATATTTAATTAATGTTGAATCGATGAGAAAAGTTATGAGCTGAAGTAGGAGTGTGCAGTATTGTGACGACAAAAAGGGCTGATATCAAATGCTAACAATAGATGTATTTTATATTTGTTCTCCATTTGTAAGAGGCAGGTTTTAAATTGTGATAGTTTCTAATACTGTTGATGAAAATTTAAATTGGTAAACATATAGGGTGACAATTTTTTTATTTTTAAAGTTTGAATAATTGTTAGAAAATTTTAAAGTGAAACTTGTTCATAAATATAGAATGAGAAACATATGCACCCTAAAGAGTGAATACATTTCTATTTGTATATGCGAAAAGAAAACAGAAAACAGAGAACAAACTGAATACTTTAAAGAAAAAAGCGTTGTCATTAAAAAAACAAAAAGATACGCAAGAACACAGACTTGACTTCAGGGTGGGTTCAAAGTTTTAGTCACCTGAGATATCAGGTTTAATGAAAGGAAGATAAAAGTAAACAAAGCAAAGCCAAACGACCACTATTAAGATAATAGCACATTCCATGGCAAGGAGGACAAAAAATATCAAAGAAAGATATATTCGGTTAAGTTTGATACTTAGATGAAGAATTATGATAATGTTAGTGATAAGGCAACACACACTTGCTCATCTTTTCCTACTTATTTCAAATATAAAGAATGTTTGAGTTACCACTAAACAACAACTTATTAGAGAAACCAATGGTGCTCATAGAACCAATTAAAGTTTACAAATTTCAAGACTTTACCTCCAAAAAGTTCGAGATTAACAGTGGTGACAAACATGACAGATTGTGTCCTATCACCCGACTTGAGGATGCCCCTAAAAACAGACGCAACATCATCCCACAAAGACAAGTAAACAACCACCGATTGTTATGCCAATGATTGTCGTCAATTTCGATAAGACGTAATAATGCGTGATGCACTTAGTTTTCCTTTAAATAATTATTTTGAATTTAGTTATTACTAACTAAAACTAAAACTAAATATTTGTAACTTTAGTATCAGAAATTGTATATTTACATAATTGCTAATAAGAATTATAAACCATGATAAGTTGAAAAATTACTTATAAAATACTTTATTGAATTTCATTTCAGTTAAATATACAAAGCTAGAAAAATCCATCATTATTAGAAAAGTTAATAAAAAAGAGAATAGAGAATACTTCGACAGAATTTTGGTTAAAGACCCTTAAGTTGAAGATGACTTGAAGGGTTTTTCTATAAAAGTTCTTCCTAATTAATAGTATAGATATACACAATTCACTTATATTTATTTTACTTTGTTTTTTAAATATTGATTGTGACCATATGAATTGTAAGATGTTTCTAGTTTTTTTGTTTTTTTGTTTATACCGTATGTAAGATGTATTTATGATTAGTTTAAATAACTATTTAAAATTGATATATGTATCTATATATATATATAGATATTTATAAATGTTAAAAAATACATTAAATATTTCTTTTTCGGATTTTATTTATGTTAATGAGTTTTATCAAAAATATTTTAGTGATGTTGTTTATATTTTTTTGACGTTTTATTTGAATTTTATTAGTATTAAATGGTTGTATTAATATTGTCAAAAAATAGTTGTGTAAGAAAAACCCATCATTATAATAAAAGCTAATAAAAAAGAGAATATATAATACTTTGACAGAGTTTTGGTCTAAGGCCTGAAGTTGTAGATGATTTGAAGGGTTTCTCTATTAAAGTTGTTCCCAATTAATAATATAGATATACACAATTCACTTAAATTTATTTTAATTTGCTTTTTAAAATATTGATTGTTTCTAGTTTTCTTGTTTTTTTGTTTATATCGTTTGTAAGATTTATTTATGATTAGTGTTAATAGTTATTTAAAATTGATATATGTATCTATATATATAGATATTTTATAAATGTTAAAAATTACATTAAATATTTCTTTTTCACATTTTATTAATATTAATGAGTTTTATCAAATATATTTCAGTTATGTTGTTTATATTTTTTTGGGGTTTTATTTGAATTTTATTAGTATTAAATGATTGTATTAATGTTGTCAAAAAATAGTTGTGTAGGAAAAATCCATCATTATTAGAAAAACTAATAAAAAAGAGAGTAGAGAATATTTTGAGTCGAGTTTTGGTCAAGGGCTACGAAGATGACTTGAAGGGTTTTTCTATAAAAATTATTCTCAAATAATAGTATAAATATACACAGTTCACTTAAATTTATTTTAATTTGCTTTTTAAAATATTGATTGTTACCATATGAATTGTTATATGTTTATAGTTTTCTTGTTTTTTTGTTTATACCGTTTGTAAGATTTATTTATGATTAGTTTTAATAGCTATTTAAAATTGATATATGTATCTATATATATAGATATTTTATAAATGTTAAAAATTAAATTAAATATTTCTTTTTCGGATTTTATTAATGTTAATGAGTTTTATGAAAAATATTTCAGTGATGTTGTTTATATTTTTGGAGGTTTTATTTGAATTTTATTAGTATAAAATGTTTGTATTAATGTTGTCAAAAATCTATCATTATTAGAAAAGCTAATAAAAAAGAGAGTAGAGAATACTTCGACAGAGTTTTGGTCAAGGACCCTGAAATTAAAGATGATTTGAAGGGTTTCTCTATAAAAAATTTTCCCAATTAATAGTATAGATATACACAATTCACTTATATTTATTTTAATTTGTTTTTTTAAATATTGATTGTGATCATATGAATTGTAAGATGTTTCTAGTTTTCTTGTTTTTTTGTTTATATCGTTCGTAAGATTTATTTATTATTAGTTTTAATAGCTATTTAAAATTGATATACGTATATATATATATATTTTATAAAATATTTTTTTCGGATTTTATTAATGTTAATGGGTTTTATCAAAAATATTGTAGTGATATTGTTTATATTTTTGGGATATTTTATAAAATATTTTTAACACACAAAACAAAGAAAATCTCATCGTTAACAAAAAACACAAAAAAAAATTTCATTTATTTTGGGCCCCATTAAGAGTTAAAAAGCCCATAGTTGCCTAAACCTAATCAATGTACTCGACCATCTTTTATTTTTGTTTATGCGGCAATTATTTATTCATCCATCGTCTATTCATTTCAAGAACTTGACAAAGACGAAATATCAATGGTAAAAGATATTCATAGCAACTCGAACATTGGATGGATCTTTATTGTTTTCGTATTCGTTTTGGAGAATATTTTCGACATTCCATCTATGTCTCACTCTGAATTAATGTAAACCCTAAGTTATACTGTATATATAAATGGTCAAATTAGACAATAGATACACATCGAAAAAGTTAGGTGAGTTAATAAAAGAAAAAACACGTGTCGCACTTAGAGAGCTTTTCACAAAAAGAAAAATAATTACCGTGTTTTCCTGGCCCATTAATTATCCCATATTGATTTACATTTGATTTAAATTGGTTTACATTGCTCAAATTTGGTTAATATTCGTTAGTATGAGTCTTTTTGTTTTTATCGAGATAGTGTACTCGATAAGTTTGACCATTAAGAATATTAACTAAATACAAAATAAATTACATTTTTACCGTATGTGTGTCCACTAAGTATAGTTTCGAGTACTTGGATTAAAATATCACACTTTTGTATAATTATATTTATGAATAGATTTTGTTACTTGAACAGACTATAGCAAAGCGAATGGGCCTTCTTTCAATATATGAAACAAAATTATATTTATCCTATTTTATACCAACATTTTATTAACAATAAATAATCAATGGATTTCGAATGTTTGGTTTATACCTGACGATTGATATTTTTGTTGGACGGTTTTTTATTATGTAATGATTAAATATAATGGAAGCCTAATCTACCAACATTGATATAAACATTTCGAAGAACTGGAAAATGCTAAATATTGGTGGTGATTGGTAGGGGCTTTAGCTTTATGTTTTTGGCAGTAGAAATCTAGCTGTAGGTTTTTTTGCTGTAGCTATTAATTTTATTGCTGTAGGATTTTGGCTGTAGAAAACTAGATTGTAGATTTTAAAAATAAAATCCCGATTGGCAAATATTATGCTGTAGATTAATTATAAAATAAAATGGATATTTAGATCAAACAAAATATGCATATAATATGCATATATTGGACTGTATAATACATTAAAAATGATAATAAACTATATTGTATATATAAACTAAACTTTATTAAATATAATATACAAGAAATTCAATTTTATATAATAAAATATATCATCAAAGAAAACTGTATTTTACAATTTTCAAATTTAATACTATATAATTACAATAATATATTGTATTCTATATATTAATTAATATAACTAAATAGTATATACCATACGTAAAATATATGTATAGCATATACCTTTTTCTTATCACATATATATATATATATATATATATATATATATATATATATATATATATATTTCATACATATTGGCTACATTATGGGCCTGATTGGTTGTAGCTGTAGCTTTTGATTTGTTCTTTGTAGAAATCGATTGTAGTTTTTTTCTGTTGTAGCTTTAAATTTTATTCTTTGTAGAATTTTGGTTGTAGAAATTTAGTTGTCACTTTTTAAAATAAAAGCATGATTGGGAAGCTGTAGGTTTTTTATGTCTAGTAAATATAAATAAATTATCAATACAATAAAATAAATTAATCGTTACGTTACATGTAAATTAACTAAAATATGTAAACATATAATCTACATTTTGTACATATATTTTAGAATATAAGAATATATTTCTTTGGCACAAAAACTCTTTTTAATATAAGTATAATTTTTTTATTATGAAAATTCACTTAATGTATGTTTAATAATATGTGTTATGTTTAATAAAGTTTCTAGTTTTAATATTACATTGAATTATTTTACCTATCAAACTTCTACCTAAAGCTTATAAATAAATATTTTGTCAATCAATAAATTTAATATTTCAACAAAAAAAATAAAAAAATAATATGTGTTATATATTTGTATTATATGTTATCATATATTACATATATTGGACAATTAAAATAAACTTGATTGGAAAGTATATGTTGTATATTATTTATTTATATCTCATAATATGTATTAACAATTTTTAATAAAACAACTAATCAAAATAAACTAATTTCCATAAATCATTTGATATGATATTTACTATTTTACTATTTAATTAAAATAATATAAAAATAAACTTATTGTATTAAATTCATATGATATTTATTGTATGTAATTTAAATACAACGTGTGAATTTTGTTATATGGAATATTATATACATATTAGTAAAGAAATATTTTGTATTTAGTAAAAGAAACATAAAGTAGTTAAAAAGTTGCTCTAGAAAAACTTCTCTGCAGAGCCAAAAACTTTCCTTAATACAAAATACAAAAAGATATGGCTCTGAGTTTGAAAAATAAAAGTAAAGACTGATTGGTTGACATTAGATGCTTTAGAAAGAAATAGAGCTCTGGAAAGCACCCAAAGCAACAACCAATCACCCCCTATATATACATATATATTAAATTGCATATATGATTAAATTGTACGTCATATAAGTTGAATTAATGGTATATATATTATACAAAAAGTCAAGATGCAAAAAAGTCTGAGTAAAGGAGAAAAGAGAAATAAAATAAAATAAAATTTTCAAAGCTAAAATATCATGTCTGTACATTTTGTGCTTTCTACAGCACTAAAAATGACAAAAAGGAAATAAACGAAAATAAAATGTTGTGACTTTAAAAATCTGTAGAAAGCTTGATTGGATAAAGATTAGTGCTGTAGACAGAAAAATGGTTGTACACAGATTCTACAGCCCTTACCAATCACGCCCATTATCTACCAAAAAGCAAACTATTTATGAAAAAAAATATTTCTAGAAAATAATCGAATGCATTTCCTAAATTTTGACATACGACTCAACTATTTAACCTAATGACTGCCTTTTTACTATTTAATTTTAAAAATACATCTTCAGAACCTAACAACGGAACACAATAAATAGGTCGAGGTACCTAATTTATTCAAAATTTGGACCGATGGAATGGACAATCTGTCGTCTAAACTCAGGAAGTTGTAATGACCATATTTAGAGTTTTCATTTGGTCTCGCTTTTTTTGTTTTCTCTTTTTTTATTCAAATTATATTACGTTTTTTTTGTTTTCTGAAGTTTTTAAGATAATTTAATTGTCATTTCGATATTGGACACACAAATAAACCGGAATTATATTTATCTTATGATAGCATTTTATTAACAATATACACATTTTCACTCATTTAAAAAATATTAACCCCGCACTTGGCGCGTGTCAGAATCTAGTATTATCTTATATTATGAATAGAGAAGACGGAAAGAGAAAATAAGTGTAAAAATTACCCGTGTCATCACTTGAAGCACTTACGGTCCCACATTATTAAAAGATTTATTAAAATTTAATAAAAGCCCAAAACAAAAGCTCAAAACAAAAAGTTCAAATTTATCACAAAAATATTATAAATTGACATAATAAATGGATAATATATTTAAAAAATGTTAAAAACACATAAATATATAAAATATAATATTAAAAAATTCATAAGATAACAATTTTATCATTTCTAATAGATCTCATTAATATTTTATATGTTATATTCTATCACATTGAGTTCAAAATAATGATAAAACATATTGTTCATTTACAAATAACAATATTATTTTGTAAAATTGTATTTAACACCAAAATTCATGTCAAATGACAAAACTTGAACACATAATTGTATTTAACGACAAAGAATTTTTGGATAAGTTATACATGAAAGAGTGATTAAACATTCCTAGACAATATGTTTAAAATATTTAAAAAGCTAATGAAAAACACAATTTTATAAAAAATTTAATGTTTGTATGTTATATTCTCGCACAAAAGAATGATAAAACATAGTGTTCATTTATAAATAACAATATTATTTTATAAAATTGTATTAAACATTAAAGTTCATGTCAAATGACAAAACTTGAACACAAAATTGTCTCGAGCCCCCGAATATTCAGTGGTTTTATCCGAGATTTTAATAGTCCGAGTTTTATGACAAATAGAGATCGGATAGACATACTTTTCATTGTTAAACGAGTCATATCATGGTTTCATAACCCTATGTAGTTATTGTTTTTAATGATAAATAGTAAATTATACGTAATTGGAAATATTCAACATCGAAATGACAATGATAATCTTTTTCGATGACAAATATTAGAATAGTAATAGTAATAATTTTTTGTAAATAAAACATTATAAAAACCAAAATACAATATATTTTGTATATATACTTCAAATTTAAACTCTGCGTAGAACGCGGATCGCATGAGATCCAAATTCTTTTTATCTCATTTGATACTACACATTGTTTTTACCAATAAATATTTTTTTTTCTATTACGTAAATTTTTATCCCGTTCTGGACTCGGATAACTTCCTAGTATCATATTAATTAGGAGTTGGACATAACCTTCAACAGTTCTCAACATATATTTCTTGGCATCACACGGATATGGGCTATGCTTTTGGGCATATTTGCATACCCAGAAAGAGAATCTATCCAGTGAGCTGCATCTCCTCGAAGATTAGTTTGGGCCCTTCCGTAGGTCCGGAATACCCAAATTAAAAAAAGTTAATTTGTTTTAAACCATATACACGACTACAACATTCCAAAAGATCATAACTATTAATCACAAACTTTATTTGTTTTTCGTGAGTATTACAAAATTACACACGATACTCACAATTCCAACTACGTTCAATTAGACAAGAAACCTAAAATTTCACAACATTTAATTTGAAAAAGATGATTGTATAAAAAATAAAAAGAAGTTTATTTCACACTTAATACATATACAAAACAAAAAAGAGAAATTCACAAAACTACACCCTTTCAACCCTCCCTTCACAAAATTACACCTAATTCAATATTTTTATAACTTTACACCCTTTCAAAATTTTAAAAGCTTGATTTACCCTTTTAAAAATTACCAAAATTAAAATTTTCATTTGGGTTCGCTAATTAGTGTTTAGGGTATAATATTAAGGCCTTAAGGGGGTAGGATTGTTTGAGTAGGGTTTTTTGGATTTAATTTTGAGTGTTTAGGTGTAGTTTTGTGAAGTATTTTGGAAATAATGTAGTTTTGTGAAATGTAATTCAAATGGTATAGTTTTATAATTCTCCCAACAAAAAAAGAAATATTTAAAATAATTTTATAAGTAACTTTCCGCATGGTCAACCCCCTATATATGTGTGTATAACATTTTTTTGGGTCAAATGTGTATATAACATCTTTAATATTTAAATTCCTCATTAAAATAAATTTTAGTCTATTGTAAAATTATTATATCATGTGTTTTCAAAAAAACTCCATACACAATATTTTTTAAAAACTACTAAACCTATTTTCTTTAACAAAATAAAATTATTAAACCTATTTTTTAATAATATGGTAAAATAGTGTGACATAAGGTAAATGTCCCAAAAATTTGCGTTGTGACAAGACACATGTTTCCACAAAATTAGGATGTCAAAATGGGTCATCCAACCCATTTCAACCCATGACTCTAATGAGTTTGGTGTTAATGAGTCATGAGTTGACCAAACTCATTAGTTATATGGGTTAACTCAGTGGGTCAAGTGGGTAAATTGGTTACCCAATATTGACCAATATAATTATATATGATAAAACTAAAATATATGATTCTTACATTTTCGCGGTAAAAAGTGAATTTATACTTTTGAATGAAATATTCATTTAACGATTTCGACGATAACGTCATTTTACGATTTCGATGAAAACGCGATTTCACGATTTCCACGTTAACACGATATCGCGATTTCACGATTTCGACGAAAACTTGATTTAACGATTTCGAAGAAAACACGATTTCACGATTTCGACGATAACAAGATTTCACGATTTTGTTAACGCGATTTCACGATTTCGACGTGAACGCAATTTCACGATTTTGTTAACACGATTTCGACATGTACGCGATTTCGCGATTTCGACATTTACGCGATTTCGCGATTTCGACGATAACGCGATTTCCCAATTTTGACGTTAATGCGATTTAACGATTTCGACGTTATTGCGATTTCGCGATTTCGACGTTATTGCGATTTCGCGATTTCGACGATTTCATGATTTCGACATTTTACGCCATTTCGCGATTTTGTTAACACGATTTCGACATTTACGCGATTTCGACGATAACGCCATTTCCCAATTTCGACGATAACACGATTTCGACGTTAAAGCGATTTTGCGATTCCGACGTTAACGCGATTTCGCGATTCCGACGTTAACGCTATTTCGACGTTAAAGCGATTTTGCCATTTTGACGTTAATGCGATTTCCCGATTTCGACGTTAATATGATTTCGCGATTTCGACGTTAATGCGATTTCACGATTTTTGATTAGTTCTTTGTTGTTGTGTAATTAAATTTAAATTGATTAATTAAATTTGTTGGGTCAAATGGGTAAATCAAATGACCCATGAATCCATATGAATATGACCCATGTTGATCTAACCCATTTGACCCATCAATCCATATGACCTATCAACCCATTTGGTTCAAATAAATTGACGCATTTGGATTGATGGGTTGTGTTGAATCGGGTCAACCCATTAATTTTGACACCTCTACACAAAATATTAAATATATTCACTTCTAATTATAATCCAAAATATCCGAAAAAAATAATAACGTAAATATCCAAACTTTAAAGGGAGAATTACAAAACTACACCATTGAATTACATTTCACAAAACTACATCATTTCAAAAATATTTCACAAAACTATACTTAAACATTCAAAATTAAATCCAAATAAACCTACCCACACAATTTTACACCCTTAATACTATACTCTAAACCTAATTAGCGAACCCAAATGAAAAGATTTTAATTTTGGTAATTTTAAAAGGGTAAATCAAGCTTTTTTAAATTTTGAAAAGATGTAAATATGTGAAAAAAATAAATTAGGTGTAGTTTTGTGAAGGAGGGGTTGAAAGAGTGTAGTTTTGTGAATTCGTCAACTTTAAATTATATTTGACAAAATTATACAATTTTTTGTAAAATTTAATAGGAAAATTTTATCAAAACATAAGTTATTGTCTTTTTTCTCCCAATAAACAAAACTCGATCTGATTCAGACATTTTGGTTTGGTTCATCTTTAACCGTTAAAAAACTCCGTGACTTATTTGATTACTGTGGTCTATAACTTTGACGGAGTCTTTCCACCGTTAGTCCCGTTAACTTCCTCCGTTAGCTTTATACACAAAAATTGAACACCGAAGTCACGTAACAACATTCCCTCTTCTCTCTCTCTCTCTGGAGCGACGTAGAGATTTCTCGAGCGAAGCTTCTTCTTCGTTATGCTTTCGAGCTTCTTCTTCGTTATGCTTTCGAGCTTCTTCACATGGAACCTTCATTAGCTTGGCTTAGCTACTCAGAGTTTCGAGGTATGGCGATTTTTCGATTCATGCTTTTTTCAATTTCGATTTCGCGATGATATTTTGGTTCAATCGCTATCGAATTTTGATTTTTAATCATGTCGCGATGATGCTGGGTTAAGATTTACGCCGTCGTACATTTTGGTGCGAAGATCTAGTGAATCTCCACCGTCAATTTTGGCGGGAAAATTGATTTTTGAGGCGGAGACTTGTTTTTTAGTTTCATCTTGGGCTTTCGATTCTCACTTGAATCAATTTCTATTTGTCGTAGTTTTCTCTATGAATCGTGACTTTGTATGGTAAGGTTTACTTGGTGCGATGATCTCGTGAATCTCCGCGGATTTTGGCGGGAAAATTGATATTTGGGGGCGGAGACTTGTTCTTAAGTTTCATCTAGTGCTTTCGATTCTTAGTTCAATCCATTGCTATTGTATTAGTTTCTTCTCCACAAATCATGATTTGCCTTGTGATTTTGATATTTTTGTGTGTTAAAATTACAGATTTTCTTGTAGAGAGATAGAGACAATGATGAACATGAACGTGGAGGAGAGTCATGTGACACCTAAAAGGAGTTATAGCCGCGACGCTACGGCGAAATCGAATTTTTTACAATGCTTACACGACTCTAAATCAGATCCGTTGCCGCGTAGTAGTAGACGGTTTCTTCTTTCTTCGTATGATTCCGATGATGGTGGTGTATTGATGGATGGTGTATTGGCTACATCAGCTATAGGGAAGAGTGTTTTGGATTCTCCTTATAGCTCTCTCGAACAATCTTCTTCTTCACGTTGTTCTTCGGTTATTAAGAATCAACACAAAAACGCTGAGTTTAGTAGTCCTAGAAGCGATTTAGGACGTAACCAGGTACATTTTTTGTTAAGATTATAACTCGTTTTATAGGAATAAGATGACTGATTTGGTTCAAATGTGGTTTTGTAGTCGATCATTGTCTTTGATATTCTATTTTTATTGTTGAACATTAGTTACTAGATACATAAAGCTGAACTTTCAATGTTTTTGCCTATTCTAGAGAAACAACGATTGTGTATGTATCCTATCGCAACTACTCTCTTGTTTATGCCTTTACCTATTCGGTGGAAACCACGCTGTCTCAGTGTTGTTACAAGACATGCTAATACTGTGCATACTATCACAACTAGGCTCTTGGTTAATGTGCTGAAATGTATGAACTAAGAGTTTGTTCTGTTGATTTTTGCAGGAGACTACTACTCGGTCTCAACATTCTTTGGCAATGGCAGAGATTCAAGAGGAAGTGATACACGTGCATATTGAGTCTCCTCCAATGCGTGAGTTCTTAAAAAGTCTTTTGGTTTTTCATGTTTATTGATTTTTTTTTGGTTGATTTTCATCACTCAAAAAAAGTTTTTCTTCCAGTTACAATGAGAGAGAGGTATCTCAAACACAATGTTGCACTATGCCGGGCTTGCATAGCTGGAGATTGGAAAGAAGTTGAGGCTCTAATCAATGCACATCCGCATATCCTCAACGAGCCAATTACTAGGATTGGTGGAAGTGCTCTTCACTTGGCAGTGGCTTTTGGTCACAAAATGCTTGTAGAAAAGCTTCTTAGAAGAATGGATAAAGCCAACATTATGCGGAAAGACACATGGGAATGTACAGCATTATGTATAGCTGCATCGATGGGGAATATAGAAATCCTTCGTATGATTGTTGAGGGAAGGACCAATCTCGTAGTCCGTAAAGGCGTTAAAGATCAACTTCCACTTCAGTTGGCAGCAACAAATGGTCATCACAAAGCAGCTTACTACTTGTTTGAGAAAACATCATTCCCAAAACTAGAGTACTCAGATATGGGAGAGCTTTTTCTGACCTTGACAAATCATGATCTGTTTGGTACACATATTAGTTTGCCCTTTTTTTATATAACTATATCTCTAATATTTTATTTGCTAAAGCATTTTTTTTTCCTTTCCACAGACTTGGCCTTAAAGATTTTGACAATGAACAAGAAACTTGCCACGTTTATAGGGAGAAGACATGTGACAGCTCTGTATATTTTGGCTAACAAGCCTAATGCATTTCACAGAGAAATTAGTTGGTATCATTGGATTCTCAAAACTTGTAAGTATACTAGTAAAAATTCAACTGTAACATAATTGCCTTCTATTACATTTACTCAACTAATATTTTTTCCATATAGTTTCTCGTAAAGCGGAGATAAGAAACCATGTTTATCTACTCTTGGAACAAGTGTGGGACGCCGTTATCAAGCTACCGGAAGATCAACTTAGTACCCATTTGTGTTCACCTACCAGGATCATCTTCGATGCAGCTAGAAGCGGAAATGTAGAGTTCTTAAAGTTTCTCTTCAGTTCCCATCCCGACTTGGTTTATATGGTTGATGAAAAGGGACAAAGTATCTACCACATCGCTGTCACATACCGTCACGAGGAGATTTTTAGTACTATCTACGAGTTGGGAGCAATGAAGAACTACACATGTGGTGTGATTGATGTGTCCGGGAACACTTTGCTTCACTTTGTAGCTTCCGTAGAACGGGTGAATCTTTCGTTAGGCCCAACGCTCCTAATGCAACACGAGGTTCTGTGGTACAAAGCCGTTGAGGATGTCGTTCCGTGTTATCTACACAACCATAAAAACTGTGACAACCTTACCGCCAAGGAACTATTCTTGATGGAGCACAAGAATATGAAAGAAGAAGGTGAGAAATGGCTCAAAGAAACCTCTTCGTCTTGTATGATTGTGGCGGCATTGATGACTACAATCACCTTTGCATCTATCTTCACGGTACCCGGAGGAAGTGACGAAAAGACAAATTTGCCTAATTTTGGAAACAAAGCGGTTTTCGATGTCTTCATTCTTTCCGCAGGAATTGGTCTTTCCACATCACTTGCATCACTTCTTACCTTCTTATCCATCATCACATCAAGGTACAAAGAAGATGACTTCAAATCTTACTTACCCGTGAAGCTCATGATAGGTCTCATCACTCTATACTTCTCCATAGTATCCATGCTAGTCACATTCACTTCGGCTTTGATTATGATTAGAGGGGATAGACATCGTTGGGGGGTAATCATCGTAGCCTCTTCTTCTTCTGTGGCTGCTTTTGCCTACATCATACTCCACATGAAGCTTTGGTTCCTTACATTCCGATCAGCATATCATTTGAGGCGTCTCTTCAGCCACAAAGGTAACAAAAGCCTCGTCAATCGAATCCCATAATTGGTTGTTTGCTTTTGTTAACAATTGGAACGTAAATGGTTGTCTTCTTAGAACTGAAACAGAGTAAAGTGATAGTATAGCTTATTGTTTTCGATTACTTTGTTTTGATTTTGTTGTGGTTGTGGAAAAAAGCAGAACAAGAAATACAGAGAGATGAAGAAATATATTAATGCTTAACTATGAGATGGTATTTCTGATAATAAAGAAGATAATATAGAAGAGGAGTAAGACCAACCGAAGTCAAAGTGTCTTCTTGTATGCACATGTGTTATTATCACAAATGATACTAACCATGTGTTATTGACAAGTGTGTGGCCATGGAATATATTATAGTTTTTCAATCGCCAATATAAGTGTAATTGAAAAGGGGAGTCTCCAAACATATTGTATATATTTTAGGGAGAATCGCAAAACTATACCTTTTGAATTACATTTCATAAAATTACACCATTTCCAAAATATTTCATAAAACTACATCTAAATACTAAAAATTAAATTCAAATAAATCCTATCCACACAATCCTACCCTCTTAATACTATACCCTAAACACTAATTAGTGAACCCAAATGAAAATATTTTAATTTTGGTAATTTTTTAAAGGGTAAATCAAGCTTTAAAAATTTTGAAAGAGTGTAAATATGTGAAAATATTGAATTACGTGTAGTTTTGTGAAGGGATGGTTGAAAGGGTGTAGTTTTCTGAATTCTCTATATTTTATGGAAATAAAATGTAAATGTTATATATCTTAGGGAGAATCACAAAACTACACCATTTGAATTACATTTCACAAAACTGCACTATTTCAAAAATATTTCACAAAACTACATTTAAACACTCAAAATTAAATCCAAATAAACCCTACTCACACAATCCTACCCTCTTAATATTATACCCTAAACACTAATTAGCGAACCCAAATGAAAATATTTTAATTTTGGTAATTTTTTAAAGGGTAAATCAAGCTTTTAAATTTTTGAAAGGGTGAATTTTTGTGAAAAAATTAAATTAGGTGTAGTTTTGTGAAGCAGAGGTTGAAAGTGTGTAGTTTTGTGAATTTCTCTATATCTTATATTATTACTAATAATATATATTAGGGAGAATCACAAAACTACACCATTTGAATTACATTTCACAAAACTACACCATTTCAAAAATACTTCAAAAAACTACACCTAAACACTCAAAATTAAATTCAAATAAACCTCACCCACACAATCATACCCCCTTAATACTATACCCTAAACACTAATTAGCGAACCCAAATGAAAAGATTTTAATTTTGATAATTTTTTAAAGGTTAAATCAAGCTTTTAAAATTTTGAAAAGGTGTAAATTTGTGAAAATTTCGATTTTTCGATTTTTCGATTCATGCTTTTTTCAATTTCGATTTCGCGATGATATTTTGGTTCAATCGCTATCGAATTTTGATTTTTAATCATGTCGCGATGATGCTGGGTTAAGATTTACGCCGTCGTACATTTTGGTGCGAAGATCTAGTGAATCTCCACCGTCAATTTTGGCGGGAAAATTGATTTTTGGGGCGGAGACTGTTGGGAATGTCCTGAAATCAATTGTACTTATTTTAGTAAGGTTGTATCGTCGAGGTTTTGACAGTCGGATAATATTAGATGATTATAACGTTTTGCTAGAAGCCTCTTATAATCGATGGGCTTTAGAAGTCCATTGCTAATATTATGCGATCCTACTGAGTCACACACCTAGCTAGACTGGATTAATATATTATGTTGGGTTTTGATTATAATATAATATATATGTGATATTAGATATACATATATTTATATTAGTGCACTTTAATAATATAAGATATTATATTTATATGTATATGATATATATATATATATATATATTAATGCACATGTGAAAAAAGCAAGTCATTGTGATGTCTTATTGGGGCATGCTCATTAGCACATATAAGTCTCATTAGGTTATTAATTAGGTTATGAGAACCTATTATATAAAGAAGCGACAATGACGCTTGATAACATTAACCTAATTCTACACAACCCTAAACATAGCAGACAAATAGTTGTCTAATAGATTGAGATTAGATCTCTACGGCACTAGCATCCCGATCAATCCAAGTTTGTGTGCGTGTGGATACCAAGTAGAGGCACGACGTTTGGAGTGCTTCTAGACCTCGATATATCTCGGTTCGGATTTCCGCTACGAACCATCCAGGTATATTCATAAACCGATGACATAGATTTGATTCAATATTTGCACGTATCCTGGAAAAGAATTCGCAATTGTTATTTATAAATCGTTATAAACCTAGTACGAATTCTAACAGTGGTATCAGAGCCTTACGTGTATAATTTTGAATTAAACCTAATTTAATATATATTTGATATATAAAATTATGTCGATGTTTTACATAAAGATGTTGGTTAAAATTGATCTAATAGTTAACCGTGATTACGTAACCTTCTCTGCACGACAAACTGTTTGATATACTTATATTTAATTAAAATATCAACGTTTATTCTCTGTTAGTACGAATTCTAACAGAGACTTGTTTTTTAGTTTCATCTTGGGCTTTCGATTCTCACTTGAATCAATTTCTATTTGTCGTAGTTTTCTCTATGAATCGTGACTTTGTATGGTAAGGTTTACTTGGTGCGATGATCTCGTGAATCTCCGCGGATTTTGGCGGGAAAATTGATATTTGGGGGCGGAGACTTGTTCTTAAGTTTCATCTAGTGCTTTCGATTCTTAGTTCAATCCATTGCTATTGTATTAGTTTCTTCTCCACAAATCATGATTTGCCTTGTGATTTTGATATTTTTGTGTGTTAAAATTACAGATTTTCTTGTAGAGAGATAGAGACAATGATGAACATGAACGTGGAGGAGAGTCATGTGACACCTAAAAGGAGTTATAGCCGCGACGCTACGGCGAAATCGAATTTTTTACAATGCTTACACGACTCTAAATCAGATCCGTTGCCGCGTAGTAGTAGACGGTTTCTTCTTTCTTCGTATGATTCCGATGATGGTGGTGTATTGATGGATGGTGTATTGGCTACATCAGCTATAGGGAAGAGTGTTTTGGATTCTCCTTATAGCTCTCTCGAACAATCTTCTTCTTCACGTTGTTCTTCGGTTATTAAGAATCAACACAAAAACGCTGAGTTTAGTAGTCCTAGAAGCGATTTAGGACGTAACCAGGTACATTTTTTGTTAAGATTATAACTCGTTTTATAGGAATAAGATGACTGATTTGGTTCAAATGTGGTTTTGTAGTCGATCATTGTCTTTGATATTCTATTTTTATTGTTGAACATTAGTTACTAGATACATAAAGCTGAACTTTCAATGTTTTTGCCTATTCTAGAGAAACAACGATTGTGTATGTATCCTATCGCAACTACTCTCTTGTTTATGCCTTTACCTATTCGGTGGAAACCACGCGGTCTCAGTGTTGTTACAAGACATGCTAATACTGTGCATACTATCACAACTAGGCTCTTGGTTAATGTGCTGAAATGTATGAACTAAGAGTTTGTTCTGTTGATTTTTGCAGGAGACTACTACTCGGTCTCAACATTCTTTGGCAATGGCAGAGATTCAAGAGGAAGTGATACACGTGCATATTGAGTCTCCTCCAATGCGTGAGTTCTTAAAAAGTCTTTTGGTTTTTCATGTTTATTGATTTTTTTTTGGTTGATTTTCATCACTCAAAAAAAGTTTTTCTTCCAGTTACAATGAGAGAGAGGTATCTCAAACACAATGTTGCACTATGCCGGGCTTGCATAGCTGGAGATTGGAAAGAAGTTGAGGCTCTAATCAATGCACATCCGCATATCCTCAACGAGCCAATTACTAGGATTGGTGGAAGTGCTCTTCACTTGGCAGTGGCTTTTGGTCACAAAATGCTTGTAGAAAAGCTTCTTAGAAGAATGGATAAAGCCAACATTATGCGGAAAGACACATGGGAATGTACAGCATTATGTATAGCTGCATCGATGGGGAATATAGAAATCCTTCGTATGATTGTTGAGGGAAGGACCAATCTCGTAGTCCGTAAAGGCGTTAAAGATCAACTTCCACTTCAGTTGGCAGCAACAAATGGTCATCACAAAGCAGCTTACTACTTGTTTGAGAAAACATCATTCCCAAAACTAGAGTACTCAGATATGGGAGAGCTTTTTCTGACCTTGACAAATCATGATCTGTTTGGTACACATATTAGTTTGCCCTTTTTTTATATAACTATATCTCTAATATTTTATTTGCTAAAGCATTTTTTTTTCCTTTCCACAGACTTGGCCTTAAAGATTTTGACAATGAACAAGAAACTTGCCACGTTTATAGGGAGAAGACATGTGACAGCTCTGTATATTTTGGCTAACAAGCCTAATGCATTTCACAGAGAAATTAGTTGGTATCATTGGATTCTCAAAACTTGTAAGTATACTAGTAAAAATTCAACTGTAACATAATTGCCTTCTATTACATTTACTCAACTAATATTTTTTCCATATAGTTTCTCGTAAAGCGGAGATAAGAAACCATGTTTATCTACTCTTGGAACAAGTGTGGGACGCCGTTATCAAGCTACCGGAAGATCAACTTAGTACCCATTTGTGTTCACCTACCAGGATCATCTTCGATGCAGCTAGAAGCGGAAATGTAGAGTTCTTAAAGTTTCTCTTCAGTTCCCATCCCGACTTGGTTTATATGGTTGATGAAAAGGGACAAAGTATCTACCACATCGCTGTCACATACCGTCACGAGGAGATTTTTAGTACTATCTACGAGTTGGGAGCAATGAAGAACTACACATGTGGTGTGATTGATGTGTCCGGGAACACTTTGCTTCACTTTGTAGCTTCCGTAGAACGGGTGAATCTTTCGTTAGGCCCAACGCTCCTAATGCAACACGAGGTTCTGTGGTACAAAGCCGTTGAGGATGTCGTTCCGTGTTATCTACACAACCATAAAAACTGTGACAACCTTACCGCCAAGGAACTATTCTTGATGGAGCACAAGAATATGAAAGAAGAAGGTGAGAAATGGCTCAAAGAAACCTCTTCGTCTTGTATGATTGTGGCGGCATTGATGACTACAATCACCTTTGCATCTATCTTCACGGTACCCGGAGGAAGTGACGAAAAGACAAATTTGCCTAATTTTGGAAACAAAGCGGTTTTCGATGTCTTCATTCTTTCCGCAGGAATTGGTCTTTCCACATCACTTGCATCACTTCTTACCTTCTTATCCATCATCACATCAAGGTACAAAGAAGATGACTTCAAATCTTACTTACCCGTGAAGCTCATGATAGGTCTCATCACTCTATACTTCTCCATAGTATCCATGCTAGTCACATTCACTTCGGCTTTGATTATGATTAGAGGGGATAGACATCGTTGGGGGGTAATCATCGTAGCCTCTTCTTCTTCTGTGGCTGCTTTTGCCTACATCATACTCCACATGAAGCTTTGGTTCCTTACATTCCGATCAGCATATCATTTGAGGCGTCTCTTCAGCCACAAAGGTAACAAAAGCCTCGTCAATCGAATCCCATAATTGGTTGTTTGCTTTTGTTAACAATTGGAACGTAAATGGTTGTCTTCTTAGAACTGAAACAGAGTAAAGTGATAGTATAGCTTATTGTTTTCGATTACTTTGTTTTGATTTTGTTGTGGTTGTGGAAAAAAGCAGAACAAGAAATACAGAGAGATGAAGAAATATATTAATGCTTAACTATGAGATGGTATTTCTGATAATAAAGAAGATAATATAGAAGAGGAGTAAGACCAACCGAAGTCAAAGTGTCTTCTTGTATGCACATGTGTTATTATCACAAATGATACTAACCATGTGTTATTGACAAGTGTGTGGCCATGGAATATATTATAGTTTTTCAATCGCCAATATAAGTGTAATTGAAAAGGGGAGTCTCCAAACATATTGTATATATTTTAGGGAGAATCGCAAAACTATACCTTTGAATTACATTTCATAAAATTACACCATTTCCAAAATATTTCATAAAACTACATCTAAATACTAAAAATTAAATTCAAATAAATCCTATCCACACAATCCTACCCTCTTAATACTATACCCTAAACACTAATTAGTGAACCCAAATGAAAATATTTTAATTTTGGTAATTTTTTAAAGGGTAAATCAAGCTTTAAAAATTTTGAAAGAGTGTAAATATGTGAAAATATTGAATTACGTGTAGTTTTGTGAAGGGATGGTTGAAAGGGTGTAGTTTTCGAATTCTCTATATTTTATGGAAATAAAATGTAAATGTTATATATCTTAGGGAGAATCACAAAACTACACCATTTGAATTACATTTCACAAAACTGCACTATTTCAAAAATATTTCACAAAACTACATTTAAACACTCAAAATTAAATCCAAATAAACCCTACTCACACAATCCTACCCTCTTAATATTATACCCTAAACACTAATTAGCGAACCCAATTGAAAATATTTTAATTTTGGTAATTTTTTAAAGGGTAAATCAAGCTTTTAAAATTTTGAAAGGGTGAATTTTTGTGAAAAAATTAAATTAGGTGTAGTTTTGTGAAGCGAGAGGTTGAAAGTGTGTAGTTTTGTGAATTTCTCTATATCTTATATTATTACTAATAATATATATTAGGGAGAATCACAAAACTACACCATTTGAATTACATTTCACAAACTACACCATTTCAAAAATACTTCAGAAAATTACACCTAAACACTCAAAATTAAATCCAAATAAACCTCACCCACACAATCCTACCCCCTTAATACTATACCCTAAACACTAATTAGCGAACCCAAATGAAAAGATTTTAATTTTGGTAATTTTTTAAAGGTTAAATCAAGCTTTTAAAATTTTGAAAGAGTGTAAATTTGTGAAAATATTGAATTAGGTGTAGTTTTGTGAACGGAGGGTTGAAAATGTGTAATTTTGTGAATTTCTCTATATATTTAACTAAAAATATAATAACTGATATATTTTTATTTATTTAACGTTTATTGTTGCGAAAATCATAGAAATTTTCATATGATTTTAAATTATTATTATACTTTATATTAATCTTAACTCAAGTATATGTATTTAAATGTTTTAACTATTTTTTTGTTGTTAATCTTATATAGTAAATGACGAGGAATTTTGAATACGTGTCACGTGGAGAGAATTTGTATGAAATTAAAGATTTTTTTTATTTTTATTACTATAATAATTTTTTTTAAGTTTATGATTATCTCATTATTTTTTAATAGTTTATATAATCACATATTATTTATTAATTTAATATTTCGAAATTTTAATTATATTTCCTAAAATTTAGAATTTAATATTTGGTAAGCACACTTTGTTCCAGGCTACAAGGTGCATACCCTTCTTCTCCGTCGTGCTCCCCCATATGAAGGATCTCGAAAGCTTATCTAAACTATTCTTGTCACTAATAGTTTATGCATTTACTAGTTGCATATCTTCTTCTTTGTTTCGAGGTTTTAAATCTCTATATAAAACTGCTGAAAAAGAAAAAGACATGGAGTATGAAGATTATGTACTGAATAATCTTGTACAAATTCACAAATGTTTATAATTTTTTTTTTTTGACACGGTGAAAAAAAAAAGTTTATAAATTTTTGATAGTATTCTCTATTTTTTTGTTTTAAATACTCCCTCCATCCCATATTAAAGGATATCACAAACTTTAAGAAAACACATTAATTGTTAATTTTAAATATATTATTTTATTAATTGCACAATTTTTTATGAGTTTTAACCAATAATATTTTAAAAAATTTAACCGGTGTATCTTGAAATTAACAATCGACAATTAAAACAAATATTTTTTTTAAATCATCTATAATATGGGACAAAGAAAGTATATAACTATTGTATACTAGATGCGGATTTCACGCTATACGCGGAGCAAAATTTTATTATTCTTAATGATATAATTAGACTTATATATAATAAAATAATATTTTATGTTTTAAATTAATCTTAGAAAATAAATAAATATTGTATAACAAATATAATTTGTACAATATATTTTTAAGGGAGAATCACAAAACTACACCATTTGAATTACATTTCACAAAACTACACCATTTCAAAATTACTTCACAAAACTACACCTAAACACTCAAAATTAAATCCAAATAAACCCTACCCACACAATCTTACCCCCTTAATATTATATCCTAAACACTAATTAGCGAACCCAAATGAAAAAAATTTAATTTTCTGAATTTTGAATGGATGTAAATCAATCTTTTAAAATTTTGAATGGATGTAAATTTGTGAAAATATTGAATTAGGTGTAGTTTTGTGAATGGAGGATTGAAAAATGTAGTTTTCTGAATTTCTCTATTTTTAAAAGAGAGTTTTGATTGATTTATATTATGTGTTTCTGGATTATTTACAAAAATCAGTTTATAGGGATAACTTGTCTAATGTTATCATCCTAGTGAAATGTGTAAAGGATGATTATTATTATTGATAATGTCAAGTAACAAGATACTTAACTCATACACAATACAATTCCATCTTAAAATCTCTTTTATTCTTTCAAACTCAAACCATCAATGTTCGAACTAAAAATAAAAATACATACATATCAGATATGATAAGTTCACAGGTGCAGCATTTGGATTTTTTTAAGGCGAAAAAGCCAATATGAGCCACTACTACTTACTGCAAGAACTCCCTGGGGTCAGTGACACGGCCGGTTAGAGCCGAGGCTGCAGCTGTGTAAGGAGAAGCCAAGTAAATCTGTCCTTCTTTGTGTCCCATTCTTCCTGGGAAGTTCCTGTTTGTTGTCGACACACACACCTGATAATAACACACGTATGCCCCTTTAGTCAGTCTCTCTCGCTGTATGAAATTGTTTATTTACTAGACTATATAAAGAGTTAGTAAGAAATGGGTGGATGTGGTTGCGTACTTGAGGTTCATTGAGACGTGCGTAGGTGTCCGCTGGGCCACCAAGGCAGGCACCGCAGCTAGGACTGGCTGGTGTGTCACATCCGGCTTCTTCGAATATCTGTGCACATGTCTTTCCACCTGCTCCTGGCACTGGTAGAGCATAAACATCCATCCACACCTGAAGAAGATAATAACCAGCCATAAAAAAAAATGGACTTTTGATATTTTGTATTCTGTGATCAAACAGAAGCACTTTAGAGATGGTAACAATGTCGAAATTGTAGTGAGTGCTAACCTTTTGTGTAGCCGGGACAAGGAAAGTTGGGACTTTGACCTGCTTTCCCTGCAAATACACAGCCAAGATTAAATTCATGAGGAGAAATGGCAACAAGATAAGAGGTTGTCAAAAATCGAAAAAGAACCTTATACAAAGAATAAACAAGGTTTCCTAAATCCTAACACCAAAAACAAAATCTAGCACAATCGATTCAATAGAGAAGAGCAAAAAAAAAGGCATAACAGTGCTTGCAGAGAGATACGGAAACTATAGCAGGCTGTTTTAAACATATCAATTGGGTGAAGTCTCTGCTTCGAATTACAAACAGAAGACGAAAATGTTTTTTAGAGAGTTTGAAGAATAGCCTTTTGTTCAAAATCGAGTTAAACACTGATAACATGTCGACAACGACACAAACAGCAAGTGGGAACTTACTGATGCATGTAGAAGTTTCGCTGCAGCCATAAAATCTTCCGTCTTCCCACCAGTACAAGAACCAATGTATACTCTGTCAATTTTCACATCGTTGCATTCTCTTGCTAGAGCTCGGTTGTCAGGAGAATGAGGCTATAGAAACATAGACAACAGAAAAATCAGTTATAATAACCTGAAGTAGCAAAAATAACTCAATGTTTCTATTTGTAATCAAGGTAACCCACCCACCTTAGCTACCACAGGCTCAAGCTTTGACACGTCAAATCTGTAATCTGCGACAAAGCTATGGATAAAACCAAAAAAACTATGATTTTAAGAAGAGGCTAAACTACAGAGAGGTAACAGTAGAAAGCAAACAATAACCAAAATTGCTCACAACCAAAGCACAAAAATATATTGGAGGAGATGCCATTATATACAATTGCATAACTCATATGAACAGTAGAGATATCAGGCTCCATAATTATAATGCTCACGATTTATAAATCTAGGGTGCCATCTGACCACTATACCTTGCATTTGCATCACTATATACTGACTCAAAGGGCACAGAGGTTCTATTCTGCAAAGATATAAAATATATAAATTAACATTTTAATTGACAAAAGGTCATTTTACAGAAAAGAAGACAGAATACATACCTCCACGTAATTTAATGTCGTCGCATCAGGAGGAATGACTCCATTTTTTCCTCCAGCTTCCACAACCATGTTGCACAATGTCATTCTTTCTTCCATCTAGCAGCCAAATAGGTTGAAGCAAGGAAAAGTGTAAGTTATCGGACACAAAAAATCGTTGTATTTATTCCCATAGAAAAAGGAATCGATGATGCAGAAAAACAAACTAATTTCTTACAGTCAAACTTTCAATAGTCGTGCCACTGAACTCCATTGTCTTGTAAGTTGCACCAGCAACAGATATTTCACCAATGATCTACAAAATCGGAAGCAAGTTCAAGATCCAAAAGAGGAAAAGTAAAAAACCTCTTAACTATCAAGATATAATGGAAAATAACTTCACAATAATACACAATTTGGTGAAGACATGACTAGAGCATATCAATAGTTGCATACCTACCACCCTCATACAGTAGTACGCACTACTATTATCAACATTGTCCTGTAAAGGATTTTAGGAGCTAGAAAATCAAATTAATGCTTCAAGACATATAAAACTCACTTGCAAAATCAGATCCTTTGCTTGTAAGTAACTGGGCATTTCACCATCCAAGATAAACCTCATTGTTGGTGGAACCTGAGAAATCAGGATACGAACTTCAGAAACCATAGTCAAGGTTAAGCACATCGGATAGCAAAACAGGTGTCAATGTTTTCCACTGAACAAACAGGTGTCAGCTACTACACAAACCTTAAGGAGGATTTTTCCAGTGCCTAACACAAAGCCTGCATCAGTGTTTCCAATTCCTGTAGCAAATTGACCAAATGCTCCAGCGGTACATGTATGTGAGTCTGTTCCTAACAGAACCTACAATAAGAAAATATATATCAACCAAAACAGAAACAAAAAAAAGCCAATAGTTAACAGTGAAAGAAATCGATCGGTGTTACCTCTCCTGGCCTGCAATGACCTTCTTGTGCAAGTGCAACATGGCAAACACCTTTGTAGTCAGGATTAGCCTACAGATGATAGGGAAAAAAATCATTAAACTTGATAAAAAAAACCAAGAAAGATTACATGAGCGAGGATGAGGCAGAGTTTCTGCGCCATCCATGGAAAGTTCAAAAACAATCATACCCGAAAATCTCCAAGGTCAGTGATATCATAGAAATACTTGATGTTCTGCTCCCTGCAGTGTTCCCGCATAATGTCGACATTACGGTTTGCACGCTTGTCAGTTGTGAATATGTAATGGTCAGGTATAACAACAATCTTCTCTGAATCCCAAACCTTCAAAATGTTAAGTAACAATCAAACATTAGTAACAGCAAAAAAAGCGACAAACATACAAAATTGAGCAAAAGCTTCTCAAAATTAGCTGAAAACAAAGCAACAGGTAGATTCAAAACAATCTCTCATCACTATAGATAGTAAAAACTAGAGAAAGCAATTATCATTTCTAGTACCTTGGCTTTTTCACCAAACTCTCTCTTGAAGATACCAAAGGCACCAGGGCCACATACATCATGAGTCATAAGCACATCTACATTAACCCAAATGTTATCACCAGGCACCACTTGTGTCTTGTCTGCTGCTTTAGCCAGTATCTTCTCCGTCATCGTCATCCCAGTTTTCACCTGAATCAAACCAAATACACCATTTTAGAAAACGAAAGAAAAAAAACAGTAAGAGAAACCAAAAAGATGCGAAGAAGAAGATGAGACCGATCCGGTGGTGCTCGATGACCTCTGCGGCGCCATCACGGAGACGATCTGCCTCGAAATCGAATTCTTCTGACATCTATGAACCGATAATTGCGACGATCTTTGAAACGAAGAAAGCCCCAAATCCTTGTTCTGGAGAAAAATTAACAAGTTATAAGATTCAATTGAAAATGTGAAAACCGAGGAAGAAGAAGAAGAAGAAGAAGGTTAAACCTTGGAGGATTTGCAGAACAAGGGAGAGGAAGAGATTACAGAGGAAGCCATTAGGGTTTCGTCTTCTTCTTCTTCACGGTGTGTTTTTGTTTTGTGAAGATTATTGATATGGGAGGCGCCCGCGTGTGGGATGTGTGTGTGTGTTAATACTTACACCGAAAAGAGGTTATAAAGTTACGCTCTCTGATCACAAAGGCTTCGTTGACTCAAAAAGTCTAATAGGTTGGTGACATTAAAAATAGGAAAGAAGTGAACACGTTTTAGTAGATAACTTTTTTTAGTAAATAACTAAAAAAATGGAAAAAAAAAAAAAAAGGAAATATGTAAGGGGAGAGATAAATGGAATGATTGCAAAATGTTAAATTAGGTGTTGTAGAAATATTGCTCCAATATATATATAAGTAACGGCTGGCTTTTGAGATGAATCAACTTCAAAATTTCTTTTCTGCTAAGTACTCAAGAAATTCTTAAAGAATGAACACGAATATCGGCATAGAGCCGTCACCGGTTAATATGCCTTATCTCCCCGATGATGTACTTGTTGAACTCGCTTATCCCGCGTCTCAAGATTATACTACCCAACTCTCTCTTTAGTTTCCAAGAGATTCCGCTCTTTGCTTGCTTCGACGGAGCTTTATAAGACCGTAAAGCTTTTAGGCGACGACCGAGGCTTGTCTCTATGTCAGCATAATGTCCTCTTGGAGCTCTAAGCCACGTTGGTTTACTCTCAGCTTGAACCCTTACCCAAGATTGTCTACCCCTCCTCCCTGTTGTTTTAATTCATTTAGAAACCTAACGAATCGCACCAGGACAAAGGGGTCGTCGAGTGGCAATATTAATCTGATCTCAGTACCAGATAATAACTACGGTACTCAGCGTGAGTGGAATTATACCATGGTTGGTTCAAATATCTACATGATTATGACCGATCCTCGACCCTCGACTAGGGTGTTTGTTATTGACTGTCGGTCTCATACCTGGCGCGAAGCTCCACGCATGCGGGTGGCCAAGAAAGATCCCCGCATGTGTGTTGTTGATGGCAAAATATATGTGGTAGAAAGAAATTTACATTGCGATATCGAGGTTTTTGATCCAAGAACACAGATGTGGGAGCATTTGCCAAACCCTATACGCGGGGAAGACCTGGGCTTTAGCTTAGTCTATGAAGGAAATCTTTACCTTTCGTATGAGGACAAGATTGTTGTGTACAAGCCTAAGGAAAATAAATGGGATGTGGTAGGAAAAGAACACGAGATGCATTTGCGGATGTATTCCGGTTCTTGCGTAATAGATAACATACCATACTACCTGTTCCCAATGTCTAGAACAATCGAATGGTTCGATTCCGAGAGAGGAATATGCAAAGATTTGAAGGGTGTGGTAGAACTTCCTAAACTACCAAAGGGTAATAGGGGTAATAGGGGTTTTGCTTCATTGGCGAATTATGGTGGAAACATTGTTATTTTGTGGGAGGAGAAATTGCGTTCTACCAAGGCTAAGACGAGGAATATTTGGTGTGCCGAAATTATGATTGAAAGACCCCACAAGCAGGAGGTTTGTGGCAGGCTTATGTGGTGTAACGTTGTGCTTACAATCCCCGAGACATGTACACCCAAAAAACTTTTTGTTGCTACGATTTGATTTATAAAAAAACATATGAAACTTTTTGTTGCTAGTTTATAATCATTTATCTCTGAATAATACTTGGGTTCACTTGAACCTTCTTTTTAACAAATTTCCCAACGGAGGTTACCTATGAAACATATGTTTCAAGAGGTATGCGACTCGGTGTCTGGTTCTCTTTGGTTCAATGTGAAATCGTATCTAAAGGTCGCTTTATGGGGACATGTTACGACATCAAACATATCCAAGTTTGAGAATACTAATGATTTTTTTGGTTAATTTTGAATATGATTTGTGGGTTGAGTTTTACCTTGGCATCGAGATTGCAAGCTTGCTATGGAAATTTGAACGAGATTTTGCTGGTTTATTTGTTTCAAGAAAAGAGAACCTGTATATGTTCATAAGTTGACACTAATGAATGAAATATTCATTTAACGTCATTTTACGATTTCGACGAAAACGCGATTTCACGATTTCCACGTTAACACGATATCGCGATTTCACGATTTCGACGAAAACTTGATTTAACGATTTCGAAGAAAACACGATTTCACGATTTCGACGACAACAAGATTTCACGATTTTGTTAACGCGATTTCACGATTTCGACGTGAACGCAATTTCACAATTTTGTTAACACGATTTCGACATGTACGCGATTTCGCGATTTCGACATTTACGCGATTTCGCGATTTCGACGATAACGCGATTTTCCAATTTTGACGTTAATGCGATTTAACGATTTCGACGTTATTGCGATTTCGCGATTTCGACGTTATTGCGATATCGCGATTTCGACGATTTCATGATTTCGACATTTTACGCCATTTCGCGATTTTGTTAACACGATTTCGACATTTACGCGATTTCGACGATAACGCCATTTCCCAATTTCGACGATAACGCGATTTCGACGTTAAAGCGATTTTGCGATTCCGACGTTAACGCTATTTCGACGTTAAAGCGATTTTGCCATTCTGACGTTAATGCGATTTCCCGATTTCGACGTTAATATGATTTCGCGATTTCGACGTTAATGCGATTTCACGATTTTTGATTAGTTCTTTGTTGTTGTGTAATTAAATTTAAATTGATTAATTAAATTTGTTGGGTCAAATGGGTAAATTAAATGACCATGAACCCATATGAATATGACCCATGTTGATCCAACCCATTTGACCCATCAATCCATATGACCTATCAACCCATTTGGTTCAAATAAATTGACCCATTTGGGTTGAAGGTTGTGTTGAATCGGGTCAACCCATTAATTTTGACACCTCTACACAAAATATTAGATATATTCACTTCTAATTATAATCCAAAATATCCGAAAAAAATAATAACGTAAATATCCAAACTTTAAAGGGAGAATTACAAAACTACACCATTGAATTACATTTCACAAAACTACACCATTTCAAAAATACTTCACAAACTATACTTAAACATTCAAAATTAAATCCAAATAAACCCTACCCACACAATTTTACACCCTTAATACTATACTCTAAACCTAATTAGCGAACCCAAATGAAAAGATTTTAATTTTGGTAATTTTAAAAGGGTAAATCAAGCTTTTTTAAATTTTGAAAAGATGTAAATATGTGAAAAAAATAAATTAGGTGTAGTTTTGTGAAGGAGGGGTTGAAAGAGTGTAGTTTTGTGAATTCGTCAACTTTAAATTATATTTGACAAAATTATACAATTTTTGTAAAATTTAATAGGAAAATTTTATCAAAACATAAGTTATTGTCTTTTTTCTCCCAATAAACAAAACTCGATCTGATTCAGACATTTTGGTTTGGTTCATCTTTAACCGTTAAAAAACTCCGTGACTTATTTGATTACTGTGGTCTATAACTTTGACGGAGTCTTTCCACCGTTAGTCCCGTTAACTTCCTCCGTTAGCTTTATACACAAAAATTGAACACCGAAGTCACGTAACAACATTCCCTCTTCTCTCTCTCTCTCTCTCTCTCTCTGGAGCGACGTAGAGATTTCTCGAGCGAAGCTTCTTCTTCGTTATGCTTTCGAGCTTCTTCTTCGTTATGCTTTCGAGCTTCTTCACATGGAACCTTCATTAGCTTGGCTTAGCTACTCAGAGTTTCGAGGTATGGCGATTTTTCGATTCATGCTTTTTTCAATTTCGATTTCGCGATGATATTTTGGTTCAATCGCTATCGAATTTTGATTTTTAATCATGTCGCGATGATGCTGGGTTAAGATTTACGCCGTCGTACATTTTGGTGCGAAGATCTAGTGAATCTCCACCGTCAATTTTGGCGGGAAAATTGATTTTTGAGGCGGAGACTTGTTTTTTAGTTTCATCTTGGGCTTTCGATTCTCACTTGAATCAATTTCTATTTGTCGTAGTTTTCTCTATGAATCGTGACTTTGTATGGTAAGGTTTACTTGGTGCGATGATCTCGTGAATCTCCGCGGATTTTGGCGGGAAAATTGATATTTGGGGGCGGAGACTTGTTCTTAAGTTTCATCTAGTGCTTTCGATTCTTAGTTCAATCCATTGCTATTGTATTAGTTTCTTCTCCACAAATCATGATTTGCCTTGTGATTTTGATATTTTTGTGTGTTAAAATTACAGATTTTCTTGTAGAGAGATAGAGACAATGATGAACATGAACGTGGAGGAGAGTCATGTGACACCTAAAAGGAGTTATAGCCGCGACGCTACGGCGAAATCGAATTTTTTACAATGCTTACACGACTCTAAATCAGATCCGTTGCCGCGTAGTAGTAGACGGTTTCTTCTTTCTTCGTATGATTCCGATGATGGTGGTGTATTGATGGATGGTGTATTGGCTACATCAGCTATAGGGAAGAGTGTTTTGGATTCTCCTTATAGCTCTCTCGAACAATCTTCTTCTTCACGTTGTTCTTCGGTTATTAAGAATCAACACAAAAACGCTGAGTTTAGTAGTCCTAGAAGCGATTTAGGACGTAACCAGGTACATTTTTTGTTAAGATTATAACTCGTTTTATAGGAATAAGATGACTGATTTGGTTCAAATGTGGTTTTGTAGTCGATCATTGTCTTTGATATTCTATTTTTATTGTTGAACATTAGTTACTAGATACATAAAGCTGAACTTTCAATGTTTTTGCCTATTCTAGAGAAACAACGATTGTGTATGTATCCTATCGCAACTACTCTCTTGTTTATGCCTTTACCTATTCGGTGGAAACCACGCGGTCTCAGTGTTGTTACAAGACATGCTAATACTGTGCATACTATCACAACTAGGCTCTTGGTTAATGTGCTGAAATGTATGAACTAAGAGTTTGTTCTGTTGATTTTTGCAGGAGACTACTACTCGGTCTCAACATTCTTTGGCAATGGCAGAGATTCAAGAGGAAGTGATACACGTGCATATTGAGTCTCCTCCAATGCGTGAGTTCTTAAAAAGTCTTTTGGTTTTTCATGTTTATTGATTTTTTTTTGGTTGATTTTCATCACTCAAAAAAAGTTTTTCTTCCAGTTACAATGAGAGAGAGGTATCTCAAACACAATGTTGCACTATGCCGGGCTTGCATAGCTGGAGATTGGAAAGAAGTTGAGGCTCTAATCAATGCACATCCGCATATCCTCAACGAGCCAATTACTAGGATTGGTGGAAGTGCTCTTCACTTGGCAGTGGCTTTTGGTCACAAAATGCTTGTAGAAAAGCTTCTTAGAAGAATGGATAAAGCCAACATTATGCGGAAAGACACATGGGAATGTACAGCATTATGTATAGCTGCATCGATGGGGAATATAGAAATCCTTCGTATGATTGTTGAGGGAAGGACCAATCTCGTAGTCCGTAAAGGCGTTAAAGATCAACTTCCACTTCAGTTGGCAGCAACAAATGGTCATCACAAAGCAGCTTACTACTTGTTTGAGAAAACATCATTCCCAAAACTAGAGTACTCAGATATGGGAGAGCTTTTTCTGACCTTGACAAATCATGATCTGTTTGGTACACATATTAGCTTGCCCTTTTTTTATATAACTATATCTCTAATATTTTATTTGCTAAAGCATTTTTTTTTCCTTTCCACAGACTTGGCCTTAAAGATTTTGACAATGAACAAGAAACTTGCCACGTTTATAGGGAGAAGACATGTGACAGCTCTGTATATTTTGGCTAACAAGCCTAATGCATTTCACAGAGAAATTAGTTGGTATCATTGGATTCTCAAAACTTGTAAGTATACTAGTAAAAATTCAACTGTAACATAATTGCCTTCTATTACATTTACTCAACTAATATTTTTTCCATATAGTTTCTCGTAAAGCGGAGATAAGAAACCATGTTTATCTACTCTTGGAACAAGTGTGGGACGCCGTTATCAAGCTACCGGAAGATCAACTTAGTACCCATTTGTGTTCACCTACCAGGATCATCTTCGATGCAGCTAGAAGCGGAAATGTAGAGTTCTTAAAGTTTCTCTTCAGTTCCCATCCCGACTTGGTTTATATGGTTGATGAAAAGGGACAAAGTATCTACCACATCGCTGTCACATACCGTCACGAGGAGATTTTTAGTACTATCTACGAGTTGGGAGCAATGAAGAACTACACATGTGGTGTGATTGATGTGTCCGGGAACACTTTGCTTCACTTTGTAGCTTCCGTAGAACGGGTGAATCTTTCGTTAGGCCCAACGCTCCTAATGCAACACGAGGTTCTGTGGTACAAAGCCGTTGAGGATGTCGTTCCGTGTTATCTACACAACCATAAAAACTGTGACAACCTTACCGCCAAGGAACTATTCTTGATGGAGCACAAGAATATGAAAGAAGAAGGTGAGAAATGGCTCAAAGAAACCTCTTCGTCTTGTATGATTGTGGCGGCATTGATGACTACAATCACCTTTGCATCTATCTTCACGGTACCCGGAGGAAGTGACGAAAAGACAAATTTGCCTAATTTTGGAAACAAAGCGGTTTTCGATGTCTTCATTCTTTCCGCAGGAATTGGTCTTTCCACATCACTTGCATCACTTCTTACCTTCTTATCCATCATCACATCAAGGTACAAAGAAGATGACTTCAAATCTTACTTACCCGTGAAGCTCATGATAGGTCTCATCACTCTATACTTCTCCATAGTATCCATGCTAGTCACATTCACTTCGGCTTTGATTATGATTAGAGGGGATAGACATCGTTGGGGGGTAATCATCGTAGCCTCTTCTTCTTCTGTGGCTGCTTTTGCCTACATCATACTCCACATGAAGCTTTGGTTCCTTACATTCCGATCAGCATATCATTTGAGGCGTCTCTTCAGCCACAAAGGTAACAAAAGCCTCGTCAATCGAATCCCATAATTGGTTGTTTGCTTTTGTTAACAATTGGAACGTAAATGGTTGTCTTCTTAGAACTGAAACAGAGTAAAGTGATAGTATAGCTTATTGTTTTCGATTACTTTGTTTTGATTTTGTTGTGGTTGTGGAAAAAAGCAGAACAAGAAATACAGAGAGATGAAGAAATATATTAATGCTTAACTATGAGATGGTATTTCTGATAATAAAGAAGATAATATAGAAGAGGAGTAAGACCAACCGAAGTCAAAGTGTCTTCTTGTATGCACATGTGTTATTATCACAAATGATACTAACCATGTGTTATTGACAAGTGTGTGGCCATGGAATATATTATAGTTTTTCAATCGCCAATATAAGTGTAATTGAAAAGGGGAGTCTCCAAACATATTGAAAATATTTTAGGGAGAATCGCAAAACTATACCCTTTGAATTACATTTCACAAAACTACACCATTTCCAAAATATTTCACAAAACTACATCTAAATACTAAAAATTAAATTCAAATAAATCCTACCACACAATCCTACCCTCTTAATACTATACCCTAAACACTAATTAGTGAACCCAAATGAAAATATTTTAATTTTGGTAATTTTTTAAAGGGTAAATCAAGCTTTAAAAATTTTGAAAGAGTGTAAATATGTGAAAATATTGAATTACGTGTAGTTTTGTGAAGGGATGGTTGAAAGGGTGTAGTTTTGTGAATTCTCTATATTTTATGGAAATAAAATGTAAATGTTATATATCTTAGGGAGAATCACAAAACTACACCATTTGAATTACATTTCACAAAACTCGCACTATTTCAAAAATATTTCACAAAACTACATTTAAACACTCAAAATTAAATCCAAATAAACCCTACTCACACAATCCTACCCTCTTAATATTATACCCTAAACACTAATTAGCGAACTCAAATGAAAATATTTTAATTTTGGTAATTTTTTAAAGGGTAAATCAAGCTTTTAAATTTTTGAAAGGGTGAATTTTTGTGAAAAAATTAAATTAGGTGTAGTTTTGTGAAGCAGAGGTTGAAAGTGTGTAGTTTTGTGAATTTCTCTATATCTTATATTATTACTAATAATATATATTAGGGAGAATCACAAAACTACACCATTTGAATTACATTTCACAAAACTACACCATTTCAAAAATACTTCAAAAAACTACACCTAAACACTCAAAATTAAATTCAAATAAACCTCACCCACACAATCATACCCCCTTAATACTATACCCTAAACACTAATTAGCGAACCCAAATGAAAAGATTTTAATTTTGATAATTTTTTAAAGGTTAAATCAAGCTTTTAAAATTTTGAAAGGGTGTAAATTTGTGAAAATATTGAATTAGGTGTAGTTTTGTGAACGGAGGGTTGAAAATGTGTAATTTTGTGAATTTTTCTATATATTTAACTAAAAATATACTAACTGATATATTTTTATTTATTTAACGTTTATTGTTGCGAAAATCATAGAAATTTTCATATGATTTTAAATTATTATACTTTATATTAATCTTAACTCAAGTATATGTATTTAAATGTTTTAACTATTTTTTTGTTGTTAATCTTTTTACTATTAAAAGTTTGATATCATATATATCATCATCTTATATAGTAAATGACAAGGAATTTTGAATACGTGTCACGTGGAGAGAATTTGTATGAAATTAAAGATTTTTTTTATTTTTATTACTATAATTCACAAAACTACACTCTTTCAACTCTTCCTTCACAAAACTACACCTAATTTAATTTTTTCACATATTTACACCCTTTCAAAATTTTAAAAGCTTGATTTACCCTTTAAAAAATTACCAAAATTAAAATCTTTTCATTTGGGTTCGCTAATTAGTGTTTAGGGTATACTATTAATGAAGTAGGATTGTGTGGGTAGGGTTTATTTGGATTTAATTTTTAATGTTTAGGTGTAGTTTTGTGAAGTATTTTGAAAATGGTGTAGTTTTGTGAAATGTAATTCAAATGGTGTAGTTTTGTGATTCTCCCTAATAATTTTTGCAAGTTTATGATTATCTCTTTTATTTTTTAATAGTTTATATCATCACATATTATTTATTAATTTAAGATTTCGATATTTCAATTATATTTTCTAAAATTTAGAATTTAATATTTGGAAATTTCAATTATATATTATAAAATTAAGGAATTTATATATTTTTATTAATTTATTATTTTGTTATTCGTTTATGATTATCTTTTTTTATTTTTAAAGGTTTATATCATCATATATTATTAATAATTTGATATTTCGAAATTTATAGAGAAATTCACAAAACTACACCATTTCAACCCTCCCTTCACAAAACTACACCTAATTCAATACTTTCACAAATTTACACTCTTTCAAAATTTTAAAAGTTTGATTTACCCTTTAAAAAATTATCAAACTTAAAATCTTTTCATTTGGGTTCGCTAATTAGTGTTTAGGGTATAGTATTAAGGGGGTAGGATTGTGTGGGTAAGAATTATTTGAATTTAATTTTGAGTGTTTAAGTGTAGTTTTGTGAAATCATTTTGAAATGGTGTAGTTTTGTGAAATGTAATTCAAATGGTGTAGTTTTGTGATTCTCCCAAATTTTAATTATATTTCCTAAAATTATGGAACTTTTTTGATTTTTTCTTAATTTAATATTTTTTTTTATGATTATCCCTTTTATTTTTGAGTTAATTACCATATTATATACATTTTAAAACATAATTTGTCAATTAATTGTTTTTGATGTAATAATTAAATTTTGGGAGAATTACAAAAATACACCATTTGAATTACATTTCACAAAACTACACCATTTCAAAAATATTTCACAAAACTACATTTAAACACTCAAAATTAAATCCAAATAAACCTTACTCACACAATCCTACCCCCTTAATACTATACCTTAAACACTAATTAGCGAACCCAAATGAAAATGTTTTAATTTTAATAGTTTTTTAAAGGGTAAATCAAGCTTTTAAAATTTTGAAAGGGTGTAGTTTTGTCAAAAATTAAATTAGGTGTAGTTTTTTTAAGGAGAGGTTGAAAGTGTGTAGTTTTGTGAATTTCTCTATATCTTATATTATTACTAATAATCTATATTAGGGAGAATCACAAAATTACACCATTTGAATTACATTTCACAAAACTACACCATTTCAAAAATACTTCACAAAACTACACCTAAACACTCAAAATTAAATCATAATAAACCTTACCCACACAATCCTACCCCCTTAATACTATACCCTAAACACTAATTAGCGAACCCAAATGAAAAAATTTTAATTTTGGTAATTTTTTAAAGGTTAAATCAAGCTTTTAAAATTTTAAAAGAGTGTAAATTTGTGAAAATATTGAATTAGGTGTAGTTTTGTGAAAGGAGGGTTGAAAATGTGTAGTTTTGTGAATTTCTCTATATATTTAACTAAAAATATAATAACTGATATATTTTTATTTATTTAACGTTTATTGTTGCGAAAATCATAGAAATTTTCATAAGATTTTAAATTATTATTATACTTTATATTAATCTTAACTCAAGTATATGTATTTAAATGTTTTAACTATTTTTTTGTTGTTAATCTTTTTACTATTAAAAGTTTGATATCATATATATCATCATCTTATATAGTAAATGACAAGGAATTTTGAATACGTGTCACGTGGAGAAAATTTGTATGAAATTAAAGATTTTTATTTTTATTACTATAATTTTTTTTTTTAAGTTTATGATTATCTCTTTTATTTTTTAATAGTTTATATCATCACATATTATTTATTAATTTAATATTTGGAAATTTCAATTATATTTCCTAAAATTTATAATTTAATATATGGAAATTTCAATTATATATTTTAAAATTAAGGAATTTATATATTTTTATTAATTTATTATTTTGTTATTCGTTTATGATTATATTTTTTATTTTTAATGGTTTATATCATCATATATTATTAATAATTTGATATTTCAAAATTTTAATTATATTTCCTAAAATTAAGGAACTTTTTTGATTTTTTGTTAATTTAATATTTTTTTTATGATTATCCCTTTTATTTTTGAGTTAATTAGCGTATTATATACATTTTAAAACATAATTTGTGAATTAACTGTTTTTGATGTAATAATTAAATTTTGGGAGAATTACAAAACTAAACCTTTTGAATTACATTTCACAACACTACACCATTTCAAAATAACCCTTTAATACTATACCCTAAACATTAATTAGCGAACCCAAATGAAAAAACTTAATTTTGATAATTTTTAAAGGGTAAATAAAGCTTTTAAAATTTTGAAAGGGTGTAAATATGTGAAAAATTGAATTAGATAGAGTTTTGTAAAGGAATGAAAGAAAGGGTGTAGTTTTGTGAATTCCTCTTAAATTTTGGGTAATTTAATGTGATTTTCGTATTTAAAATAATAAATTTAACCTTATTCACACAAAATCAAAATCATTCACAAAAATCATTCACGAAAAATTATTCACATAGATCATTCATTGAGATCATTAACAACTCATCGTTGACATAAATCATTCATTTACATATATTATTTATCATTCATATATACCAATTATCATTCACAATGATTATTCACTCGAAATCTTTCACATATGAATATTTACAGACAACCATTCACGAGATTTGACAATTTTAAAGTTAATGATAAAATTGTAATTTAAAAAGTCAAGATAACCTTATAGCAAATTAAAAGAAAATCACTCAATTAGTAAATTTATGTTTTGAAATATACTTATTTTCTCAATTTTCTTTTTATGTTTCAATGGTTTACTAGGTAAATACCCCGCGCCTTGCGCGGGACAGAATATTCATAAATAATATTAAGCTATATTATAAATAATATTAAGCTATATTATGGAAGACCATGAATTGATCAATTTAGGGCTGAACATTTAATCCGAGATCCGAAACTCGAAGCCGGATCGACCTGAAAAATAGTTTGGTCCGGGTTCGGCTCTCATATTGTCCAATCGGATTTTAATATTTTATAACTCGGGTTTCCGTTCTAATCCGAATCGACCTGAAGCCCGAATAGACTCGAAGATATACACATGTATATAGTTTGATAAGGTAATTTGGATTTTAGTAGGTTATTTCAATTTTTTGTGGGTTATATAAATAAACTGAACCAAAACCCGAACCCGAATTACCCGAAATAAGACCGGAAGTTCTTACCAAAATATGTAAAACCTGAAAATACGAACAAAAAATTAAAAAAACCCGAACCGAAAAATATTTGGTTCCATGTCAGGATTTGTTAAATATATGAAACTCGACCTGAACCCGAATAAATTTGAATCGAACAAAAATGTATTTATAAATAACCCAAACGGATCATATATCCTTTAACCCGAAAAACCCGAACTCGAATGAGCCTGCCTTGAAAACCGAATGCCCAGGCTCCAATCTACTAATCAAAGTTTCTGATACCTGTTGGCAATTTATGAGACATGCATCTATGAAAGACCATTATCGAAATCCGAAATAACTAATCAAATTTTGCAAGCTTATTCAAAGAAAAAGACCCGCATTATGCATACTCCGGTAAATGAATGCGTAATCCATTTACCGAAATTCGCAGGTCCATTAGACGAAAGTCCGCTTTAATGATTTTGTATGTGATAAAGTCTTATTTATATTAGAAGATTTCTTATTTTGTTTTTATTGTTTTCAACGTGGGATAAATTTAATTCTTAAAAGTTTTATATGTGGGCCTGTATTCGTTGGACCTGAACTATAATTTATAGAATTCGCCGAACAAAAAATTAAGTTTTATTTATATTAGAAGATTTCTTATTTTGTTTCTTATTGTTTTCAACGAGGGAGAAATTTAATTCTTAAAAGTTTTATATGTGGGTATGAATTCGTTGGGCCTGAAATATAATTTATAGAATTTACCGAACAAAAATTATTCAAAAAAATAAGGACTAAAACTCAAAAAAATAAAAATATCCTAAAAGCTCTCACGTCGCAACACATAGGTGTTTTGTCTTCTATTTTAATTGTATAGATATGCATACCCCGGTAAATGAAGGCGTAATTCATTTACCGAAGGCCCATTAGACGAAAGTCCGCTTTAATGATTTTGTATGTGATAAAGTTTTATTTATATTAGAAGATTTCTTATTTTAGTTTTTATTGTTATCAACGTGGGAGAAATTTAATTCTTAAAAATTTTATATGTGAACCTGAATTTGTTGGGCCTGAAATACAATTTATAGAATTCGCTGAACAAAAATTATTCAAAAATATAAGAACTAAAACGCAAAAAATAAAAAATATCCTTAAAGTTCTCACGTCGCGACACGTAGGCGTTTTGTCTTCTCTTTCAATGATTCATACCATCGATCCCGGGTGGGATGGTGTTATCTGCCTCATGTGGACTTATGCAATTCACTAGACTAAGACCACTTCGCCATAAAATATATTAAAATATTTCATAAACTGAAAAATAGAGAAATAACCATTGATGAATGAGTATAATTAGGGGTGTCAAAATGGGTCACCCAACCTATTTAAACCCATGACCCAAATGGGTTGACCCAACCCATATAACTAATATTTTTTTTTTGGTGAGGGAGAGATTATGTTCTCTACATTTATTCAAAACAGAAAAATTACAATCGAACTTGTCGAGGGTGCGAGAGCCCCCCAACATCGTCCTGCAGAATAGAAACAACATCCATGGGAACTGAATCAAACAAATGCAGGCCAAGATCTAAAGTAAACGCGTAGTTCGCGATACCATCGGCTAGACGGTTCGCCTCTCTATAAACGTGTGCAACTCGGACCTCCCAGTCCTTTAAAAGAAAGCCATGGCACAACCGCACCAGGAACGACAGCGGATGAGACCACTCAACCCCTGTCTTAATAAAATTAAATACGATCTCCGAATCAATCTCCACTTCCACTCTCCACAGCCCCTTGTTCCAAGCAATAATAAGGCCATAATAAACCCCCCACAATTCGACAAGAGGTGCTGAGCACACACCTATGTGTAGCGCGAACCCTCCATACCAACCTCCCTCCGAATCACGGATAACTCCACCTGCCGCGGCTGGTCCTGGATTGCCCCGAGATGCTCCGTCAGTATTGATCTTCATCCACCCTTCCCTCGGTTTAACCCAACCGACCCTCCTCTCCTCTCTAAGCACTTCGTGTCTTGAAACGAGCACCCTTTAGGTGAGCTAATGCCACCTCTTTTGCTCTCTTCCGAACCCAACCAATCCTGTCTCTGCACTTCTCGGTCGAGCCAAAGACATTCATACATCGCCACTTCCATCCCCACCACAACGCCATAGAGAACATGGTTTGCCACTTGGTACCGTCACTGTTAACATCTATGGAAGACAGATTCTGATAGACCCATTTCAACAGAGAACATGAGAAGAAAGCTTGCCTCATTTGTGCCGGAATTAGTAGATCCCAAATTCCAGAGATAGCGGGACAGTCCCTGAGCACGTGGAGGGTGGACTCTGTCCCACTTTTGCAAACCGGACAAAGATCGCTCGTGGCTAGGTGTCTTCGTGCGCGTTCCAGGTTCGTCATTATCACTTGTTTGACAACTAACCAAAGGAAGACCCGAACTCTTTCTGGTGCTATAACTCTCCACACTTTATCCCAAAGCTTTGTTAAGCAAGGTTGTGGAATTTCATCCTCACACACGAGCTTGTATGCCGATCTCACCGTGAATCTCCCATCAGTGCTTCTCCCCCACGAAAGAGTATCATGATTACCCACATAGTCGTTTAGCACCACTGAACCAAGCCTCAACCACACTTCTCGCGGGAGATACGGCGTAATTTTACTCATATTCCACCCTACTCCGATCTCCCAAAGCGTTGAGGCTTTCTTGTCTATTTCCTCCTCCGGGATATCACAAGTCACCAACTCCAGCAAAGGAGATTCCGTTAACCAAATATCCTTCCAGAATGAAATCGATTGGCCATTCCCTGGAACCCAACTGATTCCCTTTGTGACCACCTGATAACTTGCATATTTTACACATTTTACCTTAGTTTATGCATTAGAATTCATTCATTTAGGTTGCATTTAGTGTCATATAGGTTGCATTTTGGTTTGTTTCGTGTATTTCAGGTTTTGGAGCATAAAGACGGCGAAAGTGATGAATTTAAGCCAAAAAGAAGCGGATACACTTGCATCGGCATGTTGTATCGGTTTCTATTGGCCAATATAGAAGACAGAAAGTTTGCCGAAGCTTGTATCGGCCAAACATATCGGTTTGGAGTGGCCGATACAAGAGAAAAAGACCCGAAGACGCGTATCGACTTGTTGTATCGGCTTAGCCTGGCCGATACGAAGGAAACTGAGCTGAAGGAAGACTACCGAAGCGCATATCGGCCAGCCTGTATCGGTTTGCTATGACCGATACAGAGCTGCGAAATTTTATAAGTAATTCGTTTTTAATATGTAAAAAAGGAAAACCAATTAAACCAATTTTGGTTTCCTTTATTTTGATTTTGGTTTGATGTTATATTAGGGTTGGACTTTTTGATAGCCACCCCATCTTAGTTTTGGTGATCCATCGTTTTGTTTTGCTTTTGTTTTTGAGACTTGGAGAAGATTTCTTGGTGATTGCTTCTTGGCCACCTTGTAATCTTCATCATCATCATCGATAAGAGATTTCTTTACCCTTTATTCTCCTTGTTTTTGTTTATGCTATTGATATCTTTAAACCTAATTGTTATGAATTTCAATATGCTTAGTGAGTAGTTCCAAATAGACAATTGGGTTAGGGTAAAAGGGGATTGATTGAATCTAAGATTAATAATTGTCTAGGACTTAATAGATCATAAACTTTAGTCTTTGGTAACAATCTTAAAGCCTTAATCGAGTTGGCCATTCGATTATTGAACCCAGGAAACTTTATGAATCGAGAGATTATAAAGGTTCCTGAACAATTACCTTAGAACCAAGCCTAGCTTAACCGAGAGATCTGTGTTAATAAGCTTGGTGGTTAGAATTGATTTGCTCTTAAAGTTTCTCGACGATTGACTATCCAAGATATTGTTTTAGTTTAATTGTTGAGAAAAGGATCATTGCCACGAGAGTGGATTGATCTAAAATCGTTTTCAAAACCTTAAAGTATTTTTGTAAAAGACAATTTGAAATCTGAAAGTTTAATCACCTTTTAAAACACCTTAACCTGATTGTTTAGCTTTTTAATTAATCTTCAAAACTCTTAATTCGCGTTTTCGTTTTGTTTACTATTCGGTTACAAAAACTCTCAACAAACAACCATTTTTGTTAAACTTAAACTGAGTTCGTTTCACATAAATTCAAGTACATTGTTTGCTCCTGATTTGGTTTGACATCTTAAGTACTACATTAAGATATTAGATTAAACGGGGTAAAATCTCGTTTATCAAATTGGCGCCGTTGCCGGGGCAGGAATTCGAACAATTATTAGAATTTTGAAACTACTTGGGATTAAGTTTCAGTTTCGTTACTAACTTGTTTTCTTTTCTTGTGATTTTCGTTTTGTTAGGTGTATGCAAAGAAGAAGTCACCGACAAAGTGACAGCTTGCTCTTCTTCGCAGACATCAAAGCACACGAAAGAGCTATCTCACAAGAAAGAAGATCCAGCTTTCACTCCAACTCATCCACATCAGAAACTTCGGGTTCAGATTCAGAATTCGAGATGGGTGATGCAAACAACGCACCTAACGTTGCACGCACCATTGGAACAGCCGATGTGCCATCAAACATCACCAACCGTAGTGGCATCATACCACCAGCCATCGCCAACAACAACTTTGAGATCAAGTCTAGTCTCATTAATATGGTGTCCAGCAACAAGTTCTATGGGTTGCCTAGTGAAGACCCCATTGATCACCTTCACCAATTTGACATGCTATGCGACACGGTGAAGATCAATGGTGTCAATGAGGACATGTTTGAGCTGCGTTTGTTCCCCTTCTCACTCGGGGACAAAGCACACATATGGCAGAAAAATCTTGTGAAGGACACCATACAGACTTGGGAGGCGTGTAAGACGGCTTTTCTAACAAAGTTCTTCTCGGTGGTGAGGACATCAAAGTTGAGAAACGAGATCTCAACTTTCGCACAAAAAGACCAAGAAACGTTCAGCGAATCTTGGGAAAGATTCAAGGGTTACACGGTGAGATGTCCACACCACGGTTTCACGGGAGAGAGCCTACTTAGCACGTTCTATCGCGGTCTAAAACCGAAGTTCAGGATGCTTCTCGATTCAGCTAGCCAAGGAAATTTTCTTGGGAAGACGGAAGCCGATGGACAACTTTTGGTGGAAAACTACGCCCTTAGCGATAGCAACTACGGAGAAGATTATGATCGCACCATCCGCAGCTCAGAGAATGATGAGCAATTTAAGAGAGAGATAAAGGCGGTGAATGAGAAACTGGATAAGCTACTCATGTCTCAACAAGTGGGGATCAACTTCGATAGGAAGTAGAGAAGAAGAGGCGACCCCACTTCATAGCACTCATGAGGAGATAAACTATGTGGGTAATCAAGGTGATTGGCGTTTCAACAACTACAAACACAACCCGAACCTTTCCTACCGAAGCACCAACGTAGCTAATCCTCAAGATCAAGTCTATCCCCAATCACAACAAGGAGGTTACCAAGGTAAACCTCAATACAACCAAGGAGGATATGCACCGAGACCACCACTTAATCCACCTCCGGGTTACAACAACCCCCCTGGTGCTCAAGGAGTGGCTGCATCACCAGCTCCCCAAGGTGATCAAACCACTCAGATGCTAAAACAGATTCTAGACGGCCAAACCCGAAGTCAAATGGAGATCGAGCACGTTCAAGAAAGAAATTCGAGGCAAAGGTTGACAACTCTTACCATGATCTCAACGCCAAGTTTGAAACCTTGAGTACTCACTTGAAAGCCTTGGATAATCAAGTGGCTCAAATTACCTCGGCCTCTAAGCGACCAATGGGTCAACTTCCGGGCAAACCTGAAGCCAATCCTAGAGAGTATGTCAACTCAATAGAACTTCGTAGTGGTACACAAACGCTTTCAAGCGATCTCATTGAGGACAATGCGAAACAAGGTGAGGGGGTGGACTACTCGTTAGAGCCAGAAGACACAGTTGTTAACGACGAGAACCTTGAGATAGTGGCAAAGGAGAAAATCGGTGATGAGAAGGAGACAGGGGACTCGTATCGACATGGTGTATCGGCCACAGGAGATCGATATCGACCACCCATATCGGCCAAACACATGGCCGATACTGAGGAGAAATCCGAGAAAAAAAAAAAGCCCGTCTACGTGACATCTCCTTACAAAGATAAGCCACCTTTTCCAGGTCGAGCCAAGATGCAACTCTTGAAGGAGTACATTAGAGCTAAACTCGAGAAGCAAATAAACGAGGTGCAAACTCCCATGCCTCTTGTTGACGCTTTCAAGCAAGTCCCTCAATCCACCAAATCTTTGAAAGACACCATCAAAAACAAGTCCAAAAACATGGAAGACACGGTGAAGCTTTCACAAGAGTGCAACGCGATCATTCAGAAGGACCATTCTCCTAAGAAACTTGGCGATCCAGGGAGTTTCACTTTGCCTTGCACTTTTGGCCCTTTGATCTTTGAAAAGTGTCTATGCGATCTAGGGGCTAGTGTCAACGTTATGCCTCTATCTGTTGCTAAACGACTTGGTCTTTCTTCATTCCAACCTACTACGATCTCTTTGGTGCTGGCCGATAGATCCGTGAAGGTACCCGTTGGAATCTTGGAAGATATTCCGGTAAAGTTGGGGGACGTTTTCATTCCAACAGATTTTGTCGTCTTGGAGATAGACAAAGAACTTAATAATCCACTCATCTTTGGAAGACCTTTCTTGGCAACCGCTGGAGCCGTCATAGATGTGAAGGTAGGAAAGATAGATTTGCACCTTGGGAAGGACCTTGTTCAGCGGTACAACATCAACGATGTGGTCAAGAAGCCTACGGAGACGGTCCCTTGTGAAGCTTTGGTGATTGGAGTGGAGAAAGATGCTAGCAATGGTAAGTCTAGTGATGATGCAAGGAGCAAACCCAAAGCTCCAAAAGTGGAACACCAACCCCCTCCTAGAAAGTTCAGAAAGGTGCATTGGAACATGTCTCAAAACCGCATCATTAGAAAGTTAATCAACGAGGTCAAATATTTGAAGAAAGCTTTCAAGAAAGAAGCAAAGAGTGCTCATTGCGACTCAAGGCAAAAGAAGCACAAAGATGGAGTCGAGTTTGGGGTGAAAGGAGTAAAACTCAAGCCGCCCCTGGTACACGAAGTTGTCACCGAAGGAGATTCAATATCTCTTTCAAGCCCCAATGTCGCCTAAAAATAAGGGGGTAAAGTCAAGCTAAGAGACTATAAACAAGCTCACTTGGGAGGAAGTCCCATGTCTATCCTTGTATATACAATTTAGTTTGCATTTAGATGATAATTTACTTAGAGTTTATGTCGTGTTTGATGGTTTCAGGTGAAAACGAAGTAGGAAAACGAATTCTGAAAGGGGTATCGGCCTGTTATATCGGTTGCTGGACCGATATCGGGTAAGAGTATCGGTCTGCTGAGACCGATACAGACGACTTCGACTCGTCGTGTTACTACTACTGAGGTAACACCTGAACCATATGCATACGCATTAGTTTTTCATATTAGAGTCATTCATACATGCATTTAGGAACCTCCCTCGATACTTGTTTCACACGGAGACCGTGTGATTTAAGTTTGGGGGAGTAGTCATATTAGCTTTCGCATATTAGCTTTCGCATAAAAAAAAAACACAAAAAAATTTTTTTCCTGCATTTAGGATTAGTTCATTGGCATTTAGAGCATATGCATAGGGGATCTATGATGATGTTAACCTCGTAAAGCTACGCACTTAGTGTTTTGAACAGTATCTTAGGTGTAGTACCTTCCGTAAACGAATTAGAACTCGCTGAAAATCTTGAAACCGCAACCCTAGACATTGATGTTTAAAAAGCCGATTGTGTGGTTATGAAGCTTGGTAGTTCTAAGTCACCTTCGAAAAATTATCTAAACTTAAACTTGACTTTTAATTAGCATGATTGATAGTTTTCAAGAGAATTTCTATGGCCTTTTGATTTATACGGATTGCGGCTTCCTAAACCGAAACACCTTAAAGCGCAATCCGGTCATTCTCATTCTAAGGATGATTCCCCTCTCACCCCCTAAACCTTAACCCAAACACTTGTGAGAATTCTTTTCATTTAGTGATTGTTTGGTTTCGCAAAAACTTGAAAGTATAGGGAGCGACAAGAAAGGACATCCATTGGGCTAGTTTTTCGTAGACTAGTGATTTAGAAGGGGATAATGGCTAGGTGAGACACGTCTTTGAGTTTTGAAAATTAAGAAAATAAACACGAGTGATTGTAAAACACCTAGGGGTAAAAGAATGGCTAACTAAAAAAAAAAAAAGAGAAAAATCGAAAAAAAGAAAAGAAAAGAAAGAAAAAATTCGATTAAGAAATAAAAAAAGAAAAAAGAAACTTAGCCAAAATAAAATCCCCTAAGGTAGTTAAGAAAAGAAAAGAAACTCGATGTTTAAGTGTTTAAATGTCTAAAAGAAAGACGATTGGTTAGTGGATAGTCTTGAGTAGGAATGGATGTCCGGACTTGTATGCATCAGTTGCTTCTTGTCTTTCCTGGTTTTGCTTGACCCTTTCACTCCCCGAGAGAAACCGCGCTACAACTAACCACATGCCTGAGTGTTAGCCTCCTCGTTTGATTCGAAATCCCGTTCTTACCTAGACAAATAGAAAAACTCTTGGAAATTTTTAATCATGTTTCATGCTTGATTGTATTTAATTGAATGTGAAAGGTGTTTAGACTAGATAAGTGGATCACATACTCTTGGTAATAATAGCGGATTTAGACGGAGTTAAGGTAGATAGAAATAAGTAGAACTAGTTCGGTTGCGAGAGGGTACTATGTTTAGGATACTTGTTCATCGCGCTTCCGTGTTGCTTTTGGTTCTGAGGTCCCCGCCTCCACACCTTCCTAAACTTTGATGCGAAATTCTCTTACTTGAGGACAAGCAAAGGATAAGTTTGGGGGAGTTGATAACTTGCATATTTTACACATTTTACCTTAGTTTATGCATTAGAATTCATTCATTTAGGTTGCATTTAGTGTCATATAGGTTGCATTTTGGTTTGTTTCGTGTATTTCAGGTTTTGGAGCATAAAGACGGCGAAAGTGATGAATTTAAGCCAAAAAGAAGCGGATACACTTGCATCGGCATGTTGTATCGGTTTCTATTGGCCGATATAGAAGACAGAAAGTTTGCCGAAGCTTGTATCGGCCAAACATATCGGTTTGGAGTGGCCGATACAAGAGAAAAAGACCAGAAGACGCGTATCGACTTGTTGTATCGGCTTAGCCTGGCCGATACGAAGGAAACTGAGCTGAAGGAAGACTACCGAAGCGCATATCGGCCAGCCTGTATCGGTTTGCTATGACCGATACAGGCTGCGAAATTTTATAAGTAATTCGTTTTTAATATGTAAAAAAGGAAAACCAATTAAACCAATTTTGGTTTCCTTTATTTTGATTTTGGTTTGATGTTATATTAGGGTTGGACTTTTTGATAGCCACCCCATCTTAGTTTTGGTGATCCATCGTTTTGTTTTGCTTTTGGTTTTGAGACTTGGAGGAGATTTCTTGGTGATTGCTTCTTGGCCACCTTGTAATCTTCATCATCATCATCAATAAGAGATTTCTTTACCCTTTATTCTCCTTGTTTTTGTTTATGCTATTGATATCTTTAAACCTAATTGTTATGAATTTCAATATGCTTAGTGAGTAGTTCCAAATAGACAATTGGGTTAGGGTAAAAGGGGATTGATTGAATCTAAGATTAATAATTGTCTAAGACTTAATAGATCATAAACTTTAGTTTTTGGTAACAATCTTAAAGCCTTAATCGAGTTGGCTATTCGATTATTGAACCCAAGAAACTTTATGAATCGAGAGATTATAAAGGTTCCTGAACAATTACCTTAGAACCAAGCCTAGCTTAACCGAGAGATATGTGTTAATAAACTTGGTGGTTAGAATTGATTTGCTCTTAAAGTTTCTCGACGATTAAACTATCCAAGATATTGTTTTAGTTTAATTGTTGAGAAAATGATCATTGCCACGAGAGTGGATTGATCTAAAATCGTTTTCAAAACCTTAAAGTATTTTTGTAAAAGACAATTTGAAATCTGAAAGTTTAATCACCTTTTAAAACACCTTAACCTGATTGTTTAGCTTTTTAATTAATCTTCAAAACTCTTAATTCGCGTTTTCGTTTTGTTTACTATTCGGTTACAAAAACTCTCAACAAACAACCCTTTTTGTTAAACTTAAACTGAGTTCGTTTCACATAAATTCAAGTACATTGTTTGTTCCTGATTTGGTTTGACATCTTAAGTACTACATTAAGATATTAGATTAAACGGGGTAAAATCTCGTTTATCACCACCTCCCTTAAACCCATCACCACACTTCTCGAAGTAAACTAATATTGAATAATGGAATTATATATCTATATTACTATTTTTGAAGTATTCTTTTCAATTTTTCCAAAAACTCACTTATTTACACATAATTGTTTAAACATGGAAATAAAAAATCATTAAAGATAAAATCATAATTTATGCTTACCAAACAAAAACTATATCTTAAATTTTGATAACAATTTCAAAACAAGTATTATATTAAACATACATACAAACATATATCATTATTATTATTATATTCTTAAAATTTAGTTAAAATTTGAATTAATAACAAGAAATCAATAAAAACAATTATTTTCAACACAAAAACCAACCACAAATATTATATATTATGAATATATTTAAATAAATTATTTGTATCTATAATTAAAATTATTTCTATTTTAAATAAATTTTGGGTAAATCCGGTAGTTCGGTTAAATTTTAAAAATTTAGGTTCGTTACGGATTCGGTTCCAGTTTTCGGGTAGAAAAATTTTCTATCCGTTCGAGTTAGTTATTTTTTTGGATTGGTTTCGGTTCGAATATTTCATTTTTGTTTTGATATGTTAATTTGGATCCGAATAGTTTGTCCACCCTTATAATATAATAAATAACAATTTCGATAGTGTAAAATTCGGGTATCCCTGGAAATTCGGTTCAACTTTACAAATTTAGGTTATTCAGATTTGGTTCTTGGTTTCGGGTTGTTAATATCTCTATTATATGAATCGGTTTCAATTTAAATATTTCAGTTTGGTTTCGATGCGTTAATTTAGATCCAAGTATTTTGTCCAATTTATAATATAATTAATTACAATTTTTACAATGTAAAATAGTTTGGAATAAATAACTTTGTAATTTATGTTAAAAGTTTAGTATATAGAATTTGTCCTACAAAATATTATATAATAACAAAAAATTTACTTCCATAACTTTTAAAATTTAGATAATTTTGGATTATTCGGTTTTATTTCAAAAAATTGTTTCATTTCAGATTTCGATTCCGGGTTTTTGGTTAGTAAAATTTTTCTTCCCGTTCGATATATTTATTTTCTAGATTATTTTCAACTTGGATATTTTAGTTATGTTCCGCTTTAGTATTTTAAATCCGGATAATTTGGATAATAAATAGTAACAAAACAAAATTATAACAATTTTAATTATTAAATGATTAAATTTTTATTTGTTCGTAAAATAATAAAAAACTATAATAAAATAAAAACTTCTAAATTAAATTTATAGACATATAAAACGATTTTAAAATACATAGACCACGGGTTAATTCCTAGTGATAAAGTTAAAATATTTGATTCTTCTATTTTTGCGATAAAAAGTGAATTTATACTTTTGAATTAAATATTCATTTAACGATTTCGACGATAACGCGATTTAACGATTTCGACGATAACGCGATTTAACGATTTCGACGTTAACTTGATTTAACGATTTCGACGTTAACGCGATTTCACGATTCCGACGTTAACACGATTTTTTTAAAGCGATTTCACGATTTCGACGTTAACGCGAATTCGCGATGTCGACGTTAACGCGATGTCAACGTTAACGCGAATTCGCAATTTCGACGTTAAAACGATTTCGACGTTAGCGCAATTTAACGATTTCGACGTTAACGCGATGTCAACGTTAACGCGAATTCGCAATTTCGACGTTAAAACGATTTCAACGTTAGCGCGATTTAACGATTTCGACGTTAACGCGATTTAACGATTTTGACGTTAACGCGATTTTACGATTTTGACGTTAACGCAACTTTACGATTTCGACGTTACACGATTTCACCATTTCGACGATAATATAATTTCACGATTTCAAAAGTTAATAAGATTTTACGATATTGAATATAACACGATTTCACGATTTCGACGTTAATGTGATTTCACGATTTTGACTTTAATGCGATTTTATGATTTTTGATTAGTTTTTTGTTGTCGTGTAATTAGATTTAAATTGATTAATTTAATTTAATTGGTCAAATGGGTCAACCTAATGACCGATGAACCCATTTGAATATGATCCATGTTGACCCCACCCATTTGATCTATCAACCCATTTGACCCATCTGGATTGATGGGTTGGATTGGTTCGGGTCGACCCATTAATTTTGACCCTTTTCGACACTCATAAATATAATGATAATAATAGCTTTGGATGCTCAAAAAGTATAAAATTTTAATGTAGAAAGTTTTAGAATGTAGAATAAGAAGTTTTAGCATCACATATTTATAACCAAAAAACAATAAATATCTAACAATATTTTAAAAGTTAAATTTATCATAATTGAATAAGTATAGATTTTGTAAAATAATAATATTTGATAAACTTAAGTTATACGCTTATAAATTAATATGTATTATATGATAATATAAATCGTAAAAAAAATAAAAGGGATTATCATAAAAAAAGAGGAATTCACAAATCTACACCCTTTCAACTCCTTCTTCACAAAACTACTCCTAATTTAATATTTTCACATATTTACACCCTTTTAAAATTTTAAAAGCTTGATTTAACCTTTAAAAAATTACCAAAATTAAAAAAATTTCATTTGGATTCGCTAATTAGTGTTTAGGGTATAGTATTAAGGGGGTAGGATTGTTTGGGTAGAGTTTATTTTGATTTAATTTTGAGTGTTTAGGTGTAGTTTTGTGAAGTATTTTGGAAATGGTGTAATTTTGTGAAATGTAATTCAAATGGTGTAGTTTTGTGATTCTCCCTAAAAAAATTGGGAGAATTATAAAACTACACCATTTGAATTACATTTCACAAAACTACAACATTTCCAAAATACTTCACAAAACTACATCTAAACACTCAAAATTAAATCCAAATAAACCTTACCCAAACAATCTTATCCCCTTAATACTATACCCTAAACACTAATTAGCGAACCCAAATTAAAAGATTTTAATTTTGATAATTTTTAAAAGGGTAAATCAAGCTTTTAAAATTTTGAAAGGGTGTAAACATGTGAAAATATTGAATTAGGTGTAGTTTTGTGAATGGAGGGTTGAAAGGGTGTAGTTTTGTGAATTTCTCAAAAAAATTTTGTAAATATTTATATAATTATAAGTTAAAATATTTCTACAAAAATACCAAAGAATATACTTGAAATTATCTACCAAATAAATTAGAAATATTAAAAGAACATATAAATTAATCAAAAATATAAGGGCTCACACGCAATTAAGTTAAAATTTCTTAAAATTCCTCCCGTCGTGACACGTAAACCAAATTACTTATCATTTATTATATACTAGATTTTTACCCGTGCGTAAGGACGCACGAATAATATTAACAAAAAATAATTTGCTTTAATTTTATATTATTTTTTATATATCATAAATCATATTTATGTATGATACATTTTGACCCGTCGCAAAATTAGCAGGACCTCTCACAAAGGTATATAAAAATATTAATTATTTAAAATTTTAAAATATTTTATGATACTTTTGATTTTTATTTGGGAGAATCACAAAACTACACCATTTGAATTACATTTCACAAAACTACACCATTTCCAAAATACTTCACAAAACTACACCTAAACACTCAAAATTAAATCCAAATAAACTCTACCCAAACAATCCCCCCCTTAATATTATACCCTAAACACTAATTAGCTAACCCAAATGAAAACATTTTAATTTTGGTAATTTTTTAAAGGTTAAATCAAGCTTTTAAAATTTTGAAAGGGTGTAAATTTGTGAAAATATTAAATTAGGAGTAGTTTTGTGAAGAAGGGGTTGAAAGAGTGTAGATTTGTGAATTCCTCTTTTTATTTACATCATCGATTCGAATGTTCTAAGAAAATACTTTTAAATAATTAAATTTTTCTATAACTTAATTTTTTAAAAATAAATAAATATTTTTAATATTGTATGATGGATTATCATAAGATTGAAATATTTATAATATTTTTTTCATTATGATATCTATTTATTTTATTTTTGTTTTTTTCATTTAAATCCTATTAATTAGAAATAATTTTTTATATTTAATTTCGTTTTTCTTTTAATCCTATTAAATAGGAAAGTTAATTTAATTATTTATTTAAAATTACTTTATATTAATAATTATATAATGACATTACATGGATTAAAAGAAAAATTTAAGGTTTCCTAAAAAATTGTCTTTACCAATTAATAGTAGGGAGAATTATAAAACTACACATTTTGAATTACATTTCACAAAACTACACCGTTTCTAAAATACTTCACAAAACTACACCTAAACATTCAAAATTAAATCCAAATAAACCATACCCACACAATCCTACCCCCTTAATACTATACCCTGAACACTAATTAGCGAACCCAAATGAAAAAAATTTAATTTTGGTAATTTTTAAAAGGGTAAATCAAACTTTTAAAATTTTGAAAGGGTGTAAATATGTAAAAATATTAAATTAGGAATAGTTTTGTGAAGTAATAGTTGAAAGAGCGTAGTTTTATGAATTTCTCTTAATTAGTATAGATGATCTGGATTATTTTTGTTTTACTTTTTTTTGGTCAAATTATTTTTGTTTATATTCAACATTTGATCACATACATAATGACAGATAGTTTTGTTGATGTGTCACACGGAGAGCGAATCACAGATTTTTAGATTTTTTTTGTTATTTTATATATTTTTTAATGGCAACATTCCTTATTGAATTAATTTTTAGAAATTCACAAAACTACACCCTTTCAACCATCTCTTCACAAAATTACACTTAATTCAATATTTTCACAAATTTACACCCTTTCAAAATTTTAAAAGCTTGTTTTACCCTTTTAAAAATTACCAAAATTAAAATCTTTTCATTTGGGTTCGCTAATTAGTGTTTATGATATAATATTAAGGGGGTAGGATTGTGTGGGTAAGATTTATTTAGATTTAATTTTGAATGTTTAGGTGTAGTTTTGTGAAGTATTTTTGAAATGGTGTAGTTTTTTGAAAGAGGAATTCACAAAACTACACCCTTTCAACCCTTCCTTCACAAAACTACACATAATTCAATATTTTCACATATTTACACATTTTCAAATTTTTAAAGCTTGATTTACCCTTTATAAAATTACCAAAATTAAAAACTTTTCATTTTGGGTTCGCTAATTAGTGTTTATGGTATAATATTTAGAGGGTATGATTGTGTGGGTAGAGTTTATTTGGATTTAATTTTGAGTGTTTAGGTGTAGTTTTGTGAAGTTATTTTGAAATGGTGTAGTTTTGTGAAATGTAATTCAAATGGTGTAGTTTTGTAATCTCCCTTTAAAAAAAACTTAAACATAAACCAAATATAATATGTTTTGGAATATTTTGTTGTAGACAATATTTATAAAAAAAACTATGCTCTTTCGGATATCGATCATAGGTTTTTTAATATTTTCAAAAATATTGAGATCATGATTCCAAAATAATGATGAAAATAAAAATTTGAAAATATTTAATTAATAATATTATATGATAATATAAACAATTGAAAATAAAAATAAAAACTAATACCAAATTCAAAAATATATATTAAATAATTAATCCAAGAATTTATTTTGTTGTCTTTTTAAAATATAAATTTATTAATTTTCATTTGGGTTCGCTAATTAGTGTTTAGGGTATAATATTAAAGGATTAGAATTGCGTGGTAGGGTTATTTGAATTTAAATTTGAGTGTTTAGGTGTAGTTTTGTGAAGTATTTTGAAAATGGTGTAGTTTTGTGAAATGTAATTCAAATGGTGTAGTTTTGTAATTCTCCCTTTTAGTTAAGTATTTATTAAATTTTATTTTTTTTATTTTCGTTGCAAATTCGTCGTTAATTTAGCATAGATTTTGCAATGACATAAACAAAATTCGTTGCAAATTTGTTGCTAAATTTGCAACGAATTTGCAAGGAATCGTTGCTGATTCGTTGCTTATTTAGCAACAAATTTGCGAGGAATTGTTGTTAATTCGTTGTTAATATTAATTATGAAAGTCATCGCTAATTTGTCGCTATATTTGCGATGGATTAGCGACGATTTTTGTTTGTCGCAAATTTATCGACAATATTGAATTAGGGACGAGCACATAGCGACGAATTTTCTTTCGTCGCTAAATCATTGCAAAACCCGTTTAACAACGATTTCGCCCATTGCTAAATGGATTCTTTCTTGTAGTGGCACTACAAGAAAAACAGATATAGCCACGATAAAGCCACGAAATAAGCGTGGCTAAACGAAATATAGCCACAAATTTGTCACGGAAAGCCACGAAAAAAATAATAAAAGTTTTGTGGCTAATGTACGAATGAGACATTAAAAGATTGTCACGGAAACTTTCGTGGCAATCCGTGACTAATGGTAGCCACAAAATATATACGTGGCTATTCCGTGGCAAACTTGATGCCGACAAGCCAAGTGGGTCTCCGCGATACGTCCAATCACGTTAAAAAAAAAGTCAGTATAATAATTTTGGATTAGCCACGGATAATCCGTGGCTAATCCGTGGTTTCGTGTAAAGATATCTCATGGTTCTTCTTCCCTCTCCCTTGGTAAAACACAAGGTAAAACGATTTTTCCTCTTCTCTTCGTTTTCTTCACTTAATTTGGCGATTTTGAAGAGTTCAAAATGTCAGAATTCTTTCGTTCTAGAGAGTGGATGGATCGCCATATTGATCCTATGAGAGATTGTGTTTCTGAAGAATTTGGAGAGGGTATTAATATGTTCATTGCTTTTGCTTCCAACCAACAATCATATCAAGAGCGTGGTATGCCATGTCCGTGTTCTCGGTGCCGAAATTTGAAGCAACGTGATGCATATACAGTTTTAAAACACCTCTATAGAGTCGGTTTCAAGAAAAATTACTACGTTTGGACAAGCCACGGTGAAAATTGTTACGATGTTGGGGAGTCTTCGATGCCGAGTCACTATATACCCGGAAAAGAAGCTTGGAATGTTCATGACAATCCTTATGGTCATGTTAATATGGGAGAAGAACAAGGAGTTCCAACAGAAGACATTATCCAGGATAATATTGAAGAAGAGCCAAACCATGATAATATTTAGAGAGCCTTTGAAGCAGCTAGTGAACCACTCTATGATGGTTGTGTTGAAGGAATTTGGCAGTTATCTTTGGCGTCTGAAGTAATGGGCATAAAGACGAAGCATAATTTGGCTGAGAGTTGTATAGATGACATAACACAAGCATTTAAGAGGATTCTTCCACAACCTAATAAAGCTCTGGGGTCATACTATGAGACGAAGAAGCTAACGCGTTCGTTAGGAATGCTAGTTCATAAGATTGATGTTTGTGAGGACAACTGCATGATTTTCTGGAAGGGCGAAGACCGCAACCTTTTTCAATGTTGTTTTTGTAACAAGAATCGATATCACACCAATAGAGGGAAGGGAAAGAACATAGCAAAGCAGAGAATGTTCTATCTCCCTATTGCGGATCGACTGAAGCGATTATACCAAGTGGAGGGCACAACTTCGCATATGCGCTGGCACGCAGAGCACGAGTCTCCTGAAAGAGAAATGCATCACCCATCAGACGGAAAGGCGTGGAAGCATTTTAATATGGTATATCCTGATTTTAGTTCAGAAAGTCGGAATATCTATTTAGGCTTAGCAACTGATGGATTTAATCCTATTGGAATGAATGGTGAGGCACACTCGGTTTGACATGTTATAGTCACCCCTTACAATTTACCTCCTGGTATGTGCATGAAGAGGGAGTTTTTCTTTTTGGCGGTTTTGGTGCCTGGACCAAAACATCCGAAGAAAAGTCTAGATATTTATCTCCAGCCATTGATTGAAGAGTTGCAATTCTTATGGAGGGAAGGTGTGGGTGCTTATGATGTTTCTAGGATCCAAAATTTTACAATGCGAGTTGCATTGATGTGGACGATAAGTGATTTTCCAGCATATGGAATGGTTTCTGGGTGGACGACGCATGGTCGACTATCATGTCCATATTGTCAAGAAGAAACATAATCGTTTTGGTTACCACATGGAAGAAAACATAGTTGGTACGATTGTCACCGCAAATTTTTACCTCATGATCATTCATATCGGCGTAATAACAAAGCTTTCAGGAAAGGTAAGATATTTCGAGGTAACCCTCCACCATGGTTGACGGGTTACGAAGTTCTGACTGAAAGAATAAACACCATTGGTGGATTAGAGAAAACAGTCGATTGTGGAGGGAAAGGACATGATAACCGAGTCGAACAATCGATGGATATGGTGAGTACCATATTTGGCACAAGAAGAGTATATTTTGGGACTTGCCTTATTGGGAAAATCTCCTTCTTAGACACAACCTCGACTTCATGCACATCGAGAAAAACTTTTTCGACAATCTCATCCACACTCTTCTGAATACGAAGGGGAAGACGAAGGACAATATAAAATCAAGGTTGGATCTTCCAGACATATGCACAAGACCTGATTTACAAATAGGAGCTGATAGAACAGTTCCCATTCCAAGGTTTAGATTGGCGAACGTAGCAAAACGGAAGTTTCTCTCAAGGTTGAGAAATGACATCAGATTTTCGGATGGATATGCATCTAATTTCACTAGATGTGTTGATGAGAGTTGTGGGAAACTATCGGGGCTGAAAAGTCATGATTCTCATGTGATCATGCAACGCCTACTTCCATTTGCGATGATGTTAGAGTTTTTGGATAACAACGTGCACAAGGCAATTTCAGGTATGTGCACATTTTTTTCTTAACACATGTTTCATGCATGTAACACTAGGATGTTTCTAATTATAAGGTTTTTGAACAATTGTAGAGATTGCCGTGTTTTTTCGTGATATCTCTGCCAAAATGTTGCGAGTTGAGGGTGTGAGCGTAATGAAGAATAACATTGCAATAAAATTGTGCAATTTGGAGAAGATATTTCCACCTTCGTTCTTTGATGTCATGGAACATTTACCCGTGGATCTCCCTGATGAAGCTGTCTTAGGTGGTCCGATGCAGTACTGATGGATGTATCCATTTGAGCACTACATGTATCACCTGAAAAAGAAGGTCAAGAACAAGGCGCGTACTGGAGGTTCCATTGTCGCGCAATGTGTCCAAGAAGAGATTTCTTATGCAGGAAGCAACTATTACGGGAATACGGAAGATGGAATCAATGATGGTCCTGGGGAAATTCGATTTGCATATTGATGATTACCCAAGTGTCCCGAGCATATTTCATCACATCGGACGTGTGAGCGGAAGAAGGGTAGATGGGTGGCTACAAGATCCAGATTACAACATCATCCAAACATTCATGTTGCTTAATTCTGAAGAATTTGCGCCTTATGAAACGTAAGCGATTAAATGGTAAATTTTGTTTACTTTAATGACTCAAATTCTAATAAAATGAGTATTGCATTTTCGTTACAGGATGTTTGAGGAAGCAATGAGAGTGAGTATGCCAGGTATTACAGATGATGAAATGGGCAAAGCTAAAGACGCTCATTACGCGAAATGGTGTCGGGACTATGTGGGTACTTTATATGCTAATGATGTCTCTATATATCAAGTTCTCGACAATAAATTATTTGTGTACTTTTGCAGATAAATGAAGCGAGTAAGAATTATGAATTTCCATTATGGATGTTGGAATTTATACAAGGTCTGAGAAAGAATTACACGTCATGGCCTATGTATTTCACACGTGGATACCATTTCCACAATCACAGACACGGTCAATATAAAAGAACTCAAAACTATAGAGTTTTTGTACGAGGTACAATAGAAACTACTTATTACGGTCTTATAGAAGGGATAATGAAGATCGAGTATCGCGGTGGAGTTGGTCTTAAAGCGATGATTTTTAGATGCTATTGGTTCGACAATACAGACGGTATCGGATTGCGTAGACACCCATTTGGTTTAGTTGATGTGGCCCCGCGTAGACGATACGAGAAATATGACCCTTTCGTTCTAGCTGGTCAATGTGACCAAATGTGTTTCATTCCGTATCCACGCGTATCAGGCTCAGCGAGAGACGATTGGTGGGTATGTGCAAAAGTTATGCCGAGGGGTTAGCGCGAGAATGACGAAATTTCTTTGACGTCGTTGTTCCTAGTTCAATGATTCGAGTAACAACACATGTCGTTGATGAAAATGCTTCTGATTATGATGATTTGGCAGATGCGGAGCCTTTGGATTACGAAAATGTCGAAGACGATGGTTCTGGACAGTCTTCAGGGGATTCAGATTCATCAACATATTCTGAAATTTAGTTAATAAGAGTGTTTAATCATGTATTATATAATGAAACTTGTTGTATTATTTCTGAAACTTTTTGTACCAAATTCTGAAACTTTTTGTACTATATTCTGAAACTTTTTAATGTAATATATTGTGAAACTTGTGTTGATTTATGGTTTTTTGGTTATGAAATTTTTAGTATAAAACTTATTGTCTAATTATAATTTATGATTTTATACTTTTGTAATATATGTATATGTACACCTTATAATCTACATACATTCAACAACAAAACAGTAGCCACGGATTGCCACGGACTATTCCGTGGCTAGTTGACGAAAAACTCGCAAGTACATGGTCACTGTCAAGTCCAGATTCGATGATAATAAAACGGCGAGTCACGACTTTAACCGTAGCTATTGGAATATATTTGTGGCTACAATAGCCGCGAATATAATCGTGGCTATAAGGAAAATATCAAAATTACATGAAATTTATGCGTTTCATTTCTCATACATATATTCACATTTTTGCATATATAATGCAATGCAGCAAAAAAATTAAAAATTTCAAAATATATAACTCTAAAATGCATAATAAGAGTATGTGATGACTTCATATGAATGTTCTTCATAAACTTATATATAATACTACTTAGTGTTTGATTTATATTAATGTTTTGAATTTTTTTTTTCAAAAAACATTCAATTTACTATTTTTTGTTGTAATACATTCAATTGAGTCATGTTTTAAGGTTTTAGAACATGTAAAGTCTAAACCCTAAACAAACCCTAAATATATACTTCCTAGCAATGGAATATATGTGGCTTAACCGTAGCTATAGCGGACTTGAAACTAGCAGCCACGACAGTTTTGTGGATAATCCGTAGCTATATGGTCGTTTAGCCACAATTTGGCCACGTTTCATTCCGTGGCTAATTAAACTCCAAATAAATTTTAAACTTCGATAATTTGACAAGGTATAGCCACTGAAAATTCGTGGCTAAATCGTTGCTATATGCTACTTTAGCCACGGTTTGACCACATTTCATTCTGTAGCTAACTAACCCCTAAATCAATTTTAAACTTCGCTAATTTGGCAAGACACAGCCACGGAAAATTCGTGGCTACATCGTAGCTATATGCTACTTTAGAAACGGTTTTGCCACGTTTCCATCCGTTGCTAAGTAACCACCAAATAAATTTTAAACTTAGATAATTCGACAAGGCACAACCACGAAGGAGTCGTGGCTAATTCGTAGCTTTATATAATATAGCCACGGTTTAGTCACGATTGTTTCGTGGCTACTTAATTTATTGGACTATTGGGCCAAATTTTTTAGTCATGGCCCAATGCGTAGCTACGGATGGCCACGGATATTCCGTGGCTATGATTAACTTAACCTAATTGTTCGCGAAAGTAGATCTCTCTTTCTCCATCCGCCTCCGTCGTTGCTCTCGCCTTCTTCTCCGGCGATTCACCGAGAAAGTCGTCAAATCCGAAGGTAATCATCTTATTTCTTCGATTTCTTCTTCTCCTTCCCTTAATTTCCCTTCGTACTCATCTTTTAACCGTTTGTTTTGTTTACAAGTTCTTCCTTTTCTCTCTTGAGTTCTTCGCCGGCGATTCATCGCAAAACTCATCCAAAAGGTTAGTATTCTTCATTTCTTCATTTTCGCATCTTTACTTCACTTTGATTTCATCGTATTGTTAGTGTTTTGTTGCGGTGTATAAGAGTTTGATTTAGGGTTTGCTTTAGGGTTTTATTTAGGGTGTCGTTTAGGGTTTTCTTTAGGGTTATATTTAGGGTTTCATTGAGAATGAACATGCTGTTTTGAATCACTATATAGTTATGATTAATTTTGTTTTCAGTTTTTGCCTTCTGTTTTTGATTTTAATTTTTGTTTTTAATTTTGTTTTTTGTTTTTAACTTATGTTTTTGATTTTAACTTCTGTTTTTGATTTTGTTTTCTGTTTTTAACTTCTGTTTTTGATTATGTTTTCTGTTTTTAACTTATGTTTTTGACTTTTGTTAAGTATTATTGTATTATGATTTGTTTTCTGTTTGAGATTGAACTTCATTTTTCAGTTTGCTTGGATATTTGTTGATGTTTTGATTCATTATATAGTTAAGTTTTTTTTAAGTCTTATTGTATTGTTGTAATTGCAATAATGGCTCCGAGAGGGAGAGGAAGACCAAGAGGACGTGGTCAACCATCCCGGACGATGGAGATGACTCCTCCTATGCCTCCTGTACGTAGAACTCAGACAACCTTAACACCGCAACGTCCGCCTCAAGTTCTCACTCCCCCTGGTTCAACCGGAGAAAGGCAACCAAGTCAAGGTGCGTCTACTTCAAATGCAGCCGCTCCACTCAGTTTAGAAGCTCTTCTAAATGCTCCATCAAGAAAAAGCCAACCTGTCCTCCATCCAAAGAAGGTGGATGGAGCTCTATGGTATGTAAATCTCTGTCTCTTTTTGTTTCCATAGGGATTATGATGTTGATGATTTGTATTGCTTGCTCACATATATGTTCATCACTTTTCAGGTTTGGGATTGATCCTGAAGTTAACAGGACTGTCAGACAGACTTGGCAGTCCAATTATATGGGAGCATGGTGGAACTGGACTTACTTGTCTAATGTTTCTTCTTTCCTTTTCAGCAAGAGTACTATTGGTCTCCTTCTCACCATGACCAGGTGTACTTCATGTGGAAGAAAGAATGCATGGAGTCAATCCGGGACAGAGTCAGCGAAAAAAAGAGAAAGAACAAGAAACCTGATTACGTTTCAGACAATGCGTGGCTGGAGATGCAAGAGCAATGGGATACATAGCCATTCCAAAAGAAGTCGGACATGGACATGAGGGTGGGATCTCTCGAGTCAAACGTGCAGGCCATTCTAGCCTAGCAGAGCCTAATGCTTGCGTCGCATAAGGCAATACTCGATCATCTCGGGATCAATCCTCAACCAAACAATCCATATGCCACCCCTTCTCCTCATGCAGCTGCTTCAAACACCACACCTAACACCAGTCCAGAGTTTGCACCGAGTGTAAACCGTGAAGATCAGCTCGGTGATAATGATCAAGACCAAGGGCGTGAAGATGATCAACTTGGTGAGGAACAAAGCCATGAAGAGGAAGAGGAACAAGTGCAAGGACTTGGTTGATTTGTGTTTTAAAAAACTGAAAAATTGTTATTTAAGGTATTTTGAACAATGTAATAATCATATACTATTTATGCAAATAGTTTCAGTTTTAGGTTTGCTATTTTTGAATCAGGTTTAGGTTTTATAAAAAATAGTTTCAGTTTCAATTTTTTATATTTATTTTTTTTTTCGAAAATTATGTAAAGCCACGGAAATTTCCGTGGCAACAGTGCAGAAAGCCACGAAAAAACCGTGGCTAGTCGTAGCAAAATGCTACGGTTTGCAACAGAACATTCCGTGGCAAATAAGCCACGAAAGCGCAACGAATACATCCGTGGCTAATATCAGCCACGACCTTGTCACGAAAATAAATCGTGGTTGTAGCAACGGTTGCCACGGAAAATTCGTAGCAAGAATAGCCACGAATATTACCGTGGCGAAAATTACCACGGAATGCCACCACTACTTCGGTGGCAAAAATGGCCACGAATTGCCACTAACACTTTCGTGGCTAAAAAAGGCCACGAATTGCCACCACTGCTTCCGTGGCTACAGTAGCCACGACTTTGCCACAAATAATTCCGTGGCAATCTAGCCGCGACTATATACGTGGCCATTAAGTGGCTATGACATCCGTGGCTAGTCGTGGCTTTCCGTGGCTAGGATAGCCACGGATAGCCACGGATAACCAACAGCTACGACGCTATAGCCACGATTATTTTCGTGGCTAACCGTGGCTGTGTGGGGTTATAGCCACGGATATTCCCCTATAGCCACGGGAGTTTCCGTGGCTATACCGACTAATTCTTGTAGTGAAGACGTCATAGGTGGTGCAATCATACCAACAAATGATCAATCCATGGAGGATGTATTCCTACTGGACCCTGAGAATCAAGAAGCTGAATATATCGTCGATGAGGACGACGATGGAGATGCACAAGAAGAAGAAGACAAAAACGATGAAATTGCGGAAAGTAGTAAAATTGAATCATATGAATCCGAGAGCGAATAAAAATAATAAAATGTTGTTTAAATTTTTAATAAACCACGATTTTATGTTACACATAAAATCGAACTTGTATTTTTTTTTAAACAAATATTTGCAACGGATTTGCAAGGAATTAGCGACAATTTTTCAACATATTAGCGACGATTTTGCGACGAAAAAGATAATTTAGGGGATTTTTGTGGTTTCAACCCTGATTCGTCTGATCGTCGCAAAATCGTCGCAAATATATAGATCGTCGCTAACTCGTTGCTATTTCGAAGCAAATGTTTTAAACCCTAACCCCTAAAAACCATTATGGAGGATCACCCTTGATTGTTTACAACATTCCAGTTGTAAAAACAATTCATACAATGCATTTTAAGAGAATTAAAAAATATAAACTTAAAAAGATACATAATATCAAAAAAATCTTTAAACTAATATACATATTATACTTTAAAGTTTTAAAAATGTGTTTTTTATATATATTTTTTCAAATGTTGTTTTGAACATCTTAGATACACTAAATGATACATAATTTGTGATGATATAATATAACTTTACATGATTTACAAGTTTATGGGTTCAAATTGGGGTTATGCTATTAGATTTAGCGACGAATTAACGACGAATCGTCGCTAATTCATCGCAAAATAACACCTTGTACTATTCACTACTTTGACATAAGTACGAGGACACGTGTAAAGTCGGAACATTAGCGACGAATTAGCGACGATTCGTCGCTAATATGTCGTTAAAAAGCTGACTATTGAGTGAACCGTTTCTCGGAAGATGGAACTTATGTAGCGACGAATTTATTTCGCGGGTGCGGGAAACTGAAAAGTTACAAATTATTTCATTGCGTAGAATTAGCGACGACCACAAAATCTATATATAAGGCCGAAAGTTCATTATTTCTTCACATCTCTCTCTCTAAAACTCTATATAAAAAACCAATCCGAATCCAAAAAAAACCACAAAAATGACTAACCGCTACATAAACTTCATGCGCCGAGGTTCTCGATCCGGTCAAACTCGTTCCGAGCCCGATCCCGAGCCTCAACAACAACAACAACCACCATCACTACCTCTGGTTCAACCTCCACATCCTCAACCAACCGCTATACAAGAAAACGGTGTCGCCCCGACCAACCTACCACCTCTTCCGCACAAGGCCCTGTTATGATGAGGATAGCGGATCTTCTCCGACAACCTGGTCACGCCAATCTCCCGGTATTAAATCCCAGACTCACGTCAAACACGTTTTTGTAAGTCATTTTCAAAATTATTTACTATTATTTTAATATTTTTTAATTAATTAATATTTACTAATATTGTATAACACTCGTAGGTTCTCGATCGACAACAAGGTCAGTCGGAGTGTCACGGATATGATTAAATTGTATTTCGTGGAGCCGCACGTGAATTGGAGCATGACGCCTCAATATATCAAGGACGTCTGGTTTGAGTCATTTGCGGTAAGCTTAAAATTCAATTTTGTTTTTCTAAATTAAATTTAATTTAAATTAAAAATTTCAAAATAAATTAAACTAAATTAAAATTTTAATTGCCATCAAAAATGGCACTAGGACGAGGCTGATACCCATGATGTCCGGACAGCTTTCGAAGCGATAGCTGGAAAAAATAGTGGAAGGAAGTGGGAAACGTGGCGAAACCGAGTCCATGGACTCTGCGGTCTAGAAGGGTCTCGTGGATTACTGGCGTGATCCGCACGCGGCCGAAGTTGCGGGGAACTGCTCGAAGTCCTGCATGACCGATCAAGACGGGTTGGTCCTTATGTACATACATCGGGCCAGACATCCTATGTCGGACGTTGAATTCAAATGGTAAGGTGTAAAATTTTTAAATTATTTAATAAATATTTTTTTTTACTTTAAAACCATTTAATAAAAAAATTTATTTTACTAATTAATATATTACGGACGGTGAACCCGCACCGATTGTCGAAGCCTTGGAAAAGACTCAAAAATGTAAAGACCGTACGTTTGTGAACCCGCACGCCGAGCAGATCGCCAATGCTCAGGACGCGATAGTATCCGAACGTCATTTACAGATGTCTACATCGCCCGACGGTAGTTCGGTTCAGTCGGGCGACTTTTGGTTGTCGAGTCCGACCAGATATATATATCGAGAGGTAAAAAGTTTTAACTTTTAATATTAATTTCACATTAGTTCTTTGTTTTAGTTTTTATATATTAATTATTTAATTTTAAATGGTAGGTCGCTCCAAAGAAGAACCGTTATTTCAGTGCCGGTTCTATTGACGAGGTTCCCGCCGCTTCGTCTTCAGGTCCTCGATCTACACCTTCGACCGCCGAGACCTCCGAGACTGACATGAGTTGTCCGAAACCCGATCCGAGATCGCGACGATGCAGACCAACGACACTCAACGGCGAAACGAGCTTCAAAGCATCACGAAGTTTCTGAAGTTTGTCGCCATGGATAGTCCGCACCTCGCAAAAGTTCTTCGCGCCTGTTCGACAACCGCAGTTGCTCCTCCTCCGGTCCAGATTACTCCCGAAGAAGCACATGCAGCGACGGTCGAGCTAGGACGAGATTGCGGGATCGATGATTTAGATGAGGATATTTAGTTTATTTTATGTATTAAAAATTTTAAATTTAAATAATAAATAATAAATTTTATTAATTTCGAATTTTATTTTTATTTAATTTTTTAAAATTAAAAATTATGGTCGTCGTTAATTCGTCGCTAATTAAACGGATGGTCGTCGCTAATTCGGCTAATTAAACGGATTATAATTAAATATATAATTAAAAAATAGACAATTCGTCGCTAAATCATCGCTAATTAGCGACGAATTAGCAACGATGTGTTTTCTATATTCATCGCTAAGTAGCGACGAATTCACTACAAGAAAAAAGGGATTTTCTGACTACAATCAGCGACTAAAGGCGTAGTCGGTAAACACAGCGACTGATTAGCTACAAATATACGACTACGCAACGTCTACAGGGTAAAAGTCTTATATCACTCGTTAAATTACGACCTACAGAAATTAATCGGTTCTGTAGTCGTAAAAGAACGACTAATTTATGACTAATCTCCGCAGGGAAAAACAGAATAGTGAAATAATCGGTAATTAATGGCTAATATGCGACTGTTTCGGCGTGTCGCTAAGTAGTCGTTAAATATACGACAAATTAGCGACTGTTACGGCGGGTCGCTAAGTAGTCGGAAAACGGTCGTATCATTTCGGTGTAAGAAACTCGTGTTCTTGGTTGGTGTACCTGTTTTATGCGACTACGTAAGTGTATTCGCTATGTAGTCGGTAAAAATTGTTTATATAATCAACACTTGATCTCTTATTCTCTTCATTCTTTAACCAACATAAAGCGATTCTTACAAAAAAATTCATTTCTAAAAATCGATTATATAGTTATATGATCTTATAATGTCGGGTCATTCTAATTATAATAATTATCTGGAACGGATGTATCGGCGGATCGATGAAGAGACGGGAAATTTTTCATAAGAGTTTACAACGGGTGTGGAACAGTTCATGACATTTGCAAATAGTTAGCCTCTAACACAAGATAATGGGTGTAAGTTTTTCTGCCCTTGTAGTGTTTGCAAAAACGAAAAATTTCTCCCCGGGACAAGAATTTGGAATCATCTTTATAGTAGAGGGTTTACGCCAGATTATTTTGTTTGGTATAAGCATGGGGAAGAAATCAATATGGATTTAGGAACTAGTTACATTGATCCTACATATATAAGTGGAAGCCATGTAGTTGAAGATAGATATGTGGATATGGTTAATGATGCGTTTCTTGAAAACGTGGGCTTTAATGAAAATGATCATCAGGAACCTAGTTATGTAAATGTAGAAGAACCAGTATTTAACCATTCAAAGAAATTTTACAACTTGTTAGAAGGTGCAAAAGATCCACTATATGATGGTTGTCGTGAAGGTTACTCGCAGTTATCCTTAGCTGCAAGAGTCATGCAAAATAAGGCTGAATATAATATGAGTGAAAAGTTAGTAGATTCGGTTGCGATATACTAACAGATTATTTACCAAAATGAAACAAGTCTACCATTTCACATTACGAAACCGAGAAGTTGATGCACAATTTAGGCTTTCCATATCATACAATTGATGTTTGTATTAACAATTGTATGATATTCTGGAAAGAAGACGAAAAAGAAGAAAAATGTCTTTTTGTGGTGCACAAAGATGGAAACCTAAGGATGACAGACGTAGAACGAAAGTTCCATATAGTCGTATGTGGTATCTACCGGTTGCTGACAGATTGAAGAGAATGTATCAGAGCCACAAGACAGCAGCGACAATGAGATGGCACGCCGAGCACGAAGCAAATGAGGGAGAAATGAGCCATCCTTTCGATGCGGCGAACTGGAGATATTTTCAAAATCAACATCCTCGATTTTCTGAAGAACCACGAAATGTTTACCTCGGATTGTGCACATATGGGTTTAATCCATTTGGCATGTCTCGTAATCATTCATTGTGGCATGTGATCTTGACACCATATAATTTACCCCCTGGTATGTGCATGAATGAAGAGTACTTGTTTCTTACTATTCTGAATTGTGGGCCTAATCATCCGCGAGCTAGTCTTGATATCTTTCCCCAACCACTTATTGCGGAGTTAAAAGAGTTGTGGTTTACTGGATTCGATGCGTATGATGTGTCGTTGAATCAAAATTTTAATCTAAAAGCAGTGCTTATGTGGACGATAAGAGACTTTCCAGCATATGGCATGTTATCAGGATGGACAACCCATGGTAAATTGTCTTGTCCGGTTTGCATGGAAGATACAAAGTCTTTCTATATTCCTAATGGAAAGAAGACATGTTGGTTTGATTGTCATCGGAGATTTCTTCCTTATGGACATCTATTGAGAAGGAACAAAAAAGACTTCCTAAAGGGAAAAGAAGCATCGAGAGAGTACCCACCTCAGTCTTTGACTGGTGAGCAAGTTTATTGTGAGCGGTTAGATGGTGTAAATCCTCCGAATACTAAGAGCGTGGGTGGAAATGGTCACGGAAAAAAGATGCGTGGATATGGAAAGGAACATAATTGGCACAAGAAAAGTATATTTTGGGAGCTGCCATATTGGAGGGACCTTAATTTGCGACATAATATTGATGTGATGCATACAGAGAAGAATTTTTTTGACAACATCATGAATACTCTTATGAGTGTGAAGGGTAAATCAAAAGACAACTTTATGTGAAGATATGATATAGAACGATTTTGTTCTCGGCCACACTTACATATTGATAGTGAGAGTAAAGCTCCTTTCCCACCGTACACATTGTCTGAAGATGCGAAAAAAGTTTATTGGAATGTCTGAAACATTCGGTTAAATTTCCTGATGGTTATGCTTCAGACTTGGCTAATTGTGTTGATATAGAGAATGGAAAGCTTTCAGGTATGAAGAGTCATGATTGTCATGTGTTTATGGAGAGATTACTTTCATTTATCTTTGCAGAACTCCTACACCGCAATGTTCACCAAGCATTATCAGGTACGATAATGAATATCTTTGTATATATTATTTATATATTATTGATGGAGTTAAACCACATATCATATATGTTTCAAGGATTGGTGCATTTTTCGGGATTTATGTTCAAGAACTTTGCATACAAGTCGGGTTCAAATTCTAAAAAATAACATAATTATAATCCTATGCAATTTGGAGAAGATATTTCCACCATCATTTTTTGATGTGATGGGGCACTTGTCTATACATCTGCCATACGAAGCTGAATTAGGAGGACCTGTCCAATATCGGTGGATGTATCCTTTTGAAAGGTTTTTCAAAAAATTGAAATCAAAAGCAACGAACAAAAGGTATGTAGCGGGATCAATTGTTCAATCATATATCAATGACGAGATTGCCTATTTTTCAGAACAATACTTTTCCGCAGATATACAAACAAAGTCGAGGTAAATGAAAATTACAATTAATGTTGCATATTTATCAATATAATATTCTTAAAGGCCATTTAATTCGGTTTGCAGATTAAGTAGATTCGATGAAGGTGATGCCCCTACATATCATGTACCTGGTGTGCCTTCTATATTTACTCAAATAGGCCGTCCAAGTGGAGAAATGCACGAATTATGGCTTTTAGAGCGAGACTATCAATGCGCACACTCATATGTGTTGAGAAATTGTGAATATTTTCAACCTATTGAGCGGTATATAAACATTCATCTTTATTTCAACTTCTTCCCAATTTTATATCAATAAATATACACTTTCTCATATTTGTCTTATATGATAGCATGTTCGACGATTTTATCACGGACAAATATGCAGGACTCTCCGAAAAAAGAACTCTCTGTGAAAAGAGCTGATGATTACCATTTATGGGTTAAAGATTATGTTAGTGAATGATATAATCATACAATTTCTAATAATTTAAACAATCATTTTACATATTTTTGGATGATTTGTTGGATATTTCCATATATATATATATACATACAGGTGACTTATTGGAACGCCACAAATCCATTTCCTGCATGAGTTCAAGATCTAGTTCATGGACCTCTAAACAAGGTGAAAACATGGCCAATGTATTTCACAAGAGGCTATTTGTTTCATACGCAAAATCACGACACTGGACGAAGGACATGTAACTACGGGGTCAGTGTTAAAGGTGAAAATTACACGGATGCATTTGACAAAGCGGATTTTTATGGGAATTTAACAGATATCATGGAACTTGAGTATGAGGGGATGGTCAATTTGAGAATCACACTATTTAAGTGTCAGTGGTATGACCCTGTTATTGGCAGAGGCACTCGTACGAGCCATGGTGGCGTTGTAGATGTTTTTCTTCGAGAAAATATAATTAGTACGAACCATTTATTTTAGATACGTAAACATATATACACATTATTTAATACCGTTAATATCATATATATCTTATACGTATAAGTCGCTTATTGTAACATTTTTATATTGCAAATAAAGCCTCTCAACCGCATCAAGTTGTTATATTTCGTACCCATATGTAAAGAAGCTGAAGAAATCGTGGTTGAATGTTGTCAATGTGAACCCGAGGAATAACATAAATGTACAATATGCGAACAATGAACCAACACTTTTGCAAACAGAAAATGATGATGATGTATTGATGACTACAATTGAAGATCTCGAATTTGACAATTACGAAGAAGTAACCCGAATAAATCTTGATTACAATGTCGTAGATTCAGAACCAGATGATGAGTTTCAGTGTAATTTGTCTTCTTCTGATGATGAAATAGAAGAAGAAGAATAATTTGTCGTATAATGTATTTGTAAAATTCAAAATAATGTATTATTAATACAATTTTCTTATCAAAATTTATTTATTTTGGTAAACTTTTTACTAAGGTATTATGGCTGTACAGAGACTGTTTAGCGACTAATTAATTTTGGGCTAAAAAAATAATGGGTCTATGTTTTACGACTTTTTCCCGACTATTTAGCGACTACCATGTTTAGCGACTGTTTAGCGGCTATTTGGAGACTACCATGCTTTCCTCAATTCGTAACATAATCTTCTTTCCCAAATCGATAATCTCTTTCTCCTTCTCAGCCGATTATCGCGGTCTCCTTCTCCGTCGATTCTTTCCTCGCCGCCGATTCTCTCCTTCTCCACCGCTTCTCTCCTCTCCGTTTATTCTCTCCCTCTCTGCCGCTTCTCTCCTCTCCGCCGCTTCTCTCTTCTCCGCCGATTCATTCCTTATCCGCCGCTTCTCTCCTTCTCCTTCTCCGCCGCTTCTCTCCTCTCCTTCATCACACCGCCACCGTCGCTCTTCTCCATCGCACCATGAATCAACAAAAGAAAGGAAGAAAGCGGAAGACAACACACAACCTTTCTATGACCGCGGTGCAAAAGCGACCAATTCTTCCCACCTAGTACAATTTCACACCGGCGACAGAGATAGCTTCACCGCAAGAACAAGTCACGAACTTGGCCGGACCTTCAAAGCCACCACCACTAGGAGTTAGGGATTATCCACCCCCAAGGGCTCAGTTCCAGAACTCGGCGCCTCCTCCTCATAATCAAACCGAGATAATTGAAGAATTGGAGAACTCTGCTGCTCCTCATGACTCTCAAGCACAGATTCGTCCGTCTTCTGAAGGAAACAACTTCGGAGATCCAGAGGAAGCTTTGCCGGAGCTTCAGGAGGAGACATTGACAACCCTAAATGCTTTGTTGACGATGCCAGGACGTGAGCAGTTTGTAACTGTTCTCTCACCCACACCGACGCCAAACACTACTTGGTATGCTTCTCACTTCTTCGATGACTGTTGATATTAGATGATATGTATATATGTTTGCTAATAATTACTAATGTAATTGCGTAGATTCAAAATTTATGCAATGGGTAATAAGCATTTTGACTCTTGTGTTGTGTGTGTCAATGTTGGTTAAAAAAGACAATTTTATTCGTATATGCTGATTTATTAAACCATGATACATGATTGTTTGACTTTTGCTTTGTTTCTCTTCTTTTTGGGTCTGTTTTTTGCTTTGTCCAATGATTAGTTCATTGATGTTTGCAGGTTTACTCGCGACAAGGGATCTAAGCTTGTTCGTAAAATTAAAAAAGTTGTTACGAACAAGTTTGATGGTCCCTTCTATAGTTGGACTTGTGTGCCTCGGGGTAGACAAGAAAATACTTTCTCGAGTTCGCGATAATTTTATAATTTTCATTGCTATCTTTGTTTGTTTTTACCAAGATTCAAGTATTATCTCTCTTTTTTGTAGAAAACCCATACTTGGGATCCGTTGATAACATGAACTGTTCAACAACACTTCGAGAGCATCTGTCAACGACGTATAAAGGACATGGTTTCAGCCGTGAGGACTTCTCGAGAACGACCAACATGGATCGGTGAAACTCTGTGGAAAGAAAGGAATGCCTATTGGGATACAGATGAAGTTAAAGAAAAGACCATCATTTATTCTCATGCGCGCATGTCTGAACGTGGTTGTCTCGGTCATCACATCCACTTATCGGGTCCGACGTCGTATCAACCAATCCAATACGGAATGGTTAGTAAATATAACAATATGTTCTATAATTTTCCTACTCATACTTTAACTTCGTTTTGTAACATTGCATGAAGATGAATTGGGGAGACCTGTGTCTATTGGTGAGGTTTTCATTAACACACACACCAAACCGAATGGAACGTATGTGGATAAGAAGGCGGAGAAGATTGCTTCAAATTATGAAAAGAATTTGCAACATAAACTGTCTCAGCTTGAGCAAGAAAGCTCCGCCATATCAGACGGTGCTTCGCAACCTCATAATCCACATTTATAGATTTTATGTTTATGTTTTGTGGTTATTGTTTTGGTTTTCTATTCAGTCAACTCAAAAGGATTCAAGAGGCAATATTTATGGAGTCGGAAGCCTCAAGGAGACTCTTGAGAATGTGGGCAGTAGTAAGAGCAACACACAAGGAGAGTATTCTTCATTTGTATCCATTCAAGAGCAGTTAAAGGTCGCACAACAGAAAATCGAAGAACAAGTTGTTGCTAGTAAAATGTGTGAAGAACAACATCTCAAAGCTTTGGCGGACCAACAAGTCAAGATCGCAAATTTATCCTTGGTGGAGAAGTACTTACGCAAAACTGATCCGGCCTTTCTCGACTTCATGGAGACTGAAGCAGCTCAAGAAACCACCGAACTACCTCTCTCAACTTCCCCTCCTTCTTAGGTTACTAAAAAATATCCCATGAACTAAACACTTTTGATTTTGAATGTGTATGTTATATATTTTTGTTTTGAATTGATGTTTATGTATGTTTCTTTGGATAATTTGACGAATTTATGTTTATATTTGATTGTATCATGTTTATTTAGATTATATCATATTATGTTTGCAGAAGATTTCAAGAATTAAATCAAATGGCAAAATAAACAAAACAATTACCAAATGAACATCAGTTTATTAATAGTAGTCGCCAAGTAGACACAAAACAGTCGTCAACTAGTCGCACGGTAGTCGCAAGGTAGTCGCAAAATAATAACGTCTACTTTACGATTGAATACAATAGTTTGTTTTTTGTGATTTAGCCGTTATATAGTCGTAAATTAGTCACTATATTGTTACGACTATTATCAACTACTCTAAAGTTACACATGCTCATATCAAATTATCGTAAAATAGTCTCTATATAGCCACTAAATAATACGACTACCTTACGACTATTGTAAAGCTTCTCTTATTCAAGTTTAGTAATCGTAGTTTAGTCATGAAACAGTCGTCATATACACTGACTATTAATCGACTATGTTACGACTGTTGCTAGTTGTCGTAATGTAGTCGTTAATTAGCGACTAAATTTACGACTATACAGTTTAGCGACTAAGGATTTCCGACTACATGGTTTAGTCGTGCAAGAGTCGTAACTGGTCTTTCAGCGACTATTATGCGATTGATTTAACAGTCGGAAAATCCATGTTTTCTTGTAGTGATTATATGTTTTTTATTATAATTTTAATTAAAAACCGTTTAATATCGTTGCTAATTCGTCGCAATATATCCTCCCTATTTAGTTGCTAATTCCTCGCAAACATAGCGACGAATTATTGTCGTCGATGAGATTGCGGCGAATTGTTGTCGTCGCTGAGATTGCGACGAATTAGCGACGATTTTCGATTTTCGTCGAGCGTATAGCGACAAATTTGTAATCGTCGCTAATTCATTGTTAAACCGTTTAGTGACGAATTAGCGACGAAGGTATTGGTTGTATGTCGGACATGCTCATTTGAGAAGCAGAGAATGATTGGTTGTTTGTGTGTTATAGATGTGGGTCTTCTTGGGTTGCATCGTGGTAGTAGAATTCCTCCTGACCTGGCGACAAGAGTAGTTGATGTTGAGTCTTTTGAAAGGTATCCGTGGGGTAGGAAGACTTGTGAGAACTTGGTAGAGGGGATAAAAGTTTATGAATTTGTTGGTGATTCATATTGTGTCCCGGGGTTTATTCATGTTCTTCAGATATGGGCTTATGAGGCCATAACTATTATGGGTGAGAAAGTGGGAGGTAAGAAAGAAGATGTTCCACTTTTGGCTTGGTGTGATTCTAGGGGAAGAACAAAGCTTGAAGATCTTCTTTTTCAAGACAAAAAGAAACATGGTAAGGTAAAGTTAAACTTATTAATGTTTTGAAGTGATATTTTATTCTAGAACGTAGAATGTTTTTCAAGTTTTTATGACCTAAAATGTTTGTTGCATTTTGTGTAGGTGAGAGTGAAACATATATCCTCAATCTCTGAAGAAGAGGTTATTCCAAGTTGGACGAATGAAGATGAAGATGAGAAAGTTGACAAACTCCTTAGTGATATACTTGAAGATACTTTGGATAGTGATTTTTGGAAGGTAATTCCTAAGACGAAGAAGAAGATTGGGGAAAAGAGAAACGTTGATGAGGTTGTACAAGGTAGCAGTGATGATGATTTTGTAGAAGAAGAGAAGAAATTTCCACAAAAGAAGAAGGTTCCAAAAGTTAAAAAAACAAGAAGTGAAGATGACTTCCAGGAGCAGATGGCAAGAGAGTCACAAAAGAATAAGGTTGTTAAAAAAGCAAGAGCTGATATAGGAGGAAGTGAAGATGACTTTCAGGAGCATATGTCGAGAGGGTCTCCAAAAACTAAAGAAAAAGAAGTGGAGACAGAAGCAGAGACAACAACTTGCGAAAACACAGTCCCTGATAAGGTATCATAGTAAAATAAGCATATTTTTATCTTGTATTTTGAGAAAACAAAGTCCATTAATGTTAGTTTATTAATGTCTTATGTTTAAGATTGCTACGGATAGCAGTGATGTACAACTACAAATGGAGATGAAAGGATTGTTTTCGTTGTTTGAAACTCTTGCGGCCAACATAAAAGGGTTGGAGACGAACACAAATAACTGATTTAAAAGGGGATAGAGAGAAGAAGATGACTTCCATTGAAAGTAAAATGGATAGAAAGATTGAAAATTTAGGCAAAGAAGTTGAAAAGGTTAAGACTTTTGAGAAATGTGTGGAGAAAGAAGTAGTGCAATCTACAAACCACATGGCGGAAGATGGCGCAGAGGACAAGCGCCCGGTTAACGCCATGGCGGATGATGGTGCAGAGAGTAAGCACCCAGTTAAGCACGTTGTAGATGATGGTGCAGAGAGCAAGCGGCCGGTTAGTACTGATCTTCAGCTTAGTTAATTTCTGATAGTTGGTATTTCTTACCGACTTCTTGCAATTATGTTTTTTTTAAAAAATAAGTTAATTTTGAAGAATTTTATAAAATAAACATAACTGATAACAAAAATTCAATTTGTGCAAAAAAATTTTGAATTATTTTTCATATTTTTGCTATGGAATGTAATTTTTATTTCCAAAATTTCCATTGTTTTATAGTCTTGGAAGATAATGACTAAGACTAAGGCTTCTCTCAATTAAAGACCCCGGTTGATTTTGTTGTGAACAACAAACGACCCACATAATTAACCGGATTGGGATGATGTCATGGATGTTATGCCACAAGTGTTGAACGCGAAATGTGAAATGCGCAAGCCTAACTCCGACAACACATTATCACTACTAAAAAAAATTCATATAGCCACGACCGTATCCGTGGCTATAGCGTTAAATCCGTGGCTATATGCTCGTGACTAAAAATTTTCGTGGCAAGCCGTGGCTAAATAGCCACGAATTTTTTCTATAGCCACCGATACGGCCGTGGCTATATGACTTTTTTTTAGTAGTGTATCTATGTCATATGAGCGAGGTAGATTAGACAATCTAACAGGGAGAACAAAGGTCATGGTCAAGCGTCTTGAGGGCAATCTTGGTGAAGGTAAACGAAAACTTTTTATGGCGACCTCTCAAAAATCTCCATTTCAAGGAGACTCGACAATGAAACGGGTCATGCAAGGAGTTGTAGCTTCTCTGGCATTGTATGATCCTTTTGGACCTTACAACGGGATCACTGCGAATGAATTGTTCGAGCGTATCGCCGAGGAAGAGTAAGTTTTACTCGTCATTATAGTTTTTATGTCTTGAAATAACCATTGTTTTTAAAACTAATTGTTAGAACTATAGGTCGACACCTATATGATCATTTGTTCTGAGGACTCAATTTTTTGTGAGGATGATGACTATGAAACAAAATGGCCTCCTAGCGAGAAGGGTAGCTTTGGTTGGTTTGGTGAATGTGTAAGTTAATTTTTATATTTTTGTGTTCTTATTATTTTGTTTGTCTACACATGATAACTCAGTTCGTTTCTTCCTCTTGTGCAACACCTCAACTAATTCAAGCATATGCTTAGAAAAAGATCAATGGCGAATCCAACACCTTTTACATCGCCGCAGATAACATTCCTCGATCAGTCATGGGTTAATTATTGGCATCGAAACTACATGCATTTTGCGATTAACCCGAAGAAAGTTCTTTTCGGCGAGGCATATGAGGATGTCATGATGGGACGATACCCGACAGATACGCCAACAAAAAAAGAGTGGGTTAAAGATGTCAACCACGTGTACTTTTGTCATAACATTAATGTTGAGCATTGGGTTGGTCTTCATGCAAATCTCATTCGCCACCACATAGACGTATACGATAGTATAATTGGGTCAACAAACGACAAGCAAATGGTTGAAGAAATCACACCTTACGCGCGGATGATACCTTACATGGTACGCTCTATTGTTTCGATTACGGCTAAAAAGAACATCGCTCTTAAGAAATATACGATATATAGGAAGAAATTTGTACCAAAAAATATCTAAGAGGGCGATTGCGGTGTTTATTCGTTGAAATATGTTGAGTGTGTTGTTCTTGGGATTAGCTACGCTGGGTTGTCCAACGACAACATGCCGTTCATCCGAAAGAAAATGGTCGTTGAGGTCTACGACGAGGTCCCCGATGACCACAACCAGATGTCTAACACGGTTTCGCACTCTATAAACAAGGATAAGTTGTTACTTCTCACGGACTCTTTGAACTAGGTTGCTATTTGTTGTGTTTTTCAATTCTACATTGTATTTATTTACGGCGTATGATGACAGTTTATTATGCAGACTTTGTCGAGCATAATTTGCAGACTTGTTGTCGTTGACTTTTCTTTGTGGCAAAGTTTTTTTGCAGACTTATAGTCCTTGACTTTCCTATGTGACAAAGTTTTTTTGCAAACTTGTTATTTTAAACTTTTTCAAAAGCAATAACTACATAGTTTTGATCATTAAGACTTACTAGGACTACGATGAGTTACATACTCAGGTTCAAATTAAGTACACTAGACATTATACGTACGTGAGTTATGTCCCACGACACCACAACGAGAAAACAATTGTTATTGCGAACCTTTTTTCCCCCATTGCGACTTCTAAAACCGACTTAAATCGGCTTTTTGGGTCTTCCAGAGGGATGATGAATGTCGGGAGGTAAGCACAATATCGCGTGGGGTTACGGTTCTTGAATATCCGTGACGCAAATAGCTTGTTCTATAGTATGGATGACAATGATGGATGATGAAAAGTTTCCTACTCTCGGTCGCCGCAATAGCATGGACAAAAGGTATCTTCTCCAAATCAAACATTCAACATGTACATTTTTGTAACGTTATATTCACCACATTTATGAAATTCTCATTTGTGACCTCATACAAATCTTGATCGATCTCTTGGACATGTATGTGCTTAGCCACACAAATCCTTGCCTATAAAAACATGAGGAGTATTTTAGAAGGTGTAGCTAAATATGTCATCAAGAGTAATATTTATCATGACTATAAACATAACACCTACCAAAGTTTTTCAACACCAAGAGTAAGAACTCTGGATATATTTGATGCATGATTACGTCGGTCGTCGAACCATCGTGTTAAAATCAATCGAAACTCGTCTATAAGATTGACTATTGGTAGATCACGACGTTTTGAGATAACATGATTTAAAGACTTTGCGATATTTGTGGTTGTGATGTTATACCTATGGCCCGGAAAATGAACTCTTGTCCACTGCTTGACGTCTGCGCGTGTCAAATAGCTATTCAATGAAGGATTACGATTTTGAATTTTTTCAAAATATTCCTCAAATTCATCAATACGAAAAGCATTAGCCGCCTTCTTGATGAGAGCGAAAACTTCGACCCCCCCCCCCTTGAACCTAACTAAGACGTTCTTGTACAAATGGTAAGTGCATATTCCTCTTGCACATAGAGGATATACAACCTGAATAACATTGGTTATAGATTTGTGGCGATCGAAAATGATAGTCAAATCTCTATTGTCCGGGATAACTTTCGCTAACTGTGTGAAAAACCACTCCCAAGATTTGTCATTTTCTGTATCAACAATACCAAAAGTTATGGAATCGTTGCTAAATCGTCGCTATTTGGAATCGTTGCTAAATCGTCGCTATTTTTCGTTTGCCGCGAGAATGAAACCAAAAGGTTTGAACCAAAAGTAGCGACGAATTAGCGACGATTCAAAAATCTATATATACCCGGCGAGTTTTTCCCACTTTCACACAATTTCATTCTCTCTCTCTAAAACAAAACACTTCTCTCCCTAAAAAAAATCCAACCCAAAAAAAATCCCTCCTAAACATGTCTAATAACCAACCCCCTCACTACTTCAATTTCATAAGGAATCGGTCCGATTCTACTTCCAATTCAAACCCCAACCCTACCGAAACACCACCCCAACCAAACATCAACCAAAACCCAATAGATGATATTATTCCCGATGTTCCAGCCGATCCCCCCCCCCCCCCCCCCCCCCCCCCCCCCCCCGTCGACTTATAACCCCCTCACCATCTTGGACCGCACATGCAGCGGATCCTCAAATTTCTTCTGCAGGAGGGCCACCAATATCTCTTGTTGCTCCATTCGGACCGGAAAATGACACATTTTGGTAAGTAATTAAAATATTATATTATTTTATGCAATTTAATTAATTGATTTTCAATTATAATAATTACTAACGGTAAATTTATTTTTTCGTAGGTTTTGCGATAACAAAGTTAGTAGGAGTGTGACCGATTCGATCAAGACGTATTTTGTGGAGTCGCACGTCAACTGGACGCAGATGCCGCCTTACATTCGGGACATCTGGTTCGAATCTTTTTCGGTAAGTAAATTTTTTAATTATTTAAATTTTAAAAATTAAACATTATAAAATATATAATATAAATATTTAATGTAATAAAATAACATACATATATATAAAATGTAGTAAGTATTACAAAATTTATTTTAATATTATTTAAATGTTATTTTAATATTTAAAAAAACATAATAGCAAAAATGACATTGGCGTGAGAAAGACATGTTTAAAATCCGCAAGGCTTTCGACAAGAAAGCCATGTATCGGCTCACCGGGATCGTCAACAAATGGAAGAACAAGTGGTTGAAGAAAGGAGATACGGCCAAGCCCATAGCAATGGACGGGGAGGTGTGGAAGGGCCTTTGTAGTTACTGGACGAACCCGCATTCGGTTCAGGTTGTAGGTAGCTGCTCCAAGGCCCGACTCACACTGATCGACGAGAGCGGTCCATATGTGCACACTTTAGGACCGACTTCTTTCGCCGGACAGCGTATGTTTCAAATTTTTAAATATATATCTAGTAATTACATTTTTTAAAAATAAAAAATTTAATAATATATAATTTAATTAAAATTTTCAAAAGCGCGAGGAGATGGTCGAGTTTCCACCCATTGTGGATATCTTGAAGAAGGTCGAGAAGAGGAAGGACGGGACCTATGTGAGTTCACGATCTGAAAAGTTCGTGAACGAATATGAGGCTAAACTCGCCGAGCGGGTTAGTCAGGATTTGACGTTGACCGATGGGAGTTCGGTCAACTCCTCGGGACGACTGTCGGTCACCGAGTGCGACCAGGTCTACTACGAGGTAATGATTTCAAATTATTTAATTTGATTCAAATTAATATTGTTTATATTATTTTTACTAATGATTTTAAATTTGTCTATGTAGGTTGCCCCGAGGAAAAAGAACCGCACTTTCGGAGTCGGTTCGATGGAGACTGTTCCCGCTGCTTCGTCTTCGCAAGCTCGTCTTACTGCTCAAGATCACGCCGAAGAGAATGTTCGGTTGAGGCAGCAGTTAGAGGAAAAAGATCGCCGCTATCAGAACATCACGGACTTCTTCTCCATCATCGCGATGGAATGTTCAAACCTCGCGAGATTGATGCAGCAGCAGTGAGTTGAACCGACCCATCCACTAGTGATCCCTCCAGAAGTAGCAGAGGCGGCAGCTCATGACTTCGGACGTGATCTCGAGATTGATGATTTCGAATCATCTAATCTCGTCGATCTCGCTGATCCCGCTAATTAGTTTTATTGTTTTTTAAAAAAAATTATGTATTTTTTAATATATTTGTAATTAATTTTATAAATAAAAATTTATAATTTATTTTCTTAAATTTGTTTTTATTAAATCGTTGCCAATTCGTCGCTAGCAACGGTCTTATAAATAATCGTTGCCAATTCATCGCTAAATTAGCGACGAATTGACAACGATTTAATAAAACATCGTAGTTAATTCGTCGCTAATTTAGCGACGAATTGGCAACGATTTGTTTTCACAAAATCTTTAAATTCAAAAATTAATTTTTATATTTCGACATTATATCGTCACTAATTCGTCGCTAATATTTAACGTTAAACGTCGCTAATTTAGCGATGAATTAGCGACGATTACATGGCGTCGCTAAATTAGCAACGAATTAGCGACAATTTTTAATTAGCGATGAGAGAATAGCGACGAATATTTTCTCGTCGCTATTGGGCTTTTGCGACTATTTAGCAACAAATTCTTCCGTTGCTAAATGCCCAGTTTCTTGTAGTGATAACATTGTCACTTTTCCCCTAACCACTCCATTTCTCTTTATGCACTACTATTTTTTTTCTTTTATTTCCCATAACAACAATGACTTTCATACTCAACCCTCTCATTGTTGACATTGTTCAAACCGTTGGTCGAAAGGGATTTCGACCCATTGGTCCAATCATTGGCGTCGGTAAGTTCTTTAAATACATTGTCTACTCCGTCGAGGTTTTAAGCGTCGTGGATCCTCAGGATTCTTTCGATCAACCAGAGCTTGCCAACGAAGGTTCACCATACCGTCTTTTCTTTCTCGAATGTGTACGTTACAATAACAAGACGGCACGATACATCGAAGGACTACGAATTTTAGCTCAAACTGGCCATTCTCAAGAAGACATAGAAATGTTATGTTTATCGGCGCGAGAGAACCTCCATTCTCGCTTTGCAACCGAGATTTTTCTTATTTGTTGCGGCAAGTTAGACGAAGGGGCGATGGGTACAATTGTGTTTTTACACAAGTTCGGTCACTTTCAAGAGTTCGTTAACATAGCAAATAAAGTGGAAAACCAAATCGCGCGTATGGGGACTCCTACACGTGGATTTTTAGTAACCATTCTTTTTTCGAAATTCATCGATTCTACCCACAATGTGGCCTAAACCAAGTCACGACGCTTGATATTTGTTGTCATTGCTTCGCGTGTAACTACGTCATGGTCTTCACCGGAATGTGTTAAGTACACACAAAAAGTGTGTTATGTCTAATATTAGTCAAATATGGTTCAACGTTTTTTTGTATTATTCGGCAACTTAATACACTTTGGTGGTTTAGGTTTATTTTCAATGTAATATTTGCCCTCGTCAGTCAACTCCGCTTGTTGTAATAATATGTATTTGTTGTTTCGTTATTGTCATATTTTTGTCCACGTGAATTATATGGAACCTAGAACCATAAAAATTGCACGTTAAATCGTCTAACAAATATTAATCAAATATCTTCACATCAAATTGTTGAATAAAGTAATATATGCACCCTATTAAATATTCTAGCTAAAAAAACCTGCAAAATAAATATTCAATATACAAAATACCTGCATAACAAAAAACTGTAACAAAAATAAATTTGCAATTATTCGAAAAATATACAAACTAAATCTTCCATACATTCATATAACTGCAATTTAAATAAACCAATGAACAAGACAAAACAAAACTGTTTTTATTGGTATATTTGCAATTTACATTAAACCTAAGAACAAGTTTGCAAAACAAAACAGTTTTTATTGGTGTATCTGCAATTTTAATAAACCCGAAAACAAGTTTGCAAAAAAAACTGTTTTTTGGAAAATCTGCACTGAAAGAAAACTATTCTACAACACAAATCAACACAATTTATTAATCTGCTAAATATATATGCGTTTTGAATAACTATGCATAATATACGTGCAAATGCTAATAAATCTGCACAACTGTATAAGTTTGCACCATAACTCTACCTCTAGAAAATATATGCATACAAAGAGACACCATAGTAAATCGACTTCTTAATAAATCTGCAAAATAAATCATTTTTTCTCCTAAAGTGTTCTTTTTAACTATGCGCAAATAATAAATCTGCATTCAAACATAAGGTAGATTTTATTCGCAGATTAATTTTGCAAAGTTATAAACATTAGTGGCAAAGTCGAAAACTTTTTTTGTCAAGCAGGGCGGGGGTAAAAAGGGAATATATGCCCTTTTAAGCGAAAATTTGGGGGTGTTAGTTTAGTAATCTTATTATATAAAAAGACACGTAGACAAATTATAACTCACCAGACCGTGACACGTGTCACAATTAATTTAGATTGCGACATTTGTCATTATTAAAATAAAAAAAATTCTTAAAAAATAGGAAAAAAGAAGAATTAAAACACCTTAAAAAGGAAATCTTATAAATTAAACAATTATAAATTAAAAAAATAATATTAATTATCAAATAATCTTATAATATAAAATTGAGCGCGTTTAAGGTGAGGTTGACAAACATAATTATAACTCACGAGATCGTGACATTTGTAATAGTTAGTTCAAATTGTGACATGTGTATTAAAATTAATACGTAAACATCTTATAAAATGGAAACTTAACATTATTGAGAAAAAAACAGAAATAAAGAAAATAATCAAAAATAATAAATTAACATTAATTATCAAATAATTATAAATAAAATAAATTAATCTGAAATGTAGAAAAATAAAATAATCAGAAATAAGGAAAATAATATAGAAAAAGAAAAATTTAAAAATATTTTAAGAAATAATCAATAAAAAAATTGAAATAAGAAAAAATGTAAAATTACTTGAAAAAATAAAAAAAAATCTGATGACAACTTATTTGTTATCTTCATGGATCCACTATCTAATTATTAATTTAAAATAAATGTTTTTTATGTAAATAAAAAAAGGAATGTAATAAAACAAAAAATGTGTTATTTTTGAGGAATTCACAAAACTACACTCTTTCAACCCCTCATTCACAAAACTACACCTAAATTATTTTTTTCTCATATTTACACCCTTTCAAAATTTTAAAAACTTGATTTAGCTTTTTAAAAATTACCAAAATTAAAATCTTTTTATTTGGGTTCGCGAATTAGTGTTTAGGGTATAGTATTAAGGGGATATGATTGTGTGGGTAGGGTTTATTTGGATTTAATTTTGAGTGATTAGGTGTAGTTTTGTGAAGTATTTTTGAAATGGTGTAGTTTTGTGAAATGTAATTCAAATGGTGTAGTTTTGTGATTCTCCCTATTTTTATTTCTTAATCAGATGAAATCTCGCGTAATATGCGGACAAATTACATAAAACATTTTATAATAATATATTAATATTGTTAGTAAATTTGTATAGATATAGTTAGATTTAAATGAAAACTAATATTATACCCGTTATTTTATTAACAAATAAATATTAAAGACACATAACATTATATGGTAATAGTAAATAAGTGATTTTTACTTTTTTCATCTATTAAGAAATCACTTATTTACTATTACCATATATTGTTGTGTGTCTTTTATATTTATTTGTTAATAAAATAACGGGTATAATATTAGTTTTCGTTTAAATCTAACTATAACTATACAAATTTACGAACAATATTAATATATAATTATTAAATATTTTTATGTAATTTGTCCGCGTATTACGCGGGATTTTATCTAGTAAACAGATAAAGTTGGGTTAGTTTAACAATTCACCATATACTAGATTATTTACATGCGCCAAGCGCGGAGTTTATATTTATAGGTATATACGTATTAAATAAAAAATACAAAATTATTTTTAATTTTTGTCAATTGGAAATTGATCCCCTATTTTTTGTATATTAAAAGAAGTTTGATATTTTATCACAATTACTATTCAATTAGTTTATATAATTGACTTTTTTGTTTTGTATAAGTTTTTCATAACAATTTGGCGGATATAGGTATATTCCTTATATATATTACTTATTAAAAAATTTAATTTTTCAATTAACATTATGTTTTAAACTTAAGATTAAATGTTATGGGCATTTAGTTTTCAATAATTAGAGATTTAATGTTATGGGTTTTTAGATTTCATATTTTGGGTTTTTTAAATTTTCACTCAAATTTTGAAAGTGTCTCTTCGATTAATATATATAAGATATTATGTATACTTCAGGTTTTAAAAATGGGGAATTTAGGCTCAGTATACAATTTGTGGGTCATAATTAGGAGAATAAATGGGGTGTACTGTGCATTGGTATGATTACAATTTCACCCTCAAACACTAGTAAAAAAAACAGGTATAGCCACGATACAGCCACGGGCAAACGTGGCTTTTCTTTACAGAAGCCACGACAATGCCACATTTTACCAATCGTGGGAAAAATAAGCCACGAATAAACCACGATTTTTAAATCGTGGGAATAAAAAGCCACGACAAAGCCACAAATCCATATTCGTGGTCTTATTAAGCCACGATTTTACCACGTCCTCTAAAGCGTGACAAAAAAAGCCACGAATAAGCTACGATGAATGCGTGGCTATTTACTTTTTCTGCTGTGTCAGAAATGTGTCGGAGATATTTATAAAATTTTAAAAAGCCACGATATGTTTGTGGCAATTTCGTGGCTTCGGTTATAATTCGAAAAAAAGTCACGGTTTTAAACCGTGGCTTTGTTTAATACCATTATCTTTCTATCATTTTTCTTATTCTCTTCTCCACCCATCCTCATCTTCTCCTCTTCTCCTATCTTCTCTTCTTCTTCTTTTCTATTCTTCTTCTTCTTTTCTATTCTTCTCCATTGTAATGCAATGACTCATTATTCCCATTTAAGAGGATGGATGGATAGACGTATTGATCCGAATACTAATTGTGTGAGTGAAGAATTTACAACGGGCACTCAAGAGTTTCTGTTATTTGCTTGTAATCAACCATCCTTCCAAGAGCTAAACACCATTTTGTGTCCTTGTGCCCGATGTAAAAATGAGAAAGATCGTGATCCAAAAATGGTGTCAAGACATCTATTTCGATATGGATTCAAAGGAAATTATTATGTGTGGTTCAACCATGGAGAAAATGCTTATGAAGAAATCGGAGAATCTTCAAGAAGAAATCATTTTATTGGCACCGAAGAAACGATACGACCACAAAGTCCTTCAAATTTCCAAGTTCCTATGAATACAAGCGAATATCCTCATTACACAACATCTCCACATATGGAAACAATGTTCAATGAAGAGCCGTATCAAGATAGTGTATTTGAAGCTTTTGAGGTCGCTACTAAACCTCTCTACGAAGGTTCTCCCAAAGGTATTACTCAATTGTATTTGGCATCGCGGATTTTGAAAGCAAAAACGGATTACAATTTAGCCGAGGCGTGTGTTGATGAGATAGCAAAAACTTTCAAAGATGTTCTCCCTAAGCCGAACAATGCTCCCGCATCATACTACGAAATAAAGAAGTTAACACGGTCTCTTGGACTACCTGTACAAAAGATTGATGTTTGCGAGGATAATTGTATGCTCTTTTGGAAGGGAGATAGAGATTTGTTAAGTTGTCGTTTTTGTGGTAAAAATAGATATCATACAAACAACGGAAATGGGAAGAATCGGGCAAAACGAGAGGATGTTTTATATGCCGATAACGAGATCGGTTGAAGCGGTTATACCAATTAGAGGCGACTCGCATCTCATATGCGATGGCACGCGGAGAATATTTCTCCGGAAGGAGAAATGCAACATCCTTCCGACGGAGCGGCGTGGAAGCATTTCAATCGGGTATATCCACATTTCGCCGCCGAACCTCGTAATATATATCTTGGGTTGTCAACAGATGGATTTAATCCTATTGGTATGAGCGGGGAAGCCCAATCGGTCCGGCCTCGTGATACTCACGCCTTACAATCTACCACCAGGGATGTGCATGAAAAGAGAATTCTTCTTTTTGTCGGTACTAATACCCGGACCAAAACATCCGAAAAAAAGCCTTGATATCTATCTTCAACCATTGATCGAGGAGTTGCAAAGTTTGTGGAATCATGGGGTGGAAGCTTTTGATGTATCCATAAAAGAAAGATTTACAATGCGAGCTGCGTTGATGTGGACAATTAGCGACTTCCCAGCGTATGGCATGCTCTCTGGTTGGATGACTCATGGGCGTTTATCGTGTCCGTATTGTATGGATGAGTCTGAAGCGTTTTGGTTACCAAATGGAAGGAAGCATAGCTGGTTTGATTGCCACAGAAAGTTTTTACCACTTGACCATCCTTATAGAAGGAATGTGAAAGCTTTTAAAAAGGGGAGAAAAGTGACTGGACATCCTCCGGCGTGGTTGACTGGCCAAGAAGTACTTACTGAAAGAATAGAGAGCATTACAGGGATAAGAAGAACAGTGGATTGTGGTGGAAATGGTCACGATAAAGCGTCCCGTACAATCGAAGATTATGGAGTTCATCATAATTGGGTGAAGAAGAGTATATTTTGGGATCTACCTTATTGGGAAAACCTTCTGCTTCGACATAACTTGGACTTTATGCACATTGAGAAGAACTTCTTTGATAATGTGATCAACACTGTGATGAATGTTATTGGAAAATCAAAAGACAACTTTAAATCGAGATTGGATCTCCCGGAAATATGTAACAGACCTGAAGCTCATATTACCGAGAGTGGTCAGATGATCGCACCGATATTTAGGTTATCGCATGAGAGGAAGAAGATTTTTCTTCGGTGGATGAAAAATGAGATTAAATTTCCTGATGGATATTCATCGACGTTTGGCCGTTGTGTAGATGACAACCATTCTAAGTTATCGGGTTTAAAAAGTCATGACTGCCACGTCATAATGCAACGACTTCTTCCTTTTGCATTTGTAGAGCTTCTTCCAAAACCCGTTCATGTTGCTATCTCAGGTAAACTTTTACCCTAAAACAAGTTTATACTTTCAAGCCCACGAATGCACACTTATATAGCATGTAAACTATTACATTACACAACTTGTCAAATGACTGGAACCATATAATGAATACTCTGACATTGATTTTTTGTGTAATGTATGCAGATATTGCAATTTTTTTCCGGGACCTATCTTCGAAGACATTACGAAACGACGACGTTGCTATTTTGAAATCCAATATTGCTTTGAAGATTTGCAATTTAGAAAAGTTGTTTCCACCTTCGTTCTTTGATGTTATGGAACATCTACCCGTGCATTTACCCGATGAAGCGGCTTTAGGTGGTCCGGTTCGGTATCGATGGATGTATCCTTTCGAAAGATACATGTATCACCCGAAGAAAAAAGTTAAGAACAAGGCACACGTTGGAGGCTCGATTGTTGCTCAGTGTATAATGGAGGAAATTACTCATGCGGCTTCAAGTTATTTTGGACATCCCGAAGTGGTGCAAGAATCAGTAAACGGAGAAATTCGATTTACTTATTTAGATCCGGAAGTGCCCGACTTGTTTCACCATGAAGGTCGAGTCGGTGGAAAAGCAAAAGATGGTTGGTTTACAGATGATGACTACACCGTTCTCCAAACGTTTATGTTGCTAAACTGTGACCAGTTTGAGCCTTATGAAAGGTACAATATTCATTAAATTATATAAATTGTTTATGACCATGCAACCTCAATTACATTTTATCTTTAAATATTTTATAGGATGTTCGAACAATTCATGATGGAATCCAACCCTGGAATTAGCAGTAACATCATGCAAAATGCGAAAGACCAATACTTTGCTCAATGGTGTAAAAACTATGTAAGTGTAACATTTATAAAGTCATGATTAATCATATTATACTTGCTTAGATACGTGGACTTTATTCATTTTGCAGATTAATGAAGCCTCTTCTTCCTATACATTTCCTTTTTGGATGTTGGATTTTGTACAAGGTCCTAAACGTAGTTACACTTCCTGGCCTATGTATCGATCACGAGGTTATTCTTTCCACACAGAAAAACATGGCAAAGATAGGAAAAGTCAAAACTATGGTGTCTACGTTAACGGAACCACTGATATAGATTATTACGGGTTGATAGAGGACATAATGATGATCGAGTACCCTGGATCTATTGGTCTCAAAGCAATGATTTTCGGATGCAAGTGGTTTGATACAACTTTAGGTCGGGGCATTCGAAAACACCCATCAGGTAATTATCGATATCGCACCTAGTAGAAGATACGAGAAATATGATCCTTTCATACTATCTGGTAACTGTGATCAAGTTTGTTTTGTTCCTTATCCTCGTGAGGGTCGATCTGCGGCAAATGAATGGTGGGTTTGTACTAAAGTTATGCCTCGTGGGGTTCGTGAAACATCTGAAGATGCTCTGACTGCTTTACAAGAAGACACACGCAATCAGAATGTCGTCCCGAGTGGCATTATTCGTGTAGAATCACATGTCGTGGAAGATGATTCAGATTTCGATTCAATACCTGTCGAGCCTCCTAATGATGAATACATAACAGAAGACGAATTTGAAGATTCTAGCAGAGATTCAGATTCAGAGTAAGCCTTATATATAGAGGTTATTGTAAGATATTTATGTATTTTGTATGATAGTAATGATTTTGTAATATATTTAAGCATTTTGTATGATATAGAATGAATTTGTAATATATTTATACATTTTGTATGATATTAATGATTTTGTAAGATATTTAAGCATTTAGTTTAAATTCTAATGATGATTTTGTATAACCTATACCTTATAATAAACCCTATATAACCTAAACCTAAACCTAAACCTAAACCCTTAGCTCTAAACACTAAACATTAAACGATAAAGCCACGGATATACCACTGTTTGAATTCGTGGCTTATTTTGAAATAGTCACGGAAAAGCCACGGTTTAAAACCGTGGCTTAATATTAGGGCGTACAAATCTCCTTCGACACTTAGAAAGTTTTGTTTCTCCTTATCTTCGCCGATTTCTCCTTCTCCTCCTTCTCTTCGCCGATTTCTCCTTCTCCTCCTTCTCTTCGCCGATTTCTCCTTCTCCTTCTTCTCTGTCTTCTTCTTCTTCTTCTTCTTCTTCTTCTTCTCCTTCTTCTTCGTCGCCGATTTCTTCTTCTCCTTCTCCTTCTTCTTCGTCGCCGATTTCTTCTTCTCCTTCTTCTTCTTCGCCGATTTCTTCTTCACCTTCTTCTTCGTATCCGATATCTTCTTCTCCATCTCCTTCTTCTTCTTTATCTTCTTCTTTCCTTCGATTTCTCCTTCTCTCCCTCTATCCTTTCTTCGTCCATGAGTTCCGGTGGAGGTCGTGGTCGTGCTATTTCCGGTGGAGGTCGTGGTCGTGCTATTTCCGGTGGAGGTCGTGGTCGTGGTCAATCACATCCCGGAGGAGCTAATCTTTCAGTTCTTTGTTCGAATCCCTCAGGTTATGCCCTTCTCCTTCATCTTCGTGTGTAGGTAATTGCTAATTGTTTGTGCTTGTGTCTGCGTTTGAGTTTAGGGTTTTTGATGTTTAGGTCTTCGTTATGTCTCTGTCTGTTTAGGTCTTTGAGGTTTAGGTCTTGTTTATGTCTCTGTCTATTTAGGTATTTGAGTTTCGCCGTATGTATGTTGGTAAGTGTTAATTGCTTGTGTTTGTGAGAAACTTTGAGTTTCAACGTATGTGTGTTGCTAATTGTTTGTTCTTGTCCTGCTTGTTTGTGTATGTGTGTGTGTGGATATCTCTGTGTTTGTGTGTGTAGTTGCATGTGTTTGTGTGTGTTGATATCTCTCGTGGATGTGTGTGTAGTTGTCCGTGTTTGTGTTTGTGTGTGGGTATGTGTGTGACACTTTGAGTTTATTCTACTTCATTGCCATCTCTTGTCTTTCCGGAGATGCCACCGGGGACTACTTGGATCTAACACGTCGGCCTCGGCTGCTAACAACAACTTCAATCAAGTGACAGAGGAGCAATTGCTAGCTGCTCCACGGAGAGAATTTCAGCCACATCTCCATCCAAGGAAAGCTAATGGGGCCCTTTGGTATGTTCTCATCTCTCACTTACTTAAACCTCATCAATTTCCCTCTAATGCCTTTACTTTTTGTTTCGGGTTTGGTGTGGACCCATGTGTCAACAGATTTGTTAGAAAGACATGGCAAGGCTACTACATGGGACCTTGGAGAAGCTGGATACATGTCCCTGAAGATAGGAGAGCTACTTGGTGGCACACTTTTGTGGTAATGTCAAATCTGTTTATGTTTTGTTTTTTATTTAATAACTTTTGTTTGATTCATTTCTAATACGCTTTTGTTTTCTTGTAGCAAAACTACTATTGGGAACCAAGGTTTCATGCTACTGTCTACTTTCACTGGAAGCATGAGACAACAACAAGTATTTGTGAACGTATCGGCAAGAAGTGGAGAAACAAGAAGAAGCCAAAGTACATTGGTGAACAAGATTGGACGCTTATGTTGGAGTATTGGGACACCGAGGAAGCTGCAAAGAAGAGCAAGAAAGCTGCTGCGTCTAGGACATCTGATCCAGATGGCAAAGGGATGCACAAGCATAGTGGAGGTCCCAAATCTTTCCTAAAGCATGAGTTTGACATGGTAACCTACTTGTTTATCCTCAGCTAATATGTTTCTATTCTTTATTTTAAAAGTTTTGTGTTTTGCAGATGGTTGAGGCAGGTACTGATGAACCACCAGCTTTCACTGAACTTGTCCGAAAGACTCACACACGCAAGGATGGGACATTTGTCGATCCAAGGGCGGAAGAGATTGTTACAGAAGTGGAGCAAGCGAGCAATCGAATTCACGGAAGAAGAAGGATCTCCCAATGGCCTTAGTCAAACTGCCTCTTCTGGTCCTTCACGCCATCTTCTGAACAAGGAGTATATTAAGGTATTGTTTCTGCTTCTTCATCTCTCACTTTGGATTTTATATTTATTTGACTTAAAATGTTTATTAGGAGCTACTTTTGTCTATTTATTGATATGTAACTTTCTAGATTATGAGATTGCAAAATTGATTATGTCAGCTTCTTTGTTTATGTGTGTGTGTTTGCTTCTTTGAGTATTTGTGTGTGCTTATGTAAGTGTGTGTGTGTGTGTGTCTCTGTGTGTTTGCTTCTGTGTGTGTATTGTGTGTGCTTGTGTAATTGTATGTGTGTCCGCTTCGTTTGTGTATCCTTATGTGTGTGATTGTGTCATTGTGTGTGTTTTTGTTGATTGTATCTTGTAATTGTTTCTCTGTTTATTGGTTTGTAGCGTGGTAAGAGACACAAAGGAAATATATATGGGATAGGGAGTGTTCGGTATCGAGAGAAGACGCCAATGGAGTCCGTTGAATCAAGTATAGTGCGAAACGTTGATATAGACGCGCGAATAGACGGGCTTGAGACTAAGTTCACGAAAGTGAATGACAATGTTGATGCCGTGAGGAAGGAGATGGTGGAGTTCAAAGAAGAAGTGGGAGACATCAAGAACTCTCTCCATGCATTGTTGAAGCATCTCGGGATTCCTCAAACAACCACATCTTCGACAGGATCACAACGAGTCCGTCGAACATCACGTGGATCAGCCCGTCGATCGACTCGTCGAACGACTCGTCGTGACAACTCCGGAAGTGGTTCCAGCTCCTTCTCCTACTAACCAAAACCAAGATTTCAGCAGGTGGTGTACTAATCTAGGTCTCTAGTTAGTTTTGTTATGTACTTTGGATGCCTTTAAGGGCTTGTTATGTACTTATACATTTTTTAAAACTTATGTTGCGAAGCATTGCATTTGCAATGCAATGAATGATGTGTTTGGATTTTTATTTTCATAAATATGTTTTGGTCATTTGGTGCATTGGACATTTGTATGTATTGTTGCATTGCGAGAACCGGTTTCTTAGAAACCAGGTGCTTTTTTTTAATAATCGTGAAAATAAGCCACGGAGGAATCGTGGCTTTAATTTCCACTAAAATGCCACGAATAGAACGTGGTCTGTAAACCGTGGCTAATTTTGCCACGTACTTATCGTGGCTTTATCGTGGCTGAATTAAGCCACGCTACTATATTTTATTACCCGTGACTATATTCGTGGCTAAAAGCCACGATTATAAACTGTAGTTAAGTCGTGGCTTTTGATAGCCACGAAAAGCCACGAACCAAGAAAGCCACGCAGCTATAGCCACGATTTTCTGAAACGTGGTTTTTCCGTGGCATTGATCTCAATAGCCACGATTTTTGATTCATAGCCACGAAAATAACTGTGGCTATGTCTGTTTTTTTACTAGTGAAACATAAATAATACCCATTGCTAGCAAATTTAGTTTTTATGGGGTTAAGGGAATATTCTGACACACTCATAATTTTCTCTCTTAGGTCGCTTCACATTTTGTTTAAAAATTAAATTTGCAAACACTTATAAATAGGAATCATATTTACTTCAAATTTGTTGGTTTATAAATAGTCACATATAAATAAATAATAGGTGGTTTATATTTAGTCACTTATTTAGTTCAAAAATGTCGTATAGGTTAAAGATTTACTATATAGGGTAAATGGTTTAGGGTTTAGGGTTTAGAGTTTAGGGTTTAGATTTTGGGTTTAGGTTTTGGGTTTTGGGTTTACCTTTTAAAAATAATAATCACCTATTTAGTTCAAAATTGTGGTTTATAAATAGTCATCTATAAATAAATAATAGTTTGTTTATAAATAGTCACCTATTTATTATAGTTACAAATATATCATATGGAATATTTCTAAAATAGTCATCTATTTCAATTGTACACTAACATGATGTACCATTTGTTCGGTAAGTCTTAGGTAAGGTCAAAGAATTTAGGGTTTAGATTATTGGCTATCGGGTCTAAGTCATGTTGTTTATGGATTATGTTTTTGTGTCATAGCATTATAATGACAATAGTTTAATATTATTAAAATTTTAAATCATGTAATATTTTAAACATAGTAGACTATTAACATGATTATTGAACATGAATCACCATCAATTTTTCAAATCTGGTTTTTAAATAGTCACCTAAACGTTAAATAGTTGGTTTATAAATAGTCACATATATTGTTCTAAATAGTCGTTTACCAAATTGCTTATGCTAAGTTTATTGGGAATAATTTATCAAGTTAATAATTTATCAAATTAATAGATAAATATTATCAATTGGCTTTGTTGATAACCAATATATTCTAGCTGTATTTCTCAGATTTTCGAATCTTTTCACTGACGGAAGAGATTGAGGGTAGTTTGGTATTAAAAAAAATTATATTCTCTCTTATCATTTTTGCAAATTAATTTCTTATTTTGTCTTCGACCAAAAAAAAAAAATCTCTTATTTTGTCATTCCACTCAATTTTTACCTCACTAAGTGATAGTGAGCTAATTCGTCCTTTAAAAATCTAAGGCAACACCTATGATACAACTCTTTGTCCAGGATAGCACAACGCAAAGCCGCCGAGGACGACCTATGAGAAGCCTTAGGTTATGGCCTAGCGAAACGCCAACGACTCGCGCCTGGCTGACTGGGGAAACCTCAAGACTAGCAGGCTGCAAGGCGTCGACAAATGTGGCATCCTGCGAGAGTGTGGTGTTTAAAGGTGGCTATTCAGGTACCCTTTCGGGTTCGGGTCGAGTACTTTGGGTATTTCGGATATATCCGAACAACAATCTTTTCTTATTTTTTAATTTTGTTTTCATTTTTCTCGGTACAAAATTTTTATGATGCAAGATGGTACTCGATTATAACAAAGGCTTTTCTCAATCTACCATTTCTTACACAAATCTATCTTTCCCAAACTTAAGAACAAAAAAAATCAACAAACTTAGAAGAGCATTGATTTTGGATATCCAAGCCAGCCATGAAACTCTTCTCAGCGGAAGACAGCTAAATAGAAATTTTGTATTATGATTTATTTTGACTTATTTTAATGGTTAGGTGCATTATGAAAAGAAATTGTAAATGTGTACATTTTTATAAACAAAAGGGTGAATTAATAAACTAACCCAACTCTATCTCTTTATTACTAAACAAATCTCTCCGAATATAACATAAAAAATGAGCGTTATATTCCTATTTTATCCCTGGCCCACTTGACAACAAAAAAAGGTTTCGACTTTGTTATTGATGTTTATAACTTTGCATAGAAAATCTATCTTACGTTTGAATGCAGATTTATTATTTGCGCATAGTTAAAAGGAATACTTTAGGAGAATAAATTATTTGTTTTGCAGATTTATCGAAAAGTCGATTTACTTTGCAAGTTTGTTTCTCTTTGTATGCGGATATATTTCTAGAGGTAGAGATATGGTGCAAACTTATACAATTTTGCAGATTTATTAGCATTTGCACGTAAATTATGCAGAGTTATTGAAAAACGAATATATATTTTGCAGATTAATGAATTTTGTTGATTTGTGTTGCAAAATTATTTTCTTTCAGTGCAGATTTTCCAGAAAAAAACAGTTTTGTTTTGCAAACTTGTTTTTGGGTTTATTTAAATTGCAGACATACCAATAAAAACAGTTTTGTTTTGCAAACTTGTTCTCAGGTTAATTTAAATTGCAGATATACCAATAAAAACATTTTTGTTTTGCAAACTTGTTCGTTGGTTTATTTAAATTGCAGATATACGAATGTATGGAAGATTTAATTTGTAGATTTTTCGAATAATTGCATATTTATTTTGGTTACAGATTTTTGTTATGCATATATTTTGTATGTTGAATATTTATTTTGCAGGTTTTTTAGCTAGAAGATTGAATATCTAAAGTTATTTTGTGACGGTGCAGATATTACTTTATTGAACAACTTGATATGAAGATATTTATAACTTTGTTAGACGATTTAACGTGCAGTTTTTATGGTTCGAGGTTTCATATAATTCACGTAGAGAAAAATATGACAATAACGAAATAATAAATACATATTATTACAGCAAGGAGAGTTGACTTACGATGGCAAATATTACATTAAAAATAAACCTAAACCCCCAAACTGTATTAAGTTGTCGAATAATACAGAAAACGCCGAACAATATTTTACAAATATTACACAAAGCACACTTTTTGTGTACTTAACACATTCCGGTGAAGACGTAGTTCCACGCTGATACGCTCTCCCTCCTCAAGGATGCTCTCTGGACGCGGCTGAGCAACAAACGGTACGGTGTGGTGTGATGAATCTATGGGGACGATATTATCGCACACGGGACAAGGGGTAGCGGATGGTGGAAGTGTGTAAGTGGAGGTGGTTACTTAGCAAGCGATGGGAAACTGGCTAAGGATTGCGAAGATCTCCGAGGTAGCAAACAGCTTGTTAGGAGATCAGACCTAGCACCAAGAATAGAACTAGACCGAGAGCGAAACCTATGAAAAAGAGTTTGTGTATAAAAAGTTTGCTGCCTAACAAAGTGTGCGGGGCTTCCTCTTTATAGAGGTGTTACAAAAACGCGTAGGGTTCCGCGTATAAGCAAAAAGGAAATCACACGGTAAAAAGGAAACCGCGCAACTTCAACAAAAAGGAAATCGCCAAAACAACACGGCGTTTGTAAAAGGGATAAAAACAACGAGTAGTTTAAAGTGCCTCGTCTCTTACACTCTTCAAGCTATGATTGCTAAGTGGCCGACGTAGTGTTCTTCTTGGCCTCGTTAAAACCCAGTGGGAAAGAGTACCAAGCGAGACACTTAGCCGCTTAGCTCTCATAGCTTGGTCTTCTTACTTAGACGTGATGGTGAATGTTGTAGAAGCTCTCGGTTGCTTCCCTCCCTGGTTCTTCCTTTAGCATCATTGCATGCGCATCTTTGGCTAACTCCTTAGCTCGGGACCTTGTGATAACTCCGTCTTTAATTTTCTCGTTGCTCGGTGATCGGGCATCGGGCTCCGGTTTTGCTCGATGATCGGGCTCCGGTTTTGCTCGATGATCGGGCTCCGGTTTTGCTCGATGATCGGGCTCCGGTTTTGCTCGGGCATCGTACTCCGGTTTTTCTCGGGCATCCGGTTCCGACTCCCTGCTCATATCATCCCCTCCCTCTTGAAAAGGATTTGTCCTCAAATCTGCATCATCAACGTAAGGAGAAAAGTCAGAAACGTTGAAGGAATCCGATATCATATACTTACCTTGGAGGTCGATCTTGTAGGCGTTGTCGTTGATCCGCCGGGTCACTTTGAAGGGCCCGTCTACTCGAGGCATGAGCTTGGACTTCCTCTCTGCTGGGAACCGCTCCTTCCTCAAGTGGATCCACACCAAGTCGCCTTCTTTGAACACCATTTCCTTGCGGCCCTTGTTGGCATGTTTGGCGTATTGCTCGGTTCTCTTCTCGATGTTCGCCTTGGCCTTCTCGTGCATTTTCCTAACTTGTTCAGCCTTTTTCTTGCCATCAACACTAGACATTTCACTCAAAGGCAATGCAATTAGATCTAACGGGGACATGGGATTAAAACCGTATACGAGTTCAAAGGGAGAGTAAAGAGTAGAAGAATGCTTAGCGTGGTTATAAGCGAACTCAACATGGGGTAGACACTCTTCCCACGACTTGATGTTGCTTTTCACCAGTGTCCTCAAGAGTGTGGACAACGACATGTTTACCACTTCAGTTTGACTGTCCGTTTGCGGATGACATGTAGTAGAAAAGGACAGCTTGGTTCCTAGCTTTGCCCACAGGGTACGCCAAAAATGGCTCAGGAACTTGGTGTCACGGTCAGAAACAATGACTTGGGGCATCCCATGCAGCCTTACCACTTCCCTGAAAAACAAATTAGCTACACTCACGGCATCATCCGTCTTGTGGCAAGCGATGAAATGGGCCATTTTGCTAAACCTGTCCACCACTACAAAAATAGAATCTCTACCATTTCTGGTTCGAGGTAAACCGACAACAAAATCCATTGAAATATGCGTCAAAGGATGAGAAGGAATAGTCAAAGGGGTGTACAAACCGTGTGGTTTCACCTTACTCTTAGCTAGTTTACATGTAATGCATCTAGCACAAATCCTCTCCACGTCTCTTCGAATCTGAACCCAATAGAAGTAGGCTTGGAGGCTGGCTAAGGTCTTGGCTACTCCAAAGTGCCCGGCCAATCCTCCTCCATGAGCCTCTCTCACTAGTAGTTCTCGGATCGATCCGCTAGGTATGCACAACTTGTTATTGCAGAATAAGTATCCATCCTGTCTAAAGAAGTTCTCATACGCAAACTTAGCACACTTTAAGTATTTTTCACCAAACTCTGAATCTGATTCATATAAGTCCTTTAGCGTTTCAAAACAAATAAGTCTAGAATGTAACTCAGAGATTATGGTGTACCTTTCTTATACTTGATTACGTATGGGAAAGTCTCAATGAACTCGATCCAGCGACCGTGCCTCTTGTTGAGTTTTTGTTGGCCTTTGAGATGTTTGAGGGACTCATGGTCGGTGTGGATCACAAACTCCTTGGGCCAGAGGTAGTGTTGCCAAGTCTGTAGTGCCCTCACCAGCGCGTATAGCTCCTTGTCATAGGTAGGGTAATTCAGCGTGGCTCCTCCTAGCTTCTCACTAAAATAGGCTATTGGTTTCCTGTCCTGCATGAGAACTGCTCTCGGGATCTCTATCACGCATGTCTCGTCTATAGCTCCTCCTACTACGGTCTGAGGCGTTGGAGTTGTAGTACTCGTCATCGGAGTCGATGTAGATACGTTGGCCGGCTATGGTCTCCATTCGGCGATTGCGACCGGCTGGTGCTCGTTGCCGTGGAGCCCTTAGCTCGGGTTCGGTAGGTCCATTACGGGTTGGATGTCCCGGTTCCTTGGGCGGCCCATTTCCGTTGACGGGACGTAGATTGCGGATGGCTTGGAATTTAGAGGTACCGGCTACACCTTTACCTCTAATGATCCTCATGGCCTCGGACGGAGTTGGCGTCGACCCACCTTCGGAGTCCGAGGTTACCTTTGTAGCCTCCTTAGCTTGTCTCTCACGTTCCAAGGTGAGTTGTTGAGAAATTTGTTGGGGAAGGAGTTGGGTCATGGCCTCGGCTACTTGAGCGGCTATGAGCTTCTTGAGGTCATCGAGCGCCTCCGGTGATAGGGCCATGGTACCTGTTACACGGACAAATAACTCGCAGTAAGTAGTTCACAGAATAGATAAGCAAGTAGAACTTCACGTCACACAAACAAGGACAGACGCGTGATAAACAAGAAAATGAGATCGAGGACGCGGTTTGAAAAAAAAGGAAATCGGATACGCGGTTTTGAAAAAGGAAATCGGATAAGTTATTGAAACGCGAGTTTTGAAGAAAAGGAAATCGATTAACCGAAGCAAAAAGGAAATTTTGAAAGGGTTTTTCGTTTTATCCTAGACCTAACTCGCCGCCGCTACACAAAAAAAAATGATCAAGAACACGACGAAGAATTTCAAGAAAGAAACAAGACTTCAATCAAGCGGATGTACGGTGAGGTTCTAGATGCTAACTTATCAACTTTTTAATTCAGGACACACAAGTTTTCACACAGAATCGTAGTCAACAGGTTCATACAGACAACAAGAACACAAGTAAACGCTAGTTCTATCAATCTTAACAATCGCTACTAGATCTAGAAGGAACAAGATTAAACGTTAGCGATTTTAGGGATAACTCAGCCTTTTGGTGCAGAGGAGGCTCTGATACCAGTTGATACGCTCTCCCTCCTCAAGGATACTCTCTGGACGCGGCTGAGCAACAAACGGTACGGTGTGGTGTGATGAATATATGGGGACGATGGTATCGCACACGGGACAAGGGGTAGCGGATGGTGGAAGCGTGTAAGTGGAGGTGGTTACTTAGCAAGCGATGGGAAACTGGCTAAGGATTGCGAAGATCTCCGAGGTAGCAAACAGCTTGTTAGGAGATCGGACCTAGCACCAAGAATAGAACTAGACCGAGAGCGAAACCTTTGAAAAAGAGTTTGTGTATAAAAAGTTTGCTGCCTAACAAAGTGTGCGGCGCTTCCTCTTTATAGAGGTGTTACAAAAACGCGTAGGGTTCCGCGTATAAACAAAAAGGAAATCACACGGTAAAAAGGAAACCGCGCAACTTCAACAAAAAGGAAATCGCCAAAACAACACGGCATTTGTAAAAGGGATAAAAACAACGAGTAGTTTAAAGTGTCTCGTCTCTTACACTCTTCAAGCTATGATTGCTAAGTGGCCGACGTAGTGTTCTTCTTGGCCTCGTTAAAACACATGGGGAAAGAGTACCAAGCGAGACACTTAGCCGCTTAGCTCTCATAGCTTGGTCTTCTTACTTAGACGTGATGGTGGATGTTGTAGAAGCTCTCGGTTGCTTCCCTCCCTGGTTCTTCCTTTAGCATCATTGCATGCGCATCTTTGGCTAACTCCTTAGCTCGGGACCTTGTGATAACTTCGTCTTTAATTTCCTCGTTGCTCGGTGATCAGGCATCGGGCTCCATTTTTGCTCGATGATCGGGCTCCGGTTTTGCTCGATGATCGGGCTCCGGTTTTGCTCGATGATCGGGCTCCGGTTTTGCTCGATGATCGGACTCCGGTTTTGCTCGGTGATTGGGCTCCGGTTTTGCTCGGGCATCGTACTCCGGTTTTGCTCGGGCATCCGGTTCCGGCTCCCTGCTCATATCACACGCGTAGCAATGATAACAAATATCAAGCGTCGTGACGTGGTTTAGGTCACATTGTTGGTAGAATCGATGAATTCCGAAAAACAATGTTTACTAAAAAGTCCACGTGTAGGACTCTCTATACGGACTCTTGAAAGTCACCGACCTTGTGTAAAAACACAATTGTACCCATCACCCCTTCGTCTAACTTGCTGCACAAATAAGAAAAATTCCGGCTGCAAAGCGAGAATAGAGGCTCTCTCGCGCCGATAAACATAAGATTTATATACCTTGTTGAGTAGGGCCAGTTTGAACTAAAATTTGTAGTCCTTCGATGTATTGTGTCGTGTTGTTATTGTAACGTACACATTGGAGAAACAAATGAAGGTACGGTGAAACTTCATTGACAAGCTCCGGTTGAACGAAAAACTCTTAAAGATCCACGACGCTTAAAACTTTGTCGGAGTAGACAATATCTTTAAAGAACTTACCGACGGCAATGAATGGACCAAGGTGCCGAAATCCCTTTCGACCAATGGCTTGAACAATGTCAACAATGAGAGGGTTGGGTATGAAGGCCATTGTTTTTAAGGGAAATAATAAAAAAAAATAGTAGTGAACAAAAAGAAATGGAGTGGTTAGGGAAAAAAGTGACTATGTTATGGTTTATATTGCGATTTTAGGTGGTTAAAATTGAAAGTGGTAGGTTATAACCATTATCTTGATTTGACGGGTCATTAATTAGAGTTACAACAAACCTGCAACATAAAGGTAGTCCGAAAAACCTGCTTAATAAAGTGATACAAAGAAACCTGCAACATAAAGGTAGTTCGAAAAACATGACACTTATCTTAAAGAAACAATGTAATTGCACCCTCAACAACAATAAGTAAAACTAATTTGTTAAGAACTTCATTCATCGCCGATATATTTATATTTTTCTTCCCTTCTAATTGTCTATGTTTCGCTTTATTGTCTTCAACATTCTGAATCATGAGCTTTTTGTAGTCATTCACAACTTCAAAGAGGTTCTTTTGTTGCGCTTGGAGTATTTTAATTTCGTCGAGCAAAGCTTCATCCACCCATTTGAACACATGACATTCATCTTTTCGCTGAATAATCAAGTTGGAATCTCCTCAACTGCGAAAAAAAAAATTATTTGTAAGAAAAAATGGACAAACTTGTGAAGCGAGCTCGCACCTGTAGAATCTTCTACAAGGATTTTCATTTTTCCTTGAAACAAATGTCCTTATATGGCCTCCACACCAACATTGGTTTGGAACCCCTTCGAAAGTATTAGTGGATGAGCGACGATTTGATGATGAAGAAGATGTTAGAGTCGACATTTTTGTAGTTAAACTCGTCGATATAAAAGAGAACGATGTGGTATTGCAGAGTTGATGAAGAAGATGTTTGGTTGGTTACTTTAAAAACCTAATTTGCAACGTCGTATGCAGATTTATTTTGTAGACTTGTTATGCAGATTTATTGTATGGCGAAAATGTAGGTGTGCTGCATTTAATTCTTTGCGATTTGGTGGGTAAAAAACATTAAATATCATTATCATTACAATCACCTTCACTATTGTTGGTCATAATAACCAAAAATTTAGAACCTAAATAAAGGAATTAACACCAATCCAACATGGTGCAAATCGTTGTGGTGACCGGTCAATGGGGATTTGATAAGAAAAGATGGTTGTTTTTTGTCGACACTCGACGTGGTAGTAGAGTTATAACTGCGAATAGGAAGATGAAGTTTCAAGATTTTGTGAGTTTGATAAAAGAGGAGTATCAATTCAAAGAAGATACTGAGTTGAGTTATATGTTGCCTAAGAGGATGTTGCAAGCTTTACCGCAAGATACATCTTCTGTGATTATAGCCAATGATCGTTAGTTTCAAGTTTTTTTGCAACAATGTGATGAAAATGCTTTGCGGTTATGTGTATCCGTCAGCGAACCGCCAAAGTTACCAAACGATGAGGCGAATCCTCCGATATATGAAGAAGTACGAAAGGAAAGTGTAATCGATGAGAATAAAGTCAATGTTGGTGAAAACAAAAAGGACGAGTCTGACGACGAAGGGCCTAGATTCGACTGTTGCAACGACTCAGATGGTGTAACTTCAGATGATGAAGATTACACAGTTTACGGAATGTCAGAGGTATTAGTCGATGACAAGCCAAAATTGCCTTTGAATAAAAGAGGTTCACAAATGCATTTTCTTGTCCATGAGGATTTGGATAGGGTTGAAACACCGGTTATTAACATTTTCGTTGGGCAACGATTTGAAATTAAAAAGCATTAGAATCAAGGTTGAAGATTTTTTTGGTAATAAATCATTTCGATTACGACGTTGTGAAATGTACCACTAGTCTATATGTAGTTAAGTGTTGGGTGAATGGTTGTTCGTGGTGGGTTCGAGCGACGACCGTAGGATTAAGTTCTCACTTTTACATTAGAAAGTACGTAGAAGATCACACATGTTCCGTTACCGAGCGGACTACGCGTTCTAGAAAAGCAACTCCTGAAATTTTAAGAGAACTTTACAAGGACTTTATTGGCGGTGTTGGTCCAACTATATTACATGAACATGTAGTCGATGCTATAAGGATTCGGTTTCGAATTAAGGTTAGAAATAATTAAAGATACAATTATTGATCATGTTGTTACCTCCACGTCTCATTGATTAGTTTTGTGTGTTTAGATCGATTATTGGAAAGCACACCGTGCCCTTACACACGCTCGTGCTTTAGTAACTGGGTCACCAGAGAGTGGATACGAAGATTTGCCTACTTACTTATTTCAAATAAGACATGCTAATCCGGGAACTTACACACGGCTAGAAGTGGATGGCAATAAAAGGTTAAAGTACGTATTTATCTCCTTTGGAGTTAGCATTTTTGGTTTTCAATACATGCGGAAAGTGTTAGTCGTTGACGGTACTTTCTTGAAAGGAAAATATAAAGGGATGTTGCTTATCGCCATGACACAAGATGGAAATTTTCAGATATTTCCACATAGCTTTTGGTATTGTTGATACGAAAAATGACAAGTCTTGGGAGTGGTTTTCATACAATTAGCGAAAGTTATCCCGGACGATAGAGATTTGGCTATCATTTCCAATCGCCACAAATCTATAAGCAATGTTATTCAGGTTGTATATCCTCTCTGTGCAAGAGTAATATGCAATTACCATTTGTACAAGAACGTCTTAGTTAGGTTCAAAGGGGGCGAAGTTTTCGGTCTCGTCAAGAAGGCGGCTAATGCTTTTCGTATTGATGAATTTGAGGAATATTTTGAAGAAATTCAAAATCGTAATCCTTCATTGCATAGCTATTTGACACGCGGAGACGTCAAGCAGTGGACAAGAGTTCATTTTCCGGGCCATAGGTATAACATCACAACCACAAACATCACAGAGTCTTTAAATCATGTTATCTCTAAACGTCGTGATCTACCAATAGTCAATCTTATAGATGAGATTCGATTGATTTTAACACGATGGTTCGCCGACCGACGTAATCATGCAGCAAATATATCCATAGTTCTTACTCTTGGTGTTGAAAAACTATTGCAGGTGTTATGTTTTTTATAATCATGATTAATATTACTCTTTATGTCATATTTAGCTTCTTCTAAAATAATCCTCACCTTGTGGCTAAGCACATACATGTCCAAGAGATCGATCAAGATTTGTATGAGATCACAAATGGGAATTTCATAAATGTGGTGAATTTAACGTTACAAAAATGTACATGTCGAATGTTTGATTTGGAGAAAATACCTTGTGTCCATGCTATTGCGGCGACCGAGAGTAGGAAACTTTCAATCATCAATCATTGTCATCCATACTATAGGACAAGCTATTTGCGTCACGGATATTCAAGAACCGTAACCCCACGCAATAGGGCTTTGCTTGTACCCGCCAACATCGAGTCACAATTATGTTTACCTCCCGACATTCATCAGCCCCCTGGAAGACCCAAAAAAAGCCGATTCAAATCGGCTTTAGAAGTTGCAATGGGGGAAAAAGGTTCGCAAGAACAATTGTTGTTCTCGTTGTGGTGTCGTGGGACATAACTCACGTAGTTGTAATGTCTAATGTACTTAAATTTGAACTTTATTATATAACTCATCTTAGTCCTGGTAAGTCTTCATTATCAAAACTATGTAGTTTGTAAAAGTTTGAAATAACAAGTCTGCAAAATAAATTTGCAATAAAGGAAAGTCAACCACAACAAATCTGCAAAAACACTTCGCCACAAACGAAAGTCAACTACAATAAGTCTGCAAAACAACTTTGCCACAAAGGAAAGTCAACGACAACAAGTCTGCGAAAAAACTTTGCCACGAAGGAGAGTCTTCAAAAAAACTATGCCGAAAATAAATACAATGTATGATTGAAAAACACAACAGATAGCAACCTAGTTCAAAGGGTCCGTGAGGAGTAACAACTTATCCTTGTTCTTAGAGTGCGGAACCGGATTAGACATCTGGTTGGGGAAAAATGTCAATTAAATCATGAACTTTCAAAATTCACCGAAAAAAAGCATGAACTTTCACGTGAACCATTTAAATCAAGTATTTTTCGTTGACTAACGTTTTAAATCATGAATTCTTTATTACCGGAACAAAAAGAGCACAATCTAAATAAAAAGAGTCCAAAGTTAAGTCTATTAACGCAATAGTTTGACACTGTTTGAGGTTTATTTGAAGAACCGAGCACTTCAATTGGTTGGAATTGAGCATACTGTCAAATTTTCCGTTAACAGACTCAATTTTGTGCTCTTTTGTCTCAGTAAAAAAAAATTCGTGATATAAAACGTTAGTCAACGAAAATAGATGATTTAAATGGTTCACGTGAAATTTAATGCTTTTGCTGATATGTAATTATTGGGCTTTAAAACCCTTTTAAGTTATGTTTCTTTTAGTAAATGATTTTGCTTTGTTGTCTATTTATTGGTTGTTATCGAGTCTTCATGTCATGTCACATTTAATTTGTTGAGACTCGATATGGATTCGACACGTATGATTTTTAACAAAAGTTACTTCGCAAATAATGTCTTATGGATATTAAATCATATATAATAAATTACAAATAATTTGGCTTATGTGTCGTACAAAGAGAAAATTAAGAAGATAGTTTAATATTTGTTTATGATTATCCATTTTATTTCCAAATGTATTATCATATATTATTTATTAATTTAATAATTTCGAAATTTCATTAATATATTATTTATTAATTTAATATTTCGAAATTTCAATAATATTTTCTTAAAAATTATACGATGTCAAGTTTATTAGATTTTAGTTTATATGATCATATATAATAATTGACAAGTAAATGGCTTATGTGTCGCATAAAGAGAAAATTAAGGAAATATATATTGTTAATATTTGTTTATCATTATCCCTTTTATTTCTCAAAGATTTATATTATCATATATTATTTATTAATTTAATATTTTCAAATTTTCATCAATATTTTTTAAAATATTATTATATATTATTTATTAATTTAATATTTTCGAAATTTCAATAATATTTTCTAAAAATTATACGATGTCAATTTTGGATTTAAATTTATATTATAATTAAATATATTTACTTATGATTAATACTATTATTATAAATCATAGATAACAAATATGAGTAATTTGGCTTATGTGTCACACCTAGGGATGTCAAAATGGGTCACCCAACCCATTTCAACCCATGACCCTAATGGGTTTGGTGTTAATGGGTCATGGGTTCACCCAACCCATTAGTTATATGGGTTGAGTCAATCCATGACCCATCTAACTTAGTGGGTTAAGTGGGTAAATGGGTTACCCAATATTGACCCATGTAGTTATATATGATAAAATTAAAATATATGATTCTTACATTTTCGCGGTAAAAAGTGAATTTATACTTTTGAATGAAATATTGATTTAACGATGTCGACGGTAACGTCATTTCACGATTTCGACGTTAACTTGATTTAACGATTTCGACGTTAACGCGATTTCACGATTTCACGGTTTTGTTAACGCGATTTCACAATTTCGATGTTACCGCGATTTCACGATTTTGTTAACGCGATTTCATGATTTCGACGTTAACACGACACCTAACACTAGATCTAAAAGAAAGTTAAGATGAAAAACAATTATTTAAGATAAATAAAGAACAAGACACTTAACACTAGATCTAAAAGAAAAAAACAATTTTTCAAAAAAAAAGTGACTAAACCATACTATGTAAAAGATTGAAACATCGTAAAGAAATCTAAAAAAATAAACAAATGGTTTCGAAAACTAATGAGACAAACTTATAAAACTTTCGAACAACAATAAAATCGACAAAATTTAGGTATCCATAATTACAAAAAGAGTAATCAAACACAAGAATATGCATAATTATAAATAAGCGACTACACAAAGAATCTTTAAAAGAAAACTAAATCTAAATTATGCAAAATCTATAAAAATATTAAAGTTCTCAAAATAATAAAATATAAAATAAAATAATAATAAATATGAAAGTAACACGTACATTTAAGAAATTAAATCATATAAGGAACGTTGCTACAAAAAAAAAGAATTGTCACCAACAAAAAATATAATTGTCACCAAAAAAATAAATATAAAATCACATAAAATCCAAGAATTGATCTTCACGTGACAACTAAAATTTTGGAGAAATGATTTTTTAAAAATATTTAGTATTATGTATTATTATAAATAAGGGAGAAAAATTTATTATTAATAATATTATTATTGTTATAAGAAATGGTTTAATCCATTTTGCTTACATGCACGATGATTCGAGTTTGATCAACAATTTTCTAATATTTATGCAAATATTATAAATGTATCTTCTTTTAAATGTTTGATAACTATTAATTTATTCTTATAAATATGTAAACTTAAATTTTTTGTACTACATCATATAACTTTATATTTTTGAAATCTAAAGCTATTATGGTTTTTAACATCTTCATTAGTGAGCTTTTATCTAATTCTTATAAAACCATTTTTGTTGAATGCTTTGTTTTATATTATCCAAATTAATTTGTGGACAAATATCTTTAACATCTCTTTAAGTGTCAAACATATTATTTCGTAGAATAAAAACATACGTAACAAACATATGTTTTAATAGCACATACACATACATACGTTTTTAACAAATTTTCATTTTAATTGATGATTTTTATGTAAAATCTCTAAGCAAGGATATAATTTTTTAACGAAAAATTCAGAATTATAAAAATATAACAAATTTTGTATTTAAATAATATAAGTTCACCATAAAACACAAAGCCACAATTTTTAGATGTTTGTTCTTTTTCAAGTTTTCAATTTTTATTGTTAATATATTACATTTAGTTTTGGTTTTATTTATCTCAATAGATTCAAACCCGTGCGTCCCGGGACGCACAGGTGTAATATTTATAATCATATTATTTTGATACAATTTTAAAAAATTATTTTTTGATATATATTGATAAAATTTTGAACCATATTTATCTATTTTTTCTATTACGAATATAATTTTGGTTATATATCTTATATTATGTATGATATGTTCTTCCTCGTTGCAAAATTACACACATATATATATAATATACATAACATAATTTTGATTTAACCTTATTACAATTATCATTCGAAATTTAAATTTCGATATGTGATATTCAATGACCCGTTAAAACTAAAATATGAGAAAATCATCATATTTATTAAATAGGATGTTAAAATATACGATTATACTTACTTTTGAATTTAAAATTACACCCACAAAAAAAAATTATCTTACATTTATAAATTTAATATATACTTTTAAATACAAAGAAGATTATATAACTTAGGACATTTTAAAAAACTTTTAGATTTTTAATATTATACGATTTTGAGTGACATAAAAAATATATTATACGATTTTCATAAAAATGAAATATTCATACTATTTTAATTTTTCATTATCTTATCTATTAAATAAGAATAATTTTTGATATTTTTTTTCTTCGTTATTTTCGTTTTTTAGTTTTGGTACTATTAAATAGGAAGGATTTTTGCTATTTTTTAAATCTAAAATTACCTTATAATATAATTTATATAATGTCATTACATGTAATTAAAGAGAAATTTAAAGGTTTCTTCAAAATTTGTCATTCACAATTAATAGTATAGATGGTGATATTAGCATAGTTTACAAAAATATTATTTTTCATTAATAAAACATTTGAATTTGTTTTATTTTTTCCCCAAAAATTATTTATGCTCGCACCATGCGCGCGGGTAAAACCACCTAGTTATTTTTAAAAATCAAGAATTTTTTATTAGATTTACAAATACCAATATTTGCAATACCAATAGACAAAAACAAGTAATAAAAAAAAGAGAAATTCACAAAACTACACCCTTTCAACCCTCCCTTCACAAAACTACATCTAATTCAATATTTTCACATATTTACACATTTTCAAAAGTTTAAAAGCTTGATTTACCCTTTAAAAAATTACCAAAATTAAAATCTTTTCATTTGGGTTCGCTAATTAGTGTTTAGGGTATAGTATTAAGGGGGTAGAATTGTGTGGGTAGGGTTTATTTAGATTTAATTTTGAGTGTTTAGATGTAGTTTTGTGAAGTAATTTAGAAATTGTGTAGTTTGGTGAAATGTAATTCAAATGGTGTAGTTTTGTAATTCTCCCATAAAAAAAGGTAAAACTTTTCTTGGTTTATTTCTTCTGATATTAAATGTTTGAAGGCATTAAATGTGTTTATTCCGTTAATTCTTACTCCCTCTGTCCCAAATTACTTGATGTTTTAGGTCTCTACACGTAGATTAAGAATTCATTAAATTTTCTTGTTTTCTGTGTAAAAACATCATTTAATATTTTACTTAAACATAATTCCACCAATAGAAAAATATTATGCATAAATTAAATAATAAAAAACACAAAATAACAATTAATTTTACATTGAAAACCGAAAACATCATCTAATATGAAACAAAAATTTTTATAATGGGACTACTTCCATTAGCACGGAGGAGTCCCAACTAAGGTATTTATTTTCTGTTAAATAGAAACTTCGACAACTAATCGTTAGCAACGTTTATAATCAGTTTTAGTAACTATGCAAGGTTATATGCGAAATGATGAAAGAGTGATTCTACGAAATGTGACAAGAAAGCGAAGTCGCGTGTTCATCAGAGGCTAGTTTAGTAGATGAATTCTCAAGCTTTGAAGGACTTGGCAGAACTTATAATGATCGAAAATGGACTGTGTTCTTTTTGGTTAGTATTTCAAAGGTAACAAAGGTAGTGTTTTCGTGTTTTGAGATGTTTGAGTGTGTCCTCAAAACTAAATTGTGTGATTGTGTTTTTTACCTTTTCCGCACGAGGCTATGCTAAGGAGAAATCACGCTGCGAAAGCTGCAGCTCGAGCATTGGAGGAAGCTAATGCCAATGAATGCATCATAACATGTTTAAGATAAACAAAGTTACATAGGCAACCAATCCTGTGAAGCTTTTGATTTTGGTTTTTGACACCGTTGTTTTGGTGAATGTTTCAGTAAATTCTCAGAGCTATATTCGGATAATCCATTGCGTGTCATCAACAAGTTTTCGACAATCTATGAAGACGTCACGAAACATAGTAAAAAAAAGCCAAATCCATAGCTTCAATAGACAGTTTCCGCTTGTTATCTGAGCAAAAGACAGTTTAGCTACTAACCTCGACGTTGTCCTTGGCTGCTAGTGAAAAGCCAGAGCAGCCATAAATCACCATCGTCTACAAAGAAATCAACGCCTACTCGCCTCTCCACCAGACCTTCTACGAAAACATGCATGCTCCTCAATTCAAACAAATTATCAGCCTTGTGGATCAAACCACAAAATTATGACAAAAATGATGGTATGTGGACATGCATAGATGGTATGAAGGAAAAAAGCTAAATTTGCAATGAGCGTACAAACCGAAATGAAACTATGGTTCACCGGGTTCGTGGAAGAATCATTAGAGAACAAAGATGCAGCGGCATTACGGTGTTTAGATGGCAGTTCTACAGCTACTGTTCTGTCTCACCTGAAACTAGTCATGTCCGACCAAGATAACAACAACGTCTCTAACCGACAAGATTGAGCGGCTCAAACGCTAAATCTATGGATTCGTAATCAAACATTCGCCTTGATCTTAAATGTTCTCATGTTTCAATAATTTATGGCTTATGTTTTAAAGATAAATCTAACATAAACTATGTTAGGAACATATCTTAGGCGAAAAGAAAGGGGAAGTAGCATAAGAGCTGTTGGTTTATTTAAGTATTTTTACAGCAACAGCTTCTTCATTACAATGGTTTGAAGATTTGTTTATTCATAAAGGGGACACATATTGAACATAAAAGCAAATGAGAATTCAGACCTTTAATTCTTCTGCTTCTGGAGCTAATGGTTTAAAGAGAGTTTCCACCTCATTTTCGTCTACCTCTTCAACACTTGCCGGGTTCCATTTTGGATTCTACAAAAGAGTTTACAATTGGTATCAATAAAAACAATAAGCTAAAAGCAATAAAGTTGAGTGGCAATGAAACAAACCTGATCTTTGTCTATCAAAACTGCTCTGACACCTTCAGCAAAATCACCGCGAAGGGCAGATCTTAGTGCGATGCCGTATTCAGTTTTCATCACACCATTAAGCTTCATTAAAAACAAATTAGTAAGGGAGCTTAATACTCAGACTTTTTAGTCTATTCAAAGGAAAATGAAACATAAAACGGGATCCAAGAATTTGAAGAAAACTCACGGTTGCTAATTCGTTATCAGCTTTACCCTTGGCAGATGCAACATTGGAGAAGTACTTTTGTGTTAGGTAAAGAGAAAACGGAGCTCCTTTCTCCAAACCTTTGAGTGCTTCATTAGCCCATTCTACAACTGGTATCCAAACATATTCACAACGGTGAGGCGGAGAGGTTCTTTAGTTTCATCAATAATCTTAAGAGTATAACTTAGAACTTGTTTAAACACCGAACAATAATACTCGATGCCTACGGAAAATCATACCTGAAGGCTCAGTGCTTTCCTTGTACTTTTTGAGCTCTTCTATTGTTTCCTTAACAGATTTATTTGAGCTAAATGCTGACTCTATTTGAGGTAAAAGCGATTTGAGGTGGGCCTCAGATTCAGGATTTCCGCTGTATTTCGATAAAGCTGCTTGGATGTCTTGATTAGGATCCTCAGAACTGCATCACATATGTGTACGAGCTCTAAGAGTGATAAAACAGAAAACTGTAGAAAATAAACACATTAAATGATGCCGAGTCCATGACCGCCCTCCATTTAATATAACAGAAATGAGGAAAAAGCGTTCTGTTTTGACAGAAAGATAAGAACAGAGGTCGGAAATGGCGTACAAGTCAGCTGCGAAAATGGCTTCCTTTAGTGAAGCTAGTTTTTCAGATGGAACATAATGTGTGCCAAGACCAACAAACAGTGCATCTGATGGTGTCGAGATCCTTTTTCCAGTCAAACCAAGATAAGCACCTGTAGACATTTACCGTTGAAAAGTTACATTTGTATTGCTTTCAGGTTCTAAAAACAATAAACAAGCTTCCATCTAACTCAACTCCCAGTCTATGAAACACAAAGATTTAACCGGAAAAATTTTCACCAAAATTTTCAGATTGCAACCTCCTAGGAATAACCTTTAACTGGCGTTGACCATTTTGCTTGTCTCTTTCAATACATTAGACAATGTTAGGAGTTTCAAATGAACATACCAACAGATCCTCCTCCAGGGCTATGAGCTGCTATATATGAAAATCCGACATCTGGGAACAAGCCTATTCCGTTTTCTGGCATGGCAAGAACCGTCCTCTAAAATGAAAGACGAAATATGAAAATGGATCAGAAAAGCAACTCCAGTTATTACCGACACAGAATGTGCAGAACAAGTGTTTATTTGACTGTACCTCAGTTATCACACGGTAGCGTCCATGTCCAGAAAGGCCAAGGCCAAATCCCATTGTTATTCCATCCATTAGTGAAATATAAGGCTTTTTGTACCCAGCAATTGTGCATATCAGTGTATATTCTGCCGTAAATACCTAAGGAGGAGATGTCGAAATTAAAGATGTCAACAAGTAGTAGACTAACATATGCTACAACAAATATTAAGTTGGAAGTGAACACCGAGGAAGAGCTAAATGACAGAAAATATGAAGCAACAAATTCACAAGGTCTACGAAAGACCATATACTTAAAGAACGTACCACACACGTGTTTGTAAATCAAATTAGTACACCATTTAAACTTAACAATATAGAAGATGCTGAAATACTTGTAATCCCTGTGTTTCACAGTAGACTAAGTAGAGAGAATTTGAAGTGCTATGCAACAATTAGCAAGTTTTGTAGAGCAATGTGTTTCAATAGGTAGTGAGTTTTGTTTACTGATGAGTAGTGACAGAGCATACAAACAAACCTATATGAAATCTAAAAGTTGATAATTTGTGCTAATCTGATTCACATCCTTACCACCAGTTAAACTATGACCATGGTAACTCATTTTTCTGTTAATTTTCTTACCTAAAAATGAATCATATTGTACAAAATTCACCCATCCAAACAACAACCAAACCTAGAAATAACCAAGAAAAACGAGTAGATTGCGTAATCATCTTTTGTAAGTGACAAAAGCGTAACTCAAATCGAAACCTTTTGAACAAGGGGAGTGTTTTTGTCCTTTTGGATTTCTGCAGCAACTCCTTTAATATCCATACCTGCATGCAACCATTTACAAAACTCTCACTTACAAAGAATTTTCGATTCCGCACGACGCTGTATGGCCAGATGCAACACGAATTCATTATATGATAACTATCTTCCACATAAAAAGAACATGAATTTGCATCAACCTGCACAAAAGGCCCTCGGTGTGCTTCCTTCAACGACAACGCATTTGACTTTAGGATCAGATTCCCATTCGTCAAGGAAGCTTTTATACTTTATATCCATATCTGTAATCTCATAAACCCTATGTTAGCCACAAAACCACTTCAAATGGCTGCAAAATCTTGTAGTTTCTTGTATCAATATCATCACTCAACAAAGGCAATGCATCTCACATATGTTCTCAAGTCTTATTCACCAAATTGAGAATGAAGCAAGCAAAATCACAATCACAGTCACAATCACAATCACAGATTCAAAATTCAAAATCACAGATTCAAAATCACAATCACACACACCAACAATCATGTAAAGAGTCTATGCAACTTTTAGATAAGATTTCGAATCCAAATTACACACAGCAAAACCTATGGAGAAAAACTCGATCTAACAGAAGAAGAAGCAAAGAGAGACCTAAATTCATGGCGTTGAGAGCTTTGGTTCGATCGAGAGTGATGAGAGCGACACCGTTAGGATAAACGTTTCCTTTGACGAACTCTTCGCCGCCAGCTCCGGCCATGGCTGAGAAGCTCCGGCGATCGGAGGATGAGAATCTGAGGATGTGATGAGAAGAAGAAGAAGAAGAAGAGAAGATCGGTGAGCGTATGAACGGAAAGATTCGATGAGCAGAAGCTAAAGCGAGAGTTTTGATCATCGATTTCGTCTAATGTAACAAAGAGACAAGAGGAGAATCGCAATATACTCAATTAGTCATCATCAGTGACGAAGATCGCAATTAGTGAATACTCTTTTTCATTTGGTGGCTTTCACTTGTTAGGCCCGGTTTACCTTAACTAGTTTCTAAACCGTGCCCACTAAATATTTCTTTCTTTTTTTTTTTTTTTTATTACATCAAATATTTCTTTAATGGTTACAGTAAAACCTATTTAAATTAATAATGTTAAAACCTATTTAAATTAATAATGTTAAAACCTATTTAAATTAATAATGTTAAAACCTATTTAAATTAATAATGTTAAAACCTATTTAAATTAATAATGTTAAAACTTATTTAAATTAATAATGTTAAAACCTATTTAAATTAATAATGTTAAAACCTATTTAAATTAATAATGTTAAAACCTATTTAAATTAACAATGTTAAAACCTATTTAAATTAACAATGTTAAAACCTATTTAAATTAATAATGTTAAAACCTATTTAAATTAATAATGTTAAAACCTATTTAAATTAATAATGTTAAAACCTATTTAAATTAATAATGTTAAAACCTATTTAAATTAATAATGTTAAAACCTATTTAAATTAATAATGTTAAAACCTATTTAAATTAATAATGTTAAAACCTATTTAAATTAATAATGTTAAAACCTATTTAAATTAATAATGTTAAAACCTATTTAAATTAATAATGTTAAAACCTATTTAAATTAATAATGTTAAAACCTATTTAAATTAATAATGTTAAAACCTCTTCACGTTGGTAATGTTAAAACCTTTTTACCTTGATAATTAATTTAGGGTGATATTAATTTATAGAGGTAGTTTTACAGAAAATGTAGCATTTTACTAAAGTTGAGATGTTATAAAAGTGTGTAAAGTGCGAGTTTCGTAAGTATATATTAAAAATATTCAAAACACAATTTAAATCTTACGAAAAAATATTTTTTGGGTTTCATAAATCCATAAAATTTGTATGAAGTTCATTTAACACTAGTAAATACTTATTTTATGGAAAAAAGTTTTGAGATACTACGTATATTTAAAACTTTATGAAAATCCTTTACGTATATCTTAACAAAACAAGCAATTATAGTAATCATATTTTACTAAGTTGTCACAGTTATATATTATATGAGTAAAAACTACAATTATTAATTTATGACATTATTGGACCATATTTTTACATAGGATTTTTGCAAAAATTATAATCTTATTGTTAGATAATACTATTAATAATTATCCATTTAATGTAGATAATATGATTTGTAATCATCCATTCTTTATTTATATTTAAATTTTGTAATTATTCGTAACTAAACCGACGTTTGCCTTAGTATATAAAGGCATCGTCTCTTTGTACTCATAACACATAACACAAGAAGAAGTTAATTAAGAACGTCTTCCTACTTTGTCCTTCACACAGATAACGACATATACATATATAGATAATAATACTAGTTTTATAACACGTTATCAGCACGAACGTCTCTGTTTATACGAGGTAATCGTTGGATGAGCTTTTATATACCCCGGTTAAATATTATCCATGTAATTTTAAATTATGTCATTAAGTTTATAAACATAATAGAAAAATTTTGTTTCAAACCTATGACAAAATTTATGTCTTAAAATCTTTAAATTATGATTTTACTATATAAAATAAACTTTGGCAAAATTTAAATTAGTATAATTTAAAATTTAAGAGAAACTCTATCAAAATTTAAAGTTAATAGGTTTTGCCAAGAGTATAAAACTAATAAATCTAAAATAAACTATGGCAAAATTTAAACTAGTATAGTTTAAAATTTAAGAGAAACTCTATCAAAATAATTTTTGCCAAAAGTATAAAGTCAATAAATCTAAAAGAAACTCTGGCAAAATTTAAACTAGTATAGTAATAAAAATCTAAAAGAAATTTTGTCAAAATTTAATCGATAAAAATTATCGATATTTATAAATTTAATTTTTATTTGAACAAAATGTTTAGTCTCCAAAAATCTATAATAGGATATGCCTCTTTGATCAAATAGAAGGCTATGGTTCATAAATCAAATTGAAGACTATGTCTCTTTGGTTATATGAAAATATATGTCATTAATCAAATTGAAGATAAAGTTTCTTTGATTATATTGAGGTTTTGTATCTTTGATTACATGAAAAGTTATATATATTTCATTATACGGTAAGTTAAAATCTAAAATATATGAAAATTTTGCATAATGCAAAATAATTAAATGCTTTAAAAGAGTAACATATTTTATTAAAGTAAAAATGTTAAATAGCTAAAAGCCTCATAGGAAACTTAAATGCTCACAAAAACTTAAATGCTCATGAAGAGTTTAAATGCTCATGAAGAGCTTAAATTTTCATGAAGAACTTAAACGTTCGTGAAAAAATATACGCTCATGAAGAGCTTAACTCCCGAAGAGTTAAAATTCTTCTAAAAGTGTGAAAACGCTCTAAACGAGCGAAAGAAGCGTTAAACGATCTAAAAGAAAACATGATGACGACATGCATATATAAAAATGACAAGAGGTGTATATGAAAGTAAACCTGGAGTTTACTAATTGATTAAAGTTTAATATATCCGGTTAAGCCATCCGAAAGTATAAATGATTGAAGATCATTAAAAATTTGTTGGAAAAACAAGAAGTTTTTCTATTTATGCATGTTTTAAAGAAAAGGAGAATCAAAGTCATCATGTGAAAAGAAATGAAAATCACAATTTTTGAGTTAAAAGAGCTCATTGAATATGAAGATTGATTTTTTTAACAGACCCCGTATTAATAATTATCCATTTAATGTAGATAATATGATTTGTAATTATCCATTCTTTATTTATATTTAATCTTTGTAATTATTCGTAACTAAACTGACGTTTGCCTTACTATATAAAGGCATCGTCTCTTTGTACTCATAACACAAGAAGAAGTTAATTAAGAACGTCTTCCTACTTTGTCCCTCACACAAATAACGACATATACATATATAGATAATAATACTAGTTTTATAATACGTTATTAGCACGAACGTCTCTGTTTATACGAGGTAATCGTTGGATGAACTTTTATATACCCGGTTAAATATTATCCAGGTAATTTTAAATTATGTCGTTAAGTTATAAACATAATAGAAAAATTATGTTTCAAACCTATGACAAAATTTATATCTTAAAATCTTTAAATTATAATTTTACTATATAAAATAATCTTCATCCGTATGGCCCAAACAATATAATTTGTGGAGATAAGCATGGGACACTTAACGGAAGAAGATGCATTATCTTTGGTCTTGATATGCTCAACGATTTTGGCATCATCACTCATCTTCGATTAGGTTTTTGATAAGGTTGATGATTGATCAATTCTTTGCTTTGATACCAATTCAAGTTTGAACGTATTAAGAACACAAAACTTTAATAAGAATAACTCTCTTATTAATAAGGAATATAACTCAAAACCTTAAGCTCTCAAACTCATAGGATTACCGCAACTTGGTATCTCTATTTATAGGTAAACATAACTCCAAAACCTATTAGGAAAAGGGAAATAGGGGTGAATATTAGAAAGAAATGAATTAATTTGCAAAAATAAAAGAGGAGAGAGAGGGTAATTGAAAATTTCTTTTTTACCCCTAACTATTTTTCTCATCTTCTTCTTCCTTTTTCTTTTTCTTTCTCTTTCTCTTTTTCATCTTCTTCTTCTCTTTTTCTTCATTTTTCTTTCTCAATTTTTCTCTCATTTCATTTTATCTTCTTTTCATATTATTTTCACTATCTTCTTTTTCATATTATTTTCACTATCTTCTTTTTCTCATCTTTTCTTTTTTCAATTTCGATATGGATGTCATTTATGGAAACTTCAGTATATTATCCATCTATTTCTCGAATGTCAGAAAATAATATGTTTGTGATATATTCGGAAACATACAATAAATGTGATTTTTTAGAAATAGAATACGTGTCTAAGTTTATAATAGATAACTATTTTGAGAATAAATAATGATTATGATATAAGAGTTTATAATATAGGGTTAAGTGTTTAGGGTTTTAGGGTAAATGTAAAGGTATAAGGTTTAGGGTTTAGTGTTTAGGGTTTATAATGTAGGGTTAAGTGTTTAGGATTTTAGGGTTTAGGGTTAATTGTATAAAGTTTATGATATATTCGAAAATAGATGATAAATGTGATTTTTTAGATAATATACGTCTATTTTACAGATAATATATGTCTATTGAACATAATATACGTCTATTTTCAATTGGATAATGGACGTTTGTTTGTTGACTCAATGAATAGTTTTCAATAGATGACTATTTTCATTATTGAGATTAAAAAAAACTGTTTCCCACCTTTGTCATTTTGGCAAATTTATACATGTTTTTGTTATTTTTGTAAATTAACCCCCCCCCCCACTTTATAATATTCACCAAATTCACCCTTAGGAAAAACCTCTCTTTAGATAACTCGTAAAAAAAAATAACTACAAATATTTAAGGGTTAATTTAATATATGGAAATGGAGGAATCCATAATTAGTTTTTAGCAACTATGAGCAACATAATTAGGTCTGACAACATCTACTTTATATGAGTTGCCGACTATACCCCTAAGACCATGATTATTGGTAGTGCTTAACAATAAATTAAGGATGCTTAGCTATATAAAAAAATAAAAATAATTACTTTATGCTAAGTATCGATTCTTAATGAAGCACTTTTGCTCAGAGTAAGCATCGGACACGTGTCACTTGCAGACAAAATCTGAGTGTTTTATTTTTTTTTGCATTTTTTTCATTTGGATTTAATTTTTTCATATTGTTTGGTGATTATTTTTCTTCTCTATAATGCTTAGTCTTATTTGGAATTTAATTTTAAGTACACTTGGAAATAAACAACTAGTTGACAGAAACATACAGCTCCACTCCATATAAATGTCAAAATTAAGATTTGTTTCTTTAAAAACAGTGTATCAAAGAATATACATAAAAAATTACATATTTGTTTAACTGAATGAGGTATTAAAACAAGTAAATGAGAAAATAAAGAATGATGAGCATGTGGGTGTGAGTATGTGATTCAAAACTTGTAAGAAAATTTCATATTTATTTTTTAATATTAAATTTAATTTTTAAGAACCCCTAACTAAGCAACGATAATCGTCAAAAAAAAATTAAGCAACTAAAGTTTCTTAAACAAAAAAATAATTACAACTAAATAAAAACAATTAGCTAAACACCTACACTAATGATAACTCGCATATTTTACACATTTTACCTTATGTTATGCATTAGAATTAACTCATTTAGGCTGCATTTAGTGTCATATAGGTTGCATTTTGGTTTGTTTCGTGTATTTAAGGTTTTGGAGCATAAAGACGGCAAAAGTGATGAATTTAAGCCAAAAAGAAGCAAATACACTTGCATCGGCCAGGTGTATCGGTTTCATCTGACCGATATCGACCACCTACATCGGCCAAGAACGTGGCCGATACAGAGGAAAAATCCGAGAAAAAGAAGAAGCCCGTTTACGTGACGTCTTCTTACGTGCCTAAGCTTCCTTTTCCGGGTCGAGCCAAGATGCATCTCTTGAAGGAGTACTTTAGAGCTAAGCTCGAGAAGCAAATAAACGAGGTGCAAACTCTCATGCCTCTTGTTGTCGCTTTCAAGCAAGTCCCTCACTCCACCAAATCTTTGAAAGACACCATCAAAAACAAGTCCAAAAACTTGGAAGACACGGTGAAACTTTCACAAGAGTGCAGCGCGATCATTCGGAAGGACCATTCTCCTAAGAAACTTGGCGATCCAGGGAGTTTTACTTTGCCTTGCACTCTTGGTCCTCTCGATCTTTGAAAAGTGCTTGTGCGATCTAGGGGCTAGTGTCAACGTTATGCCTCTATCTGTTGCTAAACGACTTGGTCTTTCTTCTTTCCAACCTACTAAGATCTCCTTGGTGCTGGCCGATAGATCCGTGAAGGTACCCGTTGGAATCTTAGAAGATATCCCGGTAAAGTTGGGGGACGTTTTCATTCCAACAGATTTTGTCGTCTTGGAGATAGACAAAGAGCTTAATAATCCACTCATCTTTGGAAGACCTTTCTTGGCAACCGCTGGAGCCGTCATAGATGTGAAGGTTGGTAAGATAGATTTGCACCTTGGGAAGGACCTTGTTCAGCGGTACAACATCAACGATATAGTCAAGAAGCCTACGGAGATGGTCCCTTGTGAAGCTTTGGTGATTGGAGTGGAAAAAGATGCTAGCAATGGTAAGTCTAGTGATGATGCAAGGAGCAAACCCAAAGCTCCAAAAGTGGAACACCAATCCCCTCCTAGGAAGTTCAGAAAGGTGCATTGGAACATGTCTCAAAACCGCGTCATTAGAAAGTTAATCAACGAGGTTAAATCTTTGAAGAAAGCTTTCAAGAAAGAAGCAAGGAGTGCTCGCTGCGACTCGGATAAAGGCAAACACAAAGATGGAGGCGAGTTTGGTGTAAAAGGAGTAAAACTCAAGCCGCCCCTGGACCACAAAGTTGTCATCGAAGGAGATTCGACATCTCTTTCAATCCCCAATGTCGCCTAAAAAAAAGGGGGTAAAGTCAAGCTAAGAGACTATAAACAAGCTCACTTGGGAGGAAGTCCCATGTCTATCCTTGTATATACAATTTTAGTTTGCATTTAGATGATAATTTACTTAGAGTTTATGTCGTGTTTGATGGTTTCAGGTGAAAACGAAGTAGGAAAACGAATTCTGAAAGGGGTATCGGCCTGTTATATCGGTTGTTGGACCGATATCGGGCAAGAGTATCGGTCTGCTGGGACCGATACAGACGACTTCGACTCGTCGTGTTAGTACTACTGAGGTAACATCTGAACCATGTGCATACGCATTAGTTTTTCATATTAGAGTCATTCATACATACATTTAGGAACCTTCTCCAATGTTTGTTTCACACGGAGACCGTGTGATTTAAGTTTGGGGGAGTAGTCATATTAGTTTTCGCATATTAGCATTCATAAAAAAAAAAAAAAAAAAAAAAAAAAAATTTGCATTTAGGATTAGTTCATTGGCATTTAGAGCATATGCATAGGGGATCTATGATGATGTTAACCTTGTAAAGCGACACACTTAGTGTTTTTGAACAGTATCTTAGGTGTAGTATCTTTCGTAAACGAATTAGAACTCGCTGAAAATCTTAAAACCGCAACTCTAGACATTGATGTTTAAAAAGTCAATTGTATGGTTATGAAGCTTGGTAGTTCTAAGTCACCTTCGAAAAATTATCTGAACTTAAACTTGACTTTTAATTAGCATGATTGATAGTTTTCAAGAGAATTTCTATGGCTTTGTGATTTCTACGGATTGTGGCTTCCTAAACCGAAACACTTAAAGCGCAATCCGATCATTCTCATTCTAAGGATGATTCCCCTCTCACCCCCTTAACCTTAACCCAAACACTTGTGAGAATTCTTTTCATTTAGTGATTGTTTGGTTTTGCAAAAACTTGAAAGTATAGGGAGCGACAATAAAGGGCATCCATTGGGCTAGTTTTTCTTAGACTAGTGATTTAGAAGGGGATAATGGCTAGGTGAGACACGTCTTTGAGTTTTGAAAATTAAGAAAATAAACACGAGTGATTGTAAAACACCTAGGGGGATAAAAGAATGGCTAAGTAAAAAAAAAAAAAAGAGAAAAATCGAAAAAAAAAAAGAAAAAAAAAGAAAGAAAAAAAAAAAAAAAAAAAAATTTCGATTAAGAAATATAAAAAAAAAAAGAAGAAAAGAAACTTAGCCAAAATAAAATCCCCTAAGGTAGTTAAAGAAAAGAAAAGAAGCTCGATGTTTAAGTGTTTAAATGTTTAAAAGAAAGACGATTGGTTAGTGGATAATCTTGAGTAGGAATGGATGTCCGGACTTGTATGCATCAGTTGCTTCTTGTCTTTCCTGGTTTTGTTTAACCCTTTCACTCCCCGAGAGAAACCGCGCTACAACTAACCACATGCCTGAGTGTTAGCCTCCTCGTTTGATTCGAAATCCCGTTCTTACCTAGACAAATAGAAAAACTCTTGGAAATTTTTAATCATGTTTCATGCTTGATTGTGTTTAATTGAATGTGAAAGGTGCTTAGACTAGACAAGTGGATCACATACTTTTGGTAATAATAGCGGATTTAGACGGAGTTAAGGTAGATAGAAATAAGTAGAACTAGTTCGGTTGCGAGAGGGTACTATGTTTAGGATACTCGTTCATTATACTTCCGCGTTGTTTTTGGTTCTGAGGTCCCCGCCTCCACACCTTCCTAAACTTTGATGTTAGTTCTCTTGCTTGAGGATAAGCAAAGGATAAGTTTGGGGGAGTTGATAACTCGCATATTTTACACATTTTACCATATGTTATGCATTAGAATTAACTCATTTAGGCTGCATTTAGTGTCATATAGGTTGCATTTTGGTTTGTTTCGTGTATTTCAGGTTTTGGAGCATAAAGACGGCAAAAGTGATGAATTTAAGCCAAAAAGAAGCAAATACACTTGCATCGGCATGTTGTATCGGTTTCTATTGGCCGATATAGAAAACAGAAAGTTTGCCGAAGCTTGTATCGGCCAACCATATCGGTTTGGAGTGGCCGATACGAGAGAAAAAGACCCGAAGGACGCGTATCGACTTGTTGTATCGGCTTAGCCTGGCCGATACGAAGAAAACAGAGCCGAAGGAAGGCTACCGAAAGCGCATATCGGCCAGCCTGTATCGGTTTGCATTGACCGATACATGCCGCAAAATTTTATTGGAAATTCGGTTTTTAATGTGTAAAAAGGAAAACCAATTAAACCAATTTGGTTTCCTTTATTTTTCTTTTGGTTTGATATTATATTAGGGTTGGAATGTTTTGACAGCCACCTTATCTTTGTTTTTCTTTCATCCATCGTTTGTTTTTGTTTTTTGAGACTTGGAGAGATTGCTTGGTGATTGCTTCTTTGGCCACCTTTGTAGTCTTCATCATCAATAAGATTTTCTTGAACCCTTTACTCTCTTGTCTTTGTTTATGTTTATGCTTTCTTTTAATTTAATTGCTTTGAATTTCAACATGCTTAGTGAGTAGTTTCCCATAGACAATTAGGTTGGGGGAAAAAGGGTGAATCAACTCTAGGGTTGATCGATGTCTAGAACTTACAAACTTGATAAAACTTTAATCTAGTGTAACGATCTTAATGCTTTAATTGACCTGATCAATCAATTGATAGAACCCAGGAAACTTCATAACCGAGAGGTCTGTGAGGATTCCTGAACAATTACCCTAGAACTAAACCTAGCTTAACCGAGAGATCTGTGTTAATAAGTTTAGTGGTTGAATTGATTTGAACTTTAATGTTTTCTAAAATTTAAACTATCCAAGATATTGTTTTAGTTTACTTGTTAGGAAAAGGATCTCTCGTCACGAGAGTGGATTGATCTAAAATCGTTTTCAAAACCTTAAAGTACTTTTATAAAAGACATCGAAAAACCTGAAAGTTGATGAACCCGTTAAAGTACCCTGACATGGTTGTTTAGCTTTTTAATTTGAATCTTTACAACTTGCAATTTCGTTTTATTTCTTTGTTAATCTTTACAAAATCACATAAACAAAACCATCTTTTAAATCGCTTAGACTAAGATTGATTCCTTGCAAACTCTAGTAATTTAATTGCTCCTGATTCGGATTGACACCTCAAGTACTACAATTGAGACATTAGATTTAACGGGGTAAAATCTCGTACCATCAACTAAGCATCATGGATAATGATGCTCTAAGAGACTATCTACGATTTTGGCGGCTAGGGGGACAAGAACACTATTCCGGGTAAGAGAGAAGATATGTGTGTAAGAGAGAAGATATGTGTAAGAGAGAAGATATGTGTAAGGATCATGCATTTATAGCTGTCAATTGGTATGTCCACATGTCCATGGACATTGTCCAGTGCAGTCCAATTTATTGTGGACATTGTCCAGTCCAATAGAAATTGGACTAATTATTGTCCAGTCTGATAACGCCCACGTCCATCTGGAAATGCCCATGGACGTCCAATCATTATAAAAAATGTATTCAAAATAACATAACCAACATTTTAAAATTAAAAGTACTTACAAAATATTTTTAATACCAAAAATACCAATAAATAATTTAATTTACAAAAATACCATTAATAATTATAATTAATATAAAAAATACCATTAAAAATTTAATTTACAAAAATACCACAAAATACAATAGACTTATTTAACACTTTTAAAATTTACTTTTTTCATTTGGATTTGCTATATAGTGTTTAAGGTATAATTTTGAAGAGGCGAGACTAAATTAGAGGGTTTAGGGTTTAATTTTAGAAGTTTTAAACTAATTTAAGATTTGTGGTATTTTTGGGAAAAAAATAATGATATTTGTAAAATTTGTAAGAATGTTTGTGCTAATTTTGGAGTTATGTGCTAATTTTGTAGAAAAACTTAATATAATGATACTAATGAAAATTGTCTTGTTAAAAACTTAAAAATCTAATATATCCTACAAAACCCTAGATTTTTAAGGTCCATGGACACCCAATGTCCATATAGGTTAGCCCAAACTATTATGGACAAAATGAATTATTTTGTCCAATTAACCCATTATCATTTGGGTGCATCCATGGACAGTCCGTAATGAAATGGACCGGACACGTCCATAGTTTTATTGTCCAATTGACACCTCTACATGCATTAAATGTTCGGATATATAAATATATTAATCGTCTAGTTTCTCCCCTAATAGCAATTTTATCCACTCCACTTATCTATGCTAAATAGATATTATTAGATATGTCATAGATTTACTTGTCCAAAAGGTTTTGTTGTAGCTATATAAAAAGCTATAATGGTACATTTAGTGATAACGAACACAAGAAACACCATTAAAGAGTAAGGTACAAAAATACATTTAAATACTAAGGTACAAGAAAAGATTATCAGCCATCTGAAATTTGTTACAAGCTCATTAACGTCAAATTAAGATAACAAAATAGTTAATGGCTACAATTTAATATATACGATAATATTATTAATAAATATCAATAAGATTCAAAATACTTATATTGTGTATTATGTATAAAACAACATCGTTATACCATAATCCTACAACAACAACAACAACATCCTTGGTTAGATTGTTATGTTTACATAGAACTTAAGAACAAAAACCCAAAATCTTTTAGGGTTATATACGAACAGAGATACAAATTTGAAAATCATCAATGCATGTTAGAAATTTATTACAACATCAAAAATTTATAGTAAATACAAGAGTTTGATGAGAAAACCCAATAAATTTAAAACTCATTACTAAACTACCCAGATTTTCGCAGAACACTTACCTAGGGATTCGTCGTTACTTCGGATTGAAGATGAGAATAGAGTTTTGAATAGAGATTCTTCGTTAATAATGGGCGAAAATTTGTTGACAACAAGAAGATTTAGCGAGAATTATTGGAAGAAAAACGATTTCAAGAAGAAGAAAAAAAGAACAGAGGAAACTTTTTGGGTCTAGAAAAAAGAAACTGATGTTTTGTTGATCTTATGGGATGAGAAAGACAAAAGTATTTTTAAAAACAACATCGTTATACCATAATCCTACAACAACAACAACAACATCCTTGGTTAGACTGTTCTGTTTACATAGAACTCAAGAACAAAAACCCAAAATCGTTTAGGGTTCTATACGAACAGAGATACAAATTTGAAAATCATCAATGCATGTTAGAAATTTATTACAACATCAAAAATTTATAGTAAATACAAGAGTTTGATGAGAAAACCCAATAAATTTAAAACTCATTACTAAACTACCCAGATTTTTACGGAACACTTACCTACGGATTCGTCGTTACTTCGGATTGAAGATGAGAATAGAGTTTTGAATAGAGATTCTTCGTTAATAATGGGCGAAAATTTGTTGACAACAAGAAGATTTAGCGAGAATTAATGGAAGAAAAACGATTTCAAAAAGAAGAAAAGAAGAAACAGAGGAAACTTTTTGCGTTTAGAAAGAAGAAACTGACGTTTTGTTGATCTTATGGGATGAGAGAGACAAAAATATTTTAAAAAATAAAAACTAAAATTTCTAATATCTTCCACCAAAATCGGTTGTGTTAGATTGTGTCAGTATAATTTTGATTTCAAAAAATCAAAACACACGCGTTTATAGGGGCAAAAAAGTCTGATACATGGTAAATAGTAACTGTTACATAGTCAGTTTTTCATCACCTAATTATCGAATCCTCCATGTCCATTTAGTGATTATATCCAATATTTAATATATAAATCTAGATAACTCCTAAATTTATATGTAGCTTGAGTCCCAAGCTATTTCAAGCTTATCCATTAATTTTGCTTCTACTATTTCAAGCTTATCCATTAATTTTGCTTCTAACTAACAGTCATATCAAGAGCGTGACTATGACATGTTCATGTTCTCGGTAACAAAATTTGAAACAACGTGATGCATATACAGTTTCAAAACACCTCTATAAGGTCGATTTTAAAGGAAACTACTACGTTTGGTCGATTCATGGTAAAAATTGTTACGATGTTGAGGAGTCTTTGATGTCGAGTCACTATGTACCGGAGCTTCTATAAGCATTAACCGCGACGAAGAGACCGATTAGGAAGATGGTGAGAAAGAGGAGTAGATATGTTTGTTTGTGTTTGAAACTTGAACTAAATTTTATATGTATTTGGGTGCTACAACAAAACTTAAATTTGTATTTTTGTTAATAAACTTGATCGTGTATTAATTAGGTTTTGGTATAATACTATCGTTTCGGTTTAATATCAAATATTTAACCACGTTTCGGTTCGAAAATAATTATTTTTTTTGTCAAAAAAAAAGGCACGAATATAACCGTGACTATATCAAGGAAAGCCATGAATTGTCCGTGGTTAGGCGTGGCTAATAGCCACGGGAAATGATCATTTATCCTTGGCTAACTTGACCACGACCAGCCAAAAAATTATTCATGGCTAACCTGGCCATGACCAGCGACGAAATTATTTGTGGCTAACCTGGCCACGACCAACTACGAAACAATTTGTGGCAATATGGTCACGGTTAGCTACGCAATAATTTGTGGTTAACTTTGCCACACGTCGCAACGAATATAAACGTGGCTAATTTACCACGACTAGTCACGACAATAAACGTGGATGCATAGCCAGATCTAGCTACGCATATATTTGTGGTAAATTAGCCACGAATTGTCACAAAAATAACCGTGATTACAATGGTCACGTTATTTACCGTAGCCACAGATAGCCACAAAAAAAAGTGATAACACAAAAGTGATAGGTACGACGCTATAGCCACGATATAAATATGTGGCTAACCGTGGCTATATAGACTCATATAGCCACGAAAATACCGTTATAGTCACGGTAACATCCGTGGCTATAGCGACTAATTCTTGTAGTGTTAATGTATTGTTTAAAATTCTATAGACTAAATCGTTTTTTATATGTATTCATAAACATGAATGAGTTTTTTATATAAAGCTATTCTAGTGAAACAATGATATTTTTGGTATAAAGTTGTTCTCGTGAGCTTCATTGTCTTTGACATATATGTGAAGTGATTTCAACGCTAAGTTTTTTTTAAAATTACAATGTACACATTAAGAAATTTACATTTTACAACCTTATTCGAAAAATCTTATTGATTTGACTAAATCCCTAATATTTTCACGAGAGAGAGTAAATAATATTCCCACGTCAAACACAACAAGTCCACATCCGTCGTCGTCAACACTAATTCCACATCTTAACGCCGTCAATTATTTCCGTCAACCTTCTTTCTCAAATCACAAATGTACAATCCTCTCTCTCTCTCTCTGCTTCACGCGCTCTGTGTAACGCAGACCATTCTTAGCTGTCATGTACAAGTCCCCCATTCTCCGTAGAAACAGCAATGAGAAGAGAGAAGAAAGAAACTCGTTGAAATTTTGAAACAAAAAAAAAGAGAGTAGAATCGCTTACCAGATTCGTCTCAGGTTACCTTCTTCTTCTTCGTCTTCTTCATCGACATTATCTAGATCTGTTAGTTAAGGGTGTTATTGTCTTATTGATTATCTATAGATCTGCTTTAATTTCTGATCAGATTGATCAAATAAAATCTTCGATTTCGCCGTTTGGTGTGACGGAGAATGGCTGGTCGGTTGAAAGAAGAAGAGAAGAACGAGAAGATTATTAGGACTCTTCTCAAACTTGCTGATAACAAGAAATGTATTAACTGTAACAGCCTTGTAAGTTTTTTTTTTACTCTTCTTCTTCATCATCTTAAGAAACCAATTAGATTTTTTTAGAGGAATTCGCTAATTAGTGTTTAGAGTATAGTATACAGTGGTAGGATTGTGTGGGTAAGATTTATTTGGATTTAATTAATTTTGAATGTTTAGATGTAGTTTTGTAAAGTATTTTGAAATGGTGTAGTTTTATGAAATGTAATTCAAATGATGTAGTTTTGTAATTCTCCCATTTTTTTTTATTAACCCTTCACTTGGTATGTCGATTTTTATTTAGGGACCGCAATATGTTTGCACTACTTTCTGGACTTTTGTTTGTACAAACTGCAGTGGCATTCAGTAAGTTCTACTTACCACACATTCTTTAGTGTATAGGCTTTCATCAAGTTTTGTTGATATATTGTTTCTTTGTCAGCCGTGAGTATACTCATCGCGTTAAGTCGATATCAATGGCCAAATTTACCTCACAGGAAGTCACTGCTTTAAAAGAAGGTGGCAATCAGGTTAGCAAACCGATCCTTATCTTTTTTTGTTATTTGGTTTTGATTTCGATCAATTTGTTTACTTGTGTTCGTTGTTTTCCTGTGAAAGCGTGCTAAGGACATTTATTTCAAAGGACTCGATCAACAGCGGCAGTCAGTGCCTGATGGCAGGTAGAAAAAATATATCTTCTTTGTTGTAGAGATTGGGTGTGTCTTACAATGACTGATTGTTCTCTATTCGTGTTCAGTAATGTAGAGCGGTTAAGAGACTTCATCAGACAGGTTTATGTAAATAAAAGGTACACGAATGAGAAGAATGATGACAAGCCTCCAAGAGGACCAACGGTGAGACACAAATCTTCTTTTACAAGCATGAATGCATAAGATTTTCATCTCATGATTCATCGTAGTGTACATGTCATGTGATTCCTTGAAATTTCGTATTCTGCAGGGCGATAGTGAAACACGAAGTTCTAGTGGGTCTCGGAGTCCCCAATACGAAGATACATATGACCGTCGTTACAGCGACAGATCAAGTCCTGGTGGAAGGAGTCCAGGGTTCGAGCAAGGTAATAAAAAAAGCCCTTCACGTCCTGAGGTCTTGAATGATTGGCGCAGAGAGGATAGATTTGGCGGTAGGAAAAAATCAGAAGAGGAGTCGCATTCACCTGAGCAAGTTAAAGAATCGGGTTCAGCTAGCCCCCCTCCTGTGCTTCGACCTGTTAGGGAAATTTTGGGTGACAGTGTTATTCCTCTTCGCGTCATAGAGCTTCCAAAGCCCCAAGCTGACCGAAATAGCGATGCTGCAGCACATGCTACTAAGGTCCGGCTTCATCCTTGTCTGAGTTCGTATAGGCTGTAAAGAAATATGAGCACATGATGCATTTGTTGGTAATTCCATATATTTTTTTGTGGAGCAAATTAAAATTCTGATATTTTTCTTGTTTTTCTTAATTCAGCCAGCTTCATCATTGGGTAGTTTAATTTCAAGAAATGAGAATCCACCAGAAGTGAAGCTAGCGACTGCTTTAAGCTTGATTGATTTTGATGCCGATCCTGAACCTCCTGCTCCAGCTCCTCAATCAAACATACCTCATCTTGCTATACAGCCAGTGAGTACAACTAATGATAACTGGGCATCTTTCGATGCCGCACCCAGTGCCCCTAGCTTAATTGTATCCCAATCACCACTCAATGGAAACACGGTGGATTCACTTCTCTCTCAGTTGACAGCTCCTTCTTCCATCCCAGTACATCTTGGTCATTCCACGTCACAAGTTTTTGCACAACCTCCAAATGGATATTCAAGTGAACAGGTGGGTACTTGTTTGCATTGTCTCTCAAAAAATCACACATATATTATTACATGGTTAAGATTCTTTCTTGGATTTCTTTTGTTACAGCCATGGAACACTGGACTTGCATCTAATGTACAAAGGTCAACGAGTGCACCGTCATTGCAACCTCTTCAAGGAGTTCCTACTGAAGTTAGACCTTCCGGAAGAACAGAATTATCAGCGGTAACAATTATTTATGCGGTCTGGTCCGTCCAATATGTATATCTTACCATCGGCAGGACTGTATATGACATGCTAACCTTTCTGCAGGATTTGTTCGCTGTAACCTATCCATCATACCATGCAGCGGTGCCTGGTTGGCATGCTGGCCCACCTCATGGTATGCACTATGGCATGCAGCAGTATACTAACACCGTGGTAACAGTTTTTCCTGATAAACTTTCCATAATGATTTTGAGGATCAGTGACACCTCAGCCTGTTACTTTTTCTTGACTAAATCGTATTTATATTGCAACAGCCTTTCCAAAATGTTCCGCAGACGGGGAAGTCGGTGAACCCTTTTGACTTCAACCCTGAGCCGCCATCACAGACACAAACAGTATGTCTTGTAGATCGTTTTGACTCATCCAAAACATAATTTCTGTGTGCAAGCAACCATGTCTAGGAATTTACATATGACCATAGAATAAAAATGCACCTTGGTTTCGAGCATTTAGCGAAATGCTTATGCAACCTTAGCTTATAAGTTAATGGTTAAAACCCTTTTCCCTATACTCTGTTAGCACTTGCACGCATCCGGGCAACTTGTCGTAATATAGTTATTTATAGAAGAGTTTACTGGTGATTATGTGTGTAAGTGATGTGACAACTTGTACAGGAAACAATGTTCCCTTCCATGGCGTCTCTTCAAGGTGCATTACCTCCTTCAGGCATGATGCCGTCTCAAGTCTCAGGCCATCCATCTTCAATTCCACCAAGTAAAACCTCATTTCATATTTTTTCCACTTGATTTGCTAATCTCACATGAAATATTTGCTCCTGATTTATCAGGTCACATATCTCCTCAAATACAAGGAAACATTCCACCTAGGTATGACCTTTTGTCTCTCTCTCTCAATGATACTCGTTTTTATTTACTCAGAGAATCGTTTCGAAACTCATAACCATTCGGTTTTGAAGCAGCAATGTAAACGGAATTGGCAATATGGGTGCCCCATATGAAACTCAACAAACATATCAGAATTTCGGAGATCATTTTGCTGCTGCAGTTCCCTCGAACTCATCATCTTCTTTCCCTTTAGGAGGAAATCCGTTCGGGTAAGAAGAGCGATAGCATCAGCTCGGAAATCTTTAAATGCTTGAGGAGTGATACTGCTCTTGGATGTTTTGAGTTCTATGGTGCAATATGAAAGTATCGAATTTGAATCCAAAAATGGGTTTTTATAAAGAATGTGGTACGAGACATTGACTTGGAGAAGAGGATTTCGGTTTGTGAGCATGTTTAGACAAAATTATTTTATACACGGTTAGGTTTGGAATTGATTCTTTTGTTTTATATTTATTACATTTCCCTTTTTGATGTTGTCTTGTTGTATCATAATGATAAACTTGAATATGCTTTTATCTACCAATTATAAGTAGTAAGGATGAAAGTTTTTTTTTCTCGCACATACCACAAATCTTAAATTTTTCAAAATTACACTCAAAATCTTCAAAACTATATCCTACCATGTTTAAAATTATACTTTAAACACTATATAGCGAACCTAAATGAAAAACAAATTTAAAAATGTTAAAAACTCGTTTTTTGTATTTGTGGTATCTTTGATATAAAAATATTTTAATGGTATTTTCAAAATAAAAACTTATTTTGGTGGTATTCTCTTAATTTTTTTGTTGTAGGATTTTTTGTCAAGAAATCAGACCCATGAATTTATCAATTTTAGATGTGAGCTTTGAACGAAATTATTTTGAGACTAAAACTTATTATGTGCTACTTATAAGAAAAAAAATAACAATTGCTTAAACTGCTTTGTAAAAGTGGTAGATCCAAAACATTTTACAAGAAAATGTTAGAACTGAGGAAATTGCTAATGTTAAACTTTGTAATATAGATTGAAAGATGTATTATGTGTAGATAATGTGTACACAATTGATGATTAGAGACCCCATGAGGGTCATAGTGAATACTAATCTTGTTATATCCTAAATAATATGAGTTTCAACACAGTTTCCTAATCTTAATATTCTAATCTAATTTTCCCAAAACCAGATCCAAATAGCTTCTTAACACAAAAGTTTAATCATGTTGTTTGTCTATTCTTCAGTATCATTGGAGCTACTAACATCCAAACTGCCACAACAACCATTAATTAGTTCAAACATCACCAAATTAAAAGTAGAAGCGAGAGAGATTGTTGTTTAACTTACTGTAAATGCAAACCGCGAGCCATTCGTTTACTATCCTAACCCAAGTACTTGTCCATCCAACATCAATTGTCCACCTAAACAAAACCCGAGTTCCGATTATTCCCACCTAGTACTAGTTCATTTTGCGATTAATACGAAAATAGGACTTACTTTTCCATGGAATGATGAATGTTCCATCCAATAAGTAGCATTGCAAAGTACATTGCTCCAGTAGCAAACACTATATGGAAGAATCCGTATCCATATGGTATCGCGTCTTCCTCTTGATTCTCATCTTTCCTAAACTGTTATCCCGAAAATTCGTCTTTTAGTCTATTTTTTTGTCTTTTTCAATTGTTGCGACAAAAATTTGGCAAGTAACAGGAAAACAAACCTGGAAACATTGTGAATCCACTCCAGTGGAGAATGTCGCGATCACCATTGCAAGTAGTGCAACAACAAAGCTCTGCACAAATTTATATATATATATATTAAACACAAATGTAGCTTTGCTTACAATAATCTCGCAAAGTTAAGTTTAAAAAATGTTATAAATTGTTTACTATGATTGTAAGCCAGTCTGTTTTGCTAGAAGATTCGGCTTTTCTGTTGCAAATTTCTCCCACTGGCTCACTGAATAAAAATTTAAAAACAATTACTTCTTGATCATATAGATAGAGAGTATATATTATGCTCTGATTATTCGAATTTCAACATGCCTTCGAATAGCGCACCAGCAAATAAAAACAACATAAAGACCCATAAGTGCCGGAGTCAAGAATCCGGCATTCACCTGTGTATCGCATTGCAATTAGTTTTCAAAAAACTCTGCATAGACATATGAATAAAATAAAAAAAAACACGATTTGAAAGAGCCTCGAAATCGAAGAGACTCACTCACTTTTGGGTGAAGAGAGATACTTGTCATGAGTTGGATGAGGAACAAAGTCCATGTGATGAAAAATATGTTGAGAAAGCATGAAGGATCAGGCACATACCATATGTACATCAAAATCACACCTAATACGCATAATGTGTACGCCGTTGTCGCCAATAGCATCACATGGACATGGCTATATACAACAACATAAGTAAACCCTTTTATCAATAACCACAATCAATTCATATTCATATAATGCGGAGTTTCGCAAAATTGTCTCACCATCTTTCTTCATCTTTTTGATTTTGGAAACATTCATTAAGCCATGTAATGAAACTGATTATACTAATGAGTTGAATCAATAGAAAGACCCTATATAATTAATAACAATAAAACATATAAGAAAAGTTGAGTCAAAACCCATTATAATAAATATTATGAGATCGGATTATAGTTGTATGTACCCTGCACCAAAATGGGCAATATCCCCTGAAAAAAAGAGCAAAAGAAAATGTCATTTTACGCGACAATACTAAATGAATTTGAATGTCTAAAAATAAATTTAACCAAGAAAGGGATTTAATTAGATTTATACCGTAAAGTTGAATAATAGAAGAAGGCAATAAGAAAGGGAAGATGGTTAAGGCAAGACACATGATAAGCTTAGCAAACCACCATCCCGAATGCCAATTATCCCTCGACGAATGAGTCTTCGATGTTCCAACGGTCGATAGAAACATAATGAAATAGAACATCTAGAGGGAAACCATTAGTTAAAGACAACAAAAATATTTTATTGAAACCTAAAAACCATAAGGTTATACGAATGATAATAAGGAAAAAAGGATACAAAACATCCTAAGCTAACTCGCAAAACACCTTCGGTGCCCAAACAGTTTCTCCCTTCTTTACAATTCTTAAACTCTGCCATCAATAATCAATAAACAAAATCATCATTCATATTTTAAAATAAAAAAATAATTGAATTGTTATGATTAATTACTTTTAATTTCTGTCAAGGCGCCACGGCCATAATCGCGTAGAGCCCAAGCAAGGAGGTTTGCTAATAGGAATATTAGACCGTAGACATATCGAGCCATCCATGGATTGTAACCGTTGCGAAACTGGTTAAACCATGATGAACCGTTCTTGATTGCTTCATAGCTATTGTGATCAATATTAATGCTTGTACCGGACTCCATTGTTCCTTAAACTTGTCTCTTAATCTTCATGACATTTAATTAGAAGATTATACTTTTGGAGATTATGGTGTAAATAGTATGAGACAAGAAAGACACTATAAATCAGCAAGTATAGTTGTCTTCTTTGAGGTAATTTAACCTAAAACAAGAAAACAATGAAAGTTATATATATATATATATATAAACACTTTTTGAATAGATTCAAGAAGAAAGAAATATATGTATTAAGTTAATGATTTTTCAAATCATAGTGGATTTGGTTTTCAACAGAAAGTATATTTTTCTTTATATTTTGTTCATTAGAGCATATAATAGAGCATGGAGAGATCTTAACTTTGAAGCCTAACCAAAAATAATGTATATCAAAATTCTAAAGCCAATATAATTATATACATATATCGAAATTCAATTATTTCCCAAAAGTCAAATTATTATCAAAAACCAGAACTAAAATCATGAATTGTTTTAATTAAATCTTAAGAAAACAAATGAGTTATTGATCTTTTGAACCTGATAAAACCTTCAAAGCGCTTAGATGAGTCTTAAAAACAATATTACGTTACATAATATAGTTCAAGATGAACAAGATACTTTAAATAAAAGGAAATAGTTAAAAATAGCTAATTATATGTAGTTTCTTAAATAATTAAACTTTAAATACTTATCAACTAAATAAGTATCAGCATATCTAAAGAAAAAGGAAGAATCCTTTTATGCGAAATATCAATAATAGTATAAGAAATGTCCAATAAACTTTTAGTTGAGATGGAAAAATAAAGATTAAAGTGAAGATAAAAAAGGAAAAATAAATTATGGCAAAATTCCTTAAAATTTTGGGGGATGAATAAAGTATACAATTTGCACTCTAACATGAAACGTGTAAGGATACTATTGGTCTAAAGAATCTTTTTTTTGCAAGTGAGCAAATTGTTAATGCTATGCAGCGACATCACATACACTTTTTTTGCTTTTTTTTAACCAGAAAATCTGAATTGGTTTGCCTTTTTATTTATTTTCTCTTCAAGAAAAAGCAAACTTGATGTTTAAAGCTTCATATACGTCTACTTTATGGTTAACTCTTAAATTATTTTTTACGTATAATATGATCAATAAAAAAATATAAATAATGCAAAATACGCCCTTTGTTTCTTAGAAATGCATGTTTATTTATTTTTTGTTTCATAAAGATAAATGTATTCAGTTTTAATTTTATAAAACTAATCAAATTTAATTTAGATATAACAATAATAATAAAAATGTTAGAATTTATGTTCCAACGTGATATGTGGGAAAAAAAACTAAAGCATGCATCATTAAGAAACATAGTGATGAGTATCAAGTTTTATTACATATTGATGAAAAATAAATTATTTAAAAACAAAACCAAATCTTAAAAACATAATTGTAAAAAAACTTCAAACCCTCAAAACCTACTCTGGTTTTTTTTCCCATCATAGTCTAGTGTCTAATTAGTTCTCTCCCAATTGAGAGCAGCGAGGTTCGAACCCCGGATTATGCGATTATATCAAAACCTACTCTGGTTTTAATATAAAAAGTATTAAAATTTATATTGCAATAAAATACACAAAATTAGTAACTATTCTTATTCATAAGCACATCGCATACAGCATAACGTATCTCTTTCTCTTTGGGTAGTTCCCATCGATAATTAAGTACAAGCATGTCTATTTTAGTTACCCACAAATTAAGGAATATGTTTTTAAATATATAATATTAATTATGTTAATTTACATCTAATCTGCTGGAAAAGAGAGACAATTGGTAGAAAGCAAAGAGGGAAACCAAGGAAAAGTGAGTATTTAGTGGTCCCTCTATGTCAGAATATCGATAATTTAGATTAAAATTAAAATTAATTAACGTAGAAACATGTAATAAAAACATGTAGAAGAAAAAAATTGGTGTTTTGGATTCCCAAAAAAAGAAGAAAAATATGAAACTTGAATTTCATTTCCACAAGAAAAATATGAAAATTAATCACTTAAAAAGAAAATTTAAATAATTGCAAACAATCAAATGCATGTGTTGTCCTAATTAATTATATATTTTTTTGATTTTTTTTATCAAAAAAATAATCAAATGCATGTTTAAAAATCTGAGAGATCCACAAAGATAGAAGAGAGAACCTGATTTATGTTTTCTTTGGTGCAGAAAGCTTTCTTTAATCTATGAAGCGATCGGATCTGAAGATTTTGAGAAGAATGTTTATATCTAAAAAGGTTTTACTTACAAAATGAGAAACCTAAAAGGATTTGAAAGAAAAACGTTAGAAAAAAGGAATTAAATGATTTCAGGTTTTCTTGTTTCGTCTACGTTTTGATCCTTTTTTTGCTTCTGCTCTTGCCCCTTGTGTATGTAACATTTTTTATTTTTATTTTTTGTTTATAATATATGCTTCCTTATTCGTAAGCATATTCAGTTATGGATATCAGTAACAGTATATCTTTCTTTTTGAGAAAAAGTTAAATTTTACTTTTACGTTAATATTATTGTGATGCTAATTTGTATGATTCTAAGATTTGACCCGTGTGACATTTTATATAAACAATTAAACATACATACTAATCCATACAATAATAAATTATAAACATTTATTCAATTTTAATTTGTTATTGTGTATTTTGTATAAATGTTATAATAGTATTAATATTTTTATTTTTATCAATCAATATGAATTTAAGTAAAAATGATTTTTATTTACGGAGATATATATTTTTAAAAAAGTTTTTGTTATAAACATATTTTATTAATATTTTTAGTCGTTAATTTTAAATAAATATCATCATTAACCCGTTTGATTTTAAAATTTAAATTATTAAAATACTCATTTTTATAATGTTAATTTATATTTCTTATATGTGTTATAATTTATTTATGTTTGTGTTTTATTTTAATAATTTAAATAAAAACGATTTTTTTAAAGTAATTATTTGAAGGAAATATATATCCATAACAAAAGATATTTAAAAGATTTTTTCTTGTATAAATTTTGTTTTTTTTTTATTTTTTATGATAATTAAAATATTTTCTGATATCTCTAAATTACCCTTAATGAAATTTTATAAATTACAAATTAGTTTAATTCCAAGGGCATATCATGTAATTCTTTACTCATTTAAAATTTCTTTACGCATTTAAGTTCATATTTATGTACTACTCAAATGTTAATATATAGATACTTTGTTTTTTTGTCGTTAGTTTACTGTCTCAGGTCTTAACTCTTAACTTGTGAACAGAGCTGACCCAGAGGGCAAGCCAGAGAACCGGTGGCTTAGGGCATCCGGGATTTTAGGGGCATGTTTTAGCAAGAAAAAAATAATCTTTATGTAAAAAAATTATTAAATTTTTTTATAAGATTCATTTTTGTTAGTTTTCCTTATTTTTGTGGGATTTTGAATGAAAAGAAAAAATGATTCGTATTGAAGAAGAGGAAGAGAATAAAGAAAAAAAAGATCGATTTAGTTTTTACTTTTGATTATACCATTTTGTTGGATTTTATTGTTTTTTTCGCAAATTGGTTGGAATTTTTTTAGAGAGTTTCATAAAACTAAACATTTTAATACTACTTTCAGAATTTAAATTTTCTCTTACAATACTTTGAAAATTATTTACTTTTATTTGAATTCAATATTTAGCATTTTATGATTTTTTCAAAAGGGATATAGATACATATTTATAAATGGATGTATTTTATAAAATGAATATATTAAAAAAATTTGTTCATATATCATTTTTTGTTATTAAAACAATATTTAAGTCTATAAGAAAAAAAATATTTTTTTTGGCGTAGGGCATCCAAAAACATTGGATCGGCCCTGCTTGTGAAACAATTATATTTTTATATTTTCTATTTAATTTGATAACATATAGGGAAATTCACAAAACTACACCTTTTCAACATCTTTTTCACAAAACTACACCTAATTTAATATTTTCACATATTTACACCCTTTCAAAATTTTAAAAGTTCAATTTACCCTTTAAAAAATTACCGAAATTAAAAATTTTTCATTTGGATTCACTAATTAGTGTTTAGGGTATAGTATTAAGGGGGTAGGATTGTGTGGGTAGAATTTATTTGGATTTAATTTTTAGTTTTTAGGTGTAATTTTGTGAAGTAATTTAGAAATGGTGTAATTTTGTGAAATGTAATTCAAATGATGTAGTTTTGTAATTCTCCCTAACATATATTAAAACTCTACTATATATTTTCCTGAAAAGAGAAAAGAGGAATTCACAAAACTACACCTAATTTATTTTTTTCACATATTTACACCCTTTCAAAATTTTAAAAGCTTGATTTACCCTTTTAAAAATTATCAAAATTAAAATTTTTCCATTTGGGTTCGCTAATTAGTGTTTAGGGTATAGTATTAAAGGGGTAGGATTGTGTGGGTATAATTTATTTGGATTTAATTTTGAGTGTTTAGGTGTAGTTTTGTGAAGTATTTTGGAAATTATAATTTTGTGAAATATAATTCAAATGGTGTAGTTTTGTGATTCTCCCAAAAGAAAATTGAATATTTAGTTCTAAATTTAATATTAAAAACTTTAAGCAACACTTAATATCAATTTGTTATATAGTTTTGAAAATATTATATATTCTAATATAATAACTATCATGGACATCTATGTACATTTTAGTTTTATAGTTATGCTGCACTACTATATTCATATTTTACAAATTCAAACGATGTAATGATATCATATAAAATTATACAACACAAATATTACCTCTAGATAAATGCAGGGAGATATTGATTGCATGGGAATGATTCACGGAAATTTATAACAAATGAACTTAAATGCACATCTTATTAAAGAGTTAGAAGAGGATTGTTGCAGCCATAGTAAAATATTTGGCTTACCAAAGAGAAAATGTTAATTATCATCTAACTTAAAATAGTGAAGAGAATTTTTCCCCATGATATATTTAAATTATTGTCTAAATATTTTCACACAAAATAAGAAATCATATATATTTATGTTATTATTTGTAAATATTGACGATTGTCTAATTAGAAACAAGGTCAATTAAATATATGGACCCAGAAGACTAGTTAATTAGGTGTCAGTTTTTTTTTTAGGTGGGAGGAGAGAGAAAAATTTTTTTTGACCATTATACCCCTGTTTTTTTTCTGAGCAAAATGTTATCGGATAACTTTGTTATTATCGTAAACTTATTTTATAATTTTAAATCAAATAAATAACGAGATTAAATTGATTTATTATGATAATATATAAGTTAAACGATATAAATTATACGATAACGGAATTATCAAAAAAAAATTGTGATAACAAAAAAAGTATCCGCTAACAAAAAAATATCGTGCTAAGAAGAAAATAATCGTGATAACAAGAAAAATAATGGTGATAACAAGAAAAATACCGCGATAACAAAAAAATATCGAGATAACAAAAAAATAGCGATAACAAAAGAAGTATCGCGATAACAAAAACTAAGAGATCTGATCGAGAGAAATTCGACCGAGAGTTCGACCAGAAAATAAAGATCCGAGAGATCGAAAGAGAAATCGAGAGAGATCGACCGAAAAATAAAGATCCGAGAGAGATTCGAACGAGAGAAATCGCGAGAAATTCAAAAGAAAAATAAAAATCCAAGAGAGATGTTCAATAGAGCAAGAAATAAAGAGAAATTTATGAGATAAAAATAGAAAACAACGAGTAAAAGAGAGATTTAAGAGAAAAATAAGAGAGAAATGATAGAGAAATGAGAGAGAAAAAGAGAGAAATAGAGAGATTTGGGAGAGAAGGAGATAAGGGCAAAAATGTCTTTGTATTCGTGAATAGTGATACACTATTCACGTAAGTTTTTGTCACCTAATTTAACAATCTTCTATGTCCATATAGCGTAAATATCCTAGAAACAATACAAAACTACATTTTTAAAAATTGCAATTCGTACAAAATCACACTCTTTTAAAATCTATTTTTATATAATTATATTATAACATATGTTTTGGAATTGGTTTTATGATTACAATGTATCAAGTTAAATAGTTCACAAAGTCCACCAAATTAGGCTCAATCGAATACAAATTATACAAATCAATTCACTCTTTTTCGAAAAATCTAACGCATATATCTTACCGCTAAAATTGGAACCAAAACACATAATTATATCAATTTAAATTTCAGCTTTAAAAATGTAAAGAATAATATTTAAATAATATACTTGATAACGATAGATTTTATGGATTAATTTATTAATAAAGTTATGTTTTTACGTATTAGTTTCATATTTAAATCTATGTATAATCGTAGATTTTAAGTTTTTAACATCCAATTTGAATAAAAATGATCTTCACGTATTTTAGTTTTTGTAACGGGTTATTAAAAATCACTAATGATAATTGTTATGAGACTAAATCAAATTTAGTTTATGTATAATATATATGTATAATTTTTCCGACGGGTCGGAATATATCAAATATAGTTTATAAGATAAAACCAAATCATATTTGTAAAATAAAAATCTATATAAATAAAAAAAATTGTATATTTTCATCACTATAAAAAATTACAATATATTCATGTATTATGTGAAATATAAGACCACAAACATATAATTCAAGTCGATGTAGAAATTTTTTGAATATATTTTTTACCAAATTTTTTTAAATATATAGGTAAAACTTATCTTATTATATAAAAATTAGAACAAACTAAAAACCGCACCTACGTGCGGGCCAGCATCTAGTCTTATCTATTAATTGGAAAACATTTTTGCAAAAAACCCTTAAAAAATTCTAATTACAATGTAATGTCACTATATATTTTTAACATAACATATGTTTTTGATTGTCTTTACAAATTACAATTTTAATCACTCTACAAAGGCCCAAAAGAATTCATACTGTAGTTTAAATGTTTGTAACAAAAAATTTGGTAAAAAGAATCATTCAAGTTTTTATTTTCACTAATTTTAAACTTTAAATTAGAAAAATATTTTACAAAAATAAATAAAAAAAATATAAAAAAACTGATTTAAAATTTCAACATTTATATAGAACAAAATTTGAAAACAATAATATTCGTGAATATCTTTGATAACAAAGGATTTAAATTTCAACATAAAAATCAATTAAAATTTTAGCAAATAAAATAAAATTTGATAATAGCTTTCATATCAAAATAAAAGAACTTGAATTATTGGAAGAATAATATCTACAACAATCTAAACTTGCTTTATTTTAAATTTATATATAGCTAATTCAGACATAAACAAATAAAATAATAGCGAATACATATTTTAATTTTCTTTACGGATCGTTAAAAGAATCACAAAATGAATTTGAAACGAATGATAACTGTTATGAGATTAAACCGAATTCGATTTATGTATAATTATAATTTGCAACAGGTCAAAAAATAACATAAATAATTTATAAGATATAACTAAATTATATTTATAATATTAAAATATACATCAGTATAGTTTTGAACTTTATATTAAATATAGTTCAGTAAACAATTTTTAAATATTTCTTATATGCGGATCAATCATGGGTTAGCCATAATTTATCTGTTACCTCGCACAATGTATAGATTTTATTCAATGTACTCTTAAAATAAGAGAATATATGCATATAATCCAAGTTATGAATTTTCAGATAGATTTTTCACTAATTAATTTTAGGGAGAATTACAAAACTACACCATTTGAATTATATTTCACAAAACTACATCATTTCAAAATTACTTCACAAAAGTACACCTAAACACTCAAAATTAAATCCAAATAAACCATACCCAAACAATTCTATCCCCTTAATACTATACCCTAAACCTATTAGCGAACCCAAATGAAAAGATTTTAATTTTGGTAATTTTTCAAGGGTAAATCAAGCTTTTAAAATTTTGAAAATGTGTAATATGTGAAGAAATTGAATTAGTTAGAGTTTTGTAAAGGAAGAGATGAAAGGGTGTAGTTTTGTGAATTCCTCATAGTTTTAAATATATAAATTTAAGGGACAATCACAAAACTACACCATTTGAAAGTGAATTCACAAAACTACACTTTCTGAAAGTGACTTTTTAATTCTACACCTTTTTCATGACCAAAAAGACAATCTTACCCTCGTTTTATTATATTTCGATCTACATTCTTCTTCTTCCTCCTCTGAATCTCGATCTCGATTTCTCCATCGATCTCGCCGTCTAGATCTCGCCGTTTTTCAATTTCTCCGTCGATCTCACCGTCTAGATCTCGCCGTTTTTCAGTTTCGACCTCGATCTCGCCGTCTAGATCTGGATCTCGATCTCGCCGTTTCAAGGTAATAATCTGGATCTCGCCGTTTTTCAATTTCTCCGTCGATCTCACCGTCTAGATCTCGCCGTTTTTCAGTTTCGACCTCGATCTCGCCGTCTAGATCTGGTTCTCGCCGTTTCAAGGTAATAATCTGGATCTCGCCATGATTAGTGATACATAAGTGATTTCCCATTCAGTGATTAATGTGTTTTAATGGATTTTTACTTTTTGGCAGATGAATGCAGATTTATTCAATGAAAAACTAGATATCCTTATCAATATTGTTACCAGCCTATCCACTAGGATTGATAACATCCAGATTTTTTTGGAAGAGAGAAACAAGAAAGAGGTAAAAAATGTTATAAATGTTATAAAGAGAATAATACATTAAATTGATGGTTTGTGTGTGTTAATGACTCAACTGTTTCACCAACTAATATGTTCCGTATTTTGTGTTTTGTGATTCAGACAAAGGAAGAAAATAACAACCCTCCTGCTTCTAATTCAGCCAATGAAAGAGATACTGAAATAGAAAATACTCAACGTTTGTGTGAAAATACTCCGAAACTCAAAAGATCGAGGTGAAAACAAGAAACTTTCTTTAAAATAATATGTTACAACGTTTTAGTGGCAAGTGTTATGAGTGTTATAAGTATTATAAAGCACAAGTTGTATAGAATCAAAGTGTTACAGTATCATAAAGTATTAGTTATAAAGTGTAATTCTGAACCTAACTTGATTCAGAATTAAGATAGTTATAATACATTACCGTATATAATAGTCATTGGTGACTTAATGATTTGTGTTATGTTCTGTGTTTTGTGATTCAGACAATGGAAGAAAATAACTATGACAAATATAACAACACTCTTGCTTCTAATTCAGCCAATGAAAGAGATACTGAAATAGAAAATACTCAACGTTTGTGTGAAGATACTCCAGAAACTCAAAAGACTGAGGTGAAAACAATAAACTTTCTTTAAAATTGAACATTATTGTATTGAAATTGTAAATCATGGATTATGCGAAGTTATAACGCAACTCTGAATTGACACCAACTCAAAAATTTGAAATCCCAACTTTCAATTTGCTTACACCAGAATATACACCTACACAAATTATTGACAATGGTACAACAACGCAAGAAGATAATGATACTAAAGCTGATTCCCCTTCTTTAAAAAGAAAGGTAAAAATTTCAGATCCAAAGGTTGTTTAGATATAAAAAACTGAATATCATCAAAAAAATTGTCTTTGAATAACTGTAAATGGAGTGTTTTATGTGTTATAACTTGCAGGACAATAAAGAAGAAGATGATTCCAAAGCCAAGAAGGACAAAATTAATCCAAGCAATGAAGACAATGCTCCATTCATTGTCTTCCAGCGAAGAAGTGAGAGAGGACAAGTGCCTTCAAGGCACACAAAAGAACCATACACTGAAGAGAAGAAGAAGCATCCTATCTTTTATCCATTTAACATTCCGGATAAAGAAAGGATGAAAAATTACAATGAATGGAAAGCTTCAAGGAAACACATGTAAGATTACAAATGGTTATAACAGTTACAAATGGTTATATTGTTAGGTTATCCATAAAATATATGTTGTCACTATGTAGGAAACAAAGGATTCTAAATCTTCCTGTGGACAAAAATTGGTTCTCCATATTGGAGACTCCTGGAAAATCCATCACAGAAACGGTAATAAAACAGTTATAAGACTTATAACAGTTATAATAGTTATAAGACTTATAAAGGGTTGTTATTCTTCTCTATGTTTTACAGCATATTGATGCAGCATTGTTGCTATTGAAGAGCAGAAAAAGTAAAATGCCAAATCTGTTCTTCAACAGGAAGACTCGTGGTGCTTGGGCAATCTTTTCTTCGGAAGATTGATGATGGGTATCTTGAATTTTTAGAAGATCCCAGCACCTTGGACATCAAAGACGAGCTTGTTGAGAACGAGATCCTAAATAGCACCGACTACATCTACACTTTGGCAAGGATAAGTAAGAAGTTGTGGATAATGGCGCTGATAGATATGGACAAGAAGAGTATCACGGCTTTTAATGTTTCGAAAAATGCTTGGATGATCAACTCATCATGGACCACTTCAGAGCTTACTCAAAAGTGTTGCCATACATAAGAAAAACTTACCTAAGGCCGGAAGAGCAATGTGATATTAAGAATCCTTTCAAGATTCGTATAGAGAAAAAGTCCTTACCTCAGGTTTGTATGCTTCACTTATATGCTATTATAACACTTATAATATTAGGATGAATGACTTGTATGTATTTTTTTTTGTTTTTTTGAATATGATAGGTTTGTCAGACATATTAAGGAATTGTGTCCCTAAAGATCTTGGAGTGCATGGCTATGAGGATCTCTTACTCATTGAAGCTAAAGGTAGCGAATATATCAGAGTTGAGGAAGAAACTAGCATCAGATATCTTTGCTGAAATCTTAACTTTTATCTGATGTCTGAGCTTTCTCTTCTTGATTATTTCTGAACTTTTTTGAAATCTCAACAACTGTTATAACCCTTATAACACTTATAACATTTATCTGATATTTTTGAGAAGTTTGTTCCATAACACTTATTATAGTTATACGTTATAATAGTTATAACACTTATAACATTTATAACATTTATATGATATTTTTGAGAAGTTTTTTCTAACACTTATAACACTTAAAATAAACGGAGCCTATTTTAATGAATTATAACACTTATAATATTTATAACGGTATAAATCGTTTTAAAAGGCCAAATAAAGAACCCATATCGTAAAATAACAACAGATCTAAGTTTCTCTTCGACGGTTGTTTCCTCTAGAGATTCTTCTCTTCTTCCGATTCTAAGTTTTCTCTTCGTCGGCGGTTTTTCTTTGTCGGTCGTTTCGTCGATTGTTGCTCTTTGTCGGTGGTTTCTCTTCGTGAAATCAATTTCAAATCCTATTTCAAAAGGTCAAATTAAATGCGATTTTAGGGTTTTTTACTGATATAAAATTGTTTCGATTAATATAGTTTAAAGTGTTTTTTATGTATAGAGAAGTTGGATTGTAGGACCACTCGTTATTTTCCAAGTGTATATCAATTTTTTTTGTTATGTCCTGTAGATTTGATTTTGTCTCAGATTTGTCCTCTAGTCACAAAATTGGTTTCTTATGTATTGTTTATTTGTTATATGACTTTATATATGTGTGTTTATTAGAGGTTAAAAGATGAGTTCTTCTAGAATCAAACTTCCCCGAAGGATGTTTGTTCCAGGCACAGAACCAACAAATCTAGGCAGGATGAACAAACATTTGAAATTTGGTCATGTGGGAACAGTGAAGGCAACATTGGGCAGGGAAGACTTCAAGAAGATTGAAGACTCTTTCTTGGGTCCAATTATAAAGTTAGCAGAGATGGAAAAAGACATCAATTTCTCGAGGTGTCTAATACATCATCTTCTTGTGAGAAGAATTATTACAAGCAACAATGAACTCTGGTTTGTGTTTGGAGAACAACCAATGAGATTTTCACTAAGAGAATTCTTCTTAACAACAGGGCTGCCCTGTAAAGCTAAAGACGAATTAATAGAGAGTTCCACAAAGACAAAAAAACCTAAAGATTCGTGGATGAAGGATGGTATGCTTCTTAAGGATCTGATTTCTATTCTGGAACAGAATAAATAAGAGTTTAGTTCTGATGAGAAAGTCAGACTTGGAGCAATAATAATTGTTCAAGGAGTCTTGTATGCTCCACTTCCTTCTCATCGTATCAAAGCAGATTTTTTGGAGAAGGCTTCAGATTTTGAAGAATTCTGCAATTATCCTTGGGGGAAATTTGCATACGATGCCCTGTTGAAGAGTGTTCAATCACTTTCTGTTCAAGCGCTATCGAGGACTCAGATCCAATTAGGTGGACTATCTATAGCAATTCAATTATGGTTGCTTTCTTCGGTTGAGAAACCGGGCAGCTTGTTTGGCATTAGATCAAATGTGATGGAAGGCCCATTGTGTTTACGGTGGAAGAGAACGAGATAGTCCTACCGCATCCGATGTTAACCAAGTTGAAAATGACAGCGAGGTAAACTAGTTTCTCTTAGCTTATAAGTTTTAGAAGTTTTAGAAGTTTTTGTAAGTTCTGTGGATTTAGACTAGTCTTATAAGATTTATAATATAATTTTAAAATTGTTTGATTTTCTTTGTTTAATGCGAGTTTCGTCATATCTATTATTGGAGATCCAAGCTTGCATGAAGACTTGGTGGATGAACCTATTGACATGGAGTTTGAGAGAGTGATTCAACTAGTCAAAAAAGGGTTCAGGTTTACAAAGCAAGATTGGATCAACCTTTATATCCAAACTGATGAATCACATGTAGAACGTGTTATGCCATCATCATCATCTACAACTTCAGCTGGATTATTTGATGAAGAGAAACTTCAAAGAGTCATCAATATGATGACTCTATTGGAAAAGAAAGTTGAACGAATTGAGATAATGTTGGAAATAAAGAAAGATGAAACAAAGGTAAAAATTGAAAAGAATTTCAATACATATTACATTGGATTATGTGTTGAAAAAGGAAAACTAATCGCAGGAAGAAGAAAAAGAAGACAAAGAAGACAAAGAAGAAGACGATGATGAAAGAGATGAACAATTTGAGCATGAAACAGGAGCTGGTGAAGAAACTCAGACAAGAGAAGGGGGAATGGATACAGAACAAGAAGGTGAATTTGTTTTTGAAATGTGTTTCTTATTTTATAAATACGAGTTTATAATATCATGTCACAAAGGGTTTTTTTTTCAAAAGATGAAGGTGCACAAGATAGAGGAACTGGGGCTGGAGAAACTGGGAGAGAAGAAAAAGAAGGTTCTAGAAAAAGAGGAAAAATTTAGTATTTTGTTATAAGTATTATAAGTATTATAAGAAGGGGATAGTTTTAATTGTTTTGTGTTGTGTTTTTCAATTTAATAAGATGAAGATTTGGAAGAAGACAAAACTGAGAGAGGACAAAAAGAACAAGCAGAGGCTGAGGAAAAGGAATAAGAAGAGGCTCAGGAAAAAGAGCAAGAAGGGGTTGGACAAAGAGGTAAACTTGTTTTGTTATAAGTATTATAAGTATTATAAGAAGGGGATAGTTTTAATTGTTTTGTTTTGTGTTTTTCAATTTCATAAAATAAAGATTTGGAAGAAGACCAAACTGAACAAGAAGGGGTTGGAGAAAAAGAAAAAGAAGAGACTGGAGAAAAAGAACAAAAAGGGGTTGGACAAGGAGGTAAAATTGTTTTGTTATACCTATTATAATGGTTGTATTGTTGTGTTATAAGTATTATAAGAAGGGTATAGTTTTAATTGATTTGTTTTGTGTTTTTCAATTTCACAAAATGAAGATGTGGAACAAGACAAAACTGGGGGGGGGGGGCGAAAAAGAAAATGAAGAGACTGAAGAAGAAGTTCAAGGTGAAACTGTGGAAGAGAAAAAAGAAGAAGCGGAAACTGAAGAAAAAGGTAAAATTGTTTTGTCATACCTATTATAATGGTTGTATTGTTGTGTTATAAGTATTATAAGAAGGGGATAGTTTTAATTGTTTTGTTTTGTGTTTTTCAATTTCACAAGATGAAGATGTGGAACAAGACAAAACTGGGGGGGGGGGGGGGCGAAAAAGAAAATGAAGAGACTGAAGAAGAAGTTCAAGGTGAAACTGTGGAAGAGAAAAAAGAAGAAGCGGAAACCGAAGAAAGAGGTAAAATTGTTTTGTCATACCTATTATAATGGTTGTATTGTTGTGTTATAAGTATTATAAGAAGGGGATAGTTTTAATTGTTTTGTTTTGTGTTTTTCAATTTCACAAGATGAAGATGTGGAACAAGACAAAACTGGGGGGGGGGGGGCGAAAAAGAAAATGAAGAGACTGAAGAAGAAGTTCAAGGTGAAACTGTGGAAGAGAAAAAAGAAGAAGCGGAAACTGAAGAAAGAGGTAAAATTGTTTTGTTATACCTATTATAATGGTTGTAATAGTTTTGTTTTATATTTTTTCAATTTCATAAAGATGAATATGTGGAAACAGTTGTTGTAGAAGAAGAAGAAAAAGTATGTGTGGATGTTAAAGAAGACACAGATTTAGGATCTCAAAGCTCTGGTGAGTTCTACGGTGTTGTTGCGTTTATCTTTGAGATCTATTGTGAGGACATTTTTGAATCTGATTTTGTTAATGTAGGCCACCACCAAGAAACTTGTATGATCAACAAAGATGAAGCTCTACGAGCAAAAGAGAAAGCTGAAGATTTGATGAAAGAGTCAGATTTCATAAAAGCTCGTAAAGTAGCAATGAAAGCTCATAAAATGGATAAAACATTGGATGGAATGGATCGCATGATAATGGTGTGTAATGTCCACTGTGCAGCTCTTGAGAAAATTGGTGAACTGACTGATTGGTACAAGATTCTACAAGTAGAGAAAGATGTAGACGACCAAAGCATAAGTAAACAGTTCAAGAAGTTGTGCCTCAATTTACATCCAGACAAAAACAAGTTTCCTGGTGCTGAATCTGCTTTCAAAATCATCCTTGATGCTAAGAATTTTCTATTGAACAAAAAGAAAAGGAATGCATATGACTTGAAGTGTCAAATGTTTGAAGATGCTACCCGTTCAAGAGAAAGTCCCATTCAAAGATGCTACCCATTCAGTGAGCCTTTCATTTTCAGACAAGATTTCCAATCAACAGAGAATCCATGGTTTAAAGTTTTTGAAGAGCATTATAATGAAAACTGTTCTACATATAACTCTGAAGAAACAAGTGATCGGAAGAGAAAAACAAGAGACAAAAAAGTAAGACAGATTTAATGAAATTATAACTTGTTTTACATAGAATGCTTGTTTAGAAAGACATATTTTTGATTTCAGGTGGATGCGCAAGAAAAGCAGAAGACGAAAATCGATGCCAACTCTCCATCTGTTATCATTGATGACATATTAGCAGATCTTGCATCTCAACAAGATGTTGAAGGTCCACTTTCAAACAGGGATCTTAAAAGAAAGTTTGAATCTGGTGGTCCGCATCCAATTTTTGATCCTTTTGAACAATATCTTCAAGGAAGGAAAACCAATCTGGATAACTGGAAAGTAGCTACTCTGGCAAAGTAAGTATTATAAGTATTATAAAAGTATTATAAGTATTATAAAATAATATGTTTACAACGTTTTAGTGGTAAGTGTTATAAGTATTATAAAGCATAAGTTGTACATGTATTATAAAATATTATAAGTATTATAAAGTAATATGTTTACAACGTTTTAATGGTAAGTTTTATGAGTGTTATAAGTATTATAAAACACAAGTTGTATAACATCAAGTGTTATAAGTATTATAAAGTATTAGTTATAATACTTAAAAACTAAGTTGATTAAGTGTTATGATAGTTATAATACATCACCTTAGCTATTAGATGGTATATTTGGATAAAACGTATTGCTAACTTCATATTCATTAAATATGTATCTGTACAGGGCCTTTAAAGATACTAGTGGAAATCCAGTAGATACGGATTGGTTCACATCATTAGAGACACCAGGCAAGGAGATGACTGAAGAGGTAAAAACAACACATTTATTATAAAAGCTTATAAGTATCAAGTTGATCAAAAAAGTAACTTTTCTAAGACTTATTGATGTTTAATGTTACAGCACATGAAATCAGCGATACGTATGCTTCAACTTAGGAAGATAAACTGTCATAGATTCTTCCCACACAATAGGGTTGCAATTTATGATCAAGATTTTATCAAAACTGTCATTAATTGCCGAATAGGGTACGTTTTTGACAAGAACATTGAGCCATATGTTCGTGGAAAAACACCAACGCTCCCCGCCAAATCAAAAGAATGGGTCAAAGACATTGATGTCATCTATGCTCCACATTTCAACAAAGATCACTGGGTAGTATTCAAATTTGATTTGAAGGACAAAACAATGACAATGTGGGACGCTGCTTATATGGACGACATTGAAACTTATAGAAATGAAGCAGCGAATTATGGACGAACTATGACGCGAATCATGAAAGAGTTTGTCTGTCATAAATACATGAAAGGGATATCCCAGCTATTTATTATAACTCCTGAAAATTACCCGCAGGTTTGTTTCCTGTACAATTGTTATAAATTTTTATGTTATAAACAAAATACATGTTTTGACAGTTATTTTCAAACAGGTTTTGAAGAAGAAGAGAAGTTCAGAAACAGGGCTTTGCGCGTTCAAAATCATTGAATGCCTTTCAAACGACATACAAGACATGTCAAAACTTTGTGATTCAAATATTCAGCGCTTGAGGATCAAGTTAGCTGTGGACATATTCACAGAATTGGAAAATGATTCTGTGACATCAAAAAGAAAAAGATAATGTCGCAAGTTTTAATGTTGTGAAGTCTATCTCTATTATTAATTAGTTCAAGTTCTCAGTTTAAATTAGAAATGTTGTGCTGTTATTTGTAAATGTTTAAAGCTATTTCTCTTTAAGGCTACAATTTATAACACTTATAAAGCTGTATAATGGGCGCTGATAGATTTGTGAAACTAAAACAAACCAAAAGCTTATAACCCTTATAACACTTATAACAATTAATAACTCGTATAAAATGGTAACCTTAAAGAGAAATAAGACCAATATATGTTATAAGTGTTATAAGTGTTATAAGTGTTATAAGTGTTATAAGGGTTATAAGGGTTATAGGTGTTATAATATCTGAATCAATTTTAAGTCTTGCTAATAACACCTATAAATGTTATAAGTGTTATACGTGTTATAAATGTTATAAGTGTGGTAAACTGTGCGTACTTATAACTAAATAAAAAACATATTCAAATGAAAAATCAAAATAGAGCATTAAAGATCAGGTTAAAGGGTTATAAATGTTATACGTGTTATAAGTGTTATAAGGGTTATAAGTGTTATAATATCCGAATCATCTGTAAGTCTTACTAATAACACCTATAACACGTATACATGTTATAAGTGTTATACGTGATATATTGCATATTTAGCATGTTTTTACTTTGATTTTTGCATTAGAACTAACACATTTAGGCTGCATTTAGTATCATATAGGTCGCATTTGTGTTTGTTCATGCGTTTTCAGGCTCAGGAGTGCTAAAGCGACAAAAAGGCGAGGAAAAGGGGTTCAAAGTAGAGAAACGACCATTATCAGCGAGTTATGCTGATTAGCTGTGGTCGAGACGCGAAGAAAAGGCGAAAAAGAGAAGAAGGAGCCAATATCGACCAGTTGTATCGACCGGATTCTGGTCGATATTGAGCCAAAACTCATATCGATCGGTAGTATCGACCGAAACCGGTCGATATCGACCAAGAGTATCGACCGTAATCTGGTCGATATCGAGCGCGTAAAATAAAGAGAAAGAAAAGGCCCAAGACGTTTTTCAGAGGCCCAAGACGAATTTTTTTAGGTCAAAACATGTTTTTGAGCAGACTTTTGTTTTATCTATCATATCATACTTTTGTTCTTGACAACTTTTGTTCTTGTACTTTGGGATTGAAGATTTGCTTGCTTGGATTGTTTTTGCATCAAGATTCTTGTACTCCTTAATTTCAATAACAGAGTTCTTCTTTCCCTTGATCTTGTTACTTTGTTTTTCATGTTGTTTTCAACCTTGATTGTTTTGGTATTCATAATGATTAGTGAGTAAATTCCTTTAGGCAATTAGGTTGGGGAAAAAGGGTGAATCAACATTAGGATTGTTAATTGTCTTGATCTTAAACTTTATAAAACTTTAATCTAGGGTAATGTTCTTAATGCTTTGATTGAATTGGCCATTCAATTGATAGAACCCAGGAAGCTTCACATTTGGGAAAAGTGTGGGGTTCATGAACAATTATCCTAAAACTAAACCTAGCTTAACCGAGGAATCTGTGTTAATAAGTTTAGTGGTTGAATTGAATTGCGCTTAATGTTTTCTAAAATTTAAACTATCCAAGGCATTGTTTTAGTTTAACTAATAGGAAAAGGATCATTACCACGGGAGTGGATTGATCTAATCAAACGTTTTCAAAACCTTAAAGTTATCTTTGTTAAAAGACATTTAGAAATCTGAAAGTTGATCACCCGTTAAAGTACCCAACCTGGTTGTTTTGCCTTAAATTTAATCTTAAAAACTTGTCAAATTAATCTTTTGTTTTCTTGCAAATTCACCATCGGTTACAAAAATCAAAACAACTCTTTTAATTCGCTTAAACTGAGTGTAGTTTCTCATAAGGTTTATTACATTAGTTGCTCCTGATTCGGATTGACACTTTAAACACTACAATAAGGCATTCGAAATAACGAGTGTAAAATCTCGTTTATCAAATTGGCGCCGTTGCCGATTCAGGAACTCGACTAATTATTAAAACTTTGAAATCACTTGGGATTAAGTTTTACTTCTTGTTACTAATCGTTTCTCATTTCTGTGGTTTCTCGTTCTCTCAGGTGTATGCAAAGAAGAAGTCACAGACAAAGCGACAACCTAGTCTTCTTTGCGGATATCAAAGCTCGCGAACGAGCCATCGCCAGAGAAAGAAGACTCGATCAAAACTCCGACTCGTTTCAATCGGAAACATCAGATTCCGATTCATATTCTGAAATGGGTGATGCAATCAACACCAACAATGGGCCGCGGACGATTGGAACCGACGACGTGCCTTCTAACGTCACCAACCGTAGTGGTATCACACCACCAGCCATCGCCAACAACAACTTCGAGATCAAGTCTAGTCTCATCAACATGATCTCGGGCAACTAGTTATACGGTTTGCCTAGTGAGGACCCGATTGACCACCTTCATCAATTCGATATGCTATGCGATACGGTGAAGATCAACGGTGTCAACGAGGACATGTTCAAGTTGCGCTTGTTCCCTTTCTCGTTAGGGGACAAAGCACACCTATGGCAAAAGAACCTTGTCAAAGACACCATCCAGACTTGGGACGCTTGCAAGAAGGCTTTCTTAACAAAGTTCTTCTCCGTGGTTCGGACATCAAAGCTTAGGAATGAGATCTCAGCTTTCGCCCAAAAGGACCAAGAAACATTCAGCGAAGCTTGGGAAAGATTCAAGGGTTATACGCTGAGATGTCCACACCACGGATTCTCGGGAGAAAGTTTGCTCAGCACATTCTACCGAGGTCTGAAACCCAAGTTCAAAATGCTTCTAGATTCAGCTAGCCAAGGAAACTTTCTTGGGAAGACGGAAGCGGATGGGCAGCAGTTGGTGGAGAACTACGCGCTGAGTGATAGCAACTATGGCGAGGATTACGATCGCAACATCCGTAGCTCTGGTAATGATGAGCAATTCAAGCGAGAGATAAAAGCGGTGAATGAGAAGCTTGACAAGCTGATCATGTCTCAACAAGTGGGGATCAACTTCGTGGGAAGCGGAGAGGAACAGTTGCCCCCAATCGAGGGAAATCAGGAGGAGATAAACTACATGGGGAATCAGAACGGTTGGCGCTTCAACAATTACTCACAACACCCAAACCTCTCCTACCGCAACAACAACGTCGCTAACCCTAGTGATCAAGTCTACCCTCAAGCAGGACAAGGAGGTTATCAAGGTAAACCTCAATACAACCAAGGAGGGTACGCACCGAGACCACCACTTAATCGCCCTCCGGGTTACAACCATCCACCCGCTTCTCAAGGTGTGGTTTCTTCACCAGCTCCCCAAGGTGATCAAACTACCCAACTCTTGAAACAAATCCTCGACGGTCAAACCCGTCATAGCATGGAGTTCAACACTTTTAAGAAGGAGATTCACGCCAAGGTAGACAACTCCTACAATGATCTGAATACCAAGTTCAAAACTTTGAATACTCACTTGAAAGCCTTGGATAATCAAGTGGCTCAAATTACCTCGGCTTCTAAGCGACCAATGGGTCAACTTTCGGGTAAAGCTGAAGCCAATCCTAGAGAGTATGTCAGCTCAATAGAACTTCGTAGTGGTACACAAGTGGACTCAAAAGATCTCATTGAGGACAATGCGAAACAAGGTGAGGGGATGGACCACTCCACAGAGCCAAAAGACACGGTTATTATCGAAGAAAACCCCGAGATAGAGTCAAAGGAGAAAATCGGTGGAGAAGAAGTAACATATGGTCGATATCGACCTGTGGTATCGACCACAAGTGGTCGATATCGACCACCAATATCGACCAAACCACGAGGTCGATATCGGGGATAAATTCGAAAAACCAAAGAAGCCGGTCTACGTGACGTCTCCTTACGTGCCTAAGCTTCCTTTTCCGGGTCGAGCCAAGATGCAACTCTTGAAGGAGTACTTTAGAGCTAAGCTCGAGAAGCAAACAAACGAGGTGCAAACTCCCATGCCTCTTATTGACGCTTTCAAGCTAGTCCCTGACTCCACCAAATCTTTGAAAGACACCATCAAAAACAAGTCCAAAAACTTGGAAGACACGGTGAAGCTTTCACAAGAGTGCAGCGCGATCATTCAGAAGGACCATTCTCCTAAGAAACTTGGCGATCCAGGGAGTTTTACTTTGCCTTGCACTCTTGTTCCTTTGGTCTTTGAAAAGTGCCTATGCGATTTAGGGGCTAGTGTCAACGTTATGCCTTCGTCTGTGGCTAAACGACTTGGCCTTTCTTCTTTCCAACCTACTAAGATCTCTTTGGTGCTGGCCGATAGATCCGTGAAGGTACCCGTTGGAATCTTAGAAGATATTCCGGTAAAGTTGGGAGACGTTTTCATTCCAACAGATTTTGTCGTCTTGGAGATGGACAAAGAACTTGATAATCCACTCATCTTTGGAAGACCTTTCTTGGCAACCGCTGGAGCCGTCATAGATGTGAAGGTTGGAAAGATAGACTTACACCTTGAGAAGGACCTTGTTCAACGGTACAACATCAACGATGTGGTCAAAAAGCCTACGGAGATGGTTCCTTGTGAAGCTTTGGTGATTGGAGTAGAGAAAGATGCTAGCAATGGTAAGACTAGTGATGATGCAAGGAGCACACCCAAGGCTCCAAAAGTGGAACACCAACCTCCTCCTAGAAAGTTTAGAATGGCGCATTCGAACTTGTCTAAAAACCGCGTCATTAGAAAGTTAGTCAACGAGGTTAAACTTTTGAAGAAAGCTTTCAAGGAAGGAGAGAGGAGTGCTCGCTGCGAGTCAAAACAAAGCAAGCACAACGATAGAGTCGAGTTTGTGGTGAACGGACTAAAACTCAAGCCGCCCTTGATTCACGAAGGAGACACCGAAGGAGATTCCGCGTCTCTTTCGAATTCCAACGTCGCCTAAACAAGGGGTAAAGTCAAGCTATGTGACTATAAACAAGCTCACTTGGGAGGAAGTCCCATGTCTATCCTTGTATATACATGCTTTTATTTTCGTTTTTAGCTTTTACCTTTTTAGTTTTTCTTTTTGTCTTAGTGGTTTTCAGGAAAACGGAGCGAAAACGAGGAATTCTGAACCATATCGACCTGTTATATCGACTTGCAACAAGCCGATATCGGACTTAAACTCATATCGATGAGTTATATCGATCAGAACAGATCGATATCGAGGTAACTCCTAAAACTTGAACATACACATCAGTTTTCATATAGATTTAGCATTTAGTCTCCAATACTTGTTTCACACGGAGACCGTGTGAATTAAGTTTGGGGGAGGAGTCATGTTTCATATAAATTTTGGATAGAAAAAAAAACTAAAAAAAAAAAAAACTAAAAAAAAAAAAACACAAAAAATGCATTTAGGATTAGTTCATCGCATTTAGTTCATATGCATAGGGGATCTATGATGATTTTAGCCTTGTAAAGCGACGCGTCTAGTGTTTTGAACGGTATCTTAGGTGTAGTGTCTTCCTCAAACGACTTAGAACTCGCCGAAAATCTTGAAACCTCGACCCTAGACATTGATGTTTAAAAATTCAATAGTGTGGTTATGAAGCTTGATAGTTCTAGGATGCCTTCAAAAATTATTTGAACCTAAACTTGACTTTTAATTAGCATGATTGAGAGTTTTTAAGAGAATTTCTATGGCTTTGTGATTTCTACGGATTGTGGCTTCCTAAACCGAAACACTTTAAGCGCAATCCGGTCATTCTCATTCTAAAGATGATTCCCCTCTCACCCCTAAACCTTAACCCAAACACTTGTGAGAATTCTTTTCATTTAGTGATTGTTTGGTTTCGCAAAAACTTGAAAGTATAGGGAGCGACAAGAAAGGACATCCATTGGGCTAGTTTTTCTTAGACTAGTGATTTAGAAGGGGACAATGGTTTGGTGAGACACGTCTTTGAGTTTTGAAAATTAAGAAAATAAACACGAGTGATTGTAAAATGCCTAGGGGGCAAAAGAATGGCTAAGTAAAAAAAACAAAAAAAAATAGAAAGAAAAAAAAAAAAAAAGAAAAAAAAGAAAAAAAAAAGAAGAACTTAGCCAAAATAAAATCCCCTAAGGTTGTTAAGAGAAGAAAAGAAACTCGTTGTTTAAGCGTTTAAATGTTTAAAAGAAGGACGATGGGTTAGTGGATAGAGTTATGTAGGGATGGATGTCCGGACCTGTATTGTTCCTTGTCTTTCCCGGTTTTGTTTAACCCTTTCACTCCCCGAGAGAAACCGCATTACAACTAACCACATGCCTGAGTGTTAGCCTCCTCTTTTGATTCGAAATCCCGTTTTTACCTAGACAAATAGAAAAACTCTTACAAATTCTTGATCATGTTTCATGCTTTGATTATGCTTAATTGAATGTGAAAGGTGCTTAGACTAGACAAGTGGATCACATGCTTTTGGTAATAATAACGGATTTAGACGGAGTTTGAGATGAATGGCAATAGGTAGAACTAGCTCGGTTGTGATAGGATACTATGTTTAGGATACTCGTTCACTACACTCTTCGCGTTACTTTTGGTTCTGAGGTCCCCACCTCTATACCCTTTTAAACTTTGATGTTAGTTCTCTTGCTTGAGGACAAGCAAATGATAAGTTTGGGGGAGTTGATATATTGCATATTTAGCATGTTTTTACTTTGATTTTTGCATTAGAACTAACACATTTAGGCTGCATTTAGTATCATATAGGTTGCATTTGTGTTTGTTCATGCGTTTTCAGGCTCAGGAGTGCTAAAGCGACAAAAAGGCGAGGAAAAGGGGTTCAAAGTAGAGAAACGACCATTATCAGCGAGTTATGCTGATTAGCTGTGGTCGAGACGCGAAGAAAAGGCGAAAAAGAGAAGAAGGAGCCAATATCGACCAGTTGTATCGACCAGATTCTGGTCGATATTGAGCCAAAACTCATATCGATCAGTAGTATCGACCAGAAACTGGTCGATATCGACCAAGAGTATCGACCGTAATCTGGTCGATATCGAGCGCGTAAAATAAAGAGAAAGAAAAGGCCCAAGACGTTTTTCAGAGGCCCAAGACGAATTTTTTTAGGTCAAAACATGTTTTTGAGCAGACTTTTGTTTAACTATCATATCATACTTTTGTTCTTGACAACTTTTGTTCTTGTACTTTGGGATTGAAGATTTGCTTGCTTGGATTGTTTTTGCATCAAGATTCTTGTACTCCTTAATTTCAATAACATAGTTCTTCTTTCCCTTGATCTTGTTACTTTGTTTTTCATGTTGTTTTCAACCTTGATTATTTTGGTATTCATAATGATTAGTGAGTAAATTCCTTTAGGCAATTAGGTTGGGGAAAAAGGGTGAATCAACATTAGGATTGTAAATTGTCTTGATCTTAAACTTTATAAAACTTTAATCTAGGGTAATGTTATTAATGCTTTGATTGAATTGGCCATTCAATTGATAGAACCCAGGAAGCTTCACCTTTGGGAAAAGTGTGGGGTTCCTGAACAATTATCCTAAAACTAAACCTAGCTTAACCGAGGAATCTGTGTTAATAAGTTTAGTGGTTGAATTGAATTGCGCTTAATGTTTTCTAAAATTTAAACTATCCAAGGCATTGTTTTAGTTTAACTAATAGGAAAATGATCATTACCACGGGAGTGGATTGATCTAATCAAACGTTTTCAAAACCTTAAAGTTATCTTTGTTAAAAGACATTTAGAAATCTGAAAGTTGATCACCCGTTAAAGTACCCAACCTGGTTGTTTTGCCTTAAATTTAATCTTAAAAACTTGTCAAATTAATCTTTTGTTTTCTTGCAAATTCACCATCGGTTACAAAAATCAAAACAACTCTTTTAATTCGCTTAAACTGAGTGTAGTTTCTCATAAGGTTTATTACATTAATTGCTCCTGATTCGGATTGACACCTTAAACACTACAATAAGGTATTCGAAATAACGAGTGTAAAATCTCGTTTATCAATACGTGTTATAATATTTAGAGGAATTGGGCTCAGTGTACATAAGTCTTTGTATAATTAGGTAAATGTTTTAATATTGTACAAGGGTTGTTTAATTACTAGTATAGCCTTACCCGAAAATATATTACTTTGCCTTCAAAAACAATAAACAATATTATAGAGATTTTATTCTGACACCAATATATCTTCTTGCCGTATTTCACAGATTTGGTATCTGCACACTGACGGATATGTCAGTTCATATCTTTGCTACATTTATGACAAAAACTGTTGCATATTTTATTACAATAAACTTTTTTCTTGGATATCTTGTTGTAATTGCAAATATCCTGTTGGATATCGGGACACTTATAACATGTATAACTTTAGAAAAACATTCATGTGTGAAAATGTATATCATTAACAAAAAAAATTAAAGCTTATAACTAGTATCAATAAATAAAAATCATATTCAATGAAAACCAAATAAAACCGTTTATAACATTTATAACAAAAAATTACAAAGCATATTGTGTTTATAACACTTATAACAAAAACTGTTGCATTTATGAAGTATTAAATTACTCAAATATTATAAAAAAAGAGTTCAACTTCATGATGCGACAAACATGACTCACAACCAGAAGAAGTTTTCAAGTCATTGTTTTCACCATACTCGTGCCAAACACTATTCTCTACTATGAATTTTCTGGTTTTCCCATCGCACACACAATTCTTTTGAACATAACTTCTTTTGAGATCTCCCATCACCGTTTTGCCACGCCATAAAACATTTTCTCTAATCTCGTTCCGCAGTTTGACCAACTCTTCTAAAGTCTTTGACAGCAACGGTTTCATTAAACCAGCCAAGATATTCAACCCTACATTGCTTCTTTCAAGCCAAAGTAAGATCATTCCGTAAACATACATTGCTTCTTTTTTTTTTCGGCAACTTTTGCTAACAGCTTGAGTCCATTCTCTTTCTTATTCTCTATAAAATAGTTAATAAATCCTTCGCGATACAAGACTTCTGGATTTTCGCACCTTCGACATCTTTTGTGGAAGTTAGAGAATTTTTCGAGGTCATGATTCCAAGGGAAAAAAGGAATTTCTTGAAGGGAAAGTAGAGAAATAACGGATTTGTTATCACATATCCTTCGAAAAGATTTCGAAACTAGTCTAAGACTACGAATTGTTGAAAGAGAAGAACTTGCACAAATTGAAGAAATTGTTACGAGAACTTCTTCAGGTAAAGAATCAAGTTGAAGAAAAAGATTTGCTTTCTTTTTTATCATCTTCACATCTGCATCACCGATTTGGCCTGATTTCCTCTTCAATGATTTAGAACTTCCTCCAACATCCATTTCAAAGAAAAATATTAAGAAGTTTAGAAAAATTAGAAGAAATGGTTTGTGAAGTAAGAGTTTGTAAAATAAAAATTAGATATCTGAAAAAATAATTAAGAGATTGTGATATAAGAACAAATGAAAGAATGAAGTATTTATAAATGAAAACTGTTCGATCACGATTTAAATTGGTTAAAGGAATGTAGGAAATTTAATATTAAAATACACCTTTTGGGAAATTGTCATAAGTTGTTATGGGGGAGTGGAAGGGTGTAATTTTCGCCATTGGGAAAAGTATAAGATAATGATTGCCTTTTTGAATTTAAACAAGTTTGATATAAATGATTTTCATTTTGTTTTAAATACACCGTTTAGCGAAGTGGAAGTTAAATCGTTTTATCTTCCCAATATCATCTCTAATTATTACTAAAATAAATATTGGGAAGTTAAAACAATTTTTTGGGTCAAATCATTGTTTAAGTCATCAATGCAAAAAAGTAATGATCACTAGTTAAATCATAAATTGCATGGGTAACACTTGTAAAAAACATCGCTAGCATTAATTATTTTTTAAGATATCATCTCTAATTAATTACTAAAATAAATAGTGTGAAGATAAAACTATTTTTGGGTCAAATCATTGTTTATGTCATAAAATGCATGTGTAACAGTAGTAAAAAAACATCGCTCTAATTAATTTCCCTTTTTATATTCATTTATGAGATTCATTTATTAGACGTACAACTATTGGTGACATGAATTTATATAAAATACAAAAATCGAGGAAATTAAATACATGGTGTATAAAAAACACTTATAGTACTTTAGCACTTATAACACTTATAATACTTATAATACTTATAACATTATAGAGTTGATGAAGATCTTTGTCTTCTTAAATCTGCAAAATTAAAACAAAACCTGCAAAAATCCAATACAAAAAGAACAGAAAATAACTAATAATCGATAAATTAATAAAAAGTTCGAAATATCCAAATAAAAAATTCAAAATATCCAAATAAAAAATTCAAAAGCAAGAGTTAAACAAAAAAGCAAGGTTCAACAAAAAGCAAACTTAAATAGCTAGAGTTCATCCCATAAAGTTAATTTGAAAAGGAGCCCAATTGTATTTTTTCACCGGGTTATGTTTCATATCTTCCTTAATCTCCTTCTTCTCCTCTTCAATGGTTTGGATATGAGCTTTGATGTCGAAATCAGAGTCCGTCCTAATTTCTTCAAGGACTTCAAGTTGTCCATCTATAGAGTACAATTGCACCTCTAACGAATTATAAAATTCTAGAGAATCCTTCTCCTCTTTCAACATTCGAAGAAGTGCGGTATAACGTTCCTTTGTCTCTATTTTCGCTTTGTGCACTGCTGTTTGAATCATCTCTTCAACTTTTTTAGGATCCATCTTTGCGAATGACAAGATAGAAAGATGAGTTAAGTAAATAGTGAGCTCAGTACATAATGAGCTAAGTAGATAATTAATAGAAAGATGAAAATAAAAAAAAACTTACCTTATGTGAAAAAGATTCAGATCTACTTATGAGAGGTTGGAGTGAAAATGTTGAGTGAACAGAAGCTCTGTATTGTTATTTAAATGAGAATAACTAGGGTTTACTAGGGAATGAGATCTGCTAGGACAAGGTGTATGTTATTATCGTAAACCATACATGTACACGTGAAAAGTAAAATACAGAGAGAGAGTGAGCTAATGGAAGGTAAAAGACGGAGAGAGAATAAGACAAATTACATGTACACGTGGAAAGTAAAATACAGAGAGAGAGAGTGAGCTAATGGAAAGTAAATACGGAGAGAGAATAGGACAAATTACATGTACACGTGGAAAGTAAAATACAGAGATAGAGTGGGAACGGAAAGTAAAAGACGGAGAGAGAATAGGACAAATTAAATGTTACGAATGGTCAAACAAATCAAATTGCATATAAACAAATCAAATTGCAGATACACAAATCAAATTGCAGATACACATCTACCACATTGGAAAGAGTAAAAAGATAGGAAGATATCATCTCTAATTATTTCTAAATAAATATTGGGAAGATATAATGATTTTTGGGACAAAACATTGTTTATGTCCTCTATGCTATAGTAACGATTACTAGTTAACTAGTAATAAATTGCATGTGTAACACTTGTAAAAAATATCGTTCGCATAAATTTTTTTATATTCATTTATTAGATGTACAACTATTCTCTAATCTATATCAAATACAAAAACCGAGGAAATTAAATACATGGTGTATAAAAAACACTTATAGTACTTTAGCATTTATAATACTTATAACACTTATAACATTATAGAGTTGATGAAGATCTTTGTCTTCTTAAATCCGTAACATGTTCCTGCAAAATTAAAACAAAACCTGCAAAAATCCAATACAAAAAGAACATACAATAACTAATAATCGATAAACTGAAAGAAAAATTAATAAAAAGTTCAAAATATCCAAATAAAAAGTTCAAAATATCCAAAATAAAAAATTCAAAAGCATGAGTTAAACAAAAAAGAAAGGTTCAACAAAAGCTAGAGTTCAATACAGAAAGTCAATTTCAAAAGGTTCCCAATTGTATTTTTTCATCGGGTTCTGTTTCATATCTTCCGTAATCTCCTTCTTTTCCTCTTCAAGGGTTTGGATATGAGCTTTGATGTCGAAATCAGAGTTCGTCCTAATTTCTTCAAGGACTTCAAGTTGACCATTTATAGAGTACAACTCCACCTCTAACGAATTATAAAATTCTAGCGAATCCTTCTCCTCTTTCAACATTCGAAGGAGTGCGATATAACGTTCCTTTGTCTCTTTTTTCGCTTTGAACACTGCTGATTCAATCATCTCTTCAACTTTTTGAGGATCCATCTTTGCGAATGACAAGATAGAAAGATGAGCTCAGTACATAATGAGCTAAGTAGATAATTAATAGAAAGATGAAAATAAAAAAAAACTTACCTTATGTGAAAAAGATTCAGATCTACTTATGAGAGGCGGGAGTGAAAATGTTGAGTGAAAAGAAGCTTTGTATTGTTATTTAAATGAGAATAACTAGGGTTTACTAGGGAATGAGATCTGCTAGGACTAGGTGTATGTTATTATCGTAAACCATACATGTACACGTGGAAAGACAAAGACGGAGAGAGAATAGGGAAACATACATGTACACGTGGAAAGTAAAAAGTGGAGAGAGAGTGAGCTAATGAAAAGTAAAAGACGGAGAGAGAATAGGGCAACATATACATGTACGGGTGGAAAGTAAAAGACAGAGATATAAATAGGGCAACAAACATGTACACGTTGAAAGTAAAAGACAGTAAGCTAATGGAATATACAACATTTATTATAAGTGTTTTAAGTGTTATAAGTGTTATAACATCTGAATCATTTGGAAGTCTTACTAGTGTCTTATGACAAGTCTTGCATTAAATAGGGCAACAAACATGTACACAATGAAAGTGGAATCCCATTGAAAGTAAAAGACAGTAAGCTAATGGAATATATAACATTTATTATAAGTGTTATAAGTATTATAAGTGTTATAAGTATTATAAGTGTTATAAGAATTAGAACATCTGAATCATTTGGAAGTCTTACTAGTGTCTTATGACAAGTCTTGCACTAAATAGGGCAACAAACATGTACACGTGGAAAGTTCAATTTTACAAAAAAGGTTCAGTAAGCTAATGGAATATATAAAATTTATTATAAGTGTTATAAGTGTTATAAGTGTTAAAACATCTGAATCATTTGGAAGTCTTACTAGTGTCGTATGACAAGTCTTGCAATAAAGTAAAAGACAGTAAGCTAATGGAATTTATAACATTTATTATAAGTATTATATGTGTTATAAGTGTTATAACATCTGAATCATTTGAAAGTCTTACTAGTATCTTATGAAAAGTCTTGCATTAAAAATTGTATGAATGATGAAAACAAATCAAATTGCAGCTACACAACTAGTCTTGTTGTGACCGACTTTGCCACATCTACCACATTTGTATGATTTCCTCGAGCTTCCAGATTGATAAAATGTCTCCCACATTGATGGAGCACGATTTTTCTTTGGCCGTCCACTAGGAATCCGAGTTATTGGAGGTAAACATATAAAACTAGATACATGTTCGGGAATCTCCCGAATGCTTGTATCACCAAGTGGGTAAATGCTTTCTGAATAAGCTTCAATCCACCTGCAAAAGGTGAAAGAATTAAAGCAACAATGAATATATGCATAAACAACATTATGAATATTATAATATGAAAACATTTACCTTTCATTTAAGTAATACTCTGAAACAAAAGTGTTTTCGTTCAGGTTCACATGTTTAGCCGCTGCAATTGCATGAGAACAAGGGATCTTCTCAACATCAAATACAAAACACGTACATTGTCTTGTCTCTAAGTTGACTTGATGATTCCTGAGATCTCCTTTAACTTCAAACTCAAACTGATTCACTTGAGTTACCTCAAACCAACGTGAATGATTATCATATGCAGACCTTCGACTTCTTTCCAACCTCAATAGTGGTAAGGTGCATGTGATTGGCACCTGTAGATTATTATAAGAATTATAAAGTATAGGCAGAAACTAGGTTGTAATAAGAAGGAAATAGTAGTTATAATAACTATAATATATAACCCTAGATATTAGATGATATAGTTGGATTAAACGGATAACTAACCTTTTTCTCGTCGTTCAAGAAACCATCTAGTGAGTGTGGATCCGATTGTCTCAAACAAGCGAGGCAATAGGATACTTGCGGCTTTCTTTCAACATTGCATTCAAAGACTCGGCGATATTGCTAGTCATTATGTTGTACCTGTTTGAAGGGGAATATGCTCGACTCCATTTTCTAATATCGAGCTGCAACCAGTGTATTCCGCAAGTTTAGCATCCGACTTTTTTATCTGGTCAAACAGATAGTCAAAGTCAACTCTTAAAAAAGAGCGAGCTGCTGAATCAACCAATGCAAGCAGTGTTGAATCCTTGCACTTTGTCTGAATATTCTTCTCAAAATGGAAAGCACAAATCCCATGATGTTCAAGCGGATAGTTAGTAGAGAGTGCTGCCGCAATGGATGGTGCTCGGTCTGACACAAAAACAAGGTCTTCTTCGTCAGGAACTATAAGAAGCAAACATTTCAGAAACCAATCCCAAGAAGCTTTGTTTTCAGAATCGACCACAGCAAATGCAACCGGATAAAGCTGGAAATTACCATCTTGCGCTGTAGCACCAAGCAAAGTGCCTTTAAACTTTGCCTTTAGGAAAGCACCATCAATTGCTATAACTTTACGCATCAGTTTTAAACCTCTGATAGAAGGACCAAATGCAAGAAATGCCTACTTGAAACGGCCTGATGAATCAACCTCAATGTGAGCAACTGTCCCTGGATTCTTTAGACTTGCCATATGTAACCACTTTGGTAAAAATTCATAGCTTTCAGAAGGTGTACCTCTTGCTAAACCCTCTGCGTGTCCTTGAGCCCTCCATGCTTTTGAGTAAGATATATTGACCCCGTGATCTTTCCTAACAGTCTCTATAATCTGTTTGGGTTTAAGACCAAGCTTCCCTGGCTCATAAAAGTTACTAACCATATTACCTAACACGTGAGAGCTAGCCTGTCTATGGTTGACATTTCTTAATGATGTGTCGCAACTATGCTGTTCAACATACTTCCGAACAATAAAACTTGGGGAAACAAGCACTCTGGTTGCACGAAATCTCCATGTGCAGTTTTTATCAACACAACGTAGAAAAAATCTTCTGCTGTCTGAAAACTGAACCCTAAATTCAAAACTTTGCCTAATTGAAAACATCCTAAGCCTCAGCGCCATTGATTTCTTATCCGGGAAGTGCTTACCCACATATATACCATCAGAATCGACAACATAAGAAGTATTTGAACCTGAAGCAGCCATAGATTCTTGATTAGGAGCATCAGAGTAGTTACTTGCATTATTGCCTCGTCTGCTAGTAAAAGAAGGTAATTCTGATCCACTTTCAATTGTAACAGGCTGCAAATGTTATAAGTGTTATAAATGTTATAAGTGTTATAAAGTATAAATTGTACAGAAATACAATGGCAGATTCTAAAAGCAAAAACTAGGTTGTTTCAGAGTTATAATATTTGTAATATAGCTACATAGCACTTATTTGCTAACCTCATTTGCAACATGGACAAGTGGAACACCTTCAGTACTCCGGAAAGTGGATTGTTGTAAGTTTGGGTTTGAATTTAATGGTACCTGTATTTAGTATAAAAGAGAGATTAAGTGTTATAAGTATTATAAAGAATAAAAACAATGACAAAGTCAAAGAGAAGAAACTAGTTTGATTCATAGTTATAATAGTTATAATACATCACTATACCTCATTTGCAAGCGGAACACTTTCAGTACTACAAAAATTCAATTGTTGTAAGATTGGGGTTGAATGTAATGGTACCTGTATTGAATATTATAAGTATTACAAAGTATAAGTCGTATAGAAGAAAAACAATGACAAATTCTTCTAAGAGCAGAAAGTAGGTTGTTTCAAACTTATAATAGTTATAAGATATAGCATATAATTTGTTGTAGTTGGATAAAACATATAAGTTGTACCTTTTCAGGTAAGACAACAGGAGTATTAGGGAGAGTGCTACTCTCATCATCAACAATATTGTTGCTTCGTTGAATTGCTGGTGAAGTGAACTCTCCCTGGCCGTACAACTAAACATTTAAATGTTAACTATAAGGAAAAATAAATAAGAGTGCATAATAAAAAATTATGTTGAATAACAACCTCATAATCAATTAATAATTGAGCATCAGGAGGTACCAAACATGTTTAAAGTTGTTTATTTACTGTCACATAAAGCTTGACTTCCTCGCTATGCTCTTGAAGCTTCCTGATAAACAACTTCAGTTGTCTATCATTTCTGATATACATTGGAGCTAGACATGTTGAAGCTTTGCTTTGAGGAAGACAGTAGCTAAGCTTCACAGAATGAATGAGTATCATCAATTGCAAAATCTTCATTGACCATAGTCAGAAAGTCTTCATAAGACATATCTTGGTTGATGGATGTAAGAGAACCACATCTATCAACATCAATAACAAATTCCCAAGAAGAATTTGTTGACTTCCACTCCCCACAAACACAGTAGAGATCAAGCATCTGCCCAGTAGAGAATAATGGTTCATCATCAACAATAGTACTTATAATACTACTTATCAACATCAAACAATGGTTCAGCTTATAATACTTATAATATTAGGATGGTGAAATTTATAATATATCAAAAAGTTATGATAGCAAAATGCGCTTGAACCTAATCTAAGCTTCTGCTCATACTACTAATCTCTAAATTATTCAATCTATTTCATTCACATGGACAAACCGTGAAAAGGAGGATTTGAAGCTGCGTCTTCTCTATCTTCGTTTTAAAGCATGTGCCCAGTAGAGAATAATGGTTCATCATCAACAATAGTACTTATAATACTACTTATCAACATCAAAACAATGGTTCAGCTTATAATACTTATAATAGTAGGTTGTGAAATTTATAATATACCAAAAAGGTATGACGACAAATGCTCTACCTAATCCAAGCTTACGCTCATACGCCTAATCTCTTAATATCAATTTCTAATCGATTCAATCTATTTGATTAACATAGAGAATACATGAAAAGGAGGAGTAATTACCTTTAATTATAAATCTGAGAAAATAGTTTCAGATCTTAGAGATCGTTCTATGTGAAGCTCGTCTTCTTCCTAGGCTTATTAATCTTCTCTATCTTTAGAAAATGACGAATTTGTGGTCGGAGAAGCTGATTCCGACGACGGCGACGGAGAAGATGATTTCAGATTTCGAGATCGGTTGTCTCCTTCTCCTTCTCCTTCTCCAGCTTCTTCGTGTTCTGTATCGGCAAAATAAGAAAAGAAGAAACCTAATTAAATGAGGGTAATAAGGTCTTTTTACAGAGGAAGGAGGTGTAGTTTTGTGAATATTTTTAATTAGGTGTAAAGTTGTGAAGGAAGAGAGCAAATGGTGTAGTCTTGTGAATTTCTCTAAATTTAAAAACATGTTAAACTTTGCACGTACGTGCGAGTCTTCATTTAGTCTTATCTATTAATTGGAAAACATTTTTGCAAAGATTTGTTAAAAAATTCTAATTACAATGTAATGCCACTGTATTTTTTTAACATATTTTATGTTTTTGATTGTTTTTACAAATTACAATTTTAAGCCTATTACAAAGGCCCAAAAGAATTCAAATTTTAATCTTTACTAACTTTAAATTCGAAAAATATTCTACAAAAATAAATAAAGGAAATAAACAAAAACCGATTTAAAATTTCAACATTCATATAAGACAAAATTTGAAAACAATAATATTCGTGAATTATCTTTGATAACAAAGGATTTAAATTTCAACATGAAAATAGATTTTCATTCAATTTTAATCTAAATTGTTTATTGAACTATATTTAATATAAAATTCAAAACTATACTTATGTATATTTTAATATTATAAATATAATTAAGTTATGTCTTATCAATTATTTATGTTATTTTTTGACCCATTGAAAATTTTAATTATACATAAATCGAATTCAATTTAATCTCATAACAATTATCATTCGTTTCAAATTCGCTTTCTGATTCTTGTAATGACCCATAAGAAAAATTAAAATATGTATTTGCTATTCTTTTCTCTGTTTATGTCTTAATTATCTATATATAAATTTAAAAATAAAGCAAGTTTAGATTGTTGAAGATATTATTCTTTGAATAATTCAATTTTTTTTATTTCGATATGAAAACTATTATCAAATTTTAATTTATTTGCTAAACTTTTAATCGATTTTCATGTTGAAATTTAAATCTTTTGTTATCAAAGATAATTCGCGAATATTATTGTTTTCAAATTTTGTCTTATACGAATGTTGAAATTTTAAATCGGTTTTTTATTTTCTTCATTTATTTTTGTAGAATATTTTTCGAATTTAAAATTAGTGAAGATTAAAATTTGAATTCTTTTAGGCCTTTGTAGTTGTTTTAAAATTGTAATTTTCAAAAACAATCAAAAACATAGAATATGCTAAAAAATGTAGTGGTATTACATTTTAATTATAATTTATTTAAGGGTTCTTTGCAAAAATGATTTTCAATCCCTTATATTATAAAACACAAGTCACATGGCCAATTAAATTCTGCCATGTGGCTTGTGCTTCAATATTGGTTTTTAAAAAATAAGTTAAACAAATAATTTAGGTGAAAGAATAAAAAAGAAAAAAAAAGAAAAAATCAAAACAATTAATAAATCCCTAAATTTTCTCATAAAAAACTAGACACTATTCCATGATTTTCGAAACTTATATATCATCTTATAAGTTAATAAAACAATCAATGATTTTTTTTACAAATTATATTGTCAGGCGTAACCCGAATAAAAATCCTAGTTAATAGATAAAGATTAATTATTAATTAACAATATGAGAGGTCCTTAAGTAAGGAAGGAAAAGATGATGAAAAATGAGACAAAATCATACTTTTAACCACTCCCCCCATCATAACATTCTTCCGCATTCCCTCAATTTAAATCATTCTATATAGAAGAATTCACAAAGGAGACAATGATTCTTTAAACATCATTTCATTAGATTATCTTCTTTGACAATTTTACAAGTTTCTTTCAAATTAATTATCTAATCTCTCGCCTTCAATGATTAAACACAATCCAAAAACTTCTCAATAAAAAATTCTTAGTCGTTCTTAATCTCTAGCTCTCATTATAATAACATACCCAAGACCCTTAAACATTAAATTTTCTTTTTCTCTGATGTGGTGATCTTTTTCTTAAGACCTACCACTCTTATTTATACACAAATAGGTCGAACACCAAAATATATTTTTTTTCTTTTATTAAAAAGAAATTTACTATTTACTTTTCCTATTTATTTTTCCTAACCGAAAAGTAAAACCTTTGTGATTTTTCAATCTTGTTAACGTGCATTTTCTCTATCTTTTTGTTTGCTCCTTCTTTTCATTTTGTAAAATCTTTTTCCAATTTTCGTCCTCAAATGTATCAATATGTTCAGTTGCATCACTTTGTTGGTTTGTCCATAAAATGGAAAGAATATCGGTTTGTCAAATATGTGCTTTACATTTTTCATACGTATGTAAAGATTTGCTATTTTCTGTATTATGAAATTTTTGGTTTGAAAATACCAGTGTTCTAAAATACGGCCTATACGGCCGTATATACATTGTATATACGCTATACGGTGGGAGACTGTACTGTTTTTATGCTATACAGTTAAAAATGCGTTTTTGATCTATACGGCCGATTATACGGCGTTTATATGGACTATACGGTAACTATATAGACGTATATACGGTGTCTATACGGTTTAGGTAGAAAAAACATTTTCTAATCCAATTAATGTATTATAAATTTTGTAATTTTTATATAAATATATTCAAAATTAAAATCAAAACACTATTTATGAAATTATTTAGTTAATTAAAATTGAATTACATATATAATATAACATTATAATTTGTATATTTATTATATTTATAGATATATATATCCACCGTATATACGACCGTATATACGTCCAGACGCTATACGGTGGTCGACCGCCTGACTAGCGTATAGCGTATTTTAGAACACCGTTCAAAATACACATTTTTCATGTTTTAGACCATTACTCTTATTAGAGCGGCCATGAAAGTGACACGAATAATACGTAGCGTCATTTATTAAGAGCTAAATATTCATTTCCAAGGTGATATGGAAGCATATGATCCACGAGTAACAATGTACCATAAATAGGTATATGAAAATTTTACAAATATTCTGCGGTGTTATAACGCCACATTCATAGTGATATACTAAAAGAATGTGATTCTTTATATGCTTCTTTCTGGTGATAAGTAACGCCATTTGTTCTTCGTATATCGTTCATATATATATTCTTTGTACACATGTCAACTCTACTTACGTGTCCACCGTTTCAAACCATAAAAACTAGGGTGAATCACAAAACTACACAATTTGAATTACATTTCACAAAACTACACCATTTCAAAAATACTTCACAAAACTACACCTAAACACTCAAAATTAAATCCAAATAAATCCTACCCACACAATCCTACCCCCTTAATACTATACCCTAAACACTAATTAACGAACCCAAATGAAAAAAATTTCATTTTGGTAATATTTAAAAGGGTAAATCAATCTTTTAAAATTTTGAAAGGGTGTAAATTTGTGAAAATATTGAATTAGGTGTAGTTTTGTGAAGAGAGGGTTGAAAAGGTGTAGTTTTGTGAATTTCTCTAAAACCTATGTTTTTGTTTTTATACAATATCCTGAAACATTTTACACATTTCAAAAACATAAATAATATTTAATTAGATGAGTTCATAAAATTACACTATCTTATCATTTCCTTCGCTACCTAATTCAATATTTTTCTATATTTACATCATTTCAAAAATTTTAATGGTTGATTGCCATTTAAAAATTACTAATATTAAAATATATTCATTTGAATTCGCTAACTAGTGTTTAAGGTATATTTTTAAATGGATAGGATTGTGTGAGTAAAGTTATTTTGGATTTAATTTTGAGTGTTTATGTGTAGTTTGGTGAATTGACTTTGAAATGATATAGTTTTGTGAAATACAATTCAAAAGGTGTAGTTTTATATACAACTGGTCCAAAAATATGTGTAATAGTTTTTGGTTACGTAAAAAATATTTAATTATTTTTCATAAAACCAAATTGGTCTCATGAATTGTTTTTTAAGGTCGGGGGATGTATTAAAATTTAGATTTAAAGTGATTTAATTTCTAATGAGATTTTTGGTTATTTGGGTGAATTGTTATAGTGATTTGTTATTGAAATTCTCTGCAATCTCACATAAACCCATAAATTTGTGTTTGTATTTTTCACTAAGAAATCCAAAGAGATTTCCTGAAATCAAGAGAAATTCACTGTTTAATTTTTTTTCCAACAACAATGGATTTAATGACTGGTTTTCAAATCAATGATTCAATAACAAAATAACAATGAATTTTAAATGACCTTTTAAATTTCTTGTTTGAATAACCCTTGATTTATAATCTTCGTACAACTAACTCAAAATCATTGTTTGAATACACCACCCTAAAGATATTATTTTTTTATGCCTAAACCTAAGAGAGATCAACTTAGTGATATAAATTTTAAATTTGGACCTATATAAGTTAGAAGTTATAGGACCGCCCCACAAAGCAAGACGGGAAGTCATAAATTAGGGCATCCAAATATTTTAGAAGCATATTTTAGTCAAACAAATTAACCTTTATATAAAGTATTACTGGATATACAACATTATAAGATTCATTTTTGCTAGATTTTTCTTATTTTTTGTGAGATTGAAATGAAAATATGGTTTAGAATAAAAATTGTAGCTTAGTAAGATCAATTTTTTCATGGATTTAGTTTCCATTTTTGATTATGTCATCTTATTAAACTTTATTGATTTTTCTTACAAATTGCAAGTAGTTTAGAGAGTTTACTAAAATAAATACTGTAAACAATATTTTTTAAAAGTATATCTTTTTAGTTTTACATTTGTATAGAATTAAACAATTAAATTATTATGAAAATAATTTTAAAAGGATGCATTTTTGTAAAATAAAATTATAAAAATGTATATTTACAATTGTTTAATTACTTTTTGGTTGGTCATCGTTCTTTCTTTCTCTATGTCTTTGTCTTTTTCATAGCTACTTGTTTAGAGGTAGAAGACGATATTAAGATACAAGACAGTAACACGACATGAACATTCATAAGCGTACATGAATGTTCACACTACTTTATGAATATTCACAGTAGCGTTAAAATACTTTATAAGAATCTAAGCGTTCTTCTTTTGTGTTTGTGTTATTTTTCAATTTGTGTTACTTTTTAATTTCATTTCATGTTTAAACATTTGTTGATGCTTTTTATTTTTCTTTTATATTGGATTTGACCCATAATTACTCAAAGTTTTTCATGGGTTTCGTAGAATGTTACATTTAACGCTATGAACGTTCACGTCATGGCATGAATAAACACAACTTGTTATGAATATTCACATATGTCAACTTGATTACCATGAATGTTCATTCAGAGTCATGAATATTCACATATATAAATGAATGTTCATGTACCCTCATGAATATAATCAGTGGATTAGAGTTCGATTTCAAATGAAAGACGTTATGAAATCAAACTCGATATTCTGAAAGATGTTCCAAAACAAGAATGTAGTTAACATGACAAACATCCTAATTATCCAAGAATAACAGAAACATGTCAAACATTCCAAAAAAACGTTACATAACCCAAAAGTACTAAAACAAAAAGTTGTTTCTTCAATTCTTCACATCTTTATTCTTCACATGTTCCCTCACTTGTTTCAATGATTTCAGCACATCACCCAACTTTGCATTATCATCATCTTTTCATGTTTAATGAGGAAAATCACAAACCGAAAATCATCCAAAATCACCACCGAAATTCAACAACAGTCACAAAATCACCACCGGAAAATCACCGCCTACAATAACTACCGGAAAATCACCCAAATCCACCCAATTAAACCCAAAAACCCTAAAAACACACAAAATCATAAATTAAAAAATGCCCAAATAAAGTTTTTGATTCAATTCAAAGGAAAAAACTCACAATGTGATGAGAAATCAACGGAAAAAAGTGCGTAGAAGAAGCAACTCGTTTTCACTGAATCTGAACTTTCAAAAAAAATCTGCAACATAGAATGAAGAAGAAGAACATCAAATATATTAACATGGGTTTAAGGAAGACAAATGATAAAGATGAGAAGTCATGACTTAACCAAAAATGATACAAAAACACGAATAAAACCCAAAATCACCGGATAAAATCACCCAAAATCGAATAAACACCAAATCTATAAAACCAAAAAAACTTTCAAAATCAAAGGATAAAACTCAAAATCACCGAAAATAAACCAATAAACCACAACCAAATCACTTTATCGGACGCCGGAAAGTGAAGAAAATGGAGGAGAAGAATGGTGACAATGGGAAATGCGACAATGGGAAAAAAATAAAAGAGAAATTTAGGTTTTTTATTAGATTTTCCTCTTTCACGATATAAATCAAAATCAACCAACCCAAAAAATGGTAAATCAAACCAACCAAAAAGAAACCAACCAAAACCAAACCAATTATTTTTGGTCCATAAAACATGGGTATTTTTGTATTTTGAAATAATAAAATCACCTTTTTGCAAATGGATTAAAAAATCACCTAATTACCAAATATTACTCTAAAATGTACCTATTATACTAAATTACTCTAATCTATATTAGTATTGCCATTAATCAATAGGGGTTAAAAATATACATTAAGTCAATAAGAGCATGATTATCGAATGCTTAGGATTAAAATTAAACAAACTTAAATGAATAATGCTAAGTATCGAAGCTTGTATAAGGAGTTTTCCTTCTCTTAAGCAGCGGACACGTGTCGGCTTGATGGAAAAACATGGTTTATTTTTTTTTCTCATTTTTTTTTCTTTTGTCGCGCTAATAAAAAAACGGAGAGGTTGGCGATGGTGATTCAACCTCTTCATTCCGGCGAGAATCCGGCTGAAATCGGAGATGTAAAGGCAATAGGAGTCGGGCTCCTTCAATATTCAAGGTATATGAACCGGTATTTTGAGATTATTCCAACATGCATAGTCTTTAGAGTTTGGGTATTTTCGATTTGGGGGTTTTATGATTCGATTGCATAGAGACGTAGTTTTATCGATTTAATATTTGTTAAAGGGTGAATCGGCTCCGTTATGACTGTTGTTTAGTTTAATAAAGGGTGAATCACTTCTTAATGATATTGATTTCTTCTTTCATGAAGCAAGGTTGTAGTTGCCACACCATGGAAGCATGAAACCGACATGGTCTCTACTTTGGACCTCTTCCTTTGGCATACTTTCAGATCACGTAACTGTGTTATATAGTGTCTCTTCTTTCATTTATTGACCCATGGTTTCATAATGAACACCCTCCTCTGTTTTGTTTTACTTTCTATTCATATTTTCAGGCACTACCAAATGCCTCTCAAATACCTCTCCTCTTGTTAATGTTTATGCAATGTTTGAACACATGTAAAGATTGTGTGTGTTTGTGTGTGTCATTGTTTGGTTTTGGCTTGTATGTAGTTTGTATCCGATGTTGGATTTTGGAGAGATTAGTGTATAGATCCGAGTTGGTTAGGCTCGGATCTTGAGTGTATAGAAGCGAAGCAAGGTTGCTTGGTTCTTGAGTGTATGTAGAGAGTATTTGAGATTAGAAAGAGAGAGAGTATGTGAGAGAAAGTGTATTTTAGTATATTGAAAGAGGAACCACCTCCTTGAAGGTTTTACAAGAGTTTATCACACTTATATAAAGAAAAGATACAACAAGAGAAGTCTCCAACGGCTAGAATTCAAATTTGAATTCTCTAACGGCTCTTTAGTCTTGCGATGTAGTCGACTACATGACTCAACTACATTAGTCGACTACACGCCTCAACTATATTTTCCCTCTCTTGATTCCATTGGTCCATAGCTCTAACGGCTCTTTAGTCTTGCGATGTAGTCGACTACATGACTCAACTATATTAGCCGACTACACGCCTCAACTACACTTTTCCCTTCTTTGATGTATCTTGATCTAATGCCTTTGTAGGTTATCATTAGTCTTAATATCCGAGTCAATGTCAGCATTGTAACTTGTTTTGGTTTTGTATCTGTGACACTTGTATCCATGACACTTTTTCAATGATATCAATGAATTGAAACTAAAGATCTCGCCAATATCATATTAAGATTACAAAATATGTAGTTTGTTTCCGTTTGGACTTATCAATTTCCTATTTTAAATGTTTATTTGTATTGTGTATTTTTATTTTCTAAAAATGAATAAATTTACAAATATGTTTGTTTCTAATATTTAATTTTAATTTTTTTAATATTAAATTTTATTTTTAGGAACTCCTAACTAAGCAACACCAATAATCATCAAAAAAAAACTAAGGAACAATAGTTTCTTAGACAAAAAATTAATTAAAAATAAAAAAAAAAAATTAACTAAGCACTTATACTAGGATGACCAATAATGATGCTCTAACATCTTCATTGTAAATAATACTCCGGTTATATTAGTATATTTATTTATTATATTATGTTATACAATAAAATCTTTATAAATTAATAATGTCGCATAATATTCATACACTAAAAAGTTATTAGTTTATATTGATTATTAATTTATAGGAGACAAATTATACTAAAATTCAAATTTGGGATCGAAATTTTTTATTATTTAGAGAGACATTGACAAATCGAGATGATTCTTGTTATATAAAGGTTAAGAAGTCTTTGATATATTTTTATATTATTATTATCTTCGATGATAACTTTCAAACTATCACAATTACTTATTACATATCTTTCTTATTTTACATTGACAACACAAGTTCGAAATGTAAGGAATCAACCATGATTTGTTTGATTTATTCATTTAGTAATGCTAGAAGCTCAAGGACACAATGTTACCAACATACTCGACGTGTTTTACAAAATTATAGATCTCAACTCTAATGCAAGCAACAAGATTACATGTCAAAGAGGTAATAGGAGACGTAAATATAACACAAACAATATAAGTTTCATACTATATGTATTTCAGATTGGTTACGATGCAAAATATTATTTTGATAGTCTAAACCTATTTTCAGGGTATTAATTAAGTTAATTTCGTAGTATATCACAACCCTTACCAAAAGTTTTAAGGCTCGACTGGTTTAAATGCAACAGCTCCCGTTTAGTTAACTTAACCCTAGAAAAAATAACAAATTTCTTCTAAGAGCATCATCAAACTAGAAACTTTTAAAGATTTTTAGCCAAAAATATTAACTAAAAATGAAAAAATAAGAAAGAGAGTGCGAAAACATTTAGTTGTTTCTTATTTAAAATATTTTTCAAATAGTGTAAGAAACCTTTTCAAATTTGCGTCTATTATCTATTGATTTAGATTTTTTTTTTAAAATATTAAAGTTTAGTTATAAACAAATTTATATTAAAATATTAATATAAACTAGAGAAATTCCTTAAAAACCATCAAAATAAGATTTTATTTTGAAAATATCATTAAAAAGTTTTTTATAACAAAAATACCATTAAAATGGTTTTTATAACAAAAATATCATCAAATAGTAGTAGTTTACAAAAATACCACAAATACAAAAAACGAGTTTTAACACTTTTAGATTTTAATTTTTTTCATTTAGGTTCGTTGTGGTGTTTAGGATATAATTTTGACGGGGTAGGGTATAGTTTTTTGAAAGTTTGGGTATAATTTTGAAAATTTAAAATTTGTGGTATTTATCAGAATTTTTTTTTTAATGATATTTGTAAAACTTTTGAAAATCTGTGTTTTAAACACTTTTTAGCGGTATTCATAAGAAATGCCCATATCCCTTATATTATAAACCACAAGTCACATGGCCAATCAAATTCTGTCATGTGGCTTGTGCTTTAATATTCCTTTTTAGAAAATAATATAAAAAATAAATTAGGGGAGAAAATAAAAAGAAATTAAAAACAAAAAAATGAAAGCAATTAAAAAAAACCCTAAATATTCTCCACCAAAACTACCCACTACTCCCATATTTTCGTTTATTTATCATTTACGTTTTTAGTTTATTTCAATAATAAAGTACATTTTTTCTGAAACAAAAAAAAGAACAAATTTACTGTTATAACTCACTATACAAACAAAAATCAATAATATGGTTTAATCCAACTCTAAATATTTTAACTAAAAATTTAGTTTATTGGGTGATAAGAAAACATAATTTAAATTAGACAAATACATGATGCATATTTTTTATAGAGTAATTTAGTGTAATAGGTACATTTTAATTTAATATTTGGTAATTAGGTGATTTTTTTAATTCATTTGCAAAAAGGTGATTTTTATATGTAAAAATACAAATCTACCCTTTTTTGGTCGACAAAAAAAAACTGGTTTGGTTTTTTGGGTTGGTTTATTTTTATTTGTTTGCCATTAATCTTCTCCTCCGACGACGGCTAATAGAATCGCCATTGTTTGGCTTAATTCTCTCCTTCGATAATAGGTGATTTCCGGCGACAACAAACAAGTCCCATATTCTTCACTTTCCAGCGACAACAAACAAGATGATTTTTTTCGATTTTATCGGTTTTTTTTTTGGTGATTTTGAGTTTGGTTTCTGAGATTGGGTGATTTTGATCTTCTTCTTTTTCTTTTTCTATGAGTTTATGTTGGAGATTGTTGTTTTTGTTTCTGATTTTGGTTTTTATTGGTGTTTTTCTGATCTTCTTCCGTGAGTTTTATTGTTGGTTTTGTTTCTGATTTCGGATTTTGAGTTTGGTTTTTATTGGGTGTTTTTTCCTGTGAATTGAATCAAAAACTCGAATTGAATCAAAAACTCGAATTGGGTTTTGTTAGTGTAAGCATGTTTCACATGTAATTTTTGCATTATAAACATGACTCTCGTTTGCCCTTTTGTTTTCTTTCATCGATGTAGTGCATTTGTTGCTTAATTTCACAACTTATAATAAGATTTTAGTGCAGATGAAAAGTATAATGGATCTTAACTAAGAAGAAGATGAATATTCATGAAAATTTGTGAATATTCATGTACGCTTATGAACATTCATAAACTTATACAGACAATGATTAACAATCATATACGCTTATGAAGAGACATGTACGTTTATAAACTTGTGTGAACACTCATGTGTGAACATGATTGTTCATGAAATTATGTGAACGTTCATGTACGCTTATCATTATTCATGAAATTGTGTGAACACTCATAAATTTGTGTGAACACTCATGTGCGTACATGATTGTTCATGAAATTATGTGAACGTTCATGTACGCTTATGATTATTCATGAAATTACAGAGAAGCCGATGAACATTCACGTACACTACATATCATCTTCTACCCCTTAACTCGCATATTAACACAAATACGTTTAAATGATTAGAAAAAAGATAATGGGTGAGATTTAGGAAACAAGAAAATGCTCATTGGTATGTTGAAAAAATAATTCAAAAAAGAAGATATTTTAGCATGAAAATAGGATAATTATCTTATTCGAAAATGGTAAATATTCTATAATTCAAAAATTTGGCTAATAAAAAAATATCAAATCGATTGCTAAACCAATTAAGGGTATAAGAGGAATAAATATATTATGAATCAAAAAAATCACCTAAATGCTAATTTCATAAACTAATCACCCTATTTCCAAATTAAAAGTTAAAAATATACCTCATTACCCAATTTAATTTAGTGTAATAGGTACATTTTAATTTAATATTTGGTAATTAGGTGATTTTTTTAATTCATTTGCAAAAAGATGATTTTTATATGTAAAAATACAAAGCTACCCTTTTTTGGTCGACAAAAAAAAAACTGGTTTGGTTTTTTGGGTTGGTTTATTTTTATTTGGTGCAATAAAAACCTAATTTTTTATTGTTTGCCATTAATCTTCTCCTCCTCCGACGGCTAATAGAATCGCCATTGTTTGGCTTAGTTCTCTCCTTCGATAATAGGTGATTTCCGGCGACAACAAACAAGCCCCATATTCTTCACTTTCCAGCGACAACAAACAAGATGATTTTTTTAGATTTTATCTGTTTTTTTTTGGTGATTTTGAGTTTGGTTTCTCAGATTGGGTGATTTTGATCTTCTTCTTTTTCTTTTTCTCTGAGTTTATGTTGGAGATTGTTGTTTTTGTTTCTGATTTTGGTTTTTATTGGTGTTTTTCTGATCTTCTTCCGTGAGTTTTATTGTTGGTTTTGTTTCGGATTTTGAGTTTGGTTTTTATTGGGTGTTTTTTCCTGTGAATTGAATCAAAAACTCGAATTGAATCAAAAACTCGAATTGGATTTTGTTAGTGTATGCATGTTTCACATGTAATTTTTGCATTATAAACATGACTCTCGTTTGCCCTTTTGCTTTCTTTCATCGATGTAGTGCATTTGTTGCTTAATTTCACAACTTATAATAAGATTTTAGTGCAGATGAAAAGTATAATGGATCTTAACGAAGAAGAAGATGAATATTCATGAAAATTTGTGAATATTCATGTACGCTTATGAACATTCATAAACTTATACAGACAATGATGAACAATCATATACGCTTATGAAGAGACATGTACGCTTATAAACTTGTGTGAACATGATTGTTCATGAAATTATGTGAACGTTCATGTACGCTTATCATTATTCATGAAATTGTGTGAACACTCATAAATTTGTGTGAACACTCATGTGCGCACATGATTGTTCATGAAATTATGTGAACGTTCATGTACGCTTATGATTATTCATGAAATTACAGAGAAGCCGATGAACATTCACGTACACTACATATCATCTTCTACCCCTTAACTTGCATATTAACACAAATACGTTTAAATGATTAGAAAAAAGATAATGGGTGAGATTTAGGAAACAAGAAAATGCTCGTTGGTATGTTGAAAAAATAATTCAAAAAAGAAGATATTTTAGCATGAAAATAGGATAATTATCTTATTCGAAAATGGTAAATATTCTATAATTCAAAAATTTGGCTAATAAAAAAATATCAAACCGGTTGCTAAACCAATTAAGGGTATAAGAGGAATAAATATATTATGAATCAAAAAAATCACCTAAATGCTAATTTCATAAACTAATCACCATATTTCCAAATTAAAAGTTAAAAATATACCTCATTACCCAATTTTTTCTTTTTTATATGTATTTCACAACCATTTTTTTTGCCGAAACATCATGAAGCCTAAAACAAAAAAAAGCGAGCAAAATCCAAAGAGTACGTGCATTTAATCAAAACAAAATGAAAGTTCATGCATAGGTCACGTTATAAATTAGGTAACCTCTTTTTTGGTGAATTAAAATAGGTAATTTCTTAAAACAAAATGGAATTTTTGATTTTAGGAAACAAAAATCATTGATTGTTTTTAAACTTATATGTACAAAATTAAAAATATTTAATCATATAATTGTTTTATATTAAAATATAATAATTTGTCAAGGATAAATTTTCAAATGACTCTTCCCGATAACTTTTCTCATGACTTTAGTAAATAAAATCACGTAAAATAATGATGGTGAAAGTGATACCATAATTTTAGGAAACTTCGATAACAATTATTATTTGATGAATTTTTTTGTTAGAAAAAACTGAAAAAAAAATTATGAGCAAACCACTTGGCATAATTCTATTGGCCAGGTGACTAAGGGATAAGTTTACAAGGAATTTAGACAAAAATAACTATGCCCGTGCGGACTGAATACTAATAACTAGGGGTGGGCAAAATTATCGAACCGAATGGTTTTTTACCAAACCGATCTGAAATACGTAATTTTATTCGGGAACGGTTCTCTAAATAACTCAATCGAATACATTTTTATATTAATTGGTTTTCGGTTCGGTTTGGTAAATTAACCGAAACTCAAACGGGTAATTGGTTTCCCGAATTAAAAATTCAATACAACAAATGTTTTGTCCTTTTAGTTTATACTTATTATATTATTAGAATGATAATGGTTCTTTATTCTTAATATTTATATCTAAGTTAACCAAAATATATTATAATATATTTATATACTAGAATTTGCACCCGTGCTACGCACATGATATAATTTGTTGAATGTAAATTGCATTATTTTATTTTTAAATGTGAATAAAATATCATTTTAAACATTGATGTTGAAAATAAATTTCGGTAAAAAAGGTTCATATTAACATTTTAAGTAAAAGTTTAGATTTAATGTTGAAAATTATGCAATTGTTTTGGAAAATAGAAAAATTTGGATCTAACAGAAAAAAATTCATAATAAAATTTACAGAAAAATAACCTTATGACGCATGTATGAAGCATAAAAGACAGTGAGAAACATAAATATTTTTACACACAAAAAACCAGAGAATTAGGAGATGAAAAAGGTACCTTGCTCTTTGAAACTAACAATTGGTGATGATGATAATAGTGTGAATGAGAATTTATATATGAAAGATAAAAATGGATGAGAGAAGTTTATGAGATGAAAATGTAGAAGTTATTAAAATTCATGGATAAAATCCCTAGAAAAATGGTTAGTGGGCTGATATTAATTATTTTTTTGTTAAGTTAATCGTGACATTTTTTACTTTGAAACTTTTTTCACACAAATTAAATTGATTAAAAATTAAAATTAAAAGCACAAGCCACTTGGCAAAATTTGATTGGCCAGATGACTTGTGCTTTATAATATAAAGGATATTATTACAATTTGATGTGTTGGATTTTATAATTTGTAGGTCTTACTTGTTTTTGCAAGTTTAGTCTAGGTGGAAATTATTAATTTTAAAACATGAATATCATAACCGAATATATTGGAAAAAATCAAAATAAAGTAATTTGAATTTGATAACTATTACTAAAAATGAACCAATTCGTTTCTTTTTTTTTCTCATTCGGACTTATTTTTCTAATTTTAAATTTCCCGAAAAACGAATTTTCCAAACTGAACTCGAACCGTTTAAGATTCTTTTCCCATTTGGATCTATATTTCTAATTTCAAATTTCCCGAAACCCGAATTTTCCGAACCGAACCGTTTAACCGAACGCCCACCCCTACTAGTAACTATAATAAGAACCTAAATTTGAAGGTTCTGATTTGATCGTTCTCTAAGAAAGCGCCGCCAAGTCCAATTCCTTTCTTTAATGGGCACTTTGATTTTCCGGTGATCTTAAGAGAGTCTCTTCTTCTTCGCATAAAATGAATTTTATTAAACGCTTCTCCCTGAAAAAGCTGTCCGTCGCCGAGTCGTACACACGGCGTTTCTGCGGAATAGCGTCGCCACTAGACCGAGACGGAGTAAAGGACGAAGGAGACTGGTCCTACTCTACCGAATGGTGGGACCCGCACGAAGGAGGAGGACACACGGTTTCAAGATCTACCTCCGTCAAAGGAAACGGCGTCGTTTCTGTCGTAGCAAACCCTTGTTCTCTCCCCGTAAGTATCTCTGATTTTCTTCTTAATTTGGAATTGAATTTGTAGAAAAGGGATAGCTAATTAATTATAATGTAGAGTAGAGATTCATGGCCTGAAACTGAGAGATGGCTTGAGAGAAGGTATATGGAGATTATGATGATGATAAGTGATGGAGAGAATTATAATATTAAGAAGAAGAAGAATGAGAGGTTTAAGATACTTGGCTATCAATGGAGATCTCTTCGTTTCAACGAAGATACTCGACAAAGCACTGTCAAAGTCATGGCTGCTTGTAGTGAATCAGAAGAACATTGCTCTGTTTTCTACATGCAACAGCCACACTGTCTTGCGGTTCCATGTGAATTTTTAACCCTTTCTTTGTCATTTTGTATATATATATATGCTATCCTGTCTTGCTTTTAGAGCTTAGGAGCTCTCTCTCTCTCTGTTACTTAAGCTGCGATTACATTGCTTAAGGTTTAGGGAAATGATAAATTGAACATGAATTGTTCGAATGAAAACTCGATGAAGTAATGTGGCAAGTACCCTTTGTTATTTGGTATGATTGTTTGCTACCTCTTTCACGTTATTGTTATCCGTGAAAGAATCAAATGATGAAAGAAATGGCTAGTTTCAGGGCTTACTTTTTAGTATGAACAGCTTGTTTGTTTATTATGTATTGTATTTGTGTTTTTCCTCTGATTAGTTATGTGGCAAATAGGGATTAGTTATTAGGTATTATTGCTGTTAATATCTTGTTTAAGTGTCTGCTACTTCTTCGGTTAAAAGGGTCACACTATTGTTATCCGTGAAACGAATGAAATGAAGAACTTGTTAGTATAAGAGCTTGTTTCAGGGCTTATTTTGTTAGTATAAGAGCTTGTTTTATTGTGTATTTTCTTTGTGTTAGTCCTCTGTTTTTCCTATTATACAAGTGTTTATTGTTAACATTGATTCCGATGTTGTTCTATTTAGGCTATAAAGTTACTGTTTTCTTCTTAGTTAACCAAACTCTTTCTTGTTTTCTGTGGCAGATCTGAAGAGCATGGTTTCGGTTGGATTGACTTCTCTTGCTGCTTCTAAATATGATATGACGAGTGCGGCTATTGGCAAGAAACCAATGCGTGTATTATGCATTGGTCACGGTGGAGGAAGTTTACCTTTGTTTTTAGCTAACCACATTCTTGGTAGGAAACTTTCATTGTGTTTACATCATTTTCTAGAACTTTGATATCTAATTTTTTAGTTTATTGATTTGAATGGTTTTTGATATTCTGTCTAATAGGTGCTGTTATTGACATTGTTGAGATAGACCCACTTGTTATTTCAGAGTCGGTTCGAGCAATGGGCTTCCCTGCATTCTCTGTCATGACATCAACAGCGGGGAAACGTGCTTTACCAACTCCAAATGTTATCGACCAAGTGATGTGGCGAGGCATCCACGAGAGACTCTTCCTCTACGAATCAGATGCCGAGGAATTCATTCTTAGGAAACAAAATACCGTTTACGACATGATTTTTATGGATGCTTATGATGGAGCAGACATATTTCCACATAACCTGTGGAACCCAGATTCCGTGTTTATGAAAGCTCTGAGCGAAAGACTTCACCATGAGCATGGAACTCTTGTGGTGAACCTTCACTCTGATGCAGACGAAGGTGTAACGACGGGGAAGTATGTTAGGAAAGTCGGAAGAGCTTATAGAAAGGGTTTAATAGAGAATGAGAAGAACGGGCTTGTCTTTGCTTGTGAAGTTCCGTGGTTATGTAACGTATCTCTTGTCGCGAAGAGAGGGATGATGTTAGAGGGAAGGCATAAAGACGCAACCATTAACAATCTCATCAAGACTTCGCTAGAAGTTGACCATATCTTGAATCTTCCTTTCTCTTGCTTGGACTATCTTAAATCTGGCCTTGCTGTCATTTAAAGTTGTTCTTTCAGGTACGTTTCTTTAAAAATGTTTTTTGCGCGTAGTAAAAAAGAAATAGAGCAAAAGGAAAGCATAGTCATAATTGTGGTTTATTTGATGTTAAAGACACATTTGTTTTGGACTTGAGGGTTGCAATAGAATCTTGTTGTGATTCCATAGAATCAGACAAGAGTTGTCTCGTGCATCGTGTCTAGCTCGTACACGATAAAGCCGTGACAATCCAAATAGAAGCTCATGGCCTACTTCTTCTTTCATGTTAACTACATAGCATGTAACTTTATCCTTGTAATGCTCTCCGATTGATACAGGGACTCTAAACGTCTCCTTTGCGACAATATCCTCCTCTCTTACCCTAACGGATGGATCTTTTTTCAGCGTCTCAAGTTCCAGCTTCTCCACTAAACCTTTCGAAACAATGTTGTTTCTGCCAAGGAGGACCAATTTGCAGAGTTTCGTTTGATAAGGCAATCGGTTTGGAAAACGAAACTCGGTTTACAATCAAAGAAGTGTGTTATTGTATTACTAATACTACAAATGATGATTTTTGATGTTCGTCTTCTTCTCGCGCTACTAGGAAGGCAGAAACTTCAATAGGAGTTGTGTTTCTTGTATGCCAATCTCCATCGAGGGAATTCAGTAGAAGCATTGTGTTTTTGTTGGATTGTTGTTATTAGGGTCTGCTCCATCTCTTCGAACCGTTTTTTGATGTTTTCTGCAATAGTAATGATTTGTTTCTTATTGCTTTTGTCTTTGGCCATTGTTGTGGATTGTTAAGGTTTGATATTATGATTTGTGACAGAGAAACTTCGAACCTTGGCAATTTTCTGAAACATGAAAGTTATACTAAGGGGTTGATTGGCAGTGGTTTTTAAATCAGTTTCTGGTTTTAGTTTATGTAAAAACCACTTTTCACTCCGATCAAGATTTTGTAAAATTGCATTTCCTATTTTTTAGAAAAACTAGTTTTTCCAGTCTTTTACTCTTTCCTATGTAGAAACTAGAAATACTATTCTTTGGGTTTTAGACTTTATTTTGTTAGTCCTTTTTATATATATATATATATATATATATATATATATATTGTTACAACAAAGTTTTATATTTTTTTTGTCATTTTTTGTTTTCATTCAAAAAAGTTTTCGGATGGGTTATAAGCAGACCTTATGTACACACTATTACCACCACAAAAGACCATCTACAAAAAACAATATAAGAGGCTCACAATTCTAAAAACTAGTTAAAAATTCAACGACCAAAAAGCTAATGAGAGTGTATTTGATCTTCAGTTTCAAAAGAAGAAGTTAGCCAACTTGGATACCCCACTTGAACTTACGACTGGGCCATGTTCTTTTGAATAACACTTTTGGCTATAAGGGAAGCACCTTTATTAGCACATGTATTGATTCCTTTGCATTTCCAACTTGGCAACCTCTTAAAAGATCTTAAGATTTCAGACGTCGAGTACCTGAAAGAGGACCACGCCTTTGGTCTGTTGATCACGTTCACCAGATCTTTAGCTTCCAACTAAAAAATAACAAGATTAAATCTGTGACTAACCATGATGTCTAAAGCCCATAAGATACCTTTCAATTGAGCTTCTTGTAATGTATTCATCTCAAAGAAAGCTCTTTTGCTATGGAGCTTTGTTAGCCCTCTTGAATCTCTCACTACCCAAGACGCTCCCAACATTTTCTTTTCCTTGCACCAGGCCAATCTTATATTGCATTTCACCCACGGTTCAGGTGGTAAGCTCCATTTCTTCATTAGTTTTGACTTTTCCTTTAAAGCCACATCATGTTCTTTTTATTGACTTTTTGAACTTCAAACCATAAGTTTGCTTCTTCTTTAATCTTCCTTGTAGTTTCCAAAGAATCAAAAACAAAAACTTTTCCTTGGAAGATTAAACTGTTTATGTTCTTCCAAAGATACCATAATACCCAAGACCAAACTCTTCTAGTTTCTATTGAGAATTCTTTCTTATTTCCCATAGATAGCAAGTAGAAGAAAATGACATAGATAGAAGTACTATGAAAGCCTTGACTAGACATAGGAGGGAAGGAGAGAGCCCATATTTGTCTTGCTAAAGGAAAAGTAAAGAGGACATGGTTTATGGGCTCTCATCTAACCCACATGCTTGACATCTTTGATCAATTTTCATGCCACGAGAAGCTATAAGGTCAACCACCAGAATTGCTTGATTTATAGCTCTCCATAAGAAAGACTTGATTTTGGGTGATGTTTGAACTTCCAAATCAAATTCTTCAGCTCTAGAAGAGAAGGTCTCACCATTGCCACCTCAATTAAGGATTTCTTATATTAATCTGATTTTCCAACCAATACCCAGATTTGACAGTGTACTCTCCACTTTTATTATGTTGTCCTACCCAAAAATCCGTGATTGGTTCAGCTAAATCCAAGGAAAGAGAGATAACAAAGAGTAGTAAATCATCTAAGGGTCAAGCAGAAGGTTTGTTTGTGTCCAACAGCAGAGGCATATCAGAAAAGAAAGAGTTTCAACATGGTTTCAACAAGAACAAAGGACGTTCTAGAAGTAAGTCCAGGCCCAGACCAGGAAAGAAAGACAAAGGTTGCTTTGTCTGTGGGAAGGAAGGACATTGGAAGAGAGACTGTCCTGAAAGGAAAACTCAAGGAAATGTTAATATGGTGATGAAGCTTCCAGAGTCTATGGTGCTAGAACTGCCATAACATATGTGTGAAGGTTTAGAACCTATGACATTGTCTGCAGGCATTCAGGAATCAGAGGATGATTGGGTATTAGATTCAGGAAGCAGCTACCACATCACTCACAACAAGGATCTACTATTTGACCTAGAGGAGTTCAAAGGTGGTAAGGTGTTAATGGGAAACAACACTTTCAGTGAGAAAAAAGGAATAGGCAAAGTCAGAATCATCACTGATGAAGGCCTAAGTGTGATCCTCACAGGAGTTAGGTACATGCCAAAGATGGGCAGAAACCTAATCTCCTATGGTTATCTAGAAAAAGTAGGATGCAAATATGAAGGTGAAGATTTCAGAGTTATCTTTCTGCTCAAGAAGAATGGGAAGAAAGTTCTATCAAGGAAGTATGATGATGGACTATACTACTTGGAAGGTTCAGTGCCAAAAGGTGAAGTCAACACAGTGAGGTCTGCAGTTGACTCAGCAAGGAAGTGGCATTCAAGACTTGGCCATATGGGAAAGAAAAACATGGAAAGACTAATACATGATCAGTACATTTCAAAGATGGATGTAAAAAGCTTAGAATTCTGTGAAGAATGTGTGCTGGGAAAGTCTAAGAAACAGAGCTTTCATAAAGCAAAACACACATCTAAGGAAGTACTAGAGTACATTCATTCAGATCTATGGGGAGCACCAAGCATTACACCAAGTCTAGCTGGAAATCAATACTTCATCACTTTCATAGATAACTATTCAAGAAAGGTATGGATATATTTTCAAAAGACTAAGGATGAGGCTTTTGAGAAGTTCTCAGAATGGAAGATTCTAGTGGAAAATCAGACAAGAAAAAGGATCAAGACATTGAGAACAGATAATGGCCTTGAGTTCTGCAACAACAGATTTGATCAGCTGTGTAAAGATTCTGGAATTAGTAGACACAGAACATGCGTCTACACACCTCAACAGAATGGGGTCTCAGAAAGAATGAACAGAACAATCATGGAGAAGGTAAGGTGCATGCTAGCTGAAAGTGGAATGGAAGAACAATTTTGGGCTAAAGCAGCTTCCACTGCTGTTTATTTGATAAACAAATCACCTAGTTCAGCTATTGAGTTTAAAGTGCCAAAAGAGTTATGGTCAGGAAGTAAACCAAGCATCTCACATCTAAGGATATTTGGTTGTGCAGCTTATGTTCATGTTACGCAGTCTAAGATAAATCCAAGAGCAATGAAAGGCTACTTCATTGGTTATCCACAGGGAACAAAAGGTTTCAAAGTTTGGCTACCATAAGATCTCAAGTGTGTGATCAGTAGGAATGTTGTGTTACATGAAGAAGAGGTCTTCAAGGATACACAAGGGAAAACAACAGAAAAGGATTCTACTAAAGAATCGGAAACAGAGAAAACTAGAAAAGGTTACTTTCAACACAGAGTTAATCAGAGGTCCCTCAGAAAGTTCACAGAGTTCAGGTTAAGGTGGAGCTTTATCTGATTCAAGTGATTCAGGGTCACTAAATGAAGGTGGAACTTCATCAGTTTCAGAAACAGATCAGACATCAGAGGATGATATTCCAGAATTAGAATCAGATCAGACTCAAGAGGCTCAAGCAGATATTGAGGAGGCTGAGATAGACAGAGATGATGAGGTTTTGGAAGACTTGGACAACTATGTCCTAGCCAGAGACAGAGTCAGAAGGGAGAGGAAAATGCCATCAAAGTATGATGACTTTGATGTTGCAGCTTATGCACTGTCTGCTGCCAAAGACATAGAAACTGAAGAACCAAAAATTTATGCTCAGGGAATGATGAGCATAGACAAAGATGAGTAGACAGAAGCTTGCAAGGAGGAAATGGGTTCACTTAAGAAGAATCACACGTGGGATATAACTAAGAGACCTAAGAAGAAGAGGGTCATTGGTTGCAGATGGATTTTCAGAAGGAAACCTGGAATTCCAAATGTGGAGAGTTCTAGATACAAAGCTAGACTGGTTGCAAAGGGATACTCTCAAGTAGAAGGAATAGAGTATACATAAGTCTTTGCACCAGTAGTGAAGCATGTCTCTATAAGGTTAATGCTATCATTGGTGGTTAACTTTGACCTAGAACTGGACCAACTAGATGTTAAGACTGCATTTCTGCATGGAACACTAGAAGAAGAAATCTACATGGAACAGCCTGAGGGGTTTAAACATAAAGGAAAAGAAGGTGATGTATGTCTACTTCTAAAGTCACTGTATGGACTGAAACAGTCTCCAAGACAGTGGAACAAAAGGTTTGATAGTTTCATGAAAGAACATGGTTTCAAGCAAAGCAGAAGTGATGCGTGTGTTTACATCAAGGGAACTGAAGTCCAGAACATGATATACCTACTACTCTATGTGGATGATATGCTAATTGCATCTAAGGATCCTAAGAAGGTGACTACTCTCAAACAGAGTCTAAACCAAGAGTTTGAGATGAAAGATCTAGGCCCAGCAGCCAGAATCTTAGGAATGGACATCACAAGAGACATGGAAAAGGATATTTTGAGGCTGTCACAAGGGAAATACTTGGAAAAGGTTCTAAGGACTTTCAACATGTTAGACAGCAAACCAGTGGTTACACGATTTGGTCACCAGTTCAAGTTAAAGAGTTTAACTCAGGAGGAGTTAAAGGAGGAGTCTAAACATATGGTGAATATACCATATGCTAGTGCTGTTGGCAGTCTTATGTATGCAATGGTTGGTTCCAGACCAGACCTTGCACACTCAGTGGGGGTGGTTAGTAGGTTTATGGGGAAACCAAGAAGAGAGCATTGGAAGGCTGTTAAGTGGATTTTAAGATACATCAAGGGTTCAACAGATTGTGTTTTAACTTTTACAAAGAATTCAAGTTCAAATTTCATCATTGAAGGGTACAGTGATGGAGATTATGGCACAAATTTGGATAGAAGAAGATCAATCACAGGTTATGTGTGTCAGGTTAGTGGTAATACAATAAGTTTGAGATCAGGTTTACAACATGTTGTGGCCCTTATCTACTACAAAATCAGAATACATGGTACTAACAGAATCAGTTAAAGAAGCTATGTGGCTTAAGGGTATCTGTGAGGATCTAGGGTTCAAGCAAGGTGCAATCAAAGTTCATTGTGATGCTCAAAGTGCTATTGACCTATCTAAGCATGGAGGACATCATGAAAGGACCAAACATGTGGCTACTAAGTTCTACTTTATCACGGATCAAGTGGATGATGGTATGGTCACTATTGCTAAGAAACACACAAGCAAAAACCCTGCGGATATCTTCACTAAGAGTGTACCTGGAACCGTGCTTGAGAGGCATCTGGATGCCCTCAAGATCATGAACTGAAGCAGCATGTATGTTCTATGGGGTGTTCTTCTTTGTTCATTACCTCGCAGACACAAAAAGGAAAACACAAACACAAGGTTAGTATAATAAAGGTGTTTAGTGTTATAGAACAAAGGGTATTTCAGCAAGGTGGAGTTGGATATACCAGTTGAAGGTGGAGGAGGTTCACCGTCTTCTTCAAGTTCTTCTAAACAGGTTCCAAATCTTTCAGACCAGACATGCAAAGACAAAGCTAAACATGTTCAGTTTCAAACACAGTTTTTTCAGAAGAATCAGAAAGTTAGGGTTTGAGATCTTATCGGATCTATGACGAAACTGAAGGATCTTCTGTTTAAGAAACGAGAACAGATGGTTTGTTGTTCAGATCTGGATTTTGGAGCAGTTTTCTCTTGGACAGTTTTCTCGAGGTATTAGGGTTTTTATTTGGTCAGAGGTTGGTCAAAGAAAGTTCAAAGAGGATAGAAAAGAAGATTATGGGGTCAAGGAAGAGAAGAGAAGAGAAGTGAAAGAGGATGAAACTCCATTAACGACGAGAGGTGTCGAATAACGGAGGAGATGCACATAGAAACGACAGGATGTCGGAGGCGGATTTTAGGTTTAGCTCAAGACAAGGTGGAGTTTGTGAAGAGCTTATATATGTCTTGACCTAATCAGTATTGGGCTTTTGCAGTTAGGGCCAAATCCGTATTGGGCCTGAAATAGAAAGAAGCACAAGACCAAATAAGTATTGATAAATACTTATCAGAAGTTACATAGAAAGAAGAACGCGAAGAAACATAGAGAAAAAGAATTCACCGGGAAGAAGAGTAATTCGCCGGAGAGATTTCCAGAGAAGACGTTGTGGTTGTTCCTAGCTCGCCGTCTTCGTCGTCTCTTTAATTTTGTGTCGCTGTTACCTGTAAACAAGAGGTAAAAGATTAGCCTCGGGAATAAACCACGACCGGGGTTTTTCCGGCCAAAGTATAGTGCACCGCCGACGAAAGCCAGCCCCTGAGACGTAGCCATTCACGGTGCACTCAGGGTAACCAAATCTCAAGTGTCTCACAAAACCAATTCCGCAATTATCAAGTATCAAAGTCAAGATCAAAGACCTTGATTCATAATGTGGAGAGTTTTGTCTTGTCCAAGTTTTAGGGTTAGGTTAAATCTAGGCTTATCGGTGTTGGGCTAAAGACAAACAGGCCCATTAAGGAAAAGTGTTGGATTTTGGTTTGTTGTGGAACAAACCCAACAAGGAGATCATTAAAGGGATGCTTCTTCTACATCGCAACAGAATCAAGGTAAAAGAAAAGAAAAGGGTAAAATCAGAGTTACAGAGAACAGTCAAGAAATCCAAGTCTATCAAGAGAGAGATTAAGAAGAATATGTGTCACGATTAAGTGTGTGGTCTTCATTGTCGTCTTCTCGGTGTATTGGGGATTGGGTCTTGACGGTAAAGCTCTGGGTGAGCTCGTATCTCCGCGGCATCTGCTCGTGCAAGGGCATTTATCTCAAGCAATTGGTTCAGCATCTGATTGTGCCGGTATTGGAGGTAGTTGCGTGCACAAGACCAAGTCATTGGATTAGAGTAGGTATTGTGTATTACAGAATCTTGTATACATAAACTCTAAAGGAAGCAAACGGTATAGTGAATGCTTGAGAGTTTGGATCTCTCCCCTAAGACGTAGCCATTGGTGAACTCAGGGTAAAAAATCTTGGTGTGTCTTTTACTTACTTGCAACACAAACAATCCATAAACTTAGAACCCTAAAGACTCTAAAGAACAGAATTGTTATAGCCAAGATTCCTAACAAGTGGTATCAGAGCCAGGTCAAGAGGAGCAGGGTGTGGCTACAGGTGAGTGGCTCAAGGCTGCTCAAGTTTTCGTGGTATCTTGGTCTAAAGATAAGGGTAGTCAGGTTCCAGTTTCAGTGTGAAGAAAATCTGAATCATGGAGCCTACTCTTGGCAAGTTTGAAGTGGTCAAGTTTGATGGGAAAAGAGACTTTAGTCTGTGGAAATTCAAGATGCAAGGATAGCTTGAAATTCAGGGATTGGCTTCAGTTCTTAGTGAGGAGACATAAGAGTGTGAAGAACCACCCAAGCAAGAAGAAGGATCTAAGCCTAAGAAAGAACTTACGAGGGTAGCTAAAGATCTAAGGGCAAGAAACCTAATCAGCACATGCCTAAGTGATGTTATCCTACGAAAAGTCATGAATGAAATCACAACTTTGGGCTTGTGGAGGGCACTTGAAAGGGATTACCAGACTAAGTCTCTGCCAAAGAGGATATATCTTAAGCAAAGCTTTGCTAGCTATAAGATGGAAGAAGACAAGTCCATAGAGGAGAACCTAGATACTTTTCTGAAACTAATAGCAGACCTGGCCAGTCTAAAGATTGAGATATCAGAAGAAGATCAAGCAATACAGATTCTATCTGGACTAACTCCTACTTATGAGCATCTGGTACATACTCTCAAGTATGGCTCAGGGAAGGATACACTCACAACTAACGATGTTGTGAGCTCAACATATGTTAAAGAGGTGGAACTTGGACAGAAAGGGTTATTACACAAGTCAAAAGCTAAGAATGAGGGTCTGTTTGTTGCTCGAGGCAGAACAGAAAAGAAGCCAATGAAGCATGACAAATCAAGGTCAAAGAGCAAGGACATAAGGTCTCAGTCTAGAGGAAGACCTCAAGTAAAGACAAGGGAATGTTGGGTATGTGGAAAGGAAGGACATTTCAAGAGAGAATGTCCGGAAAGAAAAGATGGTAAGCCATCAAATGCTGCAAACATGGCTCAGGAAAAAGAGTTTCCCATGGTACTAACAGTCAGTGTCCAAGACACGAGGGATGAATGGATCCTTGACTTTGGGTGTACTTCCCACATAACACCAGACAGAGAGTCATTGTTTGACTACAAGGACACAGAAGGATCCAAAGTGCTCATGGGAAACAACACTCATAGTGAAGTACGAGGCATTGGCAAGGTTAAGCTCATCACAGAAGATAACAACATTGTGATACTAACAAATGTCAGATACATGCCAACTATGGGAAGAAATCTGATTTCATATGGTCAGCTAGAGAAAAAGTGGCCTGGAATATGAAGGTGAAGATTTTGTGGTGACCTTCTACTAGAAGATGCCAGGAGGAGTTAGAGGAACAAAAGTTCTGTCTGGAAAACTGAAGGATGGGTTGTATCACTTCCAAGGAAAGTTAGTCAGTGGTGAAGCTGATATGAGCAGAGCTGAAGTAAACCTAGCCAACAGAATGTCACTCAAGGCTAGGGCACATGAGTTTAAAGAACATGGAACTTCTGGTAAAGAGAGGGTACTTGGATGCTAAAGAAGTCCACACTCTAGAGTTCTGTGAAAACTGTGTCTTAGGAAAAGCACACAAGCAGCCATTTCCAACAGCCAAACATACAACCAAAGAAGTCCTAGGATATGCCCACAGTGACTTATGGGGTTCAACTACTAATGAGGAGAGTCTATCAGGATGCAAATACTTTCTAACCATGATTGATGATTACTCGAGAAAGGTTTGGATCAGGTTCTTAAAGAGCAAAGATGAAGTATTTGAGGTATTTGCATAATGGAAAAAGATGGTGGAGTTACAATCTGGGAAGAAGATCAAATGTCTCAGAACAGACAATGGTATAGAATTCTGCAACAATCAGATGGACAAGATCTGCAAGGAATCTGGTATAAGAAGGCACAAGACGTGCACTTATACCCCTCAGCAAAATGGCGTGGCTGAAAGGATAAACATGAAAATAGCAGATAAGATAAGGTGTATGTTGGTTGAATCTGGGTTGGAGAAGAAATTTTGGGCAGAAGCTGTTGCCACTGCTGTGTACTTAATCAACAGAACACCAACAGTTGCCTTAGAGTTCAAAATTCCAGAGGAGCTGTGGTCAGGTTCTAAGGTTGGATACGGTCACTTGAAAAGATTTGGATGCACATCTTATGTGCACACAGTACAAGACAAGATGAGTCCTAGAGCTACGAAGGGGATATTCTTAGGATATCCACATGGCACTAAGGGATACATAGTGTGGTTACCAGAACAGGGCAAGGCAACCATAAGCAGAAATGTCATCTTTGATGAGGAAACTCTGTACTTCTCAAAGAAAATGGGAAAGGCCCCAAAAGAGAAGAAGGTTAAAAAAGTATATTTTAGTCCAATACTGGTTCAGGGAGAAGAGTCATCAAGTGCTAAAACAGAGGAACAAAATGAGGTAGAACAGGAAGGTGGAGCTCTGTCTGAAATTGTTGAGACAACAGAGTCATCATCAGAATCAGATTCAGACCAGGACCAAGGGGATCAGAATCTAGATGACCATGTGCTAGCAAGGGACAAGAAATGAAGGACAATCAGACCACCCTCCAAGTTTGAGAATGCTAACTATGTGGCATATGCTCTAACTAGTGCAGCCTTGATTGAACTAGTAGAACCAAAGACATTGGCAGAGGCCAAGTCAAGAAAAGACTGGGATAAGTGGAATTCTGCAATCATGGAGGAAATGAATTCACTTAAGAAGAACCACACATTGGATTATGCAGATAAGCCAACAAACCAAAGGTGTGTTGGATGCAAATGGATATTCACGTATAAGGAAGGAATTCCAGGAGTAGAAGCTCCAAGGCATAAGGCAAGGTTGGTGGCAAAGGGTTTTACACAGATTGAAGGGGTAGACTACAATGAGATTTTCTCACCTGTGGTAAAGCATGTTTCCATCAGAATTATGCTATCAGCTGTAGCTAATTATGATTTGGAACTTGAGCAGGTAGATGTTAAGAAAGCGTTCTTACATGGTGAGTTAGAAGAGGTGATCTACATGGACCAACCTGAAGGGTTCATAGAGAAAGGAAAGGAGAACAAAGTGTGTCTACTAAGGAAATCTCTGTATGGGTTAAAACAGTCACCAAGGCAATGGAATCATAAGTTTGATGAGTTCATGAAGATTCAGAAATTTATCAGAAGTAAGAATGATCTGTGTGTCTACATGATGGGTTCAGGGATTGAGGATGGTATCTACCTACTTTTATATGTTGATGACATGCTAGTGGCATCAAGGGACAAGAAGAAGATACATATTCTAAAGGAGAGGCTTAAGGAGAGGTTTGAGATGAAAGACTTTGGTCCAACTACAAGGATTTTGGGCATGGACATTTCCAGAGATAGGAAGAAAGGTATTCTGAAACTATCTCAGTCAAGGTATCTCATGAAGGTCCTTAAGGTATTTGGAATGGATGAGTGCACATCCGTGGTAACTCATACAAACTCTCAGTTCAAGCTAAGGGGTCTAACATAAGAAGAACTGATTACAGAGTCAAGGAAAATGAGTTATATTCCCTATGACAGCGCAGTTGGAAGCTTGATGTATGCTATGATAGGTTCAAGACCTGATCTAGCTTATGCTATCTGCCTGGTAAGCAGGTTTATGTCTAAACCAGGAAGGGAACATTGGAAGGTTGTGAAGTGGGTACTAAGGTATCTAAAGGGAGCAGCTGATCTCAGTCTCACATTTACCAAGTCAGAGGAGTTCAGAATTGAAGGGTTTTGTGACTCAGACTATGCAGCTGACCGTGATAAGTGCAGATCTATTACAGGCTATGTTTTCCAAGCTGGGGGAAACACAATAAGCTGGAGAGCTTCACTGCAAGGGGTAGTAGCACTATCAACTACAGAGGCTTAATACATGGCTTTATCAGAAGCATGTAAGGAAGGTATGTGGCTAACTAAGTTTTGCAAGGAGCTAGGTTTATTCTCAGGGAGGTTCAAGATACACTGTGATTCACATAGTGCTATTGGGTTAGCTAAGAATCCAGTTCACCATGAACGGACAAAACATATAGCTAACAAGGTTCATTTTATCAGAGATGAGATTATAGCAGGTGCAGTGGAAGTTGTCAAGATTCACACTACACTAAATCCTGCTGATATGCTAACAAAATCAATACCTGGTAACGCGTTCGACAAGTGCCTCGTAACGCTCAAGGTTCTCTCCTGATTTGGTCCAGCAAAACTCCGAGATGCTTCTGTCGTTTGGGTTCATCTCGCAGAGTATAAACAAAGGGACAAAAGTTAGACTTTGGTCAAGGAAACGACAAAGAAAAGGTATTAGCTTGCATGGTATGTTTAATGGAAGTTAATGGTTCTTTACAGGGAGTTAAGTATGCCTAAAAGATAGATGTCTTAAGGAACTTACTCGGCACAGAGAGGCAGCTGGTTATACTCATCGAACTCTCGATTAGCTAAGACATGCAGAAACCAGAGATGAAGAACAAAGGTCAGTTAAGGGTATTTCGTTCACATATGTTGGTAAAGACAGTGAGAAGAAATAGGATGAGTATGGTCATAAAGAAACTTACTCATCGGAGGTTTTGAAGCTGGGACGACACGGCGGGTCAATCCCGGTATCGTCTGGGAAACATCAGGAGGTCTGTGCGGAGGAGAAAATCTGTTTGCCATGAAAGGCGATTCTGTGAAGAAGGGAGAAGAGGAAAGGTTTAACCCTAATGGAACACTAAAAACAAGACGGCGACAAAGGTGGAGATTTGTGGAGAGTTTTGTCTTGTCCAAGTTTTAGGGTTAGGTTAAATCTGGGCTTATCGGTATTGGGCTAAAGACAAACAGGCCCATTAAGGAAAATTGTTGGACTTTGGTTTGTTGTGGAACAAACCCAACAAGGAGGTCATTAAAGGGAGGCTTCTTCTACATCGCAACAGAATCAAGGTAAAAGAAAAGAAAAGGGGAAAATCAGAGTTACAAAGAACAATCAAGAAATCCAAGTCTATCAAGAGAGAGATTAAGAAGAAGCTGTGTCACGGTTAAGTGTGTGGTCTTCATCGTCGTCTTCTCGGTGTATTGGGGATTGGGTCTTGATGGTAAAGCTCTGGGTGAGCTCGTATCTTCGCGGCGTTTGCTCGTGCAAGGGCATCTATCTCAAGCAATTGGTTCAACATCTGATTGTGCCGGTATTGGAGGTAGTTGCGTGCACAAGACCAAGTCATTGGATTAGAGTAGGTATTTTGTATTACAGAATCTTGTATACATAAACTATAAAGGAAGCAAACGGTATAGTGAATGCTTGAGAGTTTGGATATCTCCCCTGAGACGTAGCCATTGGTGAACTCAGGGTAAACAATCTTGGTGTGTCTTTTACTTACTTGCAACACAAACAACCCATAAACTTAGAACCCTAAAGACTCTAAAGAACAGAGTTGTTATAGCCAAGATTCCTAACACATAAGATCAAAACGTAACAAAGTTAATGGTTGTATACAAAAACTCAGAGAAGGATAATGGTTTTGTAATATCACCATAGTGTGCCTTACAACTATCTCGGGAAACTCCGATCCTCGAATGTTCTGTCTTCTGTACATCCGTATCGGACATCTGCAGAGAGTTTGAAAGATTTTCTTGAAACATCTGACAAAGCTGTACTTCTTTTTCGATTTTTGCGGGTGGACGAGTGCACTTCTGTCTGAGTTCAAGAACAATGTAACTGGATATAAACTTTGGCAAGGTGAGCTAATTTACTTTTGTTTCCTATGAATCTGCATTTGAAGGGATATCCTTGATCTTACTAATCATTTATGCTCGCTTTTATAATTTGATTTCTAAATAGTTTTATTGATCTCATAATATATTATGGCATAATATCTTTAGTATTGGAAAGTGTGAATGTTTGACTGACCTCTTACACATTCGTATCACACATTTGGAGAAAACTTCTCCAAAATGGTAGAGGCTGACCAATTGCTAAAAGTAAGAAGAAAAAATTAACCAGAAGGTGGATGGTAGATTCTCATTTCATGTTTAGACCATTTGAAAATGTTAATTGTTTGTGTATTGCCTCCATAATTTGTAAATTTCCCGTGCCTTAGTAACAGATCATGCAAAATGGAAATTGATGTGTAGACTCCAGAGTGGATATGGTAGAGTTCCTTGGATTGAGGATTTTAGCTATGTCAATGATACTGCTGCTTTGCAGGAGAATGACAGAGTGAATCGGGATTCGGACAGGTTTGTAACGATGAACAGTTCGAGCAATTCAGTTCATTCCTCTCGGAAGTGATTGCCACTTCAAAAGACTTTTCTCTGCCTTCTGAGAGGCAAAAATTTGGTCTGATCACAGAAGCATCACTGGCTTCATCTTATAATATTGGAGCATCTAGTTCGCGGGCAGCAGTCCTTCAGTTGGCAGGATGTTCACATTGTTCAAAGATTCTCAAAGTTGGGGATGACATTCAGTGACTCTTAAGGATGAACAATCCGATCGTCACAGAGGTATGGTTCTTTTTATGCCCATATCTTTTAGTAAAAAGATCTCTATGTTGTTTGAGATGATGCAATTTGAAATTATAGTTGGATCTTTGTTCTTTTATTAATTTTGTTAAACCAAGATTATCGGCAACTTTTAAATAAGTTTTAACGTGTAGGGCCCATAAAAAAATAAGATTTCAGTTCTTTTATCCCTTTTCGAAACCGGTTCTTCCCTTATACGCGGATCCACTGACACGTGGCGGTCCGCGATTGGTCAGTTTTTAATTTTTTTTCTTTTAAACAAAAAATAAAAATAAAAAATAATATAATATAATTATCTAAAAGATCGTGTCCAAGAATCTTTGCATTGATTATGCTCTTAGTTACTCCAGTTCTCACATGTATTACTAAGCTTGCATAGTTGTGACCATTTATTATATCCAATCAATCAACCCTTACATACATCAATCATTTTGTTTTTTATGTCATGTCACATTTCTTTTTCTAACTTACATCATTAAAAGAGTGACTTCACAAACAATGAAATAACTAGATGATTTTCAAATATAACTTTAAATATTTTATTTTAAAATATGACAATATATTATAAGTTATTTTGTCAAATAATATATTATAAGTATATAGTTTAAAATTCTTTAATTGTAACTGAAGTATTTAATATAATCAAATTTATACAATCAAATTTAGAAAGTTTAAAATGTAATTTACATAATTTTATTAAATTAAAATTACTCCAATATGTGGTAAAAAATCAACCAAATTACCCGAAATCGAACCAAAAATACAAAATCAAACATAAGCCAACTTTTTTAATTTTTCGAGTGTATTCTAAGATCACATCCATTGAGGGTATCTAGTTTAGCCAAAAATCCCAAATCGAACGCAATCTATTTTTTTGTTTTTCCCGACAGATCCTATGAATACCTCCATTGGGATATGAGTGTCTAGTTTACAATGAAAATAAATCAAAACTATTAAAAACTAATATTTTATAGGAATAAACTAATAATTGATTCTTTATTAAAAACCCCTTACAAAATTTTTTAGTAAAAATTTCGTGATTTTATTTAAATTAATTGTTTTTATAAATGTTTTTTTGCTACACATAAATTTTTACAACTTTGAATGTGATTTGACATAGCAGTTTTGTTAAAAAACTTACTTCGCAAATAATATAGATAATGTGTTCACTATATATATTAAATATATACTAATGAAGATATGAATCTTTGTTCATTTAATCGTGAACCATTCTTGTCTCTCAAAACCAAATATTTCAATATTTTTTGATACCCAAAACTATAAATCCATTTCACTTCGACATTTTTATTTGTATTAATTCAAATTAAAATTATTCAAAATCTATATATATTATTATTTTTGGAGTACTAATTTGAACATATCCAAATAAATAATAAATTATAATAATTGGTCTAATCAACTTACAGATTATATTAAAATTTTGCTATACGAAATATATATTAAAAATATTAAATAGTAATTAAAAATATATCATTTCAACAATATTAATTGATCATATTGTGTTTAAACAATAAAAATAAAATAATATTCAAAATTTCTAAATTAAATATATAACATCATTTAGAAAACATAAACTCGTTGTGAATCACGGGCTAATTCCTAGTTATGATATTAATTTAACAAATACTTCATAATTAAATTTGAGTTCCAACATAAATTCTATACTAGATTTTCTTTATCTTCAAGTAAAAAATGGTTTCGGAACCAACGACGTGTTGACTCAGTCGGTTAAGCGGAGTCGTTGGTGATATTGTGTTCCTGAGTTCGAACCGCGTTGGGAGCGATGATTTACGCCATTAACTAGATTTTGACCCGAGCCAAGCGCGGGAGATAACTATTTTTTTAATGTTGTAAAATGCTATTTTTGTGTAGCGGTTTGTTAAATAGAATCGCACAATTGATTTCATTAATATTGTAAAAATTAAGAAAAAATATATTATTTTAAAATTAAAAAAACATATTGTAATAAAGACACATGAAACAATTAAGATCGAAAAAGATAACATCAGAAGATGTTTTCATTTGTCTTAAGAAAACATAATTCACAACATGACGACCGTCTCAAAAGTACGGTGAATAGTCAACGGTCAATGTGTCGTGCAAATTTTTCGATCCACGAACTTTGTAAAACGAAGTTTTCAAGTAATATAGTTTAACAGTACAAGGCAGAATAAATGGAAGATGTTGAATCAGTAGATTGACATTGCGAAGTTTTAAAACTTATATCTTGCATCCTAACAAAACTTCACAAAAATCCGAATAAGTCAAATTTTTTTTTTGTCAACCTTGTTAAACTTCATCCATTTCAAAAGTTAACTAACAATGGGAATTATAAATTCTCGTAAACACTCATAATTTTAAAAACTTTATAATGAAAATTTGTAACCTCTAGAAAACGCAAATGAGAAGAAAATTGTACATCATTCAAACGATGAATCTCTATACACTAAAGATAATAGGATAAATTGGCTCAATACCATTTATTGGAGAAAAATTGGTTGAAATGACAAAATAAATTATTAATTTGCAAAAAAAACAAGAGAGAGTAATAATTTTTTTAATACCACTACTACCCTCAATCTTCAACAGCGGCTTGTGCAGATTTCATCTCATATATTTCATGTTTTCGTCAAATAAAAGATACAAAATCTAAAAAAATACGGCTATAGATCCTAACTTATCAACTATGCTAAAATAACAAATATGAAAAGTATATATTTGCTGAATTTGTCAAATAACAATCTTTAGCTCTTTCTATGTTATATATCGACAAGAAGTAAGAAGAAGAACCTAATAGTTCTTTAGCTCATTTAATGATATATGTTTCTATTTTCTTTATATCAGATTGCTATTTGTAATAAAACCATGAATTATGTTGCATTACTATTTTCATATTTTTTTGTTTAAATTATGCATTTGGTACAAAACATGATCAACTAATTTGAAAACAACATTTAAAATAGTCGATCAACCTGATATAATAGACATAAACCAATATGCAGAATAGACGAATATTCAAATATATTGAATGAGCAATCTTCAACTACATTTAGACATCTACTTTTATGAAAAATATACTAGGTCGACTATAAGATGAAAAATAGACAACTACATTTAGACATCTACCTTTAGTAATATTTCATCTGTTAGTAATACACTCATCACTTATGTTTCATTACTATTTTCATATTTTATCATTTAAATTACGTATTTGGTCCACATACATGGTGAACTAATCTGAAAAAATGTATAGTAGACGAATATTTAGATATAGTATACATCTACTTTTATGCAAAGTAGACGAATATTTCGAAATATTGAATGAACAATCTTCAGATATATTTAGACATCTACTTTATGAAAAATAGACAAATATTCATATAAATTTAGACATATATCTTATGAAGAATAGACGAAAATTCGGATATATTGAAATAGACTTATATTATCAATAAATAAATAAAATTATACCAAACCCTAAATCCTAAAACATATACCATAAACCCAAAACTCAAACCCCTTATCCTTATTACCTACACCCTATTAACTATATCCGAAGCCCTAAATCATATAATATAAACCTCTATACCCACAAATAATGGTCTTTAATAAAGACAAATAGACGTATACTATATACATTTAGTCTTAAACCAAAATATATTACTATTTTAAATTATTGCTATTTTAAAATATTGCCACACAGAAAACTTTGTACTTAACAAAACAGAGATTTACGAGATCTATAGAAGAAAACTATGCAAAGAGATTTAACGAAACAAATTTATGAACAAAAAATAATCTTGAAACTTAAATCGAAAAAAACTTGAAACTTAAATCTATGAAACTTGAAACATGAAACAAATCTATGAAACAAAAATACCATTGAAACTTAAATATATGAAACAAATCTATGAACAAAATAAAATCTTAAAACTTAAATCAAAAACTTTGGATTATAAGTTTAATATCTAATGCATATTTCGGTGTCCGAAAATTCCGCCGACGAACACAACAAGTACTTACCGAGTTTGCCGTTTTTTGAAAGCAACATCGGAAGCCATCTCGCTGATTGTCTTCTCCGGCGAGATTGGTTTCCGCGATGTTCTAGATTTCTCTTTCTTCCTCTTCGTGGTTCTGTAATTTTTGTTCTCTGATTATTTCAGAATTAGTTTGTCAACTAAATAAAGTTTTAAATTTTTTAAAAAATAGTTGCAAAGAAAAGTAATACGCCGTGTGTCAGAGAAAAATCAATAAGATATATTTTGCCAGAATAAAATTTGAGAAGTGTATTTTTGATTTTTGAAGGCAAAGTATTAAGTTTTCAAATAAGGATATAATAATCTTTATACACCATTGAAACAGTACTTAAATATCTACCTAATTAGACTAACACTTATGTATACTGACCCCAATTACTCAATATAATAATATATCATAAAGAATTTTGTAGTTTAAAAACAAATAAAAAATCTTTACCTATCGAAGTATCCATGATAAAAAAGGTCTTTTGACCTACTCAAATTCAGCAGATATTATACGGTCAATATCTTCTACTTTAATATATTTAGGGATTTTTATATTTAATAATATCTTTATCGATTGAAAAATAGTGTATATAATTGAATAGTGTATAAAATAAAAAAAATATAAATAAAGTCTTTATAAAGTATAATGCATGTGAAAAACTAAAATATCGAAAGCACAAGATTTAGCTATACAACAACTCAATATCTAATTTAAAGTCGAACAAAAATATTTTTGAATGTTTCATCAATCACCACCCAAACTCATACCACATCTATTACATTTTATCAAAATTATACTAATATTGGGTGGTTTTCCACATGTTTTATATTTTTATCAAAAATTAACATAAAATGTTTAATCTAATTTTTTTATGGGCTACGAGTTAGCTTATGTTACACCAACATATGTAATTAAATAGGTTTTGATATGTGGGTTAATTGTTGTTTATTTTTTAGAATCATTCTAGTGATGACACGTGTTATATTTTCTTGTTTAACTCAAGTAATGTTTCTCAATTAATATATATAAGATAAGATAGGATATGATAAGATTGATATTATCAAAGACTGGTCGCGGGTCTAGGGGATTATAGGCTTCGCCAAGAATATTTAATAAAAAAAAGAAATTGGTTTCGGATATAAAAAAAGATAAGATGCTTGAATCTCTGTCGTGATAATGGTTATATCGTTTGGTCAATATCTCTATCTCATAGCCCGTTCTGATATATTCTATATTTATATATGTCACGTGGGAAGCATGCGGATAAGGTTTCAAAATTTCATCTTTGGCACAAATTTGTAATTTTGCAGGACCACGAAAATTAATAAATAATTAAATAGCAAATGATCATTTTTTATTTTTTTTAACAAGGCTGCGTGTTGCTTTAACAAAAGCGTCTTTTAGCGATACATATAACGAGTCGTTAACCTCTCGGCGCATTTTAGCTAAAGACATTTCTTTCATGTGGTTCTTCTCTCCAGAAGAAGAAGAAGAAGACAACGGTTTTTTTTTCTCCACTGATCCTTTCCCGTCTCCTTAGAAGCTTCTTCGATTCCGTAAGTTTCTATGGTAACTTCCTCGAACGATCATTACTTTCGGGTTAATCTGTCGCTAAATCTGGCTTTGAATCGAGAAGGCTTATGCTGAATCGGAGACGAAGATCGGTTTTAATTAGTGACAATTTCTGATTTCGAGGTTCAATTTCAGTTACTTTTGTAAACGATTTTCTTAATTTTTGATTTTTGAGGTTCCGATTTTGTTAATTTTGATTGTATAAAGAAGCATAGTGGATGGTGATGATGATGATGATGATGCGTACAGTCTCTCTACCATTGCCACAAGATCTGAATGTTCATAAGATCCATCAAGAATCTGGATTTCATTACGTATTAACTCTTTGATTTTATCATCTTACAATGTTATCTGGTCATTGCTGTGTTTGAATTTTCTCTATTTTTGACGCAGAGCGTCGCTGGTAGAAATCGATTGTATCTGACAAGAACAGGTCTTTCATCATGCGCCATGGTATCATCTTTTGTTCATAAGCATAATGGTTTTGGTTATGTTAGTGTTGTTATGAACTTTAAGACTTTGTTATGTGAGTATACTTTGTATCTATGCTATGCATGTGGTTTGCTTGCATTGTATCCAAGTTATAATTATGAACTTAGATTCTATTTTGTGATGAATTCATTTACCTTTATTTTATGTTAGTAATTCTTGTATTTTATGCTTGTTTTGTAGTTAAGTTTGCGTGTACGTGTCTGATAAATTATGTATAGCTCGTGTGAAGGTTCTTAGCGTTGTTTGTTGCTGTTTGTCTCCCTCTCTTGAACATAGATTCATGTTTTAAGTGAAGTGTATAGATTTTTTTGTTAGTATAAAACCTTTAAGTGGGATTTTGTTGATCGTTTGTTTCTTTTCCTGTTGTCTTAGAGACAAGACGTCTGGAGTCTTCAAGTTCTGGAGAGCTTGGGTGGTTCGATATCCTCCAGGTGTAATGGATTTGTTTGCCGAGCATTCTTTCCTAGGAGTGGAAATGAAGGTCCCATTCTTAAATCAAGTGCAGTGATATTCAAAAGGTTATATGCTAGAAATATTATTCACTTAATAGTATAAACCGGAGTGAGGTGTGCTTGAATGAAAACAGTTACAAACATATCACTTGTTTGGAATTAGGATATGCATTCCAAGTTTGTTATGTCTTCAATTTTTATTTATGGAAGCCATTACAGCTGAAATTTCCGGCACTGATGTCAGGGCATATGATGCTTTACGTGGAAATCCTCATCTAATGAAACTAATCCCAGCAGTTGGGATTCTCGCATTTGCTACATGGGGTCTTAGACCCCTTCTGGGAGTTTCCAGAAGTACCCTGTTCGAGGTGAGGTGTCACTCTCTCTTGTATATTCCTTTGTTTTCTGTTCATGGTGTACTAGCTACTTTATATAAAGTGGCTGTAATTTTTATTACAGAAGGGTCATGATGCAAATCGGCAGAGAAGCAGCCCACAGTACATTGTTGTGTCTTATCTTCAGCCTTTGCTGCTTTGGAGTGGAGCAATTCTTTTATGCAGGTTTACAATATTTGTGTGTTGTTAACTTATTAAGTGTAATATGTTTCTCTGAAACCAACATGGAATTTTCTTTCAGAACATTGGATCCAATTGTATTGCCTTCAAGTTCCGGCCAGGTCGTTAAACAACGCCTTCTTAGCTTTGCTCGGTCTATTTCAACGGTGTTGGCATTTGCTTGTTGTTTATCAAGGTGAGCAAAAGTTTCTGTACACTGTTAGTTTAGGAACTGTGATACATTGAGGTTGACTATTGAAATGCTTGCTTAAGAATACAAGTCTTCAAAAAGCATTAGTGACCTTTCTGCAAGCTCAGCATTTAGCTTCTTTCAATCAGTTGATATAGTGCATGCTATACTACATCAGTCTTTGTGTATCTGTCATTACGTAGCTTTGGGTTGTAATATTTCAGTTGCTGAGCATGTTATACAATGTGTTTTCTGCAGCTTACTTCAGCAGGTACAGAAATTTTTCATGGAGACTAATAATCCTGCTGATACCAGAAATGTACGTCTCCCTATCCTTAAATCGGGTTTGCGCTCATTTTTCTTAGTTTTGATTGTGTATGATATATATTGGTTATACAACATCTGTGGTTGGCTCATGGCTGGTCGTTTCAACTGTAGTGCTGCTGAGTTTTCCTTATTATTCACCTCTTAGTTGAAATTAAGTATGTTTCTTCCATTAATGAAGTTAAATTGAGCATTTCTTCCAAACTCCGACATAGATGTATGAATACTCTGTAGACTAATGCACAAGTTGTACTTGAGACTAGACGATGATATCCTTGTAGGATTCCCCAGCTAAGGTGGTTTATTGTGAAATATGTTTATTGTTGTGCCAGATGGGTTTCAGTTTTGCTGGAAAAGCTGTTTACACTGCTGCCTGGGTAGCTGCTGCTTCATTGTTCATGGAGCTGTTGGGTTTCTCTACCCAAAAGTGGCTAACGGCTGGAGGTCTTGGGACAGTACTGCTCACTCTTGCTGGTCGTGAGGTGCGATCCTCTCTCTGTCGGAAAAAGCATACTAAAAACCTTTTACTTAGGGTCTATAAAATAACATATTGTATATTGTGGATTTTGCAGATACTTACAAACTTTCTTTCAAGCATTATGATTCACGCTACTCGACCCTTTGTTCTGAATGAGTGGATCCAGACTAAGATAGGAGGCTATGAAGTTTCTGGCACAGTAGAGGTTCGTCTATTAACTTTTCAGCTTAACTTTATTACCGCAGAATACATTGGGAAATTAGAATACAGTATATTTTCTGTTAACTTGTTGATTTATCTTCAAACATTGTTATGCTAACTTGACATATGAAGTTTGTTCCATAGAGATTTGAGTTTGCTTCTTCTTGTTTCAGGAAGTCGGTTGGTGGTCACCTACAATTATCAGAGGTGATGACCGTGAGGCAGTTCATATTCCTAACCACCAGTTCAGTGTAAACATCGTGAGGAATCTCACTCAAAAGACGCATTGGCGCATCAAAACACATCTCGCCATCAGTCATCTTGATGTTAGCAAAATCAATGTGAGAAAAAATAATCTTGTTTCGTACCTTTTTAAAGTCTGTGGGGACTTGTTCAAAGTGACATGCTATTGTAACTTTTACAGATTATTGTTGCGGATATGCGCAAGGTGTTGTCTAAAAATCCTCAAATCGAGCAGCAAAAAATACACAGAAGGGTCTTTTTAGAGGATATAGATCCAGAGAACCAAGCACTTAGGGTAAGAAGAAGAAGCTTCCTATCAACATCTGTTATGTTTAATTTCATATTTTAATATCTCTATCTGATATTGTTGCAGATCTTAATATCTTGTTTTGTAAAGACTTCACGCTTTGAAGAATACCTTGGTGTTAAGGTATGTAAAAGCTCGCTAAATCATCACCGTAGTGTAACGCTTTGGTTGTTAATTTAAGTTTTGTAGTATTTTCAAGAATTTTGTTAGTGGTCTATGTAAAACATTGAGAGTGTATGCTATTTTGTTTGAAGAAATTTGATTTAGTGCTATATATAAGAATTGCCGTAATTTATTTCACTCGGGATGTAGTTTCGTGTTCATACCACACATCCATATACACATGTCTAGTTTCTGATAAATTAATCTTGGCATGTTTATTTTTGTCCCTTTCTTGAGACATTTGTTTGTGCGTACTTGTGTCTGTTTTTGAGCATATGTTCGTGTGTGGCATGTGTTTATGTGTTGAATCTTATGGCATATGTGGTGAGCTTGTTTTATTGACATATTGTATGTATGTTTGAACAGGAAGCAGTACTATTGGATCTTCTTAGAGTTATTAGGCATCATGGGGCACGCCTAGCAACTCCAATCAGAACAGTTCAGAGAATGCGTAACGAAGCTGATGTGGACAATGCAGGGTTTTCAGACACTGTTTTCAACCAAGCAGCTATGAACCGTCGTTTCATGCTCATAGAGCCATCCTACAAAATCAACAGCGATGACAACAACAATGCAAAGTCGTCCTCGCCTCAAGGGGAAACATCTGAATCCGATGCTGAAACAACAGAGAACAACAACACCACCAAAAAGGAGAAACCAAAGACAGGTCTTGGTGGTGGTAAGGCTTCACCGACAGTAACATCGGACCAACAAATAGAACACAAGCCAGAAGAGAAGAAGAAAGAAAACAAGGATGTAGTTTCTGACGGCGAAGTCTCAACAAAGTCAAAACAAAGAAAAGAGACCGATGAGAGCAGTGGTGGTGGTGGGTCGTTGGAAGAGAACATTGTGTTAGGTGTTGCGTTGGATGGATGGAAACGTACACTCCCAATCGAGGATGAAGAAGAGCTACTCGAGTCATCTGAAGAATTTGGTATCTTAGGAGAGGAGAAGAAGAAGAAGAAGTAAGAAGAAGACAAGAATGTGTTGTTGCAATTTACTCTGTTAGAAACGAACGGTTATATGGAGATATGAGCACGAGACTTCTGTTATGTTTTTTTCTCTTAACCGTAGAGGCTTGTGTCGTATCTTCCATGTAATGATTGTACATAAATTGTGTTCAGTGATTTAAAAAAAAAACTCTTACTGGTAGAGAGTTTGTTTTCAGTACTTCTTAAACCCAATGGGAACAATTCCGTATAGATACAACAAGTTTTTCACTACTATATAATCACAAGTTTTGTTCACAAGTAATAAACGGTCACGTTTTAGAGCAAGGATCTTACCATTATACTGAAGAAGGTTTTATTTTAATTGTCAAGGATTCATATCCCATAGAATAAGAATAAACCAGTACTTATTTAATGTTTTATAAATTTTGCTTTAAAAATTACAACATGAGTCACAAATGCAAAATATTGCATGTATCGATAAGAAGACAACAATCATATACCAACTCTTTTCATTCAGATTAAAAGAGCTTCTTTATATGTAGGCATCTTGAGAATCATAGCCTCACCATCTGCATCACATACATACAAGTTACAAAAATACCATCAAATTCTTATCATATGTACCCCCTTGTCCAATTAAATCATAAATCCACAGTACTTGCATTTATATGCATATTTCAATATATGTAAAAAAAATTGATTTGTGCTTAATGAAATTTACTTACCCAGTGGTGTGTATTCCGGCAAACTTACATACTTGGGACATGATTTTTTCGTTGTCACATCTTTTGAACCAACACAGTCCCTTAGCTATATGTTATAAAAGAAAAATCTGTCATAAACTGATTCTTAGAGCTTAACAACATGTTTATATTTTCAGCAAATCTCGCCTAACCAATCGTATCGACAGACATCTTTACGAGATTATATAATGCTCGGAGATATATTAGTTGAGTTTTCTTATATGGGGAGAGGTATAAGACTTACTGAAAGGTAAGTAACAATCTAAGTGAAAGAAATATTGAATACATACCTTAAAATCTTTATAAAAGCATATTCGTATTTCATCGATAGCATCTCTTTTGCATACAACTTCAGGGGTAATATGAAATGCATTCTGAATAGCTTCTACAATACCTCCTAAAGGATACTTTTCTCTGTTGGAAGCAACATAGCCAGCTTGAGAAAGGACATCCTATTCAAGATTTTCATATACAAAAGTTTGTAAGAATTTATCCAAGGACCGGAAAAACTTACAAACATGTCTTCAGAAAGTGATAAATTTGAAATATAAAATACATGATCATTTACATTGATAAGAACTACCTTCATGATAGATGAGAAAACTATTGACTAAAAATCAAATGGAAACGCATAATACGGGTCACGATTAGATCTTTGTACGCAAATTCTTTGCGACAAATAATTGATCAGTGCAAATCTTTTAAAATATGCAGTTTTCTTGTTTTTAACTATTCCACTATTCAATATACCGTAGCAGCATAAACTTTAGATCTGTTAAGACTTACAGTGACATTATACTTTAGGTAGAGATTTAGCGTGGCAATGAAATAACTATACTCGTCACGGAAAACCGGAGAAGAACAAGTCCCATGTTTCTCTGAAAATAAGAAATTACCAGGAAAATCATTAGAACGTATTGTGCTAAGTAACACAATGTTAAGCCAATGGTTGTGATATTTAAGCAAAACATCAATAACTCAAACATGGAGGAAAATCGGTAAACGAAATCAATTTAAAGGGAGTAAGGGATTGAAGAATATTTACCCCACTGCCAAAGAAATATATATGGCAACCAACAAATAAAAACTCAGTTAGTTTATGGTTATGGTGGGGAGACTAATAAAAGATAAACACAAAATAATTTGATAAAGACAATAAATAACCTCATGGCCCCAGAAAGATCCTTTTCCACCATGGCATGATGACGGAGAGCCGCAACTAAGACTTGGCCAATACTTCTCAAGACCATCCATCAATGTTGAGATCTGCAATAAGAATCTTTCATTTTAAGATACTAAGAAGGGACATATCATATGCTTCTTCTACACATTGCAGTCTCTAGCAGACTAAAGAAAACTTCAAATGTAAAAATATGGAGATGGAGATGGTTAACCTCCTTCTCATTAAAGTCGGATCGATAACAACACGAAGGCCATGAACCGTCGTTATAGTCAGGCCATAGTCCATCTACAAGATTAGTATTGTAAATAATTAAAAAGACTAATAAAAGCAGCAAAGCAATAATAAGAATATCAGACATAGAAAATCAGCTACATATCCACATGAAGCAAATAAATCGATTTTGAAAGTCCAGTATTTTGCAAGAATCTGTATAATAAACCCTTCTAGAAGAACATTTGGGGGATTTAGTGGAATTCTTAATGTGTGATCCCCACCAAATTTTTAAGAGATTTTATCTTTTATCTCTTGATTTGGAACCGGTTCTTGCAATGTTCATGGGTTCCACCGATACGTAGATGTCTATGATTGATGCGTTTTTAATTTTTTCTTTTTAAATGGAAAAGTAAATAAAAAACCCCTAGGAAACCGTGCCGAGCGATTTTACCGTTAATCATGGTCTTATATAGTGTGTTGAAAACAAAAACCAATTTTCTTTGGTGAAAACAAAACCACAAAAGTAGATCTAAGTACCACACATATATATATATATATATATATATAAGTTAGTCTAACTACAAATCCACGCCAGTATCTTCAAGATCTACAAATACACATAAAAAAAAAAGAAAGACTGCTTAACTTACGGATTGTGAATTGAGTTGGGGAGTTGGAGCTGGAGAAGAGAGAAAAAAAAAGAAGAAACAAGAATTAGTTTCTTGTTTTCGATATTAAATAATAATCTTTAATTAAACAGAGAAAACGAAGGGGTACCCTCTGCAGCAACCGTTTTGGGAGCAGCAATGGCGAGTTCCTCGGCAGAAGGTTCCTGGCCATTGAAGAGCTAATGCGAAATAATCGAATTCCCTCTGCGTCAATTTCACGGCGTCTTCTACGTTCTCCGACGACGCCGCCGTCGACAGAAACGTAACCAAAATAATGAAGAGACTTGACGTAACCAATGATGCCATTGACTTTCTCTCTCTAAATGTGGATTCGATTCAGATTGGATATCTGCGTTGTTTAGAGTTTTTTTTTAATTATTTATATATACAAGGGAAAGCAACGTGGGGGCATTATCGTCTTTTTACTTCTTACCACAAGGGGTAGGCGTTCATGAATTATAAATTTTTATATATATTACACTCTTGTTATTAGTTATTGACCTTTACTCAATTTGTTAAAACAAAATTTGTTATTCGTTAATGAATTCTAACATTTTCAGTATAATCTATAAATATTCAAAAAGTTACGGTTTTGTAATGTGCCAATTGCTAAAATACACTTCAATTCTAATTACTATAAGAATAAAAATATTTTAAAGATAATTTAATCATTCCTCTCTTTCAAAAATAGAAATTTATAAAACTACAACCCTTACAAAATATTTTCACAAAATTATGCGCCTGATTGGTTGTAGTTGTAGCTTTTGATTTTTTGCTGTAGAAATCTGGTTGTAGTTTTTTTTGCTGTAGCTTTAAATTTTATTGCTGTAGGATTTTGGCTGTAAAAATTTAGCTGTCATTTTTTTAAAATAAAAGCATGATTGGACAGATGTATGTTTTTTATGTATAGTAAATATAAATAAATTGTCAATACAATAGAATAAATTAATCATTACATGTAATTAACTAAAATATGTAAACATATAATCTACACTTTATACATATATTTTAAAATATAAAAATATATTTCTTTGGCACAAAAATTATTTTTGATATAAGTATAACATTTTTATTATGAAAAGTCATTTAATGTACGTTTAATAATATGTATTAGTTTTAATAAAGTTTCTGGTAAAATATATAATATATACTTTATACATATATTGTAAAATATAAGAATATCTTTCATCGGCTTGACAAAAAAAAGAATATCATTCATTGGTGCTAACAATATTTTTAGTTAATATAAGTATAATATTTTAATATATAATATATAAGAATATCTTTCATTGGCTTGACAAAAAAAAAGAATATCTTTCATTGGTACTAACAATATTTTTAGTTAATATAAGTATAACATTTTAGTATTTATTAATTTATATTTACATGATTTTAAAAAATAATTTAATATTCATGTTCGTATATCATATATTACATAAAACATCTATGTATGAATTTTATATACATATTATATAAATAATAATATTTACGTTTTTTATCATACATATTGTGAGCTTAAAATACCTATGTATTATCATCATATTAATATAAGTATATGTATGAATATGGAGAGTAATATACGAACAAAAAATTTGGAAAATCATAATGGTAAGAAAAAGAAAATAATAGTTGTTGTTTAATTTTCCAAAGTTAAAATATTAGAGTCGTACGTTTAAGGCTTTGTACAACCAAAAATCACTAAACAAATCTCATGATGGCTGTAGGTTTAAAACAAAATAAAAAGACCGATTGGTAAAATAAAAGTGTTGTAGAGAGTTTTATGGCTGTACACAGCATCCACAGCCGTAAACAATCACGCCCTATATCTAACTCAAATTTTTTGAGGAATTCACGAAACGTCTTTTCTTTATTTCCTTTACAAAACTCTATCTAATTCAATTTTTTCACATATTTACACCCTTTCAAAATTTTAAAAGCTTGATTTACTCTTTCAAAAATTACCAAAATTAAAATATTTTCATTTGGATTTGCTAGTTAGTGTTTATGGTATAGTATTAAGGGGGTAGGATTGTGTGGGTAGGGTTTCTTTGGATTTAATTTTGAGTGTTTAGGTGTAGTTTTGTGAAGTAATTTTGAAATGGTGTAGTTTTGTGAAATGTAATTCAAAATGTGTAGTTTTGTAATTCTCCCAATTTTTTTAATGTTTACATCATTTCTAATTTTTAAATGGTTAAATTTATCGTTGAAATGTTTATCCAATAAAAAAAAGTATTTGGATTCACGAATTTATTGTTAAATGTAATAGAATTTGTGTTTCGATGTAATTTCATGAAATGCATATTAAAATTATATAGTTTTATGAAAGGTAAGATGTATCATTTTTGTAAAGAATTATGTAAAATTCCATTGGAATTAAACGATTATAACGTTAATAAATTCCATTCTAAATTAAGTGATTTCTTTTCCTATATTATTTTTGTGTGACCAATATACCCTTCTGCGGTTGTGAATGTTCAAATATTTTTCTGTTACAATTTTTTCATGAATTAAATATTTTTACTATAATATTCACAATAATGACTTTGGTCTAGTGGCAATCATAAGTCCACATGAGGCAATTAGTACCACCCCACCCTGGATCGATTCCTCACGCCTACGATATTGTAGGTTTGGCTAATGGGTCGGTCATTTGTGACCCAAATGTTGGCAAAAAAAATTATTTTTCTATGAATATTCACAAGTTAGTTGTTACTATGTATATTTACACAAGTTCATGAATATTCACAATATTTAAAACTACGCATTCAAAGTTCAAATTTTTAGATACAAAACATAATGTACATTTTTAGTTCAAATTTTTAGATACAAGTTTCCGCCCCGAGCTAGAGAAAGTTTCCGATAAGATATATGTAGTGTTTCACAAGAACACAGCGAGTAATGTGAATGTTATATCAATGGACCATACTTTGAACTTCATTGAGAAGGATGAGTCCCATGATACTTGATTCACATCATCATCACTCAAGGGTTTACTTCTAGAATATATATATAACTATATATAACTATGTTGTTTTAGGTTGTATATTTATCTCCAAGTATACTTAAAAAATAACGGGTTTCTTGTCTTATCTCCAATTATAATCAAATCTAATTAGTTTATCAATTAAAAAAAAAACAAATGTATGTGGATACATGCATGTTTACATGGCTATATGAATAGTCATTGTCTCGTTAAAATATTTTATACATGAATGTTCATGCGACTACATGAATATTCACACGAAAAATGTGTCTTAAATTAATGGTTATATTTGACTTTTCAACTTAAAAAATCACCTAAACACAAACAAAAAAAATCACCATATTGGCAAATTAAAAAGTAAAATCACCTAATTTGCTAATAAACTCTTCTTTCTAAATGTGACTTAACATTTTGTTAAGAATTACATACTAATAAGTAATAACGAAAACTTGAAATTCAAAATATTCTTATTAATATAGTATGATTAATTTTTAGAAAAATATGTAATTTTCATATACCCTATAAATCAATATTTTAAGCTCATATAATAATAATTTTTATATACATATTCTTTTCAAACCATAGATATAAATCTAGTTTAGATATGTCTCTTTTAGATTGACAGTTTGATTGGTTATATAACCTTTAAAATAGGGACACCCACAAAACTACACATTTAAATTGCATTTTACAAAACTACATGATGCGATTTTGATCAATAAACTTGATAATTTCTGCACATTGAGACTTGTGCTTCTTTTTTTTTTTTTGACAACAAAACCCATTTTATTAAGAACATCATACAAGACTCTCTTCTATAGAAAGCGAGGCCGAAGCCGATGATCTTACATGGGAGAAAATAGAACCATGGTTTTTAGCACATTTTGCTAAACAATTTGCCCGAGAGTTACCCGAACGAGGAATAAAACAGATACAACATAAAGTAAAATGAGAGCTTAAATCTTTAAAATCACTCAATTCGGCTTGAAAAGATGGCCACTCCGAAGGAGCGAAAGTCATTGTGATAAGATCCTTACAGTCTGTTGCAAATCTCACTCGTACTATAGCTTTATCTCTGAGACACCTCATTGCCCGAAAAAGGGCTTGAAACTCCGAATGAAGGGGAGATAAACATTTGTGAATACATTGCATTCCTTCCAAAATTTCAATGCCCTCTCTCGTTACTATCCATCTGATTCCGCTAAAGTCTTCAATCTTCACCCAAGCTCTGTCGACGAAGCAAATTGTGTCAGAAGAATTTGGTCCACTTGTACTCAATTCTAAAAGTCCAGAAGACATTTTTTATGAGTAGGCCTAACTTCCAAATCCTCTTCTTTCTTCTTTTCAATGGATGTTTCTCTCCAAATCTTCTCTTCTATTACTGCTAACTCCACTATGTCATGTGGGAAATCTTTTTCTTTTGTAAAGATATCCTTGTTCCTAGCTTTCCATATATACCAAATGATCCATGGATAGCACCTAAGAGCTTCTTCTTTTATTCCATAATCTTTTGCTCTCCAAAATAGAAAGTCAAAGTTACGAAATAAAGAGTTCGTAGGGAACAAGGTAAGAGAGGTCGGAATTGGCGACAAGTTCCAAGTTTGACGAGCAGGCGGACACTCGAAAAGAAAGTGATTAATAGTTTATTCTTCCGCTCCACATCTTGGACATCCAAAATCTTTCCCAATATGCCGTGACACAAGTCTCTGACAGGTGGAAATGCACCCGCTGAGACATTGCCTTAAGAAGTGTTGTAACTTATTTGAGGCTTTTGTTTTCCATACTTGTGCTAAAAGAGGGTTAATACTTGGTCCCTTAAGAGGGAGATCACAAGTATGACGAGAGAGATCTCTCGCGATCCAATATCCGGATTTTACTGAGTAGTTCCCGGATTTGGTAAAAGACCAACTGTAACTATCGTTGGTGCGCAAATGACTTGGTGACATCCCTAAAATAAGGGAGACATCCTCTGGAGAGAATAGGCTAACGAGGTTGTCGATCTTCCATTGCTTAGAGATATGATCAATGAGTGCATCTACATACATAAGTTGGTCCACCGATTCTCTAATTCGTTTCGGGGGTCTCGCCGGAATATCCGGGATCCAAGGTTCCCTCCATACCCGAGTCGCTATCCCCGTACCAATTGTCTTTCGTAGTCCTGAAAGCAATAAGGGTCTCGCTGCCATCATACTTCTCCAACCATAAGATGGACGATACGAGAGCTCGACATGTAACGGATCTGAGTATTTATAATATATCCCCCTGAGTACTTTATTTAGGAGGGAATTTGGGAGTTTAATAATTCTCCATAACTGTTTGGCCAATAAAGCATTATTAAATTCCTCTATCGTTCGGAAACCTAGTCCTCCTTCTGAAACTTGGCAACAAATATTTTTCCATGTCTTCCAATGAATCCCCTTCTTATCTGCTTTAGAACTCCACCAAAACCTTGCTATTTTGCAATTTCTTCTTTTTCTGCTTCATTGTCATCATCTTCCTGATCTTCTTCTGCCTGTAACCAACACTCCAAGTTTATGCCTGACACATGCTTGTTTGACCTCTGCTTCTTTCTCCGTTCTCCGGTAGATGGGAATCGAGTTTATTGAGTTCTTCCTTGTTTGGGAGTATACTCTGGCGGTAACGCGTACATCTCTTTAATATCGCTAGGAATACTCCAATGATCTTCATGTGGCACCAAATAAATCGTCCTACAATATGACAATATCCACGTTGATATCAAGTAATAAGTAGAGGATAAATCATGGGTGTGGATATTCGTCTTTCTCATGTAGGCCCTCACCGCAGCTATTGCATGGACACACGAATACTTGTCTATGTCAAAACATCTGCAAGAACAAGTTTTCATTTTCAAGTCCACCACATACGTCTTACCATAGAGGCCTTTAACGTTGTATTCGAGGAAATAACTATTTAGCTCAGTCACCGATAAATTGGTTACAATTGCGCATCATTCATGCAACACATTCTCCACGAAAGGCACCAATTTCTTTTTCGTTAGGAAGCAAGATGTTTGTCTGTGTGTGTTGAACCACTCCGAAAACTTTTCCACAATCGCATCAATCATGGTGATAAGGTGGTACTTCCTTGCTTTCTTAAACACATTATTCATAGATTCTGTCTCATTGCTTGTGTCTATGTTGTACTTATCTCCTTCAAAATATGCCCTTGTCCATCTCTCCAATTCTATACTATTATCTAGGTAGTCACCGCCTTTAGGAAACATACACTTAAATTTAACATATTGTTTGTCGAAACCAGTCTTCGTATAAGCGTGAGCGCAATCCCTGAATTTATGCGCAAGATTATCCTTGTCTTTCTTCACATGACCCCTAACGTTCTGACACAAATGCCAAATACAATGTGTATGAATTGCCTTAGGATACACCTCCATGACTGTTTTGATGATGCTTGCATTTCTGTCACTTATAAAAACCAAACCAGCATCATCCGGTATAATTGTTTTCAACTTCTCCAAAAACCATCTCCAACTATTATCTTTCTCATAATCAATTACAGAAAATGCAAGTGGATAATGGTGATGATTTGGATCCTGAGTTGTTGCAAAAACTAGCATACCACCGTATATTGTCTTCAGAAACGTTGCATCCACAACAATGACTTTTCTCATTGACGCAAACCCTTCAATGCTAGCCCCCAACGCGATAAAAGATACTTGAATCTTTTACCTTCGGCGAACTCCACGTATGTTTTTGTTCCAGGATTTACCCTCTCCAACATGTAGAGATAAGAAAACAAATTCTTGTAGCCTTTTTTAGGACTCCCTCTTACATCTGTCACATGTTATTTTTTACCTCTCAAAGTAGTAGAGTAGGACAACGTCACACCAAGTCTACTTTGTGCAACACTCATGATGGTTTTAGGAGTCGGTGTATCATATATACCTGGATAGTTTTGATGAAACATAGATGATACTAGTCGTTGTGTGCCTTTCAAACAAGTATTACTACTTGTAGCCGCATCAAGCCGAGAGCATGTATGCATCTTATTGTATATTCTGATAGTCCAAAAAGAAGATGACTTAGTCTTCGCGGCTCTTAAATACCAGTTACAACCTGCCGATTTAGCTTGTCGACACCGTAACATAAGTCGTTTTGAATCTGAATTATATGTTTCAACCCGAAAACAGTTCTTATTTGCAGCTTGGGAAACCAAATCTTGCACTACTTCTCTAGAACTAAATTCTTGATTTTTTTCAATATCCACAACCATCTTCCCATTCAACAACACACTCGGTTTGTTTCACAGGGCTGCGTTATCGACATATTCATGTCTCCCATCAAAATCTTTATCACCACCATGGACATCAATCGTGCTATCCACAGTTTCAGATTCGTTATGCCTCTCATTTGGACATTCTTCATTACAACCATTTCCATTTTCAGCATCCTCAAACACTTCTTCAATAACTGGCACATTAACTTCATTTGTTCCTTCGAAAATAGTCACCATACAATCACCATTACCTACTTCATCCACTGTGTTATATGGAACTATCTCACCATAGTTCAACCTAAATGAACTTCTTTCCTCTACTCTTGAAAGTTTCTCCACCCTCTGATTTATATCCAAACTTGAGATTAACTTCACATGCAACACATGTTTAAGTCCCTCTGTATCCACCGATGCTAGATACACGTACACGTCCTCGTTATCTACAAAATATGACTATGTCCGAGCTTTAGATAAAGTGTAACTCAATCTCAGCTTTCCTTTGCTTTGATCAATCATAATCTTCTTTTGTATCCTTTCTTCTAAAACTGAATATGTTATATCTCCTAAAGATGAGGTCATAATAGATATAGCGTATACGGATTTTCCTGAAATCCATTCATGATCTTCTGAATAATGCCCTCCATAGTCAAAATGTATGTTTGTGCGTTTGTTTTTCATCGATTCCTACAACTAAAACAAAACAAAACATAGTTACAAACTACCCAAATTTTGTTAGTTTTACTATTTGTACTAGTTGTACGATAATATATGTAACACCAGTTGGACCAATTGTACAAAAAAAAATAGTGACACCAGTTGCACTAGTTATTCTATTATCGTATATATCAAATCAAGATTCAATCGATTTGGGATCCTTAATTGACCTAAATTCAACAAATTTCAACAATTACATTGAACGAAATCATAATGCAGATAGATAAATCGACACTATAACATAATTACTAAAATTGAAATCGTTGAATAAGCATACCGAGAAAGAATTCGTTTATCGGAAACTAAGTCTTCCACGGAGAAGGAATCATCTCGAACTCGCATGACGGAGAAGAATGTGAATGATTTCGACAAAGAAAGCTGAGATGTGGAAGAAAACAAAGGAAAACGAAGAACGTCGAGGACGAAGAAGAAGCTCGACGAAGAAGAGAAGCTCGACGAGATCTCGATCTGATTTCTTTATTTTTTTGAATTGTTGTAATTAATAATTACTAAGGGTATAATTTGAATAACACATTATGAGTGACAATGAGATTGAAAAGTGGCATGTCAGATTAATTTTTCTCAGTTTGTGGCATATTAGACGATCACTCTGATTAACCACATAAAACAAAACTGTGAGATTGGGTCATGGATCAGGCATGTTTCAAATTTAGAGGAAGTTGGGCCCAAAGGCCTGCTAAGGCAATATCTCGCCAAGTCAGCTTAATGGGCCTATTATGAAGCCTATTTTTTTGGTTGAATGGTTTGTTGGAGTTTGTTATATACTCCTCCTAACAACATGAAACAGAGTAATATACATTCATTAGAAAAAAATCAGAATCAAAGAGAGATACGAGAGAGAGAGAGAGAATTGAGATCACAGAGATATGAGGAAGAAGAAGAAGAAAAAACCGCTTTTATATAAAAAAATGAGGATGACATGTTCTAGACTTTCTAGTGTGTTTGTTTGTTTGTTAATATTTCTAGCGTTAGAGAGTGAATAAAGGTGGAAAAGACAAATGGCAAAGGAGAAGACACATCGATGCAAAGGTGTCACACATGAAGGCCAATTGCTATTTTCCCATAAAAGATGTTGGTCCACTTTTGTTCCTTCAAATTTTGAATCGAAACATAAAACTCTTGTCTGAGATATTTAAATTCAAAACGTATGAGTTTAAAAGATAGTTAAAAGTTCATCCTCATCACTTCCTGCCTTTAGCCCCTTCCAGCTTTTTAGTAAGCATACGCGGCGCAATGTCCATTGACATTAGCTCTTGAAAGAGCAATTTGCATGCATATGGAATGTGAACCCAATATTATATATACATTAGAATGAAATTGCCACCAGGACAAGTGACCATGAACTAGACTTCAACACTATTTGGAAACTTACATGAACAAATGTTGGCAAAAAAAATTATTATTTCTATGAATATTCACATGTTACTATGTATATTTACACAAGTTCACGAATATTCACAATATTTAGAAACTACGCATTCAAAGTTCAAATTTTTAGATACAAAACATAAATGTACATTTTTAGTTCAAATTTTTATATACAAGTTTCCACCCCGAGCTAGCGAAAGTTGCCGATAAGATATATGGAGTGTTTCACAAGAACATAGTGAGTAATGTGAATGTTATATCAAGGGGCCGGGCTTTGAACTTCATTGAAAAGGATTAGTCCCATGATACTTGATTCACATTATCTTCACTCAAGGGTTTACTTCTAGAATATAAATATATATATATATATAGTTTTAGGTTGTATATTTATCTCCAAGTATACTTAAAAAATAATGGTTTTCTTGTCTTTTATGTTAATTTTGATCACTTTCATGAGGTTGATACAATTATAATCAAATCTAATTAGTTTATCAATTTAAAAAAACATAAATGTACATGCGCATACATGCATGTTTACATTGATATATGAATAGTCATTGTCTCGTTAAAATATTTTATACATGAATGTTCATGCGACTACATGAATATTCACACGAAAAACGTGTCTTAAATTAAAAGTTATATTTGACTTTCCAACTTAAAAAATCACCTAAACACAAACAAAAAAATCACCGTATTGACAAATTAAAAAGTAAAATCACCTAATTTGCTAATAAACTCTTCTTTCTAAATGTGACTTAACATTTTGTAACGAATTACATACTAATGCTTTGTCTATATATACGTGAAACAATGACATATATATATAATTAGGGAGTATTCTCTCAAACTATATTATCCACATAAACAAAAATATTGCTAAAGTTTATCTAATGTGAAAATTTAATTCAAAATACTTATTTAATGTTGTTTTTATTCAAGATAAATGAAACATAAGCATTCAAAATTAAAAACAATCGAATGTGTAAAACAATGTAAAACTTAATTATCTAAAAACTAAAGAAACTTAATATATTAGTTCCATGAACATAATAATTTAACCAATATTAGTACAAATATGAGTAATATATCTTTTGGTATAACTAATATAAATTGATATCAACTATTTTTAATTTCTAGATTCAAGTAATTCAAAGTTTTAGATTATATATTTTAAAATATAAATATATTTTATTTAATACTGAAATGAAATCAATATATGCAAGTGTATAGGGTTTAGGGTTATAACTTTAAAATTAACCAAAATTTCTTGTCAAATTAATGTATATCTAGGTCTTATGTAAACAAACTCATATTGATAAGATAAATACCATATATATAAAAGTTCTTACATATAGATTTCTTAAAAGTAAAATTATTTACACACTATTTTTAGGCTTTAATATATTTGAAATAAAACAATATATTATATTTATTTGTGGGTTTAGAAAATATTCTTTTATATGATATAATTATATTTTTTATTTATTTTATAATCTTTTGAATATGTAAGTTGAGCAAAGATTTAAAAGAAAAGTAATAGAAATTTAGATAACTATTGAAAAGAAAATAAAAAGAGAAAACTATGATAATTCCTCGAAATGTTAACTCAACAACTGACAACTGAATAATGATACTAGATATTTGAAGAGGATGAGATTAAATGAAATATCTTAACACTATTTATAAACACATTAAATTAACTTGGATATGAGAAGTGTTTCTATTTATGTTGCGATTAGGGTCGGTTTTAAACACAATGAGATTAAAAACTTGCTTTTGTATCCATAATTTAGATGGATAATAATGGATATTTTTGTTGAATTGGATAGCATAAACTTCTATTTGATAAAAGTATCTCAAATAAATATTTTATAAGAGTTTTCTCAATTTATCATGTTTTATTCTAAATATTATCAACTATCTAAATTGAATATTTAAAAAAGAAAAAAAATTACAAATATTAAGTTTTAGCTTTTGAATTTAATTATAATAAATAAACTAAAATTATCACTAAAATAATGGGAAATTACAAAACTACATCTTTAAAAATAGATTTCACAAAACTACACCCATTCAAAATCCATTTTTATAAGTATATCTAAATACCAAATATTAAATCCGAATAAACCTTAAACACAAAATCCTATCATTTTTAACACTAAACCTTAATAACTAAATTGTTCATTTGGGTTCACTATTTAGTGTTTAATTTTTTGAAATTCACTTTGAAAAGAGTTGTTTTGTGATGAGAAATTCATAAAACTACACCTTTCTCAATTTTAAATTGTAAAATTACCTTCGAATTTTACCAATAAATCACCCGTGGGCCTGTGATGGTATAAGAATTCCATGACACAACAATGTTGAAACTATCCCGCAACACTACGAACTATTAATCTACAATATATACTCTTGAGATTTACTTTTGGATGAGAGGAGATTGTTGGAAAAATTGCGTATATCAGAAAAAACCGGTGATTGATGGAAGTAGTAGCCACATGAGAGATCAATTATTTTCCATAAAATTTTAGCTAAGTGTAAATTTGCACAACAAGTTTAGCAAGTGTGAAAGTTTGTGGTATCAATATTTATTTTGAAGAAGACAAAATAAACCACAAACATGATATTCATAGATGCCTAACATTTGATTACATACGAGTTTGATCATTCTCTTTGTCTTAAAACACAACAACAACAACAAAAAAAGAAACAATTAGATAAACCCCTTTTGTCGAAAACTCCTAATGATGGCTAACTTATTTTAGACACCTAAGTAAGATTTAAATCTAAAAGACAAAAGAGAATAGAACTCGAGAATTGAATACTTTGTAATCTCTAAACATCATCTACGAGCTTTGCTGAGAATCTTAACCTTTTGATGCAAAGTTTGGCTTCTTCGGCGCGTAAAGCTTTCCATTCACAGCTGAGCTCTTTTCTACTCTCAGGTAAAAGGCACATTAGCTTCTTAAGCTGTAACATCTTTTGATAATCAGTTAAATCTCGTGACAACAATGTCTCAAATGCATCCTTCAAGGCATCAATATCATCATCATCAGTGTCTGTATCATTACCCTTGTCCTCTTTCTCCTGTTGTGTCCTAATCTGAGTCAAAGTTTGACAATTTTGGCCCCAAATCAATTGAGAGAAACGAAAGGCTTGGGCTTCAATAGGCTTAGAGAAGAAGAGAGGAGGAGGAGGAGGGTTTGATTGGCGGCTGATTAAAGAAAGGAAGTTGTTTTTGAGGGAAGAGATCTTAGAAGAGAGTTGTTCTTTGGTGTATTTATCAACGATTGCGACCCAATCACTGCTTGGTTCGAACATTGTCTGAGATTCGTAATCTACCAATCCCTAAAGAAAGAAAGAAAGAGAGAGAGAAACATTAGTGAATCTCGATTTGAAATTGAAAGAATCAAGAGAGAGAGAGACCTTTAAGAGAGTGAGTTCGTCTTCTTCTTTCCAGATTTCATGAGGAGGAGGAGTCGCCATTGTCAGAATAACCCTATTTCACTTCATTAATTCACAAGCGAGACAAAGGAGAAAGACTTTTTTAATTGTCAAAATAAGTTTTTGTTTTAAAAAATATCATTACAAAGTTTATATCAAAAATACTATTAATATGTTTTTTATATTAAAACTACAACCAAATATTAATAGTTTACAAAATACTACAAATACAAAAAACCGAGTTTTAATACTTTTAGAGCATCTTCAATGTTATATCTTCAATGCCCACCTCTATTATAGAGATAGAAAAAATAATTTTGTTCCAATGCATTCTTCTATAATATAAATAACTCTATTATAAAGGAAAATATAGAAAAATTATACTTTTGTCTTTATAAATAGAGTAAAAATTTATTTTTTTATATTTTCTTCTATAATAGAGATAACTCTATTTTATAGTAATACATTTGAGCAAAAACACTTTCTCTATCTCTATTTTAGAAATATCTTTCTATGATAGAAATGGAAGTGAGCATTGGAGATGGTCTTAGATTTTAAGTTTTTTTTTTCATTTGGGTTCGCTATATAGTGTTTAAGATATAGTTTTGAAGGGGTAGGATATAGTTTTGAAAGTTTTGAGTATAATTTTGAAAATTAAAGATTTGTGGTATTTATGAAAAAAATAAATTAAATTGTATTTGTAAAACTTTCAAAATTGTGCTAATTGTGTTAAAAATTAACTCATAAAAAATATTAAATTTCAGATTTTGTATTGTCCATCTATAATTAACGTAAATTTGATAAGAAAACAAAATGTAAGTTATTTTTGGTCATGAGCAATTGTAAATGGTCAAATAGTTGAATAATGTTAGTTACCGAAAACAAAAACCTAATTTAATAATGATTGGTCAATGACAAAGAAATATTATTCAACAATTTTCTTATGCTATACGTGTAAAATTGCAAAAATCTTTTTATCAAAAAAAAAAATTGCAAAAGATCTTCTACTATATAGTGTTGGTTGTATAAACGCAAATTACACAAAATGATAAACTGAATATTAGTGAATAAAACATGTAACTAAAATTACAACATTACAATAAAATATCGATACAAAAATTTGGAAAGATGGATTGCAGATTCATAATCGAAATCATTTTCCTTAATTCTGTAAATGCCCCGCAGTCTGACGGTTGCATGGCATTCCGAATCCCAAGATAAAACTGCACTGATACTTATTTATCGCATCATTCGAAAGCATAATCTTCCGAATCTAGAAATTGGATTGTCTCTCTATTAAAATAAAGAAGAGAACATGTGAAAGATTGTTTATATGAGATTCTTTTTTCTCATGTTTATCTCTACAAGTTTATGTTTTCTCTCAAACATTTGTTTCACTATGTGAATATCTAAAGTGGAGTTATGAGAATTTATCCTCACCACGAAAATATTTGACATAAAAAGTTTTGTAACATACAAAATACAAGTCAAGAATTGAATTATAATTTTGACTAACTTTATAAATCAATTAACTGAGATATTATATATGTTTATTTAATCATATATAATAAATGGCAAGGAATTTGGCTTATGTGTCGCAACGAGAGTAAATTTAGGAAAATTTATTTTTAATTTATTTTTAATTTCGTTTTTTATTATTTACTGAAAATTATTATTCATGATTATCCTATTTAATATTAAATCATATTTAATTTATTCATAATTTCGTTTTTTATTATTCACTTAAAACTATTCTTCATAATTATCCTATTTAATATTAAATCGTATATAATAGTAATAATTACATATTTTGTATTACACAATTTTCAATATATTTCAACCAATAATATTCCAATAATTTAAATTAATATCCCATGAACTTTACAATTTAATAAATTAATAGCTAAAAATACATTTAAAGTTGAGAAAATCAATATTTTTTATACAAATTTTTTTCTTATAAAATCAATCAAATTGATACATATGGAGTATTTAATATTTGTATACATGATTCACGTAAACCAACTTAAATTTATCTAATATTACTATTATATAAAATCTATTCTTATTCAATTATGATAAATTTAATATTTTAATAATTATTGTTTTTTGGTTATAAACGTGATTTAAAAAGCTTCTTATATCATATCTTAAAACATTATACATTTGAGGATTTAAAGCTATTAGCATTCATCGATAGGTATTTCTCTATTCTTTTCTCATTTACGTACTACAAAAACTTATCTTGAATAACAAAGACATGCTAGAAAACATATATTCTTGTAAAATTTTCAAACTTTTTTTATTTTTAACGGATTACTTTTTAACTTTATTTTCATATATTTATAGATAATTTAAGAACTATTTTGTTTATCTATATTCAATTAATTCCATCACCGGTTACTTAACCCTATCAGATTGGTTCCACTAGACAAAGGTTTTGGCCCTAGTAAATGGTATATAGTTTTCAACTCTACATGAAAGTGAATTTAAAATTTTAGTTTACGTGTCAATTCGAGAAAACTTAATAATTATAAAAATTTATTTTTTAAAATTGTATTTTTACATATATAATAAATAAAGATAAAAGATTTTATGGAGAGAGAATTTATATATATTTTTCTCATTTATGGGTTTTCTTTATTCTCGTAAATAATGACGAGCACATGATCATAAATTTAATGTTTTCTCTTAATATTATAAACTAATATAGTTAATATAATATATGATAAAAAACTAAAAATTTAATTTGAAGTGCTTTTCTTTCATCGACTTATTTAATTTGGTCACTCTTTATAATTTGATTACTTTTTATTTTTATATCGAGATTTATATAACAATTTCATTGGAAAAATAAAAACAGTTGAAGAAAAATATTATTTTTTACTATTTTATCAATTTAATTTATTCAAAAATATATAAATTAATTATTTATTGTGTATTTTGGTTCAAAAACTATTAATATCCGCGCCATGGCGCGTGTCAAACCACCTAGTCAACAATATATATAAACAAATGACTTTGACCACAAGAATAATCTTTTAGGCCATTTGTCCATTTCCAAATCTCGAAGTCCAAAAACTTGAAACCCGAATCGATTATCTCTTTATTCTAATACACCAAAGTGTATCCAAAATTTTAAACCTTGTTAAAATTTTGTAAACTTATGACTGCCACTAGACCGATATCACTTCCTCTTCGTAATAAGTTTCAACTCCTAAATTATATTACGATATTATCTTTCATTAATTCGCACATAAAACTCGTGTTTTATCATTTGGGCTTAATTTTTCCCCTAGTCTGCTAATGGCGTATTAATTTTTTCAACCTATTAATTTCCACGCCCAGTTCTCTGACCTTCTTTGCTTCTTCCATCTTAGTCGTTTGTTTCCATTAGATAAAGGGTGATTTACCAGAATGACACCATACCTGATTTTTTTACCAGAATGAAGCTCCCAGACAAAACTTTACTAGATTGACACTGAAATGTTGACAATTTACCTTATGGATAAACTTCCATCAATTTATTACGAAAGTGCCATGGATAAAAAAAAATCTAAACCTAATTGATTAAGTATAAAAACCTAAAATCTAACCCTAAACCCTAATTTTCTCTCTACTTTAACTCTATCTCTCTCCCTCCACTCACGGCGACAAGATCTCACCTTTCTTCTTCTCGCTCTTGTTCTCGACCCGCGATTTCGCTTCTCTTCGTCGTCCTCCTCTTCCTAACCTCTCGTAAACCATCAGATTCGTCCTCCGGTTTACCCCCAAATCGGATTTTAACCGGGAATTCGAAGATCCGAAGCTCGCGTACTTGGTAACAGACACCAAAGGAGACGTGAATCGACTAAAACGGCTCCTTAGATCAATACACCATCCGAGAAATCACTATCTCCTGCATCTAGATCTGCGAGCTTCCGATGAAGAAAGGTTAGACCTTGCGAAGTACCTGAGATCGAAGAAGACGACGGAGACGGAGGAGAAGAAGAGGTTTAAGAACGTTATGGTGATGGGTTCTGCTGATATCGTGACGGAGAAAGGCCCTACGGTGTTAGGCCACCTCTTCTTCTTCTCCTCCATCGGTGGTTAGTCTCTGCAAATTTTTATTTAAGATACTTTGAACTTTTTGGCAATTTTGATTTTGTTGATCTGTTAGAGATTAGTCTGAGAAGTTTTGGAGTTAGTTTTGCTGAATTTGTGTTGTTTAAATTTTAATTAATCATTATTGATGGATCAAAAGCTCTAACAATATATACTCAGATTTGGTTTTGTGTGTGTAGATCTATGCCCATGGATTTGAGTTTTTTCTTCACTCTTGTGTTTAAACACACATAAATCTCTTTATGTTATGATGATTGTTACTTAAATCTCTTTAAGCCTATTTTTTTACCTGATAACAGTTTAATAGTTGTGAGTATAAAATATTATTATACACTAGTTTTGTACTCTTAAATAACCAACGAGATTGATCTAAAAGGAAACATATATAAAAAAAATTGATGCCTCCTTGTTTACCACTTTCTTTGCATACTAAAAGAGTTTCATGTCTTTTAAATGTAGTGGCGAATCGCGAAGCCGAAGACGGGAAGGTTGGCTCGAGTTATCTATCATGTCTAGATATTTTGCATATTTTCTCGTACTTGCCTCGCAACTTGAACTTCCTCGAGCACACAAGCAACATCGGTTGAAAAGAGTAAGGGAGTTAACTAACATTCTGTTTTAGTTTCTGAAACAAATCTTTCGGGTTTGCTTCTTGTGTGACAGCTCTGTAACTGTAAACTATGCAGGAATCAAAGAGCAAGACCTATCATTATCGATCAAAGAGCAAGACCTATCATTATTCGTTGTGTATCTCTCGTTAACATTTTGTGTGTATGCATCTCTTCTTAATAGGGTCAACAAGCGTAGCGCTAACAAGACCTTTCCTTGAGTTCTGCATATGGGGATGGGACAACCTCCCAAGAACGCTACTAATGGGGATGGTCTCCTTTCGCAAGAGAGTTTCAAAAGGATGATATGGTACTCGATAAAATCGATGCCGAGCTACTAGGTCTAGCGGAACACTTCGTGGGTTCGAATGGATGGTCGTTGGAACACTTCGTGGGTTCGATCAGTTCATGAATCTTGTTGTCGATAACACTGTCGAGGTTAACGGTAACGACAAAACCGACATTGGCATGGTGGTTAGTAACAATAAATCTCTTTATAATTTTCATTAATCATATATATCTATATATATATATCATAATGTATTAACTATAATCCTTGTTTTGTTGTTAATTAGGTGATTAGAGGTAACAGTATTGTCACTGTTGAAGCACTTGAACCTGTAGGCAGATCCTCTTAGTAATTTGGTTTGGTCCGTACATTTACATGTCTTAGTTTCTATTGTTCTTTTTCAAGAAACTGTGGTGGTATTTTTGCAATTTTTATGGACTTATTCGGTAAGAAATCGACATAAACACCACTTTTTCATGTATTTTTAAAAAATCGTAATGGATTCACAGATTTCATTACCATTTTTGTGCTTTTATTCTCTAACAATGCTATTTTGGTCGTATACAAATTTTTAATTATGATGGTGAATAATCATCAAGTAAAGCACAATCTATTCTTTGAAGATAAACATTTTTTTCTTTTAAATCATAAGCAACGTTATAGTATTGTTGAGCCATTAACCCAATTGCTGTGAAATCTTTATACCTAATTCCATGATCCGTCGTTGGCCTCACTGACATACAAAACGCATTTTCGTACGAATCCGATTCCGGAAACGTATAAAACATGCTCTTTGCTGATTGCGAGCTCGGCGCCGCCCGAGAATCGGAACGTCACCACGGGAAAGCCTATGAGCTCTTTGCTGATTTTCCCGTGATAGCATAAGTAGTCTCTATACCAGAATCTCTCTAGTTGCATGTCGAGGATTGATTTTATTTCGTTGTGGAGTTCGCGGTAGGGTTTATCGGCTAGCCAAGTGTAGAGTGTGCCCGAGTCGAGTATGACTCCGGTTCTTGGTTCTCTTCTCCGGAACACGAAGGGATGTTAAGTTGTTTGTCGCCGACGGTAATACCTTCGAGATTCATATAGTATATACCGTCTTCCGTCTCCACGGGCGTCGGGTCACCAAGGATATCCGCGTCATCGCCGAGTACTAATTGGTTGAAACCGTAGTTTTTGTTTTCTAGGTCACCAATACAATATGAGAATTTTGAACCGATTTGCACCGCGAGTGACGTTGGTTTACCTCCTAAACCGAAAATACCGGTTAATTCGTTATCTAATCCATCTCCGTTTTCATGTCCGCACCCAAAGACAACAGGTTTGGTGACAACGTTGTTGCCGTTGGGGGTTGTGAACGTTAACCGCTCTTGCGCAAGAACGCCCTTTGCAAGGAAGACATTTGATCCATAGAAGCGAACTTCCGGTGTCCATGATAGTGTATTGCGGCACCGGAGGTTGACCTACCGAGAAATTAACGAAAAATATGGACGACTTGATCGCTAGTTGCACGTCGGCTTGAAAATCGCTATTTCCTAGCTCGGTATCTATCGAGTTTTGTAGATACTTAAACCGATCTGACGAGATATCGGTCATGTGTTTGATATGGTCTAGTGGTGTGGCTCGAACTCGACCTTTTGTGGCCAATGATTCGCGGTGTATAAGTTTCATAGCCATTCGGTTAGGTTTTTTCGCGGTAACTATAGAATGTAAGAGAATGTTGAAGAAAAGTAAGAGTGATGTTTGGATAAAAGATCTCATGATTGTTGTTGTTAAGACAGAACATGGACTTTGTGAACTAAATAGACCATATTTGTAATACAAATTAAAGATTTAAGATATGGTCATAACATGAAGATTTAGGGTATAATGTATAAGGTTTAAGGTTTAGTATTTAGGGTTTTAGGGTTTAGGGTATAAGTTATAAGTTTAAATATAGGATTTAGGGTTTAGTGTTTACGGTTTTTATTATTAATTTAAAATTATTTGATTCATAAACCTAAATTAAGAAAATTGGAAACAAATTAAAATAAACCCTAAACACCAACCCTAAATTAACATGTTTTTTAATTTTCATAAACTTAAATTAAGAAAATTGGAAACAAATTAAAATAAACCATAAACACTAACAATAAATTAACATGTTAGTTGTTGTTTTCATTAATGACACAGAAAACCTGTCGTCAAGGGATGTTATTTTAATAATAACTCAAATATATGGTGTCATTCTAGTCATTAAAAAGATGTCTATAAAGTCTGCTGTAAAGACACAAAAAACTATCATTTCCAATAAACTGCTACCAAAGAATAACGAAACCTGTCACTATATAACTCTGGAAAACTGTCATTTAAAATAAAGTCTGTCACAGATTTTCTATATCTGAGGTACGTTTTAAAATCCGTGGCAGTTTTAAAAAGTAGATTCAAAAATCTGTCATAACGTGACCGACAAAGACCAAAATTTGTGTCAGAATTTGTCGGTTCGTGTCAAATCTGTCGTCAAGCGACAACAAATTGAAATTAAAATCTGTCACTACTTAAAAAACCTGTCGCGCGCTTTTGAATATCTGTCGTCACATTAGGACATATAAATTTTAGAATGTCGACCAAAGGTTTTTTAAAAACCAACTAAAAACTGTGGTTCAAAATAAACTGTGGCACCATTCTTCATCGTCCGAAAGTTTGCCATAACGATGTTTTACATGCGGAAAAAACTGCCACAGATTTCATTAATGGCAATTTCCGTAATTACCGTTTTTGTAGTCAAATGGTATAAGGGCATTTTCGGTATGGCATTTATTTGAGCAATAAAAAAAAGATTGGAGGCATTTTTGTAATAAAGTACGATTCGAACGTCATTCTGGTAAATCTTTCTTAGATAAAAGAACAATTTCTTTGTTTTTCTACGAAATGGTAATTTCATATTTTCTTTGTCTTCCTAAGTATGTGGTTTTTCATATTTTCTTTGTTTTTTAAGAATGTGGTTTAATCGAGTCATCTTCTCAATCGGGTGTTTTTGAAAAACCATGATCTCTTATACCCAAAAAAATCTCTTATACCCATTTTTTTTTATTTGTAATAAAAAAATTCGAAAATTCACAAATCTAAACCCTAAACTAATCAAGGGGGTCTTGGTTTAGGGTTTGCGAACCCAAATGGTAAGATTTTAGTTTCTATACCCTAAAAATATTCAAAAAAACATTTTAAAATCGATTTTATAATCATATTTGAGTGATTTTATAAAAAATATTTTAATTTCGTTTTTCGATTTTTGAAATATTTTTTTTCAGATTCGTAAAACTAAATTAAAAATATTCGCGAAAACAGATTTTAAAAATAATTTTTTTTGTGACTTATAAAATTGAAAACGTGAAAAAATTCGAAAAGCACCCATCAAAGATTACAATATTTCAAAACACCCGATCCAGGAGATAACTCGGTTTAATCAGGTTGTTTTTCATCTTCGTTTTCTACTTATTACTTTTGGATTACTCAATGATTTTGCTCATATTTTCTATTCATTCTGAATTAATATTATATTAATTAAGTCTTAAAATGGTAAATATGACGAGAAATATTTTTATATGACACAAAAAATAATTCTTAATTACCTCAATATAAAAAAATATTAGAATATTGTTACTAATATAAAGAGTAGATGTGAGATTCGATGTCTCTACATATGTTACTAATATTCTGAAAATATTAATCTTTTTGACATTTTTTTTTACTATTTTCCACAAATAACACAATTTACTATTATTTATGAATACCTTATTCCGGGTGATCTTCACCTAGTCCTATATATAAAAAAATGAAATGATCTCTCCATGGGTTGAAAAATAAGAATGTCACGTCATTAGTTAATTAATTAAATAATTAACATAACAAAAATGAATAGTTTACGTATAAATCAAATTCCCACTAAAAAAATAATACATAAACAAAAAATATCTCAGCTACGTACTATTAAACATGTGATCTCCTAGTTATATATAAAAATGGATTTTTAAATCAAATATATAAATATATAAAACCTTTAAATTATATATATGCAATATACACCATGGGTTGAATCCTAGACTATAGTTATTTGTAAAATTCATTATAAAACAGAGAAATACAGCCACGCAAGCAGTTACAATATCTTGAAGCTATAAAGAAAATATACACAACCAGAAACAAAGTATGAAAATTGTTAATAATATAAAACTTTTTGGGAGAACCACAAAACTACACCATTTGAATTACATTTCACAAAACTACACCATTTCCAAAATACTTCACAAAATTACACCTAAACACTCAAAATTAAATTCAAATAAACCTTACTCACACAATCCTACCCCCTTAATACTATACCTTAAACACTAATTAGCGAACCCAAATGAAAAGATTTTAATTTTGGTAATTTTTAAAAGGATAAATCAAGCTTTTAAAATTTTGAAAGGGTGTAAATATGTGAAAAATTTAAATTAGGTGTAGTTTTGTGAAGGAGAGGTTGAAATGGTGTAGTTCCGTGAATTCCTCAAACTTTTTTTCATCTATCAGTAGAAGCCATGAGATGCATTGATCCAACGGTTGCTTTGCTATGCTGAGTGCTAAAGTAATCAGAGTAAACCTCCATGAAAAACTGCTCAACCACATCAATGTAAGCCTCACAACGAAGACTAGAATAGCAATGAAGAAATTCTCTAACATCTGAGATATGTTCTTCGTCGTTTATCATCATATCATCATTCATCATTTTCTTCTCCATCTCCTCAAGCTTTCGACGAACAAACTCAACCTTTGGTTTTGAAAATATTGTCTTGTCTTTCTCTCTTCTTCTTGGTTGTATTGTCAAATTAGCTCTGTTTTTGGTAATGTAGTCTCTAGGTTTAGGTTGAAACTTCTTGTGTATGGATGGTGACGATGATGTTATGATGATGTCGGGGTTTGTATCATGATGATGATTATGATGATGATTGTTGAGAGATGTGTTGTTAGTTGTTTTGGGTAGTTTGTGATATGTATCATTGTTGGAGAATAAGGACTTGAAGTTATCAATAGTTTTTTGAAAGAACTTTCTTGTGTTTGAGATTGAGCTTTTAAAAACCATCTTTGTTCTTCTTTGTACTTGTGGAAGATCTCTTTTCTCTTATATTACGTCTTTGTTCTTCTTTGAGTTTGGTGTTTTGTTTTTATATTAAAGACTTTCAAAATAGTTGGATATATATCTTTTATAGATCATAAATGTAATAGTTAAGGTATCTCTAAAGAGGAAAACATCAGTTACAATGTAATAACTTTTGAAAAAAGAAACGTTACGATATTATATTTATCGTCGGAACGAATATTCCTCAAATTAGTTAACATTTGTAATGTTTAAAAGAGATTAGTGACACCTAAGAGCATGATTATCGGGTCCCTTAAAGAGTCTTTAACCCTGTGGGACCCGCATAATTAATAAGAACTATTCCTTATAATCCTTCTCAAAGGACAATACTTACACTATTCGCGGGTCCCACTGACACGTGGCGACCCGCGATTGGTCTTATTTTATTTTTTTTTTAAACAAAAAACAAAAGGTTAAGGGTTTTTTTTTGTCCTTATGGATAATCATGGTCTAATATTCCAACTATTTTTATTTATAAACAAGGAAAATCTTTTAGTATAAAATTGTTAAATGGAAGTTAAAAATTTTATTCTAGAAAATAAATTATTCGCAATTAAACTACTTTATTGCTTAAATGTAGTTTATGTATAAATTGACATGGTCTAAGAGTTCGTGTAGTAATTCGCACGAAGACGTTAGTTGTTGCAATAATCGGTTCTTTATTCCATTAGCTTACCTAATTAGTAGATAGTATGTAGTTATTTTGAAAATGAAAGTTCAAGTAAACAAGATAATTAATGTTTTAAATGTTGTATTATTATTGGTTAACCGTGGAAAAATAAAAGGTTTTGGTTTAGAAGAAATTATATGTTCATATTTTTCAATTAATAATAGTGAATGTATTATTAAGAGCTTACATGTTTTTCAAAGGTTTTGTTTTAGAATAAATTATTTATTCATATTTTCAGAAACTTTTTTCATCTTTATTCGTTTTCATTCAGTTTATTTTATGTAATGCATGATTATTATTCATAACAATGATTATGTTTGTGTTTTGTATGGTCACTTTTGTCCATTCGAGACGCTCCCGTTCTTGTTAATTACTTTTTAAAAAAATCACCTAAAACTCCATACTTTTCTTGGTCTACCTATATTTATATTATTTTCTTCTTTGGATTCTTTGGAATCCAATATGTATGCATAATAAGATAATAATCTATTTTGAAACTAACTGCGAAAATAGTTATTTGTGAACTAAGGTCAATTTGCACGTCTTTTATCATTTGTTATTGAGCATACTTATTGAGCATATTTAGAGCATATGCAATGGAGTTTTTTAGATGGATGTAAGCCGGTAGGGTCCACAAAATAGTTAAGAAATTGACTCTTAAATTCATTATTTCAGATCCGATCATATATGGATCTTGCATTGTTCATGGACTCCACTTGATACATGGCGGTCCATGATTGATGCGTTATTAAATTATTATAATTTTTTTTTAAATTACAGAGTTCATGGATCCCATTGAATAGCTAAGAAACTTTGCCGGTTTCTCTGTTGGAGATGGTCTTAGATATATGTTTTCGAATGAAAACCGCTTTTTAAACCCAAAAAAAGAAATAAACATTGCTTCTAATAAAAGATAATTCACTATAAAATGAAAGCTTTTAAAACACTGTATAGTACGTATAATAAACTAAAATGAAAGACATGGTTTGGCTTGTATACTGTGTATAGTTTGTGTATACTATATATTGCTTTGCATAGTTTGTAATGTTACCCTAAGAAAGTGAATAACAAAGAGAAGGAGTCTGGAAAAAATAACAATAATTTTTTTAAAAAGCACCATAAAACATAAGATGTAGGGTTAACTGAAAAATATTAGTGAAGGAGTTAGATACCTCTTAAATATTTGGTTAAAAAAATATTAAAAATTGTTTTAAAATGTAGAAGAAAATGGAGCTTCAATTTAAAAACAATTTTGTGGAGGAGTGAAGTAAGAGGGAGGATATCCTTTTATAGGTAGAAAAGGTGTAGAGATTTGTTGCAGTGTGTCTAGTAGTTGTTGAATTGACACCATTGGGTTTTAGCTACTCTTGATTTATCTATTTTACCAATAATATATCCACCCACCTCTTTATTATCTTTTATTAACCTAAACATGAAGCCTCCAATTATCAATGGTTGAAATTTGGACAACAAAGCTTTATTTGATTACTAGATGAAATCTCGCGTAATACGCGGACAAATTACATAAAAACATTTTATAATTATATATTAATATTGTTAGTAAATTTGTATAGTTATAGTTAGATTTAAATGAAAACTAATATTATACCCGTTATTTTATTAACAAATCTATACTATTAAAAGAGACGACAAAACGCCTACGTGTCGCGACGAGAGAGGTTTTAGGATATTTTTTATTTTTTTGCGTTTTAGTCTTTATAGTTTTAACAATTTTATTTCGTTTTGTGTCGATCTAAATCTACGAAATATTTTTATCCCGTGTCTATCTTTTCACGATATTTGCGTGTCTAACTTAATTACCTTAATATAAAATATCATACATCTTAAAATAGATTATGTTTTATTTTATACGATGATAAAATTATTTTATGAAATAAGGTATGTTATAACGTTTCAAGTTCTTCTAATTATTTTTAGAAAATTCCAACGACTATCACATTTTTAATACTTTTGTATATTTTCATTGTGGTATTGGTATATATATATGTGAATATGGTGATATATATAAAGTTTGAATAATTTGTCGTAAACACAGATTTATATTTATAGTTAAATAAGTATATATTTATATATAAAATAAATTGTATTCGTTATACAATATTTATTTATTTTTTAAGATTAATTTAAAACATAAAATAACTTTTTATTATATATAAGTCTAATTATATTATTAAGAATAATAAAACTTTGTCACGCATATAGCGCGAGGTCTGCACCTAGTAAATATAAAAGACACACAACAATATATGGTAATAGTAAATAAGTGATTTTTACTTTTTCATCTATCTTCTTATTATATAAAACTGAACGCGTTTAAGGTGAGCTTGACAAACATAATTATAACTCACGAGATCGTGACATTTGTAATGGTTAGTGAAGATCGTGACATGTGTATTAAAATTGATACGTAGACATCTTATAAAATGGAAACTTAACAATATTGACAAAAAACAGAAATAAAGAAAATAATCAAAAATAAAAAATTAATATTAATTATCAAATAATTAAAAATAAAATAACCATGTTGTAATTTCCGGTTAAAAAAAATGTTACTATATTCCAAAAAGGAAGAAAACGAGAGGTACACACAATCTCTTCTCCTTCTTCTTGGCCCATTTAACTAATCCATAAAGCTCAAATAATCAACCGAATAAAAATCCAATGTAGTATTGATGTATCATTCCGGTGACCAGGTAACTAGATTATGGTCCGCGCCAAGTTATTATTTCGAAAATGAAATAAAATGTGTAAGAGAATGAGTGTTTAATTGATGTGTAATGTGTACTTACGTTTAAATTTACCATTTATATTGAGTATAGAAAGTAGGGCTTACCTTGATTTAGCGTAAATTAGAGATGATATGTCACAAATATTTTGAAAAATGTTTAAGAAAACAAAAAAGAATTGTTGAATATTTGGATTCCTCATAAAATCTCTAATATTATATATTTCTTTTGCAGCAAGGTCTAAAAACTACAATGTCGTAATTTTTTGACTCGCGTCAAGCGCTGAGTTATAATCTATAAATATTTATTATATAGAAAATTTATGTATTTTTAATTTCTGGCATTACAAATTATTTAAAATAAATTTAGAACTGTGTTCGAACCCTTTTTATTATTTATTGGGACAATTGTCAAAAATATCATTAATTTTTTTCTTAAAACAATAATTACATCATAAGTTTTTTTCCTTATTAAAAAGGTTTGATATTTCTATTACCATTATTATTCATTTTATTTATATAATTATTTCTTTTATTTTGTATAGGTTTTGTTATGTTTTAAAATGCGGCCGCATTGGCGATTAAACGACCGCTTATTCTCTATTTAGTGACGAATCGTACGATCTTGGTCAAATCGTTGGGAAAAATTGTTGACTGTTTTCAACCGATTTACAATCGATTAATCAACTCAAATCGGTCCAATACCGATTTATTTTTAATAAATTTAGATTGTTGTAGGTTAACGCCAATTTTGATGGAGCAATGTAATAACTTTACTAAACCCATTTAATTCTCTAAGCACAAAAGATTTATTTATAAGTTGTTTTTAACTAATAATGTTCACTTTAACTATATGAACTAAGAAACAATGTTCACGTTAACTATATGAACTAAGAAAAAAATGTTCACTTTGACTATATGAACTAAGAAAAAAAAGAGAAACCACTGTCTCAAAAGCAAAAGTTCCAAGCTCTGCTTTATTTTACTAAACCATACCAATACACTAACAAGAGAATGATACATACATGGAGAAACATAAACATTAATAGTTTATATATCCCAAAAGACAAAGTCATTGCAAGACATCATTGTCACACATTCTAAAAGCTGTCTGATTATATTATGAAAGAATCATTCTGAATTTTGTGAAACAAGTCATCTTTGAATGCAAACAACTCATACACATAAATCAAATGACCATAGAAACATAGCTTTTAACACAAGATCCATTAACAAAACAACAACAAGGACCCTATTGATGATTTCTCATCGTGATAATCTGAGAAATAGAGATGAAGATTCAACATAAGATTCATAATCATCTTACATCAACATTCTAATCACATGATCCATTAACAAAACAACAACAAAGAGATTTTGATTTGGTTCAGCGAATGACGGCGCCGTGTTTGTTGCCTCCTCTCTCTGCCGATCAGTAATAGGCAATAGAATATATGTCGAAAGATACGTCAAGATTCATATCTATCAATTTAGGAAATAACTTGTTGTATAAATACCTTGTAATTATCAATAATAGACCAAACACGAACGTCTTTCAATCATCAAGATCACGCAGGAAATCGCTGAAATTTTTTTGATTAGGTTTAGAGAGATGTGTCGTGTTTAGAGAAAGAGCGACTCGATAGTTCATTGTGTATATTAATAATTTGTCGTTTGGTTTAAATAAACCATAAACTCAATTGACCTAAACCTAATTTAATACAATCTATTAAACTCATTAACCATTTAAACAATGAAGTCAATAAGATTCAAATTAATGGTTTAATTGGTTAATGGTTTGGTTTAAATCAAACCAAAGATTTTGACATGTCCACAAAAATTAAATAAAACACAAGTTTATTTCACACATAATACAAATAAAAACCACAATTTTAAACTATTCTAAAAATATTTTAATATTTCAACCCCGCGCTACGCGCGGACAAACCATGTCTATTATATACTCCCTCCGTTTCATTTTAATTGATGTTTTAACCTTTTACACGCAGATTAAGAAATCATTTAATTTTGTTATTTTCAGTTTAAAAACATCATTTAATTTTCCACTTAATATAACTCAACCAATAGAAACACATTATTCATAAGCTAAATCATCGGAAAACACAAAATACCAATTAATTTTACATTGAAAATTGAAAACATCAACTAATTTGAAACAAAAAAAATGTCTAAAACATCAACTATTATGAAACGGAGGGAGTATAGCACAATAATCTCGCAGCTTAGGCTTCCACCTCATCATCAAAAATATTAAATACATAATTAAAATTTAAAATTTGATAAAATTCATTTAATATAAATAAAATCAAATAGGAAACCATTACAGACATACTGTCATTTAATAATAAAATAAAACATTACATTATATACAATAACAAATATAAAAAATCAAAATTATATATATAGAGATAAATAAAGTTTAAACATTATAAATTGGGGATTCAAATATTAAATGACTACAAAAATATCCATCGAAAACATAAATGTCATATAAAACAAACAAAAATACATATAAAATTTCTAATAACATTAAAGAGAAAAAAAAATAATGATACAATTTAAAAAACGGGTTAAAATCTCAACGTAAAACTGAAATAAATGTATTGCGGATAAAATTAAATGATTAATAGTAAAGAAACTAAAAAGGATACACATCAATCTTTACTTTTTTTTTAAATTCAAAACGTTTGTAAAATTATATTTCATCAATATCCTAATAGTTTTATAATAAACTAAAATATCATTTAAAAAGTTACGCTTCAACAATTTTATTTTCATTAATTTGGTAAACTAAAATGGGTTGTTTATATTCAATGTCAAACCAAATACCTATTACAATTATAAAATGTTTTACAAAATCAAACTCAAACCATTATAAACAAAATATAAATGATTTTTGAAATTACTATAAAATATTGACGGATATCCCGCGCCACGTGCGGATTATATCCTAGTTTTAATAATAGAAAATAGCTAACACGTGACTTAGTTAAAAAGAATTTTAATCATCTTCTAACTTAATTCATTGATATTCTTCGTTTCACATTGTTTTTAGAAAAATGAATATGCAAATGTATTTTTACAATATTAATAAATTACTTATCAGGTTTTAATAAAATAAAACAAAAAAGTTGTTAACAAATTTATTTACTATATGTCATCTTTTTAATAAACTTTAGCGAAGTTCAAATACATTTGATCTTAAAGAGAAATACAAAGGATCATCAACAAGCCAAACTTAATGAATTGAGTTACAAGTTCAAAAGAAAAGCCTTATTAGTTATGCAAAAGATAGAGAACTGGACACTAAGACCATCTTCTTTATTGGATAAACATAAGAATATACTCAATATAAACGAGTGTCTTGCTAGAGTCTGGTTCAAAAGATTGAGTTACACTAAGAGCAACTCCATTCATGGAGAGACTCCCATATCTAATTTGTAATATTGAGAATATTTTTAATGCAATTTTATGTATAAAACACTTTGATGTATATGCTGCATCTATTGGTAGACATTGGTGTGTTTAAAAAATATATATATTATTTTTATTATATTAAAAAAAATATTTATAATTGAAATTATTCATAATGAGGAAATTTGAAACATATATAGAAATACAAAACAAGTGAAATTTTTTTTTGAAAATTTAAACCAAAATAAAAAAACCTTAATTGTAATCTTAGTTTGAGCCGAAATTGTTCTATATATGCTCTACCAAATCAGCTTTTAATTGTTTATGCATTAATTGATATCGAACGCGATGTCGATTGGCCATTATATTGCGAAGGTTTGTAGGCATATCGGTTGAAAGCGTACAATATATATGCAATATTGTTTCCTTCTCCTGGTCTGAATTCTGATAGATTAAAATGAGTGTATCCTTCTCGTTCGTCTTCAACAATCATATTGTGGAGTATGATACATGCTCACATAATTTTTCCCAATTTTTACCTTATCCCAATAGAGTCGGGTTTCTAACGATGGCAAATCGAACTTGCAAAACTCCAAAAGCACGTTCGACATCTTTTCGGACAGATTCTTGATGTTTAGCAAATGATGATTCTTTAGGATATTGAGGAAGTGAAATTGATTAAATAAAAGTTGTCCACTTAGGATAAATACCATCAGTTAGATAGTAAGCCAAATGATACTCGCGACCATTGACAAAATAATTCACTTTCATCAAATATCATCAAATACCGGTGAGTGATCAAGAATATTTAAATCGTTTAAGGTACCTAGATCTTCAAAAAAGGCGTGTCAAATCCAAAGATCATATGATGCTATAGCCTCTAAAACAATAGTTGGTTGACTAGAACCACGACAATATTGTCCCTTCCAAACTGTGGGACAATTTTTCCACTCCCAATGCATACAATCAATACTTTCTATCATTCCGGGAAATCCACGTCGCTCTCCAATATTGAGTAGCCGTTGAAGATCATCAGCAGTTGGTTTTCGTAGATACTCATCTCCAAACAAAGATATTATTCCTTGAACGAAATTTTCCAGGCATAATAGCGCGGTAGTTTCACCAAGTCGAACGTATTCGTCAACATGATCCGCCGAACAACCGTATGTCATAATACGAATTGCTGCAATGCACTTTTGTAGTTCGGAAAGGCCTAACCTTCCGGTAGCATCTGGACCTTGCTGAAAGTACGAAACTTCATTTTCAAACCGATCAACTATTTTCATGAACAAGTTTTTGTTCATTCTAAATCGCCGTCGGAATAGATGAGGTGGATATGTTGGATTTGGACTGAAAGATCATTCCATAAAAGTGCATGGCCTTGCTCGTGGTTTCTTTCTATATGACGTATTTTTTCTTCTCTTTTGGTGGTGGAAGCGGATTAGTAAACTCATTCTGAAACACATTCTGAAACTCAATGTTAAATAATTGATTAAATTGTTTATTAAAATCTGAATTGGGAGAAGAAGAACCCATAATGTATTTTAAAAAATAGTGAAGGTGGAAAAAGAGATTGTTTATCAAAAAAATAGTGAGAAGAGAATGAGTAGAATACTGTTTCCCAAATGTTTATCAATGTCCAATATATATAGCAAAAAATAACATAAACACAAAGACAAAGAAAAAGAAAGATACAAACTTTTCACAACCACAAGCACAAAAGACATAAACACAGAGACAAAGAAAAAGAAAGATACAAACTTTTCACAACCACATACACAAAAGAACACAAACATGTGACACAAAAAGACACAAACATGTGACTCAAACACAACCTTCTTCTTCTTCATCTGGAACAAAGAAACAAAAGGATCACCAATGTCTTCTACTATGTCCTCTTTTCCTTCTATCATGTCCTCTTTTTCCTTCTGCCACTAGAACAAAAATACAAAACAATCAATTCATCATTTAGAACACATATCATAAAAGACAGAAACACACAAACACACAAACACGTAAACCATAAAACACACAAACACATATCATACATTACATTATCAAAGACATATCATACATATTTTTACTCCACAAAGCATAACTAATCAAACTAAAACACACAAACCATAAAAGACAGAAACACACAAACACGTAAACCATAAAAGACAGAAACACACAAACACGTAAACCATAAAACATAAAACATACAAACACATAAACCATAAGCCATAAAACACACACAAACACAGAAACACAAACACAAATACACAAACACACACGACACTTATTTCATACATTCTTCCTCAAAGACATACTGAAGAGTCAAGCATTTCACTTATTAGCTTCGTCTTTAAAGCCAACTCCATCTCATCTAGTGGTTCTTTTTTTGCAATGAGACTCTCAAGCAGTCCCATCTTACAAAGTCCATGTTGCATAACTGAGTCCTTCTCCTTAAGCATAAAGATAGACTCAAAACTCTGAATAGAAGATGTGACACTTGCTTCTTATTCCATTGCATTAGTCTTCCTCTTTCCTTTAGCCTTAGCCTTAGCAGCCTTCACACCTTCAGGCCTTGCTTCGGCTTCAGTTTCAGCTTCACCTTCCTCTCCATCTGCAACAGTCTTTTTCTTGTTGGACCCTCCTTCAGCATTGCTTGCAAGAGAAGTTACCCACTTCTGATCATGCCTCAACTCCATCCAGCAGTGTTCAAGATTAAACTTTTGTTTGTAGTCTTGAAAGTAGATGTTATATGCACTCTTAAACACATCATCATCATTCTGGCCACTTGACTTGTGTCTCATTGCAGTCTCGTATGACCCAACAAACCTGCAGACAACCTCATTAATCTTTCTCCATCTTTTCTTAACCATTCCCACCTCTCTGTCTTCAAGCTCTTTCACCTTCGAAGAAGCATTGAAGTATCTAGTCACACTATTCCAAAATGCAGCCAACTTCTGCTCATTTCCTACAACACAGTGTTTGCTTGTGTTTAACCAAGCACTGCATAGAACTATGTCTTCTATTGAAGTCCACGTCTTTCTCCTATCACCATCAACATCAAGAGCTTCAGGAACCTCGTTACTCTTTTGGAACAAAATTTTTGTTACATAGTTTACATGAATAGTCACTCCAAATATGGAATTTGAATAATAATGTGCATCTAACAACACAAATAATAGTTAATTACACTTCTAATAACAAAACAATCTATCTCACCTCCACCACCACCGCCACTATTACCTTTTTGCCACCGTTGGGCTCTTCGTTCATCAGGCCACCACCACCTTCGTTGTTACCACCGATACCACCACCGCCGCATTCCCATCTAAACGATGTTGTCCACCATCACCGTTATTACCGTCGATATGTAATAGTTAAATTTTTATTTATTTGTTAAAAATAAAGAAGAAAAGAGATAGAAGACAAAAGAGAAATATAAGATTTTTTGTTTGTCGAGAGAGAAATAGAAGATAAGAGAGAGAGAGAGTTGTTTATTTTAGTTTTAGGAAGTGACACATAAAAGATAGTGATATTTTTATTGTCATCATATTTGAAGTAGTGGTATAAAAGACATTTTATGTGGTCTGATTTTTTATTTTACAAACAGCAAATATACATAATTATTAGAACAAATTGAGTCAATACTATTTATTGAGCAAAAATTGGTTGTTATGACAAAATAGTTGGATAATTTGCAAATATGACATAAACTTTTTAATAATGCCACTTTTGTCCTCAATCTTTTAGACATGACAACAAGATATGGAAATCTTCTCAAAAATACGGTTAGGAGATGTTCTCTCCGAAAATATACTAATTTAACAAATAACAAAACTATCTATTTGTTCATATTCACAAATATAATTATGGGGCCTAATTGGTTGTAGTTGTAGCTTTTGATTTTTTGCTGTAGAAATATGGCTGTAGTTTTTTTTGCAATAGCTTTAAATTTTATTACTGTAGGATTTTGTCTATAGAAATTTAGCTGTCACTTTTTAAAATAAAAGCATGATTGGGCAACTATATAAACTCTTTTTAATATAAGTATAAATTTTTTATTATGAAAAGTCACTTAAAGTATGTTTAATAATATATATGTATTATGTTTAATAAAGTTTCTAGTTTTAATCTTACATTGAATTATTTTACCTATCAAACTTCTATCTAAAGCTTATAAATAAATATTTTGTCAATCAATAAATAAATTTATTGTATTAAATTCATATGATATTTATTGTATGTAATTTAAATACAACGTGTAATTCCATCTTCGATATATATATAAACTCTATATTATTAAAAAATGTCAAGTAGAACAAAACACCAATTAGTCTAATCAATTTTGAGTTAGCAATTAACAAAGCAAAATCAGACACGAACAAAGATGAAAACTTCACAAAGACAGAAGCGAAAGAGGAGACTATACCCTAATATTGTGAGTTAAAATTTATGTTATTTGTGTATCTTATATTTATATATATTAGCATTCTTACGTAATATTGTGATATTTTGGGTTAAAAGATTTATAAAGCACTATATTTTAGGCCGTGGAAAAATGGTCGTGGAAAGCCATATTTTATCTTTTATTTATTTTTTGGGCTTTAGGATTTTAAAGTTAGAGAAAGCTTGATTGACTTTACAAATTGACTCTACACTAAATTCTGGTTTTACAAAGTTTCTACAGCCTCTTCCAATCAACCACATGGAAAATAACATTTGCACTTTTATGAAAGAGTTGAATAAATAGCAGGCTATTTAAGTACGTTTTGGATATAATAGTCTCATATTTCTCAATATTAATATTATAATCCTATTATGTTTTGTTGTTGTTTGTAATAAACGGTTTATTATAAACCCATCACTTATGTTTCATTACTATTTTCATATTTTTCTCATTTAAATTACGCATTTGGTACACAAACTAATTTGAAAACAACATGTACAGTAGATTAATATTCTGATATAGTAGACATCTACCAATATGCAGAGTAGACGAATATTCAGAAATATTGATCTTCAAATACATTTAGACATATACTTTTATGAAGAATAAACGAATATTCATATACATTTAGACATCTACCTTTATGAAAAATAGACGAAAATTCAGATATATTGAAATAGACTTATATTACCAATAAATAAATAAAATTATACTAAATCCTAAATCCTAAAACCTATACCCTAAACCCCCTGAACCCTAAACAATAAACCCTATACACTAAAAACTAAACCCTAACCCCTTATCCTTATTACCTACACCCTATTACCTAAACCCTATTAACTATACCCGAAGCCCTAAATCATATAATGTAAACCCCTATACCCTAAACGACACTAATCCACAAAATAATGACCTTTAATAAAGGCAAATAGACGTATATTATACACATTTAGTCATTTGTCTTAAACAAAAATATATGACTATTTGAAATCATCACGGTGAGTAAATTTGTTATATATGCACATAACCCATAAGTTCTAACCACTAATTCCTATATCTATTTTGTTAAAAGTATAAGTACATCATTCTTTTTAAAAATAATCAACAATAGATTATATAATATGAAATAGCTAACTATTTTATCAAATAAAAAATAGTTTTGAATATGTTGATATTATAGAATCAAATACAGTTGTATATTCATGAAATAGTCATCTATTTTTTCAAATGGTATATAATATTGAAATCATTTAACGTGGACAAATGTGAATGTAATGTGTGAACTAAATATACCAGCAATGTGGGTTTGAGTTTTGAATTAGACATACACAACCATGGTACATTGTGGCACTTTAACTATTTAACAAATATAAGCATCTATTTGAACCAAAATTAAGATCAATATGAAGAATAAATGATTATTATATACAAATATCATTCTATCCTAAGGGCAAAATAAACTATGAATTAAAAAGAATCTGAATTTAGTCCTCCTTTTTGACAACTTCAAGATAACTCAAACTAAAATATGAGTTCACTTTCTTCTTAAATGGTTCCTGGCCACGAAGAAACATTCGCAATGGCAATGAAACCGTTGCCTCATATTGTCTGAAAAATCAAACAAAAAATTAAGGTTTACATATTTACGGAACAAGAAAATGAAGGTTTATGGAACAAGAAACTATGCATAGAGGTTTACGGAAAAAATATCTATGAAGAAAGGTTTAGAGAAATCAAAAAATAAATCTATGAACAAAAAATAGAATCTTGAAACTTAAATCGAACAAAACTTTGGATTTAAGAAAAAAAACTATGGATTTAACAAAAAAATTATGGGTTTAACAAAAAAACTTTGTATTTAACAAAAAAAACTTTGGATTTAACAAAAAAATACATTTACATCAAATCAAAACATCGAACAAAACTTCGGATTGAACACAAAAACTTTGAATTGAAACTTAAATCCCTAATGTATGTTTCCGAAACCGATAGTACTTACCGAGTTCGCCGCTTCTCCGATGCAATAACGGAAGCCATCTCGCCGATTGTCTTCTCCGACACCGTTAGTTTTCGCGAACTGCTTTTCTTCTCTTTCTTCCTCTCCATAGTTGTAACTTCCCTTGTCGTGTAATTACTAATTGGTTTGTAAAATAAATCATGTTTTAAAATTAAAAAAAAAGCAGTTCTGAAGAAAAAGTAAAGTGGTGTGTGTCATAATAATATATGGAAAGTGTATATTTTTTTGGATGGCAAAGCTAATAATTTTCGATGAACGATATAATAGTCATTATAATCATCCTATACGGTACAAATTTATTTACCTAATTTCATGTATACTTATGTATACTGACCCTAATTTCTCTATTTATTACTATTATTCACCCTAATTATCCAAAAATTTATCCAAATTATTATTTTTATATCGTTTAGTGTGCAAGGGAATAGATTTTTGAATTTAATGGTTAATTATATTTCATATTTAGTTTTCAGGTGTAGTTTTGTGAAATGTATTTTGAAATTTTTTAATTTTATGTAATGCACATTTAATATAAAAAATAATTGTTGGATAAAAAGATGTAAAGAGTTTTAAGTTTTTCCTATACGTCTTTTCGAAAGAGAAATTCCTTAAAATAGCATGAAAAAATATTTTTTGTACAAAAAACCCTTACAAGTTACTTTTTCCCCAAATATATTTAAAATGTTTTTTGGACTAAAATATTATAAACACAAAAATCTAATTTTAAACCTTTAAAACTTAATTTTTTTCATTTGGGTTCGCTATATACTGTTTAGGGTATAATATTGAAAGGGTAGGGTTTAGTTTTGAGGGTTTTCAAGTATGAATTTTTGAAGGTTTTAAATTAATTTTAAGTTTATGGTATTTTTGTCCAAATTTTTATTTAATGGTATTTAAAGAAAAAATAACTTATGAAGCTATTTTTGTCCAAAAAACTTTTTTCATGGTTTTTTGGAAATTTCCCGGTTGGAAAAGATGAAAGATTAGTGTTTTCTAGTTTTTGTCAATATCATAAAGTTTGCCAGTGACAATAAACCTTGTTAACTAATTTTTTTTTCGTTAAAATTTATACATCATTTGGCCCCCAAATTGTAAAAAAATATTATTTATGAAAAATAGCCCCAAAAATATGAAAAATGTTTTAAGCCCCATAAATCTCAGAACCGGCACTCAACGGAGTAATATAATATTGGAGAATTACAAAACTACACCATTTGAATTACATTTCACAAAACTACACCATTTCAAAATTACTTCACAAAATTACACCTAAACACTAAAAATTAAATCCAAATAAACCATACCCACACAATCCTACCCCGTTAATACTATACCCTAAACACTAATTAGCGAACCCAAATGAAAAGATTTTAGTTTTTGTAATTTTTTAAAGGGTAAATCAAGCTTTTAAAATTTTGAAAAGGTGTAAATATGTGAAATAATTAAATTAGGTGTAGTTTTGTGAAGTAAAGGTTGAAAAGGTGTAGTTTTGTGAATTCCTCATATAATACCTTATAAGAAATTTGTTAGAAGGATAGTTTTTAAGTTTATAATTGGTACCGGGTACTTTTGAATTTTGATATTACATGGTAGTCTTGAAACTTTTTGGGTCCTCAATCACTTTGTCATTTAACAGTACATTAGAACCTCTATAAATTAATACTCTATAAATTAATGATCACTATAAAATAATAAAATATGTCGGTCCCAAGTCGGGCCAATGTAAAAAATGATCAATTTCGATAAATTAATAAGATAATAATTTTTGAGAAAATCCTATGTAAAAATATGGTCCCTATAATATCATAAATTAATAATTGTACTTTTACGCATGTAATATATAGCTATGACAACTTAGTAAAATATGATTACTATAATTTTTTGTTTTCTTAAGATTACATACACATTTAATTTTACGAATACGTAAAGGATTTCATAACGTTTTAAATATAAGTAGCATCTCACACCTTTGTTTTCATAAAATAAGTGTTTACTAGTGTTAAATGAACTTTATACAAATTTTATGGATTTATGAAACCCCAAATAATATTTTTTCGTAAGATTTAAATTGTGTTTTGAATATTTTTAATATACACTTACGAAACTCGCAGTACACACTTTTATAACATCTTAACTTTAGTAAAATGTTACATTTTTCTGTAAAACTACCTCTATAAATTAATAAATACTAATTTAAACTATAAATTTTATATCACTATAAATTAATAAATTTTTGTAGTCCCAACATTATTAATTTATAGAGGTTCTACTGTAGTTACATTTTGAAACAGAAATACTAATGATTTACTATCATTACGTTGAAGAAGAGACAGAGAAATTGGTATGCAAATGAGTAATATCTTGAGGAGCAACTTCAACTGTACCATTGAGAAAACTAGTGTACCAAGAAGCAGAGAGCTTTGGAGACCTCTTGAGACAAGGATCGCTGAAATTCACAAAATGCAATCCAAAAGTATGCGTGTATCCCCCGAATAACTCATACACATCCATCACTGACCACACAAAGTAACCTCTCGTGTCCGATCCGTTCCTGGATTAGTCAAGTAAATTTGGTATTAAACTAAACAAATCATTCCTATTATAGTAATTACTATGAGGGCTAATATATAGATGTGGAAAAAAGGAGAATTGTGTACTTGATAGCGTTGAGCACAGCTCCAATGTAACCTTGAATGTATTCAACTCTTTGTGTGTCTTGTAGCGGCGAATCATGTTTCATCGATAAACCTGATTTTTTTCTCAGCAAGAATTTTAGTACAAAAACTGTGTTTTCAAGGAAACTAGAGAGAGTAATAAGATGAAAGAGAATGAACTAGAATACCGTTTTCAAGAATGTAGATTGGAGGATTGTTATAGCTTTGTTTTAGATACTCAAGAAGACCTTGAAGACCCCATGGAGTAGCCTCCAACTTCAAGAAAAACAAAATTCAAGTAGAAATATTATATTTCCAGTTTCAAACCAGAGTTTATGAAAGAAAAAATAAAAGGCAATTCTCATGTTTATCACTAAATTAAGTTTTTTTATACAAAACTAACACACATTCTCAAAACTCTAAAGTTTTACGAGTACCATTTTAAAAGCTTTTCTCAAAAATACCACATACTTTAAACTTTCAAAACTAAACACTAAACCTTCGAAACGAAATCCTACTCTCTTCAAAACTAAACCTTAAATACTAAATACGATCCCCAAATGAAAAAAAGCTAAAAATGTGAAACTCGGTTTTTGTAATTGCTATATGTTTGATATTAAAAAGGTAATAATGTTATTTTTGTTATAAAAAACACTGTAATGATATTTTCGAAATGAAAACTTTTTTGGATGGTATTTTAAGGAATTTCTCAAATAAATATGTGTAGGTTCCGCAGATTTGCATGACCTTACCTCAAGTAAAGAAGAATTTCCAGGGGCTGTACAAATAAGAAGACTTATCAGTTTTTTTGGGATTGACTAATGATGAAAAGAAACCTTTTATCTTCACTTACATATCATATATGCGCCCATGTCTCCGAAGAAGACTTTGTTAGTATTACTGGGAAAGACAGAAGGTGTGGTTTGGTTTGTGACAAATAATGTTGTGTAATGAATAATTCCAATAAAGTCAGATGATCCTTTTACTTTCTCTGACTCTTCCTTTGAGAAAACCGGTAGTCTCGATCCAACCGTTGACTTCATTTCATCCGGATAGTCTCCAAATACCAGAGGCTCCAACATCCTGAATTTATCGGTTTTTAGCCTTTATTAGATTTTGTCTTTGAACTAACTTGAAACAAGAAAAGCTATTTATTTTTCTCACCAGCCATGGAGGAAAGTGTTAGCTCTTTGAGTTGCGATTTCATCTTCCTTGGAGTTTGTATAAGGATATAACCCCACTGCATATATACTAAGGCCTACGGATCCTCTCTGCTTACTCTGCATCATCATATAAATGGGTTTTACGGTTTAAAAAACGAAAAAAAAGAGATATAAATATGTATACCTTGTACTTTAGTTTATACAATTCTGAAGCAGAGGCATGAGCTAGCAACATGTTATGGCCTGCAATATATGTTTCTGTACAAGAATTTTCGGTAGAGCAATTGTTGGATTTGGTAGGAGAAGTACAATGTCCCAACGTAATTCCTTCGCCATAAGAACCAAATGCGACAATTGTAGCTTCGTTTATTGTAGTCCATAACTTCACATCCTCCCCAAACTCTCTGAAGCATGCATCTGCAAAAGCAGTGAAGTCTCCTCTGCAAAAAGATTACAAAATAAAACAATATATTTTGTTTTAGAATTCATATTAAAAAGAAATGCGACTTTTAAATTAAGAATTTTATCTTGTTTGGTCCGTTTTACATGATTTTTTGGTTGATCCATCCTCCGTACTCATCTTCAAGAGGCTGAGGAAGATCATAGTGGTAAAGCGTAACGTGTGGTACGATACCTATGACCAAAAATTCAATTAGAAGCTCTATGGAACAGTGGCGGAGGCATCATGTTGTGACGTGGGTCAATTGACCCAGGTCAAATTTTAAAATTAGTTTATAGTAGAAACTTTTTTGTAAGACTAACCATGTTAAAAATAATTATTGACCCATGTGCATTTTACATTTAGTTACGGCACAATACTATCAAGTTAATTAAAGAAAAAAACCCACTAAAATTAACAAAGAGGAATTCACAAAACTACACCCTTTCAACCCCTATTTCACAAAACTACACCTAATTTAATTTTTTCACATATTTACATCCTTTCAAAATTTTAAAAGCTTGATTTACCCTTTTAAAAATTACCAAATTTAAAATATTTTCATTTGGGTTCGCTGATTAGTGTTTATGATATAGTATTAAGGAGTAGGATTGTGTGGGTAGAATTTATTTGGATTTAATTTTGAGCGTTTAGGTGTAGTTTTGTGAAATATTTTGGAAATGGTGTAGTATTTGTGAAATGTAATTCAAATGGTGTAGTTTTGTAATTCTCCCATTAACAAAACCTAATAATTTTAATAATACAAAATCAAAAAGTTGTTTCGTCTTCTTCTCCCACAAAAATTTCCACCGAAGTCTTTTAACTTTTTATCTTAGACATTGATATTCTTCAAGTTTTCTCTGGTGAGTTCATACTTTTATAAATTGCTCTTTTATAAATGAGGTAAATAACATTAATAAAATATTTAGTGAAATCGACACCGCGTAATAATATTGCTGATAAATTTTTAAATAACATTAATAAAATATTTAGTGAAATGAGGTATTTGATACCGTGACTAACGAAACAGTGATAACTCGGTTTTAAAATATGATTGAACGTCGGGTAGTTCTTTGATATACATTTGTAATTTTTTTTATTGTTTATGCAAACTTTTAAATTAATAATTTTTTATGACTCCGGTGGATTTTAATCCTGCCTCCGCCACTGCTATGGAAGATTGGCTTTACTTGGGATTAAAGTATAAAAACAGAATACTTACCATGGATTCGTAGTTCTTTGATCAGGTTCTTGTAAAATAATACACCTTTTGGGTTAATAGGTCCTCTTCCATCTGAAGAATTGCATAGACAAACATGAACTCTTGCGTTTCAAGAAACAACACATGTAGTTACTTGCAATTCAAGAAATCAGCAAGAGAGGCTTTACTAGGTATTATTCTTGTCCAAGAGATAGAGAATCTGAATGCTTCTAAGCCCATTTCTGCCATTAGCTTAACATCTTCCTGTAAAAGGTAAAAATGGCATCAATATTATGAGAAAAATAGAGTTAGTGACTTAGGATAACTTGTTCCACAAGTAAATAAACGGCAAAGAAAATAAAATATAACCTTGTACTTGTGATACCCATCACATGCTATATCTCCATTACTTCCATTAGCTGCAATTTTCAAACAAGAATATGAGTTTTCTCATACAAGTCCCTTATAATGACTCAAAATTTTCATATTTTAAAACGTCAATTATATAACCTATTAATTTTCTTTATGAAAAAAGATAAACGGAGAATCTATACTATTAATTGGGAAGGACAATTTTTGAAGAGCCTTAAAATTTTCTTTTAATTACATGTAATGCCATTGTAAATTTTAATATATAGATAATTTTAAATAAAAAATAAAAACATTCCTATTTAATAGGATTAAAAGAAAAACGAAATTAAATATAAAAAATTAGTCCTTATCAATAGGATTTAAATAAAAAACGAAAATAAAATAAATAGGTATCATAATCAAAAAAATAAAATGTTATAAATATTTCAATTTTATGATAATCCATCATACAATATTAAAAATATTTCTTTATTTAAAAAAAATTAAGTTATAGAAAATTTTAATTATTTAAAAGTATTTTATTAGAATATTTGATTCGATGATTTAAATAAAAAACCAAAAGTATCCGAAAATATTTAAAAAATCTAAATAATTAATACTTTTATATACCTTTGTGAGATGTCCTGCTAATTTTGCGATGGGTCAAAATGTAACATACATAATTTATGATATATGAAAAATAATTTTTAATATTAGAACATACATAAATATATGATTAAAATTTATTATTCAACATGCATAAATAAAAAAATAATATCAAATTATATCAAATTAATTTTTGTAAATATTATTTCCGTGCGGGAGGCACGGGTAAGAATCTAGTATTAGAATAAAAGAGAAAAATATTAAATCGAAAAAGCTTACAACAGTGAGAGAGTATATCCCAGCCAGTGGGAGTTCTTCCATCTTCATCAAAAGCTCCTTCCCACTTATTTCCACAATTAAAAATGTAAATTTTGATGATTAAAAGTTATGGGTCTTAGAGAAAGACCATATAAATATAAAATATGTAATTTAAGTTGGCTTAGAGCATGTACCAAATGTACAAATACATAGGATACAATTTTTTTTTTGCAACATAATCTTCTTACTATTATAAGAAGTCATGCTTCTCATGAGAATATCTCCAATGGTTACCCTCAATTTTTCCCTCAAAATAAGAAAACTTAAAATGAGTTTGGGTTTTCTTCCAATTGTTTCCCTCATTTTCCTCATCAAAAGAGAATATTCCAAGTATATTTTATTTTTGTTGTTTGTGGTTAATTGGCATTAACATTTACGTATTTTACCCAAATATTTATTTGTAAAATAATTCAATAAAATTATTTTTTCTACATTAAACATGTATTATATTAATAAAAATTACAATAAAACATTCTATTTTAGTAATAATTATGTTTTGATTAGTTTAAGTTTATTTGTTTATTAATCTTTAGTTTTAGTAATAATTATGTATTTAATTTTATAGTTTCTTATGCATTTGCATTTTCTATTTAATTAATATCATCATTTTATTTTAAAATTTTCTATAGTTATCTAATTAGTTTTTATATTATTTTGTTGGGTAATAACAAAATTTGAATTTTGTTTTTATTATGAATTAAAAATTTAGTTATAAAAGAAAACATGTAAAATTAAGAACTATTTTGCAAATAAAAAACTTATAAAACTTGAGTTTGGATGAATGTCAAGGGAATACTATTCCAAAATTCATTAGTTAAAAAAAAAAGGAAATGAAAGAAAAAAACAATGTTGAACCTGATAAGCGGAAGTGGCTGCTCCAAAGAGGAAATCCTTTGGAAAATCGTTTCTGGTGAAGGCATTGATGTAGCTTGTTGCCAAAAAGATGACCAGAATAATGAAAAACAGAGAGAAAGACTTCATTTTTTTTTATTTTGCTCCTTTAGACTCTATGAGTTGAAGAGAATAAATAATTGAAGGGTATAGCCATAAAATATTAAAAATCATAGTAAATGTTCAAAATAATTGGTGGTTGTCTTTTTTTTGTTTCTCATCCTTGGGTGGTTGTTTTGACCGTTAAGTAGCGCACGTGACTGATATTTTGTAAAAATACCTGACACGTCACATCAGAAGATTATTAGAAATAATATACTGCTTTTGGTAGTTGCACCTGTAATGTGACCGACATACATTTCCAAATTTATACAACTTTGAGACAAGCGTCGATTGCTAGTTGATTTGAACCGCGCGATGAATATAATTTATTTTCGAACAAAATTACATAAAATAATTAATACTGATATTTTTACATAAATCCATATGTTACATTAATGGAAAACAATAAAACTATTTGACTTAATTCTCAATATATTTAATGATTCGAACGATATGCTAATATCACCATAAAATAAAATAAAAATTAAAAATGTGTTACAAAAGTCTTTTGTTTGGGTTTGAAATATTATTGTGGAACTCAATTCATTTATTTTTTACGGTGTTTGTTGTCGAAATATTGCTCTATATAAAGATTGATACTTGTAAAACTATATCACAACGCCAACAATAATAATAACTATTAAACGTATGTCTTTTCTTTCATATATATAGTTTATGTCTTTCATATATTATACAATATATATATAACATATATCATAAATTATATATAATCAACAAACACATCGTTACATATTTAGCAAATTTAAGATTATTATTCGTCTTTACAAGTATTTTGTCATTTATACCATGGTTGCTTTAAGAACCATGATTAATTTATATTATCTTATATTATTAATACAGAAGACGGAGAGAGAAAATAAGAGTGAAAATCATACGTGTCATCACGTGAGTAATTCTGACCCCACATCATTAAAAGATTTATTGGAAATTCATAAAAACCCAAAACAAAAGCCCAAAACAAAAGCCCAAATTTATCACAAAAGTCTCTTAAACTAACATAATAAATGGATAATATATTTAAAAAATGTAGAAAAACCCCTAAAATATAAAAAATATAATATTAAAAAATCGATAAGAAACACAATTTATAATTAAAAATAGATTTCCCTAATATTTATATGTTATATTTTATTACATTATGTTTAAAATAATGATAAAACATATTGTTCATTTATAAATAACAATATTATTTTGTAAAATTTTATTTAACACCAAAATTCATGTCAAATGACAAAACTTGAACACATAATTTACGACTCATCGGTTGAACCACTGATTTTCAAAATTTGAGCAAAGAATTTTCGGATAAGTTTATACATGAAAGAGTGATTAAACATTCATAGAAAATATGTTTAAAATATTTAAAAAGCCTACCAAATATGATTTTAAAAAGCCCATGAAAAACACAATTTTATAATTTTCCTAATGTTTGTATGTTATATTCTCGCACAAAACAATGATAAAACATATTGTTCATTTATAAATATCAATATTATTTTGTAAAATTGTATTAAGCATCAAAGTCCATGTCAAATGGCTTGAACCATCAGTTGACCCACCGGTTCCCGAAAGTTTAGTGGTTTTATCTGAGCTTTTAATAATCCGAGTTTTATGACAAATAGAGACCGGATTGACATATTTTTCATTGTTAAACGGGTCATATCATGGTTTCAAAACACTATGTAGTTATTATTTTCAATGATAAATATTAAATTATACGTAATGGTAAATATTCAACATCGAAATAGCAATGATAATATTTTTCGATGATAAATATTAAAATAGAAATAATAAATTTTTGTTAATAAAACATTATAAAAACGAAAATACAATATATTTTATATATAAACTTCAAATTAAACTCCGCGTTTAACGCGAATCACATGACATCCAAATTCTTTTTATCTCATTTTATACTACACATTGTTTTTACCAATAAATATTTCTTCTCTTATTCCGTAAATTTTTATCTCGCGCTTGGCGCGGGTCTCTTTCTAGTTACTTTGAAATTACAATATGTATTTTCTTTTATATTATAGTTTTTTTTTGTTAAACCAGGAGGTTCTGGGTCGAATCCCATAATCCCCCTAGGCCCGCGACCAGCCTTTGATAATACCAATTAATGGCGTAAATCATCGCTCTCAACCAGTGGCGAAGCCAGGATTTGGATTCACCGGGGTCATAATAATTTTTTATTACAATACCGTATAATTTTTTTTTGGTGAGGAAACTGTATAATTTTATTAGTAGTTAAAGATAATACAAAAGCAAAAAATATAAAAGTATTCATGTGCTCTCAGTGGCGGAACTAGGATTTTAATTTACATAGATCAATTTTTTTCTTTATATTGATAAGTTAAAAATAATTTTTTACTTAAAAAACTATATAAGGGATTTTTTCTAGAATAATTGACACATATTTTCCTATTATGTCTTTACTTATACCTTTATGGTTTATCACGTTTATATTTTATCAATCATAATAACAATAATAAATGAGATTATAAAAGTCATTTTAAAAAACTTGTTAATTTGTGATTTTTTTTAGGAAATCCTACATTAAAAAACGGAGAGAGTATTAATTAAGATTTATTTGCTTTCATAAATTTATCTTTGTGTTAAAATTATTTATCATAAATGTTATTAGATTTGTATTTTTAATATTTAATTTTTTAGTGGATTTTAATTGAATTGAAATTAGTATGGGTCAATAATTTAATTAGAGGAGGGTCAACCTAAAATTTAAATACACACTAAACCAAAATTTAAAATTTCACATGGGTCAATTGACCCACCTCACTTAACACTACCTCCGCCGCTGCTCCCAACGCGGTTCGAACTCAGGAACACAACATCACCAACGACTGCGCTTAACCGACTGAGCCAACCCGTCGTTGGTCATTTTTTTATATTATAGTTGTGTTATACATCATAACTTTTCGTGCGCGGACTACCGCCACGATATTTATTTACGGTAATATTATGTTATAGTTGTGTTAAGCACCATAATTTATTCGTACGCGGATTACCGAATCAATATTTATTTATTGTTATATTTTTATGGTTTTTTAAACGCACCATAATTTGTTTATTGTTGTATTTTTATGGTTGTTTAAACGCACAATAATTTATTTGTTGTTATATTTTTATGGTTGTTTAAACGCACCATAATTTATTTATTGTTATATTTTATGATTTTTTAAACACATCATAATTTATTTATTGTTATAATTTTATGATTATTTAAACGCACCATAATTATTTATTGTTATATTTTTATGGTTGTTTAACCGCACCATAATTTACTTTTAATTTAATCGGTTTTTTATGGATGACTTTTTATCAACTTTATTTATTTATTGTCTTGATATATACTAATGTGATATATAATCTTTTTATTACTTTCTTGCTAAAATAAATTTACAATTATTATAAATGATATATTTATTCACTAATACATAAATTAAAATTTTAATTTACATAATATATTTTTTCGAAATTTTTCACTTTTACAATTACTTTTAATTAAAATTAATTTTAATATGTATATATACCAACGGTCACAAAGAAATTTTTTCGAAAATTTTCACTTTGACAGCATCTATGAATGGTTATTTTTTGATCTATAAATACACTCACTTTTCAACATATTTTTCATTCACACATTTCATTTTCTCCAAAATTTCTTTCTAAAAATATTTTAAAAATTATTAAAAAAATGTTTCGGTTATTGCTAATCATCATGTTTTTGATAATCATTGCTTGTGTTTACGGAATTATTGTAAGAGATTCTACTCATGAACAACATGTCTTAAATATAGTCTTAATTTTCTATGCTTTCTTTTTCTTTGTAATCGCTTTATTATAAATGTAAGCAGATCGTTTTAAAATTATTCTAATAAATTTATTACTATGTTTTAGATATAAAAATTGCTAATATTGAGAAGCCTCAGTTTCCGGCTCTCCAAATTACGGGAGCGAATTACATAGCATGGATTATCAATATGGAACTTCATCTAGATTCGGATAAAGTATCTTACACTATAAAATATGGAAATAAATCAACTTCTCATGAAGGCCACAAATTTTCTAAGAAGGCATCTAGATGAAAACTTAATGCATGACTATGCGAATTTAAAAGATCCAGCAGTGTTGTGGAAAGCCTTGAAAGAAAGGTTTGATAATCAAAGAAAAATAACTCTTCCACATGCGATGGATGAGTGGCAAACCTAAGGTTCCAAGATTTTGAAAATGTGGCTACATATAATTCCGCTATGCTGAGAATAACGACACAATTGCAATATTGTGGAAAGCCTGTTTAAGAATCATAAATGCTTAACAAAACTTATCTCACCTTTCATAAAAATCATTGTCTTGCAAGATCAATACATGAACCACGGTATACAAGATTTTCGGAGTTGATTGTGACACTTATGATAACGGAGAAGAATAATGAACTTCTCATCAAAAACCACAACACCTGACCTAATGGAAACAAAGCATTCCATGAAGTTAAGTAAGTGGAAGTAAAAAATCTTGAACGTGGTGGTCAAACATCTCGAGGTCACGACCATCGATTTAATCGCGGACGAGGAAGATATTACAATCCCCAAGGGAGGAAATCTTATAAATGGGTTCGACCTGAGCAATTCCCTAAAATGAAGGAAACTCAAATCGATAAAGGGAAAGAAGCTTAGGAGAATTTCACCCAGAAGCATGAAAATAGGTGTTACCGATGTGGATCTAAAAAAAACAAATTGGGAACGTGTATCTCGAACACCTTCTCATCTTTGTAAGTTGTACCAAGAAGCCGCTAAAAGCAAAGAAAAGGAGGTAAACCTCATTGAACATCTTGAGGGTACAACGCACCTCGATGCTTTGGACTTTGCCAATGATTTCGATTAAAGCGATTTCGCGGCTAACTAAAATGTTTTTAGTTTGAAGTACTCAATAATCTAAGTTATGCTATGTATAATATTATGATTAAATAATCTCTAGTTATATCATGTAAAATAGTTTGTGTACGAGTTGTTGTTTTTATAAGAACTAATGTATAATACTTGTACGCTTTCTTTATCAACGAATTTTATTTTCGTAATGTTTATGGATCATAATACTAATTATGAAACAACATCAAAGAAAATTGTTAAGAAAATTTGTATACAAAATAGTGGGACAACACATATTATACTAAAAACAAGAGATAATTCTCTAGTTTAAAACCGGCTATTATTGGTAACGCAATATCAGGTTCCACAGACTTGATTGAAGGAACCGGTAAAGCAAATTTTGTGTTCGCAAATGGAACACAATTTTCCATAAGTAACGCCTTATATTCTCCAAATTCTCAAAGAAATTTGTTCAGTTTCAAAGACATATATCTTCAATGATTTGATATTCAGTCTAGGACTAAAGACGAAAAGAAGTATATGTATATTACTTGTGATAAACAAGGAAAAATGGTTATAATGGAAAGATTACCAAGGTTTCCTTCTAGATTGCATCATACATATATATATATGCAATAGAATCGAACCTTCTGACGAAAAGAGATCATGATGATTCACTTTATGGCATGAACGTCTTGGTCATCATGGCACAACTATGATGAGGAAAATCATAGAAAACTCACAAGGTAATTCACTGAAAACCCAAGAGATTTATCAGAGGAATAAAAGGACATGTACTACATGTTCTTTAGAAAAATTGATTATAAGACCATCACCTAGCAAAATCGATAAAAAGTAACCAAAATTTCTTGTGAACCTATACATCCACCATGAGGACCATTCTATTATTTTATGGTAATGATTGACGCGTCAAGTAGATGGTCACATGTTGTCTATTGTCATCTCGAAATGTGGCATTTGCGAGATTTCTAACTCAGATGATCAAACTAAGAGCTTAGTTTCCAGATAATCCAATAAAAAGAGTTAGATTAGATAATGTTGGTGAATTCACATCCCAAACATTCTATGATTATTGTATGGTAAATGGGATCGATGTTGAACATCATGTGGTCCATGTTCATACACAAAATGGTTTGACTGAATCACTAATTAAACGCTTGCAACTAATTGCAAGACAATTGATTATGATATCTAAACACCCACCTTCTATACGGGACATGCTATTTTGCATGCATAAGCACTTATTCGGATTAAGCCAAGTGCATATCATGAATTCTCTCCATTAAAGTTGGCATTCGAGAACCAAATATTTCTCATCTAAAGATTTTTGGTTGTGTGGTATACGTACCTATAGCACCACCCCAACGTACAAAGATGAAACCACAAAGGAGATTATGAATATATGTTGGTTGTGATTCGCCATCAATTATTCGGTTCCTAGAACCATATACCTGTGATGTCTTTACGACACGTTTTGTCGATTGTCACTTTGACGAGAAAAAATTTCCGGTTCTAGGGGAGAAAACAAACAAGTAGGAAAAGATGTGAAGTGGTGTGTACCATCTTTACTATATCATGATCCTCCTACAAAACAGTCAGAAATAAAAGTTCAATGAATTATGCATTTGCAAAATATTGCAAATCTGGTTCCTAATGCATTTGCAGATACTAAAACGGTAACTAAATCGCCTATACTAGTTGCGAATGTCCCCGCTCGTCTTGAAATCCCACAAGATCATGGTAAGGCGGATTATACTCGTGAATCCAAAGCACGCTTGAAGCGTGGTAGGACTGTTGGTTCTAAGGATAAAAATCCTAGAAAATGAAAAGAAGTTGAAATACAAAGTTCTCCCAATATAACTGAAGTTTTGGAAGAAAAGGGACATGATATTGAACAACCAGAGGCTGACGAGAATCATGAGATTTCTATAAACTACATTCATAACAAAAGGATATGGAATAGAAATAAAATCTTTGATATTGATGATATTTTCTCGTACTCCGTATCAAAAGAAATAAACTTGTTTTTGTACCATAATGTCAAAAGAGACATGATTGGATCAAATGGAAAGAGGCGATACAAGTAGAATTTGACTCGCTTAATAAACGAGAGGTCTTCGGATATATCGTACTTATACTTAAAAATGTTAAACCAGTTGGATACAAATGGATTTTCGTTCGGAAGAGAAATGAGAAAAACTACATAATGTGATTACAAGCTCGTTTAATGGCTCAAGGGTGTTCTCAAAGACCCGAGATTGATTACGAATAAACATATTCTTTCGCAATGGATGCAATCACATTTAGATTTTTGATGAGCCAAACGGCTTACGAATGTCTTGAGATGCGCCTCATGGATGTCGTTACGACATATCCCTATGGATCATTAGATACTGATATCTATATGAGAGTCCCTGATGGGTTTAAAATGCCAGAAACATTGAAATCCAAACCAAAAGATTTTTGTGCAATAAAACTGCAAAGATCATTATATGAGTTAAAACAATTTGGACGTATGTGCTACAATCGTCTTAGTGAGCATTTAACTAAAGAAGGATATGTAAATAATCCTATATGCCCATGTGTTTTCATCAAGAAACATTATCCGAATTTTTGATAATCGCGGTGTATGTTGATGATCTAAATATTATTGGAACTCGTGGAGAAATTCAAAAAGTGACAAATTATTTAAAAGGATAATTTTAAATGAAGGATCTCAGATAAACAAAATTTTGTCTCTGATTACAAATTGAGCATTCTGAAAAGGGTATATTTGTTCATCAATACACATACACCAAAAGGGTATTGAAACGCTTTAATATGGATAAAGTTACTCCACTCAGTACTCCAATGGTATTGGATTCAAAGACATCAAATCAAGTATTGGATTCAAAGACAGCTGAGAACCGAGTATTTATATGAAGATAATGATGCATGTTGCTCAAACAAAAGAGGGATAATGATGAGTGTGTAATTTAGGCATTCTTAAGCATTCATTTGCATAACCATTTAGGACTTTAGTTGCATTTTCATATAGTTTAAGGTCTTAGTTAACTTAGTTTAGTAACTTAGCTTAGAATTGAGCCTTAGCTAGGAATAGGTCCTTTTTGCATTGCATCGTATGCATTTAAGGTACTTGGAGCTTTGGGGAGTTCAATGGAGGCTAGAGTGGAGCTAAAGGGAGCTTAAAGGGAGCCAAGTTGGAGAACAAGACATCTCGGCGGTCGAAACCTCTGGAGCTAGTCGCCGAAGGAGACACAAAGGACGAGAAGACTGCAGGCTTGCGAATGTTGATCTCGGCGGTCTCCAAAACGCCTGAGCATGCCGCTGAAGCAGACGGAAGTTTATCGCATGAGCATGCCGTCGATGGAAATGCAGAATACGAACCTCGCTGTGTTCATCTCAGCGACCATCAAGTCGCCAGACGAAACCGCCGAAGTAGACGCACCAGAAACACGTTGTTGTGTCTATTCCAGCGGTCACCAGACCGCTGGACGAAATCGCTGGAAGAACAAAAGTGCCGGTTTGTCCCGGGTTGACCTGACTTCTCAGTCTCTTTTCCTATAAGTAGACATTGAAAATTTAGGTTAAATCATCTTAGCTTATATATATGTTATTTTCTCTCTTAAGTATTGAGACACCCTTTATGATATTTTGAGTTTTTATGATTATTTATGAATCAAATCTTCTTTCTTCATCTTTTAATCTTGTTTATTTGACTTATGTCTTCGTCTATTATCTTATCTATTGTCTTGAGCATGATTAGTGAGCAGTTCATTCATGGCTCTTGGGTCTTTTTAGGTTAGAGTTATGGATGATAGCTAATCATGATGTTTAGGTTGATTAGTTTATGTTTTCTATAACACTAAATGGTTAAACACTAGTATAGACCTTGCTTATCTAGCCTAGAATCTAGAGGACATTTCATGTCCGAAAGGTGTTTGATGAAATGTCTAGTCCAAGTTTAGTGTTAGTCTCTTATGCTTAGCCAATAAAATTTGTTGTCTAAGGTATTGATGGACTTTTAAGACTTATGTTTAATGATTCTTAATCATCTAAGTGGGTGTTATTGGATTGTGTATTTAGATGGAGTTTTAAGGAGTTAAAATTTTTGAAGAGTCTAGTGTTATTCAATAAAGAGTTTTTAAGACTCTACAAAAGTTTGGTGTTATTAGTTTATAGATTTTTGATAAGTAATCAAAAGTTTTTAAAAATCACGGGTTATTGGATTCATGAATTTATAAAGTCAATAAAAATTTTGTGTTATTCAAATTAAACGAAAGTCACTCATTGTATTGTCTTGCTAAAATATTGTGTTATTGTTTTATTGATTTTAAACATTTTTCTTCACAAACGTTTCTAATCAATATACATCACGTTCACAACATATTCTCAAAATCTTTTATATAATAACATAAAATAAATAAAAAGCGGCATTTTTTACAAGACACGTATTCTCAAAAGATGTGTCACATGTGATTTTACAAGGAAATTTGCTCTTCTTTGACTATCAAAGTTAAAGAGTAAAAAAATGTAATGCATTATGCATCTAACACAAGTTGTATTGCCAACATGCTCGTTTTTAACTATATAATTTTTAACATATGCACGTTTTGATAATAAAGAATTATACTTCATCAGAGGTTCAATGTTTAATAACAATGTAAATTAACACTTACCAAACCCAAAAACATATAAATAATTTTTTTTTTAAAACTCTCATAATCTCACCGTAGACTTCATGTTTGTGTAGCGTCAACCCACATACTAGTAGCTATCGAATCTCTCCGATTATTAGCATATTCTCGTTGTTGAGATTGAAGAGTTCCCACTTCTTCGTTTTCCCCATTAATAGTGTTTGTATTTCCATTTTCTTCATTGTTGCTTCTTCGTTATTCTCATTGCTTTTTTCAGAAAAAAATTCATCGGACCGGCTATATCTACGAAGAAAGTTGTGTACCTTAAAAGGAAAAGGTGGTGCTGTTTTGAAAATCAAAAACCGGGATTTGAAGATACCAAAAATCCTCTCAATCACATTTCTCAATGATGAATGACGCAAGTTGAACAATTCATTTTGATTACTAGGATCACGACCTTGACCTTTAAAATCTTGCAAGTGGTAGTTTGTACTTCTGAATGGAGCTAATTTTTTTTTACGATTTGCATATCCACAATCAACTAGATTAAATTTTCCTATCAGTATAATATATAAAAGGTTCAGTAATTAGATGTATAAATGAAAAATAAAAGATATATGTAATATTATACATAGATATATCTTCGGGAACATGTAGTTTGTTAGTACTTCGTGTTAGAGCATCACTTAGTATTTTTGAATCGTGAGTTGAACATTCCCATCCACCAAGGACATATATAAATTCTAGATCAAAGTTACAAGCAGCCAAAACATTTTGTGAAATTTGTCCTTTCCGATTACGATAGCTAGGTGCATCTGTTGCAGGTACCATTGCATTTATGTGTGTACCATCTATTTCTCCAACACAATCCTATAAAGATAATAGTCATTTAATTAAACCGATGTAAAGTAAAATTTACAAGTTAAAAATACCTTGAAATAAGGATAATAGCATGTGCTTTCTCTTATTTTTGAAGGTACCGCGAGTCCTGGTTTAACCATCAAACTTGGTGCAATGACGACTAATGCCTTCAAAACTTTGTGAAAATTTGTACTTGCAACAAATTTTGATCTCTTAAATGTGTCCATTGTGTATGAATATTTTGAATTTTGACCAAGAGTGAGCAAAAATGTAGCCACCATTTCTTCAAGACACATTTGTCAGGTACCTCTTAGAGAAAAATTTTCCATAATAAGCTCACATAATTTTTCAAAGATGGGTGGATACATACGGTACACTTGACGGAAGTGTTCACGATTTTTCTTGAGAGTTGCATGGATGTATTTGTAACATGCTTTTGTATTAGATCGACGAATCGAACGTTCAATATGTTTGTTCTTTGCATAAGTCCAATATAAATAACATAATGTCTGTTTCTGATTCATCTTCTTCAAGACGAACCTCCTCACCCTCCTCACTAATACGAACCATGAAGAAAATGTCTTCCTACAATGACAAAAAATTGAGTTAAATAATAAACATATAAAAAATTAAAATGTGTCAAACATGGAGAAAAAAGTTATGAAAATTTTAGCATTTATATTTACAATAATTCATAGAAAAGCAAATAGTTTTTCTGATTTCACATGGTTATCAATTTCAAAAAACATGTATGACTCCAAATTTATTTGAAAACGAATAGTTTATTAATAAAATTAAGAAGAAAGTGATAGTCAAACCAAACTTGAAAACAAAACCTAAAAAATTATAAAACATTTAAAATTTTAAATAACTATGTAGAGCTAATATTGCTCTTAATCAAACCAAAACGTTCTTCAATTGACAAGTCTGTAAAGACATTTTTCATTCCTAGCGAGTGAATCAATGTTATTGTTTTGTAACGGTATGGTTATCTACATTAGGAATCTCTTTCATTGCGTCCCAAATATTGTCTTTTTTCTTCTCAGTTTCTCTTTCCTCGGCGTCTTGTTTTAACTTTTCTTCTCTTTTCTCAGCTTCTCTCTGTTGTCTTTCTTCTCTTTGTTGTATGATACTAAGGATCTTATTGCTAACCATTACCATCGAATCATCTTGATTATTTTTGGTGACTTCTGTTTTAGACATCTTTCTAGGTGGAAGTTTTTCCGCACCACCTTTTGGATGTGTATCTAGAAAAGATGATGTATCACATTCTTGTGATGGTTGTTGAGTTGATGATTCAAAAGCTTCGTCAATGCTATGATGAACTTCTGTGTTTTTCCCGCTCGATTATTTTCCCCAACTCTAAAGGTACGAGAATTAGTACTATCACCCATTCCCATAGAAAAGCTTCCAGTAGCTGCACCACATCCAAATATGAGTTGTAGATTTTCAAATTGTTCTACCGAATCATACCACAAATATTTGTGGTTAGAATGTTTCTGTAAGTCAATAAAAAAATTCATCACTTATAAAACATGTTTTATATATTATATTATATGCTTAAATTTTTTGTAATCAAAATACATACCTTTAAATACTCATCCCATACTTCATCCAGAGCGGTAAACTTTTTTGTTTCACGATCCCATCCAAATCCGGAGTTGAAGCGTTGAAGATCAACATAGTTTGTATATATGGTTCTCAAATATTTCATTCTACGTAGGTAGTGTTTATGAGTTTTATGACATCCAAGTTTTTCATTTAGAGTAGGTAATATTTTTTGCTCCACAGTTAATTTTGTTATTAAACCATTACTATCACGCCAGTTTCGTTGAATTGCATCGACAAATAAATCTATCAAAATTTTTGTTTCTTCTGGACCCATTGATTATATTGACATTTTTCTTTATTTTTCTGTGAATCTCCCATAGCTAATTATATAAATATAGATTGTGATAAGTCAAACAATTCTTACTAACATCAAAACAAATTTTTTTATGAAACATATTTATATGTAAGAAAATAAACTAACCAAAGCACAAAAGAATTTTATATAAAAATGTTGATAAACGTACATGCAACTTTGAGAATGAGATGAAGGTGATAATTAACAAGTTTTGGCGACTAATTTATAGAAGACGAAGGATAATAGTTTCTGGAAGATTCTAACTAACGATAATATTGGCAAATAATATAATATCTAATAACTAGATAGATTCTATAAAAGTAGGAGATAATCTTCTAGTTTAGAATATAGTAGTCTACGATAGTTGTTGAGACTTTATAACTCTATCTTTTAAAATATATAAAATCTTTATAAATATTAACCAGTTTTGTAATTTTAAAGTTTTTAAAACTTGTTAAAAGTAAAGAACCAATAACAACAAGGGGTGGGCAAATTACCCGATACCCGAATATCCGAAACTTTACTATATTCCATATGTTTATAGGTACCCATATACTCGAATATACCCGAATATATCCGAAATATCCGAAAATATCCAAAATTTTCTAAAAATAAAATAGAAAATATTAAAAAATAAAATGTTACTTCAATGTTGGTACCCGTGGGTATCGGGTAATACCCGAACCGACCCGATACCCGAACGGGTACCCGAATACCCGAAACTTTACTATATTTCATATGTTTATAGGTACCCATATACTCGAATATACCCGAATATATCCGAAAATATCCGAAAATATCCAAAATTTTCTAAAAATAAAATAGAAAATATTAAAAAATATCCAAAAAAATACCCGAAAATAATGGAAAAATACCCGAACCGAACGGGTACCCGATTTTCCGGGTATTTTACGGGTCCAAACATCTCATACCCGAAAGACCCGGACCCGAACGGTTCCTACCCGAACCCGAACGGTTCCTACCCGAACCCGAAACGAAAAACTCAAAGTATTCATACGGGTCATAAATCTCCCTACCCGAAATACCCGGACCCGATTCGAATACCCGAATGCCCACCCCTAAGACTCGATTGAGAGATTTTTGTAGTTTTGATGATTAGGGAATGAATTTGAGTCATGAGAGTGAACTTATCTAGCTTAGTGATCCTTGTCCTAGAAAGCATTCACCTTAGTTTAGTTTAGTATCATTAGCTGATTCCATACATCCAAAACTCATGATCTTGACCCCAAGATCCATGATTTTATCTTTAGTATACCTCTTAGTTTATAGTTCTTTAGTGTTGACCTTAAGTTGACTTTTATTATTAGATCATTTACTCATTGTTTAGTTATTATCCATAATCAAACATGCGTATGTTAGGATCTAATCTAGAGTAGTTTCTTATATTCTTTTTGCCTTATCCATTATCTCCTTGTGGATTCGATTCCAACTACTATATACTTCTTGTGCCTTGCACTTGGGACTGTTAGTGTCGTGGTAAAACTTCGATCACATCAGATATATCAAAAGCGACAGAACCAAACATATCCCAACAAAATTCTTTTCATACAACCAAGAGCTTGAAAAAAAATAAAGAGATCGAAGTAAAATACGTCCGGTCATGTATATTTTCATAAATTCACTACCCACATCAACATTCATGAAACATGTTCATAACATTGGAATGCGTAATCAACGAGACCTCTGAAAGGTTATTCTAATCTTTCAAGGGGGAGCTTCTTATTGTTGTACTCTTTTACCCTACCATGATTTTTCCCACTAGGTTTTTCATGAAAATGTTTTTAACGAGGCAACAGAAAAATTAAAACGCAAAAAACATAAATGAAAATGGCCTCCACGGAGGAATGTTACAAAAGTCTTTCATTTGCGTGTGAAATATTATCGTGGAGCCCAATTCATTTATTTTTTATAGTGTTTATTTTCAAAATATTGCTCTATATAAAGAGTGATACTTCCTTGTAAAACCATATCACAACACCAACAATAATAATAACTATCAAACGTATATCTCTTCTTTCAAATATATATTTTAGGTCTTTCATATATTATACAATATATAACATATATCATGTCTTATCTATTAATTGGAAAGCATTATTGCAAATTGCCCTTAACAAAAAAAATTCTAATTACAATACAATGCCACTACATTTTTTTACTAACCTATGTTTATAATTTGTGCCAATTTACAGAATTTACAAAGTCCATACTTAGGCCAAATCGAATACAAATTATACAAATCATAATAGCAAATACATATTTTAATTTGAGGAATTCACAAGACTACACCAATTCAACAATTTTTCACAAAATTACATCTAATTCAATATTTTTTATAATTACACCCTTTTAAAAATTTAAAAGGTTGATTTATCCTTAAAAAACTATCAAAATTTAAATTTTTTCATTTAGGTTCGCTAATTAGTGTTTACAGTATAATATTAAAGGTAGATTTTGTGTAGGTATGATTTATTTAGATTTAATTTTGAGTGTTTAAATGTAGTTTTTAAAAATAACTTTGAAATGACTTATTTTGTAAAACACAATTCAAATGGTGTAGTTTTGTAATTCTCCTTGTTTTTGTAACAGGTCGTTAATACATTACAAAACAAATTTAAACGAATGATAATGGTTATGAGATTAAATCGAATTCAATTTATGCACAAATATTTATGTGTAATTTAGCAACGAGTCAAAAAATAGGATAGATAATTCATAATATATAACTAAATTATATTCCAAATATAAAATTATACATAAATATAATTTTGAACTTTATATTGAATATAATTCAGTAAACTATTTTTAAATTTGTATCAAGACATTTTGTAAGGTATATCCCGTGGTAAAAAATTTAAATATTTCTAATACGCAGATGAATCTACATGTTTTATTTAATGTATTTTATGAAATAAGAGACTATCTACATATAATCTAAGTATGTGAAAAAAATTTAATATATATATTTTTTACTAAATAATTATATATATATAATTAAAAATTATATTAAATTCCGCACGTACGTGCAAGTCCTCATCTAGTATCATATATAATCAACAAACACATCGTTACATATTTAGCAAATTTAAGATTATTATAACAAAATATAATATATTATGAATAAGAAAATGAAACACATGAAAAAACAAACTTCACTATACCAAATTGTTGTGGCTTTGTATTTTATAGTAGGTTTATATGATTTAAATACAAAATTTGTCTTATATTTATAGTTTTTCGCTTTTGTTAAAGAATTATCGTCGCGCTTCTAGATTTTACGTAAAAATAATACATTAAAATGTAAAAAATGTTAGAAACTAATGTATGTGTACTAAAAAACATATCTTTGTTATTTGTTATGTATGTCTCTATTTTACGAAATAAAATGTTTGGTATTGAAAGAGACTTGACATGTATGTGTCCACAAACTAATTTGGTTAATATAAAACAAAACTTATTCAACAAAAATAATTTTATAAGAGATAGAGAAAACATGTTAATAAAGATGTTAATAGACATAATAGCTTTTGATTCTGAAAAGTATAAAATCGTATGATGTCATATAAAAAGTTTTAGGTTTGCATATTTATAATTAAATCAATAATTATCTAACATTTTCAATAAGTTAAGTTTATCATATTTGCATATATATTAAAAAATTGTGGATCAACTTGAAAAAGCAAAATCAGATGACGTTGCAACTAATTACCATTTATAATAATAATAGAAATGATAATAATAATAATAAAAATAAAAATAATTAATTATAATATAAATTAAAATCCCCAAAAATTGATATCATATACTTCTTTAGGAAATACTACTATGAAAAAAGGAATGCAACTAATTACCACTTATAATAATAATAACTATGATTTAACATGTGGTGTACCACGGGTCTATACTTTTCTATAAATTTAATTAAGAAATTTATGATACAACTTTTCTTTTTATAGAATATAAAAATTTATAAAAAATAGTAATTTAATCATTTAATACTAAAATTTGTTGAAATAAAGATTTTGTTACTATTTATCATTCAAATTATCCGGACCTAAAATACCAAACCGAAACATAACCAAAATATCCAAATTTAAATCGATCTAAAAAATAAATATATCGAACATGAAAAAGAAATTACTAACCGAAAACCCGGAACCGAAATCCGAAATTAAACAACTTTTTGTAATAGAAATAAACTAGATGAGGACCCGCACGTACGTGCGGAATTTAATATAGTTTTTAATTTTATATATTTATAATTATTTAGTAAAAATATATATATATATTAAATTTTTGTCACCGACTTTTTGATTATATGTAGATAGTCTCTTATTTCATAAAATACATTAAATAAAACATGTAGATTGTGCGAGGTATGGTTTAACGCGGGATTCATCCGCGTATTAAAAATATTTAATTTTTTTCCCCCGGGATATACCTTCCAAGATATGTTGATACAAATTTTAAAAATAGTTTACTGAATTATATTAATATAAAGTTCAAAATTATATTTTTGTATAATTTTATATTTGGAATATAATTTAGTTACATATTATGAATTATTTATGCTATTTTTTGACCCGTTGCTAAATTACACATAAATATTTGTGCATAAATTGAATTCGATTTAATCTCATAACCATTATCTTTCGTTTAAACTTGTTTTGTGATCTTTTGACGACCCGTACAAAAACTAAAAGGAGAATTACAAAACTACACCATTTGAATTGCGTTTTACAAAATACGCCATTTCAAAGTTATTTTTAAAAACTACACATAAACACTCAAAATTAAATCTAAATAAATCCTACCTACACAAAATCTACCCTTTATTATTATATTGTAAACACTAATTAGCAAACCTAAATGAAAAGATTTAAATTTTGATAGTTTTTATCAGGATAAATCAAACTTTTAAAATTGAATTAGATGTAATTTTGTGAAAGAAGTGTTGAATTGGTGTAGTCTTGTGAATTCCTCAAATTAATATATGTATTTGCTATTATGATTTGTATAATTTGTATTCGATTGGGTCTGAGTACGGGCTTTGTAAATTCTGTAAATTGGCTCAAATTATAAACATAGGTTAATAAAAAAATGTAGTCGCATTGTATTGTAATTAGAATTTTTTTAAGAGCAATTTGCAATAACGCTTTCCAATTAATAGATAAGATGACCCAAAACTATTTTAGATAATCATTTTTTAATATTAAAAGTTGTTGAAGTAAATTTTTTTTGTTATTATATAATAGTTTGAAATGAAGATTTTTAACATAATTTGTAAGCTGAGTTATTAAAAATTATTTTATATTATAAGGGTTGACAAAATATTCGGATCCAAATTAACGTATTGAAACCAAGGTGAAATAATCCAACCATACTAAAAATAAGTAACTCGAACATGTTGAGAAATTTACTACACGAAAACCTAGAATCGAATCTGAATCGAATCTGAATCGAACATAAATTTGTAAAACTTAACCAAATTACAAGAGTTACCCAAATTTATTTAAAATATTAATAATTTTAATTATAGATACATATAAATTATTTAATTATATTCATAATATATAATATTAGTGGTTGATTTTTGTGTTATATGTTTGTATGTATGTCTAATAAAAACTTGTTTTGAAATTGTTATCAAAGTTAAGAATAAGATTATCTTTATAGATTTTGTTTGGCTAAGAATAAATTACAGATTTACTTTTAATGAAATTTTTCATCATGTTCAAAATCAATTGCATAGTGTCATTAAGTGAGTTTTTTTGGAAAAATTCAAAGAGGAATTTACAAAACTACACCATTTCAACCCCTACTTCACAAAACTACACCTAATTTAATTTTCTCACATATTTACACCCTTTCAATATTTTAAAGAGGAATTCACAAAACTACACCCTTTCAACCCTTCATTCACAAAACTACACCTAATTTAATTTTTTCACATATTTACACTTTTTCAAAATTTTAAAAGCTTGATTTACCCTTTTCAAAATTACCAAAATTAAAAAAAATTCATTTGGGTTCGCTAATTAGTGTTTAGGGTATAGTATTAACGGGGTAGGATTGTATGGGTAGGGTTTATTTGGATTTAATTTTTAGTGTTTAGGTGTAGTTTTGTGAAGTATTTTTGAAATGGTGTAGTTTTGTGAAATGTAATTCAAATTGTGTAGTTTTGTAATTCTCCCAATTTTAAAAGTTTGATTTACCCCTTTATAAAAGGGGAAATTAGGTTCTATATACATATGTAAAAAGAAAATTAAATGAATATAAAACATGTCTTGAATCCATGTATAATGACTATTTTAACCTTATCAAAATTTTAATTTTGCAACATATTTCTCTTCTTCTTATCTCTCTTCTTCTCTCTTTGTATCTCCTTCTTGTTTTTTGTTTATTTCTCTCTCATTCATTCCTTCTTTATCTCTCCTTTTTTCTTTTGTTTTCTTTTTTAGATCACACCAAAAGTTTTTATTTAAAATCATGGTTATGGTTATCGATAAGACCAAATTTGTTTTACACTAAAAATAAACGGCAATAAAGATCAATCTTGTTTGTGTCAATCTATGTAGTAGATTTGTTTTTGTATTTAAATTTCTAATTTTTATGTTATCAAAATTGAGAAGATTTTTTTTTAAGATTTAGATCTTTGATATAATATCTTTTTGCAGATCGACTATTTATAAAAAGTATCAGTTTATTTTTATACTACTTAAAATATATTGTATGAAATATTAATATTTCGATATGTATGTGTTGTTTAAATAGATGTTTACTACTATTTGAAAGATAATAATAAAATAGTAGACTATTTCATCATATATAGTCGACTGTGTCAATATAGATATCCAGTATATAATAAAATAATAGACTATTTCATCATAATTTCCATTATATGTTAATATATAATAATAAAATAGTAGACTACTATTTGAAAGATAATAATAAAAACAGTAGACTATTTCATCATATATAGTCGATTGTGTCAATATAGATATCCATTATATAATAAAATAATAGACTATTTCATCATAATTTTCATTATATGTTTATATATAATAATAAAATAGTAGACTACTATTTGAAAGATAATAATAAAATAGTAGACTATTTCATCATATATAGTCGACTGTGTCAATATATATATCCAGTATATAATAAAATAGTAGACTACTTCATCATAATTTTCATCATATAGTTGTCTATATTTATAACTAATAGTTAACTATCGTTTGAAAATACATCACCTATTGTTTTAGGGGTAAAATCGGCATAATTTTAATTGTTCTCTTCCTTTTGTTAAATCTGCCAATTAAATCAACATTTTGACACCATAGCCAATTTCACACCCATTAATTAATATTGAGCAAAATCACCCTTTAAAAAATTACCAAAATTAAAATCTTTTCATTTGGGTTCGCTTATTAGTGGTTAGGGTATAGTATTAAGAGGGTATGATTGTGTGAGTAGGGTTTATTTGGATTTAATTTTAAGTGTTTAGATGTAGTTTTGTGAAATATATTTGAAATGGTGTAGTTTTGTGAAATGTAATTCAAATCGTGTAGTTTTGTAATTAGTCGTAGAGGTCTCACGATCAATACTGTAAAATTGCTCAACATCCTTTTACTGCACCTTATGAATGTTTGGTTTATTGTTGAGTGTAAAAGTTTGTTCATTAGTTAAATTTAATATAATCTGTTAGAAATTATTCTCGGTTATATATAAGTAAATTGAATTGGTAAATACCTTTTGATCGATAATAAGAACTTCAAAACCCATAAGTATACCTCATTTTTAGGTTGTCTCTTAAAAATGTAGAATTCTCACAATAATTTCTTTCTTATTTTCCAAGATCATCAAAGCCAATGCAAAGACGTGGTTGGATGCATATTTATAGGGAGAATTACAAAATTACACCATTTGAATTACATTTCACAAAATTACACAATTTCAAAATAACTTCACAAAACTACATCTAAACACTAAAAATTAAATCCAAATAAACTCTACCCACACAATCCTACCCCTTTAATACTATATCCTAAATACTAATTAGCGAACCTAAATGAAAATATTTTAATTTTGATAATTATTTAAAAGGTAAATCAAACTTTTAAAATTTTGAAAATGTGTAAATATGTGAAAAAATTGAATTAGGTAGAGTTTTGTAAAGGAATGGAATAAATGGTGTAGTTTTGTGACTTCCTCATATTTATATGAATTTGGTTTAACAAATTAGACGATTTGGGTGTATATTTATATGAACTTGATTTAACAAATTAGACGATTTGGATGTATATTTATACAGCCCTGACCCATTTATTTTAGACTCATTTATTTTAGAAGCCTTAGGGCAAAAAAAATTATAGGTCCCTTATTAATATTTTTTTAAAGGAAAACTCATTTATTTGGGCCTTTTGCATATACTAGAAATTTTATTTGAGCCCTTTTATATTGTTTTTCATATAATTATTACATAATTATATTATTATAAAACTTTTATTTATTTTTTTCAAAAATGTGGGCCCTTTTGTATATGGGTTTAATTGAATTTGGTGGTGGTCCCCTGGACAGGGGCACCTCTGCCCTACCTACTTGTGTCAGGCATGTATTTATATGAACTTGGTTTAACAAATTAGACGATTTGGGTGTATATTCAGAGTTGTGGGCAATAAATATAAACTAATATTTCTTATTTTACTCTTAAGAAAAATTATATTTTTGTTGTTATTAGAAAAGTATATTAGCCTTTTTGTAATAGATATGGTTGTTGATGTTTAATTTCTTTTTTTGCATAGCTACTAATATTCTATTTTATTTTCGACTTTTCTAATGAGTAATTTGGGTCAGTGTACATAAGTCTTGGTCTAATTAGGTAGATATTTTTATAATGTACAAGAGTTGTATAATTACTAACATATCCTTACCCGAAAGTTTTTTACTTTGTCTTCAAAAATCATAAACAATACTTTTGAGATTTTATACTCACACAAATATATCATTTTGATTTTTTTACACTCTTTCTCTGACACACACTCTTCATTAATTAAACTCACTCTTCTTCTTATTTGTTATTCTTCCATTTCACTTAATCCTCTGTTTTCGTTTATGATAAAGTTTTGAGCTTTATGATGATTTTGATCTCTTTGGAAAAAAAGTAGAAACTTTATGGGTCTCGTCGGTTATGGGTCTCGTCGGCTACGCGTCCAGAGGCTATCCATCGCCGACGTAATAGATATGCCTTACTCTCTTATGTTGGTATGTTGCTCTTTAGCTGGGTTAAGCATCTGTTGGTTTAACACGATCTGCTTCATCCTTTGTGTTCGCCACTTTGAATCTAACCACTCTCTTTCTTTACTCTCGTTGTTAGTTTCAATGGAATCAATGCGGCTTTGTACATTCTTGGCCATGAAGTAATTAGTGGTATTTATCTTTTCTTTAACTCTCTTATCCCTTTGATTTTCTCTTTTCTAGCACTTTGGTGTGTTTTTACTAACAAATTTACTCACCAAAATAATTTAAAATAGTAATATATTTTGGTTTAAAATAGTAATATATTTTGGTTTAAAATAGTAATATATTTTGGTTTAAAATAGTAATATATTTTGGTGTAGCAATAAATTAAAGTAGTAATATATTTTGGTTTAAGGCTAAATGTATATAGTATACGTCTATTTGTCTTTATTAAAGACCATTATTCCGTGGGTATAGAGGTTTACATTATATGATTTAGGGCTTCGGATATAGTTAATAGGGTGTAGGTAACAGGGATAAGGGGTTTGGGTTTTGGGTTTAGAGTTTAGTGTATAGGGTTTATGGTTTAGGGTTCATGGGGTTTAGGGTATATGTTTTAGGATTTAGGGTTTGGTATAATTTTATTTATTTATTGATAATATAAGTCTATTTCAATATATCCGAATTTTCGTCTATTCTTCATAAGGTATATGTCTAAATTTATATGAATATTCGTCTATTTTTCATAAAGTAGATGTCTAAATATATCTGAAGATTGTTCATTCAACATTTCGGAATATTCGTCTACTTTGCATAAAAGTAGATGTATACTAATCTAAATATTCATCTACTATACATTTTTTTCAAATTAGTTCACCATGTATGTGGACCAAATACATAATTTAAATGATAAAATATGAAAATAGTAATGATAATATAAGTCTATTTCAATATATCCGAATTTTCGTCTATTCTTCATAAGGTATATGTCTAAATTTATATGAATATTCGTCTATTTTTCATAAAGTAGATGTCTAAATATATCTGAAGATTGTTCATTCAATATTTCGGAATATTCGTCTACTTTGCATAAAAGTAGATGTATACTATATCTAAATATTCGTCTACTATACATTTTTTCCAAATTAGTTCACCATGTATGTGGACCAAATACGTAATTTAAATGATAAAATATGAAAATAGTAATGAAACATAAGTGATGGGTGTATTACTAACAGCAACAAAACATATTAGGATAAAATATTAATGTTGATAAATATAAGACTATTATATCAAAAAAGTACTTAAATAGTCTGCTATTTTGTTGACAAAAAATAGATTGTTATTTCTCCAACTCCTTCATAAAAGTGCATGACTAAATCAACAATATAAAAACGTACTACATATCCGAAAAATAGAAGGTTGTTTTCAAAAAATAAATAAGATGTATAAGTTATTTAAGAAAAATCAAAACCTGTTTTTTCACAAATAGGTTTAAGAACTATTAAGTTCTTATTCCTCTCGATATATAACAAAATATAATAAATAGTGGTTTATGGGTTTACATTATATGATTAAGGTTTCGGGTATAGTTATAGGGTTTATGTAATAGGATGTATAGGGTTTATGGTTTAGGGTATAGAGTTTAGATAATATTAATGTTGAGAAATAGGATGCTATTATATCCAAAAAGTATTTAAATAGCCTGCTATTTCTTCAACTCCTTCATAAAAGTGCAAATGTTAGCTTTCATAATTATATTTGTGAATATGAACATCTTCATTAATTTTATTATTTGTTAAATTAATATATTTGTGCAGAGAAGATTTCCTAACCGTATTTTTGAGAAGATTTTCATATCTTAATGTCATGTTAAGAAGATTGAGAACAAAAATGACATTATAAAAAAACTTATGTCATATTTACAAATTATCTCATTATTTTGTCATCAGAGCCAATTTATCCTCAATAAATGGTATTTAGCCAATTCGTCCTTTTCTAATAGTGTATGTTTTGCTATTTTGTAATTTTGTATTTATTATAATTTCCCTAAAGTGTAAGTAGGTAACAAAGAAAATTTTGTAATTTTTTTTGATTTTTCACGTTTTTCACGTTTTACATTTTTCTATTTTGAGTTTCTTAAGTTTTACGATTTTGTAACTATTTTTTCTAGTTTTCCAAACATATATGTTTTACAATTTTGTAATTAGGTTTCTTTATAGTTTTGCAATAAATTAGAAACTATGATTTCTTAATTTACAAGTAAAAATAGATGTGGACTCGCTCGTTCGTGCGAGATTTATTTTATCGTATTTTATATAATATGATATGTTTGAAAAGTGAAAAGAAATTGAAATTATTTGGTTTAAATATATAAATTAATTTATACATCGAGTTGAATTATATGTTTGTAGTCTTTTGTTTTATAGAGTACATAAATATTCTGAAAATTTTTATTATTTTCTTACCGTGACGATAATATACAATTTTATGTTTTTAGTGGTATAATTTTTTTCACACGAACTGCATATTTTTAGTGGTAACAATTCAGTTATGGATAAACCCGAGATTGATCCGCGTATAAGAAATATTTTAAATTTTTTTAACTGAACTATATTTAATATAAAGTTCAAAACTATACTTATGTATGTTTTAATATTATGAATATAATTTAGTTATTTCTTATCAATTATTTATGTTATTTTTTGACCCGTCACGAATTATAATTATACATAAATTGAATTCGATTTAATCTCATTATAATTATCATTCGTTTCAAATTCGCTTTGTGATTCTTTTAACGACACGTAAGGAAAATTAAAATATGTATTTGCTATTGTTTTCTTTGTTTATGTCTTAATTATCTATATATAAATGTTAAAATAAAACAAGTTTAGATTGTTGTAGATATTATTCTTTGAATAATTCATGTTTTTTATTTCGATATGAAAGCTATTATCAGATTTTATTATATTTGCTAAAATTTTAATTGATTTTCATGTTGAAATTTAAATCCTATTTCATGAATATTATTGTTTTCAAATTTTTTTCTTTATAAATGTTGAAATTTTAAATCGGTTTTTGTTTATTTTATTTTATTCAATTTTTGTAGAATATTTTCGAATTTAAAGTTTAATATTAGTGAAAATTAAAATTTGAATGATTTTTGTTACAAATATTTAAACTACATTATGAATTATTTTGGGCTTTTGTAGTGGGTTTAAAATTGTAATTTGAAAATACAATAAAAAAGGACAAATTGGCCGAATATACAAAGTTGAGGTAAAAATTGGGTTGGGTAACAAATGGGCATCTTAATTTGCCAAAATAACTGGAATGAGGGGGAAGTTTTTCTTTTATGCCGATTTTGCCCTCAATCTTGTTGAGCTCGATGACGTGATGTCATATCTCCAAAAATCGGCGGCGTGTCAGACTATGACAGAAACACTCGAGTAAGATGGTTGAAATGCCAAATAAAATATACAATCTCCAAATATTTAGATTGTGCCTATTTATCAAACAAGAGTTGGAGATAATAAATTCACAAATTACACCACGAAAAACAGGTATAATTTCTGTCACATTTATTGCAAACTTCCATTTTTGTCTCAAGGTTTGCATTTATTGTTCTTGATTCTATTTATTTTTCTTGTATAAATAGGGAACTATGATAGTTGTTTTACTTTTGTGTGGAGAATTGATATTTACCGAATATAGAGTTTGGATCTTTCCACCCTCAAAGAGTTATGGACTGACTTTTTCTTCAAGGACTCGTTTTGCTGAGCTAATGTGTATGGTGGAGGAGAAGCTCGAGTTAGACCGTAGGACGCAGAGGGTGAATATTACTTACCAATGACCTTCCTTCATGTTGATGGAAGATGGGAAAGATGCTCCACCGGTCCCAATAACAAAAGATGAAGATTTAGATTTCTTTATATATGTTCATGTAGAAGTTCCAATGCTAAATCTATGTGCGACAATAACAGAGCATTCACCTAATTTCCACGAAGGTATGTATAAAATAACATATTATGTTGAAAATTGTCTTATTGCAAAAAATCACTTTCATATGTGTCAACTTTTGTGATAACAGTTGTGGAGTCGAACAACATATCGACATCTCCTTGGATCGGTGGTTATTTTGTCCAAGAAAGCATGGGTACCACAAAAAAAAACATAGGTGCTATGGTCGTCTACCAAACGGGGAATGACCATTTTTTGGTGTTGCAGAAATAGCAGGCTATTTCTAAACATATTGTTTAAAATAGCCTCATGTTTGTCAACAATAGTTTATGTTAACTTTTGGTGATGTCTGTAATAAACCCAACCCTTATGTTTAATATATAATGTGTTATTTTGATGTTAAAATGTTTACATCTAGAACTATAAATATAGGGCAAATGCTATTATACACAAATAGTCACATATGGTAATTTAGAGATGAATATTATAAGCGACTACTAGTCCGTAAATATGTTATTATTCTCATTATATATAGGCGACTAATTGTCCGTAAATATATTAATAATATATAGACTACTTGTCCGTAAATATACTAATAATAGACTACATTTTGCCGCCTAACTATACTAATAATATATAGGCGACTACTTGTCTTTAAATAGGTTACTATTCTCATCTTTCTTTCTTTTTTATTTGGTTCTGTACCTTAGACTTCATTTTTCCTAAACAGTTAACCCTATACCCTAAAATGATAACCCTAAACCCAAAACCTAGACACTTATCGATATACCCTAAACCCTTAACCTTTATAATATACCCTAAACCCTTAAACTTATACCCTAAACACTAAACCCTATAACCTACCCTTGAAACCCTATACCCTATTCACTAAACCGAAACAGTACATAGGCGGCTATGACACGAATAATAGGTTACTATTTACATCATTTTATAATTAATTATGTTGTTAACCTTTCTGTCATTTGTAAGAACGTCTAAGTTATTTAATATAGAGGATTATTTATAGTCATCTCGATTTAGAACTCTTTAATTTTAGAAATATGGGAAATTAAGACAAACAATACCACTAAAACCAGGTAGGTTAACAAAGAACAGATGGTTCGTAAATGCATGAAAAGAGTATTGAAATATTTGTTACAAAGAAATACGGATACTTGTCCATTGGTTTAAAATAGATGGTACTCGGAAACTTGATTCAACAACTTGGGATTTCTTTTCATCAATGATTAGGATGGTTTTTCATTACTGTGTGGAAAAGCGCTATAGCGTAACGCTGCATAGCAATGTAAGTTAATTAAATATTGCCGCCTAAATATACTAATAATATATAAGCGACTACTTGTCCGTAAATATGTTATTATTCTCATAATATATAGGCGACTACTTGTACGTAAATATACTAATAATATATAGACTACTTGTCCATAAATATACTAATAATAGACTACATTTTGCCGCCTAACTATACTAATAATATATAGGCGACTACTTGTCTTTAAATAGGTTACTATTCTCATCTTCCTTTCTTTTTTATTTGGTTCTGTACCTTAGACTTCATTTTTCCTAAACAGTTAACCCTATACCCTAAAATGATAACCCTAAACCCAAAACCTAGACACTTATCGATATACCCTAAACCCTTAACCTTTATAAATATACCCTAAACCCTTAAACCTATACCCTAAACACTAAACCCTATAACCTACCCTTGAAACACTATACCCTATTCACTAAACCGAAACAGTACATAGGCGGCTATGACATGAATAATAGGTTACTATTTACATCATTTTCTAATTAATTATGTTGTTAACCTTTCCGTCATTTGTAAGAACGTCTAAGTTATTTAATATAGAGGACTATTTTTAGTCATCTCGATTTAGAACTCTTTAATTTTATAAATATGGGAAATTAAGACAAACAATACCACTAAAACCAGGTAGATTAACAAAGAACAGATGGTTCGGAAATGCATGAAAAGAGTATTGAAATATTTGTTACAAAGAAATACGGATACTTGTCCATTGTTTTAAAATAGATGGTTACTCGGAAACTTGATTCAGCAACTTGGGATTTCTTTTCATCAATGATTATGATGGTTTTTCATTACTGTGTGGAAAAGCGCTATAGCGTAACGCTGCATAGCAATGTAAGTTAATTAAATATTGCCGCCTAAATATACTAATAATGTATAAGCGACTACTTGTCCGTAAATATGTTATTATTCTCATAATATATAGGCGACTACTTCTACGTAAATATACTAATAATATATAGACTACTTGTCCGTAAATATACTAATAATAGACTACATTTTGCCGCCTAAATATACTAATAATATATAGGCGACTACTTGTCCGTAAATAGGTTATTATTCTCATCTTCCTTTCTTTTTTATTTGGTTCTGGACCTTAGACTTCATTTTGCCTAAACAGTTAACCCTATACCCTAAAATGATAACCCTAAATCCAAAACCTATACACTTATCGATATACCCTAAACCTTTAACCTTTATAAATATACCATAAACCCTCAATCATATACCCTAAACACTAAACCCTATAACCTACCCTTGAAACCCTATACCCTATTCACTAAACCGAAACAGTACATAGGCGGCTATGACACGAATAATAGGTTATTATTTACATGATTTTCTAATTAATTATGTTATTAACATTTCCGTCATTTGTAAGAACGTCTAAGTTATTTAATATAGAGGATTATTTATAGTCATCTCGATTTAGAACTCTTTAATTTTATAAATATGGGAAATTAAGACAAACAATACCACTAAAACCAAGTAGGTTAACAAAGAACAGATGGTTCGGAAATGCATGAAAAGAGTACTGAAATATTTGTTACAAAGAAATACAGATACTTGTCCATTGATTTAAAATAAATGGGTACTCGGAAACTTGATTCAGCAACTTGGGATTTCTTTTCATCAATGATTAGGATGGTTTTTCATTACTGTGTGGAAAAGCGCTATAGCGTAACGCCTTCACCTAAACAATGTTAGTTAATTAAATATTGTCAACCTCAAGACATGACAAGTGCGGTTGCAAACATACCAGGGTGGGGGTAACGGTTGCAGGACGAAGGAGCTCAAGGAAGTTGGCCTCTATCAATGTGTGACCATCGTACGTGGGAAAATAGCTTGCACATGTGAGAAAGAAAAGACATTAGAAAAAGGATACTTGATTACAAAATAGCAGTTTATTTCTAATTATTGAAATTTGCATTACCATGGATTGTCCATGGATTTAGTGATCATGTCAATCTCATCATGGGCTGGTGGTTTGAACATTTCAAAAACTAAATTTTGACTACCTTTGTTTGGTAACCCAACCACGTAGTCGGCGTAAGAAGACGACGCAACTTTGGTCCACTTACTTTTTCGTAAGTACACTTCACCAAACATCTTCCTTTTGATTAGTTCTTGTGTCCAACCAATGGAAAAAGATGGGGGAACTACGACATCTTCCACTTTTTTATCTATAGGTAATGCCCCTCCGATTGCCTCTCGACCTCCATCCTTAATTACACATATAGGCAATAAAATAGATGGTTATTTATAGAGTAGGCAACCTATTTACAGTAATATCATACATCAAAGGTTTTTAAAATGTGAAATAGTTGACCATCATTGTTGTAACATAATATACTATCCAATAAAAATAACCATAGTGAGGTATGAGTAAAATATGAACAAAATATGCTGAAAGGAGTGACTGAAAGAAGACAAAAAATATTAAGGAGTGACCGAAAGAAGAAAAAAAATGATTATTGTCTCCAATTTCATTGATGAATGAAGCTAACAACATAATCCCAAAACCAACAAAAGATTATCATAACGCGAAAATTAAAAACTCAAATCTTAAATCTGTAAATAACACTTACCGAGTTCTCCTCTTCGTCGCAGCTACTTCGGAAAAAATCTCGTCGATTGTCTTCTCCGGCGTAACATCAGCAAGACGACAATTCTTCTTTCCTTTATCTTTCTCCATTTTTTCTTTTTGGATTTGCGATTTTAGTATGATATTTGAAGAATAAGGACGAGTAAGAATAAGGAACAAAGGTTTCTTTGAAGAATCAGAACGAGGAAGACGATATTTGAAGAATTAGGACGAGGAAGAATCAGGACGAGGAAGACGATATTTGAAGAATAAGGAACAAAGGTTTCTTTGTTAAAATAACTTTGCCTTTGTACATTTATTCATTTGAACAAATAGAAAAACAAGATGTGACAAAAGAGAAAGCGTGTGTCAGATTTAGGAGGAAAAAATATATGAAGATTTATTTGGTTTGATAATGGATTTGGGGTAAAAAGGTCATTAACACATATACTTAAACACACAAAAATATTTACCTAATTTCTTCACTACCTTTGTATATTTAGCCTAAATTCCCTAAAAAAACCTATGTGAAAAACAAGTAGTGGCATTGTATGATAATTAGAATTTTTTGAAGGTGCTTTCCATTTATTAATAGATAAGATTCCATTTGGGTTATTATAAGAAGGGAGAATTACAAAACTACACCATTTCAAAATTACTTCACAAAATTACACCTAAACACTCAAAATTAAATCCAAATAGACCCTACCCACACAATCTTACCCCCTTAATATTATACACTAAACACTAATTAGCGAACCCAAATGAAAATATTTTAATTTTGGTGATTTTTTAAAGGGTAAATCAAGCTTTTAAAATTTTGAAAATGTGTAAATATGTGAAAAATTGAATTAGTTAGAGTTTTGTAAATGAATGGATGAAAAGGTGTAGTTTTGTGAATTCCTCTTATTAAAAAGGTATATTAGTCTTTTTGTAATAGATTCCTTAGTTGATGTTTAATTTCTTTTTTGCATAATTGCTACTTTTCTACTTTAATTTTGAGTTTTTCAAAAGTGTATGTTTTGCTATTTTGTATTTTTTTCATTTATCATAATTTTCCTAAAGTGTAAGTAGGTAACAAAGAAAATTAAGTAACATTTTTTTTTGAATTTTCACGTTTTCACGATATAACATTTTTTGAGTTGTTCAAGTCTTACAATTTTGTAACTACCTTTTTCTTAGTTTTCCAAACATGTATGTTTTACAATTTAGTTTGTAATTACTTTTTTTTTGTTTTCCAAACATGAATTTGATTTTATCAATCTTTTAAAAATTTGTATTTGACTATTTATAGGAAATAGATATATACTATTAATTTAAAAAGGATATGTAACTAATTACAAAATTTTCAAATTTATCTTTACGAAAATAATATATTTAATTTAGATAATGATGTGTTCTCTAATTGTTAGTGGTTTTTAATCCTAGGTGAACGAATTTAACATCAAATAGCTTCAACTTTGATTAGTAATAGATTATTTTGTTAAGTACTTTTGGCATAAGAACCCCTTAGAAAAGTGGGGAGAGTTTGGCCACAATATCTCAAGAAAGATGTGACATTCGTCCCACATGAGAATTTTAGACAAAGGATGTCTAATATATAAGAGAGTGTTTAATCCCAATTTAATGTGAGATCTTTCGGGAAAAAAATCAAAATCAAAACTGACCGAGCAATATCATAGTAAGGAGAGGTTAGACTAAAAAAGTAACGGACCGACTGGTCAAGGTCGTTACAAATGGTATAAGAACGAGTTGGTACTAGTTCTGACCGAGAGTACCGAACGTCAATCCAACCAACCACGAAATCCATATATATATATATATCAGTCCAGGGATCAGATATAAATCATGAGGTTGAACCTTATTAATAGCTTGTTTACATGTGGCGCATCTAGACAAACTCTTTTAACATCTTTTCGCATGTTAGGATAATAGAAGGGTTGTTGGAGAGTCTTGGAAACTCCAAAGTGTCTAGCGATTCCACTTCCATGAGATTCCCTAATTAACAACTCTCTAACATACACATTAGGCACACACAATGTATGATATAAAATAAGTATCTATCCTGCCTATTGTATCCATTTCATGCAAATTTCCCACACTTCTTGTACGCTTCACTAAACTCATGATTAGTACCATACAAGTCTTTGAGCAATTCAAAACCAATGAGCTTAGAAGATAAAGTAGAAAGAAGAAGTGTACCTCCGGGACAATGCATGAACTCTATCCAGCATCCATGTCTCTTGTTCAACTTCTATTATCCCTTAAGGTGCTTTAAGGATTCATGGTCTATGTGTATGTAAAACTCGTTTGGCCACAAGTAATGTTGCCACGTTGTTAAATCCCTCACTAGCGAATAGAGTTTCTTGTCATATGTCGGATAGTTGAGTGTAGATCCCCCAAGCTTATCACTAAAATTAGCAATCATCTTCTTATCATGCATTATAATAGCTCCAATGCCTGCACCAGACACATTACACTCAATTTCAAAAGTTTTACGAAATCATGTAAGCTTTTTTTTAAGGGCATGGAAGGTTTGCTCATGTGCATCTCTCCCCATTTGAAGCTTATTTCCTTCTTGATTACTTCGGTAAGTGGAGCATAAATGATGTTCAATTCTTGGGGTGTCAGGTGACCCACCAAATTTTATTTCTTTTGTTAATTTATATACTAACTTTTTTTTGTCATCACTTAGTAGAGAATTTGAACCTCCGAATACAACATGTCCAACCCATTATTTATTTTGACCCATCAAACTATTGTTAAAAAGCTACGACATAACATAAATACAATTAACTTTATTAATAGGAATCATATCCCTAAGACATTATTTGTGAAATGATTTTGGTTAAAAAGCTTACGTGTCAATACCACAATGAGTTTCAGCTGATTAAATGTGACATGACAAACTTACTCAATGACAACCAATCAAATAGCCACTTAAACAACTTCTTTACAAAAAAAACGTAAAAGGTTTTCGAAAGCCCACTAATAAAAGCTCTCTGCAAAACATTAGTTATAATATTAAATAATGACTATTAAACTTGAGTATTCATCTTTTATAATTTTTTGTGGAAAATTAACAAAAATAACCAATAAATTAACGAAAGACGACATATTTTATACTAATAAAAGGAATAATTTGGGACTCTTAGTGCCTCCACGTCAGCAAATCAAAATGGTCTCTACACATGCCACGTGGCCACAAAAACTCGCTCAGAGAAAACTGATTTGTTAAACACTAATCCAGGCCCGTTAAACTCATCTTTATCCCTAAGACATTATTTGTGAAGTGATTTTGGTTAAAAAGCTTATGTGTCAATACCAGAATGAGTTTCAGCTGATTAAATGTGACATGACAAACTTACTCAATAACAACCAATCAAATAGTCACTTAAACAACTTCATTAAAAAAAACGTAAAAGGTTTTCGAAAGCCCACTAATAAAAGCTCTCTACAAAACATTAGTTATAATATTAAATAATGACTATTAAACTTGAGTATTCATCATGTTACCAAAAAAAAACTTGAGTATTCATCTTTTATAATTTTTTGTGGAAAATTAACAAAAATAACCAATAAATTAACGAAAGACATATTTATATACTAATAAAAGGAATAATTTGGGACTCCTAGTGCCTCCACGTCAGCAAATCAAAATGGTCTCTACATATGCCACGTGGCCACAAAAACTCGCTCAAAGAAAACTGATTTGTTAAACACTAATCCAGGCCCGTTAAACTCATCTTTATCTCTAAGACATTATTTGTTAAGTGATTTTGGTTAAAAAAACTTACGTGTCAACACCACAATTAGTTTCAGCTGATTAAATGTGACATGGCAAACTTACTCAATAACAACCAATCAAATAGCCACCTAAACAACTTCATTAAAAAAATGTAAAAGGCTTTCGAAAGCCCACTAATAAGCTCTGAGCAAAACATTAGTTATAAAATTAAATAATGAATATTAAACTTGAGTATTCATCTTTTATAAATTTTTGTGGAAAATTAACAAAAATAACCAATAAATTAACGAAAGACATATTTCTTGAAAATGAAACATTTAATTTAGATAAATTTTAAAAAATATCCTGAAAAAATATTCAATCATTTTTTTGGTTAAAATTTATTTTAATGAATATTCTATTTTCATCAAGAAATGATTTTAATAATAAAATGCGCAAAATGTCAAAATAAATTTCAACTTTTGTTGACTTTAGGAATTTTGGAAACTTTAATTAAGGAATTTCAGAAACCTTGACTTTTTATAAAATATAAAGTCTACAATTTTTAGCAAACAAAAATATTTGTCATGTTTAATTTTGAATATTTACTTCTTTTACTTGCTCAATAGTGTTAAGCTTTAGGGTCTCTTAATTATAAATATCATTTTAAATTGTTCATAGTTTCATGAACGCCAATTATTTTGGTTTTAATACAATTTTTCTTTACACGTATTCTTTCTTTATATATATTTCAATAACATTGATTATAACAATGAATATTTACAATCATAATTTTTAGAAAGCCTATAATCATAATTTTGGTTTGACTGATTTTTTTTAATAACTAAATCAGTTACTTCAACATTTTTAAATTACTTTTCAAAAAAAACATAAACCCGCGCATGGCGCGGAAAAGTTACCTAATTAGGAACAAAAAAGGAATATCTTTTATTAACCTAAAAACGTGCATATAAAATTAACCTAAAGTATCTAATATTAACTTCGTTCTTCTTCTTCTACGTGCATACAGATGTAAGGTTTTTTACCTTTTCATTGATATATCATTATGCTTCTTTATTTTAAAATCTTATATAATAAGATTGAATGTTTTTTTTGTAACTTTCACTCTCAAAGCAACAAGTGTCATATTCATTTGTTGACATGTGTCTTTTATTAATTGATAAATGCAAAAAAATTCTTATGTTTCTTTTAATTTAATACATATGATTCACATGAGTTTCATAAATTTTTATTTATTTTATATATAATTTTAATCCATCTTCACTAAAATTTTCATTTTAACTCTTTCAAAAAAAATGTTAACTTATTTTTTATGTTTCTTTTACTTTACTACAAATGATTTACATGATTTTCATATAATATTGTTTTTAGATTTTAGATTTAATTATTGCAATCAATATATCTATATTTTTGTAACTTACTATAATTGTCATAATTGTATTTATATTATGTGGTAAAAATAAATTAAATAATACGACCTGAAAATCATAATTTTTAAACTCCGGTAATTAGTTTATGTTGAAACAAATAAACAATAATTTATTTATAAACAAACTAAAAAAACAAGAAATAACTTTTATATTATAAATACTATTATTATGAATAAATGACACCATCATCACTACATATATTTTATTTTGGTCAAAGTGATATAATTCTCATGTAATGGAGAATTAAATTTGGTCAAACAAAATAATAATTCTGATAATAAAGAGTTAAATTTTGGTCAAATAAAACTTTTCTTCTTAAATATAATTAATAATTGATTTTATTACTCAATTGTGTAACCATCAAATTTTACATAAATATATACGTTAAATGTGAGTAATGGTAATGTTATGGATTACATAGTGAAACCAAAGACTCTCCATCCTCCTCTTGTATATAAAGAGAAAATATTTAACATCACTTTATGAACAAATAACACCAACATCATTACATATATTTTATTTTGGTCAAAGTGATATAATTCTCATGTGATGGAAAATTAAATTTGGTCCAAAAATAATAAATATAACAATAAAAAGAGTTAAAATTTGGTCAAGCAAAACTCTTCTTCTAATAATTGATTTTATCAATCAATTGTCTAACTACCAAATTTGACTTAAAATACGTTATAGATGAGTAATGGTGGTATTATGGACTAGATGATAAAAACGTTTGTATTCTCCTTTCCATTCTCATCTCCTATATAAAGAGAAAATATTCAACATCTTGTATATACCATTTTCATATATTTTCTATCTATTCTCTTATTTTTTCTTCATTGTGTTTCAGACAACACAAATATAAGGTTTAATAGCTTAGCTTTCGAGTGATGCGAGGTTCTATATTAGAATTCCGAACGTCATGGAGTTTTAGGAATTAAGGAAATAGGTTTATACAAGCTCACTTCATTTTCTAATATTTTTATTCACAAATAATCAGGTTGCCCAAGTTGCGAAAATAATGTTCCTAAAAAACTTTTTATGTAGATGTAATATTAAGTAGTAAAATATTTTTTAACTATAAATTCAACTAAATGCTATCAACTGAAAACTAATACGCATTTTAATTTAAATTATACCGTGCAAAGCACGGATCACAACAATAGTATAATAATATGAAGAACAAGTTAATATAATAATATCTAAAGAATTTTGTTTTCTATTATATTGAAATACTTTTTCTATTTTAGACGAAGTAATGGAAAAATTTATGGATAATTTTTTGAAAAGAAAAGCTCCAGAGACATCTTACATTGATTTAGATAATCTACCTTCGGATCCTGCAGATCGGAAAAGAATAATAGATTATCATCCGAATCAAAGAGACGAGGTAATTCGAAAATATTTGATTATGGGTCCTTGTCAACCTCGAGGTCATACATTTAAAAAATACCGATAGGAAATACAATGAGGCGGTTTAATCCAGATTGGTTTGATGAGTATCCCAATTGGTTAGAATACAGTATCAAGAAAGAGAAAGCGTTTTGTCTGTGTTGTTATTTGTTCAAAGTTAATACTGGTAAAAACGTAAAAAGAGACGCTTTTATCACTGAAGGTTTCTCTGGGTGGAATAAGTATAGAAAATCATTTACAGAGCACGTTAGACCGGTTGATAGTTTTCATAACAATACAATTATGAAATGTGGAAATCAGTTGAAACAAGATCAATCTATCAAGCATGCGTTGCATAAACAAGATGGTATTGTGAAAACTGAGTATCGAATTCGGCTAAACGCTTCGATTGATGTTGTCAGAATCTTGTTGCAACAGGGACTACCTTTTCGTGGTCACGATGAAACGGACGACTCTTCTAATAGAGGAAACTTTGTGGAGTTTTTGAAATACAATGCTCAACAAAACGAAATTGTGAGTAAAGTAGTTTTAGAAAACACTCCTGGAAATAATCAGATGTCATCTCCAAAGATCCAAAAAGATATTGTGCATTGTTTTGCAGAAACAATAATCAAATCCATTATTGAAGAAATTGATAATGATGTATTTGGTTTGTTGGTGGATGAGTTTGTTGATGTTTCTAATAAAGAACAAATGGCGGTAGTGTTTCGCTTTGTTGCTAAAACAGGGATAGTAAAGGAAAGATTCATAAGTATTACACATGTTAGTGAGATATCTTCAGCAACCCTGAAATCAGCGATTGATTCTTTGTTCACTAGGTATGGATTAAGCATCAAAAAGCTAAGAGGTCAAGGTTATGACGGAGCAAGTAATATGAAGAAAAATGCATCATCTTATTATGTTCATTGTTTTGCACATCAACTTCAATTGGTTGTTGTGGCAATTGCAAAGAAACATTTTGATGTTGGAGATTTTTTTGACATGATTTCTCTATTGTTGAATGTGGTGGGAGCTTCATGTAAAAGAAAAGATATGCTTGCAGAGAAATACAGAAAGACAATTGAAGAAGGAAAAAGTGATGGTGAAATCAATACTGGAACATGATTAAATCAAGATATTTCTCTTCAAAGACCAGGAGCGACTCGTTGGGGTTCTCACTATAAAACTCTATTGCGTTTGGTTGAGTTGTTTTCTCCCATCGTCGAGGTGCTTGAGTATGTTCAAAACGAAGGGGTAGATGATTCGAAAAGACGACAAGCACATGGTCTTCTTCGGTACTTTCATAAGTTTGATTTTTTGTTTTATTTGCAAATGATGATACATCTTTTAGGACTCACATATAGCTTATATATGGTTTTGCAAAGAAAAGATCAATATATTTTAAATGCTATGTCATTGGTGAAAGGCAATTGCAACAGTTTAGAGATGATGGGTGGAATTCTCTCATGATGAAAGTGTCTTCTTTTTGTGAGAAACATGATATCGGAAATCTTGACATGGAAGAAGATTTTGTTGACTCAAGAAAACCAAGAACCAAAACATGAGTGAAAAATATGCATCACTACAAGGCCAATTGCTTATATGTTGTTTTGGATTTGCAGCTGCATGAGTTTAACGATCGTTTTAACGAGATTAACATTGAACTGCTTATTTACGCTGCTTCTTTATCTCCAGCTAACTCCTTCAACGACTTTGATCATTCGAAGTTGATGAAGTTATCCCAGTTTTACCCAAATGATTTTAGTCATAGAGAGTTCATATCTCTTGAGCAACAATTACATATCTACATTGACAATGTTCGAAATGACGAAAGGTTTATTCCTTTAAAAAAATTTGGAGAACTTGCTCATATGCTAGTGGAAACACGAAAGCATTTGTCACATCCGTTGGTTTATAGGCTTTTGAAGTTGGTTTTGATTTTGTATGTCGTTATCGCAACGGTTGAGAGATGCTTTTCAGCCATGAAGATTGTGAAGACATATCGACGTAATCATATTAGTGATCAGTTTTTGAATGATTGTCTAGTTTATTTTATCGAAAAAGATATATTCAAAACCATTATGAATGATAATGTGATAGAAATAATTCAAAAAATGAAAGAACGTAGAGTAATTTTTAAAATATTATTTATTTATTTTAATAATAATAATTAATTTTTATATTATATATTGAACCTGGTAAAAAAGTTTTTAGGTCCTCCGTTTAGAAGAAAATATAATTCCACAGACATATATTCTACATTTTTAGACTATCCTTTTGTTATTAGGCAATTAATCAAATATATTTTAAAAATTATAAACTATTTTGAAAAAAAATTCTCTAGCTTTGATTATGTAGGTGAGGTAATCAAGATGTATGTAGTCAAATTTGTATATTTTCCTACTTTTTGTCTCTTGAACACTTTTGACTTTATTTGAAAAACCAAATCATAAAGTAGAGAGCAAAATAGTCAAAGATAGATGGGAAATCACTCCTTAACTTATGCGTAGCACTCACCTAACCCATTTTCCCCTTCTTTATAATTTTATCATTTTATTAATGACCCAATATGCACCACCGTAGGGTCCATAATCATTTCCCTAAGTCTGTGTTAATTTTATATTTATATATTTGTTAGGCATGGATATATATTTAACAAAATAATTTATGTGTATCGTTTCGCACTATTATAGGTCGAAATTATTTGGTAGCAAAAAGAGGACTAATTTTAGGTATAAAAAACTAGATAAAGTAATTTAGGGACTTCCACTTAACAATATAAATATAATGCGATGTGTCACACTAATCAAAGCCACATTAAAGACTAAAGAGAGCATTTGACTAAGAATGGCCTTGAAGCTCATTTACATCTTTCTCTTTATATGCATTGCTCTTCTATTTTCAGGTAACTATATATAATTGAATGATTCGTAGTAAAAAAAAGTATTAATTATTTTGTAGTTAATTATAATATTTACTCCCTCCGTTTTTATTGTAGGATTTTCTAGAAAAAAAATCACAAATTAACAAGTTGTTTAGAATGACATTTATAACTTCAGTTATTATTGTTATTATGATTGATAAAATATAAATGTGATAAATCATAAACGTATAAGTAAAGACATTATAGGAAAATATTTGTCAATTATTTTAGAAAATCTTACATTTCAAAACAATTTTTTTCTATAAAATCGTACATTTCAAAACAATTATAGGAGTATAAGATATTTTTTATATATGATATATAGAAGAAAGCACAATTAATGTAGCCCGAGCTATGGCCGTGGAAGCAGCTACCGAAGGAGGACGGGATGGGAAGACTGGTAGGGCTGAATGGCTATACGTAGCCGGAGAATGTGCAAAATTACCTCGTTGCAATAAATATTGTGTTTCCTATGGGTTTCATCTTGGTGGGTTTTGTAAGAAATTGTCTCCTCAAGCTTCTTCACTGTCTTGTGTTTGTAAATACACCTAATTGAAATGAATAAATGTTGTAAGTTTAATTTTAGTTGGTGTTGTTGTGTAGGGAGAGATAAGAAGTGTTGTTGAGAAGTAAAGTCTCGTTAGTGTTATTTTACATAATGATTGATTTTGTAATAATAAGTCTTGTATTTTTCTTTCAGATTAATAATTGTGAGTTTAAAATAGACGAATTCATAAAACTACACCCTTTAATTCCTTCATTTACAAAACTCTACCTAAATCAATTTTTTCACATATTTACACATTTTTAAAATTTTAAAAGTTTGATTTACCTTTTAAAAAATTACCAAAATTAAAAAAATCTCATTTGGGTTCGCTAATTAGTGTTTAGGGTATAATATTAAGGGTATGATTGTGTGGATATGGTTTATTTAAATTTAATTTTGAGTGTTTAAGTGTAGTTTTGTAAAGTAATTTTGAAATGGTGTAGTTTTGTGAAATGTAATTCAAATGATGTAGTTTTGTAATTCTACCTTTAAAAACAAGATTATGATAAAAAAAGACCCTATAAAGTTTGATCTATGGATATGAGAGTTTGAATTGTTGTATAGATGTTAGGGTAGGTTATTTTTAACTTAATTTTTTTATTCCCATAAAAAAAAGATTATTTTTTGAAATGTCATTAAAAAAAAAATTTCCTAAAATGCCATTAAAAAATATATTTTGGAAAATGCTACACGTGGACAATTTCCACAAAAAGAGACGACGAATGACAAATTTGCTCTCGTGGACGTGGGCAATTTCTTATTCACGTATGACATTTTTTGAAAGGTTTTATTTTATCGGCATTTTCGAAAGGTTTTAATTTTTAATGGCGTAAAGCTTAATTTTTTCTTTAAAAAATGTTACCACAAACTTAAATAGTTTGAAAACTAACCTAGCTTTTTATAATTTTGTAATGTAACCTTTTTTACATCCGAAATTACAAAAGTACCATAAATGTATCAGATAGTAATTTGATTAAGTCTAATAAGATTGTTATTTTGTAATTTAAAATTAATTATGTTTAACTTTATACAGCTATAACAAACATTTTATGGAATAAGGCATATTATGGTGTTCAAGTTCTTTCAATTTTTTCTAATGAATTTCCACTACTATCATATATATTCTTAAATATTTTTTCTATTTTTTTGTAGTATATATATATGATATTTGACATGTTGCACTTATAGTTCTAGTTCTGATATATACATGAATATAATAATTTATATAAAGTTTAATTGTTTGTTATAAACATAGATTTATATTCTTAGTAACATATGTGTATTTCTATATCAAAAATAGTTTTAATTTATTATACATGATTTAATTTTTTTCAAAAGTTAATTAAATCTGAATTGAAATTAATTAACAAAAACTAATATATTTTTACACCTCGATTACTTTATCTACCGAATTAATGTGATTACGGTGAAAAGATCATGAGAACTCTTGTTGATTTCTCCATTGTTTTGAATAATCTGAATTTCGTTATTATAAAATACAAAATATAATTTAACAAAAATAAATATATTTATAATAATTTCAAATCTCTAAAGTTCATAATGATATTATTGTCTTTTTACATTATAAAAAGTTAGCTTGATAAACTTTAATATATAAGGTTCGTTTTCAAATTTGTAAAAGTAATTAGAATACTAAACCAAATCACCCTATTTTTTTACCAAATATATATATACCAGTGTTAAGGCCATTGCTTTGCAAGGGATAAATTTAATTTAATTTAATTTTTTTGACTATTCAAAATTTAATATTTTAAAGTATTTGAATCAGAAAAGGTATAATATTTTTGATAATGGATTACGGAAAAAATACTAAATTATTAGAATTTACATAATGCATAAAACAGGTAAGCTAAATCATTTTTCTTAAAACTAAATTAGAAATTTATAAGTGTTTAATATTTAGACTTACGTTAAGAAGTTGAAAAGAATATGAAACTATAAATTGTTTAAAAACTTGTTTAATATTTTTTTTGTGAACAAAATGTTACGGTTTAGAAAATGTAAAATAGGTGGTAGAGTAGTTAAAAGAGTGGAGACGTGTGGGATAGAGGGAGGAACGAAAAAATATGTGTTTTTTAGTTAGAAAATGTATTAAAACTAAAAATTGTCAGATTGACACGTATAAAAAGGACAGGTGTCGAAAAGAGGGAGGGAAGTTATATTTAAAATCAGGAGTTCCAAGGATTGTTATGTCACAGTAACACGGCTATATATAGCAAATCCAAACTTTAACCACACAATGTCCCGAGTCAAACTCCCAATACCCCATCAGAAACAATCCAAGTGTCTTCTTCAGATACTACCAAAACTCCTCCTATACATTCTCTCTCTTATATATATACACTTAATTGAAACTAATTAACAAACACATCATCGCATAGTAATTAATCAACCACAACAAAAAAGCCTTGAAACAATGACAAGCTTTGCATCTGTCGCAGTTAACAGAGGACTCGTTGCAAAAGCCACTCCAAGAGTTGTTGCTTCTGTCCGGACAAGACTTGTCCATGTAATTTTTTTTTTTTTATTAATTATCTATCGATGATCCTATATAATATTAATTATATAATACGTGTAACTAATCTTAACGACTCTGAATAAATGATCAAAGGGGACTACAACTACAAGGAAAGAAGCTTCCGTTTGCGACAAAGCAACCGAGGCTCAACAAAAGGTGTATTTATTGAAACATTTTGTATATAAACTATTAGGGATTATTATGGAAACACTAAGGGTTATATGACTCCTACGCTCATTGTCAATTGATTTTAAGTTGGAAACGCATAACCCTAACATAAACAGAATTTTACTTTAGATTTACATATAGAGAAAAATTACAACATATATTTCATTCTCAATTATTTAATAAGAGAGCTCATACATTTTTCTTTGTGTTTGCATGTTAAAAAAAATCTATTTTTAAATATTTCATCTATATAACTTTCACATGTTCCTATGCGTGTAGACAGACAAAATTTAAAATGTGTCGGTTCAATTAGGAATGTATATACATGGGAACATAGAATCAAATACAAAACATGTGATTTTATTTTGAATATGTCATTTTGAAATGATTTTTAAAGCAAATTGACTCGGACAATATAGGTGGCCAAGACGGCGGATGAAGGAGCCAAGACGGTCTCGGACGTGGCAGGTAATTTGAAGGATAAGGCGAAGAACACTGCAGAGGATGCTTGGGAGAAGGTGAAGGACACAACAGAGAAGATCAAAGATACGGTCACGGGAAAGTCCGAAGAAACCAAGGAGTCCATTAAAGCCACTGCTAAGACCGTCGAGCGAAGCATGAACACTAAAAACCTCAAATAAATTAATAACATAGTATCCATTTTGAATATTTCATGTATCAAATAAAATGTTACATTTCTTTTATAAACAAATAAGATGTTACTTATCTAATGCAAGTTTTTCTATTTGTTTATACTTGTGGTATGTCTGAAAAAAAATGTAGTACTTTTTAGGTAAGAATGAACCTAGCTATTTAATGATATAGATCATGCAGAAACTCATGTTTTCGTCTTTTTGCAAGACGGAGTAATAATGAGGATGTTTGTAGAAAAGCGGAATACTTAAAAGTTGTGTTACTTCCACAATGATCATGGCCATAGAACAAAAATGTAGCGCCTCGGCACCGTTCGTGGGACCCCTTGTTTGTTCTCTCGGCCCATGAGTGCAACCCTCGTCCAATGGTCGGGGAATTATTTTGGGAGTCCCGGGAGACTTTATTTGTAACGACTCCGACCCGGGCGTCCGTTACCTTTGAGAGTCTAATCCTTTATTAATGTGATTTTGTCCGCTTTGGGCCCGCACGGTTTTGGTCTTGGTTTCGTTCTCAAAAGGCCTCACGTTAAATTGGGGTTAAACTCTCTCTTATATATTAGATTTTCATTCTCTAAATATCTGATGTGGGACGAATGTTACAATTCACCCCCACTTAAAGGCGCAACGTCCTCGTTGCGCACCAGGCCCCAGACAATGACCATCTAGGCCCCAGTCCTCCGCTACTCAGCCGCGTGAAGAGGAGCATTCACAAGAAATTCAGAACCATCCACCTCATCAATCGAATCCAAATCCTAACTCTCATGGGGCTCATAGTAATCCATCTTCATAGGGGAACAATTTCCATATGGATTCAAATGTAGTGTTGACTGGACTTCAAGAAGAGGCTCTGATACCAAATTGTAACGATCCCGACCCGGGCGTCCGTTACCTTTGAGAGTCTAACCCTTCATTAATGTGATATTGTACGATTTGAGCACTAAGGCCCGCACGGTTTTGGTCTTGGTTTCGTTCCCAAAAGGCCTCACATTAAATTGGAGTTAAACTCTCCCTTATATATTAGATTTTCATTCTCTAAATATCCGATGTGGGACGAATGTTACATTATTATTGATCCTAAAATCACTACATGACTTTCTCTTTCTTTTGCCATCACTCGCACAATTCTGACCCATTCTGAGATTGCTCTCGCTCAAACAAATTTAACTTTGAAGTTCTCTCGTATCAAATGACCAAAAAAGTATGTGCATTTTGATATCATAACATATGTAGCCAAATCAATTGTGTTAAGCCTCTCCGCGTATAAATCATATTCCACAAATGAGGATTCCGCAAAAAGTTATGAAAAGAAAGAAGTGTTGGATATTAATCCTAAAGTTTATATCATAATAAACTATAAAGTCATATCAGTTTCTGATGATCAAACATAAGCGGAAGCGTACCTGATGAATATGATGAATTTGTGGTTCATGATCTGAAGTTGACTATGGATCTTCCAAAGCATACCCTGAATTGACTTTAGGTCTCTGGTGATGGGATGCAGAGAGATTTCTGTATTTCAGGTTAGGGTTACTTTGGGGACCATAACCCTCTATTTATATAGAGTACTAATTTATAATTCGGCCCTTTATCAAATTATAAATTACTTAAGGCATCCACAACTTAATTTTCCATAACATTTATGCATCCAGTCTTTTACTTTATTACAAAAGTGACCACATAAATTTGACTTATTAAATAATGACCCTATCACATATTGATATATGTGTGACCCCATAAAATAAATTCTACAATCTCCCACTGGGTCACATATGTATCCAAAAAGTGATAGACCTAAGTGAGCTCCATATGTCATTACTTTCAGGGCATATTAATCTCGTCCATTAACCATATCAACTTAGGATCATAACGGCGTTGGTCATAACCATCATAACCAAAACCTTTCATGGTCACAAAAATCAATACAGTCAAATGACATAGATCATTTATGAAAATCGTGGCATGAAAATTACATGAAAAGTGATCGATACATGTCAATTTTCAACTGATCCTACTTTAGTGAGATCTTTAACTTTATTGTACAAAGTGCAAACTTATAACCTTATTTAAAACTTTATATCTGATCAGAAAATGTGTATAAACACAACCAAAACATAGAACCTAAAACCGAATGACAAACTCCCACTAAACCGAATGATCCTCGAACACCGAAATGTCCTTTTGAGCAATATGCTCATGATAGACCTTTAGCGTATACTTTTGTAAGGGGATCCGCTATCATGGAGTTTGTCTCTAAATGTTCTATGAAAAACACTTTTCACTTTGTACCTTTTCCTTTATAATTTTGTATTCAACGTCAACAGACTTTACCAAAATTTTGTTGTACCTCAACGTTGATTTATTGTCACAAGAAAACTTTATTGGTTTTATATTCTTTATATAATAGCAACCAAGTGACACAATATTTCAGCCAAATCCTTATTGGACTGCTTATAGATTACTACAAAACTTTATGTAGACTTTCTATTAGCTTGACATCCATATAAAATCAGAATCAAAATACTCAATGATCTCCAAATTTTTTGATGTCTGATTCGTGAGCATATAATATTTATTCTCTCTATTAGTACCTTATGGTCTTTATGATTGCTTTCCAATAGTCCATGTTTAGCTTACCCAAACATGTTTTTAAACTCCAACAATGTACGCAATATCCTTACACGTACATATTTGAGATACATCAAAATTCCTAATGTCGATGCATAACGGATCTTTTGTATCTCCTAAATTTCTAAAGTTTCTTTAGAACACCTAATTGAAACAAAATTTGTCTCCTTTACCAATTGAGTTATCACCTGATTTGCAAAACTGCATGCCAAAACACTTAAGTACTTTATCAATATAACTCTTTTGTGTTATCAAAGAATTCTTCGAGACATGTCTCGATGAATCTCAATCCCTAATACAAAAGATGCTTCACTAGCATGTTAATATTGTTAATGGCAAGTGGTATGTCTCCACATGCAAAATCAGACAAATACACTTACTCCCACTGAAGTTTTGATACACACAATTCTCAACAAAATTCATCTCAAAAAACTGAACGAGATTATAACCTCATGAAATTTGTGGTACCAATGACGGAAAACTTATTTTAGCTCATAGATGGATTTTCTTAACTTGCAAACAATTTTCTTTGAATCAATACAAAGTTTAATTTTGCACCATATATTTTAGTTTCATCAATGTCACCATTGAGAAATATCGTATTTAAATCCATATGATGAAACTCCAAATGATAATGTGCAACATGGGTTATGATTATCCCAAAAAATTCCTTCAGTATTACCAAGGAGAAGGTATTTTAACAGACAATCATTTCCATTTAAGTATAGCCTTAAGCCACTAGACGAACTTTAAATTCTTAGACATTACCACTCAAATCTTTCTTGGTTTTAAAACCAATATGATTCTTTCCTTCTGGTAGTTCAATAAGAACTCAAACTTTATTGTCTAGTATTGACTTATACTTTTCCTTAGATGTTATAGTCCACTTATCTAAATTAGAACAACTCATAGCCTTACGGAAGTTGATAGGATCATTCTTCCAGTAGAGTTTAATTTCTTTATGTTCTATCAGAAATATTGTATAATCATCCAAACTAGTAATAATCTTTAAATTTTTTGTCCTTTAATGTTATTTTCATTTAAACCTTTGGTGTACAACCCGCTAAATATAAACTCATGGTGTATCACCCGTTATGTATATAAATATATAAAAAAATTTGAAATAATATAAATTTGTGGTGTACCACCCATCAAACTTTATTGTTTATATTTATACTCGTTGTGTATCACCTGCCATTGTGTTTTGTACATGCGTAAATCACGGAGGAGTGCAGAGGTGACAACCATTGATTTTATGAATTTTTGTTGATAGGTTTTAATTGTTGTGTGTTTTGTGATTTTTGAGTTGGTAGAATATCTTCTTATTATATAAAAGAGAGCGCGTAAAATTATAACTCACCAGATCGTGACATGTGTCACATTTAATTTAGATCGTGACATGTGTCACATTTAATTTAGATCGTGACATTTGTCATTTTTAAAATAAGTAATTTTCTTTAAAAAAGGAATAAAAAAGAAGGAAAAATGGAAAATTTAAAAAATGGAAAATTTAAAAAATGAAATTTAATAAAATGAAACTCATTATTTTTAGAAAAGAGAAAAAAGAAACTAATCAATCTCTAATTAGTTTAGTATATAAAAAAGGCAAGTAAAACACATTACTCTAATTCGTTTTGTATATAAAAAAGGAAACATATTAAAAAAATAATTATTCAACGTGATTACGCGAGGATCCGCGTCAACCGGGAATCTTATTATATAAAAGTGAGCGCGTTTAACGTGAGCTCGACACGTATGCAAAATTATAACTCATCAGATCGTAACATTTGTAAAGGTTAGTTAAGATCGTGACATGTGTATTAAATTTGATACCTATACATTTTATAAAATGGAAACTTAACAATATTGAGAAAAAACATAAATAAGGAAAATAATCAAAAATAAAAAACTTAACATTAATTATCAAATAACTAAAAATAAAATAATCACAAATAAAGAAAATAACATAAATAAAGAAAAATTTAACAATATTTTTAAAAATAATCAATAAAAACAAAAATATTAGAAATAAGAAAAAATAAAAACGTAAAATTACTTTAAAAATAAAAAAAATCTCTATGATAACTTATTTGTTATCTTCATGGGTCCACTATCTAATTATTAATTTAAAATTTTTTTTTTTCATGTAATAACAAAAGCAATGTAATAAAACAAAAATGTGTTATTTTATTTCTTAATTGTTGGAAAAAGTAAAAATTAATTATTTACTATTACATGATATGTTGTTGTGTGTCTTTATATTATTTGTTAATAAAATAACGGGTATAATATTAGTTTCCGTTTAAATTTAACTATAACTATACAAATTTAATAAAATTATTAATATATAATTATAAAATGGTTTTATGTAATTTGTCCGCGTAATATGCGGGATTTCATCTAGTACTATATATATAAGGGTGATAATTTAACTCAACTTGAGGAGAAGGATTTGCTTTATTCAAAGCAACTATATGAATCGATAGAGAGGCCGAAGTCGATTCTTCCTCAAAGATGATATCTCTAATTTTATTTCTCCCACTAAATTCAATGTCCTCAAAGAACATAATTATTCCGTCTCAAAATATTTCAATGTGGGATCATGAAATTAAAAGTTTGAAATTATTCCGGATAACCAATAAAGTAACTACTCACACTTTTGGAGTCCAATTAATCTCAAATAGCTTATAAAGCCTAACTTTATGTGGACATCCCTGGATGTGAAATGCTTTAGACTGATTTTTGTCAATCTAAAGCTCATAAGGAGCTTTACGCAGTTGCTTTAATGGTATAATATTAAGAATGTAAGATGCAGTCTCTAGTGCCTTTCTCCAGAGTGATTCATGTAAGGTGTAATGAATAATCACACTTCTTAACATGTCTTTAAGAATGCGATTGCGCCTTTCCGGCATATCACTCATGTTGGGAGACCCATGCATGGTTTAATGTGGTACAATCCCTCATTCCTCTAGATATTTGGCAAATAATCCCAGACGTTATTCTCCTAATCTATCATAATGACCGTAGTAATTTGATAGCCTTAATTCTTTGATCGAGTGAGTTTTCAACCTCAGTCTTAAACTTTATGAACACGTCTAGAGATTTCAGTTTCTCATGAATAAGAAATAAGTATGCATATCGAGAATTATAGTCAATTAATGATACAAAATACATTTGACCGTTTCAACATAAAGTATAAAACGACCCACAATTATCTGTATGTATCAACTCAATGACTTCCACAACTCTTAATGCATCAAATTTCTTATTCTTGGTTTGTTTCTTTATAATGCAATCAACACAAACATCAAAATTTGTGAAGTAACCGAACTCAATATACCATTAGACACGAGGCGCTCAACTATATTTCTAGAGATGTTACTTAGGCGTTTGTGCCAAAAGGTTCATGAATTTGCATTTTCCAAACTTTTGTTTAGTACCCCTTAATTCAACAATTAAACTTTATTCCTGATAAGTTATAGTGTCGAATTTACCAAGACTATGTTCATCCAATATTCATTTTTCGGTCCCAAACAATTTTGAATTTAAAGACAAAATAACAACTTTGTTCTTTGTTAGACAAGAATAACCAGATTTGACTAAGTAAGAAGCAAATAAACTAAATTACGTCTAAAAGACGTTACCACCAAAGTTGTCTTTCAAATTCAGAAAATGACCAAATTTAAACAATAGTCTGTAGTGCATGATTGCCTCCAAATGCATATGAAAACCATTATCTATATTAAATGTATCTTTCAACATTAGTTGGTTTTCAGTAGCTTAGACAATCCTACATTGAAACATTTATGTTAGGATTTTGTACCAAAGTCTAACCATTAAGTGTTTATTGGTACTTCATTAAACATAATTTATTAACAAACCATAACAAGAAATTAACCCTTATTTTCACACAACTGTGATATCTTTGTCAATCTTTCGGTGTCCAATTTTATCACAAAATAAACAAGCATGAACAACCTAAATTTGTTTCTTTTGTGTAGGAACCTTAGCATCATCATTCTCAACATGTTTAAAATTTCGTTCTTATATCTTAGACCTTAGAGGTGTCAACCGTATAAGTACTTTTAGTCCTTTCTTGTTTCGATTGAAACAATACTAGGCATTTTCAATATGTACTTCTTATAATTTCCTTTGCTATGAAAACTCCTCGAATTAAAGCGATGCAAAAGCATGCTTATTTTCGCTGTATAGATTCTTACGAAGCCCAAATTAATCCTAGCAAAGAACTTGATTGAGATCTTGATCTCATCTTCATCACCTCTAAAGTTTTCCAAATTGGTGTTTTATGCTTAAAATCAGGCCAATACAATTAAAGTTTTCTCACTTCTCATAAACTGTATTATACTCAGCAACGCCGGTATCCTTAAGGAAAAGTAAGTTATTTCAAATTTAATGCAAGATATATATACCCAATAATAAATTTAACTTTATTTTCTACTATTTAAAGTAGAAATATGAAAATGTTGGAATTTCCTAAACTTATCTATATTGTAGTGATATTCACTGAAGAGAGAGAAACTTAATTAAATATTAGCTCACTAACCGAATAAAATCAATAATAAATTATGAATGATTATACGTTCCACCAAAGATACCAAATGTAACATTAATATCAAGTCTTTGGACATTAATATTAACTATTAGTGGTACTCTTGTTGCAATGAATTGATACTGACAATAATTCATGATAAACAATAGTCTTCCTTTGGGCCGATCTATTATTCACATGTTTTAATCCAAATAATTGTCACATATCTCTCATTACCGCAACGATCAAACACTAACAATAATTTATAGTAAACAATAAATCTTCCTTTGGGCCGAATTATCATTCATATGTTTTAATCCAAACAATTGTCACGTATTTATCATCACATATGTGTATGTATTCCGGCCAAATATAAATCTTCCTTTGGGCCGATTAAATATCCGCATGGAAAACATACACACAACATTTAATATTATTCATGGAAAATCTTGAGCTCAAGAGAGGTCTATTTGGAGACATCTTGTATCAATTAATCCAATTCAAATATTAAACATGTATAATCTAATTTAATTATTGATTTGATAAATTGTTTTATCATTTCTCTTCAGACATTTATCAATAAGTCTGTGAAACTACATAATAGAAATACTTAAGCGCCGCAGTGGTTAAGGAAAGGGAAACCTTTTCCTGGTCAGATAATGAAACATGTGTTTGATCCCCAGTTGTGACAATTTTATTATATTTAGATCAATTTCTTTAAAGGGTCTGAGCCCAAACCGAACGGCCCAAAACCAACAAGTTTTAATTAAAGTTTTAAATTTAATTCTCCTAACGGGCCGTAAAGCACAATCCGAAAACTCAATTAAAAAAAACAATGAAACATTATGTTTAATGTTTCTTCTTATTAGTTTCAAGGAAACCCTAAAAAAATTATAAAAACACAGTCGTCATGGTTGTCTTTTCATCCGAAATTGCTCAGAAAAATTCAAAAAATTTTAATCTTAGATCAAAATATTTTTAATGAGCATATATTTAAAATCTGATTTTGATGAACTTTACTTAATAAAAAAAAATTCAGAAACTTAATTTAATTGAAGATATAACCATGATTTATCTTTAGAACAATACTAAAACTAGATTTAACATGTATAAAATTCAGATTTAAAACTTGAGTTCATAAACCACAAATCCCATAATACTTTATATGAAAAACAGATTCAATACCTTAGTTTTTTAAAAAATAAACAAATTTCGAATTTATTTTAAAATAATTTAATAAATCCGAAAATTCTTTTGATAAAACCTGATTATCAAACAGAAACTGAATATGGTGGTTCTGATACCAATTGTTAGATATTAATCATAAAGTTTATATCATAATAAACTATAAAGCCATATCAGTTTCTGATGATCAAACATAAGCGGAAGCGTACCTGATGAATATGATGAATATGTGGTTCTTGATCTGAAGTTGACTATGGATCTTCCAAAGCATACCATGAATTGACTTTAGGTCTCTGGTGATGGGATGCAGAGAGATTTCTGTATTTCAGGTTAGGTTGCTTTGGGGACCATAACCTTCTATTTATATAGAATACTAATTTATAATTCGGCCCTTCATCAAATTATAAATTACTTAAGGCATCCACAACTTAATTTTTCATAATATTTATGCCTCCAGTCTTTTATTTTATTACTAAAATGACCACATAAATTTGACTTATTATATTAAATAATGACCATATTATATATGTGACCCATAAAATAAATCTTACGAGAAGATCCTACCGAATACGATCTTGTTCAAGCATTTGACCTTACAATATGTTGTTGTGCTCATGTGCCTTTGGACAACACTAATACCATTTCTACAAGATAAATATTATGGTATTCTAAAATAAAAATAAATAAAAAGTAAAGAAGAAAGTAAAGAAGTAAGGATTACACGGGTCTTTGTAGAGACACATGTCACAATTTCGTTGATTTTTTTTTATATATATCAACAGTTTCATTGATTCAACTTTAAATATTTTTCAAATTTAATTAACAACTCAAATAAAAATGAAAAAGTCATTACTTTAATTAGAAGAGATCTCCTAAAACCAATTTTATCAACGAGGATGCTCTAATGAAACAAGAAGGGAAGGCTAAACTACATTTATGAGATAAATTTGTAATACGGAGCTATGTTAATTAGTTTTGATCTTTGTAATTATCACTTGGTAGACTCTCTATTTTATAACAAAACCTTTCCGTTTGATTTTATTTTTTCTTAAAAAATTCAACATACAAAACACACATATAAACATTGTAATTTTTTTTTTTATCTTAACCAATCTATTTATAGAAGAATATATTGTTGGTTCAACAGAAGTGAAATGTGTAGTAAGAGAGCAATGCACTAAACTACAATTTGGAGTAAAAAACATGGGAAAGAAGAAAACCTAGTCTGTTTTTCTTTCTTTCTCTCCCATATATAATATATATGTTCTATGTGTGTGTTGGGTTTTGAGGATTTAAGAAATAACTAACAACGTGTACCGATCCTGCATTTGAGGGCACCGGAGCTATAGGTAAGCATATCGACAAGGGAAGACGATTTAGCGGCCAAACTAGAGGCTCTAGCGTAACTTGACGATGATTCGGCTCCAGATGAAGTGAAGAAAGCACCATTTAGCAATAAGTCTCCTTGAGATCTCCAGTTCCAGTTGTTCCATTCTCTTTCCCCTGCACCTACTCTCTTCGTCACCTGCCCGAAAATAATACTCAAAAATCAATCATTTCGAATGAACAAGAAACCAAATGTAATTGGATTTATCAAAAATACCTCTTTAGCAAAACGGTTTCCCGGGGCAAGGAAACGATTGCCTTGACTGTTGATGGTAGGGTTAGCACTTCCACCGATCGCATACATTTCCCAGTGAGTGTAATCGTTGTTTACAACGTGGAAGTATCCGTGCCTACACCTGATGTGTATAACCAAACATTCCAAAATTTAAAATATTGCGATTTCACCGTATGAGGAAATAAAAGTTGGTTTACCTTGGCATTCTCTGTACAAGACCCTCCCCGAAATGGTTGTAAGCAATGGTCACTTGCATCAGTTTGTCTCTCGTGTAAGAATCGGTATGTCCCAACAGAATAGCCTGCGTTATCAACAAAATGGTTTTGTTTTATGGATTCATAAAAGTTTGTAACAATAACTTTCTTGTTGTTCATTTATAGAACTCTCTACAATTTGCAAACCTCAACCTGATAAGCAATAAAAGCCAAAGACCGATTTGTTGATCAGAAACAGAATATTACATGTTTGAGTATTTAAGAGATAAAAAAACTTCCATGATATTACATGAACTATGTTAAATATATGTTTCGAGGTTGATCCTTTCTTAAATATGTGATAATTTGGGTAGTGATTTCAGCAACCAAAACATTTCTAATCTAAACCGTTGCTCGAATTTGTTAGAGAAATTCCTTAGAATACCATCAAAATAAGTTTTTGTTTTGAAAATACCATTACAAAGTTTTTTATAACAAAAATACCATCAAAAAGTAATAGTTTACAAAAATACCACAAATACAAAAAACGAGTTTTAAAATACCATTACAAAGTTTTGAAGGGTAGGTATAGTTTTTTTGAAGGTTTTGGACGTAATTTTGGAAATTTAAGATTTGTGGTATTTACGAGAAAAAACTTTTTAATGATATTTGTAAAACTTTCAAAAATTTGTGCTAATTATGTTAAAAAAACTTTTTTTAGTGGTATTTATAAGAATTGCCGAAATTTGTTATCCATTGAGTACACTATAGGGAGATAATATCAGAGTTCTCATTACTCTTCTTCCTCTATTTTCCTACCTGACATTCAAAATGAACATTCCTATACCGCCACATATCTACCCAAAATCTACTTAAAGATTTCAAAATCAAAGAAGAAATCTAACCTCGTTGTGGTGCGTAAGATAGTTATTTGAAATGGTTATAGCCGTAGACCCCATTATCGCGTCGATCAATCCATCGGCACAACTAGACAGAGAATTATGATCAATCCAAATATGACTCGATCCGAAAATCGATATCCCATCTCCATCAGCCATCGTTCTCCAACCATAATGCGTCTCCGAGCTCCTAACCATAGCGTTACCGGTGCGTTTACAATCGTGAATGTTAATCCCATGTATGATAATATTCGTCACGTATTGTATCGTTACACAGCCTCCACCTGCGATGTGTACGTTGACGCCTCGACCATCTATCGTTTTGAAACTGTTCATTATCAGCTCTTGGCTTAATGTGATGACCATATCGCGTTTGAAGACGATCCATAGAGGACGGTCTTGTACAACGGCGTAACGGAGCGTGCCGGGTTTCGGGTTAACCGCATCGTGGTCTGATGGATCGGTGACGATGTAGAAATGTCCGTCACGGCCTCCCACGGCGTTGCGGCCGAATCCTATGGCGCACGTGGCTAGAGTTTTTCTTCGGCGATGCCATTTTTTGTCGCATCGCCAACAATCGTCGATTGGGTTACCGGTGGAGCAGGAGAAGTAACCTAAACTCCTCCGCTCCGTACTGTTGCGTATGCTCCTGTGATTTAAAATCCAAATTTCTATTAGCAAAAAGAGTACAAAATGAGCAAAAATATCATAATGTCTTATATTTTATATTAAGAAGTAGATAATTTTTGGAAAACTAAACCAAATTACATTAACAAGAAAAAATGACGAACCATTAAGTGATGCTAAAAGTGAAAACAATTGTAAGATTATCAACATAGTCATAATACTATACGGAGTATTATTTAGAGCAATTCTCTCATATACCTTGATAATAAAAAGCTTTTAGAACTAAAATAACACGATTGAAATACCATAAAATATATAGGGAAAATTGGGTGGGGTAACGTTATTTTTTAGAAAATTATTTTTTTTAAAAGTAAATTTTCAGTTTAGGTTTAATGTCTATTATACCCCTATGTATAGATATATATATTTATTCCTACTAAATAGTCACATATATGTCACATATTAAATATACATTTATTCATATTAAATAGTCTTTAAGTAGATATCTATAATCATTTTCTTGGTCTATTATACACACTCTCTCGTGTATCAAAAATAGTTATCTATAGTCACTTTATTTGTCGAAATAGAGAGGATTATGATATTTGACCAAACTTGTTAAAAATAGATACCTTTTATCATTTTTTTGTTTTTCAATAGTTATATGGTTTAATATAAATAATAGATATTTTATAGTAATAATTAACACATGTTTCATATATATTTTAAAAGTGTTATTTATTTTCTCTTTGAAATTTGTTATATATTCATAGTTGGTTATATTATACATATATTTTTACGAATAGTCATTTATTGTTTCAAGAACAGTTATCTATTTTCGTGTTGATTGATTATGATGAGGGTTTAGGGTTTATTGATTATAATTTAGTGTTTAAGGTTTAATGTATAAAGTTTATGTTTTAAGGTTTCATATATGTTTTAAACGTAGTTATTTATTTTCTCTTTCAAATTTGTTATATATTTATAGTTGGTTATATTATACATATATTTTTACGAATAGTCATTTATTGTTTCAAGAATAGTTATCTATTTTCGTGTTGATTGATTATGATGAGAGTTTAGGGTTTATTGATTATGATTTAGTGTTTAAGGTTTAGTGTATAAGAGCATCTCCAATAGAGTTTCTTAGAAGGATCTTAGCCGGTGGGTCCACAAAATAGTTATGAAATCTACTTTTAAATTCCTTATTTAAGATATGATCTTAGAGGGATCTTGCATTGTTCATGGATCTCACTTGATACGTGACGACAATTATTGGTGCTTATTAAATATTTATTTTTTATTTATTTTAAATTACACTGTTCATTGGTCCCATTGAATTAATAATAAACTTTGTTGTGTTTCTCTGTTGGAGATGGTCTGAGGTTTATGTTTTAAGGTTTAAGGTAAATAGATGACTATGAATCTTTTACATAAATGAGTGTACATAAATTTAATTAACTCTCTTCGTGTTGATAGATTATGACGAGGGTTTAGGGTTTATTGATTATGATTTAGTGTTTAAGGTTTAGTGTATAATGTTTATGTTTTTAAGGTTTAAGGTAAATAGATGACTATGAATCTTCTACATAAATGAGTGTACATTTAACTATCTATTTAACGCAAATAGATTACTATTACCGAATTAAATTGATCTAGGTGCAAAAATGGAAAAAATTTATTTATCTCTCCTTTTTTTTTGTTTTTTCAGCCAATTTAATTTTTGTTTGGTTATACAGCCCAATTTCACTCTCTAATAACACCAATTTGTCCAAATATATATTTGCATAAATACTTCAAAATTAAACCAAACACGATAATATAAACTCTACCCTTTCGAAATTAAAACTTAAACATTGTATAGTGAATCCAAATGAAAAAATGTTAAAACTTGTTTTGTAATGATACATTAAAAATAGGGCAATTCTTATGAATACCACTAAAACAAGTTTTTTTAACACAAATAGCACATATTTTCGAAAGTTTTACAAATACCATTAAAAAGTTTTTTCTCATAAATACCACAAATCTTAAATTATCAAAATTACACCCAAAACCTTCAAAAAACTATACCCTACCCCTTCAAAACTATACCCTAAACACTATATAGCGAACCCAAATGAAAAAAAATTAAAATCTAAAAGTGTTAAAACTCGTTTTTTGTACTTGTGGTATTTTTGTAAACTACTATTTTTGATGGTATTTTTGTTATAAAAAACATTTTAATGGTATTTTTGTTATAAATTTTTTTTTAATGGTATTTTTAAAACAAAAACTTATTTTGATGGTAATCTAAGGAATTTCTCTTAAAAATAATTACGATGTTTCTTTTGTCGAGAGAAATTTTTTCATGGTAAAAGTGATTAGTTTTCGAAATATTACTTTGTAGGTTATTTTAGCATCTGTTTTTTAGAAATGGATTGGATATAAATTAGTAAAGACATGTAGTAAATTAATTGTTAAAAATAAGATAGTAATTCACAAAGTACACATAATTCGTAACGATATCCATTATGGCCTTATGAAATTTAAAATATGAAATTTATGTTAACAATGATTTTGGCCTTCGAATCGACAAAATCATTCGAAGGCCAGACTACAATTTGATTGGTTGGTGACCAGTTTGCATAATCTTTTTTGAGATTAAAAGTTTAATCACAAACATAATCCACTTGTAAGGTTTTCTTGCAGACTTGCAGTAACCCCTTTTGAATGATAGAAACAAAATAGTTTAAACACGGTGTTATAAATGCATCTCCTACCCCACTCTATATATGTCCTATTTTACTCTATTATACAGTAAAATACTAAAATCATCTCCAATTTCACTTTAACATTAGGGATCACTTAACATTATCTACTCTTCTATTTTAAAGCTGAAATTTTAAAATTATAAAATGATCCTTGTTAATTGTAATGTTTAATGTTTTATGATTAAAATAATTTTATTGTTTTATTTACATAATTAGTTGAAATGTAAAACATAAATTCAATCAAATGTGGTTTTCTAGTTAATTATAAAAATTAAATTTCAAAAATACCAAATATTTAATAAAAAAATACATACAAAATACTAACTTAAAGATAACAAACATAATATATTTTTACGAGAGAGATTAGTGAATTAATCGTTCGCTAGATTACTCTTGCCTCTACTAAATTTGTGTCTAGTAAACTTGTAAGTCAAATACAAATATTGCATAAGGTAAATGGGTTGAATTCATAGTTTTTGACAGATCTAAGGTGTTATTTGATAATTAATATGTAATTTAGTGGAGAAAAATATATTTATAATATTTTTTAGAGTAAGAAATAGAGGAATGTGTTTGAGTAAAACACAACTCTATTTTAGAGTGAAATGTATAGGAATGAGTTAGCGATGATCTATAATTTCCAAAACTTATGTATGTTTGAGAGCTTTATATATGGCATTTTAAGTGGTTGGTCGGATATTAATTTGCATTTTTAGACAAATGGCTATAATATCATTTTAAAAAAATTGGTTAAAATATTTTTTTTTATTAAAAATAGTAAAAAAAATAAATAAAACATATTTTAGCTTGAGACACCTTTATAAAATTTAGTTAATTTTTGTTTTCAAAGTCAAGCTAGCAAAGAAACAAATAGAATTAGGTTTCACAATTCAAAAATTTGCCACCAAACTATAACTTCATGTTATGTATAGACATTTATATAAACATAAGGTTATAATTTAGTGAATCTTCTATGTATGATGCTCCTCTTAAGGATATAAACGAATTTTCCATTAGAAGAAGTAATAGTGTTTAACAAAAAAAAGAAGTAATTGTGTAGTATTTAATTTGATGGAGGTGAGGTGGGTCCACGTGGGTTATTTATTGTCGTTTTTTTTTTACAATATTGTCGTCTTGTATAAGGAATTATATATTTCATGGGATACGATCCTCATACAGAAACTTTGGGGTCGTTTCTCTATAATTCCGTCATTAAATGCACAACCTACGGTACCAGATTCAGATTTCTATTTGAAAAACACATTGTAATAAAAAATTAACAACAATATGATAACAAATATATTATGAACCTTACCAAAAAAAAAACAAATAAATTATGAACGGTTTACCTTCTACTTAATTCAAGCCCTACGAGTTAACATGTTATTTTACATGTAAGAATCTAATTTATCTAATATATTGTCATCAATGGAAAAATTTAAATATATAATGAATTAATAACCGTGGTGAATAAACCTTTTTGCAGAATAACCATGAAGTGAATTAAGTAGATTAATATTTTTTCATGTTTGCTAGTATAAATCAGCACACCTAAATGATAAATTGAAATAACCGTATATACAAAACTTTACCGTCTTTAGCACTAAATCATAAATAATAAATCGTACTTGAATTCAAATAAAATATGAGAAATTCTCAAAACTACACCCTTTCAACCCTCCTTTCACAAAACTACACATAATTTAATATTTTCACATATTTACACCTTTTCAAAATTTTCAAAGCTTGATTTACCCTTTAAAAAATTATCAAAATTAAAATATTTTCATTTGGATTCGCTAATTAGTGTTTAGAGTATAGTATTAAGGGGGTAAGATTGTGTGGGTATAGTTTATTTAGATTTAATTTTGAGTGTTTAGATGTAGTTTTGTGAAATAATTTAGAAATGGTGTAGTTTTGTGAAATGTAATTCAAATGGTGTAGTTTTGTAATTCTTCCATAAATTTGGATAATTTTCAAATGATAAATCTACCTTTTAAATTTTGAAAAAGTGTAAACATAAAAATAATTTGAGTTTTTTTTATAATTTTGTGAATGAGAATTTGTAAGAGCATATGTTTTAATTTCTCTTTTTTAAAATCATGATGATAATGTGGGATACCTCATGAGATACCCTTGATAAAGGTGTCCTAAATGTCTACAAATTAAGCTAAACCTCTCATGTTACGCAAAAACACATGTCCTCGTTCTCATTGTTATTATCTAATTTATGACTCAAGGTTACATATATATATATATATATATATTATTTTGCATTGTACGAGTTATTTAGTAAAATAAGTATATTTTACTTTTATATTTGACAATATGGTGATTTTTTAATCTATTTGTAAAAAGGTGATTTTGCACGTAAAAAGACAAAAATAACCTGAACTTTCTGGTAAGTTCGTGTGAACATTCATGTATGCGCATGAACATTCATGTATGCGCATGAACATTCTTGTATGCGCATGAACATTCATGATTTTTTGTATTTGAAAATTTGTACTTAGAACGCATATCTTTCTAAATGCTATGAATATTCATGAACATGTGTGAATAATCATGAACATGTGTGAATATTCATAACAACAAGTGAACATTCATTGCTTATCAAGTAATTCATGAAAAAATTAAAAACGAAAAGGTTGTGAACATTCATAAATTTGTGTGAACGACATAGGGGTATATCGATCACAAAAAATACTACGGAAAAGAAAATCACCTTATTACCAATTTCAAAAAATCACCTAATTATCAAATTAAGGTCCAAAAATTTACATAATTTCCCAATTTTTTCTAAAAGTATTAGAAAACATCGTGTGTATATATATATATACTCTACTATACTATATGCACATAAAGTATATGTATGGTGTAATTATAGAAGATATGAATTAATATTATGTATGTAATCATTAATAGAATAGCGTCGGTGGATCTTAAGAAGCAAAATAGTAATAAGGTATTATAAATAAATACGAATCACGTTTTGTGGCTTCATTCAATATTATTGCTGTTCTTCTGTCAGAAATGTTTCACATATTTATTTAATTTTTTTCCCCTCACAAGTCACAACACGGGAATGATGAAAATAGAATTATATTCACTTGAATAATTTATTTATATTACTTTTAGTTTTGTTGATCACAATGCCTAAAAAACTCTTCTTATAAAAATTAACTACCATTTCACATGCATTTAATTTTAATTCAACACCTCGTTTGACTAATCATAAACGTTACTAACACGAAATATATCTAATAAAGTATTTTTAATTATTAATTTTTGTAGTTAGTGTATATATATTATAGTTAGTGAGACTCACATATCGACCACGGCTGCTACTTCTTCTGGGTGTTTAACGGCGTGTTCATGCCATTCACTATCTGATAAACTGATAAACAAAAAAAAAAAAATAACATGCAAAACGACATCGTTTAATAATATATATCCAATCTACAGAAACAAATTAATCTCAAGTAATGAGAACTTACGAATCCGACATTGATGTATTTCTTGATCTCGTCTCAAGTTTTGTTTCCTCTGTTTCTTGGACTCTTCATTTTAATTACGCGGACACGAAGAATATTAGACATGAAAACTAGACAAAGGATATCGAAAATTTGAGAATGTTCGATGAACTTACGCATTTACATAGACGAAAAGCGATATAGTTATGATGAGAATTGAGAACAATGTTCTAGTGACAACCATTGTTTTTCTCCTCTGTTATACGTATGAAAGAAGAGAAAGAAAAGAGAGAGAGAGAAAGAATGTGAGTAGGAGACGAGAGAGGCGATGAGAGGAGGGTTTATATTTATATTTATTTTTACATTCATTGTGGGTTTTTATATAAGTAAGGACTAGTTTACGATGGAGCTATGTAACTCCCTAATTCTATATTTTTATCAAATTTATATTATTTGTTGAATGAATATTTTTCCACAATTCCCAAAATATTCATAATAAGTTTTTTTAATACCACTAAAAAGAGTTTTTCCGGAAGGTATTCATCATGGAAAATTTCGGAGTAAGCGACCGCAAAACAACTCGTCCGAAAATCGTTAAAATTTTGGAATAATTGTCTATTTGGACCATTTTTTGATAAATAATGAAAAACTAGACCATTCACTATTTCTAATTGCAAATTGGACCGTATGATCCACCTGAAATCACTATTCACGTTTATTAGGTAGCACCACAATGGGTATATATTACGTTTGTGCCATTTGAATTTTAATTAATGCCAAAATCATTTTACTCTCTCCTCTCTCTTTCCTCTTCTTCTTTCACGAGACTTTTTTATTTTTCAGATTTTTTTTTCTACACTCTTTTTTCTTAATTAATTTTCTTTCTTTTCACATTTTCTCTTTCAGTGCTCTTTCTTTCTCTCTATTCTCTCTTTTTATTTTACAAAATTAGGAAGTTGAATTAATTAGTCCAATTCGTAGTGAATTTGTACATTTTCTTATAAATTTTATAAATATAAGAGAATAATAATAAGTTATAATAATAATCGGTGGACAATCTAACTATGCAATTGTAAGTAAATATTATTTATACAATTCAGTGGACAACCGGACTATCCATTGAATGACTTACTTCAACAGCTGATTGTACAATTTTATTTGTACAATTCAGTGGACAACAAGATTATCCAGTGGACAATCAGACTATCTAGTGGATAACTTACTTCAACAACTGATTCGTACAACGTTGTTATATGTACAATTAAGTGGACAACCAGACTATCCACTGGACAACCGGACTATCCTGTGAATAACTTACTTCAACAACTCACTCGTACAACTTTATATTTACAATTCAGTGGATAATCAGACTTATTCTCATGTTGTCCAGAATAGTGGATAGTCAAATTATCCATTGGATGATATAAACGATATATTGATAACTTGCATATTTTACATATTTTACCTTAGTTTATGCATTAGAATTAACTCATTTAGGCTGCATTTAGTATCATATAGGTTGCATTTTGGTTCGTTTCATGTATTTCAGGTTTCGGAGCGTTAAAACGGCAAAAGACGAAGAATTCAAGCAAAAAGAAGCGGAAACAGTTGCATCGGCTTGTTGTATCGGTTTTCTATGACCGATGTAGAAGAATTACTTTTGCCGAGACATGTATCGACATGTAGTATCGATCACACATGGTCGATACAAGCTAAAGAGAACCTGAAGACATCATATCGACATGTTGTACCGGTTTGGAGTGGTCAGTACAGAGGAAAAGAAGAAGAAGCACTTATACCGACATGTTGTATCGGCTTGGCGTGGCCGATACGAAGGAAACGAAGCCGAAGGAAGGCTACCGACCAGCACGTATCGACCTACCTGTACCGGTTTCACCTGACCGGTACAGGCTGCGAAAATAATAAGGAAAATCGGTTTTAAGTTGTAAAAAGGAAAATCAATTCCTAAACCAAATTGGTTTCCTTTATTCCTTGGTTTAACAATATATTAGGGCTTTTGTTTTGTTTTGATGATCCCATCTTTGTTTTTAGTTTTTTTTTATCATCGTTTGTTTTTCTTTGCTTTGGGACATTGGAGATTTCTTGGTGATTGCTACTTGGCCACCTTTGTAATCTTCATCATCATCAATAAAAGTTTTCTTGAACCTTTATTCTCTTTGCTTTTGTTTATGTTTATGATATCTTTGAATCTAATTGTTTTGAATTTCAATATGCTTAGTGAGTAGTTCCAAATAGACAATTGGGTTAGGGGAAAAAGGGGTTGATTGAATCTAGGATAGATGATTGTCTAAAACTTAATTGATTATAAAACTTTTGTCTTTGGTAACAAACTTAAAGCCTTAATCGAGTTGGCCATTCGATTATTGAACCTAGGAAACTTTATGAATCGAGAGATTATAAAGGTTCATGAACAATTACCTTAGAACTAAGCCTAGCTTAACCGAGAGATCTGTGTTAATAAGCTTAGTGGTTAAAATTGATTTGTTCTTAAAGTTTCTCGACGATTAAACTATCCAAGATATTGTTTTAGTTTAATTGTTGAGAAAATGATCATTGCCACGAGAGTGGATTGATCTAAAATCGTTTTCAAAACCTTAAAGTTATTTTTGTAAAAGACAATTTAAAATCCGAAAGTTTAATCACCCTTTAAAACACCTTAACCTGATTGTTTAATCTTTAATTAATCTTTTTAAAAACTCTTAATTCACGTTTTCGTTTTGTTTAATTTTCGATTACAAAAACTCTCAACAAACAACCTTTTTGTTAAGCTTAAACTGTGTTTGTTTCACATAAATTCAAGTACATTGTTTGCTCCTGATTTGGTTTGGCATCTTAAGTACTACACTAAGATATTAGATTTAACGGGGTAAAATCTCGTTTATCAAATTGGCGCCGTTGCCGATTCAGGAATTCGAACAATTATTAGAATTTTGAAATTACTTGGGATTAAGTTTTAGTTCTTGTTACTAATTTGTTTTCTCTTCTTTTGATTTTCGTTTTGTTAGGTGTATGCAAAGAAGAAGTCATCGACAAAGTGACATCTTGCTCTTCTTCGCAGACATCAAAGCACACGAAAGAGCTATCTCAAGAGAAAGAAGATCCAGCCATCACTCTGACTCATCTACATCAGAAACTTCGGGTTCAGATTCAGAGTTAGAGATGGGTGATGCAAACAACGCACCTAACGTTGAGCGCACGATTGGAACAGCCGATGTGCCATCTAACATCACCAACCGTAGTGGCATCATGCCACCAGCCATCGCCAACAACAACTTTGAGATCAAGTCTAGTTTCATCAATATGGTGTCCAACAACAAGTTCTATGGGCTGCCTAGTGAAGACCCCATTGACCATCTTCACCAATTTGACATGCTATGCGACACAGTGAAGATCAATGGTGTCAATGAGGACATGTTTAAGATGCGTTTGTTCCCTTTCTCACTTGGGGACAAAGCACACATATGGCAGAAGAATCTTGTGAAAGACACCATACAGACTTGGGATGCTTGTAAGAAGGCTTTTCTAACAAAGTTCTTCTCGGTGGTGAGGACATCAAAGCTAAGAAACGAGATCTCGACTTTCGCTCAAAAAGACCAAGAGACGTTCAGCGAGGCTTGGGAAAGATTCAAGAGTTACACGGTGAGATGTCCACACCACGAATTCTCGGGAGAGAGCTTACTTAGCACGTTCTACCGAGGTCTCAAGCCGAAGTTTAGAATGCTTCTAGATTCAGCTAGCCAAGGAAATTTCCTTGGGAAGACGGAAGCCGATGGACAACTTTTGGTGGAGAACTATGCCCTAAGCGATAGCAACTACGGGGAAGAATATGATCGCACCATCCGCAACTCTGGGAATGATGAGCAATTTAAGAGAGAGATAAAGACGGTAAATGAGAAGCTTGATAAGCTACTCATGTCTCAACAAGTGGGGATCAACTACGTTGGAAGTGGAGATGAGCAATTGCCCCCAATCGAGGGAAATCAGGAGGAAATAAACTACATGGGAAATCAGAACGGTTGGCGCTTCAACAACTATTCTCAACACCCAAACCTCTCCTACCGCAACAACAACGTAGCCAACCCCCAAGACCAGGTCTATCCCCATGCGCAACAAGAAGGTTACCAAGGTAAACCTCAATACAACCAATGAGGATACGCACCGAGACCACCACCTAATCGTCCTCCGGGTTACAACAACCCTCCTGCTGCTCAAGGAGTGGTTGCATCACCAGCTCCCACAAGTGATTAAACCACTCAGCTGTTAAAACATATTTTAGACGGCCAAACCCGGAGTCAAATGGAGTTCAACACATTCAAGAAAGAGATTCACGCAAAGGTTGACAACTCCTATAATGATCTCAACGCCAAGTTTGAATCAATGAGCTCGCACTTGAAATCTCTGGACAATCAAGTGGCTCAAATTACCTCGGCCTCTAAGCGACCAATGGGTCAACTTCCGGGTAAACCTGAAGCCAATCCTAGAGAGTATGTCAACTCCATTGAACTTAGTAGTGGTACACAAATGCTTTCAAGCGATCTCATTGAGGACAATGCGGATCAGGCCGGGGAGGTGGAACAATCACACGACACAGAGACCACAGTCCTAGACGACGAAAACACCGCAAGCGGTAACGAGAGAGATACAGGACACTCGCATCGGCCAAGCATATCGGCCACAACATGCCGATACCGACCACCTATACCGGTTGGGAACAAGGCCGATGCACTTGAGATTTGTTCTTAAAGTTTCTCGACGATTAAACTATCCAAGATATTGTTTTAGTTTAATTGTTGAGAAAAGGATCATTGCCACGAGAGTGGATTGATCTAAAATCGTTTTCAAAACCTTAAAGTTATTTTTGTAAAAGACAATTTGAAATCCGAAAGTTTAATCACCCTTTAAAACACATTAACCTGATTGTTTAATCTTTAATTAATGTTTTTAAAAACTCTTAATTCGCGTTTTCGTTTTGTTTAATTTTCGGTTACAAAAACTCTCAACAAACAACTTTTTTGTTAAGCTTAAACTAAGTTTGTTTCACATAAATGCAAGTACATTGTTTGCTCCTGATTTGGTTTGACATCTTAAGTACTACACTAAGATATTAGATTTAACGGGGTAAAATCTCGTTTATCATATATTCAGTTGTACATACATATGTGTACAGTTCAATATCCACTTTTACAAAGTGTACAAATCAGTTGTACGTCTTATTATCTAGTTATGCGTCTGTACATATAGTTGTATAAGTAAAATTGTACACTGTACAATATTCGAATCCACTATTTAAACATACAAATTTAACTATAGATTCAATTTGTGAATTTTATGAAATAAGAGGTGGGATAAGTGAAAAAGAACGAAGAGAAAAAAAAGAGAGGAGAGATAAAAAAGAAAGAGAGAAAAAAAAATGAAGAAGAAGTGTAAATGAAAAGAGAAGAGAAGAAAAAGATATGAGAGAGAAACCAAATTTATTTAATGCACTTTATTTTGCATTAAATGCTCTTTCATTATATATATTCAATGTATACATTCATTTTCTCTGTGTATATATTTGTCGTATATTCATATATATATATTATATATATATATAGTTATATATGTCATTTTTCGACATTTCCGAAATCTACTCATTTTCTATTACACAACAAACTTCCCTTATGTATCTCTTGAACATTTCTATTTGTGTATATGGTCCCTATAGACTTAATTTGCAATAATGAATAGTAAATGGTCCAAAATTTAGATATATTTGTAAAAATGGTCCAAACGGCAAATTCACCATAAAATTTTTGATGGATTTCCGACCAAAGTTTCATGTTATAAAAACGGATCAATTTATGTCAATAAAAAGGTTTGTCGGGAGTTCGTTGAGAATTTACCGACAAATTTCCAACAATATTGCAATTGTCGGTAGTTTTCGTTGCACTTTGGTCAAAAATCTGTCAGAAGTTCCTAACGGGTCTCACGCTCACTTGGCGGTAGTACGTTATTGTTTTAGTCTAACCCTCTTTTGGTGTTATATTGTCCGTTCGGGGTCTTAAGGTTCGTAAGACTTTGCTTTTTGATATACCCAAAAGATCTTTCATTCAATTAATGTAGATTTACCATTTATATTAGACAATTTTTGTATAATATTCCAATGTGGAACCAAATTTTACACATAAGTATGTTCTTAATTAATGCATGGGCTTTGTAACCCAATCCACCACAAAAATATTTTAATTGATAGTAATTCCAGCCCGCTTTGAGATGTTTCTAGGGTTTTAGATTTGTAGTTTAAATATGGGGTAGGGTTTTATTTTAGAGACACCAATATTCTCTTTATAATCTCTGCAATAGACAAAAAAATTACAAAAAATTGGAGTATGTATATTCTTGACTTTTAAATCTATAATTTGTCTATCAAAACCGATTATATTTTGTAAATTGGATTGCTAAAATATGTTTTCAATGTATTTTGAATGTAATGTTAAGTATCTCTAGTACCACCATCTTCGAATGAAGATGGTATCATGGTGGATTTATGTCATAGGTCTAGAATCTTTGAGAGATGTCCTCTTATATTAGCTTTAGAATCACAAAACTATATTTTGATATCATGTTCCTATGATTTAAACATGGACAATTCTCTTAAATAGTTTGTAATATTTTTTTTTTTATAAAATCAGCACATATTCTTGAAAGATTACAATATCACAAATCTTAAATTAGTTTAAAATTTTCAAAAATTAAACTCTAAATTTTCAAATTTAAATCCTACCCCTTGAACTCAAAACAATGTATATCGAACCTAAATAAAAATTAAATAAATTATAAAAGTATATAAAACTCGTTTTTAATAATATTTTAGATATTAAAAACAACTTAATGGTATTTTCCAAAATAATTAATTTTTGGTATTTCAAGGAATTTCTCTTTGAAAAACATTAGATTAATTAAATTATTAGGTGTTAAAAGTAATTTGTGTAAAAAATTGTTAAGTCTAATCGACTCTCTATCCCTAAACATAAATACTATAAACATGTACCCATATTAGTGGGGTTATTGGTCGTAGCATTTTAATAGATTTTGAAATTCAAGCCAAATCATGATTTATTGGATTAACGATTATTCATTCAGTGATTTACAAATATTAGCTGAAATCAAGCGTTATTTATTTAATAATTCGTTATTGGATTTCAAAATCTACTTTGTAATATAATGGATTTGGAAAGATTTCAATGTCAAAAATACAAACATTCAAATCCGATCAAAAACTTTGTTATTTCAAAATTCAATATTATTTTTTGTCAACATTTGGACCACAAATAGACGCATTAGTCATTCTTACACATTTCGTAGACACTGAAAATTGATCTGGCTCATGTGAACTTACGAATACCACTAATTTCAATAGTTTTCAAATCCAAAATTTTCAAATTCATTTGAATTTTTAAATCCATTAAAATAAGTAAATTAATAACAACCCTTACCATTTACTCTACGTTTAAATAAGATTTTATTATATAAAACTGAGCGTGTTTAAGGTGAGCTTGACAAGCATAATTATAACTCACGAGATCGTGACATTTGTAATGGTTAGTTCAGATCGTAACTACACAATTTCAAAATAACTTCACAAAACTACACCTAAACACTAAAAAATAAATCCAAATAAACCCTACCCACACAATCCTACCCCTTAATACTATACCCTAAACACTAATTAGCGAACCCAAATGAAAATATTTTAATTATCTTTAAAGGGTAAATCAAACTTTTAAAATTTTGAAAGGGTGTAAATATGTGAAAAATTGAATTAGATAGAGTTTTGTAAAGAAAGGGAAGAAAAGATGTAATTTTGTGAATTCATCAATATTTTAAGAAATAATCAATAAAAAATATTAGAAAAAAAAATCTTTATGATAACTTATGAGGAATTCACAAAACTACATCATTTTATCATTTTCTTTACAAAACTCTACATAATTCAATTTTTATCATATTTACACATTTTTAAAATTTTAAATGGTTGATTTACCCTTTCAAAATTTATCAAAATTAAAAATTTTCATTTGGATTCGCTAACTAGTGTTTTTAGGGTTTAGTGAAAATGGGGAATGATTGTGTGGGTAGGCTTAATTAGGGTTTAATTTTTAGTGTTTAAGTGTAGTTTTGTGAAGAAATTTTTAAATGATGTAGTTTTGTGAAATGTAATTCAAAAGGTGTAGTTTTGTAATCCCCCATAACTTATTTGTTATCTTCATGGATCCACAATCTAATTATTAATTTAAAATAAATGTTTTTTATGTAAATAACAAAACAATGTAATAAAATAAAAAATGTGTTATTTTTATTTCTTAGTAGATGAAAAAAGTAAAAATCACTTATTTACTATTATTATATATTGTTGTGTATCTTTTATATTTATTTGTTAATAAAATAACGAGTATAATATTAATTTCCGTTTAAATCTAACTATAACTATACAAATTTACTAAAATATTAACTTATAATTATAAAATGTTTTTATGTCGCGTATTACGTACGCCGGGATTTCATCTACTTTTATATAAAAATTAACAAAAAAAAATTGGAGAAGTGGAACCGTCCTATTTTGTATCGTCGCGTATAAAGGTGTTATCGTTGGAACCGAATTTTCTCTCGTAATTTTCGGATTTGAGTGAAGAATATCTCTTAGGATAGTGAAACAACGCTTATGTTCGATTTTTTTGTTTGAAAATTCGATTTGGTTTGTGATGCAGCAGCATCCTAGACAAAACATAACCTTTGATCATGTTTTCCTTATACGTTTGTTTTCCTTTTTATTGATTTGGTCTTTTGCATATTTTCTATTATTAGATAAGTTAGTTTTCCTAATCCTAATCAGAATGTGATTACGATTACAACTATATAAAGCCATGTCCTAGGCTTATGGTTTCTCAGAATTGATTTGAATAAACTTGAGAGCTTTAGCTTTTAAAACCTTGTCTTGATTCGATTAACGTCATCAAAACAGGAAGTCGGTCTCAAGGAGTTGAATAAACTTCTTGATTGAGCGAGTTAGGTCTCTTGAGAATCTCTTTCTCTAGATCGAGCTAACAAACCTATCTTTACGCTGCGCCAGGTTGGTATCAGAGCCACTCTACGCTCCGTAATTTTTTTTTTCTTTTCCCATCATGGCTCGTCCAAAGAAAGTCACTCCCCCCACAGAAGCCGAAATTACTCGTCAAACACTTGCCGCTCTCCAAGCCCAGCTTCAAACACTTACAACCGCTGTGGCAGCCTTAACATTACCAAGAGTTCGACAACCCATCATCAATGACGATATCGCTGCTTTCCATAACGAAGAGGAAGATGAAGCAGAGGACGATAATAACGAGAACCCGTTTGCAGCATTACAACAAAACCGTAACGATCGTGTTATTCGTCAAAACAATGACGACGATAATATTCCTCGCTGGGAAAGAAATTTCAAGTTCGAGATACCCGAATATCACGGAGGTCAATCCGCTGAAGCATTACTCGATTGGTTCACGGAAGTTGAAGCTATTATGGACTTTAAGAGGATTCCTCACGACAGTTGTGTGCCCATCGTGACTATGAGGTTCCGAAATCGAGCATCCGCATGGTGGTCACAAAACAAAACATCACGAGCTCGCCTTGGTTAAACCAAAATAACTACTTGGGATAAACTTAAAAAAACTATGCGTAAAACTTTTTTACCTTTCAACTACGATCAATTATTGTTTCAAAGACTACAAAATCTTCGTCAAGGAACAAGAACCGTTGAGGAATATGCCACTGATTTTTTCCTCATGATCAATAGAGTTGATATTCAAGATTCGGAGTCTCAACTAATAGCTCGTTTTATTGGAGGTTTGCGACAACAAATTCAACATACGTTGAATCTCTTTCGTCCATTGTCCGTGTCGGAAGCACATCAACAAGCTCCGACAATAGAAACTCAAACACGAGCCTCTTACTCAGAGTTGGAGTTCGTCTTCTCGGCCTAACCGAGCCGCTACAAACCAGTCTTCCCTCCCGGCTCCGGATATCACAAACTTACCTGCGGAAAACACAATTCCGGCGATAGAGCGAGGCAAGACCTCAACGCTCCGTTAGTTTTCGTTGCTTCTCTTGCGGTGAACAGGGTCATCGACAATCGGCATGCCCATCGCGTAATCGTCGTGGACTGTTACTTGAGGAAGTGGAAGGTGATGATGAGCCGCGGTATGATGATGCAAACGACCCGGATATCGCAGAAGAGTTAGGAGCCGACTCCGGTCCTTTGCTTATGCTTAGACGCTCGTGTCTTGCCCCTAAAACGAGAGGAGCCACATCCACAACGCAACAACCTTTTTCACTCTCGTTGTACTATCAATGGCAAAGTATGTTCTTTCATTATTGACTCGGGTAGTTGTGAAAACGTAATTTCGGCAGATGCGGTTTCTAAACTCGCCCTTACCGCTGAAATACATCCAAAGCCGTATAAACTTTCGTGGTTGGAGAAAAGCAAGGATCTTCCGGTAACAAAACGTGTGTTAGTAACCTTTTCGATTGGAGAATCTTACAAAGACAAAACTTATTGTGACGTGGTGATAATGGATGCTTGTCACCTCCTTTTGGGACGCCCATGGGCATATGATAGGCGAGTTCAACATGATGGGTATAATAACACTTATACCTTTACATTTAACAATAAAAAGTTTGTCTTGACGCCATCACTCTCTCCAATTGTCCCGACATCTTCTCCACAAGTTCTCTTACTCCAAAAAGTTCCGTTTGAAACCGAAATGCGTAGTGAAGGTGTGGTTCTCATCGTCTTTACGATCCCCGTAACGGCGCCACCTCAAGAAAAATTGCACTCGAACTTTGCATCGACCATTCAAGAATTTATTGATGTTTTCCCTGATGATTTACCAATCGGGTTACCGCCGTTGCGAGACATTCAACACCGCATTGACTTTGTTCCCGATGCCATCTTACCTAATCGAGCTCACTATAGAATGAGTCCTAGCGAACACGAAGAACTTCGACGTCAAGTTGAAGATCTAGTAAAAAAGGGGTTTCTTCGAGAAAGTCTTAGTCCTTGTGCGGTTCCCGCCTTGCTTATTCCAAAGAAAGATGGTAGTTGGAGAATGTGTGTTGATAGCAGAGCCATCAACAAAATCACGAGTACGTTATCGCTTTCCAATTCCAAGGCTTGACGATTTACTCGATCAAATAGGTAAAGCATCAATATTTTCAAAATTAGACTTGAAAAGTGGATATCATCAAATTCGTATCAACCCTGGCGATGAATGGAAAACCGCGTTTAAAACACGTGAAGGTCTTTTTGAGTGGTTGGTTATGCCTTTTGGCTTGTCTAATGCGCCAAGCACATTTATGCGAGTAATGAATCGGGCGCTACGTCCTTTTATTGGGAAATTTGTGGTTGTATACTTTGACGACATTCTCATCTATAGCTTGTCTCGCGAGGATCATGTGAAGCATTTACGTGCAGTGTTAGAGATTTTGCGACGTGATAAGTTCTTTGCAGCATTAAAAAAGTGTGAATTTGGTGCCACTCAAGTGCATTTTCTCGGGTATATAGTGTCCGGAACAGGTCTTGCGGTGGACCCCGGAAAGGTAGCTGCGATCAAGTCTTGGCCTTCTCCGTCTTCATTAACGGAAGCACGAAGTTTCCATGGGCTTGCCTCTTTCTATCGGCGTTTCGTACCTCAGTTTAGTGGTCTTATGGCTCCCATTACGGATTGCATTAAAACGGGTCAGTTTCTTTGGACACGTGAAGCCGAGCAAGCCTTTATACAAGTAAAGGAGAAGTTGTGTTCAGCTCCTGTTTTAGCTTTACCGGACTTCTCTCTACCCTTTGAACTACATTGTGACGCATCAAAGACTGGTATAGGCGCAGTTTTGAGTCAACATGGAAGGCCAATAGCATTCTTTAGTGAAAAACTCGCAGGGGCGCGATTTCGATACAACACATACGATGTGGAGTTCTACGCTATAATACAAGCTGTTAAACATTGGCGACATTACCTCTTCCATAAAGAGTTCGTTCTTTTCACCGATCATGATGCGCTTAAACATTTAAGCACACAAAGTAAGGTCTCTTCACGTCATGCCTCATGGATAGCATATCTACAACAATTTACGTTTGTGATTAAGCATACGTCAGGAGTGTCAAATCGAGTGGCTGATGCATTGAGTAGAAAACAATTTCTTCTCGGCATCCTACATACCACGGTGACGGGTTTTGGTTCGCTGATTGATCTATATTCAACAGATCCATTCTTTGGAAAGATATTTGAAGCTATAACAATTGGGAATTCTTCATCTTATACATTACACGATGGTTTTCTTTTCAAAGATAATCGTTTGTGTATTCCGGAAAGTAGTTTAAGATTACAACTAATCTCCGAACTACATACAGAAGGACATGTTGGTCGTGATAGAACACTTCAGCTCGTGTCTGCATCATACTTTTGGCCATCTTTACGACGTGATGTAGAGCGTTATGTCGAACGTTGTGTTACTTGCCAACGTGCTAAAGGGCATGCTTCTAATGCCGGGTTATACATGCCTTTGCCGATTCCCACACAACCATGGACTGATATTAGTATGGATTTCGTCTTAGGTCTTCCGCGAACTCAACGGGGATTTGATTCCATCTTTGTGGTCGTTGATCGATTTTCAAAAATGGCTCATTTTATACCTTGCAAAAAGACGACCGATGCAATTCAGGTAGCAACATTGTTTTTTAGAGAAGTTTACCGTCTACATGGTCTTCCTACTTCCATTGTTTCGATCGTGATTCAAGATTTCTTGGTCATTTTTGGCGTTCGTTGTGGAAGTTGTTAAACACTAGTCTTGACATGAGTTCGGCATATCATCCACAAACGGATGGGCAAACAGAAGTAACTAATCGCTCTTTGGGTAATCTACTTCGATGTCTAGTGGGAGAATCAATAAAATCTTGGGATAGTCGACTACCGCAAGCTGAATTTGCACATAACCATGCAGTTAATAGAAGTTCGGGATTTAGTCCGTTCCAAGTGATTTATGGCATGGTTCCGCGAGCTCCTGTAGATCTATCTACACTACCGGATCGCACTCGTATCCATGGAGAGGCAGCTGCATTTGTGGAAACACTACACACGGTTCATGAAGACACATTGGCCAACCTTACAACCACGACAACAAAATACAAAACCGCAGCAGATGCTCATCGACGTCGTTTAGTATTCGAGGTAGGAGACTTAGTCTGGGCGGTTTTTACGAGAGATCGAATGCCCGCGAATTCATATAACAAGCTGAAGGCGAAGAAGATTGGCCCACTAAAGATACTTGAACGCATTAACGACAATGCTTATCGTTTGGAATTACCACAAGACATTTCAACATCCGATGTCTTCAATGTCAAATACTTGTCTAAGTATCATCCTCCCGACCCCGCCCTTGATTCGAGGTCGAATCCTTCTCACCTCGGGGGACCCGATGCGACGAAGCATCCTAGACAAAACATAACCTTTGATCATGTTTTCCTTATACGTTTGTTTTCCTTTTTATTGATTTGGTCTTTTGCATATTTTCTATTATTAGATAAGTTAGTTTTCCTAATCCTAATCAGAATGTGATTACGATTACAACTATATAAAGCCATGTCCTAGGCTTATGGTTTCTTTGATTTGAATAAACTTGAGAGCTTTAGCTTTTAAAACCTTGTCTTGATTCGATTAACGTCATCAAAACAGGAAGTCGGTCTCAAGGAGTTGAATAAACTTCTTGATTGAGCGAGTTAGGTCTCTTGAGAATCTCTTTCTCTAGATCGAGCTAACAAACCTATCTTTACGCTGCGCCAGTTTGGTTCTGTTTGTGGAAAACATTGTCTTTTTGAACCTTTTCTTTACTTTTACTTGTTTGTTCTTTCTTCAGTCAGCTTTTGTAGATTAGATTTGTTAAATTTGATTGATAAACTTGATTTTGCCCAAATGATTACATTTGTGTGTGTATGTGTGTTTTCTGAATTAAGTCACTAACTCTATTTTGTAATTATTCAGCAATGTACAGTGGAACTGTGAGAAAGGTATCAAAGCAATATGTAAATGTGGTAAGACCCGTTAGTCAATGGTGTCAATTTCTTTCTTTTATCTATGACATGTCGGTTACTGATTGAAATGTTATTATATGTGCAGCTTACAATTTCCTTACAATTTGACCCGAAATGCGACAAATCTTTTTATAGTGGAAGCTTAAAGGATTATATTAGTTTGATAAATGCTAACAAGGTTAGAGTTTAATTTGCATCATGAACTACTTTTGTTTTTTAGTTTTAGTAGGAATATTTCTCGGTTTTTTTTTTGTATGTTTGGATTGCGGTTATTAACTAGTTTCGCCTCTTCAGAAACCGCTTCACAGTGTGCTTGGTTTCAAGAAAGAGATAAACGGTATCGTTGTGGAAATCGCACTTCAATGGTATGTCCAATATATATGTACAAGTCACACTAAGGTCCTGTTCTTTTTCGTAGTCGCTAGAGATAGCGACGAGCAACATGTATTGTTGTTCGTTTTGGTCGCTGTTGCTAGCGACTATCATACGAGCATGGACTTAGTCATCTGATTCCAAGTTTGCTTGTATTTTAATTTGTTGTTGTACTACGAGGTACGTGGATGTGTATTCAGAAACCATGTTGGGATACGCCAATAACATCCGCACTATTGATGGTGGAACTCACGTAGATGGTGTGAAAGCTTCAATAACAAGAACTCTTAACCGCCTTGCAAAAAAGTCCAAGGTTGTCAAGGTAATAAATACTTTAGTTACCTAATTTTGTCTACAAGACTCTTTTTCATTGTAAGTTTTTCTGAATCTTTTTTTCTTTTTGTTTTGGCGAGTTTTTTTTAGGAACAAAATATTACCTTCAGTGGAGAGCATATTAGGGAAGGACTTACTTGTATTGTCTCAGTCATTGTACCAAATCCTGAATTTGAAGGTCAAATACAGGTTCGTAAAGATCATCTTCTTTAGGTAACGATAAATCGGTTAAGTAAGCGGTGTTATTTTTGCCTCTTTCTTTAATTATTTCTTTGCTTTTATGTTTTGCTAGAAGAAGAGATTAGGGAATCAATATGTCAGGGAAATCGTTGACGAATCAGTCGAGGAGTACCTAACGGAGTGTTTTGAATTGCATCCGAATATACTCGAGAGGATTACCTCCAAATCTTTCAACGCTTACAAGGTATTATATTTTGTCTACTTTTTGATGCTACTGTATATTCACGTTACAAAATTGCATTTGAAGACATATATAGTTTTATTCTTGAACTTGTTGTCTTTCTAGACTGATTTGGCTTTCAAAAAAGGCAAGGGAAGTGTATTCATCAAAAATTGAATCCACATTGCGTATCGTTCCTGAGAAATTGTCCAACAACTCTTCTGAAAATTCAGGTATGTATTAGGCGTTGTTCGTTTGCAAGTTGCTAGCGACCGCGACCAGAGTCAGCATTCAAATGTTGTTCCTTTGTCTGTCGCCGTATTTCGTGACCTGTCGCAACGATCAGTCGCTAGCATTTGCGACCTAAAATTTTGATCGCTAAATTTTTCAGCGTTTCGACCAAAAAATTTGCAACAAGTCGCGGCGACCAGTTGTTCGACAATGAAACAAACAACTGATAAACGAGATTTTACCCCGCTTAATCTAATATCTTATTGTAGTATTTAAGATGTCAAACCAAATCAGGAGCAAACAATGTATTTGAATTTATGCGAAACAAACTCGGTTTAAGTGTGATCAAAAGGGTTGTTTGTGTGATGTTTTTGTAACCGAAGATTTAACAAAACGAAAAACTAGAATTAAAGGTTTTGAAAGATTATTAAAAGGCTAAACAATCAGAGTTAAGGTGTTTTAAAAGGGTGATTAAACTTTCGGATTTCAAATTGTCTTTTATAAAATTTACTTTAAGGTTTTGAAAACGATTTTAGATCAATCCACTCTCGTGGCAATGATCCTTTTCTCAACGATTAAACTAACACAATGTCTTGGATAGTTTAATCGTCGAGAAACTTTAAGGACAAATCAATTCTAACCACCAAGCTTATTAACACAGATCTCTCGGTTAAGCTAGGCTTGGTTCTAAGGTAATTGTTCAGGAGGTTTTATAATCTCTCGATTCATAAAGCTTCCCGGGTTCGATAATCGAATGGCCAACTCGATTAAAGCTTTAAGGTTGCTACCAAAGACTAAAGTTTTCAATCAATTAAGTTTTAGACAATTTTCATTCCTAGATTCAATCAAACCCCTTTTACCCTAACCCAATTGTCTATTTAGAACTACTCACAAATCATGTTGAGATTCATAACAATTTGATTCAAAGAAACCATAAGCATAAACAAATAAACAAAGAGAACAAAGGGTAAAGAAAACTCTTATTCAATGATGATGATGAAGATTACAAGGTGGCCAAGAAGCAATCACCAAGAAATCCTCCCAAGTCTCAAAAACAAAACAAAACTAAAAACTAAGAACAAGATGATGGTGGCTGTATGTTTTTACCCTAATAAAAAGTCTAAACCGATAAATAAAATAAAGGAAACCAAAAATCAAACCGGTTTTCCTTTTTACATAGCAAAAACCAAAACTTATTTAAAATTTCGCAGCCTGTATCGGTCAAACAAACCGATACAGGCTGGCCGATATGCGCTTCGACAAATCTTCCTTCGGCTCAGTTTTCCTCGTATCGGCCGAGGCTAAGCCGATACGACGAGTCGGTACGTGTCTTCGAGTCTTCTTCTCTTGTATCGGTCACTCCAAACCGATATGGTTGGCCGATACAAGCTTCGGCGAAACTTCGTTTTCAATATCGGCCACGGAAACCGATATGCTTGGCCGATACGGACTTCGGCACACTCTCCGTCTTCTCGTATCGGCCAATCGAAACCGATACAACATGCCGATGCAAGTGTATCGGTTTCTTTTTGGCTTAAATTCATCGCTTTCGCCGTCTTTATGCTCCAAAACCTGAAATACACGAAACAAACCAAAATGCAACCTATATGCAACCTATATGACACTAAATGCAACCTAAATGAATGAGTTCTAATGCATAACCTAAAGTAAAATGTGTAAAATATGCAAGTTATCAACTCCCCCAAACTTATCCTTTGCTTGTCCTCAAGCAAGAGAATTTCGCATCAAAGTTTAGGAAGGTGTGGAGGCGGGGACCTCAGAACCAAAAGTAACGCGAAGAGTGTAGTGAACGAGTATCCTAAACATAGTATCCTATCGCAACCGAGCTAGTTCTACCTATTGCCATTCATCTCAAACTCCGTCTAAATCCGTTATTATTACCAAAAGCATGTGATCCACTTGTCTAGTCTAAGCACCTTTTCACATTCAATTAAGCATAGTCGAAGCATGAAACATGATCAAGAATTTTCAAGAGTTTTTCTATTTGTCTAGGTAAGAACGGGATTTCGAATCAAACGAGGAGGCTAACACTCAGGCATGTGGTTAGTTGTAGCGCGGTTTCTCTCGGGGAGTGAAAGGGTTAAGCAAAATCGGGAAAGACAAGAAGCAATGCAAATCCGGACATCCATCCCTATACAATTCTAATCTCTAACCCATCTTTTCACTCTCTACACACTTAAGCATTCAAACACCGAGTTTTCTTTCATTTTTTTTTTTTTAACTACCTTAGGGGTTTTATTTGGCTAACTTTCTCTTTTTTTTTTTTTTTTTTTTTTTTTTAGTAGCCATTCTTTACCCCTAGGAGTTTTACAATTTAACTCGTGTTTATTTTCTGAAAATACGTTTTATTTCAAAGATGTGTTTCCCGTTATCCCGTCTACAAACTAGCATATGATAACCTAGCCAAATGGATGTCCTTCCTTGTCGCTCCCTATACTTTCAAGTTTTTGCGAAACCAAACAATCACTAAATGAAAAGAATTCTCACAAGTGTTTGGATTTAGGCGAAGGGGGTGAGAGGGGAATCATCCTTATAATGAGAATGACCGGATTGCGCTTAAGGTGTTTCGGTTTAGTAAGCCACAATCCGTAGAAATCACAAAGCCATAGAAATACTCTTAAAAACTCTCAATCATGCTAATTAGAAGTCAAGTTTAGGTTCAAATAGTTTTTGAAGGCTACCTAGAACTATCAAGCTTCATAACCACACTATTGGCTTTTTAAACATCAATGTCTAGTGGTCGAGATTTCAAGATTTTCGGCGAGTTCTAAGTCGTTTGAGGAAGACACTACACCTAAGATACCGTTCAAAACACTAGACGCGTCGCTTTATAAGGCTAAAATCTTCATAGATCCCCTATGCATATGACCTAAATGAACTAATCCTAAATGCATTTTTTTTTTTTGTGTTTTTGGGTTTTTTTTTTTTTTTTTTTTTTTTATGTCACTAATATGAAACTATATGACTACTCCCCCAAACTTAAATCACACGGTCTCCGTGTGAAACAAGCATTGGAGAAGGTTCCTAAATGTATGTATGAATGACTCTAATATGAAAAACTAATGCGTATGCACATGGTTCGGGTGTTACCTCTCGTAGTACTAACACGACGAGTAGTCGTCTGTATCGGTTTCAGCAGACCGATACTCTTGCCCGATATCGGTCCAGCAACCGATACAACAGGCCGATACGCCTTTCAGAATTCGTTTTCCTACTTCGTTTTCACCTGAAACCATCAAACACGACATAAACTCTAAGTGAATTATTATCTAAATGCAAACTAAAATTGTATATACAAGGATAGACATGTGACTTCCTCCCAAGTGAGCTTGTTTATAGTCTCTTAGCTTGACTTTACCCCCTTCTTTTTAGACGACATTGGGGTTTGAAAGAGATGTCGAATCTCCTTCGGTGACAACTTTGTGGTCCAGGGGCGGCTTGAGTTTTACTCCTTTCACACCAAACTCGCCTCCCTCTTTGTGTTTGCCTTTATCCGAGTCGCAGCGAGCACTCCTTGCTTCTTTCTTGAAAGCTTTCTTCAAAGATTTAACCTCGTTGATTAACTTTCTAATGACGCGGTTTTGAGACATGTTCCAATGCGCCTTTCGAACTTCCTAGGAGGGGATTGGTGTTCCACTTTTGGAGCTTTGGGTTTGCTCCTTGCATCATCACTAGACTTACCATTGCTAGCATCTTTTTCCACTCCAATCACCAAAGCTTCACAAGGGACCATCTCCGTAGGCTTCTTGACTACATCGTTGATGTTGTACCGCTGAACAAGGTCCTTCCCAAGGTGCAAATCTATCTTACCAACCTTCACATCTATGACGGCTCCAGCGGTTGCCAAGAAAGGTCTTCCAAAGATGAGTGGATTATCAGGTTTTTTGTCCATCTCCAAGACGACAAAATCTGTTGGAATGAAAACGTCTCCCAACTTTACCGGAATATCTTCTAAGATTCCAACGGGTACCTTCACGGATCTATCGGCCAGCACCAAAGAGATCTTAGTAGGTTGGAAAGAAGAAAGACCAAGTCGTTTAGCAACGGACAGAGGCATAACGTTGACACTAGCCCCTAGATCGCACAAGCACTTTTCAAAGATCAAAGGACCAAGAGTGCAAGGCAAAGTAAAACTCCCTGGATCGCCAAGTTTCTTAGGAGAACGGTCCTTCGAATGATCGCGCTGCACTCTTGTGAAAGTTTCACCGTGTCTTCCAAGTTTTTGGACTTGTTTTTGATGGTGTCTTTCAAAGATTTGGTGGAGTGAGGGACTTGCTTGAAAGCGTCAACAAGAGGCATGGGAGTTTGCACCTCGTTTGTTTGTTTCTCGAGCTTAGCTCTAAAGTACTCCTTCAAGAGATGCATCTTGGCTCGACCCGGAAAAGGAAGCTTATCTTTATAAGGAGATGTTACATACACCAGCTTTTTCGGCTCGTCGGTTTTCTTCTTTTTCTCGGATATCTCCTCGGTATCGGCCGTGTGTTTGGCCGATATTGGTGGTCGATATCGGTCAGCTGAAACCGATACGTCTGACCGATACGAGTCCCCTGTCTCCTGTTCGTTCGTATCGGCCTTGTCCTTGGCCGACACGGGTGGTCGATATCGGCCAGTTGTGGTCGATACGACTGGCCGATACAGGTGTCCCGTATCTTTCTCATCACCGATTTCCTCCTTTGCCACTATCTCAGGGTTCTCGTCGTTAACAACTCGTGTCTTCCGGCTCAAACGAGTGGTCCACCCCCTCACCTTGTTTCGCATTGTCCGCAATGAGATCGCTTGAAAGCGTTTGTGTACCACTACGAAGTTCTATGGAGTTGACATACTCTCTAGGATTGGCTTCGAGGTTTACCCGGGAGTTGACCCATTGGTCGCTTAGAGGCCGAGGTAATTTGAGCCACTTGATTATCCAAGGCTTTCAAGTGAGTACTCAATGTTTCAAACTTGGCGTTGAGATCATGGTAAGAGTTGTCAACCTTTGCCTCGAATTTCTTTCTTGAACGTGTTGAACTCCATTTGACTCCGTGTTTGGCCGTCTAGAATCTGTTTTAACATCCGAATGGTTTGATCACCTGGGGGAGCTGGTGATGCAACCACTCCTTGAGCGAGCAGGAGGGTTGTTGTACCCCGGAGGACGATTAGGTGGTGGTCTCGGTATGTATCCGCCTTGGTTGTATTGAGGTTTACCTTGGTAACCTCCTTGTTGCGCATGGGGATAGACCTGGTCGTGGGGGTTGGCTACGTTGTTGTTTCGGTAGGAGAGGTTTGGGTGTTGAGAATAGTTGTTGAAACGCCCATCATTCCGATTTCCCATGTAGTTGATCTCCTCCTGATTTCCCTCGGTTGGGGGTAATTGTTCATCTCCGCTTCCAACGTAGTTAATCCCCACTTGGTTAGACATGAGTAACTTATCCAGCCTTCTCATTCACCGCCTTTATCTCTCTCTTAAACTCGCTCATCGTTCCCCGAGTTGCGGATGGTGCGATCATAGTCCTCTCCGTAGTTACTATCGCTAAGGGCGTAGTTCTCCACCGTAAGCCGTCCATCGGCTTCCGTCTTCCCAAGGAAATTTCCTTGGCTAGCTGAATCGAGAAGCATCCCGAACTTCGGTTTTAGGCCCCGATAGAACGTGCTTGAGTAGGCTTTCTCCCGTGAAACCGTGGTGCGGGCATCTCACCGTGTAACCCTTGAAACGTTCCCAAGATTCGCCGAACGTTTCTTGGTCTTTTTGTGCGAAAGCGGAGATCTCGTTTCGCAGCTTTGATGTCCTCACCACCGAGAAAAACTTTGTGAGAAAAGCCGTCTTACATGCTTCCCAAGTCTGTATGGTGTCCTTCACAAGGTTTTTCTGCCATATGTGTGCTTTGTCCCCGAGTGAGAAGGGGAACAAGCGCAGCTTAAACATGTCCTCATTGACACCATTGATCTTCACCGTGTCGCAAAGCATGTCAAACTGGTGAAGGTGATCAATGGGGTCTTCACTAGGCAGCCCGTAGAACTTGTTGCTTGGACACCATGTTAATGAGACTAGACTTTATCTCAAAGTTATTGTTGGCGATGGCTGGTGGTGTGATGCCACTACGGTTTGTGATGTTTGATGGCACATCCGCTGTACCAATTGTGCGTGCAACGTTAGGTACGTTGTTTGCGTTAGGTGCGTCACCCATCTCGAATTCTGATTCTGAACCCGAAGTGTCTGATGTGGATGAGTCGGAGTGGAGGCTGGTTCTTCTTTCACGTGAGATAGCTCTTTCGTGTGCTTTGATGTCTGCGAAGAAGAGCAAGCTGTCACTTTGTCGGTGACTTCTTCTTTGCATACACCTACAAAACGAAAATCACAAGGAAAGAGAACAAGTTAGTAACGAAACTGAAACTTAATCCCAAGTGGTTTCAAAATTCTAATAATTGTTCGAGTTCCTGCCCCGGCAACGGCGCCAATTTGATAAACGAGATTTTACCCCGCTTAATCTAATATCTTATTGTAGTATTTAAGATGTCAAACCAAATCAGGAGCAAACAATGTATTTGAATTTATGCGAAACAAACTCAGTTTAAGTGTGATCAAAAGGGTTGTTTGTGTGATGTTTTTGTAACCGAAGATTTAACAAAACGAAAAACTAGAATTAAAGGTTTTGAAAGATTATTAAAAGGCTAAACAATCAGGTTAAGGTGTTTTAAAAGGGTGATTAAACTTTCGGATTTCAAATTGTCTTTTATAAAATTTACTTTAAGGTTTTGAAAACGATTTTAGATCAATCCACTCTCGTGGCAATGATCCTTTTCTCAACGATTAAACTAACACAATGTCTTGGATAGTTTAATCGTCGAGAAACTTTAAGGACAAATCAATTCTAACCACCAAGCTTATTAACACAGATCTCTCGGTTAAGCTAGGCTTGGTTCTAAGGTAATTGTTCAGGAGGTTTTATAATCTCTCGATTCATAAAGCTTCCTGGGTTCGATAATCGAATGGCCAACTCGATTAAAGCTTTAAGGTTGCTACCAAAGACTAAAGTTTTCAATCAATTAAGTTTTAGACAATTTTCATTCCTAGATTCAATCAAACCCCTTTTACCCTAACCCAATTGTCTATTTAGAACTACTCACAAATCATGTTGAGATTCATAACAATTTGATTCAAAGAAACCATAAGCATAAACAAATAAACAAAGAGAACAAAGGGTAAAGAAAACTCTTATTCAATGATGATGATGAAGATTACAAGGTGGCCAAGAAGCAATCACCAAGAAATCCTCCCAAGTCTCAAAAACAAAACAAAACTAAAAACTAAGAACAAGATGATGGTGGCTGTATGTTTTTACCCTAATAAAAAGTCTAAACCGATAAATAAAATAAAGGAAACCAAAAATCAAACCGGTTTTCCTTTTTACATAGCAAAAACCAAAACTTATTTAAAATTTCGCAGCCTCGTATCGGTCAAACAAACCGATACAGAGCCGGCCGATATGCGCTTCGACAAATCTTCCTTCGGCTCAGTTTTCCTCGTATCGGCCAGGCTAAGCCGATACGACAGGTCGGTACGTGTCTTCGAGTCTTCTTCTCTTGTATCGGTCACTCCAAACCGATATGGTTGGCCGATACAAGCTTCGGCGAAACTTCGTTTTCAATATCGGCCACGGAAACCGATATGCTTGGCCGATACGGACTTCGGCACACTCTCTCGTCTTCCGTATCGGCCAACCGAAACCGATACAACATGCCGATGCAAGTGTATCGGTTTCTTTTTGGCTTAAATTCATCGCTTTCGCCGTCTTTATGCTCCAAAACCTGAAATACACGAAACAAACCAAAATGCAACCTATATGCAACCTATATGACACTAAATGCAACCTAAATGAATGAGTTCTAATGCATAACCTAAAGTAAAATGTGTAAAATATGCAAGTTATCAACAACATGTGGCGACATCTGGTCGCGGACACTAGTCTCAGACTCTGGTCGCGGTCGCTAGCGACCTACAAACAAACAACGCCTTAGTCATTATGATAATTCTTTTTGATATTTAGACAAACCAGTGACTCTGGATAATCTGTGTTTATACTCCACTCGGTAAACAACATTCTTGAGTTATATTACTGGGTCTGGTAAAGTCAAGTGACTTACTCGTGGTGGACTGGAAACTCCTTTTCCCGTTCCTACCCACTTACCACCATGAGTACAAGACATATATATGGTGCTAAAATTGCCAATAAATTCTAAAAATAAAATGATAAATTTTTTATTGATGGTGTCTAGCGATTTTGTCTCCTTAATTTAGAGTTAGATTGGAATTAGAAATAATATAGTTTTAAATTAAAAAACTTCCTAATGCTTAGAGAGAATTTTATAGGTGGAGGAGATTCTTCTGGTGGTGCTCCAAAACACGACGCTATTAGGCGTTTCCAGGTAATATATTATTTGAATTTAGATCCATCCCTACATTGCCATATCTCGGCAATACGACAACAAAATTTTATTCACCTAGTTTAAGTATGTCGCTCGGACAAGCTTTTCATAAAAACATGGAAAAGATTAAACACAACAAAAACATTGGTGACTCCTTATGAGGTTGCCAATGTCTAATTGTCCTCTTTTTACTAGGGCTGGGCAAAATACCCGAACCCGAAAATCCGAACCGAAACCGACCCGAAAAAATCGGTTCGGGTCGGGTACGGGTAATACAATATTACCCTATTGGATCTTAAAGTCATGGATCCGTGGGTATTGATAACTTGCATATTTTACACATTTTACTTTAGGTTATGCATTAGAACTCATTCATTTAGGTTGCATTTAGTGTCATATAGGTTGCATATTGGTTGCATTTTGGTTTGTTTTGTGTATTTCAGGTTTTGGAGCATAAAGACGGCGAAATTGATGAATTTGAGCCAAAAAGAAACTGATACACTTGCATCGGCATGTTGTATCGGTTTCGGTTGGCCGATACGGAAGACGAGAGAGTGTGCCGAAGTCCGTATCGGTCAACCGTATCGGTTTCCGTGGCCGATATTGAAAACAGAGATTTGCCGAAGCTTGTATCGGTCAACCGTATCGGTTTGGAGTGACCGATACAAGAGAAGAAGACCCGAAGACACGTATCGACTCGTCGTATCGGCTTAGCCTCGGCCGATACGAAGAAAACAGAGCCGAAGGAAGATTTGCCGAAGCGCGTATCGGCCAGCCTGTATCGGTTTGCCTTGACCGATACAGGCTGCGAATTTTTATGAGATTTGGTTTTTCGCTATGTAAAAAAGGAAAACCGGTTTGATTTTTGGTTTCCTTTGTTTTATTTTCGGTTTAGACTCGTTTATTAGGGTAAAAACACAGCCACCAGTGGATTATCTTAGTTTTTTGTTTTTGAGATTGAGACTTTGAGGAGATTTTCTTGGTGATTGCTTCTTGGCCACCTTGTAATCTTCATCATCATCATTGAATAAGAGTTTTCTTTACCCTTTTTATTCTCTTTGTTTATTTTGTTTATGCTTATGGTTTCTTTGAATCAAATTGCTATGATTTTCAATATGATTTGTGAGTAGTTCTAAATAGACAATTGGGTTAGGGTAAAAGGGGTTTGATTGAATCTAGGAATGAAAATTGTCTAAAACTTAATTGATTGAAAACTTTAGTCTTTGGTAACAACCTTAAAGCTTTAATCGAGTTGGCCATTCGATTATCGAACCCGAGGAAGCTTTATGAATCGAGAGATTATAAAGCCTCCTGAACAATTACCTTAGAACCAAGCCTAGCTTAACCGAGAGATCTGTGTTAATAAACTTGGTGGTTAGAATTGATTTGTCCTTAAAGTTTCTCGACGATTAAACTATCCAAGACATTGTGTTAGTTCAATCGTTGAGAAAAGGATCATTGCCACGAGAGTGGATTGATCTAAAATCGTTTTCAAAACCTTAAAGTAAATTTTATAAAAGACAATTTGAAATCCGAAAGTTTAATCATCCTTTAAAACACCTTAACTCTGATTGTTTAGCTTTTTAATAATCTTTCAAAACCTTTAATTCTCGTTTTTCGTTTTGTTAAATTTCCGGTCACAAAAACATCACTCAAACAACCCTTTTGATCACACTTAAACTGAGTTTGTTTCGCATAAATTCGAATACATTGTTTGCTCCTGATTTGGTTTGACATCTTAAATACTACATTAAGATATTAGATTAAGCGGGGTAAAATCCCGTTTATCAAATTGGCGCCGTTGCCGGGGATAAGAACTCGAACAATTATTAGAATTTTGGAACTACTTGGGATTAAGTTTCAGTTTAGATACTAACTTGTTCTCTTTCCTTGTGATTTTCGTTTTGTAGGTGTATGCAAAGAAGAAGTCACCGACAAAGTGACAGCTTGCTCTTCTTCGCAGACATCAAAGCACACGAAAGAGCTATCTCACGAGAAAGAAGAACCAGCGTCCACTCCGACTCATCCACATCGGACACTTCGGGTTCGGAATCGAATTCGAGATGGGTGACGCACCTAACGCAAACAACGCGGCTAACGTTGCACGCACGATTGGAACCGACGACGTGCCTTCTAACGTCACCTACCGTAGTGGTATTGCGCCACCGGCCATCGCCAACAACAACTTCGAGATCAAGTCCAGTCTCATCAACATGATCTCGGGCAACAAGTTCTACGGTTTGCCTAGTGAAGACCCGATTGACCACCTTCACCAATTCGATATGCTATGCGATACGGTGAAGATCAACGGTGTCAACGAGGACATGTTCAAGCTGCGATTGTTCCCTTTCTCACTAGGGGACAAAGCACACCTATGGCAAAAGAACCTTGTCAAGGACACCATCCAGACTTGGGAAGCTTGCAAGAAGGCTTTCCTAACAAAGTTCTTCTCCGTGGTTCGGACATCAAAGCTTAGGAATGAGATCTCAGCTTTCGCCCAAAAGGACCACGAAACATTCAGCGAAGCTTGGGAAAGATTCAAAGGCTATACGCTGAGATGTCCACACCACGGGTTCTCGGGAGAAAGTTTGCTCAAGCACATTCTACCGAGGCTTAAAACCCAAGTTCGGAATGCTTCTAGATTCGGCTAGCCAAGGTAACTTTCTTGGGAAGACGGAAGCGGATGGGCAGCTGTTGGTGGAGAACTATGCATTGAGTGATAGCAACTATGGCGAGGATTACGATCGCAACATCCGTAGCTCTGGTAATGATGAGCAATTCAAGCGAGAGATAAAAGCGGTGAACGAGAAGCTTGACAAGCTGATCATGTCTCAACAAGTGGGGATCAACTTTGTGGGAAGCGGAGAGGAACAGTTGCCCCCAATCGAGGGAAATCGGGAGGAGATAAACTACATGGGGAATCGAACGGTTGGCGCTTCAACAATTACTCTCAACACCCAAATCTCTCCTACCGCAACAACAACGTCGCTAACCCTAGTGATCGGGTCTATCCCCGGACGCAACAAGGAGGTTACCAAGGTAAACCTCAATACAACCAGGGAGGATACGCACCGAGACCACCACCAAATCGTCCTCCGGGCTACAACAACCACCCTGGTACTCAAGGAGCGGCTGCATCACCAGCTCCCCAAGGTGATCAAACCGCTCGACTGCTCGAAGCAAATCCTCGACGGCCAAACCCGAAATCACTTGGAGTTTAGCACGTTCAAGAAGGAAATTCGAGGCAAAGGTTGACAACTCGTACCCCGACCTCAACGCGAAGTTCGAATCAATGAGCTCGCACCGAAAGCTCCGGATAACCAAGTGGGGCAGATCACGTCATCCTCCAAACGACCAATGGGTCAACTCCCTGGGAAACCAGAAGCTAACCCGAAAGAGTATGTCAACGCTCTACATCTTCGTAGTGGACGACAATTACCTTTCGGTGATCGCATCGAGGACGATGCGGAACAGGTGGGGGAGGTGGAACGATCCCACGAGGCAGATACCACGCTCCTGGACGAAGAAAGTGGAGAAGACGGTAAAGAGGAGGATACGGGACATCCGTATCGACCAGCGAGTATCGGCCACGGCTGGCCGATATCGGCCACCGATATCGGCCAAAGACAAGGCCGATACGAGCGATAAGGAGACGAGGACACTCGCATCGGCCGGGTGTATCGGTTTCGGAAGACCGATATCGACCACCTGTATCGGCCACAAACAAGGCCGATACGAGAGGAGAAAACCGCCAAACCGAAAAAGCCGGCTTACGTTACGTCCCCTTACGTGCCTAAGCTACCTTTTCCGGGTCGAGCTAAGAAACAGTACTGCTAGAGAAGTACAAAGCGCGAGTTTGAAAAGCAAATGAAGGAAGTTCAAATTGCCATGCCACTCGTCGATGCCTTTAAACTCGTCCCTCACTATAGCAAGTTTCTAAAGGATGCGATCAAGAACAAGTTTCAGGACTTCGACGATACGGTAGTCCTCTCGCACGAGTGCAGCGCAATCATCCAACGAAACTGCCCTAAGAAGCTGAGTGATCCGGGGAGTTTCACCATACCATGTGCCATCGGCCCCTTGGTTTTCGAAGGATGCTTGTGCGATTTAGGAGCTAGCGCTAGTCTCATGCCGCTGTCCATTGCCCAGAGACTTGGGTTCTCATCCTTCAAGCCAACCAGGATCTCCCTTGTGCTTGCCGATAGATCGGTAAGGATACCCGCGGGTGTGTTAGAGGACATTCCGGTCAAGCTAGGGAACGCTTTCATCCCCACTGATTTCATCGTCTTGGCAATGGATGAAGAACCTAAGGACCCTCTTATCCTCGGTAGGCCGTTCCTAGCCACAGCCGGAGCGATTATAGATGTGAAAAAGGGTAAGATTGATCCGCATCTCGGAGAAGACCTAGTCCAAAGGTACGACATCAACGATACGATCAAGAAACCGACCATTGATGGGCAGATTTTCTACATCGACTTGATGGATGAACTCGCGGACGAATTCTTGGAGGAGTTAGCGACGGAAGACGAGCTTCAGCTTGCCATGACCACCTTAGAAGAAGGAGGCCGAACAACGAGAGGCGACGTGATGGCAGATCCAGAAAAGAATCGACTCCCACCCCATCGATGTGGAAGCCGAGTTTCTTGTCCTGCCCGAGGCGGTTACATACGACGCAAAGGCGATGACGATGGACGACGATGCTAGCAATGGTAAGTCTAGCGATGACAACGATTGGAGCGAACTCAAAGCGCCAAAGGTAGAGTTAAAACCCCTTCCCAACGGGCTAAGGTACGTTTTCTTGGGGCCTAACTCCACCTACCCGATAATTATAAACGCTGCGCTTAGCGACGACGAGGTTAAAACTTTAACTCATGAGCTAAAAAAAATTTAGGAAGGCAATAGGTTATTCTCTAGATGATATCAAAGGGATTTCACCCTCTTTGTGCATGCACCGGATACATCTAGAGAACGAATCTATGTCCTCAATAGAACACCAACGTCGGCTGAACCCAAACCTCAAAGAAGTTGTTAAGAAAGAGATAATCAAGCTATTGGATGCGGGGATAATTTTCCCAATATCCGATAGCAATTGGATCTCTCCCGTTCATGTAGTACCGAAAAAGGGTGGAATTACCGTGGTTAAGAATGATAAAAACGAATTAATCCCAACTAGAACAATCACGGGTCATAGAGTTTGCATCGATTATCGAAAGCTAAACGCTGCAACTCGAAAAGACCACTTCCCCCTGCCCTTCATTGACCAAATGCTTGAACGCTTAGCAAACCATCCATACTATTGTTTTCTCGATGGGTATTCCGGATTTTTCCAAATACCCATCCACCCCCGAGACCAAGAGAAAACCACCTTTACATGTCCCTATGGTACGTTTGCGTATCGTAGAATGCCGTTTGGGTTGTGTAATGCACCCGCGACGTTCCAACGATGCATGATGTCCATATTTTCAGATTTAATCGAAAACATTGTTGAGGTTTTTATGGATGATTTTTCTGTCTACGGTTCTTCGTTTGCCTCGTGTTTGTCTAATCTTTGCGGGGTGCTTAAAAGGTGCGAGGAATGCCACTTGGTGCTGAATTGGGAGAAGTGCGACTTCATGGTAAGAGATGGCATCGTTTTGGGTCATCGGATTTCAGAGAAAGGTATTGAGGTTGATAAGGCAAAGATCGACGTTATGGCCAACCTCGGAGCTCCAAATTCGGTGAAGAGCATAAGGAGTTTTCTCGGTCACGCGGGTTTCTACGGGAGGTTCATCAAGGACTTCTCGAAGATAGCTAGACCGCCGACGAGATTGCTATGCAAGGACGTCGATTTTGTGTTCGACGACGAGTGTCTAAGCGCTTTCCACAAGATCAAGCAAGAGCCGATTAGCGCTCCTATTGTGCAGCCACCGGATTGGGATCTACCCTTTGAGATCATGTGCGATGCCAGTGACTACGCCGTTGGTGCGGTGTTGGGACAAAGAAAGGAGAAGAAGCTCCACGTCATTTACTACGCTAGTAAGACGATGGACGATGCGCGATCAAAGTATGCAACCACGGAAAAGGAACTCCTAGCCATCGTGTTTGCTTTCGAGAAGTTTAGGCAATACTTGGTTGGCTCAAAGGTGATAGTCTACACCGATCACGCAGCATTGAGACATTTGCTCGCAAAGAAAGATGCGAAACCGCGGCTGCTACGGTGGATTCTGCTCGCTCCAAGAGTTTGACTTGGAAATCAAAGATAAGAAGGGCGTCGAGAATGGAGTCGCGGATCACTTGTCGCGGCTGCGCGTAGACGACCTACTGCCCATCGACGACTCATTCCCCGAGGAGCAGCTAATGACAGTCATGCTACAGAGATTCCGGGGAGAGCAAGAGTACGAGGTTGAAGAGCTCTTTGCCGCAGAAAAAGAGCCATGGTACGCGGACATCGTGAACTACCTGGCCACGGGAAGAGAACCGCATGACTTGGAGCGTCATCAAAAGAAGAAATTCTTCCACGACTTGAAACGGTTCTATTGGGACGAACCTTACCTCTACACCTTGTGCAAAGATGGATTATATCGGAGGTGTGTAGCAGATGAAGAGGTGAACGGCATTCTTACCCATTGCCACGGTTCAGCCTATGGGGGACATTTCGCGAGCTTTAAGACGGTCTCCAAGGTCTTACAAGCTGGTTTTTGGTGGCCCACGATGTTTAAGGACGCTCACGAGTTCGTTCAACGCTGCGATCCTTGCCAAAGGAAGGGCAATATAAGCAAGCGGAACGAGATGCCACAAAACCCTATCATGGAGGTTGAGATTTTTGATGTGTGGGGTATAGACTTCATGGGACCCTTCCCATCATCGTATGGCAAGAAGTACATCCTTGTGGCGGTAGACTATGTCTCCAAGTGGGTAGAAGCTGTAGCTTGCACAACGAGCGACTCAAAAGCCGTTGTTAGTCTTTTTAAGACGATAATCTTCCCTCGATTCGGAGTTCCCAGGGTTGTGATTAGTGACGGTGGATCCCATTTCATCAACAAGGTCTTTGAGAGTCTTCTCAAGAAGCACGGTGTTAAGCACAAGGTGGCAACACCTTATCATCCCCAAACAAGTGGCCAAGTTGAGGTTTCCAACCGACAAATCAAAGCCATCCTCGAGAAGACGGTTGGTGTAACGAGGAAGGATTGGTCCGTCAAGCTCGACGACGCGCTTTGGGCGTATAGAACCGCGTTTAAAACGCCCTTGGGAACGACACCTTTCAACTTGCTGTATGGGAAAGCATGCCATCTACCGGTAGAGCTCGAGTACAAAGCCAGCTGGGCAATCAAGCTTCTAAACTTCGATATTAGGAGCGCGAAAGAGAAGAGGGAATTTCAGCTCGAGGAATTGGACGAAATACGCCAACACGCCTATGAGAGCTCGAGGATCTACAAAGAGCGGACCAAAGCCTTCCACGACAAGAAGATCATCAAGAAAGAGTTCAAGGTGAACGACTTGGTGCTGCTATTCAACTCGCGGCTTAGACTATTCCCGGGAAAGCTGAAATCCCGTTGGTCCGGCCCTTTCAAGATCAAGGAGGTCAAACCACTCGGAGTTGTGGTGCTTTGGGACAAGCACGGAGGGGAGTTTGCAGTGAACGGTCAAAGACTCAAACTGTACTTCGCAAACGAAGCTGCAACCGGAGGAGACTCATTGTCTCTTTCGGATCCAAACGTTGCTTAAAACAAAGGGGTAAAGTCAAGCTACGTGACTATAAACAAGCTCACTTGGGAGGAAGTCCCATGTCTATCCTTGTACATATTCTTTGTTTTTCATTTAGCATTCTCATATTCATAGTTCTAATCATCTTCTTGGGTTACTTAGTAGTGTTTTCCAGGTGAAAAACGAGGAGAAACAACCAGGAGTTACGTATCGGCCAGCCATATCGGCAAGCTTTGGCCGATATCGACGAGACGTATCGGTCTGCTGGGACCGATACAAGGCAAAGAGAAGGGGAGACGTTCCTATCGGGATGTTGTATCGGTCCGCCGGGACCGATACAAGCGGACAGAAAGTGGAGACTTGCGTATCGGGATGTTGTATCGGTCTGCTGGGACCGATACAAGGAAAACAGAAAGAGGAAACACTAGTATCGGTATGTTGTATCGGTCTGATGTGACCGATACAACGCAAAATAGGCCAACCTCGACTACACGCCGATACAGAATACCCGATACAATATCGTATCGGTTAAACCGTATCGGCCAGGTAACCGATACGCGCTGAATTTTTGTTAATATCGGTCGAGTATAAATATAATCCTAGGGTTTTTCTCTTAAATCAACACGACCGATATCGCCCCCTCTTGTTCCACCATTGTTGAAAATTTTAAAAACTTGATATCTCCTTCGTTTGTTGTCGAAATCAACTGATTTTTGGCTCATTCTCTTTGTCTCCTCCTTCTCTTTCAGGTCATCTCAACCATTCAAACGATCCGAGCCCTCTCCAAAAACGCCCAAATTCACCATAATAGCCAATGGGTCCTAAGAGAGCATCAAGGGCTGAAAAAGGGAAAGGCAAGGCAATAGAGGAAGAACCACCGAGAAGAAGGACTAGGTCGGGTTCGGTGGTGATAAGGGAACCCACGGATGAGGTTCCAAGAGAGGTTCCAAGAGAGGAACCGAGGGAGGAGCCGCGAAAGAGCAAATCGCGAAAGGTTAGCGCGAAAAAGAAGCATACTGAACCCGCTATCGTGGAAGAGGGGGATTTCGAGTTCGTATACGACTCCTACGACGAGGAGGAGGTGGCGATAGCGCCCACATTCCCCTTCCCACCAAGGACAAGCAATTCTCCCATCACACGCGATCCGAAGAAGCAACCGACGGCCCGGGAGTTGTACGACGCACTAATGGAGATCCCATTCACCCCATCGCGTTTCCCCCGACACGGATACGCTCGGGAAATTAGGGATCTACGATGAGGTAAAGGAAATTTTGCGCCACATGAGGCTTGATTGGGTTTTAGGGAAGAAGGAAATAGCCTACAAGGAGGAGACTTGTCGGTTTCTAGCCACCCTCGCGATCACATACAAGGATGAAGTGATGGAAATCTCGTTCACGGCTAGCAACGGGAGAAAATACTCCGGAACTCTCCAAACTTGGGAAAAAATGCTCGGAATTCCAGCAAACGGGCAAGTTGAGCTCGAGCAACGAGATAGGCGAAAGCGCACGGCTTTGGAACTTTATTGCCAACGGGGTCTACCAGCCCGGGAGATCGAAGAGCGCGATGATTCGCCATCCGGCGATAAGATATGTGCAGAAACTTCTTTCGCACGTGTTCTTCCCTAGACGCGAGGCGGGGCAAGTAAACAACAACGAGATGATGTACTTGCAGCAAGGTCTAGCTCCGATACTTCGACGCTCACTCCGCGACCCCGATTTGTTCCCCACGACGGAGGAACACTTCCCGAGCGTTCTTCGGCTGCTCATCAACGGTTTCATGGACATCAAACGTTGGGCTTGGACTCGCACCGATGCCACGCCAAAGCTGAGCATAGGCGGATGGGTCACACCTTTTCTAACCAGCTGGCGGGTACCCCTATTGGGAAGAAAAGAACATCCGACCTTCATGGACATGCCATACTTGGCAAAGCAGCTAATGATTGTCGGCGAATGCGAGGGTAAGTACGCGTACTCGTTCAAGTTAAACACCATTCAAAGCATCGTCCTCCTTCCCAAACCAGCCTGCACAAGTTTCAGCGGCAACGCCGCGGTTCACTTCGACCTCGACGGGAGCCACTTACACGATGTCACAGCCGCCCCTCTCTCCTCTGTCCGCGGTCCGAGAAAATTCCACCGACCTGCTGGACCGAGTAGGTACGAGTTCAGCACATCGACGCTGCCTACCTACGGACCCGAGCGCTACTACCTCGGTCCCTCCACCGCGCCTAGACAGCCTGGTCCTTTGCAGGACTTGTACTTGGATATGCAGAGGATGAGCCGGTGGAACCTCTTCCAAGACCGAACCATAAGGAAGTTGGTGCGCGAGGTCAAGTCGCTGAAGAAGACCATCAAGAGGGGTTTGTCCTGCGCGAGCTGCAGGTTCGAACCAAGACAGGCGGTGGTAGTGCGCGATCCGCGGACGGACGCACCTAGGCAGCCTAGGAGACCCTACCGCTTTCACAACCGCCCACCCACGGTCTTCTCGGACAACGAGTCTCCCACTTTCTCCTCCGATGGAGAAGGCCCTGACCCGGACACCAACTACTACTGAGGTAACCCTCCACCCTTGTACATATGCTTTTTCACATTCATTGCATGTAGCTTTTAGGCTGTTTTTGCATATAGGATCTTCTCCAAATACTTTCTTCACACAGAGACTGTGTGATTTCAGTTTGGGGGAGTCGTCATATAGTTTCATATTAGTGACATAAAAAAAAAAAAAAACGAAAAAACCCAAAAACACAAAAAAAAATGCATTTAGGATTAGTTCATTTAGGTCATATGCATAGGGGATCTATGATGATTTTAGCCTTATAAAGCGACGCGTCTAGTGTTTTGAACGGTATCTTAGGTGTAGTGTCTTCCTCAAACGACTTAGAACTCGCCGAAAATCTTGAAATCTCGACCCTAGACATTGATGTTTAAAAAGCCAATAGTGTGGTTATGAAGCTTGATAGTTCTAGGTAGCCTTCAAAAATTATTTGAACCTAAACTTGACTTCTAATTAGCATGATTGAGAGTTTTTAAGAGTATTTCTATGGCTTTGTGATTTCTACGGATTGTGGCTTCCTAAACCGAAACACCTTAAGCGCAATCCGGTCATTCTCATTATAAGGATGATTCCCCTCTCACCCCCTTCGCCTAAACCCAAACACTTGTGAGAATTCTTTTCATTTAGTGATTGTTTGGTTTCGCAAAAACTTGAAAGTATAGGGAGCGACAAGGAAGGACATCCATTTGGCTAGGTTATCATATGCTAGTTTGTAGACGGGATAACGGGAAACACATCTTTGAACTAAAACGTATTTTCAGAAAATAAACACGAGTTAAATTGTAAAACTCCTAGGGGTAAAGAATGGCTACTAAAAAAAAAAAAAAAAAAAAAAAAAAAAAAAAAAAACAGAAAAATCGAAAAAAAAAGAAAAGAAAGTTAGCCAAATAAAACCCCTAAGGTAGTTAAGAAAAAAAAAATGAAAGAAAACTCGGTGTTTGAATGCTTAAGTGTGTAGAGAGTGAAAAGATGGGTTAGAGATTAGAATTGTATAGGGATGGATGTCCGGATTTGCATTGCTTCTTGTCTTTCCCGATTTTGCTTAACCCTTTCACTCCCCGAGAGAAACCGCGCTACAACTAACCACATGCCTGAGTGTTAGCCTCCTCGTTTGATTCGAAATCCCGTTCTTACCTAGACAAATAGAAAAACTCTTGAAAATTCTTGATCATGTTTCATGCTTCGACTATGCTTAATTGAATGTGAAAGGTGCTTAGACTAGACAAGTGGATCACATGCTTTTGGTAATAATAACGAATTTAGACGGAGTTTGAGATGAATGGAAATAGGTAGAACTAGCTCGGTTGCGACAGGATACTATGTTTAGGATACTCGTTCACTACACTCTTCGCGTTACTTTTGGTTCTGAGGTCCCCGCCTCTATACCCTTTTAAACTTTGATGTTAGTTCTCTTGCTTGAGGACAAGCAAAGGATAAGTTTGGGGGAGTTGATAACTTGCATATTTTACACATTTTACTTTAGGTTATGCATTAGAACTCATTCATTTAGGTTGCATTTAGTGTCATATAGGTTGCATATTGGTTGCATTTTGGTTTGTTTTGTGTATTTCAGGTTTTGGAGCATAAAGACGGCGAAATTGATGAATTTGAGCCAAAAAGAAACTGATACACTTGCATCGGCATGTTGTATCGGTTTCAGTTGGCCGATACAGAAGACAGAGAGTGTGCCGAAGTCTGTATCGGTCAACCGTATCGGTTTCCGTGGCCGATATTGAAAACAGAGATTTGCCGAAGCTTGTATCGGTCAACCGTATCGGTTTGGAGTGACCGATACAAGAGAAGAAGACCCGAAGACACGTATCGACTCTGTCGTATCGGCTTAGCCCTGGCCGATACGAAGAAAACGAGCCGAAGGAAGATTTGCCGAAGCGCGTATCGGCCAGCCTGTATCGGTTTGCCTTGACCGATACAGGCTGCGAATTTTTATGAGATTTGGTTTTTCGCTATGTAAAAAAGGAAAACCGGTTTGATTTTTGGTTTCCTTTGTTTTATTTTCGGTTTAGACTCGTTTATTAGGGTAAAAACACAGCCACCAGTGGATTATCTTAGTTTTTTGTTTTTGAGATTGAGACTTTGAGGAGATTTTCTTGGTGATTGCTTCTTGGCCACCTTGTAATCTTCATCATCATCATTGAATAAGAGTTTTCTTTACCCTTTTTATTCTCTTTGTTTATTTTGTTTATGCTTATGGTTTCTTTGAATCAAATTGCTATGATTTTCAATATGATTTGTGAGTAGTTCTAAATAGACAATTGGGTTAGGGTAAAAGGGGTTTGATTGAATCTAGGAATGAAAATTGTCTAAAACTTAATTGATTGAAAACTTTAGTCTTTGGTAACAACCTTAAAGCTTTAATCGAGTTGGCCATTCGATTATCGAACCCAGGAAGCTTTATGAATCGAGAGATTATAAAGCCTCCTGAACAATTACCTTAGAACCAAGCCTAGCTTAACCGAGAGATCCGTGTTAATAAACTTGGTGGTTAGAATTGATTTGTCCTTAAAGTTTCTCGACGATTAAACTATCCAAGACATTGTGTTAGTTCAATCGTTGAGAAAAGGATCATTGCCACGAGAGTGGATTGATCTAAAATCGTTTTCAAAACCTTAAAGTAAATTTTATAAAAGACAATTTGAAATCCGAAAGTTTAATCATCCTTTAAAACACCTTAACCTCGATTGTTTAGCTTTTTAATAATCTTTCAAAACCTTTAATTCTCGTTTTTCGTTTTGTTAAATTTCCGGTCACAAAAACATCACTCAAACAACCCTTTTGATCACACTTAAACTGAGTTTGTTTCGCATAAATTCGAATACATTGTTTGCTCCTGATTTGGTTTGACATCTTAAATACTACATTAAGATATTAGATTAAGCGGGGTAAAATCCCGTTTATCAGGTATCGGGTAAACCCGAACCGAATCCGATATCCAAACGGGTACCCGTTATTACTTATATTTTTACATATACTATATATGATTATATCTAATATCAAACTATAAATACATTTATATCCAAAATTTTCAGATTTTTTACCTAAACTTAAATGCATTTATTTGTAAAAACTTAAAATTAAATTTATTTATACTCAAACACTTAAATTTTTAGATTATATATTTTAAAAAATTAATAATGTTGTAAAATTTTCGGGTATTTGGGTAATTTTTCGGGTAAATGGATAATTTTTTCGGGTTTTGGGTAAAAATACTTGAAATTTTTTCATTTGTTCGGTTATTTCGAGTACTTATTCGGTTCTTTTAGTACTTCGGTTACAAAATTAACCGAACCGTTGATAACCAAAGAATAATTCAGTATTAATTGGATCTTTGATTGAAGTACAAAACCAACCCGAACCCGAATAGATCCGAACCGAACCGAACCGAATTTTTTAAAATATACCGATTGGGATCATGTTGCCGTATACCGAAAAACCCGAAACCCGATTGGGTGGATCCGAAACCCGGTTGGGTACCCGATTGCCCATCCCTACTTTTTACCATCAAAAACACACTATCTTAGTGGCTATAACGGGTAACTTTATCTTTTGCTAGACCAAAAGTACCCATGAACAACCTTGGCGTGATGAGGCAGTCTCTTCTACTGTTCTTCGAGAGTCTTTACAAAATACTAGTGATTCAGGCTTTGAGAAGAAAATAAAAAAAAATAAATCTTGTGTTCCTACCTCATATCCCTATGTTTCCTCGCATCAAATTGTTGAATGTTCAAACCCACCCTACCCTGAAGATGTGTGTGACAAGGCTCCAAACAAACCAAAACAATTTATCCCAATCGGTCTTGGTTTCCAAGCAGAAATTCCAATTTGGATTGCCCCTACCAAAAAGGGTAAATTTTATGGTAGTCCTGAAGATTCAAACACCGTAAGGTAGCTAGGAACTGGTATTTGGCCAACATATAGCATAAAGAAGAAATCGCAACACAACGGTATTGGTAAAGGAAGACCCGACTCTTGTTCATGTGTTACTCAAAGTTCGAGCAATTGCATCAAACAACACAAGAAAGAAACACGTGAGCTTTTGGAGAAAGAACTTGGCCGTGAGTTCTACACCTTGGAGTTTGATCGAATGGGAGAAATTATGTCAAATTCATGGACAACTAAAGAAGAGCAAAGGTTCAATTCTCTTGTGAAGAAGAATCCTTTGAAAAGTTGTGAAAGATTTTGGGAAATTGCTTCAATGGCTTTCCCAAGAAAAAGTAAGAAAGATCTTATTAGTTACTACTACAATGTGTTCCTCATCAACCGTATGCGAATGCTTGGTCATTCTTCTGTTGACCATTTCGATAGCGATGATGAACATTATGGTGTCTTCTTGGGACGATGAAGGCTTTGTCGATAACCATAACCGCGATTACAAGTAATCACTCCTTTATCCAATATGACTAGTTCTTCTTAATTTCTTGTTTCTTTAAAGTTTCTTTCTTATGTGATCTTTTGAAAGAGATCCTTATATGGTAAAAACACCAACCCTATTCTGATTTTTTATTCCTCATGAACTTTGGAGAGTTGTTTCACTCATTAGTCATGAAACATGTCTTGAATATTTTCGAATTTGGAACTTTAGATTTTCTAGAGAACTTAAAAAGTTTTAGGGAATAAATCTTGTATACTTACTTATCCATAATTATTCTTACAATTCTTGTTTTCAAATATATAGGTGTTGACACATAAGTAAAACTAATTTGAATTAATATAATTTCTCTTTAAGGGAAATTTAGTAGATTATGTACTTTTAGTTTTGTAATTGTCATTAGGGTAGTTTAGGTTTTCTAATTAGGAAAATAGATAATTTTAATTTTGAAAGTTTGCGGAAAAACTATTTCATCCTTTTTTTAATATTTAATCAAAACCATATTAATCATTCACCAAAGATATTTACCAATTCACCAACCAGTATTCTACATTCAACCTTCGACATTTATCATTTATTTATTAGTATTCATCATTCATCATATATATTTCACTATTCACTAACAAATATAATACGTTTATATTGATATAAAAATTTTCATTAGTCATCCGTGCTATTCACCATTCACATATTTCATTCACCATTTACGTATTCCATTCACTATTCACGTATTCAAGTATTACCACGATCATGCATAAAAATCAACCTAAAGGTTATAAGTGTTTTTACATTTACGAAAATTACTCATTTACCAAATAAAAACAAAAACTACCTTATCAAAAATTAGAAAACTAAAAAATACCCTCGTAGCCAATTTTCTCTTTAATATTCTATACTTGAATTTTTCGGGATGTTATTGGTTGTATATGTTTAAATCAATTCCATTAAAGTTGAGTTAGGTAAGATTTGTTAAAATTGAATCATTCTAGAATGATTTGTTACTGATTTACAAACTAAATTGAATGATTTTAAAATCTTTTTAAAATAATAACCATAGATTTACAAAATCAATATGATATCATTTGGTTTTCATGATAAAAATGAATTCAATATGGAATGATTCTTAAAACTTTACCTCCTTCGTTTCTGTTTCTAACACACATGCACAAGTTTTCAGCAACACCAAAAAAAAAAGTATTCACAAATAACTCATAAAACCATTATTCTTGCATGGGAGGAACCTTGGCAACACATGAGACTATATATAATCGATTGCTGTGTTATTGAATGTAGATTTTTAAATGAAATCCATTAGATTTAAAATATATCAGATTTATAAAAACTATTTTATTTTGAAATGATTTACTAATGATTCTAAAGTTTGAAACCAGAGAATTATTTTCAATTTTCAAAAACCTATGGCAATATATTTGCAAAATCATTGTGAAATCATTTGATTTTATGATAAGATTATAATTCAGTAGTAAACGATTTTCAATTAATTGGTATGAAACATAAACCCTAATAAAAAAAAGTATAAATCCTCGTACAAATTGGATAATCGTCTTGTGTATTTAAATAATCACCAATAGCTTCAATAGATTTTTTGTTTGTTAATGACTAGCTTCACTTCGAAAATCCTAAATATGATGATCGTTATTATGTTGGTAAAATCAGAAAAAAAAAAATTTAATAAAAATTTTAGATGGGTTCATTGAATACAAACATAATGGATCATAAAAATCAATGGGAGTCTAATGAGAGAAAAAGTGTGAAAATTATATAAATTAAAAGAAATTATAAAAATATTTTTTAGAAACCAGATTTTGTAATAAAAAATACAAATCGTGAATATGAAAAGAATATAGACGCGAGGAAGAAAAGTCTCATGGTGGAAGGTTGGATTTTGAATGGTATCATTTACACATAAAATCAATACTCAAGTCATTTCAAACTCTTTCACAAATCATTTCTGAAGTGAATCCATCAAATATTAATAACACAAGATTTCATTAATTCACTTTAAATCTTTTATTGAATAACAATGGATTTCAAAATCAGTTAGTATAGACATTGCAAATACATAAACCAATAACACTAGATTTTGAACTCATTTAATGAAGATTATTTAAATACAAGAACCAATAAAACTAGATTTTAAAAGAATAACTAAGGGGTGATTGGTAAGTGCTTTGAAATCATTGTGGAGCCACAATTGTTTCTAGAGCAACATTCTTTTACCAATCATGTTTTACAAAGATTTTTTGTTGAATTTATTTCTTTCCTTAATTATCTATTAGTGCTTTAGAAAGCAATAAAACCCAGAGCCATACATTTTAACTTTAGAAATATATTTACTTTCTAAATCTTTCATATTTTATCATGTTTTAATATTTTTAAAGTATTATGTCTAATATTACGTAGAAATTTTAATTTATATGCATATTATATTTTTTGTCAATACATATTATATATCATTTAATTATATAGCATACATAATATATATTTTATTCGTCAATATATATATATATTTACATGATCATTTTTCTTATTTTGAAAATCTTGCTATTTAATTTTTTTTATGTTTAGATATTTTAAATAAAATTATTTGTGTTGATTAAACTTTCCATTTAATTTTATAAATCTTCGCTATTATTATTTTTAATGTATTTTTATTAGACTTATAATTAATCTACAATTTGTGACCATAAAATAAAATAAAAATATTATTATTTGTGTAATTAATCTATAATTTATAAATCTTCATTATTATTATTTTTAATGTATTTTTCTTAGACTTATAATTAATTCAATTTTTTTTCTTCATGTTCAGACGTTTTATTGTTTATATTTGTGTTAGTTTATTTATTTATTTCTTCTTTTATATTTGCATAATTATAATTATTTTTTTTTATTGTATTGCATAATAAATTCAGAGTAATGATATTTGCCAATTAAGATTTTATTTTAAAAGCTACAACCAAAATTTCTACAGCCAAAATTCTACAGCAAAACCACAACAATAAATCCAACAACCAACTTTCTACGGCTAAAAACATTAAGCTACAACATCTACCATTCACCACTTAAAATCACTTATTGAATAACAATGGATTGTACATGCATTTCAAATCTATTAAAATTCATGATTGAATAACACCCACTTAGTTTCAAATTACTTGTCATCTTCGGTCTTTAGTGTAACTTTTGCAACATTATTCCAACCGTTGAAGAAAATATTATAATATGTTGAAGTGTTAAAGATTGGGGAAGACCATGTTCTTGTAAAGTCTACAACCGCAGATTAATCTCCACATGGTAACTCATAACGACAAAATGACCAAAATGACTCGTCCCAAACCACTTCACGACACATTTGTCACGAAAGTCATGCCTATAAGTTAAAAAATCACAACTCTTTTTCTAATGTTAATGACTTCCAAACAAATTGTATACTTTTCACCATTTTCTTCTTCTTTTTTTCTTGTTTTGATAATCATCTTCTTGTATATCTTCCTTGTTAGTGACTTAACAACAACCTTGTTCGTTGGACTAAACCGAATATAATCCGTTTCTTTGTCAGCACAGCACAGACTTAATAACTTCTTCAATACCATAATCTTGTTCTTCTTGTTCATCAATGAGATGATCATGAGTAATATCAATCCTTACTTCAATAGCATGAGCAATGATCATAAGAATACAAATTACTTGCAGTTGCAGTTGTAGGACAAGACAAGTCATTAACATAGATAACTAACTCAAGCTGCCCATTATCGCAATCATCGTATTTGATTCTTGCTTTTATAAAAGTAAAAACTCTCTGTGATATGAGACCTGAGAAGCCTCGAAATCCTATCTCCTCCGCCGTTTCCTCGGTGGCTCCGCCACTGTTAGCTCACTATCTTCTTTATATCCTCTAGATCTTCACCGAGAATCCTCTTTTCTATTCAAGAGGTCATGGAAGAAGTAGCAGAATCTCCTCCCTCATCCATGGCGACGATGAATCTTGTGGATCCGCTCAGTTTCGACAAGACTTCTCAGTTACCTCTTTCAAACGAGAATCATGATCTGGCAAATTATTGTAAGGAATCGACCAAGCCAGTTGAGTCAAAAACCTTTCCCTAGGCGCGTGGAGCACTCCTATGAAGATTCTAGATTTTTTCGATTTTCCTCAGAATAGTGCTTATGCACCTGGTAAAGGTCTAACAATTGCTCTATCTTCTAGTCATCATTGGCCATCGCTATCTACTACAAACATTAAGGGAAGAAAGTGGCAACCAGTTAAGACTATCTCCCAATCAGTTAAGTAAACACGATCCCATCTTGACAAGATTACGACATAGGCTTACCTTGTTCCTAACCTTGCTGAATACCCTTGGGCTGCAAAGATGAAGTTAAGATGTAATCTTCACAGAGTCACAACCCCGATATATTTAGAAGATGGGACGCCTAAGGTATGTATCCCAAGTTATGTCCTTTTAGAAGGTTTAGAGAACCAAAGGGAATACAATGTAGGTCGGTTTCGGCATTGTAGGTCAGTTTCAGCATTGTGTAGCTCATGTTGTAGGATTTTCTCTAAGAAATTAGGAGAGTCATCTTATCTCTCTCATATCCCTGATGAATCAACAAGAAATTGGGTTATTCAAAGAGGCGTTTGGTATGTTGATGATTGTCTTATGTTTGTGTCGCCTAGAAACCCCTTTGAAACTATAACTCTGCCTAGATTTTCAACCATACCAGTGTGGCTCACACTTAAGAACATTCCTCATCAGCTTTACTCTTTTAAAGTCATAGATTGGATTGCTTCGGGAATAGGAGAACCTATGTTAACTAGAAAACCTTGGCTAGACCCAACACTAATTGGTGAAGCCAAAATTCTTGTTGAAGTTAAACTAAATAGGCCTTTTCCGCAAAGGGTGGCTATAGAGGATAAGAGTGGTGAAATTACAATGGTAGATATATTGTACTCTTGGATTCCATCAAAATGTTCTAAATGTGGTCACTTAAGTCACAAAGTAGCTTATTGTTTAGGAGTGAAAACTACTTCGCCTGCAACTCCAGACAATATTCATGTAAGTGCCTCAACTTCTTCTTCGTGTATCCCTGCAACAGAAGTTGTTGAGGCTACAAAAGTTAGCGATGCGACATAAGTTGTCGTTGCTCCAAGTGTTTCTTCGGAATCTCTCCCAGCAAATATTTTACTTGATTTTACAACAACAATTGAGGCAATTCAAACTCTTAAAGATCTTTCCTTAACTGTTGAAAGCCACATGTCACAAGATGCCACAAGCCTAATAAAGGATTCTACTAAACTTATAAACTCAGAGGATGCTATAATCCCCACTACTTCTATAACTTCAACTAACTTTTGCATGGATACCGCAAAAGCAAAAGTTTCAGAATTTACTACAATTATCAAAGGTGATTGAGTGAGTGCATCTTTCACCTTTAGAATAGAAGATGAGTCTTGTTTAGAAATGGTCACAAGTGATGAAAATGTTATTGGTTTGGAAGAAAAGATTGAATTTTCAGCATCTATCGAGATTGTTCTTGTTGTAGTTGAAGACAATTCCAATCAAAGAGAATGTTTCGATCTACAAAAACAACCAGACAACTTGTGATTCACCAATTGATCTTTGTTCTCATACTCTCATTATTCTTTTGTAGAGTTTCAAAGGCGACCTCAGATTACCTCCAATGACTCAAGATAATGGTCTCGAGGTGGGAGACAAATCAAGCCATCTCTCAAGGCAAAGGAGTCAGAATGGACAAAGGTTGTAGGGAAAGGAAAAAAGGTCGTGGGGAATAAACTGGTGGATCACTTTCTTAATTATCGTACTACTGCTTCTCATCTTAAAATACTTTTTCCGTCTTTTAGTCTTTTAACCATCAGTGGTTTTGTTGGGTTAAGTCCTACAACTCTATGAATTCCAGAGTCATATCTTGTATTAATTTTCTTGTAAATTAAATAGAATATCCTTTAACAAAAAAAAAATTCACCCAAGTCTTATTTGGTTTGACACTAGTCGTCTTCATTGATGAATGTTTGAGTAAAGGAACATTTTGAGAAATGAAACTGATTCCTATCTCAAGACTGACTCACACGAATCAAAATACAAGACCCGTGATTAAGAACACAAACGCTTCGCAAGTAGTGATTTATCAAACAGATAAGACAAAGACTTGTTCACTCGGAGTTCGCGAACTACATCCTGGGGAGGGGCGATACAACCGGAAAACACCTCCTATCTCACCGTGAATCACAATCCGATTCGCTTTTCAAGGAAGAAAGAAGAAGACAAGAGAAACCTTTAGAAAACCCCAAGATTACAAATCTCTTTCACTCTTTTTCTAAGTCTCTCTCGTTGATGGAAGAATTTCTCTTACTCTTACAAAGAAGAGGAACACCATCCGATGGATAAGAGAAGTCATTCTGTTATAATCTATCACACGTGTGTTCTCACGTGTCTTCTTCGCGAGTGCATTTATGAACCACACGTGGCTTCCTTCAAAGACTCTATCTCAGCCATCAACTTTTGTATCACCTCATTTGAACCTTATGTTGTAGCTAGAGTATTTTGATACACTTAAGCTTATGCACATGTTGCATTTTCTTCTTACAGAACAAGTATAAAATGTTAAGGTGTTATCATTTTCACTAATGATCCTTATAACGATTTGTGATTCTGCCAACATCTTCATGTATAGGATGGTGATTGATTTTGTTGTAAAATCACTTTTCTTGATTGAGTATACAAAATATTTGTGTCGTTTTTTTAGTTATTTTTAATATTTTATGGTTAACGATATGTGTATGTGGTTTAAGGCTTCTTGTATTTATAATAAACAAGATAGAAGAATCTTAATTCTATTGGAATTTGAGATTATAATGTTTCATTTTTAAAAGCAACTCGTGATTTAGCGAAAAACACATATGTTATATCACGAGTAATTTTAAAATAGAAATACGATAATTCCAAATACCAATAGAATTAAATTTCTTCTCTCTTTTACATACAAGAAATCTAAAACACATATCATTAACCAGGTCATGAATTAAAAAAAAACTACACAAAGAGTTTGTATACTCAATCATGAAAATTGATTTTACAGATCAATCATCTTGTCGCAGAAGATGTTGGCACAATCACATCCGTTGTAAGGATCATTAAGTGAAAATGACAACAACTTAACATTTTCTACTTATTCCTTTACTCAAACATTCATCAATGAAGATGACTAGTTGATAAGTGTGTATTTTAGGTGTTTTAAGCATGCATTTGCACAACATTTTAGGATCTTAGTTACATAATTCATATAGTTTATAGTTTTTATTAGCATATTTTCACTAAGTAGTTTAGAATAGAGTCTTAGCTAGATTTATGTCTCTTTTGCATTGCATCATATGCATTTCAGGTACTTGGAGCTATGGAGAGTTCATTGGAAGCAAAAGGGAGCTTAGGAGAAGCTTGAAGAAGGCAAATGAGAAGAAATGGAGACCCATCGGTCATCAAACCGCCGGACCAAGCCGCCGAGGAGAAATAGCCGAAGCAAGCTCGCGGTGAGAAGTCCAGCGGCCTCCAAACCGCTGGAAGCAACCGACGCATCCTGAAGACGAAGATCTCCAACGGTCATCAAACCGCCGCGCCAAACCGCCGATCCATGCAGTTGAAGAATACTCGCGGGTGCGATTTCCAGCGGCCTGCAAACCGCCATAAGAAACCGCCGGAGAAGACAAAAAAAGGAGGGTTGCGGATGTTCAGTCCAGTGGCCTCCAAACCGCTGGACCAAACCGCTGGTCCTGCGCGACCTGTTGCACTTTATTTTTCTCCTATAAATACTCCTAGGGTTTTGGCATTTAAGAACATACCTTGTCTCTTTAATACTCTCTCTAACTTTAGCCTCCTTTTGTGAAACCTTAAGAGGTTCATTTAATGTTGTTGAATCTTATGTTTATCTAGTTTTAAATCTCTTTTATTATCTTAAACATGTCTTTATTTTCTATCATTAGCTTGTGTTTAGGTATGATTAGTGAGTAGTTACCTTATGGGTTTTGGGGTTTAGTTAGGTTAGGATGATGGATGATGGTTAATGATGTTTAGGATGTTTAGGTTATGGTTTCTATAACATTAGATGCACTTAACACTAAGGTAGAAGTAATTATCCTAGCTTAGTACTTAGAGGATGTTTCATGCCCGAAAGGTGTTCGATGAAATGTCTAGTCTAGTCTCTTGTTAATCTTTTATACTTAGCCAATGGAAGTTGATGTCTAAGGTTTAAGATGGGCTTTATAAGGACTTACACTTAATGATCCCTAATCATCTAGACTCGATTGGAAGATTTGAGGTTTTTATGATTAGGGAATGGATTTGAGTCATGGAAGTGATCTAATCTAGATTAGTGATCCTTGTTCTAGAAAGCCATCTCCTTTATTATTTTTAACATCACTAACTTGATTCCATCTATCCAAAACCAATGATTTAAACCCCAAGATCCAATTTTTATCTTATTTAAGCATCTTTCTAGTTATTTGTTGATTAGTTGACTTTAGTTGACTTTTATATTAATGTTTTAGATATAGTTTGGTCACTTAACATTCTATTTGATAGGTCTATTCTAAGCTAGTTTCTTGTATTCTTGTTGTTCTAAGTTCAATCTCCTTGTGGATTCGATCCTTATATTACTACAACGTCTTGTGCCTTGCACTTGGGGTTGTATGTGATTGAGGTAAAACTCGATCTCATCAAGTTTTTGGCGTCGTTGTTGGGGAGATTGCAACTAGTCAATAGGATTTAGAATCTTCTTAGGTTTAGACCATTTGTTACTTAAAGGTTACTAACTTCTTTCTTGTTGTTGTTTTCCATCTTGTCTTACTTGAAGGTGTATGAACCTTAGGAGCCAAAGAGGAGAAATCATCGATTGTGTTCCCGAGTCAGGAAGATTTGAAAGAGCAAACAAGAGAGCTAGAGACCAAGAGAGAAGAGAGAGAGAAGCGCATCAACAACAAGAAGAAGAGATGGCTAACCAACAACAAGGAGCCGATGAAAACCCCCAAAATCAAGCCCACAGAGTGGGAGTTGGGGGTATGCCACCTCCCTTACACGTTCCAAGGGAAGAGAGAAGAATTGGTGACTATGACGAACCAATAACAAATGGAACGAGAATGGGGATCCGGCCGCCTCCTTGGGCAGTTAACAACTGGGAGATCAAGTCGAGCTTGATCAATATGGTGCAAAATAACCGTTTCTTTGGCCTTCCCAATGAAAACCCAATGTAGCACCTAGACAATTTCGACCGCCTTTGCGGAACGATCAAAATAGGAGGAGTACCGGAAGACGTCCTAAAACTCACCCTCTTCCCATTCTCTCTCGGGGACAAGGCTGCACAATGGGAGAAAGGCATCATCACACAATCCATCTTGACTTGGGATGAGTGTAAGAAGAGATTCCTATCGAAATTCTTCTCTACGCAGAAAACGACGAAAATCCGAAATGACATCGCCACATTCAAGCAAGGAGGTAACGAGAGCTTGTATGAAGCTTGGGAGAGGCTAAATGAGTTCACAAGAGCATGCCCTCATCATGGGATGTCGAGGAGGCGATACTTGGAATTTTCCACCGTGACTACCAACTAGCCCTTAACACGGCTAGCAATGGAGATTTCGCAAGCTTGACTATCCCCCAAGGAGAGAAAGTAGTAGAAAACTTGGCTCAAAGTGAGCAAATGAATGGGAAAGATTACGATAGATCGCTGAGAGAATTGAGAAGTGAGTCCAAGGGAGATGATCTAAAGTATAAGGAGCTTAATGACAAGTTTGATAAGCTACTCCAAATACTAAAGAAGCCGGTCCATTATGTGGGAAATGGGGAGAATCAGGGTTGATGCGAAGACTTTGATAATGGCGAGCAAGCATATGTTAACTACATCCAACAACAAGGCCAAGGAAGAGGGTATAACTACCAAATGCCTTTCAACCAAGGGTACAACAAAGGCAATAACTACCTCTCTTACCGAAGCAATAATGTGGAGAATCCACAAGATCAAGTCTACCCCACAACCAAGCCTCAAGAATACAAGCAAAACCACCAAGGAGGCTATGGCCAACGCGGACCTTTCTACCAAGGCCACCAAGCGAACCAAACCAACAATAGCACCTCTCCTTCTACTTCGGAAGAGAACTCAAGGATGCTTAAACAAATATTGGACGGCCAAGGAAGGCATGCCACAGAGGTAAATAAGAAGCTATCCGATTTGAATGCAAAGGTGGGTGAGGCATACGTGGAATTGAATGCCAAGTATGATCGTCTCGCCTTTCATGTAAAAAGTCTAGACAATCAAGTGGCACAAGTAGCCCCCTCCTCGAAAGGGCAAATGGGAAACCTTCCGGGTAAAACCGTAGCAAACCCGGAAGACCTTTGCAATGTTATCCTGAACATCAAAGGAGGAGATGGTAAGGAGGAGGAAAATGCCACCGAACAAGGGGAAGGAGAACCGTTCTACGCACCATATCGTAGAAACGTTCTCTCGAGGCTAAAGGAGAATTTCTCAAGACAAGGCGTAGCCATTCCTTATCTTACCAACGTCAACCAAGTCCCCGCCTATGTGAAGTTTATTCAAAGAATTCTAGATGACAAGGAGTGGGTAGAGGAGATGGTCAAGGATGTTGACACAACTCCAACTCAATGCCGAAGGAGCCCTCTAATAAAAAAACAAGACCCCGGAGCATTCATCATAAGGCTCAAACTTGGATCCCTCCAAGTCAACAATGCTATGATTGACACCGGTTCGAGTGTAAACGTCATAAATATGAGGATGCTAGAGAAAATGGGAGTTTCTAGCATCTCTAGTTGTGAGAAGGTCTTGATGTTTGGAGACTCTTCAATTGGGAGTCCAATAGGTAGAATAGAGAACTACCCGGTGTCAATAGCCCACAAGGTCATCCCCACCGACTTCGTAGTGATGAAAGGCTCGGATGATGGAAACGAAATCCCTCTCATCTTGGGAAGATCCTTCTTAGCCACAGTGGGGGCAAGGATTGACTATGACATGGGGAGGATGATACTTCAAAATGTCGACGAGAGGTTCTACTACGCTAGTGGATCCTCAAGAAAAAACTTATGTGGAATGATAACCTCGAAGGAAGGAGTTCAAGACGCCAAAGACGAAAATGATATAAGTGTGGAAGAGTTGGAGAAGAGGTTTAACACTTGAATTTGGGTGAAAAGGTAGAACGCCAAAAGGATATAATGGTCAAGAAGAAACCACCACACCAAAGGGAGCTACATTAGTGTGGGACAAGAAAAAAGGAGAGTACACCAACATCAACAACAAAGAGGGGGGAAAGGCTTGAGGAGATCACGTTTGATCTCTTCGCTATTCCCGCCTAAGCATCACAACAAAGTCAAGCTTAGTGACTATAAACAAACGCGCTTGGGAGACAATCCCATGTCTATCATTGTACATACTTGTTTTCAAATTTAAGTCTTTTAATTTAGATTATGCTTAGAGTATAGGAGAATAGGAGGAGAAAAACACCAAAAACACCAAAAAGGAGAGTTCCAACGGCCAGGACCGCCAGGGTAAACCGTCGGAGGGGACGCTGCCAAAGGAAGTGCTTCTGTGATGATTCCAGCGGTCACCAAGCTGCTAGTAGAAACCGCCGGAGGAGACGCGCCAAGTAAGTCTCTCTGTGCTGGTTCCAGCGGTCATCAAACCGCCGGAACCAACACAGATCTTCCCCTACCTTTAAATTCGCGAAAAACCCTAGTTTCCCCCCCCCCCCCCCCCATTTTCTCTTTTTCGCCTCCAACTCGATTTCAAGCAAAATTTTCACTAAAATTTTGATTTTTCAAGAGTTTTTAAGAGCACAAATCCTTTTCAAACCTAATCAATATCCAAATCTTCAAAAATCAAAGGAAATATCTTCAAAATTATCAAATCTCCATTGTTGTTCCCTTGAAAGTTTGAAACTTTCAACCTTGGAAAACTGATTTCTTGATGATTCTAGTGAGATTAGGGACACTAAGATAGTGAATAACTCTTGTTAAATGATTATATTGAGCCATTGTAGAGAAATTTTTGAGCTTGTGGAAATTTCGACTTATTTGCACCCTCCTAAAACATGTATTGTGTGTGCTTGATTGATACTACTGTTTATGCACCATTATGTCCCATTTGCGGTGGTTCGAAACACCGTGAAAAAGTATAACCCATGTTGATGAACTTTTTATAGGAAAAATGGTGTCAACATCGAGCATAACACGCGCTAGCGGCTCTCACGCGACTTCCGTTGATAGCAACGCACCACAAGACCAACAAGAACAGTGGATTGAAAGGTTCAACAAGATAAAATGGAAAGAAGTTCACCCCACAAGGTTCTTGGACAACAAGATGTTGATCAAACAAGGCATAAAAGAACAAGTGGAGGACTTGCTGGATAGAATGGGCACAAAGGTCCTATTCACATTGGACGAACCTACACATTACAATTCTTGGCAACGGTGGACTATGAAGACAACGAGACCACCGGGAGGGTGACATTTATGCTCGAAGGTGATACATATTCGATTGACTTCGAGATGTTTTGCGAGCTATATAGTTTGAGAAGAAGAAGAGGAATGAAAATGGAAGAGGCTTCTTGCCCATTACAATTTTTATGGGAGAACATCGCTATCTTGGAAGACTTCCGCCAATCAAGGGCAAGAATGTCGAAGGTAAGGAACCCCACAATAAGATACGTTTTAAGGCTCCTAGGCAACACATTCTTCGCAAGACCTCAACCTTACACAAAACAAAGGTAGAGCTCGGTTTCATCTATGAGCCATTGAGGTCTTTGCTAAGCACACCGTCCGGCCAACACGTGGATCAAGGAGATAGCAACATATGCAAGGCATCCGAATTTCTCAAATACCTAATAATTATTAGAGATGAAGAGGAGATCGAGGGTCGAGACCATGTTATAAACATTGGTGGAATGCTTACTCCCCTTTTTCGCTCTCTAAGGATCGACCTTAGCCGGTATGATGAGCTACCAAACGCCTATATGGATGAAGAATACATGGTGATGACCAAGACAAGCGCGTGCCGCTTCAACGAGGACGCATTCATGTACACTTTCATGGACGAAAGGATGATACCGATGTGTTGCTTCTTACCCAACACCCACTATACCCACACGGATTCAAACGACGGTGTACGTTTCCGCCTCCCCACTTGGTTCTACTTCGAGGTTCCAAAACCGAGGAACCAAATCCCCTACCATTAGTAAATCAGGGTACCCTCCCACACCCATTGTATATACCATTCATGTAGACTAGTTTTTCTTTTTCTTTGCATTTTAGCTTTCTCTTTAGAATGACCTTACTTCACTACTTTTTCACACCGAGATGGTGTGATTTAAGTGTGGGGGACGGGCCATTAGTTACTAATAATTTTTCTTGTTTTAGTATGTGTGGTCATGCATTCCATTCATCTAGATAGTACATTGCATTTTTTAATAGGTTTATGCATTCAACAACAACAAAAAAATCGAAATTTTTTGAAAAACACAAAAAAACTTAGTTTCATTTTGCTTTATCATTCATATAGTATAGGATCGAGTCTTTAGCTTTAGGATATACACACTTGTCTATGGATCGATGATGATATTGCCTTGTAAAAAGTTATAGAAAAGTATTGCAATGTGAATTCCTTTTCGATATTGTTTGGTATAATTGATAGAATCTTTTAAATCGTTGAAATTGTACATCTTGAACTTTCTTAGTCTAGAGGATATTGCTTGTTTGATGCTCACTTGATTTGAAACCACTCCATGAATATTGAACCTAATTGAATCATTAATTTCTCGCTTGATAATGTGCATTGTAGTTTCATGATATATATCCAAACTTTATTTCTTTTTACCACCCTCTTGATTGTTTGGATAATCATCTCATCTTTAGATGGCCTACCCTTAACCCTAAACCATTCCTTCAAGCCCCGTTTAATTCTTTGAATGAGGCCTTTTTGGAAAGTGTTACATTAGCAAAACTTTGTAAGTATTGGGGACGACAAGTCCCACATCCCATCTAGGTGGTTAACAAGTTTTGATTTGGTAACGGGTGAGGGGAGTGAGGAAATGAAAAGAAAAGAGAGTTGAGTTATCATTAGAAAAGTCTAAACACCAAAACTAAGAGAGTAAGAGCATCTCCAATGGTTAAGCACCAATGGAGAGTGCTTAACCTTTTTTTTAATAAAATTTAATGTTTAAGCAACTTTTTGTAAGATTAAATATTTTGTTTTCTCCAATGGTTAAGCAACTCTTGGTGTTTAAATATTTTGTTGTCTCCAATGTTTAAGCAATTTATTTCATTTCAAAATTTTTATTTCAACTCATAAATTATATTTTAAATTATATTTTACATTTAGATTAAAAAAATTTAAATTCTTAATTTTTTTAATTATTTTAAACATTATATTTTACATATCACAAATAATAATTAAAGATGAAACATACATGAAATACATTGCATACAAGAAAATAATTCCATTCAATCACAAATTGACACATTAAGTTGCTTAAAAAAAGTTTAAATTGCTTGTATAAGCAACAATGCTTAACAATTAAACCATTATTCATTTAATTAATTCCCCTAAAATTACTAAGCACCCTTCCATACACCCCTTAAACAACACTAATGGAGTTGGTCTAACTACCTTAAGGGAAGTTTGAAAAAGTAAAAGAAAGGGCATTGAAAACAAGTTTTAAAAAACTCATAAAACCATAAAGAAAAGAAACCCAAAAGCAAGGGTAGAAAAATATGAGTAAAAGAGTTAAGCCTAAACCAAAAGAAAACCCTTAAGGTTAGTGTGCAAAGGTGAGAGATAGACTTGCTATATCAAAGAAAGAAACCCAAGGGAAATAAATGGTAGAGTTAGGATTGAAAGAAAGGATTTCAGTGGGTGTTTAAAGATCAAAAGGGGAGTGAGCAAGAAAAGAAAAGGAGTGAGTGCTTAGAACGAAAAGTAGGAAGGGTAGAACATGAGATTTAATAGCTTGTACGTATTTGTTCCTAGTCTTCCTAACTTTTGCATTATGTTTACACTACTTATTTGCTTTTGAGATTAAGCCCCCTAAAACAGTTAAACATCTAAACACTTAACCACTTAAATAAGACATTTCCCAAACCGATTGAAACTCTTTGCATTGCATTTAGCGAGACCACCGGTTACTAATTAATGAACCTAAGGATGTGGTGAATGAAAGAGTGAGTGGATATGAGCATTGAATCTAGCTAGGAATTGTGATAGTGTGCTATGGATACTTGATTGAGAGTTCTCATTGCTTATGATTGAACATTTTCTCAAAGTGCTTCATTGCCTTAGTTAACATTGCATATGCTTGATTCTTAGCTTTTTGGTTCTGAGATCCATCCCCCACTACGTCATTTGTGTTTATTGAGTATTGTTTGCTTGAGGACAAGCAAAAGGCAAGTGTTGGGGAGTTGATAAGTGTGTATTTTAGGTGTTTTAAGCATGCATTTGCATAACATTTTAGGGTCTTAGTTACATAATTCATATAGTTTATAGTCTTTATTAGCATATTTTCACTATGTAGTTTAGAATAGAGTCTTAGATTTAGGTCTCTTTTGCATTGCATCATATGCATTTCAGGTACTTGGAGCTATGGGGAGCTCATTGGAAGCAAAGGAGAGCTTAGGAGAAGCTTGAAGAAGGCACAGGAGAAGAAATGGAGACCCAGCGGTCATCAAATCGCCGGACCAAGCCGCCGAGGAGAAAGAGACGAAGCAAGCTCGCGGTGAGAAGTCCAGCGGCCTCCAAACCGCTGGTTCAAACCGCTGGAAGCAACCGAGGCATCCTGAAGATGAAGATCTCCAGCGGTCATCAAACTGCCACGCCAAACCGCCGATCCATGCAGTTGAAGAATACTCGCGGGTGCGATTTCCAGCGGCCTGCAAACCGCCAGAAGAAACCGCCGGAGAAGACAAGAAAAAGGAGGGTTGCGGATGTTCAGTCTAGCGGCCTCCAAACCGCTGGACCAAACCGCCGGTCCTGCGCGACCTGTTGCACTTTATTTTTCTCCTATAAATACTCCTAGGGTTTTGGCATTTAAGAATATACCTTATCTCTTTAATACTCTCTCTAACTTTAGCCTCCTTTTGTGAAACCTTAAGAGGTTCATTTAATGTTGTTGAATCTTATGTTTATCTAGTTTTAAATCTCTTTTATTATCTTAAACATGTCTTTATTTTCTATCATTAGCTTGTGTTTAGGTATGATTAGTGAGTAGTTACCTTATGGGTTTTGGGGTTTAGTTAGGTTAGGATGATGGATGATGGTTAATGATGTTTAGGTTATGGTTTCTATAACATTAAATGCACTTAACACTAAGGTAGAAGTAATTATCCTAGCTTAGTACTTAGAGGATGTTTCATGCCCGGAAGGTGTTCGATGAAATGTCTAGTCTAGTCTCTTGTTAATCTTTTATACTTAGCCAATGGAAGTTGATGTCTGAGGTTTAAGATGGACTTTATAAGGACTTACACTTAATGATCCCTAATCATCTAGACTCGATTGGAAGATTTGAGGTTTTATGATTAGGGAATGGATTTGAGTCATGGAAGTGATCAAATCTAGATTAGTGATCCTTGTTCTAGAAAGTCATATCCTTTATTAATTTAACATCACTAGCTTGATTCCATCTATCCAAAACCAATGATTTAAACCCCAAGATCCAATCTCTATCTTATTTAAGCATCTTTCTAGTTATTTGTTGATTAGTTGACTTTAGTTGACTTTTATATTAATGTTTTAGATATAGTTTGGTCACTTAACATTCTATTTAATAGGTCTATTCTAAGCTAGTTTCTTGTATTCTTGTTTTTCTAAGTTCAATCTCCTTGTGGATTCGATCCTTATATTACTACAACGTCTTGTGCCTTCCACTTGGGGTTGTATGTGATCAATGCCGGTCATAAGCTATTTGATGCTTGAAGCTGACGATAAAATGTTGCCTTTTAATCATATTTTAGTAACTTAAGAATCAAGATAAAAATAATGTAAAACATAAACGATTTGTTTTTCTTTCAAAATATACCAAAAACGTCAATCGCATCCTGCATATGCTTATCAATAGTTTCATTCTTTTGGAGTCTCACTTCAAGCTCTATCCAATGAGTCATGGACATAATATGATGATGAGTAGCTTCATGTCTCTTTAATCTTTTCCAAGCATTTCTCCAATCATCAAATCCCGTACTTCCCAAAAGAGTATAACATTATTTTTGAGAGAATAATTTACAACAAAAACAAAAGCTCTTATCTTCCGGTTTTGAGTAAACTAACCACTTTCTGTCTTGCTTCTCCCCATTGCTCATTTTTCTTGTATAAGCAGAATAAGTAAAACATCGATCAACACCATCTCTCGGAAAGGGATAATCAGAAGACGGTCTTAAGGGTGGACCTTTTGCAACCAAAAAATCTCTCATATTCTGATCAATGTTCTTCCAATTTGTAGGATCATCCATGTCTACATTCTCGTGTTGTACCCTCTCATGTTCTTCATTGTTTTCATTCTCATCTTGTTCTTTGTTCTCGTTAACACAATTTGCATCATCTCTAACAAACTCTTCTTCACTCTTTCCATCTGAACATTCTTCTATAGTAACGGTTATGTCATCTTATGTGTTTACTTCAGGCCTAGAAGATTCACCAGGTTCAAAGATCTTAGTTCTTTTCATATACTTGAAGATATCACCGGTTTGGGAACTAATTAGTTCTTCTCGTTTTTGCTTTTTATTCTTATTTTCGGATTCTGAAGGTTGATTTCTAAATCTTCTTCCTGGCAACATTTTTTATTCTGCAGATTAACAAACCCATTAGGAGGGATTTCGGTTTATAAAATTGTTTATGAGACAAAAGAAAAAAACAGAACATTAAAAAAGATGTAACAAAAAGAGAAGTAGAAAAAAGAACCTGAAAGAATATTTTGCACGATGGTTTTAGGTTGGAGATTGATAATTCAATGAGGAGGAGTTGATTTTAGGGTAGAAGACAATGACGATTCCTATTTTTTTTTGTCGTGTGTAATTTTTTTGTTTTTTAATTCATTTGATTTTCCTTATATTTATATAATAAACTAGATGTAAAAAGAAATTTACATAAATATCTTAATTGGGTTAGGAAAATAAAATTTTCGTTTTTGAAAAAAAAGGAAATAAAATCGCTTTTAAAAAATGGTCATAAAATCGTTTAAAAAAATAATGGAAGATGAGTGAGGAAGGATTCAAACTTATCAAACTATGCAACATAAAGTAACACTTAACCAACTAAGCTGTATAAGACACATGTTTATTGATGCCCCTAAAAATTTATATAATTATGTACCTGAAGCCCTTGCTTCTTGGACTTCCCATCAAGGTCGGGCCTGTATGTGATTGAGGTAAAACTCGATCTCATCACTAGTGTCAAACCAAATAAGACTTATGTGATTTCTTGATAAAAGCATGAATCAACACGATGATTCCGGTAATGTGTTGATTGAGTTAGTTATCTATGTTGGTGCCTAACTTGTCATGCAACTGCAAATAATGTGTATTCTCCTAGTTATGATATCTTAGATATTTATACCATTTCCAAAATTTTGACAAAAGTTACAAGGAAAACAAGAAGCGGAAAAATTAAAAAACTACAGAAACAAACAACAACACTAAAAAAGACGAGATGAATAACTAAGAGCGAACGCGCAGCCGCCTCCTGGGAAGAAACACCTATTCCGAGCCAAAGAACTCGAGTCTTGATCGTCGTTGCAGCGAGACAGTCAGCACCTGCCATTTGGAGACCTTCTTCTAAAACCTCACGATCAAGTGCTTACTGCCTAGAGCTTATTTAGGACCAATAATATAATGAAAAACTTTTACTTTTCTACCACACCTCTCAAGATTCTTTGCATCGGCTTTGATCAGGACACTCATTATTGTATTTATTTTTATTTTCATCTTTTTAGTGGAGGTCTAAGATCATCTTTATCGGTGATGATTTAAAAAAAAAATCAGTTTTTTGTTTAAAAAAAATAATGATAATAATAATTAATAAACGGACCAATAACAGGCCGCCACGTGTCAGTGGACTCGCGATTTGTATAAGAGCTGCCTCTTAGCACCGAATTTTAATTAAATTGTGGAGCCCACACCGTAAAATCCCCCTTAGAACTCTCCGATAATGATGCTCTAACAAAACTTATCGATATTCGTTTAATATGAGGTTTTTAATTATAATATTAATTTTTTTAATAATATTACATATTTGAGTTTCTAAAGGGTTTCTATATTAACAAACCCACTTGCAATTATCATTACATTTTAGAAACTCGATCATATTTTCATTTTGTTTTCCATTTACTTTTTTATCTTAGAAATCTCTTAGAAACTCCCAATAGAGATGGTTTTTCATATTTTTAGAAGCATTTATCTGAGAAAAACAGTAACATAAGAGCAACATTATAGGCAGAACCGTTTTGTGGTTCTTATTTTTTTATTCTTTATTTTTTAATTTAATTTTCCAGATTTTTAAAAAAAAATTAAAAAAATAAAGCAACCAATCGCGGGTCGCCACGTGTCAGTGGGACCCGCGAAAAAAACAGAAGGCGCCTCTTCCACAAGCTGCGCAGGAAACGGATTCTTCTTAAATTGGTGGGTCCCACCTTTAAATCTGCATTAAAATCTGCCTATAAAGATGGTCTAAGTGAACCCAGTGCCCTGCCCAGGTTTTTAGGGGCTTTAGAGCATGTTTATCAAAGGAGGTTAATATAATGGTGCTTAAGAAAAAAAAATAGTATAATTTTGTATTTGTACAAAAAAAACACATAAGCACTATTTAAGTTATAATAAAAATTTGTCCTCTATTAAGGGAGACTAAAGAGGGGTGCTTAAAATTTTAAAAAAATTCAAAACATTAAATTAAACATATTTCACATGACATATAATTTAAACTTACAAACATATTTCACATAATATATAATTAAAACATACATATTTCACATTATATTACAAAGATTTCGTTTGTAATCTTAATTTCTTTCGAATTTTTGCCAGATGTTTTCGACCAAATCCGCTTTTAGTTGCTCATGTTTTGCCTTATCTTTAACTCGCGCTCGAATGGCCATGACATTCCGTAGATTTGCAGGCCTATCCGTCGAGAACGAGTAATCCACATGTGCATTTTCGTTTCCTTCTCCATAACCGAACTCTCCTAAATGGGAATTACCGTATCCATCTCTTTCGTCTTCCACTATCATATTATGCAGTTTGATACATGCTTGCATAATATTCCCAATCTTGTCTTTGTCCCAGAATAGAGCTGGGTTTTTGACGATGGCAAAACGAGCATGCAAAACTCCAAATGCCCGTTCCACATTTTTTTGAACAGATTCTTGATATGTTGCAAATAATTGTGTTTTTGGGATCTTGGGGAAGTGGAATGGATTGGATAAAGATTGCCTATTTAGGATAAATATCATCGGTTAGATAGTAAGCCAAATGATACTCGCGTCCGTTAACAAAGTAGTGAACTTTGGGAGCTCGACCATGGATAATATCATCAAATACCGGTGACTGAACAAGAACATTAAGATCGTTTAAGATACATGGAGATCCGAAAAAGTCGTGCCAAATCCATAGGTCATGTGAAGCTACTGCTTCAAGGACAATAGTCGGTTTCGAGGAACCACGGGTATATTGGCCCTTCCATGCTGTGGGACAATTTTTCCACTCCCAATGCATACAATCAATGCTCCCTATCATCCCGGTAAATCCCCGAGCCTCTCCAACACGTAGTAATCGTTCAAATTCATAGGGTGTATGGCTTCTTAGGTACTCATCCCCGAACAATAATACGACTCCTTCGACAAATTTTTCCAAGCATAATAACGCAGTACCTGCACTAAGCCGAAGATATTCGTCAACCATATCACCCGCAGAACCATAAGCCATAATACGAATTGCCGCCGTACACTTCTGTAGTCTTGTAAGACCCAATCTTCCCGATCCATTTCTTCTTTGTTGGAAATACGGAACTTCATTGGATAGCTTGTCAACTATTTTCATGAACAAGATCTTGTTCATTCTAAACCGTCGCCGAAATAGATCAGCCAGATATGTTGCATCATCGCTAAAGTAGTCGTTCCATAAACGGTGTTTGTCTTGCTCGCGATCTCTTTCTATATACTGTCGTTTCTTTCTCTCCCTCGTCGGTGGAACTTGAGCATCGGTTGCATTATCAAATGCATTATTATACGCTTCTTTGAAGTATTGATCAAATGTAGAATCTAGTGAATGGTGAGATGAAGATGCCATTTTAAAATAAGAGTATTGATGATGTTAATGAGTTTGAAATATTTGGTGCAATGAAATAATATAAACTTAGAATCTATTTATAAGGAAACAAGACAATACAAAACAATACCATAACTCACGAATTCAATATAACGATACAATACAATATCAAAACACTAAGTTATGGTATTGTTTTGTGACTTGTGTTTTGATATTGTATTGATATCACGGATGATACTACAAGACACTAACACTAAGTTATGGTATTGTTTTGTGACTTGTGTTTTGATATTGTATTGATATCACGGATGATACTACAAGACACTATACCATTTCACGGTATGTCTTTTAGTGAATTGGTATAGTGTCTTGTAGTATACAATACAATATGTCTTTTGATATCACGGATGATACTACAAGACACTATATCATTTCACTAAAAGACATATCAAACACAAGACACAAAACCATCACTTACCACATAAGCACAAATGACACTATAAGACAGGCCGACACGCAAGAAGGCTTAAAGAGAGTTAAAACTGCCTAATTAGTCTCTGCTGCTTTGTATTAAAAGGATAATTGATTTAATTTAATACAAATACATCAAAGAAATACATAAGCACTCTAAAAATACAATTAGTCTCCCTCAATAAACATGGTCTTAGAGCACCCTTAGAGGGGGAGCTTAACTTTTGGGCCCACAAAAAAATTATAAACAGCCCCCAAAAGTCATTCCCTAAGCACTAGTTCTTGTACTGTCCGTGGGCCCTACAGACACGTGACGGTGCGCGAATGGTTTGATTTTTTAATTTTTTTTTTTTTTAATAAGATAATTTTTTTTTAAGAACCTATATACAGATAATGATGGTCTTAGAGCACCTCCATTAGTGTTGCTTAGAAGTATTTTTCGAGGGTCTTATGTATTTATTGTGTATTTTGATTTATAAATAAATGAAAAATGTGCTTATTGTTAAATATCGTTCCTTGCATAAACAATTTTGAAGACTAATAAGGACCCCTACATGTCACATTGTGATTGGTTTAGTAATGAATGTAGTTGTTTCATTGTAAGCTATGTTTGTATCTCCCTTATTGGTTCTTCCTTTTGCTATTCAATGTAACAATAGATGTTATGTAACTTACGGTGTGACTCAAAGACCACATGTTTGCGTATTCAAACATAATATATATTTTAGTGGACCATGTAGATTTTCAGTTAATTTTCATCACTTGTGTTACATATTCATTTTTAGTGTTGTTTTGATTTGTGATTAGTGTAGTTTTAATTTGTTTAGTGTAGTTTTGATTTATGTAGTATAAAATTGATTTTGTTTTGAAATGTGTAATATTTGATTTTTGGTTTAAGGATTACATAAGGAGTCCACTAATTGAGACACTACTTACTTTCCTTATAATTTAGAGTCCTTGCAACATTAATTAATACGAAACAAAAAAAAAATCAAGGATTCTTAACGCGTCTCACTAATGGAGATGGTTGTAGGTTCTTATCAGTAAGTAACTTTGAATCAAATACAATATGATTGATTGTTGTAGGTTCTTTGTCATGAAACCAAGCTAGCGTAGGTGATGCATTGAAATGAGTTGCGACCCTTTTCCAGAATGCATCAAGCCTTTACTCATTGGAAACCACATCATCCTTGCTTGTGTTTAACCAAGCGCTACACAACACTATGTCTTCAGCTGGATACCATTTCCTTCTCTCTTTATGAGCCTCAACTTTCTCTTCCGCAACATTAGGACCATCAGTTAGGTGAATGAAACTATCAGAGAGTTGTGTAGTTAAAAGGTCTGTGAAGGTTAAAGGGTGAGAGAATGAATCCATAGCACCAGAAACATATGGATCCATGATATAAGTTTCTTTTTTTTGGTTACTAGTTTCTGTTTTTAGGTTGAAGTTTCTGGTTTTACTTAAGAGGAAAAGTTATATAGAAGTTTAGGATTAAGTTTATATAGAGCTTTAGGTTATAGGTACAACTAATAATTAATAAGCATTCATCACCACAAAACCTAACTACTACTACAACCACAAAACTTAACAAGATTCATTAGCTTATGATCACATATCTAATCAAGTAGTCAAAACCACTAAACATAACTACGACTACAACTAACAAACATTAAGTATCAAACATTTAACACTACAACTACAACCACTTACTTGTGTACATAGCAATTTCCCTTGTTGCATGTTGCTTCCCTTGTTGCCTACAATGAACACATAAAACTGATTATGATATTGATTATGAACACATCAAATAACATCAATGAACATATCAAATAACATCAATTGAATCCTAAGTGACAAATCTACACTTCAGTAGCATCAATTGCTTCTAACTTTATTTATCACAATAGTATCAATTGAAACCAATAACACATATGAAACAAAAATTACAAAAAGACGCATAGATCTAACCAAGGATCAAACCCTAGATCTTAATCGGCGAATATAACTCTCTATCTAATCGAAGAATACACCGAAACGAAATAGAACATAGAAGAGAGATAAGCTCTCAAAAACATAAAACTAAGATCGACCTTACACAAGAACGATTCGCCGGCGAACGAATCACCGAAGTAAGAATCACCGGTCAAAAAATCCATATAGTCATTATTGACGAAGAATCGTCATGATCTTGCTCTACGATTCGCCATGAGTTATCTCCACGATTTCCATGACCTAATTTCGAAGAATCGCCGTATAATCGTCGTTGAATTGCCAAGATGAAGAGATAAATTTTGTTTATGTGTTTATGCGTGTTCAAGCTTTCTCCCCGACACAAATTTCCTTTTTTCTTTTTCCTTAAGGTTTATGTCAATGAGCATTGTTGTGAGAGGTATTGTTACTCCAAATTGCTCAAAGGATCATCAATAACAATGTTATTTGCTGAGAGGTTGAGGCTGAATCCAAAGATGACAAGGCAGGAAACGATGGATGAAGTAAAGAGATAGTACAATTTAATAGTGACATTGGATCAATGTGGTAAGGTAAAGTCCAAGCTATATCGTGAGAGAAAAGCTAGCCATGAAATGCATTTCTCTCGTATATGGGATTATCAAGCTGCGGGGAGGAAGACCAATCCTTTCGCTACCATTGAGATTGAAACAATATCAGGTCCTACTCCAGTAAGCAAACATAGGTGTAATAAGATGTATGTATGTTTTACATCACAAAGAGAGTCATGGATAGAGAGTTATATGCCTAGGTATAAATGGTGCCTTTCTGAAGTGGGATATAAAGGGTCATCTCTTAGCTATTGTAGGTAGGGATGGGGACAACAAAATTGTCCCAATAGCATGAGTTGTAGTCGAGATTCAGAATAATCCGAACTGTGAATGGTTTATGAAGCATCTCAAAGATGATCTAGGAATAGGAGATGGTGACAAATACAATATAATCTCAGACAAACAAAAGGTAAACAATTACTTAGCTTATATTTTTGATTTATATGAGGCTTTTAATCACATTTTTTAAGGGACTTGTCAATGTTGTACACAAAGAGCTTCCAGAGGTTGAACACATGATGTGCTCTAGACACATCTTGGTTAATTGGAAGAAAGAAATTAACGATCCAGAGTTAAAGAGAATTTTCTGGAGGATTGTAAAGAGTTATACTCAGGGGATTATGAAAACAGTCAACAAGCTCTGAGGTCTTACAATGCAGATTCTTATGACTCTTTCTTGAAAACAAACCCTCACACATGGGCTAGAGCTTTCTTTAAGATAAGGTCATATTGTAATGATAATCTTAACAACCTTAGTGAGTCATTCAATAAGACCATTAGGGAAGCTAGGAAGAAGCCGTTGCTAGACCTATTAGAGGATAATAGGAGACAATGCATGGTCCGTAATGCTAAGAGGTTTTTTGTAGCAGATAGGCTGAAAACTAAGTTTACAAAAGGGCTCATCTTGAGATAGAGATGACTAAGGAAGAGTCAAAAGATTGTAGAAAGTACATGACTTGTGGAAATTTACATGAGGTTGACTTTCATGGGACTGCATATAGTGTTGATTTGAGCCAAATGGCTTGTGGATGTGTTAAGTGGCAACTAACAGGTATTCCTTGTATCCATGTTGCTTGTGTGATTATGGAAAAGAAGCAAAGGGTTGGTGATTTTGCTTCTGATTTTTACTTGGTCACGATGTTCAAGAAGACATATTCTAAAGGTATAAAGCATGTGAAAGTAATGAATTTGTGGTCTAGGACAAATAGGTTACATGTTTTGCCTCCACCGTATAGGAATGGTAATAGAGGTAGACCAAGCAATCATGATAGGCATAAGGCAAGCAACAAGACTACATCAAGCAAGACCAAGCTTAGTAGAGAGAAGAGGATTATTACATGTTCCAATTGTTATAAAACATGTCATAATAAGACCACATGCTCTAATCCAGCCGAAGAGCCAGTACCAAGAAGACATGTAGGTCGTCCAAGGCTTTATGATGTGGTATGTGTCTACATTCTTATTGATTACCTTGTTGTTATTGTTGTTGTTGTTTTTAGGGACAACCATCTGAAGGTGCATCATCTCAGCCTCACCCTCAGGCTCAATCTGCATCTTCCCAACCTCACCCTCAAGCTCAATCTGCACAACCCTCTCAGCCTCGGTCTGTATCTCAGTCTGCACAAAGGATGAATCATGGTGCATAGTCGCGACTTGTCTGTTTGAACTTTGAACTTGTGTTCTATGTCACTTTGAACCTATGTTTTTAACATGTGGTTTGTGTCACTTTGAACATGTGTTTTGTGTTATTTTGAACTTATGTATGAACAAGAATGCTTTTGCAGTTATGTTCATGTTTATGTTATTGTGTTGTTATGTGTATTTAGACTTGTAAAAAAAACGGACCACAAACTTGTCTAATACAAAGATAACTTCAAAACACAGATACATAGAGATTCAACACAAATACAAAGAAGTTCAAACACGCAAAAACACAGAAACACTGAAACAATTTGAAACAAACATACACATTACTTGGTTAAACCGTAAACAAGCATCAATCCCATTACACACACAATTACACCTTTCTTGTACGCCTTACACTTCATCATTTCTCCTTTAAGCTTTAGAAATGCTTCTTTTAGTTCATCAATCTCAGCTTCTAATTTCACAATCTTGGCTTTGCCTATCATTACATCTGATTCAAGCCTTACCACCATTGGAGTTACATCTTCAAGTTCCTCATACATTGTCTCTTCAACCCATTTAAATAAATGGTCCTAAACCACAATAATATAAGATCACAAAAGACATGAAAACAATTTTCAAACCAAGAACACTTAACCACTTAAATCTTTTCTTGTGATGCATCGAAAGAAACGTAGACCTGGATTTTCTTATGTTTTCGCAGTCAAAATTTGTACTTCCCTTCCACACAAACACTTCGCCGGAAAGCCACGCTGTAAAACCGCAAGAACACGATCAGAACTTGAGCTCATCGCGACAAAGGGGGAAAAATCGATTTGGGAATTAGGGTGATTTGGGAATTAGGGTTTTTTCGTTACAGATTTGGGGTTTTGTTTGATTTGGTTTTTAAAACGACGTCGTTTTACAAATATAAGTTTAATCTAACGCAAACTGTAAACGTAGCCGTTTAGTCACTAATGGCGTTTAACTTCAGGTTAACGGTTGACTTTATCGGGGTTTAATATGGCTTGGTCAATGTTAGTTAGGGATTTAAAGTTTTGCGGGTAATATGTGAGGAATTAAACGGCTAAAATGGGAGTTGGGATATTAAGCGACTTTAATTTAAAAGTTCGAGAATTAAAAGACGATTTTCCCTAAGTTTTAGTGAGTTAATTGCTCACAATTCAGATTGACATCTTAAATACTACATTAAGACATTCGAAACAACAAGACGAAAATCTCGTCTATCAACATTTTATATTTAGAGTGGTGGCATAATTTTATTATTAAATAAATGTATTACAAAATAGAAAAATCCAAAAATGATTGTTGACATTTGTCACCCTCCTTCTCACGTCCATTCGCCACTGAATTTAAAAGAATTTTAACAAAAAAATTATGAATGCCCAATTTTTAAAATTTTTTTTGTTGTTTTAGTAAAATCATTTTAATTATAATAAAAAATCCATAATATTTTAAAATCTATTACCTATGAATTCTATTTAATTTACACATCTAATACCCCTGTCCTAAATCCCATAAAAATATTGTTTAGGCTTTTCTACTACACGCCTACTTTTTTTGGCCACGTGGATCGAATCATTTTGCTTTGCTGGAGAAGTTGTAAAGTACAGCGAAAATATAGAATTAAATTACCTCTTTTCGTGCCGACTCTTTTTTTTAATTTTTTTTTTTAAGTTAACGAAAAGAAAAAAGACAAGGAAGATTATAATCTGAACAATCATTTTTCTTTCTACAAAGAACAAAACGGTGGAACTTCTCTCCCTCCTCTGACTTTTTCCATTTTTGGGTACTTCCCTTCTTCATTCTTCTCTCTTCTTTGAAAAGTTTATTTATGCTCTTCAGTTTCTTCTTAACTAAGCAATTGATTCTTCACTGTTGAAATTTTTGTTTGTGCTCTGTTTTTCAGTTTCTAGTTTTTTTATAGCTTTTAGGTTTTTTTACAATATTTGTTCTATGAACATAGATAACTTTGTAAGATAGCAAAAATTGTTTTTATTCCCTTACATATTTGATTTTATTTTATTTTCACAATATATATAAGGGCTTTTGTCTGATAGAAGATAACTTGTAAATCCTGTAAATAAAACATTATTTATTTCTCTTGTCTCATGGGAAAATATAATTCACAAATCCAGAGCATACTGTTATTAATATCTTTATCCTATTGTAAAAAGCTAATCTCCTTCTCTGTTTTTGTATGGTATTAGGTTTCTCTTCACAAGTTTAGTTCATATACACAAACTAAGATTCCATATTCAGAACAAGATCTGGCTATTGATTGAGAGAGACATAAATAGAGGGGCAAAAATGGATTACCCTGAAAGTTATAGATTAACATTAAGTGGAATCTTGGTTGGTTTTCTTGAATTAGCATTTGCTTATTGTCTTTTATGTGTATCGGCTTTCGTCTTCATTGCATCCAAGTTCTTAGTCTACTTGCCTTGTCCATGTTACCAAAACACCCATAAGCTTCTCTTAGATTGGCCATTCAAAATCATACTCAGAATCGGTAACATGGCCATTACAAGCACTAGAACAAGACTAGTCTTGCATGATCAAGAACAAGAAGAAGAGAGTTCGATTTCGTTTGAAAAAGACAAGATCTTTGATTTGATGAATAAGGTTAGATTGTTAGAAGAAGCTGTTGAGAAAGAGAGAGTAGCTCGAGCGGCTTTAACGATTGAATTGGAAGAAGAAAGAACAGCTTCATCATCAGCAGCTGATGAAGCTATGGCTATGATTTTAAGGTTACAAGCTGATAAAGCTTCACTTGAAATGGAAGGAAAGCAATACGAAAGAATGATCGAGGAAAAATTTGCATACGATGAAGAAGAGATGAATATTCTCAAGGAGATTCTTTTCAAAAGGGAGAGAGAGAAGCATTTTCTCGAGAAGGAACTTGAAACTTATAAGCACATTGATGATGATGATGATGATGATAGAGAGCCGATTGTGTATGATGTTCATGTCATCGAGGATGATAATAATGCTAAGATGAAGGATGAAAATGATGATGATGAGGATGATGATAAGATGGAAGATATATTGAAAGATAATGATGATTCATCAGCGTCACCGCCTTCCTCATCTTCTATGTATCTATCATAAGTTTCTTGTTATGGTTATTAGGTCTTTGGTTTGATTGTGTGTTTGGACAATGTGTAGTTTTTGTGTAACTTTTGGTTAAACTTGTGAATATCAATGTAAAGTAGAAGTTTGTGGCATCTATAAATGAAGAACTCCAATGGTTAGTGTCAGTGCAAAACTAGAGTATTCTAGACTACCAAGTAAACACTGCTTGGGGCAACTCTCAAGTCTCTAAAGCTATCCTCAGGTAAAGTCGTGGGGCATTTTGTTAAATAATCGTAAGTCATGGAGCATTTTGGTAATTACCAAAAAGTCTTGGATATTTTTGGTAAATACGAAAGTAACATGACATTTTTGTAATTATAAAAATCTCACGAGACATTTTGGTAATTACCATGTAATGGGGCAATTTGGTAATCATCAAAATTTGTGAGTTATTTTAATGGTTACCAAAAGTGACGTGACAATTTGGTAATTAGAAAAAGTCAAGAGTTATTTTTTTGCTAGTAGTGTATGTAATGGAAGTTTTGGTAATTATTGAAGCTAACTAGGTATTTTGGTAATTACAAAAAGTGATGAGATATTTAGGTAATTATACAAAGTTACAAGATATTTTCATAATTACCAAAAGTCAAAGGGCAATTCAATATCTACACAGAGTTGTGGGTTATTTCTATAATTATAATAAGCCGCATGACAATTTTGGTAAATACCATAACTTTTGGCCAATCTAGAAATTAATAAAAGATGTGGGTGTAATGGTAAATAGAGAAAATGGTGTATTTCCTTTCCATTAGTGACGAAGGGAAAGACAACCAAATTTTAACTATCTATATTCTATTATATGACAAAAAGGGAAAGTTTATTGTTGACAAAAGTGTAAAAAATTACGTTTAAAGTTATTTTTTTATGAGTTTCATTTTGGATTCAATTTTTATTATATCTAGATTCATTTTTAAATCGACAAACGGAACATCCAAAAGAGAGGTACATAAATTTGTCTAAATATATAATATTTTGGGGTCATTTGTTATATCTCTTTACTCCAATTCACTGTAATGAAAAAAATTAAATTGTTAATATCTCTCCACTTCATATACAAGATCATTTCATCTCTAATTTTCTATGTAGAACAAATTGCTAGCTTTTTAAAATTAGCTAAGATTTGGAAGAGACAAGCTACTAAATAATCCATGGACTTTTCATTTTTCAAAGAAGGGTTAGTCATGTGACCCCTACAAAATCAATTGTTTTAAAAAAAACTTATGTGTAGTTTTGAATTAGTTTTGTGAAATTTATACGTAAAAATAGTGTTCTAAGTTTGAACCCAAGCTAATTTTTTTTTCGTTTTAATCAATCTACTGTTCATTGTAAAAGAAAAGTATAGCACTCATAATCCGATAATTTTCAAAATAAATTAGTTTGTAATTTGATCTAAAAGTTGGGATGAACCATTTGTCAAGAACGAATTTGTAACGACTCTGGCTCGGGCGTCTGTTACTTTTGACAGTTTTGTAGGAACAAATTTCTACAAAGAGCGAACTGAATATTTGTGAATAAAATATGTAACTAAAATTACAACATTTAATATTTTTGTTAACTTTATAGATAGATATAATTTTATGTGGTAAAATAATATATTTTATCTGTAAATTTAACTAATTTTTACGAACATAAAATTAATAAACATTTTAGATTAAATTATCCCGTGGAAAGCACGAGACAAAAAAACTAGTAATCTTATTATATAAAAGAGAGCGCGTAAAATTATAACTCACCAGATCGTGACACGTGTCACAATCTAACTCAACAGATCGTGACACTTGTCAATATAGAATATCTTATTATATAAAAGAGAGCACGTAAAATTATAACTCACCAGATCGTGACACGTGTCAATATAGAATAGATATAATGTTAATAATTGGAAAGAAATATAAATAAAAACATGTGTTAATTAATAATGTTAATAATGTAGAATAGATATAATAATGTTATTAATTGGGTTAATAATTGGGAAGAAATATAAATAGAAATATGTGTTAAGATATAATGTTAATAATGTAGAATAGATATAATAATGTTAATAATTGGGAAGGAATAAGTTGTGCAAAACATGTTTTAAGTTCAATTTTTAATATAAATATAAAGTTAATAATGTTTATGAAAAAATGTTAATAATGTTAATAATGTTTATAAAAATGTTAATAATTTTAAAAGAAGAAAAAAGTAACGTTTAAAAAAAAGGCAAAACAAAAATAAGAAAAAAGGAAAAAAAAACCAAAAAAAAGGAAAAAAATAACCAAACGAAAAGTTTTCACTACATCTATATATACATATATAAAATCACTAAATTTCATTGTGCTCTCCTCTTTGTTTTATTTACTATTATTACTTTTTTTTTAACTCAAACAGAGAAAAAGATGAATTCCATAGTTTCTAAAATCCAAAAATCTTATTTCACACTAAATCAATTAGATCGAAATCTTCCTTACCGTCGTACGATAGTGTTCGTGTTATTCGAAAGTAGGAAGCTAGAAATCCTAAAGCAAATAATGTTCTTAAGGGAGTCGAAATACTACTAACTGATGAAAATGTATATATATTAGAAAAAATACTCTCAATACAATATCTATTGTTTATGTAATTTAACAATAATTATTATTTTTTAAAGAAAAATACAATTCAAGGATTCGTGAATCACTCAATGATTCAAAAGTGTGGAAATCAACTAATGGAAGGAAACATCATTGAAATATGTGATTTCAACGTATAATCTGCTAATACAAAGAAATACAAAGTCTCGGATCATCAATCTTTTATCAGGTTTACAGAAAGGACAAAAATTACAAGTGTTGGTCAAGAAATCTACAAAATTCCATTACAGAAATTTAGAATTTTAACATATCAAAACCTGATCAAAAGGTTGGACATGACCGATGACTTATATGGTAAGATAAATAATGTACATATATAAATAATTTATATCTTATTATATAAGATACTCCCTTAATATGTTAAAATTTTATGCGGATGCAATTGGTTATATTGTGGATGTAAGGAAGAACGAAATACGCGTAATGGTTAGTTATCAGATCGTAACATTTGTAAAGGTTAATTGAGATTTTGACATGTGTATTAAATTTGATATCTATACATTTTATAAAATGAAAACTTAACAATATTGAGAAAAAACAAAAATAAGGAAAATAATCAAAAATAAAAAACCTAACATTAATTATCAAATAATTAAAAATAAAATAATCACAAATAAGGAAAATAACATAGAAAAAAAAATTTAACAATATTTTAATTAATAATCAATAAAAACAAAATAATTTGAAATAAGAAAAAATAAAAACGTAAAATTACTTGAAAAATAAAGAAAATCTTTATGATAACTTATTTGTTATCTTCATGGATCAACTATCTAATTATTAATTTAAAATAAAAAAATTTCATGTAATAACAAAAGCAATGTAATAAAACAAAAATGTGTTATTTTATTTCTTAATTGTTGGAAAAACTAAAAATCAATTATTTACTATTACATGATATGTTGTTGTGTGTCTTTTATATTATTTGTTAATAAAATAACGGGTATAATATTAGTTTCCGTTTAAATCTAACTATAACTATACAAATTTAATAAAATTATTAATATATAATTATAAAATGTTTTTATGTAATTTTTCCGCCTATTAGATCGTGACATGTGTATTAAAACTGATACGTAAACATCTTATAAAATGAAAACTTAACAATATTGAGAAAAAAACAGAAATAAGAAAAATAATCAAAAATAAAAATTAAAATTAATTATCAAATAATTTGAAATAAAATAAATTAATCCGAAATATAGAAAAATAAAATAATCAAAAATAAGGAAAATAACATTGAAAAAGAAAATTTTAAGAATATTTTAAGAAATAATCAATAAAAAAATAGAAATAAGAAAAAATAAAAACGTAAAATTACTTGAAAAAATAAAAAAAATCTCTACGATAACTTATTTGTTATCTTCATGAATCCACTATCTAATTATTAATTTAAAACAGATGTTTTTTCATGTAAATAACAAAAACAATGTAATAAAACAAAAAATGTGTTATTTTTAGAGAAATTCACAAAACTACACCTTTTCAACCCTCCCTTCACAAAACTACACCTAATTCAATATTTTCACAAGTTTACACCCTTTCAAAATTTTAAAATCTTGATTTACCCTTTAAAAAATTACCAAAATTAAAATCTTTTCATTTGGGTTCGCTAATTAGTGTTTAGGGTATAGTATTAAGGGGGTAGGATTGTTTGAGTAGGGTTTATTTAGATTTAATTTTAAGTATTTAGGTGTAGTTTTGTGAAGTATTTTGGAAATGGTGTAGTTTTGTGAAATGTAATTCAAATGGTGTAGTTTTATAATTCTCCCTTATTTTTATAACAATATTAATATATAATAATAAAATGTTTTTATGTAATTTATCCGCGTATTACGCGGGATTTCATCTAGTAGTATATAATTTGATGTTTTTCCTTATACAAGAGAGGATGATGCAAGACTCTTTAGTTTCACCAAGTAGTCCATAACAACATCATTACTCACATTTAACACATAATTATAAGTAATATTTTTGTTGGTTACACAATTGATTCATAAATTCAACTATGGTAAATTTGGGTTAGTTTGGTTGGGTTCACTTCTATTAAAATTAGGGAATCCTATATCTATACTATTAATTGGGAACGAAAATTTTTGAGAATTCCTTAAAATTTTCATTTAATTACATGTAATGCTATTGTATAAATTTTAACATAGAATAATTTTAGATTAAAAAACATTCATATATAATAGGATTTAAAGAAAAACGAAAATAAAAAAGATAAATATAAAAAACTATTCCTAATTAATAGGATTAAAATTAAAAAAACGAATTAAAAATAAATAAGTAACAATAATGAAAAATAAAATATTATAAATATTTGGAAGAATTACAAAAGTACACCATTTGAATTACATTTCACAAAACTACACCTAAATACTCAAAATTAAATCCAAATAAACTCTACCCACGCAATCATACCCCCTTAATACTATACCCTAAACACTAATTAGCGAACCCAAATGAAAATATTTTAATTTTGGTAATTTTTTAAAGGGTAAATCAAGCTTTTAAAATTTTGAAAATGGTGTAAATATGCGAAAATATCGAATTAGGTGTAGTTTTGTGAAGGGAGTGTTGAAAGGGTGTAGTTATGTGAATTCCTCTAAATATTTCAATTTTATGATAAAACATCGTACAATATTAATAATATATTTTAAGTTTTTTTAAGCATAAGTCCAAAAATTTCATCAATACTTTAGACATCAACTCTCATTGGCTAGGCATAAAAGACTAACACTAAACTTGGACTAGGCATTTCATCGAACACCTTTCGGGCATGAAATAACATCTAGGTTCTAGGCTAGATTACCAAGATATATACTAACATTAAAACATCTAGTGCTATAGAAAACATAAATCAAACAACCTAAGCATCATTAACCATCATCCATACCCCTAACCTAAAGAGACCCCAAGAGTCATTAATGATAATAAACAAAGATTTAAAGATAAAGAAGAATATTTGATTTGCAAAAACACTAATAAACCTTAAGGGTTTCATAAAGGTGGCTAAACCTTAGAGAGAATAAAACTTGTTTTAAACCTAATTCTAAGAGAGTATTTATAGAAAAACATAAGGAGGAGTCGGTGATAAACGAGATTTTACCCTCGTTAAATCTAATATCTTAATGTAGTACTTAAGATGTCAAACCAAATCAGGAGCAAACAATGTACTTGAATTTATGAGAAACAAACTCAGTTTAAGCTTAATAAAAAGGTTGTTTGTTGAGAGTTTTTGTAACCGAATAGTAAACAAAACGAAAACACGAATTAAGTTTTAAAAGATTAATAAAAAGCTAAACAATCAGGTTAAGGTGTTTCAAAGGGTGATTAAACTTTCGGATTTCAAATTGTCTTTTACAAAAATAACTTTAAGTAAGGTAAAATGTGTAAAATATGCAAGTTATCAACTCCCCCAAACTTATCATTTGCTTGTCCTCAAGTAAGAGAATTTTGCATCAAAGTTCAAGAAAGTGTGGAGGCGGGGACCTCAGAACCAAAAGCAACGTGGAAGTGTAATGAACAAGTATCCTAAATGCAGATTTTTTTTTTTTTTTTTTATAAATGCTAATATGCGAAAGCTAATGTGACTACTTGGCTCCGTTGCCGGGCAACGACGCCAATTTGATAAACGAGATTTTACCCTCGTTAAATCTAATATCTTAATATAGTACTTAAGATGTCAAACCAAATCAGGAGCAAACAATGTACTTGAATTTATGAGAAACAAACTCAGTTTAAGCTTAATAAAAAGGTTGTTTGTTGAGAGTTTTTGTAACTGAATAGTAAACAAAACGAAAACATGAATTAAGAGTTTTAAAAGATTAATAAAAAGTTAAACAATCAGGTTAAGGTGTTTCAAAGGGTGATTAAACTTTCGGATTTCAAATTGTCTTTTACAAAAATAACTTTAAGGTTTTGAAAACGATTTTAGATCAATCCACTCTCGTGAAAATGATCATTTTCTCAACAATTAAACTAAAACAATATCTTGGATAGTTTAATCGTCGAGAAACTTTAAGAACAAATCAATTTTAACCACCAATCTTATTAACACATATCTCTCGGTTAAGCTAGGCTTGGCTCTAAGGTAATTGTTCATGAACCTTTATAATCTCTCGATTCATAAAGTTTCCTAGGTTCAATAATCGAATGGCCAACTCGATTAAGGCTTTAAGTTTGTTACCAAAGACTAAAGTTTTATGATCTATTAAGTTCTAGACAATTATCAATCTTAGATTCAATCAACCTCTTTCTACCCTAACCCAATTGTCTATTTGAAACTACTAACTAAGCATGTTGAAATTCAACACAATTAGATTCAAAGAAAACATAAACATAAACAAAAGCAAAGAGAAAGGGTTCAAGAAAACTTTTATTGATGATGAAGATTACAAAAGGTGGTCAAGGAAGGTTCACCAAGAAAATCTCCAATGTCCAAAGCACAAAAAACAAAACGATGAAGAGAAAACTAAAAACAAAAGATAGAATGTTGTCAAAACATAAGAAAAGCCCTAATAAATTAAAAACCAAAGGAAAACCAATTTGGTTTAGGAATTGATTTTCCTTTTACAAAACAAAACCGAAATCTAATTATTTTCGCAGCCTGTATTGGTCAAGTGAAACCGATACAGGCCGGTCGATACGAGCTGGTCGGTATCTTTGCTTCGGCTTCTTTTCCTTCGTATCGGCCAGGCCAAGCCGATACGACATGTCGATACAAGTGTTTCGTTTCCTTTTTTCTATGTACCGGCCACTCCAAACCGGTACAACATGTCGATACGCATCTTCAGGTTCTCCTTCTCTTGTATCGGCCAGGTGTGACCGATATGATTGGTCGATACAAGCTTCGGCAAAAACTCTTCTTCTATATCGGCCAAGAGAAACCGATACAACAAGCCGATGCAAGTGTATCCGTTTCTTTTTGGCTTAAATTCATCACTTTTCGCCGTTTTAACGCTCCGAAACCTGAAATACAAGAAACAAACCAAAATGCAACCTATATGACACTAAATGCAGCCTAAATGAATTAATTTTAATGCATAAACTAAGGTAAAATGTGTAAAATATGCAAGTTATCAGTCGGGTCAACCAAGGACAAACCGGTCAACCCGGATAAAATAATCGTTCATCGATCATAGCGAGGTTCGTCTTCTGCGTCTTTGTCAACGACATGCTCAAGCGGTTGGGACCGCCGAGTCCAACATCCGTCTACTTCAGCGGCATGCTAGCTCAGGCGGTCTGGTGACCGTCGAGACCAACATCTGCGAGCTTCGCAGTCTTCTCGACCTCTGTGTCTTCCTCGGCGATGTGTTCGGATGGTGATGACTGTTGGCCTGTCTTGTTCTTCTTCTTGGCCCCCTTTAAGCTCCCTTGGGCTCCACTCTTGTTTCCATTGAACTCCCCAAAGCTCCAAATACCTGAAATGCACATGAAAAATTGCAAGAGGGACCTATTTCTAGATAAGACTCAATTCTAGACTAACTTACGAGAACCAAACATTTAATTGACATCTAGATGGTTTGAAAATAGACCAAGAAGGAAATAAAACAAGTACGAAAGATGTGAAACATTAAATGGTATTTAAAATAGAAAAGTGAAGCAAATATTGAACACGAAGATGGAAACAATATACACTAAATCTCTATGAATTAGTATAGGGTGTCAAAAAAATATCAATACTGATGCCACTATTGATATTGATTGGTTCTATGATCTCAGTTGCATGCATGTTGTCTAAGATTTCCCCGTGCAAGGCTTTCTTTATTGCAATATTATGAGCTCTCTTAACGCGATTAGTCCGGTTTAGAGTTTTTTTTTATAAACCGTGAGAATTACCACTGCTGACCCATAATTTACCTCGGAATCCGTAGCCAACCTTTAATCTATTCGGACATAAAAAATACTCCCTCTGTTTATTTATATAAGATGTTTTAATGTTTTTGGTTTGTTTCATTTTATAAGATGTTTTAGAGTTTCAAAGCAAAAATTAATTATATTTAGTGTAATGTAATTAATTGAATTATGCATTCTTTTGTATGATTGGTTGAATTATTTTGATTTAGTTATGAATAATGTTTTTTTTGTAGAAAACAAGAAACATAAATGATACCTAAATATTTGTGCTTTTAACCAAAACATCTTATATAACAAAAGAGAAGGAGTATATATTTCCAATCTTAAAAGTAGTTGAGTCCGGGCACCTGAGTTTTCTAATGAGGCCCAAGACATACTCCCATCTTTATTTTAGCTAAAAACATTATATTCTCTACGAGAATCTAATATAATACATTAATACTTCTTCTTAATCAGTTTTCTCTTTTTACACTTTCACCAATTTATTAAAATAGAATATAAAAAAATAAGTACATGCAAGCAACACAACACACTCCAGAAAGATAGTAATACAAAGAAAAAGCAATGATACAATATTAAACATAAGAGGCGCGGATTCAGCAAAGGCAAATCCTAATTTAGAGGACATATATTTAGACTTGGATCCTCTGAAAAAGAAAATAAGTGAAATTATAAATTAGCAATGAAAATGATAGGCATAACATATGGAGGGAAGGATGATTACATATAATAATTTTGAAAACTACTTTCCACCTATAAGCATAACGTAACCCTAACCACTAAAATCTTAAGAACCTGAAATAACATTTTCAGGTTTTCCAATATATATATACGAGGTTAAATGACTAAAATTGTTGATTAATTTATAAACAAAAATTTACAGAAATACACACAATTCATTTAAAAGAAAATATACACCTTTTAATAGGTTAAATGACTAGAATTGTTGATAAAACTATTTTTTCCATCTTGATAACCAGTTTTTTAGTGTTTACGATTTGTGCTTAGTGTTTAATTCATTATGTGAATTCAACTTTTAGTGTTTAGGTGTATTTAAGAAATAAAATTTACGTAGGTGTAGTTTTTCAAAGTACAATCACAAAATAATATATATTTTTGCAATTGTCCCAATTATCTATGTAATTTGATCTAATTTATATTTTTAGTATCATGAGGCAAATTAAGCTTATAAGACAAAAATGGAAACAATATAAGAGAAACTATTACCAGAACAAACGAATGTAAGAAGCGGTTTTTGGATTCTTCGTCCTCCCATTCAAGCTCGATTTCTTGTTTTCTAGGGCGCAATTTTATTGAAAACTCCTCGATTTGTGGGACACTTGTAGCATTTAAGGGAAGTTTTTTCAGCTTCACACAATTATATACATTTAGTTTCTTTAAAAGTAAAAATGGGAGAGGACTCGAGTAAATACTCTCCAACTTAGGCAAATTTTCCAAAGATAACCTTTCTAATCTTTGGAATGGTGTAATAAGATATGTAAGATTAGTTGTTTTCTCTTCATTTATGATTTCTTTTACTTCTTCTGAGTCTTGAATGTATAAGGAGACAAGATTTGGAGCAAGCATTAGCCAAGTGAGATCTTTAATGCTATTGCACATATGTATAGCCACGTGAGAGATATTGGTAAAGCATGGATTTGTAGCCGGACTATAAAAATGAGACGTTTCTCGACTGACTCTTCGTATATGTATTAATCTCCATGACATGGCAATTATTTATCCTGAGCACACGAAGATGCTCCATCAACGATAAATCGAGAGGTTTTTGTTGAAAATTGCAAATTTCTAGAGAGTCAATGCAATTGGCCAACCTTTGTTCGAATGATATTTGCTCCAAACCCAACTTTGTCGATACCATTATGGTCAAAAATTGTAGATACTCCAGTAGTTTCAACTCCCTAAATAAGCTAACATCTCCTTGAACATTAGACTTCCATAGATTTAAAACTCTTAGTCTTGACAACTTTGATATTCCGTTGATATTACAAAGTCTCTTTGTAGCCGTCAAATTGAGTTGAGTTAGATTTTTTAACTCTTGGAAACCAATTGGTAGTTGTTCTATCCTTGTAAATGCCAAGTCAAGATATTGTAAGGATATCAACTCTGATATTTGCTCTGGAAGTTTATTGAAATTACGATTATAAGATAGATCCAAAACAACTAGCTTTTGCATAGACCGGATAAATTCACCTGAGAGGCTCTTCAAATTGTTACCCTGGAGAAACATAGTTTTAAGTTCTGAACAATTTGATCTACAAGTTATCTCCTCTATCTTATTATCCATCCTTCTCACAACCTTCCAATCCTTGACTTTTGGTATTTCGATTAATCCGACTCCTGGTTTCACAACAAAAATATCTTTATATTTCCCAAAATTGGTTGAAATCCATAGAGCCATTTCACGAACCACGTCATGCATCACAATTGATTCTTTATCGTTAGCCTCCATTAGTAAATTTACACGAATAAGGCTACCAAGTATCTCATGACCCTTATTCTTTGCTCTTTTTATGAACCTGCAGTCTCGGATGAATCCTTCGCATATCCAATAGTCTATCAAACTTTCTTTATATATATGACCATCTTCTGGGAAAAGAGCACAATACAGGAAACACGACTTTATATCTTCACCCACTAAATTATCGTAGCTGAATTTCAAAATTGCAAGAATCTTATTCTCCACGTCTGGAAACTCTGAAGCAGATCTAATCAAAACTTCGAGCGCGTATTCCCATTCTTGTATTGTACTTTTAGATGCCATTGTCTCACCAATGACATTGAGCGCTAGAGGAAGACCACTGCATTTTTCAGCGACTTTTTTTGCCAAATCTTCAATGATAGGATCTCTACGTAATATTTTGTCTCCGATCTTGTTTTTGAACAATTCCCATGCTTCGTTCCATTCCAAACAATTGACTTGCATTGGTTCATGATCTCCCATCCTCCCACATATTTCTCGAGAACGAGTTGTGAACGCTACTTTGCATCCATTTTCTATTGTCGGAAACGGAATTCCGATGGCTTCTAAATCCACTTTCTCCCATATATCATCTAACATCAACACAAATCTCTTTCCCTTCAAGTATCCGTGCATCTTTGTGGCCTTATCACTTTGAGTTTTGTTCGTCCACTCATCACCACAAAGGTGTAGTTTTTGTGCAATAGCTTCTTGAAGCATTGAAATATCCACACTTTGAGACACCACAACCCATAACACAACGTCAAACCTATTAATCATTTTAGCAAACTTATTGTGAATTTTTTTGAAAAGGGTTGTTTTGCCTACACCACCCATACCCTGCAAACCCATGATTCCAACTCCATCTTTCATAAGATGATTCCATGCCTTCTCGAGCATTAATTCCTGACCAACCGTAGGCCGTGTAGGCCTCTCTTCCACACTATATCTAGGAGTCAACTCAGTAACCAATTCAAAATCACCTTCCAATTTGAGTTTTCTAACCTTTCCCAATAACAAGAATACACGTTTCCCATAGTTGTAACTCGAACATACATTTCTTGAACATAAACCACATAGACACAAATTTTGAAATTCAACGGGACTAGTCGCAAGTATATCATTGACCCGTGTATCAATACTTTCAACACGTGTAAGCCATACCTGGACGACTTCAAGCCTTTGTCGATTTTGTTTTTCCTCCCTCGCTATCTTGTTCTTCACATCATGTTGAATTGCTATGAGATCTTCCATTTCCCATTTTAGAGCCCTCAAATTCTTCTTGAGGTTTCGAATATATCCTTTACCAATTAAGCATCTAATGAGCCCATTTATAGTTTGATCACAAGAAAGATCAAAACTAACACAATTTCCCATGGCGATCAAAATAGAGAATGTTTTTTTTATCAAAATATCGATAAAGGCTTGAAGTCGGCCGGTTAATTATATAAAAACAACTATAGGTGCAACTATGTTTAAAAAAAGGAAAATTCCATATTAATACACCAACTAAATTATTATTAGCTTTTTAATACACCAACTTTTTGATTGTCCAGAATAATACACCAACTATTTTATTTTGTTCATTTTAATACGAGAACTATTTTAGTTTCTTATTTTAAATCACAAACTCAAATCATCTATCCATTTAACCAAATCACCGTTAGTTGACCGTTACAAATTTTTTGAAACAAAAATATTTTTTCTATTTTAATAAAAGGATATTTTAAAATTATGTAAAAAATCCAACAAAAATCATAAAATTCGGAAATATACAAGAGGTTCCCAATTAAAAAATTTAAGAATAAAAATGAAAATGTTTTCACAAATTAAATTTAAAAATTGTTATTTTTCTATCTTTTAATTGTTTATGATTTTAAATTGTGAAAATATTATTTTTCGAAACTTTTATTTTTGTTACAATCTTTTTATATATTCTTAAATTTTTCTAATTTTTTACATAATTTTAAAGTATTTCTTTATTAAAATAACAAAATTTAGATTTTTTAAAAAATAAACTAACGGTCAACTGACGGTCAACTAACGGTGATTTAGTTAAACTATCTTTTAATTGTTTATGATTTTAAATTGTGAAAATATTATTTTTCGAAACTTTTATTTTTGTTACAATCTTTTTATATATTCTTAAATTTTTCTAATTTTTTACATAATTTTAAAGTATTTCTTTATTAAAATAACAAAATTTAGATTTTTTAAAAAAATAAACTAACGGTCAACTGACGGTCAACTAACGGTGATTTAGTTAAATGGATAGATGATTTGAGTTTGTGATTTAAAATAAGTAAGGAAAATAGTTCGTGGTTTAAAATGAACAAATAAAATAGTTGGTGTATTATTCTGGGCAATCAAAAAGTTTGTGTATTAAAAAGCTAATAATAATTTAGTTGGTGTATTAATATGGAATTTTCCCTTTAAAAAATATTGATGGTGAATTAACTTTGATTATGTAAAGAGAAATTCCTTAGAATACCGTTAAAATAAGTTTTTGTTTTGAAAATACCTTTAAAAAGTTTTTTATAACAAAAATACCATTAAAATGTTTTTTATAACAAAAATACCATAAAAATAGTAGTTTACAAAAATACCACGAATACAAAAACGAGTTTTAACACTAATAGATTTTAAATTTTTTCATTTGAGTTCGCTATATAGTATTTAGGGTATAGTTTTGAAGAGGTAGGGTATAGTTTTTTGGAGGTTTTGTGTGTAATTTTGAAAATTTAAGATTTGTGGTATTTATGAGAAAAAACTTTTTAATGGTATTTGTAAAACTTTCGAAAATATGTGCTAACTGTGTTAAAAAAAAAATTTTTAGTGGTATTCATAATAATTGCCCTTATATAATTTATGTAGATGCAACTATGTTTTAAGTAATAGATAACTCAATTATAGTCACCCACGTTATATTATCTTTTTATAAATTAGTTTTAACTTTTCGGAATATACAAGTTGAACTTGTTGACTACGAATACGAAACCATCTTTATTTTTATTTTTGTAAAACCATTTTGATTTTCATTCAAAATATATACAAAAACAAACTCTTTTGGATTTTCTTTCCAAAATTAAAGTTCGTGTTCAGTTATCTGAAACGACTATGTTAGCAACGACTTTGTTATTCGTGGCTATTTTTTGCAACGATTATGTAACGGTTTATTCGTGGCTATTTTGGCAACGATAGTGTGTAACGGTTTATTCGTGGCTATTTTGGCAACGAATATGTAACGGTTTATTCGTGGCTATTTTGGCAACGAATATGTAACGGTTTATTCGTGGCTAATATTGCAACGAATATGTAACGATTTATTCGTCGCTATTTTGGCAACGAATATGTAACGGTTTATTCGTGGCTTTTTTGTAACGAAATATTTCGTGGCTAATTTGTTGCTATATAATTCGTTGCTTTTCGTGGCTTTCCGTCACCATATTAGCAACGAATAGCCACAAATCTAAAATATGTAACGACCCTATAGCAACGAAATTGTTTCCATGCTAGTCGTTACTTATAGACGAAATAGCAACGAATTAATCGTTATAGTAACGGATCTGTCCGTGGCTATAGCTTATAATTCTTGTAGTGAAAATTGAGTTTTTGTTTATTTCAATAGATTCCTGAGAGTGATTTTCACTTAAAGTTTGTACACATATTATAATATTTAAAGTTAATAATATTATTATTAGGTAAGATAAGTATATAAAGATAATATAAAGATAGTATAACAACAGATAACGTACTGCCATAGGAAATATATTATTTTTTGGTAATATTTGAATTTGTTAAGATAAATTAAAGGAAAACTAAAAACCAAAACAAAAAATTAGAGGAAAACTTGTTATACGTTTCCCTCTAAAACATAAAATATTTATGAAAATATCTTTTGATATATTTTTCTGTGTATTAAAGAAAAGACATATACTTTATGACTTGTTAAATTGATAATTTTTAATCTCAAGACTTGTTGAACATTGTTATGATTTAGTAGCACATAAAACATGATAATAAAATGAAATGTGTCAAAAAATTGCATTTAATTGAAAAGAGATTTGTGATAAAAAAAACTTGAAAAAGATAAATAAACCATACAATTGATAAGAACAATTATACAACTCATATTTCTAGCCTTTTATAAATTTATTAAGTATATTATGTTCACAATAATATATTTAGTTAATATAGTTTCCTTAAGAATCTCTAATGGGGGTTCTACTAATGGAGCCTCAAATTTTGTTTCGAAACTATGATATCTTAAAAGAATAAAATTTAATACTTCTTTCATTTCATAAAAGGGAAAAATGTCAAAAAAATCCTCAACTTTAAAAGTTTCTTTATTTTAATTGTTAACCTAATGTCTATAACTCAAACGCCATAAACAAGTTTGGGTCGTGACAGATTAATGAGCCTATATAGTTTGCTGAAGCCCATTAGCGTTATCTTCATAACGCAGAAGAAAACATCGTCGTTTGCCTGAAACAAGAAAAACAGATTGAGAAATCAGAGGAAAATAAAAGAGAGAAAGAAGAGGAAGTTACCGGAGAAGAAGAGTAATTCGTCGGTGAAACTTGCCGGAAAAGACGTGCAACTAAAGATCCAAGGCCGTCGTTTATCTCGTCTTTATTCCTGTAGTGTTTTGCCTGTAACAGAGAGAGAAGGGTTAGTATCTCAGCAAAACCACGGTCGGGGTTTTTCTGGCCAAAGCATAGTGAACCGCCGGCGAAAGTCAGCCCCTGATACGTAGCCATTCACGGTGAACTCAGGGTAACCAAAATCTCAAGTGTCTTACATAACCAATTCCGCAAACATCAAGTATCAAAGTTAAGATTAAGGACATTGATTCATAAGATCAAAACGTAACAAGTGGTATCAGAGCAGCTCAGGATCAGAGGCATAGAAACAATCAGGGAAGGTTAAGTCATAGCAAGAGGGAAATCAGATAAGGTTCGAAACTTATCTGTAATTCCTGTGTGTATTGCTCAAGTCTTGATCTTCAAGGCAGCTTCTGAAGCAAGCAAGATCCATGGGTAAAGACAAGGAGATGAGGGTAAAAGTCAAGGTAGACAGGTTTGATGGCACAGGGGATTTCTCTCTGTGGAAAGTGAGGATGATGGCCCACTTCAGTATGTTTGGTCTCAAGGACATACTCACTGATGAAGAGCTCATGAAAGAACCTGAAACAACAACACAAGACCCACAAGAATCTGCCACAAAAGTTAATCAAGGAAACACATATTCTACAATTGTAACTGCAAAGGTTAAAGATCCAAAGAAAGTTGAGAAATCTAAGAAGGCCAAGAACATCATAATTCCTAATGTTGGTGATCATGTACTGAGGAAAATTATAGGTTGTGACACTGCAACATCTATGTGGAAGATGCTGGACAATTTGTACTTGGAAAGCACTATGCCCAACAGAATCTACTTACAACTAAGATTCTATAACTTCAAGATGCAAGAGTCCAAGAACATAGATCACAATGTTGATGAGTTTCTGAAGTTAGTGTCAGATTTGAGCAACATTGGAGTATTAATCTCAGAAGAAGTACATGCTATTCTATTGCTAAGTTCTCTACCTAGCAAGTTTGATCAGCTCAAAGAAACTCTTAAGTATGGAAGGGAAACATTGAACATCAAGGAGGTGATTGGTTCGGCCAAATCCAAGGAAAGAGAGATAACAGAAAGCAGTAAATCAAACAAGGGTCAGGCAGAAGGGTTGTTTGAATCTAACAATAGAGGAAGATCACAAAAGAGTGAGTCCCAGCATGGCTTCAACAAGAACAGAGGACGTTCTAGAAGCAAGTCTAGGCCAAGAAGTCTAAAAAAGGATAAAATATGTTTTGTCTGTGGCAAAGAGGGACATTGGAAAAGAGTTGTCTAGACAGAAAGACTCAAGGAAGTGTTAACATGGTAATGAAGATCCCTAAGTCCATGGTGTTAGAACTGCCTGAGGATAGTTGTGAAGGATCATAACCTATGACCCTATCCGCAGGCATTCATAAGTCAGAGGATGACTGGGTATTGGACTCAGGGAGTAGCTACCATATCACACACAACAAGGACCTACTGTTTGATTTAGAGGAGTTCAAAGGTGGTAAGATATTAATGGGAAACAACACTTTCAGTGAGATAAAAGGAATAGGCAAGGTCAGAATCATCACTGATGAAGGCCTAAGTGTTATCCTGACAGGAGTAAGGTATATGCCAAAGATGGGCAGAAACCTAATCTCTTATGGCGGTCTAGAAAAAGCAGGATGCAAATATGAAGGTGAAAACTTCAGAGTAAACTTTCTACTCAAGAAGGATGGAAAGAAGGTTTTGTCAGGAAAGTATGATGATGGATTATACTACTTGGAAGGTACAGTACCAAATGGTGAAGTCAACACAGTGAGGTCTGCGGTTGACTCAGCAAGGAAGTGGCACTCAAGGCTTGGTCACATGGGAAAGAAGAACATGGAAATGCTTATACAAGATCAGTACATTACAAAGATGGATGTGAATAGCTTAGAGTTCTGTGAAGAATGTGTATTAGGAAAGTCCAAAAAGCAGAGTTTTCAGAAAGCAAAACACACATCTAAGGATGTACTAGAGTATATTCATTTAGACCTATGGGGAGCACCAAGCATCACACCAAGTCTAGCTGGAAACCAATACTTCATCACTTTCATAGATGACTATTCAAGAAAGGTATGGATATACTTTCAAAAGACTAAGGATGAGGCTTTTGAGAAGTTCTCAGAATGGAAGATCCTAGTGGAAAACCAGACATGAAAAAGGATCAAGACATTGAGAACATATAATGGCCTTGAGTTCTGTAACAACATATTTGATCAGCTGTGTAAAGACTCTGGAATTGGTAGACACAGAACATGCGTCTACACACCTCAACATAATGGGGTATCAGAAAGAATGAACAAAACAATCATGGAGAAGGTAAGGTGCATGCTAGCTGAAAGTGGAATGGAAGAACAATTTTGGGCTGAAGCAGCTTCCACTGCTGTTTATTTGATAAACATATCACCTAGTTCAACTATTGAGTTTAAAGTGCCAGAAGAGTTATGGTCAGGAAGTAAACCAAGCATATCACACCTAAGGAGATTTGGTTGTGCAACTTATGTTCATGTTACACAGTCTAAGATAAATTCAAGAGCAGTGAAAGGCTACTTCATTGGGTATCCACATGGAACAAAAGGGTTCAAGGTTTGGCTACCAGAAGATCTCAAATGTGTGATCAGTAGAAATGTTGTGTTTCATGAAGAAGAGGTCTTCAAGGACACACAAGGGAAAGCAAAATAAAAGAGTTCAACAAAGGAACCAGAAGTTAAGAAAGCTAGAAAGGTTACTTTCAGTACAGAGTTAATCAGAGGTCCCTCAGAAAGTTCACAGAGTTCAGGTCAAGGTGGAGCTTTATCAGATTCAAGTGACCCAGGGTCACTAAATGAAGGTGGAGCTTCATCAGTTTCAGAAGCAGATCAGACATCAGATGATCATACCCCATATTCATAATCAGATCAGACTCAAGAGGCTCAAGCAGAAATTGAGGAGGTTGAAACAGACAGAGATGATGAGGTTTTTGAAAACTTGGACAACTATGTCCTAGCCAGAGACAGAGTCAAAAGGGAAAGGAAAATGCCATCAAAATATGATGACTTTGATGTTGCAGCTTATGCACTGTCTGCTGCCAAAGACATAGAAACTGAAGAACCAGAAACCTATGCTCAGGCAATGATGAGCATATACAGAGAAGAGTGGACAGAAGCTTGCAAGGAGGAAATGGGTTCACTTACGAAGAATCACACGTGGGGTATTGCTAAGAGACCTAAGAAGAAGATAATCATTGGTTGCAGATGGATTTTCAGAAGGAAACTTGGAATTCCAAATGTGGAGAGTTCTAGATACAAAGCTAGACTGGTTGCAAAAGGGTACTCTCAAGTAGAAGGAATAGACTACACAAAAGTATTTGCACCAGTAGTGAAGCATGTCTCTATAAGGTTGATGCTATCACTGGTGGTTAACTTTGACCTAGAATTGGACCAGCTAGATGTTAAGACTGCATTTCTGCATGGAACACTAGAAGAAGAAATCTACATGGAACAACCAGAGGGGTTCAAACAGAAAGGAAGAGAAGTTGATGTATGTCTACTTCTTAAGTCACGTTATGGACTGAAACAGTCTCCAAGACAGTGGAACAAAAGGTTTGACAGTTTCATGAAAGAACAGGGTTTCAAGCAAAGGGAACTGAAGTCCAGAACATGATATACCTACTACTCTATGTGGATGATATGCTAATTGCATCTGAGGATTCTAAGAAGGTGAATTCTCTCAAACAGAGTCTAAGTCAAGAGTTTGAGATGAAAGATCTAGGACCAGCAGCTAGAATCTTAGGAATGGACATCACAAGAGACAGGGTGAAGGGTATTTTGAGGCTGTCACAAGGAAAATACTTGGAAAAGGTTCTAGGGACTTTCAACATGTTAGACAACAAACCAGTGGTCACACCACTTGGTCACCAGTTCAAGTTAAAGAGTTTAACTCAGGAGGAGTTAAAGGAGGAGTCTAAACATATGGTGAATATACCATATGCCAGTGTTGTAGGCAGTCTAATGTATGCAATGGTTGGTTCCAGACCAGACCTTGCACACTCAGTGGGGGTGGTTAGTAGGTTTATGGGGAAGCCAAGCAGAGAGCATTGGAAGGCTGTTAAGTGGATTTTAAGATACATCAAAGGTTCAACAGATTGTGTTTTAACATTTACTAAGAGTTCAAGTTCAGATTTCAAGATTGAAGGGTACAGTGATGCAGATTATGGCACAGATTTGGACAGAAGAAGATCAATCACATGTTACGTGTTTCAGGTTGGTGGTAATACAATAAGTTGGAGATCAGGTTTACAACATGTTGTGGCCTTATCTACTACAGAATCAGAATACATGGCACTAACAGAAGCAGTAAAAGAAGCTATGTGGCTTAAGGGTATCTGTGAGGATCTAGGGTTCAAGCAAGGTGCAGTCAAAGTTCATTGTGATGCTCAAAGTGCTATTGACCTATCTAAGCATGGAGGACATCATGAAAGGACAAAACATGTGGCTACTAAGTTCTACTTTATGAGGGATCAAGTGGATGATGGTATGGTCATTATTGCTAAGATACATACAAGCAAGAATCCTGCGGATATTTTCACTAAGAGTGTACCTGGAACCGTGCTTGAGAGGCATCTAGATGCCCTCAAGATCCTGAACTGAAGCTGCATGCAACGTCTGTGGGGTGTTCTTCTTTGTTCATCACCTCGCAGACACAAAGGAAAACACAAACATGGGTTAGTAATGGCTTAGTATGTTTAGTGTTATAGAACAAAGGGTATTTTAGCAAGGTGGAGTTGGACTTACCAACTGAAGGTAGAAGAGGTTCATCGTCTTCTTCAGGGTCATCTAACAGGTTCTTCTTATCCGATCTCAGACATGTAGAACAGAAACAAAAGGGCTTAGCTTTCATATAAAGTTTTTTCAGAAGATCCAGAAGCCATGGTTTTGATATCTTACCAGATTGATGACAAAGCTGAAAGGTCTTTTGTTTGAGAAGCTCGATCTATGTTTGAGTTTGAAGATCTGAGAACACTCGAGTCAAAAGTGGTCTTAAAGTTTTGAGGTTACGAACCAGAGTTTGGTTAAGAAAAACATCAAGGAGCTGATGATAAAGCAAGAGGAACATAAGAGCGAAGAAGAGAGACGAAGATCCGGTCTAAGACAGAGGGTTGGTAGATCGGAGTTGGTCGGAGAAGAAAAGGGAGAAAAAATCGCCAAAGGGAAGTTTGGCTGAGAGGCGGCGTTTAGGGTTTGAGTTAAGACAAAGTGGAGATTGTTAACCTAATGTCTATAACTCAAACGCCATAAACAAGTTTTGGATGTGACAGATTAATGGGCCTATATAGTTTGTTGAAGCCCATTAGCGTTATCTTTATAACGCAGAAGAAAACGTCGTCGTTTGCCTGAAACAAGAAAAACAGATTGAGAAATCAGAGGAAAAGAAAAGAGAGAAAGAAGAGGAAGTTACCGGAGTAGAAGAGTAATTCGCCGGTGAAACTTGCTGGAGAAGACGTGCAGCTAAAGATCCAAGGCCGTCGTTTATCTCGTCTTTAATCCTGTAGTGTTTTGCCTGTAACAGAGAGAGAAGGGTTAGTATCTCAGCAAAACCACGGCCGGGGTTTTTCCGGCCAAAGCATAGTGAAGCGCCGGCGAAAGCCAGCCCCTGAGACGTAGCCATTCACGGTGAACTCAGTGTAACCAAAATCTCAAGTGTCTTACATAACCAATTCCGCAAACATCAAGTATCAAAGTCAAGATTAAGGACATTGATTCATAAGATCAATACGTAACATTAATCATGAACTTTCAATTTTCTATTTAAATCCTCAACTTTGCGTTGACTTTCCATAAAAATCCCAAACTTATGTTGACTTATCCAATTTGGTCCCAATATTTATTCGACTAACGGAGGCGTTAGTCAACTCCGTTAGACAAGTCAACATAAGTTTGAGATTTTTATGGAAAGTCAACGAAAAGTTGAGGATTTAAATAGAAAATTGTAAATACATGATTAAAAAGGAGAAATTTTGAAAGTTGAAGATTATTTTGGTATTTTCCTTATAATTTAGGATATAGTTTTTCGTGTTTAGAATTTTAACTTTTAATGTTTTGATTCATTATTTTGTAATTTATGATATAATTTTTGTATTTAGCGTTTAGATTTTAACTTTTAATGTTTAGGTTCTCTATATTGCAAATGACGGTATACTTTTATGTGTTTAATGTTTAAAATTTCAACTTGTTTTTGTTTACTAGTATGGAGGGTAAATGGTGTATACCGAAAAATCAGACTAATAGTGTAAAATGATGGTACGACGTTTTGTGTATAAATGGAGACTAGTACACACATTTTTCATCTGAACATCTTTGTACTAATCTGATTTTGTGAATGACAGACTAAATGCGTACTAGTACAACCTTAGTTTGATCTGCTGCAAACGTGTCAACCTTAGTCTGATCTGTAATTTTGTAATTATCCCCTTGTTTTAGTTGTTTTTTGTTTAAAATATCTTAGTAAATCATATACTTGCGAATATTGCAAAACATTTTATTTTACAACTAGGGGTAATCCGCCTTTCGGGCGGTATTTTCATTATATTTATTTATTTAAAAAATATTGTAGATTGATTTACCCTTTGTAAAAGTTGTTTTTATTTAATTATTTACTTTAGCACAATATATTTGAACTTTTTTTGTTATATAGTTTTTTCCTATTTTGATTATTTTTTTTCATCTTTGGTTATTTAATATTGTAATAACTTTGAAAGTTTTTTTTGTTTTATGATATACAAAATATTTTCCCATTAATTGTTCATACATTTTGGATGTAAATAATAAAATGGCGGTTAATTTTCGAAAGAAGAAGTATATAAATTTAAAAGTATTTTTTAACTCAATTATTATATGGTTAAATGATTTTTTCTAAAGAATGATTTTTGTAAAATAAATATAAATGTATGTATATCACTATATTGTGAAGTGTGAGATAAATAAATATTCAATTTTATTACAAGTAAATTTAAAGTAACACGATAAGTGATGTTTATTATCCCCCTAATTATTACACTGTAAATGTTCATATAGTTGTTTAAAAAGTGAAATAGGAATCCACCAGTGAACGTCATACCATCATTTTACACTATTAGTGTGATTTTTCAGTTTACACCATTTATCCTTCATACTAGTAACAAAAACAAGTTGAAATTTTAAACATTGAACACATAAAAGTATACAGTCATTTGCAATATAGAGAACCTAAACATTAAAATCTAAACCCTAAATATCAAAATTATATCATGAATTGCAAAATAATGAATCAAAACATTAAAAGTTAAAATTCTAAACACGAAAACTATATCTTAAATTATAAGGAAAATACCAAAAAAATCATCAACTTTCAAAATTTCTCCATTTTAATCATGTATTTACAATTTTCTATTTAAATCTCAACTTTTCATTGACTTTCCGTAAAAATCCCAAACTTATGTTGACTTGTCCGAATTAGTCCCAACATTGACTTGTCTAACGGAGTTGACTAAGGACTATGTTAGTCGAATAAACGTTGGGACCAAATTGGATAAGTCAACATAAGTTTGTGATTTTTATGGAAAGTCAACGCAAAGTTGAAGATTTAAATAGAAAATTGAAAGTTCATGATTAAAATGGAGAAATTTTGAAACTTGACGATTTTTTGGCATTTTTCCCTTTCATAAAAAGTGTCACTTCAAATTTTGGCACACGGATTAAAGATTCTTTATTTTCAATAAAAATAATTAAATAAGATCAAAACAACCAATAGAAAAAATGATTGCATTATTCTATTGGTCACAAAAGTCAAACTCATTTAAAATCTACCTCAAAAACTAAAAATGACACTTATTTTGAAACGGAAAATGTATATAATTGGTGTAGAACCCCATTTAAGTATCTTACCAAAAATTTTCCTCCACTTGTAAGATATTCATATAGGTATTTTATCAATAGAAACAAAAATATTTTTTATATTAAAAATAATTTGAAACCTTTTTTAAATAGACACGTGATACAAGAAAATGATAATGATTAGAAAGAAGATCTCTTCGGAGTTTTTTAGGGAAGAAACTTGGAGGAAGAGTTTCTTAAACTTTTAGAATAAAATATTAATTTTTAAAATATTTATAATCAATTTTAATAAGAATTTATAGTTTGGAAACCCCAATTGGAAGTTCAAAAGATAAAACACTTGTATCTTATTATGGAAATTTTTCTTGAGTCGCAATATGTTTTGTATAATTGTAGGAAAATTCCTAACAATCTATAGTATTAAAGGGGATTAAAAATTTTGAATAACCTATCAAAATTGTTTTTAATTACATGTAACGCCATAACATAAATTTTAGTATAAAGTAATCTTAGATTAAAAATAAATAAAAAAAATTCATATTTAATATGATTAAAATTGAAAAACGAAATTAAAAAGGAAAATAATAAATATAAAAAACTATTTCTATTTAATAGCATTAAAACTAATAAATATATATATAAATAAATATCAAACTATTTAATAGGTAACATAATGAAAAATTAAAATATTATGAATAATTCAATTTTATAACAATCAAACAATATTAAAATATATATTTAAAAAAATTATTTTAAGTTATAGAAAATTTTAGTTAATTAAAACTATATATTATTTTAAAGTAAGACAAATTTTATTTACGGATTTAGTTTTTGATTTAAATGTAGGTACAATTATAGATTTTTCACATCTAATATAAATAAAGATTATGATCTCCACATAATTTACCTAACGGTTCATTAAATATCACAAACGAAATTTCAATTAACAAATGATAATTGTTATAAGATTAAAAAAATTCATTTTCTATAATATATATGTAATTTTGCGACGAGTAGGAATATATCATATATAATTTATAACATATATCAAATAATATTCGTAATATAAAAAAATATACATATATCAAAATCATATTAGTAATATCAATTAAATTGTATCAATTTATATATTATAAAACTTACACACTTGTGGGACACACTTGCTCGAACGTAGTCTATACTATTAATTGGGAAGGAAGAATTTTGAGAAACCCTTCAAAATTATTTTTAATTACATGTAATGTCATTACTTAAAATTTTAGTATAAGATAATTTTAGATAAAAAAGAAATAAAAAATATTCATATTTAATAGGATTAAATTTGTAAAACGAAATTAAAAAAAGAAAAATAAATATTAATATAAAAATTATTCATAATTATTAGGATTAAAACTAAAAATAAAAATAAATATCAAACTATTTAATAGGTAACATAATGAAAAATTAAAATATTATGAATAATTGAATTGTAAAAAATCATACAATATTAAAAATATATTTAAAGTTTTATAAGGAAGTTAAGTTACGTAAAATTTTAATTATATAAAATTATATATTTTTATTTTAAAGTAAGACAAGTTTTATTTACGAGTTTAGTTTTAGATTAAAATGTATGTATAAATATGGATTTTAACATCTAATTTGAATAAAGATTATGTTTCCATTGATTTTAATTTACGTAACGGGTCACTAAATGTCACAAACGAGATTTTAAATAACATTATTTTTAACCAACATCTAAATTATATGTAGTTTACGACGGGTCGGAATATATCATACATTATTTTTAACTTATATCTAAATTATATTCGTAATATCAAAATTTATCTTCAATATAAGTCAATAAAAAATTAAATTAAATTGTCTCAAATTAATAAGTTTATAAATATTACACCGTGCGGGATGCACTGGTTCGAACCTAGTAAGTAATTAAAAGAAATTTTTTGTTAATAAGTTTTACAACTCTCAATTTTTATCTTATAGAAGTAGATATCTTAGTGACTATTGGTTTTGGAAGACATCTTTATAAACCACGTTCATGGTTTTCTTTCCGTGTTTCCCTCTTTCTTGACATATAATACCTTTACTCATTTTTCATTACTCTACCGCAACATATAGTTCTCCATATGAAAAAATGATCTAGATAAATAAAGTCCAACATTAGACAAAGATTGTCCGTGACTTTTGTTCATAGACATAGCAAAAACTACTGTTAAAGAAAGTTGTCTCGGACAAAGATTGTCCGTGACACAAAATTCTTGTGTCGAACAAAAGGGTAAAAGTATGAATATATAAAAAATCTTTGAATGCGTATTTTAGACACATAGTTTAGTCATTACATCGTTTAAGTTACCTGCCAATATTTGAGAGGCTTTAAGTGTTACTATGTCTACAACTTTAGTGTCTAAAAGCGTACATTTGGCATCACTAGAACAAGACTAGTCTTGCATGATCAAGAACAAGAAGAAGAGAGTTCGATTTTGTATGAAAAAGACAAGATCTTTGATTTGATGAAGAAGGTTAGATTGTTAGAAGAAGCTGTTGAGAAAGAGAGAGTAGCTCGAGCGGCTTTAACGGTTGAATTGAAAGAAGAAAGAGCAGCTTCAGCATCAGCAGCTGACGAAGCTATGGCTATGATTTTAAGGTTACAAGCTGATAAAGCTTCACTTGAAATGGAAGGAAAGCAATACGAAAGAATGATAGAGGAGAAATTTGCATACGATGAAGAAGAGATGAATATTCTCAAGGAGATTCTTTTCAAAAGGGAGAGAGAGAAGCATTTTCTCGAGAAGGAACTTGAAACTTATAAGCACATTGATGATGATGATGATAGAGAGCCGATTGTGTATGATGTTCATGTCATCGAGGATGATAATAATGCTAAGATGAAGGATGATGATGATAAGATGGAAGATATATTGAAAGATAATGATGATTCATCAGCGTCACCGCCTTCCTCATCTTCTATGTATCTATCATAAGTTTCTTGTTATGGTTATTAGGTCTTTGGTTTGATTGTGTGTTTGGAAAATGTGTTGTTTTGAGTAACTTTTGCTTATCAATGTAAAGTAGAAGTTTTTGGCATCTATAAATGAAGAACTCCAATGGTTAGTGTTAGTGCAAAACTAGAGTATTCTAGACTACCAAGTAAACACTGCTTGGGGCAACTCTCAAGTCTCTAAAGCTATCCTCAGGTAAAGTCGTGGGGCATTTTGTTAATTACCGTAAGTCATGGAGCATTTTGGTAATTACCGAAAAGTCTTGGATATTTTTGGTAAATACGAAAGTAACATGACATTTTTTTTAATTATAAAAAGTCGCATGAAATATTTTGGTTTGTAAAAGTTTTCGGATACTTAGTAATTACCGAAAATAAAGGGGTTATTTTTATAATTACCAAAAATTGTATAACCTTTTGGTAATTGCCATGTACTGGGGCACTTTGGTAATCACCAAAATTTGTGAGTTATTTTAATGGTTACCAAAAGTTATGTAACAATTTGGTAATTAGAAAAAGTCGAGAGTTATTTTTTTGGCTAGTAGTGTATGTAATTGACATTTTGGTGATTATTGAAGCTAACTAGGTATTTTGTTAATTACAAAAAGTTATGAGATATTTAGGTAATTATTCAAAGTTACAAGATAATTTCATAATTACCAAAAGTCAAAGGGCAATTCAATATCCACACAAAGTTGTAGGTTATTTCTATAATTATAATAAGCCGTGTGACATTTTGGTAAATACCATAAATTATGGCCAATCTCGAAATTAACAAAAGATGTGGGTGAAATTGTAAATAGAGAAAATGGTGTATTTCCTTGTGTCAATTTTACACGTATAATCTACATTTTACAAGACGAAACCAAATTTTAACTACCTATTCTTTTGTGTTGGTACATATGGTGATTATGTATACGACTAAAAGGGAAATTTTATTGTTGACAAAAGTGTAAAATTTTACGTGAAGTTATTAAGAAAAAATTATATGTGCTTTTATTTATCTCGTATGATGGTTCTGATTTTACGGTGAATATTTTTTTAACTTTTTATATAAAATTTGTACTAACATTTGGATGATATATTATTTTTTATATAAACATGTATTGTTTGCATTTCATGGCATAATTTGTAGGGAGAATCACAAAACTACACCATTTGAATTACATTTCACAAAATTACACTATTTCAAAAATATTTCACAAAATTACACCTAAACACTAAAAAGTAAATCTAAATAAACCTTACCCACACAATCCTACTCCCTTAATATTATACCCTAAACACTAATTAGCGAACCCAAATGAAAAGATTTTAATTTTTGTAATTTTTAAAAGGGTAAATCAAACTTTTAAAATTTTGAAAGGATGTAAATATGTGAAAATATTGAATTAGGTGTAGTTTTGTGAAGGGATGGTTGTAAGAGTGTAGTTTTGTGAATTTCTCTAATTTGTACATTTTAATGTTTTTTTAAGTAAACTAGGTTAATGTCCGCGCTTCGGGGCGGGTTATGTTTCTTCTTATTCCTCCATTGCCTGCAACTTCTTCTTCTACAATGATGACGACAGAATCCGACTTAGCTTACCTTTATATATAAAAATTTTAATTATAAAAAAAAAACCATATTTTCAAAAAAAAAAAAAAATATTCAAACAAAAAAATGTCATATTTGTGTGATGACCGTACATGCATGCATATGTATAATTAATTATACAAATTATAATGTCTTGATGTTGTTTAAATAATTATACGTTTATTTTTTTAAAAAATTAGGTTTCAGCATCAAAGGTGTTACAAGAGACATGCAACTACATAAGAAAGTTACATAGAGAAGTTGATAATCTCAGTTAGGCCTGGGCAAAATACCCGGAACCGAAAAACCGGAACCGAAGAACCGAAAAAAACGGTTCCGATTCCGGTTTCGGTTCCACCCTAAATACCCGATGGTTCCTAAACTTAAGAACCATGGGTATCGGGTAGGAACCGAAACCGAACCGAATACCCATGGGTAGAACCGAAGAACCGAAATATTTTTATATACTTTGAGTATTTTTTATATTTTCGGGTATTTTTGGTTATTTTTCTAACTTCGGGTATTTTTTATTATCCTATTCCGGGTATTTTTTATTATCCTATTCCGGGTATTTTTTGTTTTTGTGTATTTTTTTCAATTTTCGGGTTTTTGCATAATTTTGAGTATTTTTATGAACCTTTTTTGGGTATATTTTATGTTTTCGGGTATTTTTTTCTATTTTTGATTTGAAATACCCGGAACCGAATTGGAACCGAAAATTTCGGGTATTTTTCGGTTCCTCAAACAAAGAACCGAACCGAAACCGATAGGAACCGAACCGAAATATTGAAAAGTAGTGATTGGGTAATAGATTCAAGAACCGAACCGAACCGGAACCGAAATTTCGGATCCGAAACCGAACCGAATACCCGAATGCCCAGGCCTAATCTCAGTGACCGTTTGTCTCAACTTCTAGACTCTGTTGATGAAGATAACCATGAAGCTTCCGTTACTATAATAATAAAAATAATGCCTATAAGGCATCAGGGAAGTATTGAACATATCACATGCAAGCAACATAAACCATCACTTAACCAACTATCCAACCTAAGAAATATGTTTTTTGATGTCTTAAAAATTTATATAAATTTTGCGCCTGAAGCCCTTACTTTTTCAGCTTCCCATCAGGGCCGACCCTGTTTACTCATGTAACCTTTTAATATAAAGTATTTATTCACAATTTAATAATTTTTATAAAATTATATATTTTTATATGTGTACTCTGGACCGTCCTTAATTAATATATTATCAAGCGACGTGTTTTATATTTTTTATATGGTTCATGAGTTACATTAATTCTTAGTACGTAGTTACGCACTCTCCGAGTTTTGTCCTAAAATGCTTTATTTTTAAAATTTTAATGGGTGACTTTAATTTGAAGGAGAAAATTCTGATTATAAAATATCGAATATTGTTGTGCTCGATTGTGTCAGTTAAAATCGAAGAAAATGCAGGATGAAAATACTATGATATCAAAATATAGTTTATCCAGTTTCTATAATGGATTTAAAATTATTTAAATTTGTTATTTATTGAGTAAGCAAGCACCGACTCATATTTATTGCATTTCTGTAAATGACGTTGACGAAGTAATGAGTGTATATAAATGTCCAACAAATTATCTATTTGGAAAATTAAGATATTACATGTTGGCATGAATTAAGCTGAAATGTATTAATTCTTATATTTTGATTGGTTACATGTTTTAATTGATGTGGCAGCTTCTGGCAACACAAAAAACTGAGGTGTGGAGAGACTTTGCTTTATTTTTAGAGTAATTCACAAAACTACATTCTTTCAATTTCTCATTCACAAAACTACATCTAGTTTAATTTTTTCACATACTTACACCTTTTCAAAATTTTAAAAACTTGATTTACCTTTTTAAAAATTACCAAAATTAAATTTTTTTTTATTTGGGTTCGTTAATTAGTGTTTATGGTATAGTATTACGTGGGTAGGATTGTGTGGGTAGGGTTTATATGGATTTAATTTTGAGTGTTTAGGTGTAGTTTTGTGAAGTATTTTGGAAATGGTGTAGTTTTGTGAAATGTAAAGCAAATGGTGTAGTTTTGTAATTCTCCCTTATTTTTATAATTAATTAACTGGCCAAAAAATAAAAAGTAAATTCTTTATTATTTTTAAATAAAAACAATAATCATAAGGTAAGAAAATTTTGTGCTATTATATAATAGAAGTAGATTTTATTAATGTTTTATGCTTTTAAAACGAGTAAAGGCATTTAAACCACTCTCCATAAAAATGCTTGATTAGTATCTCTCATATTTAAACAAGCTAAACCAATGGCATCAACAAATTGATATAAAATAATTTTAGCATTAAAACTACCCCACAAGAGTTAAAATGTATTCCTCAGTGCATATAAGTGTAGGCAGGAGGATCCACTATCTTGTGAGTGATTATATTCTTAAAATAATACATTTCCAAAAACTTTGGAATTTTGATTTAGTGGCGACTTGAAATTTGCATTAATTCATTTTGATCTGATTGATAGGTAAACCATATTTTTATACACTAAATTGAGTAAAATCTATTTGAAACATAAATTTTACTTTATTTCAGGTTTGATTTTAAATTTAGCGAACACCATAAATAGTCTATATCTAATAAATCAAAGGTAAAACGTTTTAATTTTTCTGGTATAAATACTACATGTTATTTATTATCTTAACGTTACAACAACAAAAATGAATCAACTCATAATTTTTATGTTAACTATTTGTATGTATTTTGGATTGAATGAGGGAGAGGATAAGGATAATTATGTAATAATAAAGAACGAACTTGGTCCTGGTAGTCTTCTCCGATATCATTGTCGTGCGACTTTTAATGGTTATGATAATGGATTCAAAACTATGAAGAACGGTGAAAATTACACGATTCGTTTTCAAGATGTTACTTTTAGGTTGGTAAGGACAAGATGGGAATGTGATTTACGACATGGTTCTGCGGAAGAGTTTTATTTTGATAAACTTGAAGTATATCGAGCAGCCAGTGATGAACGTTATAAGCAACTACGAGAATGGGTTGCAAGAAAAGATGGTATTTATTTTAGAAGACGATATGATAAACCGGTGGGGCTTGTTCTTAAGTGGAGGATTCTTTAAGCTTTTTTCGTTTTCCTATATATACTTTTTAATATTTATCTAAATTTGTTAATTTATTTCTAAAGTTTTGTATAATGAGACATTGATATTATTTATTGTAATGTTTTTTCTCGAAAGAGATAACTCAAATAATAATTATTTGCATAAATATAGTGAATATTGTTCATACTAATTCGGAAAGAAAATCAATAACTAGATTTACCTTGTTTTGAAAGAGCAAAAATAGTAACAAGACTTTGTTACAGAGGAAGATGCGGAAGATAATCAGAATAAGGAAGACGAACAAGCGATTCCTGAATCGTTATCGCAACATAAGATAAGAAGCATATTCGTCGTGGTAAGCATGAGAGAGCCACAAAAGAAGAAAACACGAAAAACATAGGTGCGAGAAAGAGGTTGTAAACTCTGCATTACTTTTATCTATCTTTTTCTAATCAAATGAAAAAAGAAAAAAATACGTATATGTGTAACTAAAAAAATAAATAAATAAATGTTTAGTTTTTTTATCTATTTACAAAAAACAAAGTGAAATTTGGTCCACAAAAATAATAATTCTCATGATAACAGAATTAAATGTTGATCAAACATAACTTTCATTCTTAAATTGTATTCATAATTGATTTTTATGACTCAATTGTGTAACCACCAAATTTGACATAAAATATGTGTTAAATGTGAGTAATGGTGGTGTTATGCATTACATAGTGAAACCAAAGATTTTTGCAACGACCTCACTTATATAAGAAGAAAACATCCAACATCTTTTAGATACAATTATTCGCATATTATGTAAGTATCATTTTATGTTAAATGTGATTAATGGTGGTATTATAGATTACATGGTGAAATCAAATATTGTTGCGTCTAAAATATCCAACATTTTCTCAACACCATTTTCCACATATTTTCTATCTTTGTTTCACATCTTGTCCCCCTTTAGTTCTCATAAGTATCTTCTTTATTTTTAGGACATGTTTTTCATAATTTTTTTACATTTGAGTTTATAAATAAATATTGGTTTATTTTTAAATCAAATATTAGTTTTAATATAAATAATTAGCTATTTTCATATTAATAATTAACACATTTTATCATCTATTCTAAAAATAACTATCTATTTTCTCCTTGAAATTTGTTATATCTTCAGAGTTGGTTATATCATACATATATTTTTATGAATAGTCGTTTATTACTCGGTAGTGTCAAACTAAGTGTCATTTTAGAGTGTTTTTTTGTTTCACAAAGAGTATCATTTTCATTATTCTATGCAAAAATTAATCGAGTTTGTCTTCTCTAACTAAGAGAATAACGTAGTCTTTTTTTCTATTGGTTGATTTAGTCAAACGTAATGATATTTTAATAGAAAAGATAAATTTATTAATTCTTGTACAAAACTCTAAAGTAACACTTTTTATGAAACACAGAGAGTATTTATTTTACTATATGCAATGATTAAATTGATATGTTGTAGAGTTTGTTTTTAACAATCATTTGTAAGAAATTTAAGTAGCAACTATATAAAATAGAGATGTTAATGAACACTTTATACTTTTGAGAAGTTATCGATGGAAAATCTTTTGTTGTGAGCGTATTAAGAGAAACTCTATTCATGTGAAACTATGAAGAAATAATTCAATGTTATCCATATACTCTATTTTTGTTGGAGATAAACATTGGTTATATAAATATCTTGGAAAATTCTTCGAATCCTTTTAAGGTTTTCCCATGAAGTGGGTAAATTGTTACATGGTTTAACTTAAATGACTGAAATTCTTTGAATGTGATTTCTTTATTAAATTTTAATGGAATAAAGTTTTATATTATTTGTAATATTTTTGTTCTACAATAAATTGGAAGTGATCACTATATAAATTAATCTTAAAAGTACATGTTTTTCTCCAAAAAAGTACAAAATTTAAATGATGAAATTGTAATAAATTTTTGTGTTAAATGAGTATTTTGTTATTTATGTTAGATTTTTAATATTAAATATTAAAAATAACTATAGCAATTATATAAGAAAATAGATATTAAAAATAACTCACAAGTCATAAAATATGGTTTTAGTTTAATTAGTTCAATAAGTTTTGTTCATTTTGTTGTGAATATTAAACATACATGGTTTGACAGCTCGCAGGTCCAGTCCGTTTCAAAGTTAAAAATTGCATTTTTTAAATCTATAAAGTAGCTTGACAAAAAATATCTATAAAGTGAAGTAGTATAAACTAAGATAAAAATTTCATTTCTCTCTTACAAAGTTTCAGTTTCATTTTGAAAAAAATCCATGAAGTAGACAGTAATTATCAATAAATAAGAATATACAAAAAGTTTAAATAATTAGAAAACTTAATTAATTCGGAAAAGGCGCCGGTACCGGACGGGATGACGACACTATTCTACTAGAAGTTCTGGCACATAATAGGTGAGGATGTAGTTAAAATGGTGAGCCATTTCTTTACATCGGGAGAACTCGATGGGAGGTTAAATGATGTGAACATTTGCCTCATTCCCAAAAAAGAAAGGCCCAGGGAAATGAAAGAATTTCGACCAATTAGTCTCTGTAACGTCGGCTACAAGATCATTTCAAAGGTGATTTGCCAAAGATTGAAGCCAATGCTCCCGGGTTTGATCTCAGAGACACAATCTGCTTTTGTGGCAGGAAGAGCGATATCAGATAACATTCTCATAGCGCAGGAAGCTTTCCACTCCCTTAATACCAAGGAGGTATGCAAACATGAGTTTATGGGAATAAAAACATATATGAGCAAGGCGTATGATAGGGTGGAATGGTCCTTCCTATACGCCCTGCTAATTCGTATGGGTTTTTCGGAGGTATGGGTGCACCGTGTTATGACATGTGTCAACTCGGTCTCTTATAGTGTGCTTATCAATAGCACACCCAAAGGCAAGATTCAAACTTCGAGAGGTTTAAGACAAGGAGACCCTTTGTCACCTTACTTATTTATACTGTGTACAGAAATTCTAATTTCACAGTTAAAGCGGGCAGAGGAAAACAGAACGCTAACTGGAATCAAAGTTGCGTACAGAAGCCCTGCAGTTTCACATCTACTGTTCGCAGATGATAGCTTGTTTCTGTGTAAAGCAGATGTGCGGCAATGTACGGAGGTACTACGTATATTACACACCTACGGGCGAGCCTCGGGTCAATGTATAAACTTCGAGAAGTCGGCATTCACCTTTGGAAAAGAGGTGCCTAACACAATAAGAAATGAGATAAAAACAAGGCTAGGGATTACTAATGAAGGAGGAATGGGTCGGTATTTGGGTATTCCGGAGCAGTTGCAAGGATCTAAACATCAGATCTTCTCCAATGTTAAAGACAGGCTGAACCAAAGGATAAATGGTTGGAATGCAAAGTTTTTGTCAAAAGGCGGAAAAGAGGTCATGATTAAATCGGTGGCCCAAGCAATACCGACTTATGTTATGTCCTGCTTTCAACTTCCAAAGAGTTTGTGCAAGCAGTTAACAGGTGCAGTGGCGAATTTCTGGTGGAGTGCAAACGATAACTCAAGAGGAATGCATTGGGTGTCGTGGAGGAATTTTTGCTTTTCAAAAGAGCACGGGGGCTTAGGGTTTAAATTCTTTGAGGATTTTAACAAGGCTCTCCTTGCAAAGCAGCTATGGCGGCTGCATCAATACCCAGATTCTTTAGCGGCAAGAGTCCTAAAAGGACGGTATTTCAGAGATCGACATCCGTTCGAAGCAAGAAAGCCAAGCAGACCGTCATTTGGATGGAGGAGTATTTGGTCGGAAAAAGACCTGATAAAAGCAGGAACAAGAAGTATTATCGGTACCGGCGAGCAAACGAGGGTATGGGAAGATAATTGGATCTCGGACAGACACCCGAGACCAGCAATAGGGCCGGGATATGCTTATTATCCACACCTGAGGGTCTCAGATTTAATGATAACAGGACGCCGAGAGTGGAATTTCCCCCTTCTGTCGCAGATGATACGCCAGGAGGATATACCTCTAATTAGTAGTATAGTACCACCCAGACGAGTCGTGGCCGACACTTTCTGTTGGCATTTTACAAAGACAGGGTCCTATACGGTGAAATCAGGATACCATGTTCTGCACTTAAATAGATATGATGAGGAGATTCATATCCTCTTACAGGAACCATCTTTCAGAATATTGAAAAAATTTGTGTGGAATCTCAAAACCCCACTCAAACTAAAACATTTCCTCTGGCAAACACTATCAGGGACATTGCTGGTAAATGAAAGGCTTGCCTACAGACATATAGGTAGGGAGGTGTCTTGCCCTAGATGTGGACAGGAAGAGACAATTAATCATATGTTGTTCGAATGCCCACCAGCTCTACAGACTTGGGCGTTGGCAGGCTACGCAACGGCCAGTCATTGGTTCCCTTCAGGCAGTTTGGGAACGAATATGGACTTTCTGTTCTGGAGAAGACGACGGAGTCAGGAAAATGTCCCAAATTACCCATGGGTAGCATGGTATATTTGGAAAGCAAGAAACGACAAATTGTTTCGGGGTGTGGAACATGGACCTATGGAGACAAAGGACATGGCTCTGGGAGAGACGGAGGCTTGGAAAAAATCTCAGGAGCTGCTGGTTATCCAGTACCCGACACTGGAGTTGAATACTCGGGAGGATATGACACATGGACATCAGGAGGTAATAGGGACTGCATGCTTTACGGACGGCTCGTGGAAGGATGGAGAAGACACAAGCGGGTTTGGATGGGTTCTACAGAATCAACAAGGAATTCCAGAGTTGATGGGACTGAAAGGGGTCCGTAGGAGTATCTCGCCGCTTCATTCCGAAGTACACGGTTTTCTGTTTGCCATGGAAATTCTAAAGGACCCAAGACATAACTGTAACACTTTCTATAAGGATTGCAAGGACCTCGAAAACATGGTTTCAATGCCACACTTGTGGCCAACCTTTTCATCGGAATTGGAAACACTACGTGATCTGCAAGCTTTCTACCCAGACTTCTCACTTCGGTTGGTAGTGAGGGCAAGAAACGAAAAAGCAGATCTTCTTGCACGAAGTGCGCGTGGCAGGAATGCGGAATTCCAATACATTAGTTGAAGGACCCTAGGAACGGGATCACTCTAATGGTACGGTTTTGGGGATATGAACTCCGAAAGGAGAACTGGTTGGATTGAAGGGTCGCACAAAGGTTGCGGAAGGCCTTTGATATTCCCGACTTCAAGGGTGCTTGATATGACGCACAAGTCCACCAATTGAAGGGTTCTCTCGTCGTTGCTTGATATGACGCACAAGTCCAACGATTTGAGGAAATGTTTGCTTGGATATGACTCACCAAGAAACAAGAAAAGTTCTTTCAAAGAACAAAGAGTGAAACTCTAAAAAAAAGGTTGATAAAAAATTCGATGTCTTATTCCAACAAAAGGATTACATACTTATAGGTTTTTCTAGTCAAAGACATAAATTGGGGTTGTGGAAAACAATGCATTGAAAAAGAGGTCTTTGACTAATTATTTAGTGTGGCGCGGAAATTATTGTTGACCAAGCAAAAGATGACCTTTTGGCTGCTTTATGTCTTTTCGGCTACTTGGTCGATGCTCGATGTTTCATGCGCCGCGGTTAGGAGTATCACGCACCCGGTACGGTAAGTACGGTCGGATGAAAGTTCTTCACGGACTGATTCAGTCCAAGTGCGGCCTAAGTCCCTTGAAAGCTTGAGAATCTTGGCCTTAGAGAAATCAAGTCGATCAAAGTGCGAAATCTGATCAAAGGGCCCGGTCAATTCCTCCATACGGCCATCAGCACATGCGGTACGGGCCAAATGGTTCAGAAGGGAGAAACCTCGGTCGGCCTCGGATCCGTTGGTCTTGGAAGATCGAGTTGATCGTCGTGGATAACTTCCAATTTGGTCGGCTCGGTCGTTTGATCGAGAATCTTGTTGAAGTTTTGATCCGGACGTCCGTGGGTCGATCCGGTACACGGCTCGGTTAGATTGTGAGGTATGATCCGAGGAGTGTACATTGGCTGACATGTCCGGGACGTTTTGTTCTTCATATCGGCCTGCTTCATATTGGTCTGGTTCCCGATCTTCATGTATGCCTGGTTCATATCGGTCTGGTTCCCGATCTTCATGTCTGCCTGGTTCCATGCTTGGTTCCTGATCTTCAAGCCGGCTTGGCTCCATGTACTGGGGCACATCATCCCCTCCTTCTTTAAAAGGATTTTCCCACAAATCCGGATCATCTACATGAAACAGAGAAAGATCAGCAACATTAAAGCTTGAAGAAATGTCATACTTACCTTGTAAATCAAGTTGATACGCGTTGTCGTTGATCTTCCGAAGGATCTGAAATGGACCATCAACCCTAGGCATGAGTTTTGACTTTCTTTCTTCTGGAAACCGTTCTTTTCGTAGGTGGACCCAAACAAGATCACCTTCCTTGAAAACCACCTCCTTTCTTTTCTTGTCGGCATATTTCTTGTAGCTTTCGGTTCGGGTTTTAATGTTGGCATGAACTTGCTCATGCAGCTTCTTGATAGTATCAGCTTTCCTTTTACCATCTGTGCTAACTCTTTCACTTAAAGGCAAAGGTAAAAGATCAAGTGGAGATAAAGGATTAAACCCGTAAACAACCTCAAAAGGAGAGAACTTGGTAGCAGAATGCATAGCATGATTATAAGCAAATTCCACATGAGGTAAACATTCTTCCCAAAGCCTAAGATTATTTTTAACCAATGATCTAAGTAATGCGGATAAAGTTCGATTCACAACCTCAGTTTGACCATCAGTTTGAGGATGACAAGTTGTTGAAAACATCAATCTCGTTCCTAACTTAGACCATAAGGTTTTCCAAAAATAGCTAAGGAACTTAGCATCACGATCAGAAACAATGGTCCTAGGCATTCCATGCAACCTAACTATTTCTCTAAAGAATAAATCAGCAACTTGAACGAAGCATCATCGAGTTTTATGGCATGGAATGAAATGAGCCATTTTCGAAAATCTATCTACAACCACAAAGATAGAGTCTCGTCCAGCTTTTGATCTAGGCAAACCAAGTACAAAATCCATAGAAATGTCTACCCATGGATGAGAAGGAATAGGTAGGGCCGAGTACAAACCGTGATTTGATGCTTTAGTCTTTGATTTCTTACAAACCACACAACGATCACAAATCCTTTCTACATCCTTTTTCAAGCTTGGCCAATAGAAATGATCATAAACGGCCTTGTAAGTTTTCTTGATTCCAAAGTGTCCCATGAGTCCTCCGCCATGAGCTTCCCTAAGAAACAACTCCCTCAAAGAACATTGGGGTACACACAAACGGTTATCAAAGAATAAAAATCCAGAATTTTGAAAATATTTTCCATAAGCCGTTTTGGAACATTTTTGAATAATCTCCTTGAAATCAGGATCGGTTGCATACAAGTCCTTGATAAATTCAAAACCAAGCAATTTAGTTTCAAGGGCTGAAAGAAGAGTGTACCTCCGAGACAAGGCATCAGCCACAACATTTTCCTTACCTTGTTTGTACTTAATGACATAAGGAAAGGTCTCAATGAACTCTACCCAACGGGCATGCCTTTTGTTCAACTTTTGCTGACCTTTGAGATGTTTTAGAGATTGGTGGTCGGTGTGGATGATGAACTCCTTCGGCCAAAGATAATGTTGCCACGTTTGAAGAGCTCTCACCAAAGCATACAACTCTTGGTCATAAGTGGGATAGTTAAGCGTGGCTCCTCCAAGCTTTTCACTGAAGTAGGCAATGGGCTTCTTTTCCTCGCATCAAAACGAGCACCAATACCCACGCCTGAGGCATCACATTCAATCTCAAAAGCTTTAGAAAAATCAGGAAGTACAAGTAAAGGAGCTTGGGTCAACTTCCCTTTGAGAATCTGGAATGCCTCTTCTTGGACTTGTTCCCATTTGAATCCAACATTCTTCTTGATTACTTCGGTCAATGGGGCTGCAATGGTACTGAAGTTTGGAACAAACCGCCTATAGAATCCAGCAAGTCCATGGAAACTTCTCACTTCACTCACGGTTGTTGGACTTGGCCAGTCACGGATGGCCTTGACCTTTTCCTCGTCCACCCTAAGTCCATCAGCACCTACAACAAAACCTAAGAACAACACGTGATCTGTTCCAAAAGAGCATTTACCAAAATTTGCAAAGAGTCTCTCTTTTCTAAGAATTTCAAGAACAGAATTCAAGTGCTTCCTATGATCTTCAAGGTTTTTGCTATAAATAAGAATGTCATCAAAGTAAACTACAACAAAATGACCTATAAAAGATCTCAAGACGTGATTCATCAACCGCATGAAAGTACTAGGTGCATTAGTAAGCCCAAATGGCATTACAAGCCATTCATACAATCCTAGTTTGGTTTTAAATGCCGTTTTCCATTCATCACCCTCTTTCATCCTTATCTGATGGTAACCACTTTTCAAATCAATTTTAGAGAAAATACATGAACCATGCAACTCATCTAGCATGTCGTCTAGTCTAGGAATGGGATGCCTATACTTTACCGTGATGTTGTTGATGGCGCGGCAGTCCACACACATGCGCCAAGTCCCATCCTTTTTGGGCACAAGTAGTACGGGCACGGCACAAGGACCGAGGCTTTCTCGGATATAGCCTTTCTCAAGAAGGTCTCCAATCTGTTTTTGAAGTTCCTTGGTCTCCACCGGATTAGTACGATAGGCTGGCCGGTTCGGCAAAGAAGCGCCTGGAACAAAATCTATCTGATGCTCAATGCCTCGTATTGGTGGTAATCCTTTAGGATTCTCATCTGGAAAGACATCAGAAAAATTCTGCAAAATATCTAAAAGTTCACTCGGAACCTCCGGTGCAAGGTCAGAAGATGAAGCCATCAAAGATTCCTTATATACGAGTAAAAGAAATGGCTTTTGAGAGTAAAGAGATTTCCTGACCTGGTTTTCTTTGATGAAGAAATTGGAGTTTCTTTTAGACGATTCTGGTTCAGCTGACTTGGTCTCTTTGTCCCGGTTCTTTTTGAGTTGGACCTGGTCTTGGTGAACTTCCGAAGGTGTTAACGGTACCAGTGTGATCTTTTTCCCTTTATGGTCAAAGGAGTGCCGGTTGGTGAAACCATCATGGACGGCTTTCTTATCAAATTGCCACGGGCGTCCCAAAAGGATATGGCGGGCGTCCATGGGCGGAACATTGCGGACGACCTCATCCTCATATCGTCCAATGGTAAGAGGGATTGTGACTTGTTCCTTGACGTATTGTTCTCCGGTCTCATTGAGCCATTCCAACCTGAAAGGATGAGAAAGAGGCCGAGTGACGAGCCCAAGTTTCTTTACAAGGATGTCACTAGCCACGTTAGTGCAACTACCTCCATCAATGATCAAAGAACAAACTTTTTCGGAAATTAAACAACGAGAGTGAAAGAGATTCTCCCTTTGTTCTTTGTCGTTGGTTTTGGGTTGTACGCTTAATGCTCTTCGAGTAACAAGAAGTGGTCCGTGATGGGGATAATCAAAAGCGTCTTCTTCCTCATCAAAGATAGGACCCAAGTCTTCCTTACTTTCCTCTTCCTCCTCAGACTCGATGTCACCATTCTCCATGAGAATCATCACACGTTGGTTTGGGCAATCCTTGGCATAGTGTCCTAGGCCCTGACATTTGAAACACCTAATGTCTCTTGCTCGGCCGGAAGTCTCTATCGCCTTTCCTTTGTCAAAACGAGCAGGAGCATCAGTTTTAAAAGCGTTATTTGTTGTGGTAGACGACTTACCCTTGTCTTGATAGCTTGGTTTAGGAGTAAAGGCCGGTTTGGGAGTAAAGGCCGGTTTTGAGTAGCCTTTTCTTTTGACTTGTTGTTCGATCAAGATGGCTTTGTGTAGCATCTGCTCAATAGTAACATACTCTTGAAGCTCCATTCGATCTTGGATGTCACGGTTGAGTCCTGAAAGAAATCGTGCCATAGTGGCTTCCAATGGCTCTTCTACATCCGCTTTGATCATCAAGACTTCCATCTCTTGGTAGTAGTCTTCTACGGACTTGGTGCCTTGAAGCAAACGCCTCGGCTTCTGGTGTAGTTCACGGTGGTAGTGAGTAGGAACAAATCGCTTCCTCATCGAGCATGGAAAGCTCGGCCCATGTCTCAATTGGCCTCTCACCTGTTCTCCTCCTATGAGTCACAACTTGATCATACCGGTTAATAGCATAGCCCGTGAATTCGGTGGCGGCCAATCTAACCTTTTTAATTTCGGACAAGTTTTGGCAATCAAAAACCAATTCAATTTTTCTTTCCCACTCAAGGAAGGCATCCGGATCGTTTTTACCACTAAAAGTTGGGATTTTCAGTTTTAATCCTCCTAGGTGATTATTGACGTTATCGTTCCTAGCAAATGGATTGAAATCACCTTGCTCTCGGTTTCGTTGACCTCTCCTAGGCCGGTTGGTTGATCGGTCTTCATCCTCTTGGACGTCTTCCTCGTTGATCTCATCGTTGGACCGGTAGCGCCTACTTGGGCGACCTCTTCTTGCTTCGGTCCTGACATGAGTTTGTCGGCTGGTTTGAAGCTCATCAAGTCGTTGGTGAATCTGTTCTAAACCTGCATTCATCATGTTAGTCATAGAATCATTCAAAGCACGCATTTGAAAATTAGTTAACCCATGGTTAGAGTTTTCCGGTCGGTTTCTTTCTTCGTCACTACTCATGGTTTCCTGAAATTTCTTAAAACAACAAACGTTAGATAAAAATTTCTCACTCTCTCAAGTGTTTGATCCTCGCCCACTCAAGTGTTTCCCTCGGATTTTTGGTGATCTCACAAACGAGTTTCCACTCAAGGTTCTAAGAAGAACGAGTCTAGGAATCCCAATGGACAAGTCTAAGCAAACAAAAGAGAATTTTCTTAAAGATAGAAAGATAAGAGATTTTGTGTTTGAAATCCGTTTTAACCACCTCAAAGGCTGGATTTCTCCTCAGCCAGCAGGCTTTCTCTTCCACCACCAATCCGTTAATATGAATTTGAAACTTTTCTTTTCTTTTGTCTTTTCTTTTTTTTTTTTTTTTTTTTTTTATAATCGGATGGTAATGAGGGGTCCGGATTTAAGATAGGTAGAATAAGAAGTGTTTAAAAAGAAGATGAGAAGATGAGAAGATGAAATGAATAAGAAGATACCAGAAGAGTGGCTCTGATACATTAGTTGAAGGACCCTAGGAACGGGATCACTCTAATGGTACGGTTTTGGGGATATGAACTCCGAAAGGAGAACTGGTTGGATTGAAGGGTCGCACAAAGGTTGCGGAAGGCCTTTGATATTCCCGACTTCAAGGGTGCTTGATATGACGCACAAGTCCACCAATTGAAGGGTTCTCTCGTCGTTGCTTGATATGACGCACAAGTCCAACGATTTGAGGAAATGTTTGCTTGGATATGACTCACCAAGAAACAAGAAAAGTTCTTTCAAAGAACAAAGAGTGAAACTCTAAAAAAAAGGTTGATAAAAAATTCGATGTCTTATTCCAACAAAAGGATTACATACTTATAGGTTTTTCTAGTCAAAGACATAAATTGGGGTTGTGGAAAACAATGCATTGAAAAAGAGGTCTTTGACTAATTATTTAGTGTGGCGCGGAAATTATTGTTGACCAAGCAAAAGATGACCTTTTGGTCGCTTTATGTCTTTTCGGCTACTTGGTCGATGCTCGATGTTTCATGCGCCGCGGTTAGGAGTATCACGCACCCGGTACGGTAAGTACGGTCGGATGAAAGTTCTTCACGGACCGATTCAGTCCAAGTGCGGCCTAAGTCCCTTGAAAGCTTGAGAATCTTGGCCTTAGAGAAATCAAGTCGATCAAAGTGCGAAATCCGATCAAAGGGCCCGGTCAATTCCTCCATACGGCCATCGGCACATGCGGTACGGGCCAAATGGTTCAGAAGGGAGAAACCTCGGTCGGCCTCGGATCCGTTGGTCTTGGAAGATCGAGTTGATCGTCGTGGATAACTTCCAATTTGGTCGGCTCGGTCGTTTGATCGAGAATCTTGTTGAAGTTTTGATCCGGACGTCCGTGGGTCGATCCGGTACACGGCTCGGTTAGATTGTGAGGTATGATCCGAGGAGTGTACATTGGCCGACATGTCCGGGACGTTCGTTCTTCATATCGGCCTCGCTTCATATTGGTCCGGTTCCCGATCTTCATGTCCGCTCGGTTCATATCGGTCTGGTTCCCGATCTTCATGTCTGCCTGGTTCCATGCTTGGTTCCTGATCTTCAAGCCGGCTTGGCTCCATGTACTGGGGCACATCATTAGTTCGTTTCTTCCTACTTGGATTTCTGATACGAGAAACGTATTTGTAATAGGGTAGAAATAAATTAACTTGGCGACAAAAAAAAAAAAAATTAGAAAACTTAATTAATTTAAAAAATCTCAAAACTAAAAAACTATAAACATTCAAAATTACAAAAATTACCCTTCGAAAGTAAATATATTTATCCTTGTGATGTTGTTTATCTAGACAAACAACTTGTAGAAAATGTTAATACATTTGAAATTATTTCGAAAGACTTGGTTGTTATTGATTTACATTACAAGTATTTATACAAGTATTAAACTACTAGGGTAAATCTAATATACTATGTATCTTAAATATATTATCGTATCTTATACCCCTCCTCAAGTTGGTAGTACGAAATTTCGAACACCAAACTTGGACAATAGTTTCTGAAACGAAGTTTTTGGTAATGCCTTCGTTAGTATATCGGCTACTTGCTCCTTTGTTGAGATATGTTCGGTAGTGATGAGCTTAGATTGAACGACGTCGCGGACTTGATGACAGTCGGATTCGATATGCTTCGTTCGCTCATGAAAAACGGGATTAGAAGCAATATGAATGGCCGCTTGACTGTCACAATATAACCGCATAGGATAGGATGTTCAACGCCAAACGTTTTGAGGAGTTCCCGAATCCATTTGAGTTCACGTAGAGTATATACCATGGCACGATACTCGGCTTCAGCCGAAGAATTTGACACCGTATCTTTCTTTTTAGTCTTCCAAGAGATCGGTGAAGCTCCTAAAAATACACAATAGGCACTTAATGATCGTCGAGATATAGGACATGCTGCCCAATCGGAGTCGCAATAAGCCGAGATTTGAATATTACTCCGTGAACGTAACAAGATACCCTGAGCTGGAAAACCTTTAAGGTACCGGGCTACCGTAAGGCCGCCTCCCAATGAGCCAACCTAGACGTTTGCATAAACTGAGATAGTATATGAACAATATAACTAAGTTTGGGCCGAGTAATCGTGAGATAGATAAGACGACCTACAAGACGTCGGTACTGTTGCAGATTTTTGAGAATGGGACCTTTGTTCGACGCTAACCGATGATTCAACTCGACCGGTACACTCACCGGTTTGCACTTGGAGAGGCCGGCTTCCGAAATTATGTCGAGAGCATATTTTCTTTGTGAGCGATGCCGTCAGGTCCTCGTGACACTTCTATTCCCAAGAAAAATTTCAGCTTACCAAGATCTTTCATTTTAAAACACTTGCTGAGATGCGGTTTAAACCGGTCAATCGTAGGTAAATCATTACTAACCAAAATAAAATCGTCAACGTAGACCAGAACATGTAGAACGATGTCGTCTTGAACATGGGAGAAGAGAGAGTAGTCTTCATAGCTTTGCTTGAACCCAAATTGCTTTAGTTCCGTAGAGAGTTTTGCGAACCAACACCGAGGAGCTTGTCGAAGCCCATATAACGATTTGCGTAAACGGCATACCTTACTAGAATCGTTTCCATGAAAACCAGGAGGAAGTTTCATGTATACCTCTTCCTCAAGATCACCATGTAAGAATGCGTTATGAACATCCATTTGATGTATTTCCCATTGTTTTGTGGACGCTAATCCAAGAAGATATCAAACGGTGGTCATCTTAGCTACCGGAGCAAATGTTTCATTGAAATCAACCCCATCCTCTTGTCGATTACCGAGAGCGACTAGACGAGCCTTGTGACGATCTAATGATCCATCGGAATTGTATTTTAATTTGTAGACCCATTTACTTCCAATAGCTTTCTTGCCAGGAGGTAACGTAACAATGTCTCATGTATGATTTTCTTCAAGAGCAGCCATCTCAAGACCCATGGTGTCACACCACTCTTTAATCAAACAAGCCTCATGATAGCTGGTTCAAACGCCTTCGTGATAGCCGCAACAAATTCCCTATGATTATCAGAAAAACCAGTGTCGTCAACATACGATATCAAGGGATAGCGAGACTTACCAGGGACCGTTGTCGAGGAGCTTGGAGAGGTGAGAGGAGGCGAGGGAGCGTGAGAGGGTGTAGTTACTTTACTCGGGGGTGTAGCTTGAACATGTTGAGTGACGTAATCCTTAAGTAAAACTGAAGGTTTTCGAACACGTTGTCCTTTCCCAAGAAGCTCATGTGTTGTTGTCACATGAGTAGGTGTTGTTGAAATATGCGGAAGTGGTGGTGGCACTTCAGTGTCACTAGACAAATCACCATTATGTTGTTGAGGATGAGAAGAATCAGATGTTGAATCGGCAATGGGAGTAATTATATCGGTATGTGTGGGTGTGGTGTTTTGTTGTGGGAAACTTGGCGGAAGTGGTGAGATGAGTTCAGTTTCATCAAAGGGATCGCCGTTCAGTGGTAGAGGAGTAGAAGTGACAGATGGTAGAGGAGTAGAACTGGCAGGTGGTGGATCAACAAAAGGGTAAGAATTTTCTTGAAAAACAACATCCCGACTAATAAAAAATTGATGTTTTTCAAGGTCATAAAGGCGCCAACCCTTCTTACCGTGAGGATATCCAACAAAAATGCAACGACGGCTGCGTGTGCCAAACTTGTCTTTGTCTCTTGATCGATGATGAGCGTAGCATAAGCAACCGAATGTGCGTAGAAGATCGTAAGAAGGTCGCTTGCCAAAGAGAACTTCATATGGAGATTTACCATCCAATATTTTGGTAGGTGTGCGATTGATTAAATGAGTGGCTGTAAGTATGCTCTCTCCCCAAAATCTGACCGGTAAACTACTTTGAAAAAGGCATGCGCGAGCAATGTTTAACAAGTGGCGATGTTTCCGTTCAACCCGACCGTTTTGTTGTGGAGTATCAACACAAGAAGTTTGATGAGAGATTCCTTGTTCTTGAAAGAAGGTAGTAAGACACACAAACTCAGTACCGTTATCGCTACAAATAGTTTTGACAACTTTACCGAATTGTCGTTCAGACATGGCACCAAAGTTTTTGATAAGCCGAGATACCTCAGATTTTTCGGCCATAAAGGAACGTCCAGACTGAGTGAGAGAAGTCGTCAACCAAAGTGAGAAAATAGACAGATCCGCACGTAGATTGTGTTCGGTAGGGTCCCCATACATCAGCGTGTATCAAAGAAAAACACTCACTAGTTTTATTAATACTTTCAGGGAAAAATCTCTCGTGTCTGTTTTGCCACGAAAACAAGTATCACATGATTGAATCTCAGAAAGCACAAAAGGAGATCGATCACATTCAAAAAAAGAAACTAAAACACTAGCAGCAGGATGTCCCAATCTACGATGTAACAAAGCTATGGTGACAGACTTGCTCGTAACCTTTGACACGTGTAGCTAGAACTCCGGTAAAGTAGTACACACCCTCACGCTCTTCACCCGCACCAATCAAAGTCCTCGTAAAACGGTCCCACAAGAAACACAAAGTATCCGTGAATATCGCAATGCATCATGTGTGTTTAAGCATCTTAGACACGGATATAAGAGTGCAATTAAAGTCAGGTACAAATAGAACATCAGGTAGTGAGCACGCATTATTTAGAACAAGCGTTCCGCGTTTTGTGGCTTGCGAAGTACTCCCATCAGGGAAAAGAACCGGCGAAGGGATAATGTTGACAACATTAGTTAAAAGATTAGGATCCCCTGTCATATGGTGCGAAGCACCCGTATCAATAATAACATTAGTTAAATGAGTTTTACCAGACAACTTTTCAGAGGAAATGTGTGGTCGTTGAGATTGTAGAAGAGAAATCAAGTGAGCAATTTGATCATCACCGCCAGACGTGTGAGAGCTCGTACGGGCTGAATTAACACGACCACGACCACGATTGTTAGACAGTGGAGGACGACCACCACGGGAGTTGCTGCTACGACCACCACGATTCTGGCTACCGCCTTTGGTGGATGAACTAGCAGACGCTTCAAGACGATTCTGCTCAAGCCACGGATAAGTGTGATTTTTAGGTGTTTTAAGCATGTATTTTCATAGCATTTTAGGACCTTAGTTCCATATTTCATATAGTTTAATGCATTAATTAGCTTATTTTCTATGTTTAGTTTAAGATAGAGTCTTAGTTAGTTTTTAGGCCATTTTTGCATTATATCATTCATTTTAGGTACTAAGGAGCTAAATGGAGTTAAGGGGAGCTTAGGAGAAGCTCAAAGAGTCTAAAGGAGTTGAAGTGAATAAGCAGCGGTCCAAACCGCTAGACGAAACCGCCGGAAATGACGCGAAGAGACGAACTCGCGGATGTTCAGTCCAGCGGTCACCAAACCGCTGGACTAAACCGCCGGAGAAGACGCAGTGAAGACTACTCGCGGATGTTCAGTCCAGCGGTCACTAAACCGCTGGACCAAACCGCCGGGTCCTGCGCGACTTATTTATCTCTCCTATTTCCCTATAAATACTACTAGGGTTTATGTTAATGGACACACCTTATTCTCTCTAGTTTTTTTAGCCACTTTTGTAAACTTTGGAGGATCTTTAGTTTTATATAATTTTAGATTATTATCTTTAATCTTTGAATATCTTTTAATCATGTCTTCATCTCTATCTATTAGCTTTCTTTCTATTATGGATAGTGAGTAGTCATCTCTTGGATCTTGGGGTTTCTATAGGTTAGGATGATGGATGATGGTTAGTGATGTTTAGGAAGTTTGGGTTATGGTTTCTATAGCATTAGATGTGCTTAACACTAAGGTAGAAGTAATTATCCTAGCTTAGTACTTGGAGGATATTTCATGCCCGGAAGGTGTTCGATGAAATGTCTAGTCCAAATCTCTTGTTAGTCTTTTATGCTTAGCCAATGCAGTTGTGGTCTAAGGTTTAAGATGGACTTTTAAGGATTTATACTTAATGATCTCTAATCATCTAGGCTCGGTCGGAACATTTGTGGTTTTTATGATTAGAGAATGGATTTGAGTCATGGAAGTGATCTAATCTAGTTTACTGATCCTTGTCCTAGAAAGCCATCTTCTTTGTTAGTCTTAGTGTCATTAGCTTGATTTCATCCATCCAAACCCAATGATCTTAACCCCAAGATCCATACTTTACCATTAGTATCGCTTTGTTGATTTCAAGTTTATTTTACTTATATTGCTTTCTTAGTTTAGTTTAGCTACAAACCAAGATTCTTACTCGATCTAATCTAAGCTAGTTTCTTGTATTCTTGTTGTTCTAAGTCTTCTCTCCTTGTGGATTCGATCCTTATATTACTACAACGTCTTATGCCTTGCACTTGGGGTTGTATGTGATTGAGGTAAAACTCGATATCATCAAGTTTTTGGCGCTGTTGTCGGGGAGAGTAGCGATTAGTCAATAGGATTTGGAATCTACTTAATTTTAGATCACTTTTAGACTAGTTGCTTAGGAGGAACTTCGAAATTCCTCTCTCGGGTCCTATATCCGCCTAAGCCTCGTCTAAGTCAAGCTTAGTGACTTTAAACAAGCGCACTTGGGAGGCAATCCCATGTCTATCCTTTGTACATATGCTTTTAAATTCAAGTATTGTAATTTAATTATGCTTAGTTTTATGTTTTTGAAGTGGGGAGACACAAATGAGGACGCCAACGCGATGGAGGAACAAGACTTCGTCTTTCAACCTAGAGTCAACACCGAGACTTCAACATCGGCTCCACCACACCATGATAAAGAATCATGGAACCCCTTTAAGTAAGCTCCAAGGTACCTTTCACTATCATTGTATATAACATACATTTTTAGATAGTTTTTCATTTATAACACTAGTTTTCGTTTTTACCACTAGTTTTAATTCTCTTTTAAATGGCCTTACTTCATCGCTTGTTCACACCGAGACAGTGTGATTTAAGTGTGGGGGAAGGGTCATTAGTTACTAATCATGTTTATTGTTTTAGCTATGTGTGATCATGTATTGCATTCATCTAGTTTAGTACATTGCATTTGTTAATAGTTATATGCATCTAAAAACAACAAAAAATCGAAAAATTTTGAACAACACAAAAAGAAAACTTAGTTTTATTTTGTTTTATCATTAATATGATATAGGATCGAGTCTTTAGCTTTAGGATATACACACTTATCTATGGATCAATGATGATATTGCCTTGTAAAATTTTTAGAAAAGTATTGCAATGTGAATTCCTTCTCGAGATTGTTTGGTATAATTGATAGAATCTTTTAAATCGTTGAAATTGTACATATTCAATTTTCTTAGTCTAGAGGATATTGCTTGTTTGATGTTCACTTGATTTGAAATCACTCCATGTATATTGAACCTAATTGAATCATTAATTTCTCGCTTGATAATGTGCATTGTAGTTTCATGATATATATCCAAATTTTATCCCTTTTTACCACCCTCTTGATTGTTTGGATAACCATCTCATCTTTAGATGGCCTACCCTTGACCATAGACCATTCCTTCAAGCCCCATTTAATTCTTTGATTGAGGCCTTTTTGGAAAGTGTTACATTAGCAAAACTTTGTAAGTATTGGGGACGACAAGTCCCACATCCCATCTAGGTGGTTAGCAAGTTTTGATTTGGTAATGGGTGAGGGAAGTGAGGAAATGAAATGAAAAGAGAGTTGAGTTATCATTAGAAAAGTCTAAACACCAAAACTAAAAGAGTAACTACCTTAAGGGAGGTTTGAAAAAGTAAAAGAAAGGGCATTAAAAACAAGTTTAAAAACTCCTAAACCTCAAAAGAAAAGAAAACCCAAACACAAAGGGTAGAAAGTAGGAGTAAAAAGAGTGAAGCCTAAACCAAAAGAAAACCCTTAAGGATAGTGTGCAAATGTGAAATAGAGACTTTCTTTATCAAAGAAAGAAACCCAAGGAAAATAAAGGGTAGAGTTAGGATTAAAAAGAAGGATTTGAGTGGGTGTTTAAAGATCAAAAGGGGAGTGAGCAAGAAAAGAAAAGTAGAGAGTGCTTAGAACGAAAAGTAGGAGGGGTAGAACATTGGGATTTAATGGCTTGTACGTATTTGTTCCTAGTCTTCCTTACTTTTGCATCATGTTTACACTACTTATTTGCTTTCGAGAGTAAGCCCCCTAAAACACTTAAACATCTAAACACTTAACCACTTAAATAAGACATTTCCCCAAACCGATTGAAACTCTTTGCATTGCATTTAGTGAGACCACCGGTTACTAATTAATGAACCTAAGGATGTGGTGAATGAGAGAGTGAGTGGATATGAGCATTGAATCTAGCTAGGACTTGTGATAGTGTGCTGTGGATACTTGATTGAGAGTTCTCATTGCTTTGGTTGAACATTTTCTCAAAGTGCTTCATTGCCTTAGTTAACATTGCATACGTTTGAGCTTATCTTTTTGGTTATGAGATCCATCCTCCACTACGTCATTTGTGCTTATTGAGTATTGTTTGCTTGAGGACAAGCAAAAGGCAAGTGTGGGGGAGTTGATAAGTGAGAATTTTAGGTGTTTTAAGCATGTATTTTCATAGCATTTTAGGACCTTAGTTGCATATTTCATATAGTTTAATGCATTAATTATCTTATTTTCTATGTTTAGTTTAAGATAGAGTCTTAGTTAGTTTTTAGGCCATTTTTGCATTATATCTTTCATTTTAGGTACTAAGGAGCTAAATGAAGTTAAGGGGAGCTTAGGAGAAGCTCAAAGAGTCTAAAGGAGTTGAAGTGAAGAAGCAGCGGTCCAAACCGCTAGACGAAGCCGCCGGAAATGACGCGAAGAGACGAATTCGCGGATGTTCAGTCCAGCGGTCACCAAACCGCTGGACCAAACCGCCGGACAAGATGCAGTGAAGACTACTCGCGGATGTTCAGTCCAGCGGTCACTAAACCGCTGGACCAAACCGTCGGGTCCTGCGCGACTTATTTATCTCTCATATTTCCCTATATATACTACTAGGGTTTATGTTAATGGACACACCTTATTCTCTCTAGTTTTTTTAGCCACTTTTGTAAACTTTGGAGGATCTTTAGTTTTATATAATTTTAGATTCTTATCTTTAATCTTTGAATATCTTTTAATCATGTCTTCATCTCTATCTATTAGCTTTCTTTCTATTATGGATAGTGAGTAGTCATCTCTTGGATCTTGGGGTTTCTATAGGTTAGGATGATGGATGATGGTTAATGATGTTTATGATGTTTGAGTTATGGTTTCTATAGTATTAGATGTGCTTAACACTAAGGTAGAAGTAATTATCCTAGCTTAGTATTTAGAGGATATTTCATGCCCGGAAGGTGTTCGATGAAATGTGTAGTCCAAATCTCTTGTTAGTCTTTTATGCTTAGCCAATGAAGTTGTGGTCTAAGGTTTAAGATGGACTTTTAAGGACTTATATTTAATGATCTCTAATCATCTAGGCTCGGTCGGAAGATTTGTGGTTTTTATGATTAGAGAATGGATTTGAGTCATGGAATTGATCTAATCTAGTTTAGTGATCCTTGTCCTAGAAAGCCATATCCTTTGTTAGTCTTAGTGTCATTAGCTTGATTTCATCCATCCAAACCCAATGATCTTAACCCCACGATTCATACTTTACCATTAGTATCTCTTTAGTTTAAAACGCTTTGTTGATTTCAAGTTTATTTTACTTATATTGCTTTCTTAGTTTAGTTTAGCTACAAACCAAGATTCTTACTCGATCTAATCTAAGCTAGTTTCTTGTATTCTTGTTGTTTAAAGCCTTCTCTCCTTCTGGATTCGATCCTTATATTACTACAACGTCTTGTGCCTTGCACTTGGGGTTGTATGTGATTGAGGTAAAACTCGATATCATCAAGTTTTTCACCAGTCTGGATAGCCGTGAACGAGAAAGCAGTCAGTGATATCATGTCCGGTTCGGTTGCAATGTGTGCATAGAAGAGACGATTCGTCTCTGTAGCGTGGTCCGGTCACAGCAGTTGATGGAACTGATGAAGCTTGGACTTTCAAACCAATGGCTTCGGTTTTGGCTCTGAACGCGCAGAATTGAGATTTTGCTCTTCACGAATGACACGAGAATAAGCTTGATAGACATCCGGTAATTAGGGATCTTGATCGGTGATTGAGGAGCGAATCAGACGAAATCGTTCATCCAGTCCGAAGAGAAATTGGTGAAGACGATCATCTTCACGTTCCTTGATGATGTATGGTGAGGCTGGGCACGTACATGGTTGAGTGTGAAGATAGTCTTGTAATTCTTCCCACAGCTTGGTCAATCGACCATAGTAGGTGAGGACAGGCTGACCGTTCTGTTTGCAGGAAGCAATCTCATCCTTGATTAACTGCTTGCGGACGCCGTTGCTAACAGAGAATCGACGACGGATATTTTCCCATACATCAGAAGCTTCAGATACATGACCAACCGTTGATCGAATAAGCGGGTCAATTGCTGCTCGCATCCCTCCAATAATCATGGAATTCGCGGCCAGCCACATCGAGAGTTCCGGATCAGATGACGGTTTTGGGATAGATCCGTTGATGAATCCCAATTTATTCTTGGCTCGAAGAGAGTTTTTAAATTCAGTGTCCCATTCAGAGTAGTTCTCCTCTTTGAGAATCACTGATGATATTAAAGCACCTGGGTTGTTTGATGCGTGGAGGTGGTATGGTGAACGAGAGGTTGGTAGAGTAGGGGTAGTTGTAGGTGCAGACGAGGAGATAGAAGATGAGAGAGAAGACGAAGACGATGCCATCTTTAGATAGTAAACGGCGGCGACTAAGTTTGTTTAATAGAAGAAAAGTTTATGTTTTTTTTAGAGTAAAATTATGGAAAAAGGCTCTGATACCATGAAATTATTTCCAAAGACTTGGTTCTTATTGATTTACATTACAAGTATTTATACAAGTATTAAACTACTAGGGTAAATCTAATATACTCTGTATCTTAAATATATTATCGTATCGGGTGTAGAAGATGTAATAAAAAAAATATATATATATATATTATCGTATCTTATAACATTTATGATTCAGGATTTCAAAGTTTAGAAAATAGTCTTTTGCTTCTTTGCATAAGAAAATACTATTTTCATCCGCCCATAACGTTCAAGGCTTTCATAAAATAGCATAACATTCATAGCATTCTAATCAGTTTATTATTTTCAAAATCCCTGCTTGCATTTCAATTTTTTCCATCGTCTTCATAAGATGGGAAAAGCATATTTCATTATCATTAGTTATGTTCCTAAGAAAGGTCACACCTTTAAAAAAAACCAATTTTTTAACATAAGAAAAGCAATGCAAGGGAGCAATGAGAGTTAGTGTTGTGAGCGAAAAGGCCTTGACTTTTGAGCTTCTTGTGAAGTAAAACACATGTATTCTTTAGTTGAATACATCCTTCTATACTACTAAAAAAATATAGAGAAATTCATAAAACTATGCTCTTTCATTTATTCCTTTACAAAATTCTACCTAATTCAATTTTTTCACATATTTACACTTTTTCAAAATTTTAAAAATTTGATTTACCCTTTAAAAAATTACCAAAAGGGGGTAAAATTGTGTGGATAGGATTTATTTGAATTTAATTTTGAGTGTTTACGTGTAGTTTTGTGAAGTAATTTTGAAATGGTGTAGTTTTGTCAAATGTAATTCAAATGGTGTAGTTTTGTAATTCTCCCAAAAATATAACCGATGTACATATAACCATCGTCCTCCAGCATAAGAACATGAAGATGAAGTAAATACATTATCTTGTAAACGATTGATAACTTATCATAATTTGACTCTACACCTTTCTACTAATTATGTCAAAAAGGTACTTAGAATCACACACACACACTAAGATGCAGCTTGGGAATTTTAGAAGAAGAAACAGAAAAGGAGGCAGCTTTGCTTTCTTATGTACCTCATATGTAACATGTAACAAACAACAACATCCTTGTGTTTCTATATCGATCTGAACATGGGAGGCGGAGATGATACATATTCTTGTTTTCGATATGTTCTCATATTCTTGTCCGCGACGGAGGAGTCGATTGAGTTTCCTGTCTATTCTTCAGTCGTTTGGATTGGTTTGGGTTACCATCTATATACCCAAAAAAACGGGTGAATAAATTATTTTTTTTGTCAAACTGAAAAATGGTCTATTTATTCTCAATCTTTTCTAAGTTTTGCAAATTTATTCTCCAAATTCATAAGTTTGCAAATGTAAGATTTTTTTTTGTAGAAACTTTGCAAATGTATGATTTGGAGATTAAATCTGCAAAACTTAATAACGTTTGAGAATAAATTGGTCATTTCCCTCTATAGTCTCTTCTTTTTTTGCTTAATAAATTTAAACTCCATTATAATTGATATATAAAGTTATATTATAAATACATGTTTTCAAAAAAAATATTTAAACTTTTTTTATATTAATTTTTTTTTACCTTAGTTAAAATATATTCTTCGGTGCAAATAAGACGGAACGATCTACTCTCCTGTGAGTGATTATATTCTTAAAATAATACATTTCCAATAACTTTGGAATTTTGAATTAGTGGCGACTTCAAATTTGCAGTTAAATCGTTTTGTTCTAATTCATAAATTAACTATATTTCCCTACACTAAATTGAGTAAATTCTATTTAAAACATAAATTTTACTTTATTACACGTTTGATTTGAAATTTAGCGAACACCATAAATAGTCTATATCTAATAAATCAAAGGTAAAAAGTTTTAATTTTTTTGTATAAATACTACATGTTATTTATAATCTTAAAGTTACAATAACAAAAATGAATCAACTCATAATTTTTATGTTAACTATTTGTATGTATTTTGGATTGAATGAGGGAGAGGACAAGGATAATTATGTAATAATTAAGAACGAACTTGGTCCTGGTAGTCTTCTCCAATATCATTGTCGTGCGACTTTTAGTGGTTATGATAATGGATTCAAAACTATGAAGAACGGTGAAAATTACACGATTCGTTTTAAAGATGTTAGTTTTAATTCGGTAAGGACAAGATGGGAATGTAATTTACGACATGGTCCTGCGAAAGAGTTTTATTTTGATAAACTTGAGGTATATCGAGCAGCCAGTAATGAACGTTATAAGCAACTACGAGAATGGGTTGCAAGACAAGATGGTATTTATTTTAGAAGACGATATGATAAACCGTTAGGGATTGTTCTTAAGTGGAGGATTCTTTAAGTTTTTTTCGTTTTCCTATATCTACTTTTTTAATATTTATCTAAATTTGTTAATTTATTTCTAAAGTTTTGTAATAAGACATTGATATTATTTATTATAATGTTTTTTTCTCCAAAGAGATAACTAATAATTATTTGCATAAATAATAGTGAATATTGTTCATACTAATTCGGGAAGAAGATCAATAACTAGATTTACCTTGGTTTGAAAGAGCAAAAATAGCAACAAGACTTTGTTACGGAGGAAGATGCGGAAGAGAATCAGAATAAGGAAGAGGAACAAGCGATTCATGAATCGTTATCGCAACATAAGAAGGATAAGAAGCATATTCATCGTGGTAAGCATGAAAGAGCCACAAAAAAACACGAGACACATAGGTGCGAGACGGGGCCGTAAGGCTGCAAATCCAAAATTCAAAAGGGAAGAATCCAATTACATTATATCACTTAAGCGTCATGGGAAACAAAATTCCATGGTACTGTATGTTGAACTATGCAAATCAATTTGATTCTCAATTATTTCCTATGAATTATCACCTACATATATTCATTTGTATTGTTTTGGAAAATAGATTATTGTGGGGAACTAACCTATGATGTAATTGTTGAATGATTTTGATATTGTTTATGCTTTGAATATGTGTACATGGTAGCTTTAAAAATGGTGTGATTCACACTTGGCTTAATACTTCAATAATCAATTCTTATCATGTTTAGTGTGTTTCTATGTTGAATTAAATGCTATGTTTATGTTCTTGCTATCAATGGTTTTGAAAATGTCTCTTCTTTGACTATATATTAAACCTTGATTGATTCATTCTTATTATAGTTTACTAACATATATGAGTAACATAAAAAACCTCTCTCTTCCTTCTTTCTCTCTCCCTTCTCTCTCTATTCTAGATCTAGATCTAGGATATCTTGACGGAGGTTGAGTAAAAGGGGAAGATCTCACCGGAGAAGCCGCCTGAACACGACCACTTGCATCGCGCTTGGGATTCTCCGTCGATTCCGGCGACGTTGAGGATCCCCACGGCCCATGGTTCTTCATCCGTGAACCGCTAGCAACATACACCTCGACTGAAATCCCAAGTCACGACGTTTGTAAAGATGAGAAGGTTTTGAGCGTAGAGATTTGCAACGGGTCTTGTGTCGCTCAGAGTGGGGGTCAGCGGCGTAGCGACTATGAAAGTGATAAGCGACAGATTGGATGGTTGAGCCACAATCATAGGCAAGCTTTGTCGTGACCGGATTAGCTCGGGGATGGTGAAGACGATAGCGCAAAGTTATACCAACGAAGACAGCTCCTCCGACCAATTCTCCCGTCGTCAATCTCATGTCTGGTTTCAAATCGCCGTTGTGGCAAAACAGAGCAGTTCCTCCTCCTTGTCGAAGCTTCGGTTGTGGCGGTGAGACGACGGTCTTGTTGCCTCTCACTGTTCGGTCTCCGTCTCCCGGTCGTCGGAAAATCTACTCCGACTGATTCGCGATCTAAGGGAGACGGCTGAGACTCAGTTTTTGTTTCTTAGGTTAGGTTAAAATTGTACCATGTACGGTTTCGATTTAAACCGGTCCGGATTGGGATTTTAGTTTGGGCTAGCATTGTTTGTTGTTGGATCAGGCCCATTTTGGGATTTTGATGGACCTAAATCCGGAAATATGTCTTATATTTTTTAATAGAAAACCCTTTAACAAAAAAAAAAAACATATATGAGTATGAATGTTAATCTTATACTTATAAACAAATGTTGTATTTGTGTTCTTTCTTGTAGGCTCCTTTGCTGATTTGGTGTGATCTTAGATCAATGGATAAAGTCACATATGATTTGCTTAGCAACAAAGAAGTGATTTCTGTTCACGAAGGTAAGGTTTTAAAGACTTTAGTTGTAAATAATTTCAAATCGTAAATAATTTATATTCATTTTATATAATTTAAATTTTATGGTAATTGGTTCATAAAATAATGTTGGTAATTTTTCACGGAAAATGATATTATTTTTCAAAAACATCCTGATAAATAATAAAAGTTGAATTATCAACAATTGAGCTTTAGTGCTTATTTATAGAAGAAGCCACGAAGTGGTAAGACCTTTGGCTTGTTCTTAGTTTAGACAAGAAACATTGTTTAGTTGTACTTGACGTTTTTTGAAACATCTGTTCCGTCTCACTTGAGAACGGCGTGTCTATGAACGTATCTTCTACCGCAACAAGTACCATGAAAGATAAATTGTCAATTTTATTAATAAAAACTCAAAAATAACTCATAATCCAATAATTGAAACACAATGGTCTTTGAAATAAACGATAAAACAAAAACGACGAATCTATTTCAGCTTCGATCTAACCAATTGACAACTACAATTGCGGCTCACCCGCAAGAGAAAAAAAGAGAGGGATGAGTGACATGGAAGTCACTCATTGGGAGGGGGAACGCTAGATGCGTACAAAACTGACCATATAATGTCAACCCAATCACCAACAATCCAAATCATAAATATGAACACACACACAACAACACCTACAAAGATTAAACATACACAAAAAAAATCTATGTGGCGTAAGTGCCCACAACATCACTCGGAAACGCTTTATCGATCTCGGGCACATGTAGTGGATCGACTAAACTGCCCGTCCCCACAACACTTTGCGACTGTAGTACTGACGCCCGGCTCTGGTCCCTGCAAAACTTATGACGACGCATAAGTACATTTCCGCGCCCGCCATCTCATGGTGACACAAAAGTACATCTTTGTGCCCCACAATCACAATATATAATCATGGTGACACATAAGTACGTTTCTGTACCCCGCAAACTAAAGTAACAACATCATATACGTATATATAACTCTACATATATCAATACAAATTCAAGCAAGTGCCAGGTAAATGAATCAAACAAGTGGTTGAACCTTCTATGTCTTACGTCCGGTTTTAATCAATAGTAGTTAGACTCGAACAATAAACAAAATCACATAACAATCTATATTATCAGTCACAAGACTTTCATTACACTGTACAATGTTGTACGGAACTGGCTCTCACCTTGCTAATGCGGTAAACAGGTTTTCGAGATCTCAGATCAACTCAGTTAAAGTCAATGTAGTCAAAGTCAACTCGGTCAACACGGTCAACTTGGTCAACCTTTGACTGATCAGTCAACGACAGCGGTGGACGGAAGCTCCAGTGAACGGCGCGGCGGCGGACGACGGATTTCGGCAGAGTTTTGCTACGATTAGTGTTTTTGTGCTAAAAGACAAAGAGAAACATAGGATTTATGGAAAAGGAAATGAGCTATTTTTTTGCCTTTTCAGAGTTGGGATATTACATTTTCATTAAAGAAGTTGTGGCTATTCCTTGACTTATCTCACCATATTGGTTGTTTCATACACTTCTTACAGATATCATCAAAATTAAGGCATAAATTATTTCAAATGAAGTTAAACAAAGTACTTGAAACCGCCTACGTGTAGTTATGTTTTGATGAAGATGTAATTTTGCCGATCTAGAGAAATCCTAGTCATTGTGTTTTCATCGGAGAGGAAGAAGAAATAAAAAAGTGAGACTTTTCCTAATCATCCATGTTAACAAAGAATCTAACAACATGAGTCGAATAAATTTGCAATGCGTGAAAATAAATGTGCGGGTCCTAATAATTCTTCATAACTAAAAAGGTCAATCTAGTAAGACACTTTTATTAAAACTCTCTATTACAAAAAGTTGTAGCATATTTATAAAATCTACATAAGGTTACTTAAGTGTATGCAAGAATAAATCTACGAAGTCCTATAAATATGCTACAAATCTACAAATATATTGCACATTGTGTAATCAAGCGTTATTTTATTAACAAATCAAGGGCATCAAAGACTTAAAAACTGTCATAGCGTAATGGTTTGCGTCCGCTTAATATGTTTCAATGCACATCAATTTAAAGCTTAGAGGGTACCATTTTTATTTTAGCTTCAAACATTAATTTCTACTGGGCTGGGCATTGTTTTATGCATCTTGATCGGAACTATTATGCGTTGGGTCTAATTGCTTAATTCTTTAATGTTTATCTTTAAACGTGTCATGTGAGTTTAAATAATGTCATTGGTTATTTCTTTTATCTAATTATTTATATTGTTTACATATGTGGTTGTCTAAGAAATTCAACAAATTGTAATGAGAAACTTTTTTGACTTAAACAACATCCTCATTGGTAAAAATCTCTTTAAATGGTTTTATAACTAATGTTTTATTTTATTTGTTAATTCAATTTTAAATAATATTTAAAGTTGAACCTATTAAAATGTGACATATAGGAAGATGAGTGGTAGGTCTTAAAATGATTTTAGAAACACATGAGTCCATCTCCATTGTTTTGAGACATCCTTAGCAATATTAAATTAATAATTGAATTAAGTAAATAAATTAAATTAAATAAATATTCTAAGTAATCAAATGACAAGTAATGTAAACAATCCTTATAAACTGAAGAACCGTTTCTTAATAGAGAAGATTTAGGCCATCATTATAGAAGAATTTTGGGTGGGTTTTTCAAGGTGGGTCCCACCTTAAAAGAAAAAAATTGGTTCTTTTACCTCTTGTAGTAGAAGAGGCTCTTGACTTTTTGTGGGCCCCACCGACACGTGGCGGTCCGCGATAGGTCAATTTATTTATTTATTATTTTATTTTCTAATTTTCGAAATAAAAAAAAAAATTCAAGAACTCGTTTTGGGATTTACCTATAAAGATGTTCTAATGACTGTTTCTTGTTTTCTATTTTTTATTATTTCTTTTATATTTAATATAAGAACCTCTCTAAAAATTTGGGGCTAAGAGCAACTCCATCAATGGAGACACTCCCAAGTCTAGTTTGTAATATTAAGAATATTTTTAATATAATTTTATGTATAAGACACTTTGATGTTTATGTGCCATCCATTGATAAACAGCAGAGTGTTTTAACTTAATAGAACCCTAAATTTCTAACAAAACCCATGTGAAATTGAAACTCAATTTCATCGATAAGAGACAAAATCAAAATCAGAAACTTACTCTTACCCATGATTTGTTTTTTATGTGTGACCGATAAAAAGGAGAAGAGGAAGAAGAAGAAGAGGAAGAAGAAGAAGAGGAAGAAGAAGAAGAGGAAGAAGAAGAAGAAGAGGAAGAAGAAGAAGAAGAGGAAGAAGAAGAAGAGAAGAAGAAGAACGCACACAGAGTCAAAATTGAAAAACTCAGCTTGCGACACGTGTGGTTCTTATGGATGTTCCTATTTGTCTTATAAAAGACACCGGTCTTAATTATTTTCATCACAATTGTATTATTTTTTTATATTTTAAGAATAAGACATGTACAAAACAAGAAAAAGACCCTCCTCTGGAGGTGGTCTAAGATGGTCTAAGAGCATGTGCATTGGTAGAACCATATTTGTGGTTTTTAGCAAAAAAAAAAATATTATAAAAAGTTAAGAAATTTGATTAAGATATTAATGAAAAATGAGTATTATTGGTAGACTATTAAAAGGTTGTTAAAAAAGTGAAATACTTGCCTTGGGAGATTGATAACCGAGCTTAGATGCAGAGCCATGAAACCCGATTTGAGAATCCAAACCCGTATAACGACCAGAAGAGGAATTTGTGTTATTAGAAGATAGCCACGACGGAAACATTGAGATGAGAATGGATGTAGCTACAAACCCAAAAGAGACGACGTTAACTGAGTCGTCGAATCGAGATTTCTGCGGCGGCTCTTCTCGCCGGAGATTCATCGGAGCTTCGATCGGTGGCCATTGATGGTTCAAGCTCGTCTTCAATCTCTCAAGCTCTCTCATTTTCAGTATAAAAGTTATTACAAGTTATGTGTTTCTTTGTTTTTGTGAAGTGAAACAGAGAGAAAGATGAAAAAGGAAGGGGAAGAAGAGAAGGAGCTGATTTCGTTGGATCGATGGTGACTCTGATTTGAGCAAAGAGAGAAAAATAAAACTTTTTTTCGGATGCGGTCCTGAAATAAGAAACGAAAGAAGTCGTCTCTTAGAATTTTAATAGGCTTTTAAAATTAAAACCCACTTTAAAGCCCGCGATGTTCATGGTCTAAATTCTTCTAAAACTTGTTTCAACTTTGTTATACATGAATGATTTGATAATTAACAATTTAGTAAAATGTGAGAAAGTTATGTACTTTGACATGCATAAAGGTTTTTATATAAAAATGCATAGAACTTTTTGTCATTGCTAAACTTTTATCAAAAAATTTTAATCTTCCAATCAAAGTTTCACCGGTGAGTGTCTTTCTTTCTAGTCGTTAATTTTAAAATTTTATTAACTTACAAAGAAAGACACTTTGTGGTAAGATTTAAGGCACTTTCTACAATGTTCATTTTTATAAAATCTCAAATTTCCTCCTGTATTAAATAATGGTGGACGAGTTATCATCGTCAACGATCTTAAATTGCCGTTGTATACACCGAGTTGTGGATATAGTTTTGTACAATCTCATAAATGTTTTCATATCAATCTCATTATAAAATGTCTAACTTCATTCAATTTTTGGTTTATCATATTTTTAGTAACATAAAATAATTTATATTAAGATCAGACCAAATGTATATTTTAAATTCGTTGTTAAATCCTATTTATTCATTTCTGAAGATGAATCCTTATATAACTTAATTTCATGAACTATTTTAAAACAAACCTAAAAATATTAAAAAATCTATTTTTGTATACTACTCCATATACACGTGAACATATTACATTCACTAAACGAACATTTTAATTCAACTAAAAACATTTTTTGAGAAGTCAAAGTTATGCATTGTATATTATATTTTGAACATTTGTAGAATATTACGTGGACAAAACTTTAATTCATCCATTCTACTTTAGATTTTCATCCATCATAGAATCGTCCAGATATTTTGATCTAGTCGTTAATAAAATTTTAAAATTTGGACATTAAAACATATATTTATATAGTTTTGTTATAAACTCACATAGAAAAATAAATATTTTATGTTACTATGGAAAATTAAGAATAGATGCAAGACAAAAAGGAGAAAAAAATCATAATGGAATTTTCGTTGAAAAAGTGAATTGAAGGTTAAAACATACAATTGAGAGTATGTCTTAACTACAAAATGTTTATAAAGTGATTTACACATAATGGCACTTATGTGTAGTTTTGTCACATGAAAAAATACTTTTAGTTCAAGGTGCACTTTTTGCACTGTTCATGTGAATAGTTTGACGAAAATACCCTTTTAGATAGGTGCTGGTGGACGAAGGTGATGGTGGAGGACCATGTGGATTGGTACATTTGGATAGTTTATAAAAGATCAATTTTGCACAAAATGTTAATGGAGAAATAAATAACAAGAACTAGTTGTCTACTCTATAATAACATGTAATTGTTAGCTTAAATGACTTCAAAAACCACTAATAAAAAATTAAAAACACGATGAACTATAAACCTTTTCAAAATATTCAAATTATTATTAGAATATGTGAACATGAGTAAAGTAAAAGGAACATATCCATCTCGATAAATATAGGCGTCCACAAATAATAACACATATAGACATAGTGTTTATACCCTTAGTACTTTTGATGAGTGGGTGTGTTTTGGGTTTTGGTTATACCCTTGGTACACATATTGTATCCTCTGTTTTGGTTTTTGTTGTGCTACTTTTTCTTTAGTGTATCTGTGTTCTTGTTCTGATTTGAAGTATTTCGTGACACTAACTTAGATTTCTCATGAATTAACATAACAAGCATGTCCACATGTATTTATCCATGATTCTTATTCTTTGTGTCACTTGTAATGATGAAGAACAGGTCGTAACGCACTCAAACTCAACAAGTTGTCCACCAAAAATTGTCAATATGTAAATCGAACCCGAAAAGTTGTCCATCAAAAATCGTCTACAACTTGCCAATCTGTAAATCGAACTCGAAAAGTTGTCAACCAAAAACCGTCCACACCTTGTCAATATGTAAATCGAATCTCAGATCTCTATCGAAGATCGTCCTTATAATTTAACCCTAAACCAAACCAATTTTGAAACACATACAAAATTCAAATCAGTATAAACGAGAACAAGATCCAGAAAAATCTAAGATGAAATAGGATATGTGAATATATATACAAAAAGCTTAAACAAGACACAACAACCATAGATAGAGAAATTGAGAGAGACTTCATCTCATGCTCATGGTCAACACCACCATGAAACCCTATCTCCTGCTTTTTTTCTTTTTTTTGGCACAATTGTTAATATCGCCGCTATGATTACATGATAAATGTTAAGTGTGTTGGTGAGAGGTGAGAAAGAAATTTTCCCTAAGTTAATTCATGTATGTGCAATTAATTGATTTTGGTTCAAAATTGTACATACTTATCTTTTGTCGACTAAAAAATTTGTTTGAAGTGTAACTAAACAAATATTCAAGTTAATTTTTCGTTGAGGGTATTATAGTTATTTTACCACATGAAAGTATGCCTAGAGTTACAAGTATCTTTATGTGTAAGTCTTATGTTAAAAAGTGCCTTTAAAAATAATTTTCTCATGTTTATATGTGATATATCCCTATTATAAAAATAGTCTTTTCAAGTCATTGAGAAGTACCAATAACCTCAAACTCATACCTAGGGGTGGGCAAATTACCCGATACCCGAACCGGAACCGACCCGAAATTTTCGGTTCGGTTCGGGTACGAGTATTAGATATTTACCCGAAAGTTACTTCAAAGTTGGTACCCGAACCGACCCGATACCCGAACGGGTACCCGAATACCCGAAATTTTATTATATTTCATATGTTTATAGGTACCCATATATTCGAATTACCCGAAAATATCCGAAAAATCCGAAAATATCCGAAAAATACCCGAACCGAACGGGTACCCGATTTTTCAGGTATTTTCCGGGTCCAAATATCTCATACCCGAAAGACCCTGACCCGAACGGTTCCTACCCGAACCCGAACCGAAAAACTCAAAATACCCATACGGGTCCTAAATCCCCCTACCCAAAATACCCGGACCCGATCGGTTCCTACCCGAACCCGACTCGAATACCCGAATGCCCACCCCTACTCATACCATTCTTTCATCTTCCGGATTGCTTTCCCTATCATCTCCTCCACCGAGAAGCTTATGTTTTCGAAGAGTAGGAGATTTCTTGCCCTCCATAAGCCCCACAGGAGCCATGGGACCAGAGAGAGTGGTACGTCCAAAGGAGGGAGATTGGTGCTAGACCGACAAGCTTTTAAGAAGGTTCTTACCCTCGAGATATATATATGTCAGCTTAAAGGCCATCAGAGTCTTTTCCCATACCTGTTTGGCGAAGGAGCAACTAAGGAAGACGTGGATTTCATCTTCTGCCTCTCCACATCTTTTACAACTGATTGAGTTTGTCATTCCCCTTCTCCTTAGCGCTTCACCAACTGGTAAAATTCCATTTGCTATTTTCCAGGGAAATGTCTTAATCTTAGGTGGACAACAAATATTCCAAATGTTTTTGAACCAATCAAAAAAAACTTGGTGTCCATTAAACCCAGGTCGCAACCCCACAAGGTCTCTAATCAAGTTATAACCAGATTTTGTGGTATAGATTCCAACTTTTTGCGGCATCCAAACCCTTGTATCATGGATTGGTATTTTGCTCAGAACAATTTCTAATCAAGCCCTGATAATGAGGTAAGTGGCCTCAAATCGCAGACAAACTCCAATCTCTATTATCGACAACGATTAGGTTTGAAACTCTAAGAGGAAATTTCTCGTCTGGTGATGGACCCATTGTTCTTTCCGGTGCGGTGGGGGCCATCCAAGGGTCTTCCCAAAACTTTATCTCCTCACATATTTCTACCATCCAGCCAAGTCTTTTTCGAAGCACTTCCCTTACCGCCAAGATGCTCCTCCAACCATGTGACATAGAGGAGGCAATATTTTCCTTGAAAAACTTGTGCTAACGGAGATTTTGGATCTTTAAGGAGACGCCACCCTATTTTAGCAAGGAGAGCATCGTTAAATGCTTCGATGTCTCTAAAGCCGAGTCCTCCCGATCCTTTTGGTAAAGTTAGCTTATCCCATGCTATCCAACACATTTTCCGCGTATCCTGATGATAAACGAGATTTTACCCCGTTTAATCGAATGTCTCAATTGTAGTACTTGAGGTCAATCCGAATCAGGAACAATTAAATTACTAAAGTTTGCAAGGAATCAATCTTAGTCTAAGCAATTTAAAAGATGGTTTTGTTTGTGATATTTTGTAAAGATTAACAAAGAAATAAAACGAAATTGCAAGTTGTAAAGATTCAAATTAAAAAGCTAAACAACCAGGTCAGGGTACTTTAACGGGTTCATCAACTTTCAGGTTTTTCGATGTCTTTTATAAAAGTACTTTAAGGTTTTGAAAACGATTTTAGATCAATCCACTCTCGTGACAGAGATCATTTTCCTAACAAGTAAACTAAAACAATATCTTGGATAGTTTAAATTTTAGAAAACATTAAAGTTCAAATCAATTCAACCACTAAACTTATTAACACAGATCTCTCGGTTAAGCTAGGTTTAGTTCTAAGATAATTGTTCAGGAATCCTCACAGACCTCTCGGTTGTGAAGTTTCCTGGGTTCTATCAATTGATTGATCGAGTCAATTAAAGCATTAAGATTGTTACACTAGATTAAAGATTTATCGGGTTTTAAGTTCTAGACATCGATCAACCCTAGGGTTGATTCACCCTTTTTCTCCCAACCTAATTGTCTATGGGAAACTACTCACTAAGCATATTGAAATTCAAAGCAATTAAATTCAAAGAAAGCAATAACATAAACAAAAGCAAAGAGAATAAAGGGTTCAAGAAAACTCTTATTGATGATGATGGAGATTACAAAGACGACCAAAGAAGGATCACCAAGAAACCTCACAAGTTGTCCAAAGCAAAAACAAAAGTGATAAAAACAAGAGAGCCTCCAAAAAAACATATTAAAAACCCTAATATAATGTCAAAACATAAACCAAAACGTTCCCCATCGGTTTAGGAAATCGTTTTTTTCCTTTTTGGCTCGAAAAACCGGTTTTTCCTTATTTTTCTCGTCTGTATCGGCCAAGTGTGACCGGTACAACAAACCGGTATGAATTTTCTTCTTGATATCGGCCACGTCAAACCGGTACAACAAACCGATACGAAGTAAAATTGGAATAACTTTAGATCTAACCGTTGAAATCATCTCAAACCACCGCCAAATGAAAGCTAACATCTGTGGCTATCTTGTGGTAAAATTTCATAAAGATCCAACGGCGGGAACGTCTTAAACGAGTGTCTTTTTGACGCTTTTTGTCACAATTCTCTGTTTTTTCCGTAATTGCACTCTTAAACCTGAAAACCATGAAAGAACATGCAAATGCAACCTATATGATACTAAATGCAACCTAAATGAGTTAATTCTAATGTATAAACTAAGGTAAAATGTGTAAAATATGCAAGTTATCAACTCCCCCAAACTTATCATTTGCTTGTCCTCAAGTAAGAGAATTTCGCATCAAAGTTTAGGAAGGTGTGGAGGCGGGGACCTCAGAACCAAAAACAACGTGGATGTGTAATGAACAAGTATCCTAAACATAGTACCCTCTCGCAACCGAACTAGTTCCACTTATTTCTATCTACCTTTAACTCCGTCTAAATCCGCTATTATTACCAAAAGTATGTGATCCACTTGTCTAGTCTAAACACCTTTCACATTCCATTAAACACAATCAAGAATGAAACATGATTAAAAATTTCCAAGAGTTTTTCTATTTTTCTAGGTAAGAACGGGATTTCGAATCAAACGAGGAGGCTAACACTCAGGCATGTGGTTAGTTGTAGCGCGGTTTCTCTCGGGGAATGAAAGGGTTAAACAAAACCAAGAAAGACAAGAAGCAATTGATGCATACAAGTCCGGACATCCATCCCTACTCAAGACTATCCACTAACCCATCGTCTTTCTTTTAAAGATTTAAACGCTTAAACATCGAGTTTCTTTTCTTTTCTTAACTACCTTAGGGGATTTTCTTTTGGCTAAGTTTCTTTTCTTTTCTTTTTTTTTTTTTTTTTTACTTAGCCATTCTTTTATCACCCTAGGTGTTTTACAATCACTCGTGTTTATTTTCTTAATTTTCAAAACTCAAAGACGTGTCTCACCTAGCCATTATCCCCTTCTAAATCACTAGTCTAAGAAAAACTAGCCCAATGGATGTCCTTTCTTGTCGCTCCCTATACTTTCAAGTTTTTGTGAAACCAAACAATCACTAAATGAAAAGAATTCTCACAAGTGTTTGGGTTAAGGTTAAGGGGGTGAGAGGGGAATCATCCTTAGAATGAGAATGACCGGATTGCGCTTTAAGTGTTTCGGTTTAGGAAGCCACAATCCGTAGAAATCACAAAGCCATAGAAATTCTCTTGAAAACTATCAATCATGCTAATTAAAAGTCAAGTTTAAGTTCAGATAATTTTTCGAAGGTGACTTAGAACTACCAAGCTTCATAACCACACAATTGGCTTTTTAAACATCAATGTCTAGAGTTGCGGTTTTAAGATTTTCAGCGAGTTCTAATTCGTTTACGGAAGATACTACACCTAAGATACTGTTCAAAACACAAAGTGCGTCGCTTTACAAATTGGAATAACTTTAGATCTAACCGTTGAAATCATCTCAAACCACCGCCAAATGAAAGCTAACATCTGTGGCTATCTTGTGGTAAAATTTCATAAAGATCCAACGGCGGGAACGTCTTAAACAAGTGTCTTTTTGACGCTTTTCGTCACAATTCTCTGTTTTTTCCGTAATTGCATTCTTAAACCTGAAAACCATGAAAGAACATGCAAATGCAACCTATATGATACTAAATGCAACCTAAATGAGTTAATTTTAATGTATAAACTAAGGTAAAATGTGTAAAATATGCAAGTTATCACCTGATTAGTAGCCCACTAAAATCTCGTGAAAAGAGATTGAATTTGCTTACAAAGAGACCACAGGTGTTTAAAACAAGATATAACATAGCTACGAATGGAGGCTAGAACCGCTTTGCGAAGCACTTGTTTGACATGGCCCAGAGAGGAATTTAGTGGCCCAACTATGTGCCTTTTGTCGAATGCGATCGATAACTTCCGAAAAGATATCCCCCTTCTTGCGTCCAAAGTGCTCCGGGAGGCATAAGTACTTGTCCGTGCCCCCCCCCCCCTCCAAGGTGATTCCGAGTGTCATCTTAACCTTTCTTTTAGCTTCCAATGGCGTTTAGGAGGAGAAAGTGATAGAGGATTTTAGGAGATTGATACGCTGACCTGATGCCTTTTCATACTTTTGTAAGATCGAAAGAAGAGCTTCACAACTCTCGACTTTTGTCTTACAAAAAAATATGGTGTCATTGACAAAGAGTAGGTGGTTGACCGTGGGCTAGCTCGCGCCACTTTTGTACCCATTAGGGACCCTTGTCAACTTTTTATATTCATCTTTACTTTCTTATTAATTACTTAGCATTTTGTAATAGTTTAAGAAGCGAACAACATTGACCTCTCTTCATTCTAATTTCTAATCTCTTAGCAAAAAGTTGGGACGCTACTAGCATAATTTTGTGTTCTTCCTTTTATTCATGCCTTGGTGAAAGCACATGAGGTTGTGATGGTTGGGAAGCAAAGAAACCGTTGAAAGATCCTGAAATTTAAGTGATGCATCTTCAAAAAGGAAAAATAGAGAGAACACAAATGATCGTGTTCGCGATGAGGAGAGGAAAGGAGAAGTAAAAGTCTTTCATGCATCCATTGCGTGGTCGTGAATGGATTATTTCATCGAAGAGGCTTTGCGGAATCAGTTCGGGTTTACGAGTGGCTCATGAACCAAGAATGTGAGGTTGCGCAAGTGACTTTCGCTTTGACCATAAAGGCGTACTATTGATGTGTGGTGTTTTTAATGTTTTAAACATAGGATTTAGCCACACAATAGAGTGTTTTTATGTGTTTTTAGTTATTTTACAGGTGATAAAAGGCATAGTGGTGTCCCAAGGCACTTAGGATGGACTTATAGAGTTTAGGAATGCAAGGACGAAAAAGATGGAAAATTCAGACGAAAAGCTTCAAAAAGACACTCGTTGAAAGAGTTCCCACCAATGGATCTTTATGATATTTTACCACTTGAAGGAAAAAGATGTTAGCTTTGATTTGGCGGTAGTTTGAGGTGATTCCAACGGTTAGACCGCAAGTTATGCCAGTTTTTGTGACACAAAGTCAATCTCCCAAGCATAAGAAGTTTTAATTTCCTTTTATTTTAGATTTGTTAAGATACTTTCCTATTTTGTAAGGGAAACGCCTCAAACCTATTTTAACATGTTTTTAACCTCTTTTAGAGGTGTGCTTTTTATAATATAAGTTTTTGGATCCCAGAGAATTCTTGGAATCTTCGGTTTCAATAACATAGTTTCTTTTATCCCTTATCTCTTTAATTTGTTCAAGCTTTCTTTAATCTCAATTGCTTTGATTTTCATTATGCTTAGCGAGTAGTTTCCCATAGACAATTAGGTTGGAGAAAAAGGGTGAATCAACTCTAGGGTGAATCAACTCTAGTGTTGATCGATGTCTAGAACTTAAAACATGATAAAACTTTAATCTAGTGTAACAATCTTAATGCTTTAATTGACTTGATCAATCAATTGATAGAACCCAGGAAACTTCACAACCGAGAGGTTTGCGAAGATTCCTGAACAATTACCCTAGAACTAAACCTAGCTTAACCGAGATATTTGTGTTAATAAGTTTAATGATTGAATTGATTTGAACTTAATGTTTTCTAAAACCTAAACTATCCAAGATATTGTTTTAGTTTACTTGTTAGGAAAATGATCATTGTCACGAGAGTGGATTGATTTAAAAACGTTTTCAAAACCTAAAAGTTACAATTGTGAAAAGACATCAAAAACCTGAAAGTTGATAATCCCGTTAAAGTACCTCGACCTGGTTGTTTAGCCTTTAATATTAATCTTTACAACTTTTAATTCTCGTTTTCGTTTATTCGTTAGCCTTTCATTAAATTCGAAATCACAACACAAAATCAATCTTTAATTCGCTTAGACTAAGTTTATTTCTTGCAAACTCTAGTAATTTTAATTGCTCCTGATTCGGATTGACACCTTATATACTACGATAAGGCATTCGAAAGAACGAGTGAAAATCTCGTCTATCAACTATTGGCTAGAGGAGTACAAGAAGGCGAAGACGTCTATTTGAAGAAACGGTGAAGAAGAGATTTGAAAAATGCGTTGTTGCGTACTCAACCATTATTGATATGTATGGTAAAGGATGAGGCCAAGCGACACAATAAAACTAGTGGCTAAGATGTAACAAAAAGGATGTAAATCCAACATTTGGATTTTCAATTTCATTGATTGATATGCACTGAAGAGCGACGGACTTACAACAGGTAAGAAAAATGGAAAGAGATTAAGAGATTAAGAATGTGTTGTCGAACAAAGTAAGCTACACAAGCATGATCAATTACAACACATCAAAAGAAATAAATTCAAAACACATAATATTGAACGCTCCATATCAATCATGTTAACATTTTAAATGTAGAACACGTTTGAATGAATAATCATGCATACGTTTTTGTACATATCTATTGCTAAAACCAAATCAAACGTACCCTCCTTAAAGAATCATCAAATTAAAACCCGAAAACGATAGCCCACTTGGGTCCTCTCTTTTTCCCATGTTAGGCATCCTGAGGTTTAATTAGCCGTTTATGTGGATACGACGAATTGAGTGGGGTAAAAACTGGGAATCGGAAGCTTGATATATCACAATAACAGAGAAAAGACAAAAGATAAATGTAGGATAAGAAAGGTTTATTCAATTGTTGATATGGGTTTCTGTGTGAGAAAAAGACATGCCCTTTTCCCTTGCTTTCTTCTACTATTTATACTGTGATTTACAAATGACGACATTTAAACCTCGGCTCATTAACACGGATTAAATGTAATTAAAGTAGATGTTATGTCGTCATCGAACTCCTTAACCGTCGAAGTCCGCTCGCCTTCCCTTGCCCCCTTGTCGAGCTGACAGCGAATATGGGCCTCCTTTCGGCCCATCACTTCTGGGGATTTCTAGGGAAACAGGCCCGCTCTTCTACTGGGCCTCGACCAGCTTCTTTAGTGGGCCCAGGCACCAAACTGAGCACCAACAAAAGGCCCCTAAGTTCGATGTTTTCCCGTCGAACTCATCGGACTTAGACAAGCGAACTCATGTTTCCCGTCGAGCCCATCAAATTTAGACAAAACGAACTCTTTGACTGCCAAGAAGAAACTGATCGCCAATTAAATCTTCTAGGATCCCGAGGATTTCGCCACATTCGGACTCGGAGAAGTTAAACCCTTAATTATTAGGAGAAGATCCCGCCAATTAGGTCTCCTCGGATCCCGAGTATCTCGCTATACGATACCTTAATAATTAAAATATATTAAAAGGTAATGATTCGTTTTTTCAAAAAGGTGGGGCGGCACGGTTTCCGTAGCGTCAGGTGACGTCACCCTTGGATTTGATTTAAATAAAGGAGACGAAAGTGGAGAGACTCTTCTTCATCCTCACAATCAACAACTTTTCGCATCTTTTTAGAGAGAAAGGCAAATACACAGAAGGAAAAACTTCGATTTTCTTCCAAATACACAAAACTCAGATTTAAACGAGAAAATGGCTCCCAGAGAACCACGCTGCGTCGTTACTCTGGCCGAGGACCAGTTTGGTCCTTACCAAAGTACCCTTTCGACGGAGAAATCCCTAGATTTGCTCCGCCGTTCGTGCGCCATTCCCGAGGCGGTGGAACTGGCGTTGCCCCGCGAAGGCGAATCGCCCGAAAGCGTTCGCCCCGGGTTCTGCTGCGCCTACGAGGCGTACTTCTCCGGAGCGGGGCTATCCTTTCCGATCCCGGAGGCCTTGATACTCTACTTGTATCAGCTCGGGATCGCCTTCCCGCAGGCTCTGCCCAACTTCATTAGGTTAGTGTTGTGTGCGCTGACGGTGGCAGAAGAGACCGGGTTCGCCTTTGGCGTCCCGAAACTGATGGAGCTGTTCAGCGTCCGCATCTCAAAGACGAGTGGGACGTTCGCCATCTACCCCAACACAAACCGGAACCTGGTATTCGGTTTTCCCGAGAAAGACTCGGGCTGGATGGACCGATACTTCTTCTTCCGCATCACGAAGTCCTCCGTCGGGGATATGCACGAATTCATCGGCCACAAATGGGCCGCGACTTGTGGTGAGCTTTTTTTTTGCTTTGATTCCGGGAGTGGTTTGCTTCAGAGAAGGAGCTTTCACTTCGACACCTTCTAGGGTTCTTAAAAAAACAATTTATTTTCTTTTTCAGAGTCCCAGACGCGCCTTGACGATCTCACGCGCTTCGAGGACTTCTACCGGGTCGCTGTCGAAGCCTCATCAAAATGGAATTAATTAGCCGTTTATGTGGATACGACGAATTGAATGGGGTAAAAACTGGGAATCGGAAGCTTGATATATCACAATAACAAAGAAAAGACAAAAGATAAATGTAGGATAAGAAAGGTTTATTCAATTGTTGATATGAGTTTCTGTGTGGGAAAAAGACATGCCCTTTTCCCTTGCTTTCTTCTACTATTTATACTGTGATTTACAAATGACGACATTTAAACCTCGACTCATTAACACGGATTAAATGTAATTAAAGTAGCCGTTATATCGTCATCGAACTCCTTAACCGTCGAAGTCCGCTCGCCTTCCCTTGCCCCCTTGTCGAGCTGACAGCGAATATGAGCCTCCTTTCGGCCCCTCACTTCTGGGGATTTCTAGGGAAACAGGCCCGCTCTTCTACTGGGCCTCGACCAACTTCTTTAGTGGGCCCAGACACCAAACTGAGCACCAACAGTTTAGATGTTTGTACATTGTCTTCTTCATACATCAACCTTCTCCTCTTAATTTTAAAATAATGATTTTATTTAATATCTCTTTTCACCTAATAACTAATTTGAGAAAACAATGCTGCAAATAAAATATAATAATCCTACATTTATGGTACTTCAAGAAAAATACTAAGGTAAATAACAAAAACTTGATATACGTTTAGGAACTTTACATCATTTGTTTATGTTATTTGTAATAGTCCTCCAAGTTGGGCAACTAACTCACAATTTTTTTTTCAATATTATGAAAATGATGTAAAAAAAAGGGAAACAAAGTATATTTAACCAGAATTTTACTTTAATGACTTAGACCATGTTCAATGCAAGGAGTTTCATTCACGTTATATTAATCACTTTTGTATATATTTAAAAAAATAAAAAGAGAACCAATCGCGGGCCACCATGTGTCCGTGGGACCCTCGATTTGTCTAAGAACCGGCTCCGAGATAAGAGCCAAAAGTGACCAACTTTTGTTATTTTGAAGGGCCCTACCTTCTAAGAGATCGATTGAATACCGCGATCTTATGTAGTCCATCAAGGCATCACTTCTAGTTTACTATTTGGGTTTATAACGCATAACTTATTTTAAGCATTTTGATAAAGAAAACTTTACATGTACTACATAAAATGACTATGAATTATGATAAAGCAAGTGTTAAATAAGAAATAGAAAATATTTTGATATAACATCTTTTTTCATTCATACAAAAATAACCTTAAGGAACATAAGAAATACTACTAAATACCTCATAAATAGGATACGTAACGTAAAATATTAAATATATATCGATATGGGAAAATGGTCATTTAAATCCCTAACATTTTCAAATTTAACCCATTTTAGTCCCGAACTTTGATATGCTCATTTATAATCCTCAACTTTTTTTTGACTAAGCCATAAAAGACCATGTTTAGTCAACAATTAAATATTTTTTTAACTCTGTTAACGGAGGTTTAACAAACGTCTCATAATTAAACGTGATCATCTTTACTTTAAAAAAACTAACTCTTTAAGAAGAAAACAACCACGTTTTGAGCAAATTAAATCGACCTATTTGATTAGCCCACTTAAACTAAATCAACCCAAAGACCCTTATTAAATCGATCATCTCCTTCTTCCCAAGAAAACCCTAAATCAAACAAAAATTTTAAATCTCAAAACTACTAAATCGACAAATCTAAAGATGAAGAAGAGCGAAGCTGGGAAACGTGGTCGCCAAGACATATCCAAATCATGTGGCGACGAGTTCATTGAAGATGATTGTGCTGTTAACGAAGACGAGCAAGGAGACGTAGAAACGCTCGGAGAAGAATATGTTCGAGAAGAAGATTGTGAAGATTTAGAACAACATTTCCGGAATGAAGCTAGTAACAATGGCGGAGAGAGTGACGGTGAAAGCGTGATATATGGAACGACGACGCCATACCTGACCCTATATCATCCGACCAAGATGAAGAAGTTGTGGCACGGAAAGACGGGCGTGCAAATGAAGTAGAAAGCAATGAGCTATTGCCACTCAGAAAGACGTATGGTAGTGGAGACGATTTTAAGCTCGCTGTTTTAAGGTACTCTCTGAAGACGGAGTATGATATAAAGATGTATAAATATACAGCGAAGAAGATTGGTTTTAAGTGTACTTATAAAGATTGTCCATAGAGGGTGTATTTGCTCGTATGAGAGGAAAAAACACAAGATGCAAATCAAAGTTTATATCAATGAGCATATTTGCACTCGAAACCGGGTATACGAAATGCTGAAGAGATCGACGATTGCTTGGTTGTTTGTGTAAGATTTATTTTATGGGGTCACACATATATCAATATGTGATAGAGTCATTATTTAATAAGTCAAAATTATGTGGTCACTTTTGTAATAAAGTAAAAGACTGGAGGCATAAAGGTTATGGAAAATTAATTGTGGATGCCTTAAGTAATTTATAATTTGATGAAGGGCCGAATTATAAATTAGTACTCTATATAAATAGAGGGTTATGGTCCCCAAAGCAACCCTAACCTGAAATACAGAAATCTCTCTGCATCCCATCACCAGAGACCTAAAGTCAATTCAGGGTATGCTTTGGAAGATCCATAGCCAACTTCAGATCTTCAACCACAGATTCATCATGACTAAATCAGGTACGCTTCCGCTTATATTTTGATCATCAGAAACTGATATGGCTTTATAGTTTATTATGATATAAACTTTATGATTAATATCCAACAATTGGTATCAGAGCCACCATATTCAGTTTCTGTTTGATAATCAGGTTTTATCTAAAGAATTCTGGGATTTGTGGTTTTAATATTATAATTTTAGATCTGAAAATTGTGCAAGATTCAAAGTTTATTCTAACATAAAACATGAATTAAAATTTATTATAAGTTTTTTTTTGAAAAATCTGATATGAAGTTTCAGGCCACAATTTATATTCATAAAGTTATGACTTTTTAAAGTTATATTAATAAAGTTTCGATTTTTCAAAACTATTTTGAGAAATTTCCAGATCTGAAAAACTGTTTGCGGCTGATTTTTTCTTAAAAATTATTAGGGTTTCTGTCAAAAGAAACACTCATTGTTGAAGGTCATGAAACGTCAAGTTTCATTAAATAACATAATTTTTTTTAGTTTTGGGCCTTACAAATTCGGCCCAAATCTATTTAGAATCCAATCAAATTAAAATTTAATTGAGGCAAGGGAAATAGGAAGGATTCGGTTTGGGTCAGGCCCATTTAAATAATTGACAGAAAATAACTAAAATATGTCGCTGCAGAGTTAGTTTCCCCTTCCTAAACCACTGTGCCACTTAAGAGTTTCTGTTATGTGGTTTCACAGACTTCTTAATAAATGTCTGAACAGAAATAATAAAACTATTTGTTAAATCAATAACTAAATTTAATTATACTTGTTTAATATTTGAATTGAATTTATTCAAGAATAATATTAGATGTGTGTATGTTTTCCATGCGGATATTTAATCGGCCCAAAGGAAGATTAATATTTGGCCGGAATCCATACACACCTGTGATGATAAATACGTGACAATTGTTTGGATTAAAACATATGAATGATAATTCGGCCCAAAGGAAGACTTATTATTTATTATGGATTATTGTTAGTGTTTGATCGTTGCGGTAATGAGAGATATGTGACAATTATTTGGATTAAAACATGTGAATAATAGATCGGCCCAAAGGAAGACTATTGTTTATCATGAATTATTGTCAGTGTCAATTCATTGCAACAAGAGTACCGCTAGTAGTTAATATTACTGTCCAAAGACATGATATTAATGTTACATTTGGTATCTTGGGTGGGACGTATAATCATTCATAATTTATTATTGATTTTATTCGGTTAGTGAGCTAATGATTAATTAAGGTTCTCTTTTAAGTAAATATTATTACATTTATAGATAAATTTAGGAAATTCCAACGTTTTCAGTTTTCTACTTTAAATAGTAGAAATAAAGTTAAATTTATTATTGGGTATATATATCTTGACATTGCATTAAAGTTGAAATAACTTACTTCTCCTTAAGGATACCGGCGTTGCTAAGTATAATACAGTTTATGAGAAGTGAGAAAACTTTAATTGTAATGACCTGATTTTAAGCATAAAACACCAATTTGGAAAACTTTTGAGGTGGTGAGGAGATCAAAGATCTCAATCAAGTTCTTTGCTACGATTAATTTGAGTTTCGTAAGAAGCGATACATCGGAAATAAGCATGCTTTTGCATCGCTTTAGTTCGATAAGGTTTCATAGCAAAGGAAATTGTAAGAAGTACGTATTGAAAATGTCTGGTATTGTTTCAATCGAAACAAGAAAAGACTAAAGTACTTATACGGTTGACACCTCTAAGGTTTAAGGTTTAAGAACGAAATTTTGAGGTTTTAAGAATGATGATGCTAAGGGTCCTACACAAAAGAAACAAATTTAAGTTGTCAATACTTGTTTCTTTTGTGATAAAGTTGGACACCGAAGGATTGACAAAAATATCACAGTTGTGTGAAAATAAGGGTTAGTTTCTTGTTATGGTTTGTTAAGAAATTAAGTTTGTTAAAGTACTTAGAAACACTTAATGGTTAGACTATGGTACAAAATCATAACATAAGTGTTTTAATGTAGGATTGCCTAAGCTATTGAAAACCACCTAATGTTGAAATATACATTTAATACAACTAATGGTTTTCATATGCATTTGGAGGCAATCGAGCATCATAGACTATTGTTTAAATTTGGTCATTTTCTGAATTTGAAAGGCAACTTTGGTGGTAACGTCTTTTAGACGTAATTTAGTTTATTTGCTTCTTACTTAGACAAATATGGTTATTCTTGTCTAACAAAGAACAAATTTGTTATTTTGTCTTTAAATTCAAAATTGTTTGGGACCGAAAAAAAAAATGAATTTTGGATGAACATAGTCTTGGTAAATTCGACACTATAACTTATCAGGAATAAAGTTTAATTGTTGAATTAAGGGGTACTAAACAAAAGTTTGGAAAAATGCAAATTCAATAACTTTGTGGTACAAACGCCTAAGTAACATCTCTAGAAATAGAGTTGAGCGTCTTGTGTCTAATGGTATATATTGAGTTCGGTAACTTCACAAATTTTGATGTTTGTGATGATTGCATTATAAAGAAACAAACCGAGAATAACAAATTTGATGCATTAAGAGTTGTGGAAGTCATTAAGTTGATACATACAGACAATTGTGGGTCGTTTTATACTTTATGTTGAAACGGTCAAAAGTACTTTGTATCATTAATTGACTATAATTCTTGATATGCATACTTATTTCTTATTCATGAGAAACTTAAATCTCTAGACGTGTTCATAAAGTTTAAGACTAAGGTTGAAAATCCACTCGACCAAAGAATTAAGGCTATCAAATTACTACGGTCATTATGATAGATTAGGAATATAACGTCTAGGGTTATTTGCCAAATATCTAGAGGAATTAGGGATTGTACCACATTAAACCATGCATGGGCTTCCCAACATGAGTGGTATGCTGGAAAGGCGCAATCACATTCTTAAAGACATGTTAAAAAGTGTGATTAGTCATTACACTTTACATGAATCACTCTAGAGAAAGGCACTATATATAGACTGCATCTTACATTCTTAATATTATACCATTAAAGCAACTGCGTAAAGCTCCTTGTGAGCTTTAGATTGACAAAAACTTAGTCTAAAGCATATCACATCTATGGATGTCCACATAAGGTTAGACTTTATAAGCTATATGAGATTAATTGGACTCCATAAGTGTGAGTAGTTACTTTATTGGTTATCCGGAACAATTTCGAACTTTTAATTTCATGATCCCACATTGAAATATTTTGAGACGGAATAATTACGTTCTTTGAGGACATTGAATTTAGTGGGAGAAATAAAGTTAGAGATATCATCTTTGAGGAAGAATCGACTTCGGCCTCTCTATCGATTCATATAGTTGCTTTGAATAAAGCAAATCTTTCTCCTCAAGTTTATAATAAAGTTTTTCCTCTAAGTCAAGATGATAATGTTATCTAACACTAAGTTCAAATTCAAGATCCTCAAGAACTAGTGCAACAAGATTAAGTTGTTTTGTGTAGATTCACGAAAATAAGGAGAAATACTAGTTTGGATGATTATATAGTATTTCAACTTCCATAAGGCTATGAGTTGTTCTAATTTAAAAAAGTGGACTATAACATCTAAGGAAAAGTATTAGTCAATACTAGACAATAAAATTTGAGTTATTGTTGAATTACCAGAAGGAAAGAATCATATTGGTTTTAAAACCAAGAAAGATTCGAGTGGTAATGTCCAAGAATTTAAAGTTCGTCTAGTGGCTTAAGGCTATACTTAAATGGAAATGATTGTCTGTTAAGATATATTCTCTTTGGTAATCCTGAAGGAATTTTTTGGGATAATCATAACCCATGTTGCACATTGTCATTTGGAGTTTCATCATATGGATTTAAATACGGTATTTCTCAATGGTGACATTGATGAAACTAAAATATATGGAGCAAAATTAAACTTTGTATTGATTCAAAGAAAATTGTTTGCAAGTTAAGAAAATCCATCTATGAGCTAAAATAAGTTTTCCGTCATTGGTACCACAAATTTCATGAGGTTATCATCTCGTTCAGTTTTTGAGATGAATTTGGTTGAGAATTGTGTGTATCAAAACTTAAGTGGGAGTAAGTGTATTTGTCTGATTTTGCATGTGGAGACATACCGCTTGCCATTAACAATATTAACATGCTAGTGAAGCATCTTTTGTATTAGGAATCGAGATTCATCGAGACATGTCTCGAAGAATTCTTTGATAACACAAAGGAGTTATATTGATAAAATACTTAAGTGTTTTGGCATTCAGTTTTGCAAATCGGGTGATAACCCAATTGGTAAAGGAGACAAATTTTGTTTCAATCAGGTATTCTAAAGAAATTTTAGAAATTTAGGAGATGCAAAAGATTCTTTATGCATCGGCATCAGGAATTTTGATGTATCTCAAAATGTACGTGTAAGGATATTGCGTACATTGTTGGAGTTTAAAACATGTTTGGGTAAGCTAAATATGGACTATTGGAAAGCAACCATAAAGGTCATAAAGTATTAAGAGAGAATAAATGTTATATGCTCACGAATCAGACATCAGAAAATTTGGAGATCATTGAGTATTCTGATTCTGATTTTATATGGATGTCAAGCTAATAGAAAGTCTACATAAAGTTTTGTAGTAATCTATAAGCGGTCCAATGAGGAATTGGCTTAAATATTGTGTCACTTGGTTGCGATTATATATAGAATATAAAGACCAATAAAGTTTTCTTGTGACAATAAATCAGCGTTAGGTACAACAAAATTTTGGTAAAGTCTCTTGACGTTAAATACCAAATTATAAAGGAAAAGGTACAAAGTGAAAAGTATTTTTCATAGAACATTTAGAGACAAACTCCATGATAGCAAATCCTCTTACAAAAGTATACGCTAAAGGTCTATCATGAGCATATTGCTCAAAAGGACATTTCGGTGTTCGAGGATCATTCGGTTTAGTGGGAGTTTGTCATTCGGTTTTAGGTTCTATGTTTTGGTTGTGTTTATACACATTTTCTGATCGGAAATAAAGTTTTAAATAAGGTTTTAAGTTTGCACTTTGTACAATAAAGTTAAGGATCTCACTAAAGTAGGACCAGTTGAAAATTGACATGTATCGATCACTTTTCATGTAATTTTCATGCCACGATTTTCATAAATGATCTATGTCATTTGACTGTATTGATTTTCGTGACCATGGAAGGTTTTGGTTATGATGGTTATGACCAACGCCGCTATGATCCTAAGTTGATATGGTTAATGGACGAGATTGATATGTCTTGAAAGTAATGACCTATGGAGCTCACTTAGGTCTATCACCTTTTTTTTGGATACATATGTGACCCAGTGGGAGATTGTAAGATTTATTTTATGGGGTCACACATATATCAATATGTGATAGAGTCATTATTTAATAAGTCAAACTTATGTGGTCACTTTTGTAATAAAGTAAAAGACTGGAGGCATAAAGGTTATGGAAAATTAATTGTGGATGCCTTAAGTAATTTATAATTTGATGAAGAGCCGAATTATAAATTAGTACTCTATATAAATAGAGGGTTATGGTCCCCAAAGCAACCCTAACTCGAAATACGTAAATCTCTCCGCATCCCATCACCGGAGACCTAAAGTCAATTCAGGGTATGCTTTGGAAGATCCATAGCCAACTTCAGATCTTCAACCACAGATTCATCATGACTAAATCAGGTACGCTTCCGCTTATATTTTGATCATCAGAAACTGATATGGCTTTATAGTTTATTATGATATAAACTTTATGATTAATATCCAACAGTTTGCAGATAGATTGGGACTTAATCATAAGTTGACAAAGCAAGAAATGGTCGATGAGATTAAGAGGAACTACAATCTCATTGTTACCGATGAACAAATTGCAAAAGCCAAGTCTAAACTTTTTCGTGAAAAGAAGGCAATGTTGGAAATTAAACTTGATTTTTGGGTCAAGTTTAAATACTGGATCATTGATCCAATTAACACTTGATGCGCCAAATCCTAGTCTAAGTTCTAGAACATCTCTAGAAATATCTAAATTATCCACCTCTTTAAAATGTTTTTGAGAGTTTGAGAGAGTATGAAATATCTAGATATCTTATATAATAAGACAAGATGTTTTTGTAACTTTCATTGTGGTGGTGACAAGTGTTTCATTGTTTTTTTGACATGTGTCTACATTTAGTTAATTTTCAAACAAAAATTATTTTACTTCTTCTAAAAAACAAAATTAAATGTCAATTTATTTCCTATCTATCTTTTAATTTAATGCAAATTATCATCATAAGTTTCAATATTATTAATTTTTAATTTTATGAAGAATTTACAATCAATATATCATATTATCCACATAATTGAAATAAAATCTCAAATTAATGATATTTACCTATATAAAAATTTAAGAATAAATTTCAAATTGTCTTATATATTTATTTTAATTTAATACAAATGATTCATATGACTTTCATATAATATTATTTTTAGATTTTATTTTCTTATTAAATTCATTAATTCATGACATTCAAACATAATTATGAAAGTTGAATAGTTTTTATTATATAATTATTACATTTTCTATAATTTTTTTTCTGAAAATAATTTGGTCAAATGATAATTATTTTTATAACATATGTGAATTACATATGTACATTCACATATGTAATTAATATATTAATATATAAGTTTTAGATTTTATATAGAAATTTTAAATCATTATATCCTACTATCCTCATATTTTTGTAATCCATTATCATAATTATTATATTTATATGATAAAAGTAAATTAGATAATACTAGCAAAAATTATAATTTTTAAAATTTGGTGATTAGTCAATGTTGAAACTAATAAACAATAATTTATTTTTAACTCACATTTGTTGTGGAAGATTGTTGATCAAGTCAACAAAATATATCTTAGATGTTATCATTCAACAAAATTAAATTAGAATTAATTTTGTAACATAATGGTGATAATGGTGACAATTATGTGGAAAATAAATTCTCATCACTCCACCTTGTAACTCCCGTTAGAGTGTGACTATATAATGAAAATCATTGTTTCTTTCATAAAACATGTTTTAGAGAAACACAGATTCATATACTTTAACAAAAAAAAACAATCTCATAAAAACAATCTCTCATATTCTCTTCTTAGTACAACACGATTTCTACGTTTGAATGGTTATGATCTCGGGTGTTTAGTGGTTGTGTCATGTGGTAATGAAAACTTTTAATCATTGTTTGGTCTCCAAAGTGGTTATGTGTTGACTTGATCAACAATCTTCCACAACAAATGTGAGCGAAAAGAATAATTATATCATATCTAATGCATGTCTAGTCAATACGATTTTAGTTTACTATCACTATCAAACTAATACTACCTTTTAAAAAATATACAAAATTTGAGTTCAACAATATTTCGAACAAAAACATGTAAAATAGATATTAAACAAAATTAGAATCTCAAAAGACATAGTAAATATACGATTTTTAGTAAAATTTTGTGTATATATGTAATATTACATGGCAAAATAATATTTTTTATCACAAATTCAACTTATTGTTAACAATTTAATATTTAATTAGCCCGTGCAAAAGCACGGGTCACAACACTAATTTTTAATAAAATAATATTAGAGTGTTCTAGATTTAGGATTAAAATATTCTAGATATTTTGTAGTTTAGAGGCTATAAATACCTCATTCCCCTCTCATTTGTAAGAACCAAGTTAAGAACTAAAAATCATCTTCCTACAAACAAAATATTCTTCTTCTTTCAAGTTTAAACTTTCTTTCAAGTTTAAACTAGCTTTTAAGTTTCTCCTTAAACACTTCTCCATCACTTCCTAAATAACTTCCTTCTAACAAAGGGGTATCAGAGCTAGAAGATCTTTCTAAAGATGACAAATAATGGTGTTCCCCTCCAAGTCCCTATGCTCACAAAGAGCAACTTTGACAATTGGAGTCTTAGAATGGTGGCTATCCTAGGAGAACATGACGTATGAGAGATCGTCGAGAAATGCTTCATTAAACCGGAGAATGAAGAAAATCTATCTCAAACTCAAAAGGATGGTTTAAGAGATTCAAGAAAGGGAGACAAGAAGGCTCACTTTCTAATCTATCAAGGATTAGATGAAGAAACGTTCGAGAAAGTCGCGGAAGCTACGTCGGCCAAAGAAGCTTGGGAGAAACTTCGAACATCTTACAGAGGAGCGGAACAAGTTAAAATGGTAAGTCTTTAAACATTAAGAAGAGAATTTGAAGAGTTGCAAATGAAGGAAGGTGTACTCGTTTCCGATTATTTCTTGAGAGTTTTAACGGTTACGAATAACCTAAGAAGAAACGGTGAGAAGTTAGAAGAAGTAAGAATCATGGAGAAGGCTCTTAGATCGTTGGATGTCAAATTCGAGCATATTGTCACCGTCATTGAGGAGAATAAAGATTTTGAGATAATGACAATGGAGCAACTTCTTGGATCATGGCAAGCTTATGAAGAAAAGAAGATGAAGAAGGAAGATATCACGGAACAAGTACTTCAAATGCGATTCAACCAAACTAGGGAAGAACGTAGTCAAATCCATCCAAGACGTGGTGGTGGTGCAATTCGTGGAAGAGGTCCCGGATATGGAAATGGACAAGGTTGGAGGCCCCAAAGAAGAGAAATATCATCAAGAGGTCGTGGACGAGGAACTCCTAAACCAAGGTATGATAAATCAAGCGTTAAATGCTACAATTGTGAGAAGTTTGGACATTATGCTTCCGAATGCAAAGTTCCTAGTAATCAAAGAGTTGAAGAGAAATCCAATTATATTGAAGAACAAAGCCAAAAGAAGGATATCTTATTGATGGCTTCCAAGACTAATGATCAAGTTGAAGATCAAAAGTGGTACCTCGATAGTGGTGCAAGCAACCATATGTGTGGTCGAAGAAGCATGTTTGTGGAGCTTGATGAATCAGTGAAAGGAAGTGTGGCGTTAGAAGATGAATCAAAGATGGAGGTCAAAGGTAAAGAAAAAATTCTCATTAACCTGGTGAATCTTTTAGGCATGAAGTAAACATAGAATATGGCGTAAACGTTACTATAGAAGAATGTTCCGATAGAAAGAGTGAAGAAGAGTTTGTTAGAGATGATGCAAATTGTGTTAACTAGAACAAAGAACAAGATGAGAATGAAAAAAATGAAGAACGTGAGAGGATAGATCATGAGGATGTAGATATGGATGATCCTACAAATTGGAAGAACATTGATCAGAACATAAGGGATATTTTGGTTGCAAAAGGTCCACTCTAAAGACCGCCTTCTAATTATCTTTTCCCGAGAGATATCGTTGATCGATTTTTCACTTATTCTGCTTATACAAGAAAAATGAGCAATGGGGAGACAATACAAGAAACTGGGCAAATAGCAACGACAGATTTCGTCGCTAAATCGTTGCTATTGGCGAATAGCGACGAAAATATTCTCGTCGCTATTCGCTCGTCGCTAATCACAAATCGTCGCTAAATCGTCGCTATTTTAGAATCGTCGCTAATTTAGTGACGACGTCGAATCGTCGCTATTTAGGAGTTGTCGCTAATTTAGCGACGAATTAGCGACGTTTATCGTAAAACATTAGCGACGAATTAGCGACGAATTAATAATAAAAAAATTATAAAAAAACAATTATAAAAACAAAATTATAAAAAAAACAATTGTAAAATCGTTGCTAAAGATTTTGCGAAAACTTGAAACGCTGTGTAAAAATGTCGTTGCTAATTCGTCGCTAAATTAGCGACGAATTAGCAACGAATTAATAATAAAAAAATTATAAAAAAACAATTATAAAAACAAAATTATAAAAAAAACAATTGTAAAATTTTTTTTTAAAAAAACAATTATAAATATATTAAAAAAATACATAATATTTTAAAAAAACAATAAAATTAAACAGCAGGATCATCAGGATCGGCGGGATCGACGACGAAATCATCAATCCCGAGATCACGTCTGAGGTCTTGAGTTGCCGCTTCCGCTACTTCTGGAGGGATCACTAGTGGCTGGGTCGGTTGAACTCCCCGCTGCTCTATCAACCTCGCGAGGTTTGGACTTTCCATCGCGATGATGGAGAAGAAGTCCGTGATGTTCTGATAGTGGCGATCTTGTTCCGCTATCTGCTCCCTCAACCGAACATTCTCTTCGGCGTGATCTTGGGCAGTGCGACGAGGTTGCGAAGAAGAAGCAGCGGGAACCGTCTCCATCGAACCGACTCCAAAAGTGCGGTTCTTCTTCGTCTTCGGGGCAACCTACATAGACAAATTTAAAATCGTTAGATAATATAATCAATATTATTTTGAATTAAATTAAATTATTTGAAATCATTACCTCATAGTAGACCTGGTCGCACTCGGTGACCGACAGCTGTCCCGAGGAGTTGACCGAACTACCATCGGCCGACGTCGAACCCTGACTAACCCACTCGGCGAGTCTAGTCTCATATGCGTTCACGATCTTTTCGGATCGTGAACTCACATAGGTCCCGTCCTTCCTCTTCTGGACCTTCTTCAAGATTTCCACAATGGGCGGAAGCTCGCCCATCTCCTCGCGCTTTTGAAAATTATAATTAAATTATATATTTTTATATTTTATATTTTTAAAAAATGTAATTAAATTTTAAATATATATTTTTTAAATTTGAAATTTACCATCTGAATACGCCGTCCGGGGTAAGAAGTCGGTCCTGAAGTGTGTACATATGGACCGGTCTCGTCGATCGGTGTGAGTCGAGACTTGGAGCAGCTACCTGCAACTTGAACCGAATGCGGGTTTGTCCAGTAGCTACAAAGGCCTTTCCACACCTCCCCGTCCATTGCTATGGGTTTCGCCTCATCTCCCTTCTTTAGCCACTTGGTATTCCTTTTGTTGATGATCCCGGTGAGCCGATGCATGGCTTTCTCCTCGAAACCCTTGCGGACTTTAAACATGTCTTCCTCCAACCAATGCCATTTTTGCTATTTGAGTTTTTTAAAATTTTAAAATAAAATTTAAATAATAATAAAATAAATTTTGTAATATATAATTATTACATTTTATATAATATATATGTTATTTTATTACATTCAATATTTATATTAAATTTTTATAATGTTTAATTTTTTAAATTTAAATAATTAAAAAAATTACTTACCGCAAAAGATTCGAACCAGATGTCCTGAATATAAGGCGGCGCCTGCGACCAGTTGACGTGCGGCTCCACGAAATACGTCTTCATCACATCGGACACACTCCTACTAACTTTGTTATCGCAAAACCTACGAAAAATAAATTTACCGTTAGTAATTATTATAATTTAAAATCAATTAATTAAATTGCATAAAATAATATAAAATTTTAATTACTTACCAAAATGTCCCTTCTGGCCGGTCCAAATGGAGCAACGGTAGATACTGGTGGCCCTCCTTCCGAAGAAAGTCGAGGATCCGCTGCATGTGCGGTCCAAGATGCTGAGGTGGTGGTAAATCGACGGGGGGATTGGCTGGAGCATCGGGAATATTCTCTTCTATTGGGTTTTGTTGGGGTGGTTGTTCGGTAGGGTTGGGGTTTGAATTAGAAGTGGAATCGGACCGATTCCTTATGAAATTAAAATAATGAGGGGGTTGGTTATTTTGAGACATGTTTTTGGAGTTGGGTTTTGGAGTTGAGTTTTTTTAGAGAGAATGAAAATGTTTAGAGAGAGAGAGAGAATGAGATTGTGTGAAAAATGAGAAAAACTCGTCGGGTATATATAGGATTTTGTGTCGTCGCTATTTCGTCGCTACTTTTGGTTTAAACCTTTTGGTTTCCCACCCGCGGCAAACGAAAAAATTGCGACGATTTAGCAACGATTCCATATAGCGACGATTTAGCAACAATTCCTTGCTATTTCGTAGCTATATATGTTAACGTGACACGAAGCGACTTACATCGTATTTAAGAAGTACATGAATGTCAGAAGTCGTTGCTATTCGTTGCTAGTTCGTAGCTATATGTTAACGTGACACGAAACGGCTTTCATCGTACTTCCAAGTACAAGAATGTAAGGAGGTTTAACATTAGCGACGATTTAGCGACGAATCGTTGCTAAATCGTCGCTATTTATAATTAGCAACGAAATAGCGACGAATCGTTGCTAAATCGTCGCTAAGGTTAAACCCTTATTTTAGGGTTTGGAACCCTAAATTCGGTTTTTATCGTGTTTTTACCACTTTTTCGCCAAAACGAGTTTATAACATTGATCATAAGAAGTCACAAACTCAATATTTGACAAAAAACTTATAAACTAGTTTATTATAAACTTTATAGTATAAACTCTTATAAGTTATGGTTTACTTAGCTTAAATGTGTTAAGTATAATTTTGTAATCAATAATTTTTATTGTTTTATACAAATATATTACTAGTTTTGTACACTTTTTTAGTCAAGCAAAACTCATATAAATCTATATTAAGTGGTGTTTTAGGGGTTTAAAGTTCGAAGGTTTGCAACGACTTAGCAACGAATTGGCAAGAAATCCTGGTTAGCAACGAAATATCGACGATTTAGCAACGATATGTCATTATGTTTAGCGACGATTAAGCAATGATCATGAACCCCTAAATTTGTAACCCTTCGAAAATTAGATTTTTTTATAAATCGTTGCTAATTCGTCGCTAATATAGCGACAAATTAGCAACGAAAATAAGGTAGCGTTGCTAAATAGCGACGATTTAGCAACAAATATTTACCAATCCTTGCTATTTCGTTGTAAATTTAAATATTATTTAAAAAAAAATAATTTATTTAAATATTTCACATAACACATACAAAAATTATTAAAAATAACACACACAAATATTACAAAAACACAAAAAGAAAATTATTCATTATTATTATCGGAATCAACAGATTCGACTTCGCTACTTTCATCGAATTCATCTGCACTTCCGTCGTCTTCATCATCCACAATATCTTCAACAACTTGATTATCGTGGTTGACAAGGAATACATCCTCCGTCGATTGATTTGTTGGAATGATTGTCCCACCAATGACATGTTATTACCGTGAAACATATTGAAATTTTTAGAGTGTTTATATTTTTATATAGTGAATGTTTTTGTATTGTGTTGTGGTGTGATTTTTTGAAGAGTGTAGATGTGTTTATATAGTCCCATTCTAAATTTTTTGCAACCATTTAGCAAGGAAAATTAGCAACGATTTAGCAAGGAAACAAAATTAGCAACGATTTAGCAACGTTTTCAAAAACGTGCTTACCTAATCAGCGACCCTCTTCGTTAATTCGTCGCTAATTAGCAAGGATATATATTCGTCGCTAAATCGTCGCTAAATCGTCGCTAATTTTGCGACAAAATAATACCTCGCTAAATAGCGACGATTTCGCGAAGACAAGATTCTTCGTTGCTATTTCGTCGTCAATTCGTTGCTATATAATTCGTCGCTATTTCCTTGCTAAATTTCGTTGCTAAAAGCCCAGTTTCTTGTAGTGAGAAGCAAGACAGAAAGTGGTTAGTTTACTCAAAACCGGAAGATAAGAGCTTTTGTTTTTGTTGTAAATTATTCTCTTAAAAATAATGTTATACTCTTTTGGGAAGTACGGGATTTGATAATTGGAGAAATGCTTGGAAAAGATTAAAGAGACATGAAGCTACTCGTCATCATATTATGTCCATGACTCATAGGATAGAGCTTGAAGTGAGACTGCAAAAGAATGAAACTATTGATAAACATATCCATGATGCGAATTGACAAGGAAAGAATGCAATGGAGAGATGTAATGTACATAATAATTGCATAATAATTGCAGTTGTACAAAAGCTATTCGTAAGAAATTTAGCGTTTCGTGGTGATAATGAGAAGCTCAATGATCCGAATAGTGGAAATTTTTTAGCTTTTATCAGAATGATCGAAATTTTTGATCCGGTGATGAAGGAACACATTCGACGGATTGAAAAAGGTGAAACTCATTACCATTATCTTAGTCACAAGATTCAGAACGAGTTGATAAAATTGCTTGCTAATGAGATTAACACGATGATCCTGAAAAAGATTCAAGATGCGAAATATTATTCTGTTATTTTAGACTCCACTCCTGATGTTAGTCGGAAAGAGCATATGACATTTCTTATTCGTTGTGTGGATATATCGACGAGCTCACCTAAAATTGAAGAGTTCTTTTAACGTTTTTGGAAATCAAAGACAAGACGGGAGAGGGAATGTTTAACATTCTTTAAGTTGCATTGTTTGGTCTTAAGTTGAATATCGATGACATTAGAGTACAAGGATATGACAACGGCCAAAACATGAAAGGAAAGCATAAAGTAGTTCAAAAAAGATTACTCGATATTAAGCCGAGAGCGTTCTATACTCCATGTGGATATCACAATCTTAATCTTGTGCTTTGTGATATGGCTTCCTCATCAAGTAAAGCTGTTTTGTTTTTCGGAATTGTTCAGCGCATACATTGCCTATTTGCAGCTTCATCAAACAATTCGGAGGTCTATAGAGAGATGGTGAATGGTATTACACTTAAGAAATTTTCACTGACTCGTTGGGAAAGCCGTGTCGATAGTATTAAACCAATAAGATACCAAGCGTCAAAGATACGAGAAGCTCTATTTTACTTGGCAAAGTATAGTGATAATCCTCGTCATTGTAGTAATGATGAGTCTCTAGCAGTGAGTGAAACACATGGAATTGGAGAATTTGAATTTTTATTTGGAATGGTGATTTGGTATGACTTGCTTTCTGTTGTTAATATAGTGAGAAAAACCTTACAATAAGAGAATATGGATCTCGAAGTTGCTATTTCTAAGTTATGAGGGCTTGTAGGTTATTTTAAAAATTATAGAGAAACTGGTTTTTAGAAGGCAAAGGTCGAAGCTACCCAAATTGTCATTGAAATGGAGGTTGAACCTGTTTTTCTTACAAAAACAAAGGGTTTGGTGAAAAGAAAAAGGCAATACGGTGAAGATGTTGATAAAAATAGTAAGTTCACTGCGGACGAGAGTTTTAGGATTGATTACCATGTCAACATAATCGACGAGGCTATAATGTCACTCGAGGTTAGATATAAACAATTTCAATGTTACTGTGAAACCTTTGGATTTGTATGTGGTTTGAAGAAACTAAAATCAGCCACAGATGACGAGCTTTTAGCATCTTGTATGAAGCTTGAAGTTGTTCTAAAGCGTGATGAAGTTTAATATATAGGTGGAAAATATATGGTTGTCGAAAGCTCAGTCAAAGGCGGAATGAGAGTGAAACAGAGTACTCACGGTTTGAAATCATTGAACTTAAGCTTCTAAGAGAAGTTTTGCCACAGGATGTTACAAAGCAGTCGATGTGTTGAAGTATTTGAAAAGAATGGATGGTTGTTATCAAAACATATGGATTGGTTATCGTGTACTATTGACTATTCCAATTTTAGTTGCTTCTACATAGAGAAGCTTTTCAAAATTGAAGCTTATAAAGAATTATCTACATTCGACTATGTTTCAAGAGCGATTGAATGGTTTGTCGTTGATATCGATAAAACATAGCTTGATTATTCGAAGCTAGTAAATGATTTTGCGGGAAAGAAAGCAAGGAGGATTGTTTTTTTATTACATAGGAGGATTGTTTTTCATAAATAATGTATTGACGTTTTGGTACCTTTTGAAAGAAAAACAAATTGTTTATGTTTTACGTCATTTTTATCTTGATTTTTAAGTTACTAAATGTATGCTTAAAATGCATCATTTTATTCTCAGCTTCAAGCATCAAATATCTTAGTACCGGCACCGCCCTCTGTTCTCCCCAAAAGTAAATATGTGTGTAGTTATTTTGTTGTAAAACGCTATGAAGTTTCAAAGCCATTGTAATATGTTTTATATTACGTTCTAATTTTTAACAACGTTAATTTTTGCTACGTCATCGATATAGAGAAAGGTTATACTGTGGTTTGACTTGCACTTGGAATATTGATTTGGAGTTTCGTCATGTGAAGGGTTTAGTTGCTTATTAAATAAAGTTACATGGTTGATTTGCAAAAACCTTAATTTATATGTATGACTTGTTTTGTAAGTTTAGTGTAAGTGGACATTTTTAATTTTAAAACATGAATATCAAATAACATAAAATAACCGAATACATTGAAAAAGTCAAAATTACGAATCAAAAACTTATTTAAAATCGATAACTATTAATTAAATTGAACATAACCAAAATTTTTTTTCCCTTTCGTTTCGTGTTGTGAACCATTCGGTTCAATACGAGAATGGACGAACCGTTGGGCCCTAAAGCCCAAGAGAGTTCATCGGTACATCCTTATATCTATTAGGATTTTACAATGTATTGTATTCCTATATAAGGACCTTTGACTTAATGAATAAACACAGAACTTTCATTCATCAGTTTACAACACGTTATCAGCACGAAGCCCTAACCACCAGAGCACGAAGCCCTAGCCACTAGAGCACGAAACCCTAGCCACCAGAGCACGAAGCCCTAGCCGCCAGAGCCACCCGAGCACGATCAGATATGTCTTACATCTAATCTACGATCAGTTTTTTTAATGTAAGCAAACCTGGTAAGCAAACTTTAATTTGTTTATTATTAAGGTAAAAACACAATCAATTTATTATTTCCTATTTAGATCTATTTACTAAATATACTAAAATCATATGCATATAACCGGATTTGTACATGTTTTAATTTAGATCTATATTTTATGAACATATTACTCTGATTTTTACCACCAGCACCATTATAGCTTTTACACCGAAGTAAATAAGACAACACGTTCATTATATCTAATATATCTAATATATCTTAAAATATCTTATATATCTAATAAAATAAGCGTGAAGTGATATATCTTGTAAATAAGAAAACACGTTCGGTCTTTATATTATAAGTAAAAACTATTAGCTATATATTATAATCGTTCAGTTTTTTTTACAATAATAATTTTATAATATATTTTTAATCTAAAACTATTAGCTATATATTATAATCGTTCAGTTTTTTTTACAATAATAATTTTATAATAAATTTTTAATCTAAAAACTATTAGCTATATATTATATATTATCTAAACTATAATACACTTAATAAAATCTAATATATCTTAAAATAAAATCTATCTTAAAATAAAATCTAATAAAATAAAATATAATATATCTTAAAATAAAATCTATCTTAAAATAAAATCTAATAAAATAAAATATAATATATCTTAAAATAAAATCTATCTTAAAATAAAATCTAATAAAATAAAATAAAATATATCTTAAAATAAAATCTAGTAAAATAAAATATAATATATCTTAAAATAAAATCTAATAAAATAAAATCTAATATATCTTAAAATAAAATCTAATTAAATAAAATATAATATATCTTAAAATAAAATCTATCGTAAAATAAAATCTAATAAAATAAAATATAATATATCTTAAAATAAAATCTATCTTAAAATAAAATCTAATAAAATAAAATAAAATATATCTTAAAATAAAATCTAATATATCTTAAAATAAAATCTAATATATCTTAAAATAAAATCTAATAAAATAAAATCTAATATATCTTAAAATAAAATCTAATATATCTTAAAATAAAATCTAATAAAATAAAATCTAATATATCTTAAAATAAAATCTATCTTAAAATAAAATCTAATAAAATAAAATCTAATATATCTTAAAATAAAATCAATCTTACAATAAAATAAAATATATCTTAAAATAAAATCTAATAAAATAAAATCTAATATATTTTAAAATAAAATCTATCTTAAAATAAAATAAAATATATCTTAAAATAAAATCTAATAAAACTATATCTTAAAATTAAAAAAAAAAAAATTCTAAAACGAAATTGCTAAACTCTAAAATATATGACTATTTTCAGATGTTGAAAATCAATAATATGGAATTTGCTGCCCTCACTGTCTCTGGAGACAATTACCTATCATGGGCAGTAGATATTGAGAATTTTCTCAGTTCCAAAGGCCTCAGTGATTGTATCATCAAAGGCATTGAGGTAACACACGTGAATAAGTGCTTGTACCATATAGGAACCAATAGAAATATGGTTCGGTTCGGTTCCTTGATGGTTCGTTTCGGTTTGGACATTTTAAAGAAGAACCATTTCAGAACCGAAACATTTTCGGTTCGGTTCGGTTCGGGTAATTTACCCAAAAGAACCGAACCATTGCAACAAAATTTTGCAAAAATATACCATCAAAACAAATGCAAAACACGTATTCTAAGTCCAAAACAAAAATAAGTTAAGTGCAAACTTGAAACAAAAATAAGAAAAATACAAACTTAAAACAAAAAAAGATAAGTGCACACTTAAAACAAAAATAAGATAACTGCAACTTTACCATCAATACAAAGTTCCAAACAATTACAAGTTCTAAAAGTTTTAAAAAGAAATAGAAGTAGAACCATGACTTATTATTTTACTCACTCATTGTGAGTATTGTCTTCAACATCAAACTCTACATAAAACATACATAACACAAATTATTAATGGTTTTTTCGGTTTACTTTTGGTTCTTCGGTTTAGAACCGAACCGGAACCAGTGGTTCCCAAATAATAGAACCATACGAGTAACTAAGACAGAACCATACCCGAACCGAACCTGTTTTTTCGGTTCGGTTCTTCGGTACCAGTTACTTTTGTCCAACCCTAATTGTGCCTATACGGGATAGGGCTTTTTCTGCCTATTCGGGATAGAGCTTTTCGGCCTATTCGGGATAGGGCTTTTATTTCTTAAAATTATGAAAGCATAAAATTCTAAATAGTTTTAGAATGCATGACCTTCTCGTCAGAAGAAGTACCTCTTGAGGTGCAAAGCGTTCCAACTGTTAGTGAGTCTTTTTCCGTCTTTGTCTTGGAGTGCGTAGGCTCCAGCTCCGCAAACTTTGACGATTTGGTAATGGCCTTCCCAGTTTGGTCCTAGCTTTCCGGCTTCTCTCTCCATCGTGTTTTGGAATAATCGCCTCAAGACCCATTAACCCACTTTGAAGGTTCTCGTCCTTACCTTCTTGTCGTACGACCTGGCCACATCTTGCTGATAGCACCAGTTTCTTATTTGCGCGACTTCTCTTTTCTCGTCGAGCAAGTCTAGGTCGAGCGCCATTGCTTCGTTGTTACTTTCCTCGTCGGGGTTTTCAGTGCGGCTAGACTGCAAACTTATCTCGGCGGGTATCACCGCATCCATCCCATAGGCGAGTGAGAAAGGTGTCTCGCCGGTGGAGACCTTCGAGGTTGTTCTTTAGGCCCATAAGACTCTGGGGAGTTTCTCGGCCCACTTTCCTTTAGCGCTCTCTAATCTTTTCTTGAGAAGCTTGACTATGGTCTTGTTCGAGGCTTCAGCCTGACCATTGGATTGCGGATGTCTGGGTGTCGCGAAGCTTAGCTTGATTTTCCAATCCTCACAAATCTTTTGAAGTTATTTCTCGTGAACTGTGGTCCATTGTCGGTCACTATCTCGTGAGGAATGCCAAACTTGCATATTATATTTCTCCATACGAAGCTACGAATCTCTTTGTAAGTTATCTGGTTGAGCGCTTCTACTTTTATCCACTTAGAGAAATAGTCGGTCATTACCAATAGGAAGACTTTCTGACCTGGTGTCGTTGAGAGTTTACCGACTATGTCCATGCCTCACTTCATGAATGGCAAGGGGGCTCTGATGGTTTTAAGGTTCTCTGGCGGCAGTTTGGATACGGCTCGCATGGTTCGGAGGACTAGGCTTCTGGCCCCTGAATGATTTCTGCATTCTCCGGAGTGCAGCTCTAGCAGGACTTGTTGGGCCTCGGCGATGCTAATGCACTTGAGGTACGGACCTGAATACGATCGACGGTATAACGCTCCATTAATAAGGCTGAAACGAAGATCTTGTCGTTTGATCCTTCGACAGTCCGCTCTTTCCAGTGGTAGCGTCCCGTCTCTCAGATATTCCACCAAGGGAGTCATCCATCATTTGGCTCCATTTATTTAGCTGACTAGGTACGCGTCGAGATCCTTTTGCGTCGCTGGCCACTGTAATACCAGCAGTGGTACATCCATCGGCGACTCGGTTTTGAAAGATGAACCAAGGTTGGCGAGAGCATCTGCTTGCCCATTCTCCTCTCTGGGGATTTGGGTGATTTTGCAACTGTTGAACCTATTCTCGAGCTGCTTAACTATTGCTAGGTACCTGATCATGCTCGAGTATTTGGCTTGATAGTCTCCCTCGGTTTAGCTAACTACCAACTGTGAATCGCTATAGATCTCTATATATCTGACTTCTAAGTCGCAGGCCAGGGATAGACCTGCGATTAGCGCTTCATACTCCGCCTCGTTGTTTGTTGCTCGAAAGTTGCATCGGATTGCCCTCGAGGTGGTACTCCTGATCGGGGAAGTCAGTGTGAGTCCCAAACCGGATCCTCGTACATTGCTGGAGACGTCCACGTAAAGTTTCCACGTTCCCGTCATCGCCTGGTTTTCTAATGTATTTACCTCCTTCTGAACTTCAAAGAGCACTTTTGGTGTGAATTCAGCCACACAGTCGGCGAGAACCTGTGACTTGATGGCGGAGGTTGTCGATAGATCACGTCATACTCGCCAAGTTCTATAGCGTATTTGGCTAACCTCCCCGAGATATCTGGTTTGTGGAGCACACTCTTGATCGGATGCGATGTCACCATGATAATCGGATGCGACTGGAAGTATGGTCGTAACTTCCTCGCCGCCACAACCAAGGCGAGAGCCCATTTCTCGAGATGGGAATATCGGGTCTCGGCTTCTAGTAAAGATTTGCTAACGTAGTAGACAGGATGTTGCCTTCCATCCTCTTCTCGCACTAGTACCCCACTTACTGCGTGTTCCGACACGGCTAGGTATAGGAGTAACGCCTCGTTGATCTTCGGTTTCGACAAAAGCGGTGGAGAGGTCAAATAATCCTTAAGCTGTTTAAGGGTTTCATCACATCCTTCATTCCATGTGAATCCCTTTGGCTTCTTGAGAGCCTCGAAGAACGGATGAGATCTGTCGGCTAGTCTAGAGATGAATCGACTAAGGGCTTCCATTCTTCCCGTGAGCCTGTGGACTTCCTTTATGTTTCGAGGTGGTAGGATCGTCTTGATCGCGCGGATCTGATCATGGTTTCCTTCGATGCCCCGGTGTGTGACGATGTATCCTAGGAATTTCCCCGAGCTTACGCCGAATGAGCACTTAGTCGGATTGAGCTTCATGTTATACTTCCTCAACGTATCGAACGCTTGATGCAGGTGCATGATATGATCGTCAGCGACCAACGATTTTACGAGCATGTCGTCAATATATACCTTCATGGTGTGGCCAATCTGGTCGGCGAACATCGCGTTCACCAACCTTTGGTAGGTTGAGCCGGCGTTCTTCAACCCAAAATGCATTACCTTGTAGCAATATATGTCCCTGGAGGTCATGAAGGCTGTCTTCTCCTGATCTTGGGGATGCATCAAGATCTGGTTGTACCCGCTGAAGGCGTCCATGAAACTTAGTAGTTCGTGGCCGGCTGTTGCGTCTACGAGCTTGTCAATATGTAAAATATTGACAATACACATTTAAAACTTATACTTGATTGATATTCATGTGTTGATTTTTAAATGTATTTAATTTTGTAATAATTTTTAATAAATTAAATTAAATAATTTAATGAATGATGAGGTGTCAATACAAAGAGACCTCCCCTCACTCATTATATATATATAACCTCCCCTCACTCATTATATATATACTAGGTCGGTGTATTTTAACGAATGATCAAATTTAGGTTTTTGATGTCTTTTAACAAAGATAACTTTAAGGTTTTGAAAACGTTTATTTAGATCAAATTTACTCCCGTGATAATGATCATTTTTCTAATGTCAATTCTTATGAATACCACTAAAAAAAGTTTTTTTAAGACAATTAGCACATATTTTCGAAAGTTTTATAAATACCATTAAAAAGTTTTTTTCATAAATACCACAAATCTTAAATTTTCAAAATTACACCCAAAACCTTCAAAAAACTATACCGTATCCCTTCAAAATTATACCTTAAATACTATATAGCGAACCCAAATGAAAAAGCTAAAATCTAAAAATGTTAAAACTCTTTTTTTGTATTTGTGCTATTTTTGTAAACTAGTATTTTTGATGGTATTTTGTAATAAAAAACATTTTAATGGTATTTTGTTATAAAAAACTTTATAATGGTATTTTAAAACAAAAACTTATTTTGATGGTATTTTAAGGAATTTCTCTTTTTCTAATAGGTAAACTAAAACAATACCTTGAATAGTTTAAATTTAGAAAACGTTAAGTTCAAATCAATTCAACCACTAAGCTTATTAACACAGATTCCTCGGTTAAGTTATGCTTAGTTATAGGGTAATTGTTCGGGAGTCTTTACACTTCTCCCGAAAGTACAGCTTCCTGCGTTCTATCAATGGAATGGTCAATTCAACTAAATCATTAAGAACATTACACTAAACTAAAGTTTTATAAAGTTTAAGATCTAGACAATCATCAACCCTAATATTGATTTACCTTTTTCCCCAACCTAATTGCCGAAGGGAAATTACTCGTCAAACATAATTAAACCGAAAGCAATTATGATTAAAGAAAGCATAAAAAAATTAAAAAAGATAAAGGATAGAAGAAATTTGTGTTAATGAAACTGGAGATTACAAGAATTCTTGGTGATCCAAAACTATAAAGCTTGACAAAAGTTATATGATATAAATAAAAGGTGTCTATTAAAACATATGAAAGCCCTAATATATAGAAAATAAGTCTGAAAAACGTCCTCCTCGAATTAGGACTTCTTTTTTCTTTTTTTTGCTAGAAAACATGTTTTCCATTTTTCTCCGCAGCTTGTATCGTGCCCGATACGACAAGTCGATATCGGCCACCTGACCGATACAAAATTACCGATACACTCTTCTTTTTCCGTATCGACCAATCGTGACCGGTATAATAAACCGGTACAGATGCTCATGCTTTTTTTCTTCTGTATCGACCACTCGTGACCAGTCGTTTTTGCCTCTTTAAGCTTGAATTTTTCGTCTTTTGTCGCTTTGGCGCACTTAAACCTGAAACACACGTAACAAACGCAAATGTAACCTATATGATACTAAATGCAACCTAAATGAATTAATTCTAATGAATAAAACAAAATAAAATATGCAAAATATACAAAATATCGTTGGGTTAAGTTTTTTATACTAATAACAAAAATGATTTATTGGAGAAGAAAGACGAATAAGAAGAAGACCTTTAAAGCAAATCAACGACTAATATTGCTCCAACCGTCTTAGATTCGCTTGAAAAGTCAACACATTTTCTTCAGCCGACAACATATTCGATTTTGTTAAGTGGTACCATACCCACCTTTTTCATGGTACCATCTTGATCATATTTTCAATTTCTTAAGACATTATTATGGTTTGGGGTTCTAGTTCTTGTCTACATAGCTTTTGTGTTCTTGTTGTGTAAACATTAGAGATTTAGAGGTGTGGTTTTGAATTATTCTCTCTTTAGTATCAAGTTTGAGAGTGGTTTAATGGATTTAAAAACTAGCTTTGATCTTCTGTTTCTATAAAGGAACAAACTTTTAAGATGGATTGGTTAAAATCAAACCGAATTGGATCCAAGAAGAGGAGAAAGAATGTCATAGAGAACGGCGAGGTTGTTCTTAAAGAGCTTATAGATTCTTGTGATGGAAAATGCAATCCTATCAAGAACTTCTCTTATGATGAGATCATCAAAGCAACAAACAACTTCTCCCAAAGCAACCGTGCTTCCCGGATCGATGTTTATTACAGATGCTACAAAGGCATCCTCCACGACGTAAACCGTCCTGTGCTGATCAAGAAAGGGAAGTACACACTTGATTTGAAAGAGATTTGTCGAGACATAGCTATATCTTCTATGGTTAGTGGTCATAACAACTTTCTCAAGCTCTTGGGATGTTGTCTCGAGTTCTCTCCTCCTGTTTTGGTTTTCGAGTATGCAGAGATTATAACACTCGGTCCATTGTTTGTGTCCTCTCGTCCGAGTAATCTAAAGAGGATAAAGATAGCGAGAGACGTCGCTAATGCTTTGACTTACCTTCACACCGAGTTCTCAAGAGCTTTCGTACACTCGAATCTCGATCCTTTCACCGTCTTCTTAGATGGAAAAGGTGTAGCTAAGCTCGGGAATTTCTGTAATTGTATCTCAATCCCCGAAGGAGAAGAGTTTGTTCGTGACGATGCATTGCGAAAATACCATAACGTCAGGTGCAATACATTAAAGGCAACACATGAACTTGGTGTGTGTTACTTACCGGTCATTGATCTTGAATACAAGAAAACCGGCAAGGTCACGACAAAGACCGATATGCATAGCTTTGGAGCGTTCATGCTAGCTCTTTTACTGATTAAAGATTTCGAAGATGAGCTCTCTCTATCATCGGATATGTTGAGAGCGTTATCTGACTTATTCATCAAAACACATGATGGCGATGATTCTCCTGTCCCGCTTCACCATCATGTTTCTAAGATACTGAAGAAGTTTGGCTATGCAGAAGTTATGGAGTTAGATGTGAGCAATGTAGTTGTTAATTCGCCGGTTAAAGCGTTTTTGAGATTGGCTTTGAGATGCATAGGATGTAACTTAGGCGACTCTTTGACTAGCATGATTCAAGTGGCGAAAGAGCTTAGATTGATTGAGAAAGTTGTGTATGGGGGAGATCATAGATGATAAGCCACCATTAATTATATACACACTAGGAGGAAATCCGCGATAATTGCGGTTTTGTATTTAATATTATATATATATATATATTTTAATATATTCAATACATATATTTTGTTTTCATTCTAGTAATTTTATTTTTAATATTTATGTTTTTATTCAGCTAAATAATGTTGCAATAATTTTTACTTTCCGAATTCTCTTGTTTTGTATTTTTTTTTCTTGTGTATTATGGGTTTTTATTTATATTGATATATTTTTCTAATATCTTTGCTCATCTAAATGAATGTTTTTAGTATTTGTTTATTGAGTGCCTAAATTAGATATTTTTGTATTCGTTTTCTTTATTTTCTTTATAATGTTTTCAAACTAATTTCATAAATTTGTATACCTTTTATTTTATTTGTTACTAATTTGGTTTTACATCTATTGAGTTTAAATTACTTTTATATATTCAAAGACGATAAGAACAAAAAACACGGATTTAAAAACTTTATGAATTAGTAATTATAATTGTCACATAGATTTTAATGCATTTGATATTGTAATATAATAATAATTCAAAGATATCATTTGGAATTTAATAACTACTATGAATTAGTAATAAAATTGTCACATATTTTTTAAAAAATTCATAAATTTAGAGTAATGATGTGTGAAACACTACGGGAGTTCTCGTCATTCTTCATATATAGGATGACTTATGCGTTGTAACTTGTAATTAATCTCATATAATGACACTAATGAGTAATGAGTTAACCGAACAAAATAACTATTTGGTATAGTTATGAAACTAAAAATCAAATAGTTTTTTATAGGGAGAATTACAAAACTACACCATTTGAATTACATTTCACAAAAGTACACTATTTCAAAATTACTTCACAAAACTACACTTAAACACTCAAAATCAAATACAAATAAACCCTACTCACACAATCATACCCCTTAATACTATACCCTAAACACTAATTACCGAATCTAAATAAAAATATTTTAATTTTTGTGATTTTTTAAAGGATAAATCAAACTCTTAAAATTTTGAAAGGGTGTAAATATGTGAAAATATTAAATTAGGTGTAGTTTTGTGAAGGAAAAGTTGAAAATATGTAGTTTTGTGAATTCCTCTTTTTTATATAATGGTTTGTGCTCTAGAGATTTCCGTAAGTCCTTAGAGCATCTCCAAAAGAAACCTCAAAACTTCAAATTTGAGGTTTTTTGTCCTCCAAAAGAAACCTCAAAACCTCAAATTTTGAGGTTCCATCTTTCTTTTGCATTTTCATCCCTACAATTAATAATATTTCACAAATATCTTTATTAACTTTTTAATTTCATCATTTTAGTACATAAAAAATTATATTTTGTAAATATAAACTTAATTTTCACATGTTAAACTAAAAGAAAGACTTTAAATTAAAATAAAAAGATTAATTTAGTAATTATTTATTGGTTATTTATTATTTGATGGTATGTTTTATATTATCTACAAAAATTAAAAGATTTATTAAATTGTAAAAAATAGTAAGAACTTAAATGCAATATGTAAAATTAAATTTGAGGTTTTTCTTTTGGAGAGAAACATATGAAACCTCAAATTTGATGTTGATGAAACCTCAAATTTGAGGTTTCTTTTTGGAGATGATGCAATATCAGTCGAAGGTATTTTGGAACTCGCTTGTTAATCTTTGTTTTGTGAGTTTCATCTTTTTTGGCCGAAAAGTTTTTAGAGTCCCATAATAATAAGAGGAATTCACACAATTACACAATTTCATCACTTTGCTTCACAAAACTCTACTTAATTTATTATTATTTTATTTAAAAAATTACCAAAATTAAAAAAGGGAGAATTACAAAACTACACAATTTGAATTACATTTCACAAAAGTACATCATTTCAAAATTAATTCACAAAACTACACCTAGACACTCAAAACTAAATCCAAATAAATCCTATTCACACAATCCTACCCCTTAATACTATACCTTTAATATTATACCCTAAACACTAATTAGCGAACTCAAATGAAAAGATTTTAATTTTGGTAATTTTTGTAAGGATAAATAAAGCTTTTAAAATTTTGAAAAAGTGCTAATATGTGAAAAAATTGAATTTGGTAGAGTTTTGTAAAGGAAGGGATGAAAGAGTGTAGTTTTGTGAATTCCTCTTAAAAAAATTGGATTTGAGTTTGCTAATTAGTATTTATGATATATACTAAAGGGATAAGATTGTGTTGATATGGTTTATTTGGATTTAATTTTAATTATTTAAGTGTAGTTCTGTGAAGTGACTTTGAAATGATGTACTTTTATTAAATGTAATTCAAGTGGTGTAGTTTTTTAATTCTCTCTAATAATAAATATAGAGTTTTTAGACCCCCATAATAATAAGAAGAAAAAATCATGACTTAAGTTTTAAAGGAAACTAGGTTACTTCTCGCGTCGTGCGCGATGAAGAAATTTTGAAAATAATTACGTAGAGGTGGATAATTGTATAAAAATATTTATAATTTGATTTATTTTTTGTTTTGGTTATAATTTTTTTACTATTTTCTTATTTACTAATTACTAAATTATATTTAATTTTAAAGTGTAACTTGTTTTTGTGAAATAGTTTGTTGTAATTTTTTATCTCCCCTTTAATTTTTGTAAGTTCGTATAAGAAAGACATATTTTTTAAGAAGTGAGTAATGATTGAGAGGAAGGTACACCTTCTATATAAATCTTTAGGTTAAAAAGAATCATTAGAAGTACAAGCCGCGAGTTTTTAGGTTAAAAAATCATTAATACTAATGATTTTTAGGTTAAAAGACGGTGACAATGCGAATGATTCTTCTGTTGGAAAATGATTTTTAGGTTAAAAATAATCGGCCCTAATTTGAATGAGAAAGTTTCACAAAAAGTTATCACAACTTTACCTAGAAAGCTTAAAATTTTTTGGCCCAAAACTTAAAATTCTCGGCCCATTTGGTTTATATTGATTTGTGAAGGTCATCTCATCATTTTTTTGCTGAAATTGAATGTGGTGCTGACACCTAAACATTTTTGTGAAAATCGCTTCACAAATAATGTCTTAGGGATTACCTATATGTATCACTCAATAATTGAAAAATTAGGTTGATGTCATTGTTTTTGAAAAATTAGTTTTGAGGTAAGAAAGTTTTGTTTGTGACTAATTTACCTTATTTGTTTATATTATAATTTTTTGTTATCGTAAACACATTTTTCTGTTTTTAATCAAGTAAAAGAAAATCAAATATATAAAAGATGAGGGGAGTTTTCCATGGCTTGACAAAATGACACATCATCATTTCAAATTTATTACTAATTTATTTATTAAATTCATTAATTTTAAACAACTTATGTCACAATTTAATTACTAATTCATAAAACATATTAAATTTCAACTTAATATTTAAAAATATTATTATATTACAATATCAAATGCATACAAATTATTAGTACATAAATTTTTTAAAATATATGTTTTTTGTAAAAATTTTTAGGGCTTTGAATAAATAAAATTATTTTAAACCCCTATATCTAAAACAACATGAGATAAGTAACATATAAAATAATAATAGGGAGAAATACAAAACTACACCATTTGAATTACATTTCACAAAACTACATCATTTCAAAATAACTTCACAAAACTACACCTAAACACTAAAAATTAAATCCAAATAAACCCTACCCACACAATCCTACCCCCTTAATACTACACCTTAAACACTAATTAGCGAACCCAAATGAAAAGATTTTAATTTTGATTTTTAAAGGGTAAATCAAACTTTTAAAATTTTGAAATATGTAAATATGTGAAAAAATTGAATTAGGTAGAGTTTTGTAAAGGAAGGGGAGAAAGGGTGTAATTTTGTGAATTCCTCATAAAAATATACAAAATTTATAAAATTAGTTAGAAAACATGAAAGCAAAATAAAGAAAAAAATAAAAAATACACAACTTAAGACACTAAATAAACAAATAATATAAAACATATATTAGAACACTCATTTACATAAGCAAATATATGAAAATACATTAATATAAGGAAATATATCTTATTAAATGTGAAGGACATTTTTAAAAAACCCTTAAAAGTGACATATATTTACAAAATATGCCATTGGTATAAAAAAATTTTTAGTGTAAGTAAATATGACATAAAAAGGACTTTTTGGTCATAACAAAATAAGAGAAAATAATTTGTCTTTCAAAAAAAAGTGAGAAATAAAAAAAATCCCACAAAAATAGGTAAACATATATTTATACATAATAATTCAAAAATTAAAATATATATTTAAAATTAAACGTTTTTAAAAACTAATATTATCAAAAATTAATATTAACTACGGATTATCATAAATTAATATCAAAAATTATCAAAACGTTTTTTGGAATATTCGAGTCCGTGATGTTATTATTATTGAAAGTATTTAATATGTTGAAAATTACATAAATTAAGAGCCATAAATATCCGAAAATATAAAAAATTTAAATTTTGATACGTTGCGATATTTTGCGAGACGTCCTTCATGTGTAATTTTGTAACGGGTCAAAATATATTCTACATAATTTATGATATATAACGAAATTATATTTTTAATCTGAAAATATACATATAAATGATTAATAATTTTATTTTTCAATGTGCATTAATAAAAAATTAATTAAAATTATATCAATTTAATATGTTTATATATATTACTCCCGTGTGTCCTACACGGGTAAAAATCTAGTAGTATTATAATACACAAGAAAAAACATGTGATACAAAACTAACAAAAAATACAAAAACTAAAGAATATACAAACTATTTGAGATTAGTGAAAATATATCAAAAACAGAGAATTCGGAAAATAAAAAGCTCTCCAATGATTGACACATCATCATTTCAAATTTATTACTAATTTATTTATCAAATTCATTAATTTTAAAAAACTTAGGTCATAATTTAATGGGAGAATTATAAAACTACACCATTTGAATTACATTTCACAAAACTACACTATTTCCAAAATACTTCACAAAACTACACCTAAACACTCAAAATTAAATCCAAATAAACCATACCCAAACAATCCTACCCCCTTAATATTATACCCTAAACACTAATTAGCGAACCCAAATGAAAAGATTTTAATTTTGGTAATTTTTAAAATGGTAAATCAAGCTTGTAAAATTTTGAAAGGGTGTAAACTTGTGAAAATATTGAATTAGGTGTAGTTTTGTGAAGGGAGGGTTGAAAGGGTGTAGTTTTGTGAATTTCTCTAATTTAATTACTAATTCTTACAACATATTAAATTTAAACTTAATATTTAACAATATTATTATATAGCAATATCAAATGCATAAAAGTTATTAATACATAAAGTTTTTAAATATATGTTTAAAAAAAATTATAGGGCTTTGACTAAATAAATTATTTTAAACCCCTATATCTAAAACAACATCACATAAGTAACATATAAAATAAAATATACAAAATTTATAAAATTAGTTAGAAAACATGAAAGCAAAATAAAGAAAATATAAAAAATACACAATTTAAGACACTAAATAAACAAATAATATAAAACATATATTAGGACACTCATATAAGCAAATATATGAAAAATACATCAATATAAGTAAATAGTATCATAATACTCAAGAAAAAAAACATGTGATACAAAATTAACAAAAACTAAAGAATATACAAATTATTTAAGATTAGTGAAAATATATCAAAAATAGAGAATTCATAAAATAAAAATTAATGTAACATTATATAGGTAGTTAAGAATATAAATTTTGAAAATAAAAAATATTTGAATCATAAAAAAAACAAAAACAAATAATATAAAAAACCCGCGAGTATCGCGGATTCCTTCCTAGTAACAATAAATATGTTTAGTTATCATGATAATATATACATTACTTGATAAATATTCGATAGATTAATATATTTTCTCGTACTTTAATTAAATGTAAAAGATCATTAGTGATCACAAACAAATTACCACCACAACACATACGCAAAAAGTTTGATGGTATTACGGTCATACAAAAGTTACTTTTCTTCGAAACTAAATTGTCAAAAAATTATATCACCCACTTAATTTTTAACTTTTAAGTTATTACGTGCTAGAAAAATAAATGAAACAATCAAATATATATAAACCGTATATTATGTGTATATAATGTTTGAGAGAATTATAAAGAGATAAAGTTAGAGAGATGAATTATTTCTGGTTTATTTTACGTTATGAACCTATTTATAGTAAAAAGCTCAATTCAACATGAAAAAACTTATATAAATATCTAATTATATAATATAATATAAGCTTACTTCAACATGAAGAAACTTATAAATATCTGAATATATGATATAGTTCATCGTTATCCAAATATTAAGAATTTGGTCAAACACTTAGTCTAGATAATGGATTTAGTAATTATCTAATAAGTTTAACATTATCTATATATTATGTATTTGGTCAAACACTTAGTCTAGATGATGGATAATTACTTTAGTTATCCAATCTTTAGAGTAATGCATCATTAAAAACTTTATCAAGGAAAAATCCAATGGGATGAAAACCATGACATGAAAAGAGTACAATATAACGATCTTCTCCTAGAAAATTTGGTTATGATCTTTTTCACAAATCTTGTAAATGATTTGTCTTGAACTTTCCTTGCAACATTGATAGACTTTCTTCATTGATATGAAAATATATTTCTTCTTCCAAAAATGTCTATCTTTTGGCGTGTTCTTGTTGCCTCGTTAAAACCTTGTCATGTAGAATGCATTGGGACAAAACCATGATAGGGAAAAAGAGAGCAACCATGCGCATAATCATGACTTCCCGTGGAAGTCTTATCTTCACAAATAAACATCTTTTCAAATAGGTGTCCGAATGAATGTGTTTCTTCGGTCGCTCCCTCTGGAAGCTTCATCTTCAGAAATAAGCATTTTTGTAAAGATGTCTTTTAGAAGAATGTATTTCTTCCTTCGTTCATGACATAACCTTCTTTGAACACATTCTTTACATGTTTTTTCAAGCATAATGATTTTGGCACGATCGTAAGAAGCGGCTACCAAAATCATATATTGGAAATACCACGAGATTGTTGTTTTGCGATCTCACTTTACATTATATTATAAATTTTCTTCATCTGCAAAACAACTTATACCAAAATTTAGGTTTCTAATAATCTCAAGTTAATCATATCTTATCTCATCCCAAAATATGTGCATAAGGGATGAGTTATATTTTACATGTAGGTTTACTAGCAAATGCTATTATGCTAGATAGAAATATGGTCCTTTAATCATGACCTAATATATATTAAACTTCTTTTAGAAGTGTTAAATAACATCTCTTTCATTATATGTTTTTGATTTGAACACTTGAAGACATTTTGTATCCAAGATCTTTTATCATATGAATAACTCTAAAGAGTTTGATCGATTATAGTTCTTAAGAACATTATTATGATATCATTAGTTTTTCGGAATTTAAACCTTTCATGCATTTATGAGATGCAATCCAAGTCTCTCATATATTTTTCAGTAATGGGTATTATAACAAAACCTTAGAAAATATGCGTTTTGTTTTATATATCATAATACCTTTTCAAAATTTGAACGTCTTGTCCAAAATTCTCGTATATTCAAAACGAATTTGATATAGACTTGATTGTCTCTTTTATTTATTGGGCATTAATTAATCTCTACACTCATTCACAACTGATGAGATCGAGTTTTACCTCAATCACAAACAACCCCAAGTGCAAGGCACATGACGTTGGAGTAATATAAGGATCGAATCCACAAGGAGATTGAACTAAGAACAACAAGAATACAAGAAACTAACTTAGAATAGACCTAATAAGAAGATTGTTTGGTAACAAATACTATATCTAAAGCAATAGTGCAAAAGTCAACAAAAGTCAACTAAACAAGAAATAACTAGAAATGTGCTTAAATAAGATAAAGGTTGGATCTTGGGGTTTAAATCATTGGTTTTGGATAGATGGAATCAAGCTAATGATGTTAAAACTAATAAAGGAGACAACTTTCTAGAACAAGGATCACTAATCTAGATTAGATCACTTCCATGACTCAAATCCATTCTCTAATCATAAAAACCTCAAATCTTCCAATCGAGTCTAGATGATTAGGGATCATTAAGTATAAGTCCTTAAAAGTCCATCTAAAGCCTTACATCAACTTCCGTTGGCTAAGTACAAAAGACTAACAAGAGGTTGGACTAGACATTTCATCGAACACCTTCCGGGCAAGAAACATCCTCTTGATACTAAGCTAGGATAATTACTTCTACCTTAGTGTTAAGCTCACCTAATGCTATAGAAACCATAACCTAAACATCCTATACATCATTAATCATCATCCATCATCCTAACCTATCTAAACCCCAAAACCCATAAGGTAACTACTCACTAATCATACCTAAACACATGCTAATAACAATAGATAGAAACATGATAAGGTAATTAAAGAGATTAATACTTAAATAAACATAAGATTCAACTACAATAAATGAACCTTAATAGGTTTCAAGGGTGGCTAAGTTTGAGAGAATAAATAAAAAGCATAAGATAAGATATGGGTAATGTCAAAACCCTAGGAGTATTTATAGGAGAAAACATAAAGTGCACATGCGCACGTCTCTAGCGGTTTGGTCCAGCGGTTTGGAGGCCGTTGGACCGGACATCCGCAACTTCTTCGGCTTCGTCTTCTCCGGCGGTCTAGCTCGGCGGCTTGGAAGCCGCTGGAATCGCACCCGCAAGTCTGCTGCTTCATTCTCTTCTGGCGGCTTGTCCTGGCGGTATAGTAACCGCTGGAGATCTTCACTTCAGGACGTCTAGGTGATTCCAGCGGTTTGATTCCAGCGGTTTGGAGGCCGCTAGGAATTTCACCGCAACCTCGCCTGATTCCTCTTTTCTCGGCGGCCTGGCCTGGCGGTTTCTGGACCGCTGGAACTCCGTTTCTTCTTCTTTGCCTCCAATGAGCTTCTCCTTGGCTCCCATCTGCTTGCAATGAGCTCCCCATAGCTCCAAGTACCTGAAATACACATGATGCAATGCAAAGGGGACCTAAATCTAACTAAGACTCTATCCTAGACTACTAAGTGAAAATATGCTAAATTAGACTATAATCTATATGAAATATGCAACTAAGGTCCTAAAATGTTATGGAAATGCACGCCTAAAACAGATAAAATACACACTTATCAACTCCCCCACACTTGCCTTTTTGCTTGTCCTCAAGCAAACAACACTCAACAAACACAAAAGACGTAGTGGAGGATGGATCTCAGGACCAAAAAGTTAAGAATCAAACATATGCAATGTTAACTAAGGCAATGAAGCATCGTGAGAAAATGTTTAACCATAAGGAATGAGAACTCTCAATCAAGCATCCAAAGCACACTATCACAAGTCTTAGCTAGATTCAATGCCTATATCCACTCACTCTTTCATTCACCACATCCTTAAGTTCATTAATTAGTAACCGGTGGTCTCGCTAAATGCAATGCAAAGAGTTTCAATCGGTTTGGGAAAGGTCTTATTTAAGTGGTTAAGTGTTTAGATGTTTAAGTGTTTTAGGGGGCTTACTCTCAAAAGCAAATAAGTAGTGTAAATATAATGCAAAAGTTAGGAAGACTAGGAACAAATACGTACAAGCCATTAAATCCCATGTTCTACCCTTCCTACTTTTCGTTCTAAGCACTCACTCCTTTCTTTTCATGCTCACTCCCCTTTTGATCTTTAAACACCCACTCAAATCCTTTCTTTTAATCCTAACTCTACCCTTATTTCCCTTTGGGTTTCTTTCTTTGACACCACAAGTCTATCTTTCACCTTTTCACACTATCCTTAAGGGTTTTTCTTTTGGATTAGGCTTCACTCTTTGTACTCCTACTTTCTACCCTTGTTTTTGGGTTTCTTTTCTTTATGGTTTTAGGAGTTTTTAAAATTTGTTTTTAATGCCCTTTCTTTTGCTTTTTCAAACCTCCCTTAAGGTAGTTACTCTTTTAGTTTTGGTGATTAGACTTTTCTAATGATAACCCAACTCTCTTTTCTTTTCCTCACTTCCCTCACCCATTACCAAATCAAAACTTGATAACCACCTAGATGGGATGTGGGACTTGTCGTCCCCAATACTTACAAAGTTTTGCTAATGTAACACTTTCCAAAAGGCCTCACTCAAAGAATTAAACGGGGCTTGAAGGAATGGTTTCGGGTTAAGGGTAGGCCATCTAAAAATGAGATGGTTATCCAAACAATCAAGAGGGTGGTACAAAGGAATAAAGTTTGGATATATATATCATGAAACTACAATGCACATTATCAAGCAAGAAATTAATGATTCAATTAGGTTCAATATTCATGGAGTGGTTTCAAATCAAGTGAGCATCAAACAAACAATATCCTCTAGACTAAGAGAGTTCAAGATGTACAATTTCAACGATTTAAAAGATTCTATCACTTATACCAAACAAACTCAAAAAGGAATTCACATTGCAATGTTTTTCTATAACTCTTTTACAAGGTAATATCATCATTGATCCATAGACAAGTGTGTATATCCTAAAACTAAGGATTCGATCCTATACTATATGAATGATAAAGCAAAAATGAAACTAGTTTTCTTTTTGTGTTTTTCAAAATTTTTCGATTTTTTTGGTGTTTTTTTGAATGCATATAACTATTAACAATGCAATGTACTAACTAGATGGATGCAATGCATGATCACACATAACTAAAACAATAAATATGATTAGTAACTAATGGCCTGTCCCCCATACTTAAATCACACCGTCTCGGTGTGAAAAAGTAGTGAAGTAAGGCCATTCTAACAATGATGAAATCTAAAATGCAAAAGAAAAATAAAAACTACACTACATGAATGGTATTTAAAATGGTTGGTAGAAGGTACATTGGTTTACCAAAGGTAGGGGATTTGGTTCCTTGGTTTTGGAACCTCGAAGTAAAACCAAGTGGGGAGACGGAAGCGTATACCGTCGGTTGAATCCGTGTGGGTATAGTTGGTGTTTGGCAAGAAGCAACACATCGGTACCATCCTATCGTCCATGAAGTTGTACATGAATGCATCCTCGTTAAAACGGCTCGCGCTTGTCTTTGTTACCACCATGTATTCTTCATCCATGTAGGCATTGGGTAGCTCATCGTACCGGCTAAGGTCGATCCTTAGGGAGCGAAAAAGGGGAGTAAGCATTCCTCCAATGCTTATACCATGGTCTCGACCCTCAATCTCCTCTTCATCTCTAATACTTATCAGGTATTTGAGAAATTCGGATGCCTTGCATATGTCGCTATCTCCTTGATCTACGAGTTGTCCCGACGGCATGCTTAGGAAGGACCTCAACGGCTCATAGATGAAGCCAAGCTCTACCTTTTTTGTTGTGTAAGGTTGAGGTCTTGCGAAGAACGTGTTGCCTAGGAGCCTTAAGACGTATCTTATTGTTGGGTTCCTCACCTTTGACATCCTTGCCCTCGATGGGCGGAAGTCTTCCAAGATAGCGATGTTCTCCCACAAAAGTTGCAATGGGCAATGAGGCTCTCCCATTTTCATTCCTCTTCTCCTTCTCAACCCATATAGCTTGCAAAACATCTCGAAATCAATCGAGTATGTTTCTCCCTCAAGCATGAAATTCACTTTCCCGGCGGTCTCGTCGCCTTCATAATCTACCGTCGCCAAGAACTGCAGTGTGAGCTCAGGGCAAGTGGGTTCGTCCAATGTGAATAGGGCCTTTGTGCCCATTCTATCGAGTAAATCTTCCACTTGTCCTTTTATCCCTTGTTTGATCAACGCCCTATTGTCCAAGAACCTCGTGGGGTAAACTTCCCTCTCTTTAATCTTGTTGAACCTTTCCATCCACAATTCTTGTTGATCTTGTGGTGCGTTGCTATCGACGGAAGTCGCGTGAGAGCCGCTGGCGCGTGTTGTGCTCGATGTTGACACCATTTTTCCTATAAAAATTTCATCAATCATGGGTTACACTCTTTCACGGTGTTTCGAACCACCGCAAATGGGATATAATGGTGTAAAAACAATAGTATTCATCAAGCACAATCTATGCAAGTTCTAGGAGAGTGTTAACAAGTCAAATTTTTCACAAGCTCAAAAATCTCTTAACAATGGTTCCATGCTATCATCTATCAAGAGTTATTTACTAACTTATTGGTCCTAACACCATAAAAATCATCAAGAATCAATTTCCCAAAGTTGAAAGTTTCAAGCTTTCAAAGGAGCAGCAATGGTGATTTCAAAATTTTGAAGATTTTACCTTTGATTCTTGGAGATTTGGAATAAAGATTAGGTTTGGAAAGGATTTATGTTCTTAAAAACTCTTGAAGGATCGAAATTTTAGTGGAAAATTTGCTTGAAATCGAGTTGGGGGCGAAAAAGAGAGAGAGGAGGGATGAAATTAGGGTTTTTCGCGAATTTAAAGAAAGGGGGAGATCTGTGTCGGTTCCAGCGGCTTGGATCGGCGGTTTGGAGGCCGCTGGAATCAACACAGAGACTTACCTGGCACGCGGAGTCCCGGCGGCTTCTTCCAGCGGTTTCATGGCCGCTGGAAACTTCACAGAATCTGGTTTTGTCTTCGTTCCTTCCGGCGGTCTCTCCTAGCGGTTTCGTGGCCGCTGGACCCCTCCTGTGATACTTGTCTTCTCCTATTTCCCTACATTTTAAACATAACCAAGACTAAAAGACTTAAAATTAAAAGCTAGTATTTACAATGATAGACATGGGATTGCCTCCCAAGTGCGCTTGTTTAAAGTCACTAAGCTTGACTTAGACGGGGCTTAGGCGGGATTAGCGAAGAGATCCAAAGTGGTCTCCTCAAGCTTTTCCCCCTCTTTGATGTTGTTGGTGGCGTATTCTCCTTCTTTCTTGTTCCACACTAGGGTAGTCCCTTTTGGTGTGGTGGTTTCTCCTTTGGTCAATGGCTCTTGTTGGATCTTTACATTCTCATCCAAGTTCAAATTTTCAAACTTCTTCTTCAATTCTTCCACACTTGGATCTCCTTCGTGTTTGACATCTTGGACTCCTTCATTTGAAGCTACCATTCCACACAAGTTCTTTCTCGAGGATCTAATAGAGTAGTAGAACCTCTCATCAACGTTTTGAAGAATCATTATTCCTACGTCATAGTCGATCCTAGCTCCCACGGTGGCCAAAAATGGCCTTCCCAAGATTAGGGGGATTTCGTTTCCGTCATCCGAACCTTTCATGACTACGAAATCGGCTGGGATGATTTTGTGGCCTATTCTCACCGGATAGTCCTCAATGCTTCCTATGGGACTTCCTATCGACGAGTCTCCAAACATTAGAACTTTCTCGCAACTGGAGATACTATGAACCCCCATCTTTTCCAGCATTCTCACATTCACGACATTCACACTCGAACCGGTGTCAATCATGGCGTTATTGACTTCGAGGGGCCCAAGCTTGAGCTTTATGACAAAGGCTCCGGGATCTTGCTTTTTCGTAAGAGGGCTTCTTCGGCATTGGATCGGAGTCGTGTCAACATCCTTGACCATATCCTCCACCCACTCCTTGTTTCCTAAAAGTTTTTGAATAAACTCCACATAGGCTGGGATTTGGTCGACGTTGGTGAGATAAGGAATGGTCATGCCTTGTCTTGAGAATTTTCCTTGAGTCTTGAGAGAATGTTTCTCCGATACGGTGTGTAGAATGGTTCTCCTTTCCCTTGCTCAATGGAGTTTTCCTCTTTTTCAGCATAACCTTCTTCGATGTTCAAGATGACATTGCAAGCGTCCTTAGGGTTCGCCACGGTTTTGCCCGGGAGGTTTCCCATTTGCCCTTTCGAGGAGGAGGCTACTTGTGCCACTTGGTTGTCCAAACTCTTTACATGAGAAGCGAGTCGGTCGTACTTGGCATTCAACTCCACGTAAGCTCCATCCACTTTTGCATGTAAGTCGGATAGCTTCTTGTTCACCTCTGTGGCATGTCTACCTTGCCCGTCCAAAATTTGCTTAAGCATCCTCGAGTTCTCTTCCAAAGTGGAAGGAGATGCGCTATTGTTGGGTTGGTTTGTTTGTTGCCCTTGGTAGAAAGAGCCACGTTGTCCATATCCTCCTTGGGGGTTTGGCTTGTATTCTTGAGGTTTCGTGGTGGGGTAGACTTGATCTTGTGGGTTCTCCACATTGTTGCTTCGGTAAGAGAGGTAGTTATTGCCTTTGTTGTATCCTTGGTTGAAAGGCCTTTGGTAGTTGTACCCTCTTCCTTGGCCTTGTTGTTGGACGTAGTTGACATCCTCTCGCTCGCCATTATCAAAGTCTTCGCACCAACCTTGATTCTCCTCATGTCCCACATAATGGACCGGTTTCTTTAGTATTTGGAGTACTTTATCAAACTTGTCATTAAGCTCGTTATACTTTAGATCGTCTCCCTTGGACTCACTCTTCAATTCTCTCATTGATCTATCGTAATCCTTTCCATTCATTTGCTCGCTTTGAGCTAAGTTCTCCACTAGTTTTTCTCCTTGAGGAATTGTTAGACTTGCGAAGTCCCCGTTGCTAGCCGTGTTGAGGGCGAGTTGATAGTCGCGATGGACGCCACGGTGGAAAATCCCGAGTATCGCTTCCTTCGACATCCCATGATGGGGGCAAGCTCTTGTAAACTCGTTCAACCTTTCCCAAGCTTCATACAAGCTTTCATTACCACCTTGTTTGAACGTAGCGATATCATTACGGATCTTTGCCGTGTTTTGGGTGGAGAAAAACTTGGAGAGGAACCTCTTTTTACACTCATCCCATGTTTGGATGGTTGATGTGATGATTCCCTTTTCCCATTGTGCGGCTTTATCCCCGAGAGAGAATGGGAATAAGGTTAGCTTTAGAACATCCTCCGGCACCCCTCCTATCTTGATTGTTCCGCATAGGCGGTCGAAGTTGTCTAGGTGTTCCATCGGGTGCTCGTTGGGTAGACCGAAGAAACGGTTATTCTGCACCATGTTTATCAAGCTAGACTTGATTTCCCAGTTGTTTACGGCGCAAGGAGGCGGCCGGATGCCCATTCTTGTTTCGTTCGTTATTGGCTCGTCGTAATCACCAATCCTTCTTTCCTCCCTTGGAACATGTAGAGGAGGCGGCGGCATATCCCCAACTCCCACCCCGTGGGCTTGGTTTCGGGGGTTCTCATTGGCTCCTTGTTGGTTTGCCATCTCTTCTTCTTCTCGTTTTCGTTCCTCTCTTTCTCTTCTCTCTTGGTCTCTTGCTCTCTTATTTGCTCTTTCTAGCCTTCCTAACTCGGGAACGCAATCGATGATTTCTCCTCTTTGGCTCCTAAGGTTCATACACCTTTAAGAAAGACAAGATGAAAGAGACAACAAAAGGAAAGAAGTTAGTAACTTTTTAAGTAACAAATGGTCTAAAACTAAGAAGATTCCAAATCCTATTGACTAGTTGCAATCTCCCCGGCAACGGCGCCAAAAACTTGATGAGATCGAGTTTTACCTCAATCACAAACAACCCCAAGTGCAAGGCACATGACGTTGGAGTAATATAAGGATCGAATCCACAAGGAGATTGAACTAAGAACAACAAGAATACAAGAAACTAACTTAGAATAGACCTAATAAGAAGATTGTTTGGTAACAAATACTATATCTAAAGCAATAGTGCAAAAGTCAACAAAAGTCAACTAAACAAGAAATAACTAGAAATGTGCTTAAATAAGATAAAGGTTGGATCCTGGGGTTTAAATCATTGGTTTTGGATAGATGGAATCAAGCTAATGATGTTAAAACTAATAAAGGAGACAACTTTCTAGAACAAGGATCACTAATCTAGATTAGATCACTTCCATGACTCAAATCCATTCCCTAATCATAAAAACCTCAAATCTTCCAATCGAGTCTAGATGATTAGGGATCATTAAGTATAAGTCCTTAAAAGTCCATCTAAAGCCTTAGACATCAACTTCCCTTGGCTAAGTACAAAAGACTAACAAGAGGTTGGACTAGACATTTCATCGAACACCTTCCGGGCATGAAACATCCTCTTGATACTAAGCTAGGATAATTACTTCTACCTTAGTGTTAAGCTCACCTAATGTTATAGAAACCATAACCTAAACATCATATACATCATTAATCATTAATCATCATCCATCATCCTAACCTATCTAAACCCCAAAACCCATAAGGTAACTACTCACTAATCATACCTAAACACATGCTAATAACAATAGATAGAAACATGATAAGGTAATTAAAGAGATTAATACTTAAATAAACATAAGATTCAACTACAATAAATGAACCTTAATAGGTTTCAAGGGTGGCTAAGTTTGAGAGAATAAATAAAAAGCATAAGATAAGATATGGGTAATGTCAAAACCCTAGGAGTATTTATAGGAGAAAACATAAAGTGCACATGCGCACGTCTCCAGCGGTTTGGTCCAGCGGTTTGGTCCAGCGGTTTGGAGGCCGCTGGACCGGACATCCGCAACTTCTTCGGCTTCGTCTTCTCTGGCGGTCTGGCTCGGCGGCTTGGAAGCCGCTGGAATCGCACCCGCAAGTCTGCTGCTTCATTTTCTTCTGGCGGCTTGTCCTGGCGGTATAGTAACCGCTGGAGATCTTCACTTCAGGACGTCTAGGTGATTCCAGCGGTTTGATTCCAGCGGTTTGGAGGCCGCTAGGAATCTCACCGCAACCTCGCCTGATTCCTCCTTTCTCGGCGGCCTGGCCTGGCGGTTTCTGGACCGCTGGAACTCCGTTTCTTCTTCTTTGCCTCCAATGAGCTTCTCCTTGGCTCCCATCTGCTTCCAATGAGCTCCCCATAGCTCCAAGTACCTGAAATGCACATGATGCAATGCAAAGGGGACCTAAATCTAACTAAGACTCTATCCTAGGCTACTAAGTGAAAATATGCTAAATTAGACTATAATCTATATGAAATATGCAACTAAGGTCCTAAAATGTTATGGAAATGCATGCCTAAAACAGCTAAAATACACACTTATCAATGATAAACGAGATTTTACCCCGTTAAATCTAATATCTTATCGTAGTACTTAAGATGTCAAACCAAATCAGGAGCAAACAATTTATTTGAATTTGTAAGAAACGGACTCAGTTTAAGCGTGATCAAGGATTGTTGTTTGTGTGATTTTGTAACCGAAAATTAAATAAAACGAAAACGAGAATTAAAAGTTTTGAAAGATTTATAAATAAAAAGCTAAACAATCAGATTAAGGTGTTTTAAAGGGTGATTAAACTTTCGGATTTCAAATTGTCTTTTACAAAAATAACTTTAAGGTTTTGAAAACGATTTTAGATCAATCCACTCTCGTGGCAAAGATCCTTTTCTCAACAATTAAACTAAAACAATGTCTTGGATAGTTTAATCGTCGAGAAACTTTAAGAACAAATCAATTCTAACCACCAAGCTTATTAACACAGATCTCTCGGTTAAGCTAGGCTTGGTTCTAAGGTAATTGTTCAGGAGGCTTTATAATCTCTCGATTCATAAAGCTTCCTGGGTTCGATAATCGAATGGCCAACTCGATTAAAGCTTTAAGGCTGTTACCAAAGACTAAAGTTTTTAATCAATTAAGCTTTTGACAATTATCTATCCTAGATTCAATCAAACCCCTTTTACCCTAACCCAATTGTCTATTTGGAACTACTCACAAATCATATTGAAACTCATAGCAATTAGGTTTATAGATATCAATAGCATAAACAAAAACAAGGAGAATAAAGGGTAAAGAAATCTCTTATTGAATGATGATGATGAAGATTACAAGGTGGCCAAGAAGCAATCACCAAGAAATCTCCTCCAAGTCTCAAAAACAAAAACAAACGATGAAAAACAAGATGCTAGAATAGGGTGGCTGTCTAAAGTCTTTTAACCCTAATAAAAACCAAAACCAAATTTAAAAAATAAAGGAAACCAAAATTGGTTTAGTCGGTTTTCCTTTTTACACATAACAAAACCAAATTTCTTATAAAATTTTGCAGCCTGTATCGGTCAAAGCAAACCGATACAGGCTGGCCGATATGCGCTTCGGCAGTCTTCCTTCAGCTCAGTTTTCTTTGTATCGGTCAGGCTAAGCCGATACAACAAGTCGATATGTGTCTTCGGGTCTTTTTCTCTTGTATCGGCCACTCCAAACCGATATGTTTGGCCGATACAAGCTGCGGCAAACTTTATGTCTTCTATATCGGCCAACAGAAGCCGATACAACATGCCGATGCAAGTGTATCCGCCTCTTTTTGGCTTAAATTCATCACTTTCGCCGTCTTTACGCTCCAAACCCTGAAATACACGAAACGAACCAAAATGCAACCTATATGACACTAAATGCAACCTATATGAATGAATTCTAAAGCATAAACTAGAGTAAAATGTGTAAAATATGCAAGTTATCAACTCCCCCAAACTTATCCTTTGCTTGCCCTCAAGTAAGAGAATTTCGCATCAAAGTTTAGGAAGGTGTGGAGGCGGGGACCTCAGAACCAAAAGCAACACGGAAATGTAATGAACAAGTATCCTAAACATAGTACCCTCTCGCAACCGAACTAGTTCTACTTATTTCTATCTACCTTAACTCCGTCTAAATCCGCTATTATTACCAAGAGTATGTGATCCACTTATCTAGTCTAAACACCTTTCACATTCAATTAAATACAATCAAGCATGAAACATGATTAAAAATTTCCAAGAGTTTTTCTATTTGTCTAGGTAAAAACGGGATTTCGAATCAAACAAGGAGGCTAACACTCAGGCATGTGGTTAGTTGTAGCGCGGTTTCTCTCGGGGAGTGAAAGGGTTAAGCAAAATCGGGAAAGACAAGGAACAATGCAAATCCGGACATCCATCCCTATACAACTCTAATCTCTAACCCATCCTTTCATTCTTTACACACTTAAGCATTCAAACACCGAGTTTTCTTTTCCTTTTTTTTTTAACTACCTTAGGGGTTTTATTTGGCTAACTTTCTCTTTTCTTTCTTTCTTTTTCGATTTTTTTTTTTTTTTTTTTTTCGTAGCCATTCTTTACCCCTAGGCGTTTTACAATTTAACTCGTGTTTATTTTCTGAAAATTTGTTTTAGTTCAAAGATGTGTTTCCCGTTATCCCGTCTACAAACTAGCGTATGATAACCTAGCCAAATGGATGTCCTTTCTTGTCGCTCCCTATACTTTCGAGTTTTTGCGAAACCAAACAATCACTAAATGAAAAGAATTCTCACAAGTGTTTGGGTTTAGGCGTAGGGGGTGAGAGGGGAATCATCCTTATAATGGAAATGACCGGATTGCGCTTAAGGTGTTTCGGTTTAGGAAGCCGTAATCCGTAGAAATCAAAAGTCATAGAAATTCTCTTGAAAACCATCAATCATGCTAATTAAAAATCAGGTTTAAGTTCAAATAATTTTTCGAAGGTGATTTGGAACTACCAAGCTTCATAACCATACAATTGGATTTTTAAACATCAATGTCTAGAGTTGCGGTTTTAAGATTTTCAGCGAGTTCTAATTCGTTTACGGAAAATACTACACCTAAGATACTGTTCAAAACACCAAGTGCGTCGCTTTACAAGGTTAACATCATCATAGATCCCCTATGCAAATGCTCTAAATGCCATGAACTAATCCTATATGCAGATTTTTTTGTGTTTTTGTATTTTTATTTTTTTTATTATTTTTTTTTTTATTTTATATATGGATGCTAAGTAAAACTAAAATGAGTGATGATAATGTGACTACTCCCCCAAACTTAATTCACACGGTCTCCGTGTGAAACAAGTGTCGAAGGAGGTACCGAAGTGCATAACAACCTAAAAGCTACATGCAATGAATGTGAAAAAGCATATGTACAAGGGTGGAGGGTTACCTCAGTAGTAGTTGGTCTCCGGGTCAGGGTCTTCTCCATCGGAGGAGAAAGTGGGAGACTCGTTGTCCGAGAGGACCACGGGTGGGCGGTTGTGAAAGCGGTAGCGTCTCCTAGGCGTAGGTGGCTGCCTAGGTGCGTCTGTCTGCGGATCACGCACTACCAGCTGCGTGTCTTGGTTCGAACTGCAACTCGCGCAGGACAAACCCCTCTCGATGGTCTTCTTCAGCGACTTGACCTCGCGCACCAACTTCCTTATGGTTCGGTCTTGGAAGAGATTCCACCGTCTCATTCTCTGCATATCCAAGTACATGTCCTGCAAAGGACCAGGCTGTCTAGGCGCGGTGGAGGGACCGAGGTAGTAGCGCTCGGGTCCGTAGGTAGGCAGCGTCGATGTGCTGAACTCGTACCTGCTCGGTCCAGCAGGTCGGTGGACTTTTCTCGGACCGCGGACAGAGGAGAGAGGCGCGGCTGTGACATCGTGTAAGTGGCGCCAGTCGAGTTCGAAGTGAACCGCGGCGTTGCCGCTGAAACTCGTGCAGGTTGGGTTGGGAAGGAGGACGATGCTTTGGACGTTGTTTATCTTGAACGAGTACGCGTACTTACCCTCGCATTCACCGACGATCATTAGCTGCTTTGCCAAGTATGGCATGTCCATGAAGGTCGGATGTTCTTTTCTTCCCAATAGGGGTACCCGCCATCCGGTTAGAAAAGGTGTGACCCATCCGCCTATGCTCAGCTTTGGCGTGGCATCGGTGCGAGTCCAAGCCCAACGTTTCAAGTCCATGAAACCGTTGATGAGCAGCCGAAGAACGCTCGGGAAGTGTTCCTCCGTCGTGGGGAACAAATCGGGGTCGCGGAGTGAACGTCGAAGTATCGGCGCTAGACCTTGCTGCAAGTACATCATCTCGTTGTTGTTTACCTGCCCCGCCTCGCGTCTAGGGAAGAACACGTGCGAAAGAAGTTTCTGCACGTATCTTATTGTTGGATGGCGAATCATCGCGCTCTTCGATCTCCCGGGTTGGTAGACCCCGTTGGCAATAAAGTTCCAAAGCTGTGCGCTTTCGCCTAACTCGTTGCTGAGCTCAACTTGTCCGTTTGCTGGGATTCCGAGTATCTTTTCCCAAGTCTGGGGAGTTCCGGAGTATACTCTCCCGTTGCTAGCTGTGAACGAGATTACCATCTCTTCCTCCTTGTATGTGATCGCGAGGGTGGCTAGAAACTGACAAGTCTCCTCCTTGTAGGCTATTTCCTTCTTCCCTAAAACCCAATCAAGCCTCATGTGGCGCAAAATTTCCCTCACCTCGTCGTAGATTCCCAATTTCCTGAGCGTATCCGTGTCGGGGAAACGCGACGGGGTGAATGGGATCTCCATTAGTGCATCGTACAACTCCCGGGCTGTCGGTTGCTTCTTCGGATCGCGTGTGATGGGCGAATTGCTTGTCCTCGGTGGGAACGGGAATGTGGGCGCTACTGCCACCTCCTCCTCGTCGTAGGAGTCGTATACGAACTCGTAATCCCCCTCTTCCACGACTGCGGGTTCATCGCGCTTCTTCCGCGCACTGCTCTTTCGCGATTTGCTCTTTCGCGGCTCCTCTCTCGGTTCTTCCCTTGGTTCCTCTCTTGGAACCTCATCGGTGGGTTCCCTTATCACCACCGAACCCGACCTAGTCCTTCTCCTCGGTGGTTCATCATCTACTGCCTTGCCTTTCCCTTTTTCAGCCCTTGATGCTCTCTTAGGACCCATTGGTTCTTATGGTGAATTTGGGCGTTTTTGGAGAAGGCTCGGATTGGTTGAATGGTTGAGATGACCTGAAAGAGAAGGAGGAGACAAAGATAATGAGCCAAAAATCAGTTGATTCCGTCAACAAACAAGAGAGAAGTCAAGCTTTTAAATTTCGCAACAGTGGTGGAACAAGCAAGGGGGCGATATCGGCTGGAAATTTTAAGAGTAAAGCCCTAGAAATTTATTTATAATCTACCGATATCGTGACTTAAATAGCTCGTATCGGTTACCTGACCAATACAGTTAGACCGATACGATACAATATCGGGTTTTCTGTATCGGCGTGTAGTCTAGGTTGGCCTAATTCGAGTCGTATCGGTCAATGCAAACCGATACAACAAGCCGATGCTTGTGCTTTTTCTTCTGTTTTCCTCGTATCGGTCCCAGCAGACCGATACAACATCCCGATATTAAAGTCTCCACTTTGTATCGGTCCCAGCAGACCGATACAACATCCCGATGCTAATGTATCCACTTTTGCTTGCCTTGTATCGGTCCCAGCAGACCGATACAACATCCCGATGTGAAATCTCCTTATTCGTTTTCCCTTCGTATCGGTCCCAGCAGACCGATACGTCTCGTTGATACCGGCCAAAGCTTGCCGATATGGCTGGCCGATACGGAACTCCTGGTATTTCTCCTCGTTTTTCACCTGGAAAACACCACTAAGTAACCAAAGAAGATGATTAGAACTATGAATATGAGGATGCTAAATTAAAAACAAAGATTATGTACAAGGATAGACATGGGACTTCCTCCCAAGTGAGCTTGTTTATAGTCACGTAGCTTGACTTTACCCCTTTGTTTTAAGCGGCGTTCGGATCCGAAAGAGACAATGAGTCTCCTCCGGTGGCAGCTTCGTTTGCGAAGTACGGTTTGAGTCTTTGACCGTTTACTGCAAACTCCCCTCCGTGCTTGTCCCAAAGAACCACAACTCCGAGTGGTTTCACCTCCTTGATCTTAAAAGGGCCGGACCAACGGGATTTCAGCTTTCCCGGGAATAGTTTAAGCCGCGAGTTGAATAGCAGCACCAAGTCGTTCACCTTGAACTCCTTCTTGATGATCTTCTTGTCGTGGAAGGCTTTGGTCCGCTCTTTGTAGATCCTCGAGCTCTCATAGGCGTGTTGGCGTATTTCGTCCAATTCCTCGAGCTGAAACTCCCTCTTCTCTTTCGCCGTTTTCAGGTCGAAGTTGAGTAGCTTAATTGCCCAGCTGGCCTTGTACTCGATCTCTACCGGGAGGTGGCAGGCTTTACCATACATCAAGTTGAAGGGCGTTGTCCCCAATGGCGTTTTAAACGCTGTCCTGTACGCCCAAAGAGCGTCGTCGAGTTTAACGGCCCAATCTTTCCTCGTTACACCGACCGTTTTCTCGAGAATCGCCTTTATTTGTCGGTTAGATACCTCTACTTGTCCGCTGGTCTGTGGGTGGTAGGGTGTTGCAACCTTGTGCTTGACACCATGTTTCTTGAGAAGGCTCTCGAAGATCTTGTTGATGAAGTGGGAACCTCCGTCACTAATGACAACCCTGGGAACTCCGAATCGAGGGAAGATTATCGTCTTAAAAAGACTAACAACGGCTTTTGAGTCGCTCGTTGTGCACGCTACAGCTTCTACCCACTTGGAGACATAATCTACCGCCACGAGAATGTACTTCTTGCCATACGATGATGGGAAAGGTCCCATGAAGTCTATACCCCACACATCAAAAACCTCAACTTCCATGATAGGGTTTTGTGGCATCTCGTTCCGCCTGCCTATATTGCCCTTCCTTTGGCAAGGATCGCAACGTTGAACAAACTCGTGAGCATCTTTAAACATCGTGGGCCACCAAAAACCAGCTTGTAAAACCTTGGAGACCGTCTTAAAGCTCGCGAAATGTCCCCCATAGGCTGAACCGTGGCAATGAGTAAGAATGTCGTTCACCTCTTCATCCGCTACACACCTCCGATATAATCCATCTTTGCACAAGGTGTAGAGGTAAGGTTCGTCCCAATAGAACCGTTTCAAGTCGTGGAAGAATTTCTTCTTTTGATGACGCTCTAAGTAGTGCGGTTCCTCTCCTGTGACCAAGTAGTTCACGATATCTGCGTACCACGGCTCCTTCTCTATAGTAAAGAGTTCCTCAATCTCGTGTTCTTGCTCTCCCCGAACTTTCTGTAGCATGACTGTCATTAGCTGCTCCTCGGGGAATGAGTCGTCGATGGGCAGTAGGTCATCTACGCGCAGCCGCGACAAGTGATCCGCGACTCCATTCTCGATGCCCTTCTTATCTTTGATTTCCAAGTCAAACTCTTGGAGCAGCAAAATCCACCGTAGCAGCCGCGGTTTCGCATCTTTCTTTGCAAGCAAGTGTCTCAATGCTGCGTGATCGGTGTAGACTATCACCTTTGAGCCAACCAAGTATGACCTAAACTTCTCGAAAGCAAACACGATGGCTAGGAGTTCCTTTTCCGTGGTCGCATACTTTGACTGCGCATCGTCCATCGTCTTACTAGCGTAGTAAATGACGTGGAGCTTCTTCTCCTTTCTTTGTCCCAACACCGCGCCAACGGCGTAGTCACTAGCATCGCACATGATCTCAAAGGGTAGATCCTAATCCGGTGGCTGCACAATAGGAGCGCTAATCAGCTCTTGCTTGATCTTGTGGAAGGCGCTTAGACACTCCTCGTCGAACACAAAATCGACGTCCTTGCATAGCAATCTCGTCAGCGGTCTAGCTATCTTCGAGAAGTCCTTGATGAACCTCCTGTAGAAACCCGCGTGACCGAGAAAACTCCTTATGCTTTTTACTGAATTTGGAGCTCCGAGGTTGGCCATAACGTCGATCTTTGCCTTATCAACCTCAATACCCTATTCTGAAATCCGATGACCCAAAACGATACCATCTCTTACCATGAAGTGGCACTTCTCCCAATTCAGCACCAAGTGGCATTCCTCGCACCTTTTAAGCACCCTGCAAAGATTAGACAAACACGAGGCAAACGAAGAACCGTAGACAGAAAAATCATCCATAAAAACCTCAACAATGTTTTCGATTAAATCTGAAAATATGGACATCATGCATCGTTGGAACGTCGCGGGTGCATTACACAACTCAAACGGCATTCTACGATAAGCAAACGTACCATAGGGACATGTAAAGGTGGTTTTCTCTTGGTCCTGGGGGTGGATGGGTATTTGGAAAAATCTGGAATACCCTTGAGAAAACAATAGTATGGATGGTTGGCTAAGCGTTCAAGCATTTGGTCAAGGAAGGGCAGGGGGAAATGGTCTTTTCGAGTTGCAGCGTTTAGCTTTCGGTAATCGATGCAAACTCTATGACCCGTGATTGTTCTAGTTGGGATTAATTCGTTTTTATCGTTTTTAACCACGGTAATTCCACCCTTTTTTGGTACTACATGAACGGGAGAGATCCAATTGCTATCGGATATTGGGAAAATTATCCCCGCATCCAATAGCTTGATTATCTCTTTCTTAACAACTTCTTTGAGGTTTGGGTTCAGCCGACGTTGGTGTTCTATTGAGGACATAGATTCGTTCTATAGATGTATCCGGTGCATGCACAAAGAGGGTGATATCCCTTTGATATCATCCAGAGAATAACCTATTGCCTTCCTAAATTTTTTTAGCTCATGAGTTAAAGTTTTAACCTCATCGTCGCTAAGCGCAGCGTTGATAATTATCGGGTAGGTGGAGTTAGGCCCCAAGAAAACGTACCTTAGCCCGTTGGGAAGGGGTTTTAACTCTACCTTTGGCGCTTTGAGTTCGCTCCAATTGTCGTCATCGCTAGACTTACCATTGCTAGCATCGCTGTCCGTCGTCATCGCCTTGGCATCGTATGTAACCGCCTCGGGCAGGACAAGAAACTCGGCTTCCACATCGACGGGGTGGGAGTCGATTCTTCTCTGGACTGCCATCACGTCTCCTCTCATTGTTCGGCTTCCTTCTTCTAAGGTGGTCATGGCAAGCTGAAGCTCGTCTTCCGTCGCTAACTCCTCCAAGAATTCATCCGCGAGTTCATCCATCAAGTCGATGTAGAAAATCTGCCCATCAATGGTCGGTTTCTTGATCGTATCGTTGATGTCGTACCTTTGGACTAGGTCTTCTCCGAGATGCAGATCAATATTACCCTTCTTCACGTCTATAATCGCTCCGGCTGTGGCTAGGAATGGCCTACCGAGGATAAGAGGGTCCTTAGGTTCCTCATCCATCGCCAAGACGATGAAATCTGTGGGGATGAAAGCGTTCCCTAGCTTGACCGGGATGTCTTCTAACACACCCGCGGGTATCCTTACCGACCTATCGGCAAGTACAAGGGAGATCCTGGTTGGCTTGAAGGATGAGAACCCAAGTCTCTGGGCAATGGACAGCGGCATAAGACTGGCGCTAGCTCCTAAATCGCACAAGCATCCTTCGAAAACCAAGGGGCCGATGGCACATGGTATGGTGAAACTCCCTGGATCACTCAACTTTTTAGGGCAGTTTCATTGGATGATTGCGCTGCACTCGTGCGAGAGGACTACTGTATCGTCGAAGTCTTGAAACTTGTTCTTGATCGCATCTTTTAGAAACTTGCTGTAGTGAGGGACGAGTTTAAAGGCGTCGACTAGTGGCATGGCGATTTGAACTTCTTTCATCTGCTTTTCAAACTGCGCTTTGTACTTCTCTAGCAGTTGTTTCTTAGCTCGACCCGGGAAGGGTAGCTTAGGCACATAAGGAGACGTAACGTATGCCGGCTTTTTTGATTTGGCAACTTTCTCCTCTGTATCGGCCTTGTCCTTGGCCGATACAGGTGGTCGATATCGGTCTTCCGAAACCGATACACCTGGCCGATGCGAGTGTCTTGTTTCCTTATCGCTCGTATCGGCCTTGTCCTTGGCCGATACTGGTGGTCGATATCGGCCAGTCGTGGCCGATACGCCTGGTCGATACAGGTGTCCTGCATCTTCCTCTTTACCGTCTTCTCCACTTTCTTCATCCAAGAGCGTGGTATCTGCCTCGTGGGACCGTTCCATCTCCCCCACCTGTTCCGCATCGTCCTCGATGCGATCACTAGAAGGTAATTGTCGGCCACTACGAAGATGTAGAGCGTTGACATACTCTTTCGGGTTGGCTTCTGGTTTCCCTGGGAGTTGACCCATTGGTCGCTTGGAGGATGACGTGATCTGCCCCACTTGGTTATCCAGAGCTTTCAGGTGCGAACTCATTGATTCAAACTTGCGTTGAGATCGTGGTACGAGTTGTCAACTTTTGCCTGAATTTCCTTCTTGAATGTGCTAAACTCCAAGTGATTTCGGGTTTGGCCGTCGAGGATTTGCTTTAACAGCTGAGCGGTTTGATCACCTTGGGGAGCTGGTGATGCAGCCGCTCCTTGAGTACCAAGGTGGTTGTTGTAGCCCGGAGGACGATTTGGTGGTGGTCTCGGTGCGTATCCGCCCTGGTTGTATTGAGGTTTACCTTGGTAACCTCCTTGTTGCGCCTGGGGATAGACCTGGTCCTGGGGATTGACTACGTTATTGTTGCGGTAGGAGAGGTTTGGGTGCTGCAAGTAGTTGTTGAAACGCCAGCCGTTCTGATTACCCATGTAGTTGATCTCCTCTTGATTCCCCTCGGTAGGGGGTATTTGTTCATCGCCGCTACCAACGTAGTTTATGCCCACTTGGTTGGACATGAGTAGCTTATCCAGCTTCTCATTCACCGCCTTTATCTCTCTCTTAAACTGCTCATCGTTCCCTGAGTTGCGGATGGTGCGATCATAATCCTCTTCGTAGTTGTTATCGCTATGGGCGTAGTTCTCCACCAAAAGTTGTCCATCGGCTTCCGTCTTCCCAAGGAAATTTCCTTGGCTAGCTGAATCGAGAAGCATCATGAACTTTGGTTTTAGGCCGCGATAGAACGTGCTGAGTAGGCTCTCTCCAGTGAAACCGTGGTGCGGGCATCTCACCGTGTAACCCTTGAATCGTTCCCAAGATTCGCTGAACGTTTCTTGGTCTTTTGTGCGAAAGCGGAGATCTCGTTTCGCAGCTTTGATGTCCTCACCACCGAGAAGAACTTTGTGAGAAAAGCCGTCTTACATGCCTCCCAAGTCTGTATGGTGTCCTTCACAAAGTTTTTCTGCCATATGTGTGCTTTGTCCCCAAGCGAGAAGGGGAACAAACGCAGCTTAAACATGTCCTCATTGACACCATTGATCTTCACCGTGTCGCAAAGCATGTCGAACTGGTGAAGATGATCGATGGGGTCTTCACTAGGCAGCCCATAGAACTTGTTGCTGGACACCATGTTAATGAGACTAGACTTTATCTCAAAGTTGTTGTTGGCGATGGCTGGTGGTGTGATGCCACTACGGTTGGTGATGTTTGATGGCACATCCGCTGTACCGATGGTGTGTGCAACGTTAGGTGCGTTGTTTGCGTCACCCATCTCGAATTCTGAATCTGAACCCGAAGTGTCTGATGTGGATGAGTCGGAGTGAAGGCTGGTTCTTCTTTCTCGTGAGATAGCTCTTTCGTGTGCTTTGATGTCTGCGAAGAAGAGCAAGCTGTCACTTTGTCGGTGACTTCTTCTTTGCATACACCTACAAAACGAAAATTACAAGGAAAGAAAACAAGTTAGTAACGAAACTGAAACTTAATCCCAAGTTGTTTCAAAATTCTAATAATTGTTCGAATTCCTGAATCGGCAACGGCGCCAATTTGATAAACGAGATTTTACCCCGTTAAATCTAATATCTTATCGTAGTACTTAAGATGTCAAACCAAATCAGGAGCAAACAATTTATTTGAATTTGTAAGAAACGGACTCAGTTTAAGCGTGATCAAGGATTGTTGTTTGTGTGATTTTGTAACCGAAAATTAAATAAAACGAAAACGAGAATTAAAAGTTTTGAAAGATTTATAAATAAAAAGCTAAACAATCAGGTTAAGGTGTTTTAAAGGGTGATTAAACTTTCGGATTTCAAATTGTCTTTTACAAAAATAACTTTAAGGTTTGGAAAATGATTTTAGATCAATCCACTCTCGTGGCAAAGATCATTTTCTCAACAATTAAACTAAAACAATGTCTTGGATAGTTTAATCGTCGAGAAACTTTAAGAACAAATCAATTCTAACCACCAAGCTTATTAACACAGATCTCTCGGTTAAGCTAGGCTTGGTTCTAAGGTAATTGTTCAGGAGGCTTTATAATCTCTCGATTCATAAAGCTTCCTGGGTTCGATAATCGAAAGGCCAACTCGATTAAAGCTTTAAGGCTGTTACCAAAGACTAAAGTTTTTAATCAATTAAGCTTTTGACAATTATCTATCCTAGATTCAATCAAACCCCTTTTACCCTAACCCAATTGTCTATTTGGAACTACTCACAAATCATATTGAAACTCATAGCAATTAGGTTTATAGATATCAATAGCATAAACAAAAACAAGGAGAATAAAGGGTAAAGAAATCTCTTATTGAATGATGATGATGAAGATTACAAGGTGGCCAAGAAGCAATCACCAAGAAATCAAGTCTCAAAAACAAAAACAAACGATGAAAAACAAGATGCTAGAATAGGGTGGCTGTCTAAAGTCTTTTAACCCTAATAAAAACCAAAACCAAATTTAAAAAATAAAGGAAACCAAAATTGGTTTAGTCGGTTTTCCTTTTTACACATAACAAAACCAAATTTCTTATAAAATTTCGCAGCCTGTATCGGTCAAAGCAAACCGATACAGGCTGGCCGATATGCGTTTCGGCAGTCTTCCTTCAGCTCAGTTTTCTTTGTATCGGCCAGGCTAAGCCGATACAACAAGTCGATATGTGTCTTCGAGTCTTTTTCTCTTGTATCGGCCACTCCAAACCGATATGTTTGGCCGATACAAGCTGCGGCAAACTTTATGTCTTCTATATCGGCCAACAGAAGCCGATACAACATGCCGATGCAAGTGTATCCGCCTCTTTTTGGCTTAAATTCATCACTTTCGCCGTCTTTACGCTCCAAAACCTGAAATACACGAAACGAACCAAAATGCAACCTATATGACACTAAATGCAACCTATATGAATGAATTCTAAAGCATAAACTAGACTAAAATGTGTAAAATATGCAAGTTATCAATCAACAACGTGGAGATTTATGATCCTCATTTATATTTTGATATCGTGCAATATGTCATTTATATTGTCGACATTTATTTTGACTTTGGTTCTATATTGTCTTTGATGACATGATTCATTTGAGATATCTTTCTTATTATTAATGATATCATTTCGATATCTAATTTTATCATTAATCATGTCTAATTTGCTCATTTTCTCATGTTGAAGAGATTAATAATATTTGCCCATTTTTCTTTCAGAGAATTTGTCAATCTTTTGAACCAAAGTAGTATATCATGTTTCTTACATGTTATAGACTTTATATGTTGTCCTTCATAGACACACATATTTATTATTGAAGCATTTTCATATGGGATATGAAATTTCTAATTACACTTTGATGAATTATTTAATGAAGTTTTAAATTCATTTTTGTAGGAGGATCTTATAATGATAATTCATTTCATGAAATCTCATCCATCAATTATTTGTATTGACTTGCAATATATTTATATATGAATAGTGATCCTTTGAACTATTGAATTTCAAGTTCATAATCACTTTGTTCAAAGATTCCAACTATTCTATGGTTCTCACTTGAGAAATTTTATCATCCAATAATAATTGCAAATCTTACAATAAACACATCTTTAATGGTATCTATTAGAGCGGAGTTTCATCTCCAACTCATATATTTCATCCTTTTAGGATGTTATTTTTATGCGTTGTGGATGAGCATTTATAACATATATCACACACACACATAAATTTTCAAACGAGATTTTATCTCAAACCATAAATCTTTAATATGGGAGAATTATTTCTTATTACTCGTTGGTTTTATAATCATTTTCAATCATGAATCAATTTCATGGGAGAGATAATTTTCATAATCCATTTGATTATAACCACCACCAACAATGAATCAATAACATGAGCGGAGCTTCATCTCCAACTTATATATTTCATCCTTTATATATTATTTTTATGCGGCGTGGATGAACATTTATAACATATGTCACACACACATAAATTTCCAAACGAGATTTTATCTCAAACCATAAATCTTTAATATGGTATAATTATTTTTTATTACTCGTTGATTTTATAATCATTGTCAATAAGGGAGAGATAATTTTCATAATCCGTTTGATTATAACCACCTCCAAAAATGAATCAATAACATGAGAAAACTGATTTTTATAACTCATTTGTGTGAAAATCATCTTCTAGATGTTTCACCTTATCTCATTAGGCATATACTAGTTTGGCATATCAATCCACCAAGACTATCAACTTAATGGAATTCTTTAATTCTCCCCCTCGAGATGTTAATTCTTTTAGATAATTCATCTCGAACTGAATCCCTTTTTAGGATCAACAACATGTTCATCTTGAATCATGTGTTTCATTTAGATCCTTTTAACATTTAATATGAGATTCATATTACTCTCTGTCAAGATGATAATTTATTGACATTCATCTTACATCGATTCTTATTATAAATCGGCTATATTAGGAGTATAATGTTGGGGTATGTTTAAAGAAATCAACCATTATATTTAATGAGCTTTTTAATCAAAATAATATGAAGATTCATTCACAAATCTTTTCACATGATGACTTTACTCTTTTTCATCTCTATAAAACATGTTTAAGTTGAAAAATCTTCATTTTCAACATATTGTCAATGACTTCAATTACTGGTAAACTCGGATGACTTAATCAATTATATTATATTTTGATCGATTAGTAAAATCCATGTTTACTATCATATATTTTCTGCCATTTTTTTTATAGATGCATGTTGTCATCATGTTTCTTTTAGAGCGTTTAACTCTTCTTTTGCTCGTTTAAAGCGTCTCGCTTTTCATCGTTTTTGCTTTTCATGAGCATTATTGCTCTAATAAAGCAGTTTGCTCATCTAGAGCATCTAATTATTTTGCAATACTCAAATGCAAAATTTTCATATATTTTGAATAACAAGATTATATAAAATAAATAATTATTTAACTTACTATATAATCAAATAGGCATAACCTTTCATATAATCAAAAAGACAAAACTTCAATATAATCAAAGAGACAAAACTTCAATATAATCAAAGAGACAAAACTTCAATATAATCAAAGAGACAACGTCTTCAATTTGATTATTGATATATATTTCCATATAATCAAATAGACATAGTCTTCAATTTGATTAACGAAAAATTATCTTCCATTTGATCAAAGAGGCATATACTAATATTGATTTTATTGGAGGCAAAACTATCTACTCCAATATAAAACTTAAATAGCTAAATATATTTAGAAATATTTTTCTAAATTTTGGAATGGCTTTTTTAGATTTTTAATTAATCAGAAGGTTCGAAACATAAATCTTTTTAGTATGTTTATAATTTGAAAAACATAATTAAACATTACCTTAACCATACTTGGTTATAAAAGCTTCGCATAATGGTTAGCTCCAAGATACGGACAGAGACTTCGTGCTGATAACGTGTTATAAATAAACCGTATATTTATGTGTATATAATATCTGAGAGAATTCTAGAGAGATAAAACTAGAGAGATGAATTGTTTCTGGATTTATTTTGTTTTACGTTATGAATCTATTTATAGTAAAAAGTTTACTTCAACATGAAAAAACTTATATAAATATCTAATTATATAATATAATATAAGTTTACTTCAACAAGAAGAAGCTTATAAATACCTGAATATATAATATATAATATAGTTCATCGTTATCCAAATATAAAGAATCTGGTCAAACACTTAGTCTAGATAATAGTAATTATCCAATAAGTTTATCCGGATATTAAGGATATGGTCAAACACTTAATCTAGACGATGAATAATTACTAATTATCTAATAATAACCCTTTTTAACAATTGTTTTTAGAGTGATTTACACAATGGAGCACTTTTTAACACTTACATATCAAAATAAGGCACTTTTGTGATATGAGACACTTTTTACACTTTTTATTTTTTTAAATACAGTTTTACCCTTCGTGTACACAAAAGTTGTGTACATAAAGTTGTGGATACACAACGTTGTGTACATAAAGTTGTGGATACACAACGTTGTGTACGGAAAGTTGTGGATACGTAACGTCGTGTACGTAAAGTTGTGGATACACAACGTTGTGTACAAAAAGTTGTGGATACGTTTTATGTTATGTGGACATACTTTTGTACAATTTCGTAAATGTATTTTAATTTATTGTAAAATATATTATTTCAATATTTTTTTGTTTATCATATATCTATTTACATAAGTAATTTATATTTAATATTTACACTCTCATATGTTTTGTAATATTCTTAATAAATGTGAATGAAACATGTTGATATTAATAAGTGAAAACAATGAAAATTACATGTACATCAAAACATATAAATGTTTTAAATTCATTATTAAAACCTATTTATTCATTTTTGAACATGAACCATCATATAATTTTAACTACAATTATAATTTATTTAAACTTGAACACAAATCATCATATGAATTGTATAAGATATATAAACTCATTGGAATAAAATTTAAACTCGTCCATTATACTTTGAACATTTGTACAATTCTATGTGGACATATATAAAAAAATTAGATATTGACTAGTTGTCCACAAATGTTGATCCATTCATAAATAAAATATATAAAAGTGGATATCAAAATATATATATTAAAATTTTATAAATCAATATACGAAAATAAATTATTTTATGTTACCTAGAAAATTAAAATTAGAATGCAAAATAGAAAAATGAGAAAGAAAATGATTGTGAAATTTATGTTGAATAAATGAATTGAAGGGTAATTTAGTCTTTTATAACAATAAAGTGCCTCTATGTCAAAAAGTGCTCTAAAGTGTAATTTGTGTTTTAAAAAGTGTGTCATGATGTAATTTTCTCTTGTTTTTATTTGTTCATGCGTCCGATAACAAAGCCACCTTGCCCATATCGTCTTTGGTTCGGCATGTGTAAGAGGGCACATTGAAAGTTTCAATTGCTTCGCACGTAACTCTATGTAAGTATGTCTTTATCAAAACTTGATGCGTAAGAACTCAAGGATATTGAATGTTTCATTTGCTTCACAATATGTATGTCTTTTGAGATTCGATTGAATTCTTTTGTTATAATGTGGATATGTGACAAACTAGTGTCCTCATTCTAACAAAAAGTTCAGGGTTTCTTCCTATAGAACACCCTTTGTTTCCTAGTGCAACAGTAGCAATTGTAATGGTAAGAGATAGACAAACACACAAGTGAATAGCCTTTGAGACAAGTTTTGGTTTCGATATTTGTGCAAAGGAATATAAACAGACAACCTTCCCGTATGTGTTGGTACAACTTTGTTCCTCTACATCTGTATTTGCTACTCTTACTCAAGACTTATTTCTTCTTGTTACTCAAAAACAATCGATACATTCACTTATCGAATGCGCAAATATACACAACTCCACCAATAAAAACAAATGGCTTAACTTAAAAAATGTATATTCACTTATTAATGATAATTTGTTCAAATTATTTGTATATATATTTAAGCAGTGACATTTTATGAAAACTAGAACAAATTATTTGTGTATATATTTACGACGAATCATATTTGCAGTTTTTAACTGCCATTAACCATTAAGTATAGATAAGAGACAACATGTTTCTGCTTGTTGAAGAACAAACCTGATTGTAGATTTATCGGATCCTCCTCTATTCGATTCTTGAATGCCCAAGATTCCGATTTTTAGCTGACTCGTCATCGTCTTAAACATTAATCACTTAAAGACCTATAATCAAACACTTAACACAATAACTCTCTTTATTTCTTAACAACAGATACATCATCATCACTTTCATCTTCAATATCCCAATTTAAATCCTCATCTTCTTCTTCTTCTTCCTCTGCTACATTCACCCGTCTTCTCCGATCAAACTTCTCCTCATTGCTTCTGATATCTTCTTCCATCTGATCCCACCCAAGATCTTCCACCTCAGGTAAAGAGGGCTGCGTCGAAATCACAGAGATATCACTGTCCTTAGACGAAACCTCTCTACTCTCTGCCTTCTCCAATGACACTTTCTCGGCTTCTTTTTCTTTCGAATTATCAATTATTTCATCTCCTTCTTCGTCAAGATCCCAGCTCAAATCTTCTTCTTCATCTCCAGATATAGCTCTTGACATAAGCTTGACTCTAGCCTCTTCTGCTTGCTCAAGCTTATGAACTTTATAGTAATACCTCTTCCAGAAACTCTCAACGTCCACTTCCACAGGCACGACCGCGTCGTAAATATCTTTCACAGCTTTGTTTTCATTCACCAACTCAACAATCTCACTTCCTTTCTCATCAAACTTAAACTCCAAAACCCAATTCTCAAAATCTAATAAATCTTCTGGCTCTCTAACATAAGTTCCTTTATCAGATTGGATCGCAAGCAATTGCGTATCGAAACGGCTATACGGTTTCGCAGATAAAACCGATGAATTCGAAGAAGTCGAAGAAGAAGATAAGAGAGATTGCTTACCATGAGAGATGATCTTAGCCGTAGATTTCCAAACGGTGGCTCCTAAATCGTCGATGGCTTGACCGACAGATTCGAGAGACTGTTGAGCGACGGAGGCGCCGATATCGAGAGAGTCGGGTAAGTCATTGACGGCACGAGAAGCTGCTAGTCGGATAACGGATGTTTCTTTCTTTAATTCGGATCCGAATTCGACGAAATCTCGACGGTAGGATCCGATCACGGATTCGGATTTGGTGGTTAGGGTTTTGATCAGATCTCCGAAGCTCCACAAAGAAGAAGGTGTGGGATCGTCGACGAGAGGTTGATTGGATTCTGGTTGTTGTTGTTGATGATGATCGTTTTCAGAGAGAACTGATTTGAAGAGATCCATAGTGAAAATTAAGAGGGGATTTGATCAGGAAGCTTATTAAGGGTTTTTGATTTTTGCAAAAGATGAATTTTGTACGGATTTTCTTAAGAATATACGAAATCGTATGTTTGTAGAAACAGATGTCGGTGGTGCAATAACGACATACGAAGACTAGTATGTTATGAGATCTTATTATTTGGGGGAGTCTATTTTGTTTTTTTTTGCGTGACGGGACATGTATGTGTCGAGATATTGTATATAGGTTGAAATGGACGAACAGAGTAGACTTGGGCATAGGGTGGGCATTTGATCCGATACCCGAAGTTCGATCTCCGACCAAAAAAAAATCGAACCGAAACCGAATCATACTCTCAAATAACTCGAACGGGTTTTAGAATTTTTTAATTCGGGTACCCGACCTGAACCGAACACGAATGGTACCCTAATAAACCCGAATGTATTTAATTTTAAATGAAAAAATGTGAACTTGAAATTAATCCGAACCGAAATCCGAAAAACCGGAACCCGAATTTCTCACCAAAAATTTGAAAACCCCCAAAAACCCGAATCGAAAATAATAAAATCCGAACCAATAATATTTTTTTCTATGTTGGGTTTTGCTAAAAATATGAAACCCGAACCGAACCGAATAAATCCGAGCCGACCGAACTGAATTTTTAAATACCCAACGGTTTCTATATAGCCATACCCGAAAAACTTGAACCTGAATAAAACTGAATCGAAAACCGAATACCCACCCCTACAAAGGCATGTGGGTATTCGGGGTTTGAGTAGAACGGGTTAGGAAATTTTGGATGCATTAGGGTAAATATAAATTCTCGATTCGGATTCGGTTCGGTATAATCGGGTACAGATATTGTTCGGTTTTTATGTAAAAAATTTGAACGGGTTGGAAAGTGCAAACTTTAAATATAAATATAAATCTATAATCCATAAATTTTAAACCCAAGCCAAAATGCAAAATGCAAACTTTAAAAAAAAAAACCAAGCCAAAATGCAAACTTTAAATAGAAATGCAAACCACAAAATGAAAATGGTAAAACGGCAAAGTGCAAAGTAAAAAAAATCTGAAATAAAAGCAAAACTCTTAAACCACAGAGAGATAACACGATTGGTGAATGAACGGCTCTTGTCATGAGTTAAGATCAGTGACGGACCTTTATGGAACAATACGAGTGCAAATGACACTCCATAAATAATTAATATTTTTATTTTTGGTGTATTTTTTATTGAATTAATAGTTTAATTGGTTTAAATGGTCTTATTGACATCCATACCAAGGGTTTGAACCTTCTCTATGACACCTATAAAATTTCTTCCTAGGTGCCCGCCACTGATTACGATGATAGTAAATGATCTTGAACCTATGGATAATCCATGCCGAACTCTGGATCAAACTCTATATATAATTAAATCAAAGAACATAACTTTAGTAATCTCTGAGTTCATCTTGTAGCTCCACATCCTTAAGCATTTGTGTCATTGATACGAATCTCACATTTCAGTCATTGCTCAACACACATCAAAACTTTAATCGTGTAATGTGACAAGCAACTACTATGTGGACCAAGTGGGTCTTGGTTTAGTGGTTGAGTCTCCCTTAAATGAGTTCAAGGTCATTATTTTAAACCAGTTGAGAGAAGTGATTTACGCCTTAAACATGATATTATCAACGTCTGGCTCTTGGCATTGGAGGAGATTAAGAGCTAAAAATATGGAATGCGACTGAGGACACGTGGTTAGCAAGTATATCTTTAGCCATAGATGATAGAACCGCAAAGGTACCCACTATTGACCTTCCAAAATGATAACACATCATACTCTGTACCGCTAAAAGGATCTTGAGTCTCGAGTTCATCATTAAAGTAGACATCTAAATCATTTGTAGATTTATGGATCCCTTTTGCTCTCACAAAGTCGTAGAATTCTTCAAATCTTTCTTATCCAAGACAAACCGGTTCTTGTGATATGAAAATTATGAAGGAGATGAAGTCTTTATATACTAAAATTTTCGACACAAATATCTGTCGGAAACGAGAAATATACCGCGTATTGAAATTTTAATCGCCAAAAGAAATAAAAGGCGGTCAAAATTATGATTCCGTCGGACAGTCGTCGGAAATTCCGATCGATATCCGACGGAAACATAATTTTGACCTCTTTATGGCAACAAGAATTATTTTCGACTAATTTTCGACCGAATTGAACAAGTGGTCGGAAACGGTCGGAAATGGGGGGCATTTGAAATTTATCATATTTTCTATAATTTTATTATTTCGGTCAGAACACGGTCGAAATTTCCGACTATATGATATTCATTTAGGGTTTTTAAAGGTTTAAAAAAATTCAAGTATAAGGTTTAACATTTTTGAAATTGTTTTTAACATTTAAGTGTTTTTGAGAAAAACACTTTATAAACTTATAACTTATTGTTAATAATTCTTGTATATGTAATTTTTTTTAACAATTTTGATTTTTATGGTAGTATATAAGGTCATTCATGTTTATTTTAAGTTTAAAACATCTTGGAAGAAGGTTTTTTAACAATCTGAACTTATAAAAACATTATTTTGACTCAAAACCTTAAAATGGTAGGAAATTTCCTACCGATTTTTGTCGACATTTGGGGTTTTGATCACACTTTTGTTTCGTACAAGGATTCAAATTTTGGCGGATAGCTACGGATTTCCGACCGAAAACAAACATTTACAAAAAAGTTAATTTTTTAACACTTTAGTCTTTAAAAACACTTTGAAATCTTTTAAAACTTTCAAATCTTTAAAAAAACTTTGACAATTTTTAAAACAATTTGAAATCTTAAAAACCTTTTGAAATATTTTAAAATTTTCCAAACTTTAAATATATGTTTACGACAAATTATCCAAACTTTATATATATCACCATACTCACATATATATATACCAATACCACAATGAAAATATACAAAAATATTAAAAAATGTGATAGTCGTTAGAATTTTCTAAAAATAATTAGAAGAACTTGAAACGTTATAAAATACCTTATTTCATAACTTTTTTTTATCATCGTATAAAATAAAACATAATCTATTTTGAAAAGTATGATATTTTTTATATTAAGATAATTAAGTCAGACACGCAAATATCGCGAAAAGATAGACACGGGATAAAAATATTTCGTAGATTTAGATCGACACAAAACGAAATAAATTGTTAAAAGTATATTCGTAATAACAAACCAATATTAATATCGTTGACTACAATATTTGATCGATAAGAAAACAAAAAATCCAACAATATTTTTATAAACAAAAACTAAATAATATATCTGAAATTATCTATGACAAATAAAATAAAATCGAAGACAAAGAGATATTCAAAATATAAGGGTATAAACGCAAAATAAATAAAATATAAGGATATAAACGCAAAAAATTATTAATTAAATGTTTGATTTTTACTATGATTATATTTAATGAATGAAGTCTAACAATTTTAAAAAGATTGTCTATAAACCAAAATTTATTATATAATACAACTTTCAATGAAAAAAAAAATATTATATCAATGAAAAACAAAAATTGATATTTTTCCTAAAAACTCTCTCCACATTATAGATGATAAATAGTTTAATTAGCTAATTAAAATACTCTCCCCCGTTATATAATAAGTTTGCTTTAAAAAGTAGTTATTATCAATATTTATCTACGGTTAAGTAAAACATGAATTTTTTTATGGATTAATATCATTCAAAAATATATGCTAATGGATATAATTAAGTGACTAACGACCAAAATCTTATTATTCTATATAGTCTAACTAGGGGGTAGCCCGCAGGGCGGGCGACACTTTCCTTATATTATAATAATTTTTGTAAATTTATTTTTATTTAATTATTTATTTTGACACAATGGATTTGAATTTTTATTCGTTATATATTTTTCTATTTTTATGATCATATTTTCTTCCTTGATGATTTAGTATTGTAATAAGTTTTAAGTATTTTTTTGGGTTTTATCATATACAGTACTTGTACGGTAATGGTGGAACTGTTCTTGCATCCTCCTATAAAAGTAAATAATGGTTTTAATGTTATTGGTTTCAATTTCATATGTAGTTTAATATTTGTAAAATATATTGTAATATCAATTTTAGAAAGGACCGTGAAATATAAAAGTATTTTTTTTTTAAAACTCATTCAATATTTGGTGAAATGATTGAGGTTGAAAAATATTTTTTTGTAAAAAAATATAAATTGTACGTATGTTGTGAAGTGTTAGATACATTTTAATTTCTATAAATGTTTATGCTTTTATTTCTTTAAAAAGTTAAAATTTGTATTATTTTCGAATAGAAAGAATAAAAAGAAATATAATTGTAACACGACTTATAAAAGGGAATAGAAGGAGTATAATTTACACTTAATGTTCCTAATATTGTCTTAATGGTGAAACTTTATTTTCCTAATTATCTTCTCTCTTTTCGTTCATAGCACTTTCAGTTATTATTCACCACCATTATTTTCTATAGATTTGGTGTCAAACTTTCACTCCCATGATTTCTAAGATGTGCTCTTTTTTTCCAAATTACTTTCTATCTACCCAATTACAAATACGATTCGCATATCCGAAATCCAGGTAGGAAGAGAAGATGTGCTCTTTATCAAAACATAATTAAGAATATTTATGTTTATATTTATAGAAACACACATATAATATGTCTTATATAAATCCACGAAAAAAATATGTCTTATATAAATATAAAACATAACTTTTTCACTTAAATGTCATTTATGCTCATCCTCTACATTACTCATACCTAACAATCCCGAGTTTTTTTTAACAAATGTAGCCAATGCAAATCAATTATCTAGTAAATGTCATAAATTTATCTAGTAAATCTTAGAAAGTTATCTAGAACAATAAAAAATTTGTAAGTTATTTTCATTTTTAATTTCAATAAAAAAAGAAAATTAATTAAGTTGCTAATTATAACATATGTACATTTGGTTAGTTCTATTAAATAACTATTTATTTTATCATTCGAAATATGTATGTTTAGATTTATATTATGTTGATATATATATATATATATATGTATATATTTTTATATCCATATATATATATATATATATATATTTATATATGTATATAAACATATATAAATTATATTCGACAAATTAAAAAGAGAATGTATTTACAAATTCTAGGTGTAACTATTAATTCAAAATAAAATAAATTTTAATTATCAATGTATCATATATAATAACATAGATGGAAACATAAAATATGTTCGCTATTGTGACAAATACTATGAAACTAAATTTGTAAATTATTGTAGTTAGTCATTAATATTTAATATGTATTATTTGAAGGGAAATACTTATCTAAAGTTGTTAATTTGAAGGATTTTATATCCATATATCTATGTACATACACATATATAAATTACACTCAACAAATTAAAAAGAGAATGTCTTTACAAATTCTAGTTATAACTATTAATTAAATTCTATTTATTGTGGAAGTAAAGTATTATAATTAATTATTATTTAAAACTAAAAATCATTTTATGATGTGTCAAGTTTTTAGGAATTTGAAAGATGATGTGGGATCATGAGAAGAGAGAACATTCTTCTTTATATATATAGATTATAAATATTAATTAAATTCTATTTATTGTGAAAGTAAATTATTATAATTAATTATTATTTAAAACTAAAAATTTTATAATGTGTCAAGTTTTTAGGAATTTGAAAGATGACGTGGCATCATGAAGAGAGAACATTCTTCTTTATATATATAGATATTTGTTTGCCAATATTAATTTTTCCGAGCTATAAGTGTACATACCTCAAATTAATTTTATTAAATTTTCAAATCCCACCATTACTCTTATTTGTCACACAGAATCATTGATGATGTTTGTCACACAGAATCATTGATGATGTTTGTAGGTGTTGAATATTCAAGTTTTAGAAATAGACTAGGGGAGGACCCGCGCTACGCGCGGGTGTAATTATCATTTCGTTTTTTTTTTTACGTTCGCGTAAGACATACTCTAAAAAATTGAACTGTACTGAAATTTAAAAATATTGTTATACTCCTTATGTTGCTTATTAAATGTTATTTTAGAATATTTTTTGTTCCTCTTTAAATGTAATTTTAGTTTATTTCAACATATTTTCTATATTATAACTCTTAATTTCTTAAAAAAATAATAATATAAATAAAACAAATTAATTTCATTAAAGTCATCTTACAACATTCCTTAAGTTTTGTTAAAAGCTTTAAAACACAATTTAATGTGGAAGAAAAGAAGTATTTGTATTAATTTTATTGACTATTTGTATTAAGTGTAAATTAAAAAATTTTAATTTTTTTTTTTTTTTTTTATATATGTTGTCCATAAGACTAGACCGCTTTAATCTTAGTGTCATCGATGAATCTTATCGAGTGCTTCGATTCTGTGACCTTGTACATGTCGTACGCCTGGACAACTTCAGCTTAATACAAATTGCGGTTGGTTTGTGTAGATCGTTCCACATGGATATGCTTATAATATAGAAGATCATTCGTAGTCAATAAATCATAAATATCATCTCGAGATAAAACCAAACATGTTACTGAACGGTAATGACCGTGCCACTTCTTAAGCAACTTCCCTGTAGCAACCTAATCACCACCACCATTATGACCACAACAAGTTTTAGACTTTAGTCCATGAAACTTCACAAGGATTGAGATCAAAATCAAAGAAAATGTTTACCTCCCAAAGATATATATATATCTCCAGAGATTCCACCACCAACTAAGTAAGTCCCTTCACTGTTTGCTACTATAGAGTTTATTGACTCTACAGGGAAGCTCTTCACTTCCACTTGAGGCTACACAACAATAACAAAAGAAAACGTCTTTTTAATCCCAAAGCAAAAGTGGGTTTTTGTCGGATTACGAGAAGGAAGAAGAAAACCTTAGTCCAAGACCAGAAGAAGATCGAGCCGGATGAAGCGGATGTGTTACGAAGCTGAGAAGCGGCGAGGAATTTTTCGCCGACGGCGACGAGACCGTGCGACGAGACCGTGCGACGGAGACGCGCACTGCTTGAATCGAAGCTGCTCGAGACTCATGAGTTCGTCACTTTTTTTGAAGTTTCGGGCCTCCCACATCCGCATCAGCCGTACCGTGATGTGGTGCATCGAAATCCCCACCGTAAGGTTGGCAAGATCGGCGGCGATGGGGAGCAGTGTCGGTGCGGTGGCTTGGACGGAGTCCATCAACAGAACGTTTGCGAACCTTGGAGAGGGAGGAATATCGATGTTTTTTCTTTAGGTAAGGAAGAATGGTGAGAGAGGCTTAAAGTTTCATAGCTATTTATAATTGAATCTGAGAATCTGAGGAGTTTGGTGGGGTTACGTTGACTAAGAATCAAGATGGGAGTGAATGATCTTTAAAGAAGAAAAATTAAGCCATGAATCGATGAAACGGCAGAGACGATGACTCTCGTAGATTATACTCTTTGATTTTTAATCTGATTCTTTTGTGCTACATTTGGGCCCTATTTTTGATGTTGGACAAGGGAAAGTTAATTTAGGCCCAAACAAAATTAAAAAGGACACGTGTCAGCCCCTGAAGAAAAGCCTTCTCTTATTATAGTATAGATTGTTTTGTAATATCTTTTTATGATTTAAATATTATATTCTTCATTAAATCTTTTATTTCTATAATCTAAAAAAATCATAAATTATCTTGTAATTATAAGTTCTGTGACACCTTCATTTTTAAAAGGATTGGTTCATAAAACCCCTTATAGGGAAAAATTGCAAAAAATATTCAAGGTTTGACCATTTCGATAGAAAAAAACTGATAACTTTAAAGGTTTTAAAAAAACTTGAATATATTTCTTTCACATTTTAAAACCTCAGGTTTGCTTTTTAAGCAAAACGGATCCTAGCCAAAAAATCGGTTAAAATTATAGCGGAGATAAAATGATTTGTTTTAACTAAATCAAAACGGGTTTGAAGAAAAAATTGTGATCATGAACTCTTTATCAAAAACTAAAGTATGTATATGGATTTTAGAGTAAATTATATCATATTTGTTTGTGGTCTTTTAGTCTATTTCGTTTTTATATCCTCGTTGGTACACGATGATAAAACAAACCCGTTTTATATTTAAGTGAAATAGGTCGTTTTATCTCCGTTTATTTTTTTATAGGTTTTTGGCTAGGGTCTGTTTTGCTAAAAAAACAAACCGGAGGTTTTAAAATGTGAAATAAATAAATTCATGTTTTAAAAAAAAACCTTAAAATTTGTCATGTTTTTTCAATCGAAATGGTCAAATCTTAAGTTTTTTTGGCATTTTCCCCCTCTTCTAGCTATTGGTCGAAGACCCGGAACGACTCCTTGTTAGCAAAAATATAAAAAATGGAGGGTATTTTATCTACATTTTTAGGGCTTATCATTCAGGGTATCTAATTTGAGTAACAACAAATGTATGTGAATAACATCTTTTTGTTATAAACCATTGAAGATGGAACTCCATAACCGCCCATATATGTCCAAGTTCACAAAGCCCATAGGCCCATGTCTAGAAAGTTTTAAAACCCTAGATTTGTATTCCTATATATATATATGTATCTTTATTCATGGAATATGATAACACAACCATAAGTTTCACAACACGTTATCAGGACCGTTATCACAACCCGATCCTAACCAATTCATAATTCAATCGGTGAACTAGGTAACATCGAAATCTCAAAAACTAAAGAACCAACCTCGAACTTGAAAGTGAAGGAATCGTAACCTTAAAATCAGATATTGTTTGAATCAATGTGATTTCTATTGCTTGCTTTGCTCGTTTGTGTTCTTAGAAGTATTATTGATTCAAAATCATAATTCCTAAAACAATAAATTTGATTGATTGAGATTGCTTAGATTGATTGTTCTATGCTTTGGTTTCATGCATAAAATTATTAGAAATTGAAACCCTAAAAGCATGAACCCTAAAAACCAAAACCCTAGGAAAACCCTAAATCCTATTCAAAATAGAAAAACCCTAATTATATTCAAAATTGGAAAACTTCTAAATCCTTAAAAGAGGAAAATTAAATCCTAAGTAAAATAGGAAAATTAATTCTTAAACAAAAGAGGAAAACTAAAACCTAAGCAAAAGAAGAAAACTAAATCCTAACTAAAATAAGAAAACATAAATCTGAAGCAAAAGAGGAAAACCTAAATCCTAAGTAAAAGAGAAAAGCTAATCATACCTAAAAGAGATCAATGTCTAGGACTAACATGATTCAGTCTTAAATACCGCATGACCTAGACAAAATCAAGTCACATGGTTCGGTCTTAAATACCGCATGGACTAGTCTAAAAATCGGTTGCATGGTTCGGTCTTAAATACCGCATGACATTATTTAAATCGATTACATGATTTTGATTTCAAACTTTTGCTTGTTTCTTATAGATGTCGAATTACAATTTGTATTTTAGTGCCCTAAATCTCTCAAGATATAATTATTTAAAATGGGCAATGGATACTAAGATTATCCTAGAGTCAAAAGGACTTGGTGAATGTATCAAATAAGACAATAATGTCAATTGAGAAAGATAGATACAAGACAATATTAATTATTAGTCACCATCTTATTGAGAGTCTCAAGATCATCTGACTATTGAAAATCCTCTAGACCTTTGGACAGAGTTAAAATCGAGATATGATCACCAAAGAATGGTGTTATTACCAAAGGTTCTTTATGATTAGAGGAATCTCATAATCAAGGACTATAAGTCCGTGGATGAGTTTATTGCTAATTGAGCAAAATAATGACTTACTGATGAGTAACAATGAATTAAGACCTCATAGATTAACCCCATTACTTGATGCCAATAAGACCACAAAGGATAAGAAATAATCCAAAGAATCTAACCACGTCAAAAGTTATAAACCACACGGTTATGGCCGTGATGGATGGAAAGGACGTGGTCGTGGCCACTATAATTCATCCGACCGTGGGAACTCATGTAGTCGTGGTTGTGGACCCAATTTTGGTCGTGGTCGAGGGCGAGGAGGTTGTGGTATTTCTAAACCACAACACTCGGCCAAATAAGTGTGTCATAGATGTGGAATGGGGAACCATTGGGCTAAGATATGTAGGACTCCCAAATTAAACATCGTTGTGACCTTTATCAAGAGAGTCTGAAAGGAAGAATCCTAAAGCCCATTTGGTCTACAAAGATGGTCAAAATAATTTCGAACATGATCAAGATGATTTAATGGAGTATAAAACTTTTGATTGCCTAAAAGAATCTAGTTGATAAATTTGATTTCGACATTAAAACTTTTGTGCTTTCTTTGTTGTTTTATGTGTTTATTAATTGTTATCTCCTTGAATTTATTTTATATTATTTTATGTCTAAAACATGATTCTTGCCCATATTAAAAATGACTGACGACAAGAACATACTTGTGGTTGATAATGGATAAAGTCACACGATTTTAAAAGACAAGAGATATTTTCTGAATCTCATTTAAAAAAATGTCAATATTAGCACAATTGAGGGTATAGCCAGTTTTATTAAAGGCCCATGGCAGACCCATATTCCCAAGGGCACGCATCCTTAGGTGCTCAAAAGGGCTTATTGAGTTTCAAAGAAATGTGTTTGAATAGTTTCCACATTGAAACTAAGGGTGAAGGAAACAAATGATTCCCACATATTACTAAAAGCACCCAAGACCATGAGAAGGTATTAGAGACTATACCCGCGTCATAGACCTTTACTATGCCAAGGTCAATATGATAGAGGCTAATACAATAATCAAAAGGGTTTACTGAGAAATTCACTAATGGCATGACCGGCTTGGCCAGCCTGGTTCTAACATGATGCGTAAAGCTGATATTAAAATAAGAAAGGGCACACTCCTTAAGTACGTCACGTGTATAACGTGTACACAAAGAAAACTCATACTAAGGCCATTACCAGTCAAAGCAACTAGAAACTTGGTGTTTGCTAGATTGCTGGCCCATACCATAAATCTGTGAGCCCACATTCTTAAGATTATATGTCTAGATAATGCTGGTAAATTATGTCTCAAACGTTTTATGGCTACAGTTGTCCATGAGGGGGAGAGTAATATACCTCGTGACACATGTCCATACTTGAACTCACAATAGGTGTTTGGGGACACGCAATATTACATGCAACAAGAGCTTATACGCATCAGGCCATCTAGTGAGCATAGATATTCACCATCCCAATTATCCACGGGTCATGAGCCAGACATATCCCATCTAAAGACATTTGGGTGTGCCGTTTATGTAACCATTGCACCACCACATAAAACAAAGATGGGACCTCAAATGGTGATGGGAATATACGTTGAAAATGATTCTCCCACCATCATTAAGTATCTCGAGCCAAAGACCAGATACAAGGATTGTCATCTCAATGAATCTGTTTTCCCAACACTGGGTGGAGAGAATAACAAGTTGGTCAAAGAACTGACATGGAATCAAACAACCTCCACATGGCAAGATCCTCAGACTCCATCAAAGATCCAAAAGACTATACATTTACAAAAGCTAGCTAATCAATTGTCAGATTCCTTTTCTGACCCAAAGAAAGTAATAAAATCGTACATACCAACTTGTAATGCACCAGTATATATTGATGTTCACAAGGAACACAATCAAGTTGCTACAGAGGCTACAACACGTAAGAAACGTGGTAGACCCAAAAGGTTCAAAAGACAAGAACCCTCAGAAATCAAAGAAAGCTGCAAGGGAAACCGAGAAGGTTCAAGAAACCATAGACATGGCCGGCTAATAGACATAACCCGAAGGTACCAATCAATGAGGTTTGGGACGCCAAACCTCAAGGTCCTGAAAGTGTAAAGAGATCTCTATAAACTATATCATGTCTAGAATACAATGGAACCGAAAAAGATGTCGACATCAATGATAATATATTTTCGCACAAAGTAGCAATTGAAATGAATGAGGATCAAGAGCCCACGTCTATACTAGAGTACACTCAAAGATCTGATTAATTAAAATGGTACAAGACCATAAAACGTGGAGCTAAGAATCATTAAGTAAAGCCAGTGGGACAAATGAGTCTTTGTGATTGTGTGAAATAAACATAGTGAAAGCGTGATATATATGACACGGCTTCTTGCACAAGGATTCACACAAAGACCAGAAATAGAGGAGATATACTCCCCTGTGGTGGATGCTAAGTCCGTCTATATATAAAAGAGAAAAACTTGATTTGCGGCTAATGGATCACTACAAGAAACTGAGCTTTTAGCAACGAAATTTAGCAAGGAAATAGCGACGAATTATATAGCAACGAAATATCAACGAATTGGCGACGAAATAGCAACGGAGAAACTAGTCGTCGCTATTTAGCGAGGTATTACTTCGTCTCAAAATTAGCGACGATTTTGGCGACGAATGAGGTCTGCGTCGCTAATTAGCGACGGTTTAGCGACAAATTAGCGAGGAGGGTCGCTAATTAGGTAAACACGTTTTCAAAAACGTTGCTAAATCGTTGCTAATTTTGATTCCTTGCAAAATCGTTGCTAATTTTCCTTGCTAAATGGTTGCAAAATTTTTAGAATGGGACTATATAAACCCCTCTACACTCTTCAAAAATCACACCACAACACAATACAAAAAACATTCACTCTATAAATAATATAAACACTCTAAAAATTTCAATACGTCTCACGGTAATAACAATATATACGAGTTACGGTCTTGGATGTATCGGCATAAAGATCGATCGGGGGTAGTTACAGACGAATTTACGGAGGGACTTCAAGCATTCATGCAGCAGGCCGGAAACATGCAAAATACGCAAGATACCGGTAAAATGTATTGTCCATGTAAGAAGTGCGTTAACACTAAATACGTGTTTGTTGAAACCGTATGGAAACATCTTTTTAATAGAGGTTTTATGCTGCAGTATTTTGTTTGGTTTTAACATGGGGAAGGGTATAACTCTAATAATACTGAAGTTGGAGATAGTAGTTATACGTTTCCTATTAGTGATCATGTTAGTAACGAACCTGCTAATTTACCGCATCATTTTGATAGTAACTATGATCAAGATCAGGCCGGTGGTTATGTGCATGTAGATGATAATAGATATCATGAAATGGTTGCTGATGCATTTCATGATACGAACATAACCTAGATGCTAAACGTTTTTAAGATATGTTAGACGCTGCGAATAAACCAATTTACGAGGGATGTAAAGTTGGATTGTCAAAACTATCATTAACATCTAGGATGATGAATATAAAATCTGATAATAATTTGAGTGAGTTTTGTATGGATTCCTGGGCGGAGTTACTGAAAGAATATCTGCCTGAGGGTAATGTAGTTGTTGAGTCGTATTACCAAATACAAAAGTTGGTTTTTAGTCTTGGATTGCCTTCTGAAATGATTGATGTTTGTGTTAACAATTGTGTGATTTATTGGAAAGATGATGATGAGCTGCTTGAATGTCGTTTTTGTCGTCAACCGAGATATAAGGTCCAAGGGAAGGGGAGTAAAGTCCCGTATCAACGGATGTGGTACTTACCCATCACAAACAGACTCAAAAGATTGTATCAATCAGAGAGGACATCTGATTCGATGAGATGACATGCAGAACACTCAGTTGAAGATGGGGAAGTCACTCATCCGTCAGATGCAAAGGCTTGGAAGCACTTCAACACGGTATACTCTGATTTTGTTAGAGAGGTTCGTAATGTATACATTGGTTTATGCACTGACGGATTTAGTCCATTCGGTATGTCTGGTAGAAAATACTATTTGTGGCAAGTTATACTAACTCCGTATAATCTTCCTCCCAATATGTGCATGCAAAGAGAATTTCTTTTCTTAAGCATTTTAGTACCAGGTCCGAAGTACCCAAAGAGAGCTCTTGATATTTTTCTGCAACCTTTGATACATGAGTTAAAAGAGCTATGGTCCACTGGGGTTCGTACGTATGATATATCATGAAGTCGACTCTGTTGATTCCGATAATAATAATGAATAATTTTCTTTTTGTGTTATTTGTAATATTTGTGTGTGTTATTTGTAATAATTTTCTTTGTGTGTGTTATTTAAAATATTTAAATAAATTATTTTTTTTTAAATAATAATTAAATTTGCAACGAAATAGCAAGGATTTAACAACAAAAGTCGCGAACTTAGCGACGAATTAGCAGCGATTAGTAAAACGTCGTTGCTAAATCGTCGCTATTTAGCAAGGATTTAGCAACGATACCTTATTTTCGTTGCTAATTCGTCACTAATTTAGCGACGAATTAGCAACGATTTATAAAAAACCTTATTTTCGAAGGGTTACAGATTTAGGGGTTCACATGATTGTTGCTAAATCGTCGCTAAACATAATGACATATCGTTGCTAAATCGTCGCTATTTCGTTGCTACACAAGATTCCTTGCAAATTCGTTGCTAATTCGTTGCAAACCGTTGAACTTTAAACCCCTAAAACACCACTTAATATAGATTTATAGGAGTTTTGCTTGACTAAAAAGTGTACAAAACTATTAATATATTTGTATAAAGCAATAAAAATTATCGATTACAAAATTATACTTAACACATTTAAGCTAAGTAAACCATAACTTATATGAGTTTATACTATAAAGTTTATAATAAATTAGTTTATAAGTATTTTGTCATATATTGAGTTTGTGACATCTTATGGTCAATGTTATAAACTCGTTTTGGCGAAAAAGTGGTAAAAAAACGTTAAAAACCGAATTTAGGGTTTGGAACCCTAAAATAAGGGTTTAAAATTAGCGACGATTTAGCAACGAATCGTCGCTAATTTTACACTTCCTGACATTCTTGTACTTGGAAGTACGATGAAAGCCGTTTCGTGTCACGTTAACATATAGTTACGAAATAGCAACGAAATAGCAAGGAGTCGTTGCTAAATCGTCGCTACTTATAATTAGCGACGATTTAGCAACGATTCCTTGCTATTTCGTCGCAAATTTTACACCTCCTGGCATTCATGTACTTCTGAAACACGATGAAAGCCGTTTCGTGTGACGTTAACATATAGCTACGAAATAGCAACGAAATATCAAGGAATCGTTGCTAAATCGTCGCTATTTGGAATCGTTGCTAAATCGTCGCTACTTTTCGTTTTGCCGCGGGTGGGAAACCAAAAGGTTTGAACCAAAAGTAGCGACGATTTAGCAACGAATCGTCGCTAATTCGTCGTTAATTTAGCGACGAATTAGCGACGATTCAAAAATCTATATACCCGACGAGTTTTCTTCATTTTCACACAACTCAAATTCTCTCTCTCGCTAAAAACACTTTATCTTTCTAAAAAAAACCAACTCAAAATAACCCTTCCTAAACATGTCTAATAACCAACCCCCTCATTATTTTAATTTCATAAGGAATCAGTCCGGTTTCACTTCCAATTCAAACTCCAACCCTACCGAACCACCACCCCAACAAAACCCAATATATGAGCTTATTCCCGATGTTCCAGCCAATTCCCCCGTCGATTTACCACCCCCTCAGCATCTTGGACCACACATGCAGCGGATCCTCGACTTTCTTCGGCAGGAGGGCCACCAATATCTACCGTTGCTTCATTCGGACCGGCCAACAGGGACATTTTAGTAAGTAATTAAAGTATTATAATATTTTATGCAATTTAATTAATTGATTTTCAATTATAATAATTACTAACGATAATATTTTTTTCGGAGGTTTTGCGATAACAAAATTAGTAGGAGTGTGGCCGATTCGATGAAGACGTATTTCGTGGAGCCGCACGTCAATTGGTCGCAGAATCCGTCTTATATTCGGGACATCTGGTTCGAATCTTTTGCGGTAAGTAAATTTTTTAATTATTTAAATTTTAAAAATTAAACATTATAAAAATTAAATATTTAATGTAATAAAATAACATATATATTATATAAAATGTAATAATTATTACAAAATTTATTTTATTATTATTTAAATTTTATTTTAATATTTTTAAAAACTCAAATAGCAAAAATGGCATTGGGGGGAGGAAGACATGTTTAAAGTCCGCAAGGTTTTCGACGAGAAACCCATGCATCGGATCACCAGGATCGTCAACAAATGGAAGAACAAGTGGCTGAAGAAGGGAGATGAGGCGAAGCCCATAGCAATGGACGGGGAGGTGTGGAAGGACCTTTGTAGCTACTGGACGAACCCGCTTTCGGTTCAAGTTGCAGGTAGCTGCTCCAAGGCCCGACTCACACCGATCGACGAGAGCGGTCCATATGTACACACTTCAGGACCGACTTCTTACGCCGGACGGCGTATTCAGATGGTAAATTTCAAATTTAAAAAATATATATTTAAAATTTAATTACATTTTTTAAAAATACAAAATTTAATAATATGTAATTTAATTATAATTTTCAAAAGCGCGAGGAGAGAGGCGAGCTTCCGCCCATTGTGGAAATCTTGAAGAAGGTCCAGAAGAGGAAGGACGGGACCTATGTGAGTTCACGATCTAAAAAGATCGTGAACGAATATGAGGCTAAACTTGCCGAACGGGTTAGTCAGGGTTTGACGTCGGCCGATGGAAGTTCGGTAACCTCCTCGGGACAGTTGTCGGTCACCGAGTGCGACCAGATCTACTATGAAGTATATAATGATTTCAAATTATTTAATTTTATTAAAATTAATATTGTTTATATTTTGTTTACTAATGTTTTTAAATTTGTCTATGTAGGTTGCCCCGAAGACGAAGAAGAACCGCACTTTTGGAGTCGGTTTGATGGAGACTGTTCTCGTTGCTTCGTATTCGCAACCTCGTCGCACTGCCCAAGATCACGCCGAAGAGAATGTTCGGTTGAGGCAGCAGATAGAGGAACAAGATTGCCGCTATCAGAACATCACTGACTTCTTCTCCATCATCGCGATGGAAAGTCCAAACCTCGCGAGGTTGATGGAGCAGCGGGGAGTTCAACCGACCCAACCACCAGTGATCCCTCCAGAAGTAGTGGAAGCGGCAGCTCAAGACCTCAGACGTGATCTCGGGATTGATGATTTCGTCGTCGATCCCGCCACTTCCGCCGATCCTGATGATCCCGTTGTTTAGTTTTATTGTTTTTTTAAAAAATTATGTATTTTTTTAATATATTTATAAATAATTATATAAATTTTGTTTTTATAATTTTTTTTTTTTAATTTTTTTTTATTAAATCGTTGCTTATTCGTCGCTAATTTAGCGACGAATTAGCTAAGATTCTTTTTCGCAAAATCTTGAAATTGAAAATTTATTTTTTATATATCGTCGTTAATTCGTCGCTAATGTTTTACGATAAACGTCGCTTATTCGTCGCTAAATTAGCGACGAATAAGCGACGACTGCTAAATAGCGACGATTTCATGGTGTCGCTAAATTAGCGACGACTGTAAAATAGCGACGAATTGTGATTAGCGACGAGCAAATAACGACCAAATCTTCCGTTGCTAAATGTCCAGTTTCTTGTAGTGGATGTAATGACTGCATATTTATATAAGTCCACTAGATAATATATAAGATTACCAGAGGTTATTGAGCTCAAAGCTAAGAAAGATTCTCGAGAACATCACTGCATAAGGCTGGACAAATCCTTTCATGGACTTAGACAAAGTGGGCGTATGGAAGGTTATAAATGATCTCATTAGTCCATGTATTTTCATAAAGAGGTTTGCAAACAAAAGATTTGTAATCATAGCAATGTATATGAATGATTTAAATCTCTGGGTAATCGACCAAACAGTTGAGTATATCTAAAGAAAGAATCTAAAATGGGCAATAATTAAGTTCTGTTTGGGATTACAACCTCAGTCATGAATAATAGAATCCTTGTGCATAAAATGACATACACTGAAAGAGTACTCAAGGAGATTTAATAAGGACCATGCCCGCCCATTGACCAGACCCAATGGTGGTGAGAAGCCTCAGATTGGATAGTGTTCCATTCAGTCCGGAAATGTCATACCTCAGTATTATTATAGTTCTAATGAATTTGGCTAGACACACTAGACCAAACATTTGTTTTGCCTAGGATTTGCTGATGTAGGTTATTCTTAAGTTCAGATTATGGCGTCAATGAATAGGAACTACGTGTGGCTTGATCCCTTCCAAGGGTACGTAGGCAACTTTCCTTAAGGCGCAACTACTACTACATCAAAGACCATCATATTTGAAGACAATGCAACTTGTATTGCTCAACTCCAGGACGACTACATCAAGGGAGACCAGACGAAGCACATCCTACATATGTTCTTCTTCACGCATGATTTACAAAAGGATGGTGAAGTTCGAGTGGTACAAGTTCGGTCCATCGACAACTCATCCAATCTTTTCACCAAGGCATTACCAACGCCAACATTAAGGAAGCTCACGCATCAAATTGGAATGCGGAGACTTAAGGTTTTTCAGTGATGACAAAATCAGGGGGAGTAATACGTGTTGTACTCTTTTTCCTTCACCGTGGTTTTGTCCCAATGGGTTTTCCTGATAATGTTTTAATGAGGCAACATCCCCAAGCGTATTATTGAGATCCTTTGGCATCTGCACAGTTATGTAATCCAAGGGGGAATGTTATCTTATGTTATTAATACAAAAGACGGAGAGAGAAGACGGAGAGAGAAAATGAGTTCGAAAATCTTACGTGTCATCACCTGAGTAATTTTGGTCCACATCATTTTAAGATTTATTGAAAATTTATAAAAGCTCAAAACAAAAAGCCTAAATTTATCACAATTAAAGTCTCTTTAATAAACATAATAAATGGATAATATATTTAGAAAATGTTGAAAACCCATAAAATATAAAAATATAATATCAAAAAATCCATAAGAAACACAATTTATAATTTCAAATAGATCTCAATAATATTTATATGTTATATTTCATCACATAAAGTTCAAAATAATAATAAAACATATTGTTCATTTACAAATAACAATATTATTTTGTAAAATTGTATTCAACGCCAAAATTCATGTCAAATGACAAAACATGAACACATAATTAAGGACTCATCTCAAAATTTGAGCAAAGAATTTTCGGATAGGTTTATACATGAAAGAGTGAGTAAACATTCCTAGACAATATGTTTAAAATATTAGAAAAACCCATAAAATATGATTTTAAAAACCCATGAAAAACAAAATTTTATAATTTCTAATGTTTGTATGTTATATTCTCGCACAAAAGAACGACAAAACATATTGTTCATTTATAAATAGCAATATTATTTTGTAAAATTGTATTTAACATCAAATTTTAAATGTTAAATGACAAAACTTGAACACAAAATTGACTCGAACCATCGGTTCCCGAAAATTCAGTGGTTTTATCCGAATTTTTAATAGTCGGAGTTTTATGTCGAATAGAGACCGGATGGATATACTTTTCATTGTTAAACGGGTCATATCATGATTTCAAAACACTATGTAGTTATTGTTTTTCAAAGATAAATAATAAATTATACGTAAAGGTAAATATTCAATATCAAAATGGCAATGATAATCTTTTTCAATGATAAATATTAATATAGTAATAATAATAAATTTTTGTAAATAAAACATTATAATAACCAAAATACAATATATTTTGTATATATACTTCAAATTTAAACTCCGCGTTAAACGCGGATCACATGAGATCCAAATTTTTTTATCTCATTTTATATGACACATTTTTTTTTACCAAAAAACATTTCTTCTTCTATTCCGTAAATATTTATCTCGCGCTTGGCGTGGGTAACTTCCTAGTAAACCATTAAAGATGGATTTCCATAACCGGCCCATATATGCCCAAATTCACAAGGCCCATAGGCCCATGTCTAGAAAGTTCTAAAATCCTAGATTTTTTATTCCTATATATGTATCTTTATTCATGGAATATGATAACACAATCATAAGATCCACAACACTTCTATAATTTTAATAGAATATTTAGGTTACTATTTATTAATTTTTTTCACTATAATACAACCTCTCTAATCTCTCTCGAAGACGTTAGACGTATCCGAAATCCAAAGAGGGAGAGTTGGACCGATAAATTGGAAAACACCGTTCCTGCCACGTGCACTCCGTGCAAGTAGATCCGCTTTTTTGTTCCTCTCCCTTGCTGCAAACCGTAGTGAGAAGCCCGAGAAGAAGTCTTGCAGATCTCGTAGCATCTCTAATTCAGAGTAGAAGTTAGGCCACTCATTAGGTGCTTCCACCATACTCAAGAGATCCCTACAGTCCGTGTAGAAAATAGTACAACCGGACGTATAGGTTCGCAGTGACTCCATGGCATTAATAAGCCCATGTAGCTCCGTATGTAGCGAGGATATGCACCTACTGTACCCTTTCATTCCCAGTAGTCCTATCCCTCCTTTGTTTGTTTGGAGAACCCATCCCACCCCACTGGTAGCGTCTCCTTCCTTCCACGATCCATCAGTAAAACATATTATCTCTCCGTCAGGAGCTGATATCCCACTCATAAGCTCCCCCCCCCTCCTGCTTGTGACTCCGGTGACTGCACCGCGAGAAGTTCTTGTGTGTTACCCCATGCCTCAGCTTCGCCCATTGCCAAATCCTTAGTTTCCATCGGATCTCGATCAATATTCCGGAAAAGTTTGTCATTATGTGTCTTCCAAATATACCAAGCCACCCATGGGAACATTGGGATTCTCGCCCCAGGGTTCCTCCATCTCGAGAATAAAAAGTCTAAATTAGCTCCCAGTCCATCCGTAGGAAACCTATTATGTCCAGACGGTACTCCCGCCAATGCCCAAATTTGGACCGCTGGAGGGCACTTAAAAAGCATATGGTTAATTGTTTCTATATGTCCACACGGAGGCATTCCCCCTCTCTTCCCAAATGTATGTATATTAATCTTTCATTGATTGGGAGGTTTCCCGAAAATGCTTGCCAGAAGAAGTGTTTTAATTTGTTTGGAGCCCTTAGTTTCCAGACAAACCTTTTTAACGCTATGAATGATGGTTTCTGTAAGAGGACTTGAATCTCCTCGTCATATTTATTTAAGTACAGAACCTGTTATCCTGATTTCACTATATAGTTCCCCGATTTTGTATGGTGCCAACATACACCATACTCCCTTAGAGGTGGCTGAGGATTGATACTCAAAACCAAATGGATGTCTTATTCCCTCACCATTTACCTTATTAGAGGAAAGTTCCATCCAGTTTGTGCAGTTACCCTTAGGTCTTAGACCCTCGGGTCTGGGTAGTAATATGCTCCTGGCCCTGTAGTTGGACGAGGTAACTTGTCTGGTAGCCAGTTTTCGTGCCAGACTAGCGTTTGTTCCCCAGAACTAATAATTCTTCTTACCCCCGAGGTTAGTAGGTCTCGGATAGACCAAATACTCCTCCTCGCCTATTTGGCTTCCTCGCATGGAAAGGGTGAACGTCCCAGAAGTAGCGTCCTTTGAGAACCCTTGCTGCTAAAGAGTTAGGAAATTGGTGGAGTCTCCATAACTGTTTAGCCAAGAGTGATTTGTTAACATCTGCAAATGACTTGAAGCCTAGTCCGTCGCCGTCTTTCGGAATACACATGTTTTTCCACGACATCCAATGTATGCCACTTGAATTCTCGTTTGTTTTCCACCAAAAGTTTGCCATAACCCTTGTTAATTGATCACACAATTTCTGAGGTAAAAGAAAGCACGACATGACATAGGTAGGTATAACTTGTGTCACTGACTTAATCATTACCTCCTTGCCCCCCCCCCCCCCCTTGGACAAAATCTTTGCATTCCGGCCATTAATCCTCTGGTGGAGTCTATCCCGAACATATGCAAAGATTTGTTGTTTGGACCCTTATAATTGCTCCGGTTTTCCCAAATACTTTCCCATCCCTCCTTCCAACCTGATGCCTAGCCTATTTTTTATCTCTCTCTTTGATTCCTAACTAATATTTTCCCAAAAGTAATTGTCGACTTCTCAAAGTTAATACATTGTCCCGACGCTTTCCCATATGAATCTAGTATTTGTGTCAGTGTCGTACACTGATTCACCTCTGCTCTACATAGAAAATGGTTATCATCCGCAAATAGGAGATGAGTAATTGCTGGGCTTCTATACGCCACCTTAATCCCTGTGAGGCACCCAACCTCCTCAGCTTGCCTGTAACTGGGATATTAGCACTTCTGTGCAGAGAATAAACAAGTAGGGAGATAACGGATCTCCTTGTCTAATCCCTCTCGAGGGAACAATATTACCTTTCGGGCTCCCGTTCAAAAGAACACTATAGGAGACTGAGTTGACACAAGTCATTACCAAAGAGATCCATGACTCTATAAACCCCATCTGGTGAAAGAGTGGCTCGAGGAAGTGCCATTCGACCCTGTCGTAAGCCTTACTCATATCCGTCTTTACTGCCATAAACTCGTTTTTGCAGATTTCTTTTGTATTGAGGGCATGGAAAGCTTCCTGTGCAATAAGTACGTTATCCGTGATTGCACGTCCCGCCACAAAGGTTGATTGTGTTTCCGAGATGAGGCCTGGAAGAATAGGTTTTAACCTTTGGCACATCACCTTGGAAATAATCTTGTACCCCACATTACACAGACTGATTGGCCTGAATTCTTTCATCTCTTTTGGTCTCTCCGTTTTCGGGATTAGACAAACATTAACTTCATTGATTCTATCATCGAGCTCACCCGTAATGAAGAAATGACTAACCATCTTTACCACATCGTTTCCTACAATATGTCAAAATTTCTGGTAGAGCAGTGTCGTCATACCATCTGGTCCTAGTGCCTTCTCCTGTTTAATAGAGAACACTGCTTTCCTGACCTCTTCTTTCGTAATCTCACGCATGAGAGAATCGTTCATCTCCGTACTCACTCCAACCCTCAGGTCTTCAAAGACATTGGATGTGAAATCTTGTTGAATCAAACTAGAAAAAATATCTTAAAAGTATGCCACAACTGTTTTTTGGATCTCATCTTCCTTCTCCATCCAAACTCCTGAAACGGATTTTATACCTGTAATCCTATTCCGGGCTCTCCTGACCTTTGTGGAAGCATGGAAAAAACTCATGTTCAAAAAATCGCTAGGCGCTAGTCGGGCGGTTGAGGTAGGCCTACCGCCTAACGAAAAAATCGGAGATTAATCGGGGACTAGTTTTTGTACTATTAATACAATTATTCATCATATATTTAAGATATTTTATTTAAATCTATTAAATTCATATATAAAAACTTTAATTTTTTTATTAATGTAACTATAAACAACATAATAAATAGATTAACATTATATTTTAAATATTATATCATATATTTTATTACCAAATACACAATAGTGAACGAAAGTATAACTAAAAATTATCTAAAAATAAAATTAATAAGTTTATATTGATTTTAGGTGGTTATAATATAATTATTTTAATTTATTCAACCACTAAATGAGATATTTGTTTTTGTAAATAATCGAATTAAGGCGAAAAATAATCGAATTAGGCGGAGATTAATCGGATTAGCCGGAGATCAATCAGATTAGACGGAAATTAATCAGACTAGGCGGAAAATAATTAGATCAAGGATTTTTAGGAGGCCTAGGTGTTAATCGGGGCGGACGATCACTGCCTAGCGCCTAGGCGGGGAGTAATCGGACCTAGGCGGGGATTTTTAGAACAGGAAAAAACCAATGTTTTTATCTCCTTCCTGGAGCCACGTAATCCTACTTGTCTGCTTCCAAAATTGTTCTTCCTTAATGAAAGTTTTCCGAAATCGTTTTCTTATTTCCTCCACCTCCTCCGTGGAAATATCCTCATCGGTGTACGCTTTGTCAAGGTCTTCTTTCAAAGCATGAATCTTCTCCTTTGAATTTTTTTGCTCCCCTCTTGATACTCAGAGGTTTTAACCCAAAAATAAACTACTGCAAGTGCACAACAATTCGTGTAGTATTTAGGGATCGAATCCACAAGGACAATTGGTTACACTAAAACTCTTAAATTCAATGTAAAGCTAAACGACACAAGGAGATTGTTTGTTTAGTGATTGAAAGCAATAAGTAAGAAAACAGAAAACGTTTGTAAACAATATATTAAAAACGTCATGCACCAGGATTAATCGCAGAAAATAGTTATCACTAAATAGATATATGATAGAGAAAGTAATAAACACCGTTCTTAAACTCAGATCACAAAATATATATTGACCCCTCTCGGGCGTATCAAATCCCTATGCTAACAGGTATGAAAACTAAACTCTCGTTTGTGTTCAATAAATCTTAGCATGCAATTTGTCTAAGTCTGATATGTTCACAAAACGCAATAACATCTACTCTCGTAGGCTAAGGACGTTTTGCTCACCTAGGTTATATCCGGTACCTAAACCAACTCTCGTTGCGCCTAAATAACCTAAGATCATGAACTATAATTCGTCAATCAAGTTCAAGCAATGCGAACAACCTAGATGAAACCCCGAAACCTAACTAGAAAACTACTCGACATATTCATATCAAAGCAATTCAATATGTTTTAACAATTATGAATAACAAAATAGGGTGAAGAATCTCTTCTCTGTAAATTGTAAACTCTGAAAAACTTATATTATTAAAGCACACCTCTAAAAGAGGTTAAAAACATGTATTTATAAGTTTTGGGCGAATCCATTTCAAAAGGAAAAGAATGAGACTAAAAGAAAAAATATAGAAAAGGCCTTCTTGCGTCGGCGAAGGGATCGGTCGATCTCCTCCAGGATCGCCCGATCCTTGATGTGGATCGCTCGATCACTTCCATTGCATCGATCCTTTTCTCCGACGGCACTTTTGTTAATTAAGGATCGACCGATCTCTTCTATTTCATCGATCCTTTTCTTCTACGGAAGTTTGTCAATTAAGGATCGACCGATCGTGAAAAGGATCGCCCGATCGGTACCATATTCTGTGTATCCATGCTCTTTAGTCTCGAAATCTCCATAGGTCTTTCTCTATGCCTTAGGACGTCAATATCTCTTATATCACCTGTAAAAAAACTAAAGACACATAAAAGGACTCTATTGTGTGGCTAAATCCTATGTTTAAAACGTTAAAAACGCCACACATCAACTCCCCCAGACTTAGCCTTTTGTTTGTCCTCGAACAAAACAATACACTAAGTGAGAAGAAAAGGTTTTGAAAAACTCGCATCATCACTTAATCCTATCTTTTCCAAAGTAACTCACAAACCACATAAGACAAACACCAGCTATGAACCTTAAGACCATACTACCTCCACGAGATCACCCTCACAGTACTCTAAATCCACTAATACTCAAAAATCTACGGTTTCACCTCAATTGACTTATTAATCTCTTAAAACAAATAAAAGTGCGGTCTCACTAAGGGAAAATCGATCACTAGACATAAATCTTACCTTTCATGTTTCCTAAGCACTAAGAACATCATCTTCTGGTTCCTTTCCTCTCTCTTTTCTCGCTTCCTCAAGGTCGAATGTCTCCCTAACTTTCTCTAGGGTGTCATTTGTATTTTTTTAATTCGACCTTGGTTTTTCCCTTTGTTTTTTTCTTGGAAGGGCGGTCGCTTCATGGTTTTAGTTTCCACGAATTTCGAAAGAACACGAGTTTACGTTCTACTTTCGAAATCGCATTTTTCAACCAATATTCACGACTTTTTCAAATAATGTAACTCTTTTTTTAGAAGGGAAGAGAGAGGGGAACCATACTACACATAGATGTCTTATAGGAACTGAAAGCAAAATCGTATCCAATGCATCTCAAAACCCAAAGTGAGAAAATTAGTTAAGATTAACAATTCTATTATGGTGAAGTCAAAATTAGTTAACCGAAAGATAATGCGAGTAAAAGGGACTTTCCTGTGTAACTGGTGATATGTCATGGGGTTTCTGAAATCTCGCGGTCTTTAGCTCTGTTGTCAAATGGTCCTTAAAGTTTAGTTGGTTAGTCAAGAACAAGATCATAATGCATCATATTTAGTTTTGAAAACAAATTTTTGACTCGAAAAACGACTCGACTAGGACTAAAAGAAAAATCTAGAAAAAGAGAAAAATAAAAGAAAACAAAGACGGACAAACGAGATTAAAAACGAATGAACACCCTCCCCCAGACTTACTTTACACCGTCCCGGTGTGTATGCATGTCTAAAGAAGGATGGTAAAGCTGAAAAATCAAAATCAAAAGCAGATGGAATAAGTAGGTGATACGCGTACCAATGGGTTGCCTCCCATTAAGCGCTCGTTTAACGTCATTAGCCTGACGGATTCAGCTCATGAACTAGCCCGGTGAAGTCGAAGGGCATGCTGCAAAGTAATCCCCATCGTCAGACATCTTAAGCGCAAAAACCTTGTTCATCGTGACCTTTATAGCATCCTCGCCTTTCTCCTTCAACCCTTGAGAGAGGATAACTCTAACTTTCGAGAATGGCCTTGAGGTTCCTCTTGTCTTAACCTTGTACTCAATAGAATCTCCATCGCATCTTTGAGGTACCAAAAGCATTCGAGAATCTTTCTTAACACTCTTTTCCATTGGTTTCACCTTTGCACTCTTCTTCGAACTTGGGTTTTTTGTTGACTTGACAAGGCCTCCATCAATGACTTCCTCAACCTTGCACACATTAACTTGTTCTTCCTTAAAGTCGCCCTTTAACTCTTCTCCTTGAATCGTCGTGATGCGAGATGCACATGAAGCATGCAATGCGGGGTAGAAGGCTCTTTTCTTGACTTTCTTAAAAGAGATACGCTGATTATGTAGGTCGACAATCTCTCCCACTGTAGCAAGGAAAGATATCCCAAGGACAAGCTGCTCGTTTGAGCCTTTGCTAACATCCACAATCTGAAAGTCAACCGGGACAAGACAATCTCCGATTTCCAACAACAAATCATGGATCATGCCTTGTGAAGGAATGATAGAGTCGTCTGCAAGTCTAAGAGTCATCCTAGATGGTGTGATATTCGTGATACCCAATTCCTCTGCGACGTTCTTAGACATCAAATTCACATTAGCTCCCGTATCGCATAAAGAATTCTTGAAGTCAACCCCATTGATCTTGCAAGGACAAACAAATTCACCGGGATCATCAATCTTGTCAAGTTTCCGTAGTGGGTGTCTTTGGAAATTGTATCTCATCTCATCTTTGGAAATCCTCCAATGGTTCGATGGTTGTTGGTAGATCATTGGAGAATCGTGGTTCTTCTCTCAAGTTAGATGATGATACATCATTGCATGATGCTTTTGGATTGGCCTCCGGTTTTCCAGGGAGTTGTCCACTTTGTCTTCTTACTCCTTCAGCGATTTGTGCAACTTGAGTGTCTAGCTTCTTAACATGTGTCAAGAGGGACACAAATCTGTCACTAAGGTCATTGTATCGATCAAGGAGATCTTTACTACCTTGTTGTTGGTTGGACAAAACTTGTTGCATCATAGCTTCCATCTTGTTCTCTTGAGGAGCGGGTAGTAGGTAGTTCCTTTGATTTTGAAAGTTACCCGTGTCATGGTCGTACTGAATGTTGGTTCTTCCTTGGGGTGGGTATTTCTGAAACTGAGGGTTCTCAACGTTGTTGATGCGGTAAGACAAGTTGTTGTTTCTATCCATTGGGTTATTATATTGCCTCTGAAAATTCCCTTGTCCTCCGATGAAGTTAACATCTCTTTGCCCCTCGTCATCGTCCTCATCATACAACCCATCGTCATTCTTGACAACTTCCTCGCAAGAGTTCACATCACGCTTCCCCTTTAGAAGTTGTTGCATCATGCTTTTAAGCTCCTTGATCTCGGAGTTGTCCTTGGTGCTTGCGCTCGTGGACTTGAGCTACCTATCGTACTCAGGGCATGAGTTGAAGTTGCTCACTACGAGATTCTCGATAAGTACTGTGGCTTCCTCCGCTGTCTTAGTCATGAGATCTCCGTTACTTGCGATGTCTAGAGATAATCGGTACATCTCATCGATACCACGGTAGAAGGTGTTGATGAGATGGGTCTTGGTGAAACCGTGATGTGGACAATCTCTAATGCAATCCTTGAAGCGTTCCCATGCCTCGTAGAAGGATTCGATTGAGCCTTGCCGGAACGATGAGATCTTGTTCCTAAGAGCATTGGCTTTCGACTTCGTGAAGAAGTGTGAGAGAAACTGTCCCTTATACTCGTCCCAAGTATGAATAGAATCCGGTGGGAGAGACTTCAACCATCGATGCGCTCTGTCAGCTAAGGAGAATGTAAACAACTTACAAATGAACCAATCTCTCGAGACTCCATTGATTCTAGTTGTGCTACATATATCCTCAAAACTCTCGATGTGGTCCATTGGGTGTTCGTGAGGTAACCCCGTGGAATTGCTTCTGTTTCACCAAGTGGATAATCTGTGACTTAATCTTATAGTCTTGTCTCTGATTTCCAGTGGGTTTAACTAACAGGATTGCGGTCTTGAAAGAAGACATCATAACCGTCTGCCTCTAGCATGGTTGTCCCTCTTGGGGCTTGGTTGTTCTGTCGAGCTTGGGCTGCCATAAAATCAGCCATCTGTTGTCGCATCAGTGCGATCTCAGCGTTCTTGTAAGCTTGTTGGTTTTGTCCATCGTCTTGTCCATTGCCGACATCAATCTGATTACCATTACCGTCGAATTGAGGATTGTCATCCATGTTCATATCTCTTCCTCTGTTGCGACGATTGGTGCGTTCGATTCTTGCTAACTCAGCGTTTTCAAAAGCGAGTAGGTTGTCAGCTCCTTCGCTTCTTCTTTGCATTCACCTGAAACAAATAAGAAAAATAGTAAGTAACTAAAATAATATAAAGAAAAGCTTAGACTAAATTCAAATCTAATTATTAAAGGTAACGCAATTGGTCCCCGACAACGGCGCCAAAAACTTGATACTCAGAGGTTTTAACCCAAAAATAAACTATTGCAAGTGCACAGCAATTCGTGTAGTATTTAGGGATCGAATCCACAAGGACCAATGGTTACACTAAAACTCTTAAATTCAATGTAAAGCTAAACGACACAAGGAGATTGTTTGTTTAGTGATTGAAAGCAATAAGTAAGAAAACAGAAAACGTTTGTAAACAATATATTAAAAACGTCAGACACCAGGATTAATCGCATGAAATAGTTATCACTAAATAGATATATGATAGAGAAAGTAATTAAACATCGTTCTTAAACTCAGATCACAAAATATAGATTGACCCCCTCTCGGGCGTATCAAATCCCTATGCTAACAGGTATGAAAATTAAACTCTCGTTTGTGTTCAATAAATCTTAGCATGCAATTTGTCTAAGTCTGATATGTTCACAAAACGCAATAACATCTACTCTCGTAGGCTAAGGACATTTTGCTCACCTAGGTTATATTCGGTACCTAAACCAACTCTCGTTGCGCCTAAATAACCTAAGATCATGAACTATAATTCGCCAATCAAGTTCAAGCAATGCGAATAACCTAGATGAAGAACCCTAAGGTAAATTCTCTATCTATCAATCCAATTTAGCAATTCCTAATTTCCTTTGAAACCTCGAAACCTAACTAGAGAACTACTCGGACATATTCATATCAAAGCAATTCAATATGTTTTAACAATTATGAATAACAAAATATGGTGAAGAATCTCTTCTCTCTAAATTGTAAACTTTGAAAAACTTATATTATTAAAGCACACCTCTAAAAGAGGTTAAAACAGGTATTTATATGTTTTGGGCGAATCCCTTTCAAAATAGGAAAATAATGAGACTAAAAGAAAAAATATGGAAAAAGGCCTTCTTGCGTCGGCGAAGGGATCGGTCGATCTCCTCCGGGATCGCCCGATCCTTGATGTGGATCGCTCGATCTATTCCATTGCATCGATCCTTTTCTCCGACGGCACTTTTGTTAATTAAAGATCGACCGATCTCTTCTATTTCATCGATCTTTTTCTTTTACGGAATTTTGTCAATTAAGGATCGACCGATCGGGAAAAGGATCGCCCGATCGGTACCATATTCCGTGTATCCATGCTCTTTAGTCTCGACCTTATACGATCTCCAACACATAAAAGGACTCTATTGTGTGGATAAATCCTATGTTTAAAACGTTAAAAACGCCACACATCACCTCTCTGCTATTTAGAGATCGAGGACCTGCACGACCTTATACGATCTCCTATGTCCTCATCTCTATCAACTTGATTCCAACCTGCGGTAATCAATGCCTCAAGTTGTTCGCTCGCAAGCCATCTCTTATCAAATCGGAAGGTTTTCACGCCCTTGCGATTCTGAGTATCCATGCAAGTCTTAATTGGCCGGTGATCCGAGCCCATAAATCTCATATACTCCACCAGTGTATACGAGAAAAGGTCATACCAGTACTTATTATCCATAGACTTGTCTAGTCGACACCGTACCAATTTCCTCCCCCTTCTTCCCACCCATGAGAATGAATTTCCTTTGTAGGGGAAATCGATCATACCGCAACTATGTTGAAATAGTTGAAAATCCAAGAAGGGGTTTTCATGCCTTCTCCTCCCACCTAACTTTTCCTTGTGGTCCACAATTTCATTAAAATCACCGGTCATCAACCAAGGCCCTGATTTGGTTGTACTCATTTGTGTGATTCGTTCCCAGACATTCCTACACCTTATTACCATAGGTTCGCCGTAAATAAATGAGATATTGACTCTATGACCTTTTATTGTTGCCATAACATCAATTGTATTTCTATCAAAATAAATAATCTCTACGTTAAATTCTGATAGAGCAAGTAGGGCTTTAAACCGCCGCTACGCCCACATGGTTCAACCATATAAAGAAAATCATAATCCAACATTATTTGAATATTTTGAAAAAAGGTTACATTATTTTTAGTCTCCATAAGAAACAGGAAATCGAAAAAAGCTCTCTACGAAATTCTCGCAACCTCCGAACTGCCAAGTCACTACCTACCCCCTGACAGTTCCAACTAATAATCATCATATCCCTTCACCGGTGGTCCCCCTACCACCAGTCCCTTTGAAGTCTTCGAAAATTTCCTTTGTCCGGGCCCGCTTTCGAAGGGCGGGGTTTTGCCACAGAGGCAAAATCACTCATTGTTAGTCTGGAAGTCTTAATCATCTTTCCGTTCCTTGCCAATGTGTTCACTATCTTCTTCCTCGCGTGTAAGGCCGCCGTAAACCCTTTCTTCTTCTTCTCACTTGATGTTGTTTCTTCAAAAGTAATCGGGATATCAATCAAGTCTTTTAATGGTGAGATGATCTCTTCAATCGCCAATGGTTCCAAATATGTCTCTTTACGTGTCACCACAAACCTGTCGGGCCCACTAGGGGCGGATGACGGCCCATTTGCTTTCCGGGCTTTTTCTTTTTCCATCTCCTCTTCCTCCGCCTCCGTCTCCTCGTACCAATTTTTAATTATTGGAGCTGACGAAAAAGCTAACGGACCCGCTAAAGCAAGTGTGTTTGGTTTTTTAAAAAGCCCATTGGATTTGCTAACTTGGGCCTCAACCTTTGTAAAATCAGGCCTATTAGAGCATGTGCATTGGTGTTTCTTAAAGAGATCTTAGCAGGTGGGACCCGTTAAATAGTTAAGATCTGGATCTTATATTTTCTATTTAAGATTCGGATCTTAACTATTTAGTGGGCCCTTTGGATACGTGGCGAACTATGATTGATGCGTTTTTAATTATTTTATTTTTGTTTTATTTTAAATTAACTGTTCATGGGTCCCAGTGAATAGTTAAGAAATTTTGAGGATTTCTCTGTTGGACATGGTCTTAAGTAGGGTTGTATTCTTCCCAATCGTATCGATCAACTTCGATGTTGCCTTCACTACCGGAGCCGACTTCGGCTTCGCCGCCGGATCTCTCCTCCTTACCGCCGAAACCTTTAGTTGTCCAATCGTCGGTTGTTCGGTTTCCAACTCCGCCGGTGGAGCCACTATCCCTGTCGATCGTCAGGCGGAGGTAGGATCTCCTTCTCCTTCCGGTACGCTATCGGAACAACTTCCACAGCCGACACCGTGCTCGCGGTTTTGGTGGTCTGCTTCGTCATCTGCCTTAACTCTCTCTCTCTCCCGGAGCTGACACCCTTTTCTCCGCTGCTCCAAATGACGCCTTGACCCAGTCTCTCGTTTCACGGCGCTCTGCCGCCACGGTGAATTCCGGGAGGAGTTGGCGCTGTAGAGGAGGATTCCCCTGTGTCTCAACACGTTTCATCTTCGGTGCCTGCGAGCTTTCTCCCTTGAATCGATTAAAGTGGTTGTTCATCCTCTCATCTCCATAGCGGCGGTTCCAACGGTCCTTATGGTCGTCACGTCGATCATTTCGATCCCAATCCGATCTACGATTTGCGTTCCTCCCTTGCTCCGCCTTAACCACACGCAAAGGGCAAGAGTTAACATCATGGGTCATTCGATAACAGAGTCCACAATAACCCTTGAGTTTCTCGTATCTTAAGGTTATCGGCAACACTTCGTCATCAAATTCCAGCTCCAGCGAGAAGACCAACGGCTTGTCACACACCAATGTGACTCTCACCTTAGTCTCCGCCAAATTCACAACCTCAACCTTACCCAATTCCGAACCAATGTCTGTTAACGTGTCCTCATGCCAATTCCTCAAGGTGAGGCCATCCACCTTGACCCCAAAAGGAAATTGTGGAAAGAACTTCCTCTTTTGGCTTCGCTGACCATCTCTCTATCACGTGCATTCATTGATCGTAATGGTAAGGGCGATTCTCTTCAACTTTGGCAATATCAGTTTCGAGTTCAAATTGGAAGTGGAAGTTACCTTTCCCTAGATCAAATCCTTGGACACGTCCCTCGCAACCCCACACCTTAGGCATGAATCCGATCAGTCCTTTCACCTTATCCGATTGTAGCTCGGGGTTAAGGACTCTACCTTCCATGGTTCTAGCAAATTGTCTTGTTTGGGCCTCAGCCACACTCTCTGGTCTCTTCATCTTAAGTCGTCTCACCCCGCCAAGATTTAGAGCTGCAGCACTCAGGTTAGAGGAAACCACCATGTTTGATGAAGTCATTGAACTAGTAAATATGTTGCATAAGAAGTTGATAGAGGAATTGAGAAGGTGATGACTAGGAGGTCTTCTCCAATGATCATATATATACACACTCTCAATGGATCTTGATGGCTTGAAATTCGCCTGGTCTTTAAGAGTAAGTATCCTTAAATCGATCATGTCTTTGACCAAACCTTTAAGATCTCCTATGATCTAGTTGAGCTCATTAAGCCCCTTTGATTGCAAGATCCAGAAGCGGAAAGTTTTCATATTCCGAGTGATAAGAAATCAATCAAGATCACATCTTATGGCAAAAGATCCCCAAATTAGAGTTGTAAATAAAGTTATCGGTGGCCCCATCAAATGTTCAACCATATCCCACGAATCCGGTGAGGAATCTCCCCGGCGATTCAATTTGAATTCAAAAAGTTGTCGTTACCCTCTCCATTTTTATCGCTCCGCAGAGCTCTCTTAGGTTACTATTTTATGGAGATTTGTTTTTTTATCAAAATTTTAATACAATATTTAGGTTACTATTTTATGGAGATTTGTTTTTTATCAAAATTTTAATAGAATATTTAGGTTACTTTACGTTTCTCTTATCCTAACTTCATTTGCGAAGCATAAAGCCAATATCAAAAGGAATTTTGAAAAGGAGGAACCAAACCAAAATTCTGAAAGCCCAACATTCGAAAACCAAACCAAATATCTCCTTTTCGATTTGATATATTCGGTCCAATATTTTGTGATACATTTAGATACTTTTGGTTCCTAAGTTTTGTATTTTTCAACTATTATATATTTTCTGTAATCATAACAATATAACATCATGGCTCGGATATTCTAAACTTTCTTCTGTGCATTACGGACGGTGCCGTGCCTAGACGTGGAGAGGTCTATGACAAATTTAAAAATGTGGCTTTTATAAAAGCGTAAAAAACATTAACTATAAAAGTAAATAACATGAAATTTGTAATATATTTTTTTAATAAAAACTTTCTCTAACTCTTTGATATATTATTAGTTATTTTATGATTTTAATATATTATTTACTTATTTTGTGTATTAATTATTTTTAATAAAACATAATTGTTTATATGTTCTTGCTAAAAAATGTGTTTCCAATAAAGAAACCTTCACCAAAATAAATGTATAAATAAGAATATAATTTTCACTAATTTTTTCAGTTGAAAAACACATTATATTAAATTAGCTAGATAAATAAATTTAAACTTACATAAAAATGTGGCTTGAATTTTGTGCATATGTTTGGTGGCCTGGGGCAATTGCCCTTTTGGCATAAAGGAAGGCACGGTACTGATTACAGAAGAACCCATCTAGTATTTATTAACTAAACTGTAAATAAAGAATTGGATTGCAAAAGCGTCTTGGTTCACATAATAATGTAAATCTGTTGTATTTGAGATTATGTTTTTCTACTGTCCAAAATACAGTTTTATTCATAAATATGAGAGTACATATTGTATTATGAATTAATCCCAACAACAACACATACTTTGACCAAGAAATGTTTGACAAACTCCTGTTTTGCCATGCCCGAAGACGGACACACATGTTGCAGTGCATTCCTTTACACCTTTACAGTCTCCCCATAGCCGGCATGTTGCATTAGGTTGTCCTGTTTGGTTAACAAACATCACATTATATCAACAACATGTAAACTTCAACTATTAGCACAAGTTTTAGTGTCTAGTGATTTTGGCTAAACCAATTTAGTTTTTTTTATTTATAGAATTTCGCTTTGGGCATTTCAAAGAATATAATATTAAAATTTATACATGTTACCTGCAGAAATCATGGGTACGAGAATGAGAGATATGACCACAAACCAAAGTAACAAAACCGATGAAAGTCTCTTTGCTGCCATTAACTATGTTTGTGTAGGAGTCAGCAGAGTTTTGTCTAAATATTTTTTTAAGCAAATATACTTAGAGAAAATTAATTTGTAGAGGAGGAATTATCTGAAAGAAAACTACATAGAACATCAATTATATATGAAGTGTAAGAAGTATTTCTTAGAGTTCTCAAAAAATCTATACTATTAAAAGGAAAGCATTTTTACAAAGAACCCTTAAAAAAATTCTAATTACCATACAATGCCACTACATTTTTTTAACATAATCTATGGTCTTGATTTTGTTTGTAGATTATAAATGGAATACATAAAACCCACCAAGAAGGCCCAAACAAATGAAAATTAAACAAACAATTAGATTTTTTTTAATTTCTTCATTAAATAAATACCTATATTTATGCAATAAACAAGAAAAACATTTCAAATTTCAAAATCAGTTTTGAAACCAAAAAATCCGGAAAATAATTAAAAACAAACAATTATAAAATCAGTTTCAAAAAGAAAAACATTTGGAATTAAAAATTAGTTTAAAATATTTTGTATTTTATAACGGGTCAATGATCAAAATTTAAATCACTAATGATTTTTTTGGTAATTCAGATATGATTTTAAATCGCAAAAGATAAACATATAAATGTAGTATTTGGAACGGGTCAAAAAATATCATATATAATTTATTAAATATAATCAAATTTTATTCGTCATATCAAAACATAATGATTCGTAATTTTATGTTTAGTACACCAAATATTTTTCTTAAAAATTGTGTTAGTTAATATGTTTACAAATATTACATCCGTGTAGAACTACATCCATGTAGAAAATCCTTTTACAAAAATTTATGTACTCTTTGAAACAAAAAGACGAAAAACATATTATCCAACTCGATGTAGAAAATTTTAATATACATGTTTACTAAATAATTGTATATTATATATCTTTAAAAGCATATCTTATTATATAAAAATTACAACAATATAAATCCCGCACGTAGGTGCGGGTCTTCATCTAGTTATGGTTTAATAAAAAACTTATTTTCCAAAAAAAAAATTAGGAGCATATATATTTAAATTTCCTTACCTTTCGGCTTTCTTTTTTGATATATTGTTATTTACTTAGGATTGAATGTATTGGTCTTGTGTATTTATAAATAAACTTGGATTGATTTTTTTCTCAACACTCAATATATATTGTTTGACTCATTTTTGGCAATAAAGTTAAAGTCAAAGTCAAAATTACATGCATAAACTTTGACTGTAATTTAATTTATCACCAGGAAATAAATCTTTGACTGTAATTTGGTATAGAAGATTGAGGAATTCACAAATCTACACCCTTTCAACCCCTTCTTCACAAAACTACTCCTAATTTAATATTTTCACATATTTACACCCTTTCAAAATTTTAAAAGCTTGATTTAACCTTTAAAAAATTACCAAAATAATTTTTTTTTCATTTGGGTTCGCTAATTAGTGTTTAGGGTATAGTATTAAGGGGATAGGATTGTTTGGGTAGGGTTTATTTGAATTTAATTTGGAGTGTTTAGGTGTAGTTTTGTGAAATATTTTGAAAATGGTGTAGTTTTGTGAAATGTAATTCAAATGGTGTAGTTTTGTGATTCTCCCATAGAGATTTGGTTATCTATATTATTATTTTTGAATTATTAATTTTATCTTCTCCAAAAAACACACTTATTTACATTCATGTCATTGATTTAACACATGAATTAAATTTTGGAAAATGGCAAAACTATAACTTACACCAATACAAACAAAACTAATGATATTTATATACTTAACTTGGATAACAATCCTAAACGAGAATAATTATAAATTTACAAGCAAACATATTTTTAAATCGTTTTTATTAAATTATTAAAAATCATTTTTCTTAAATTATTATAAAGAAACATTATAATCGTTTTTTATGGAAGTAAACCAAATATAAATTATCCACTCAAACATAGTTTTTTAAGAAAAATACCATATTCCTCAATTATAAGATAAAATTATAAAATTACAAGAAACTATTTTACAAAAATATAAAATGCATTATACCAACAATATAATGGTCAAAATTTTATATTAAAAGATAAATTTTTTTACCAAAATTATCAATTTTTAAAAAATTATACCAACAGAATAATGGTTAATTATTTATTTCAAAATATTTTTTTTAAATATTAACTTATATTTAAATTTAGACCAGATAAATTTTATATTTTCAATTTTAAACTCAGTTTTCGTTTTTAATTGCAACAAATTTAAATATTATTTGTTATTTATTTTTTTGCTAATAAGAAAATTATTTTTGAGGAATTCACAAAACTACACCCTTTCAACACCTCCTTCACAAAACTACACCTAATTTAATTTTTTTACATATTTACACTCTTTCAAAATTTTAAAAATTTGATTTACCTTTTTAAAAATTACCAAAATTAAAATATTTTCATTTGGGTTCGCTAATTAGTGTTTAGGGTATAGTATTAAGGAGGTAAGATTGTGTGGGTAGGATTTATTTGGATTTAATTTTGAGTGTTTAGGTGTAGTTTTGTGAAGTATTTTGGAAATGGTGTAGTTTTGTGAAATATAATTTAAATGGTGTAGTTTTATGATTCTCCCATTATTTTTTGGATTATGCTAAACTTACTTTAATAGTACAGCCATTAATCATAATCTATTACCATAATCATTCACAATCAATACCTTATGTTCAAAATATGATATTGCTTTAGTATGAAAATAAAAAAAGCGATTGTGTAAATGGTAATTTTCATCAAGTTATTATTTAAAACAATCGGTTACCAAAAAATATGTAAATTACGTTTCCAAAATTGAAACAAACTTGGTCACTAAGTTTTGCTATACACTAAACTTTATCTATGAAATATCACATGTGTATATATAGGATATCCTACCTACTCACAAATCACATAACCAACGGCAACTATGGGCCTGATTGGTTGTAGCTGTAGCTTTTGATTTGTTGCTGTAGAAATCTGACTGTAGTTTTTTTTGCTGTAGCTTTAAATTTTATTGCTGTAGAATTTTGGCTGTAGAAATTTAGCTGTCACTTTTTAAAATAAAAGCATGATAGGGAAACTGTAGGTTTTTTTATGTCTAGTAAATATAAATAAATTATCAATACAATAAAATAAATTAATCGTTACGTTACATGTAAATTAACTAAAATATGTAAACATATATTCTACATTTTGTACATATATTTTAGAATATAAGAATATATTTCTTTGGCACAAAAACTCTTTTTAATATAAGTATAATTTTTTTATTATGAAAAGTCACTTAATGTAAGTTTAATAATATGTGTTATGTTTAATAAAGTTTCTAGTTTTAATATTACATTGAATTATTTTACCTATCAAACTTCTACCTAAAGCTTATAAATAAATATTTTGTCAATCAATAAATTTAATATTTCAACAAAAAAAATAAAAAAATAATATGTGTTATATATTTGTATTATATGTTATCAAATATTACATATATTGGAAAATTAAAATAAACTTGATTGGAAAATTTATGTTGTATATTATTTATTTATATCTCATAATATATATTAATAATTTTTAATAAAACAACTAATCAAAATAAACTAATTTCCATAAATCATTTGATATGATATTTACTATTTTACTATTTAATTAAAATAATATAAAAATAAACTTATTGTATTAAATTCATATGATATTTATTGTATGTAATTTAAATACAACGTGTGAATTTTGTTATATGGAATATTATATACATATTAATAAAGAAATATTTTGTATTTAGTAAAAGAAACATAAAGTAGTTAAAAAGTTGCTCTAGAAAAACTTCTCTGCAGAGCCAAAAACTTTCCTTAATACAAAATACAAAAATATATGACTCTGAGTTTGAAAAATAAAAGTAAAGACTGATTGGTTGACGTTAGATGCTTTAGAAAGAAATAAAGCTCTGGAAATCATCCAGAGCAACAACCAATCACCCCCTATAACCCGTCAAAAAACTTCATAAAATCAATAGCTACCTTTGCTCTCCTCCATGATTTGCGCCCATACAAAACACAATGGCGCATTCAAGTGAAAGTTATCCATAGTTGGAGACAATACACTGCAAAGGCAATACAAGATCTAAAGATACAAGACTCATATATTTGAGGCTTTAAAAATCAAATTATGTCTTGAACAAAGTTTTGATTGTATGGGTAGAATTTATTTGGATTTAATTTTGAGTGTTTAGGTGACTAACGACTGATTGAACAATCGACTGATTTGCCCTCAAATTTTGTCCACGCGATGTTCGTGGACTAAAATTTGTCCACGATAAACAAGGTCAAATTCGTCATTCGTCGTTTTCTCTTGTCCACGAAACATTTATTTTGGTCACATGTGGCATTTCCCGAAAGATTTTTTTTAATGGCAAGCGGGAAAAGTTTATTAATTTTAGTGGCAAAGCGGATAATTTTTTCTTATATAATTTTCATCGGAAAATTATCGCTTATTTAGCAACGATGATGCGACGATTGTTCAATCAGTCGAGGCTATTTCATTGCCAATTTAGCAACGGTTTTGCCACGTCTATCCACTCATTCAACGATATTTCGTTGCTATAGCGATGAACTTGCATTGACGTCTTCTATATTAGTCATTTTGCAGCTAAATATCGACCTCTTTGCGACGTATTAAATAAATTGAGAAAATTCGACCTAAATTCTTCACTAGATCGTCGCAAGTATCAATTTTGTAAATCGTCGTAAATTCGTCGTTAATATAGCGATACTTTTTAATTAGCAATGATTTTTGGTCGTCGCTAAAATTAGCGACAATTTTTAATTAACGATGTTTTTGTTGTCGTCACTATATTGTTGCAAAATCCGTTTAGCGACGATTTCGTTCGTTGCTAATGGCATGTTTATTGTAGATTATTATGTATTTTTAATAATATTAAACATTTCGAATATTTTATTTGTTAAGTATAAATATTGATTAATATAACTAACTAAATAGTTGATTATTTTTTAATAAAAATAAATTTTGATAGCATTACGTACAGTCATATCATGTAATTTTCATTTTTTTAGGATTATATTTCTAATATATCCTATTAAAATTTTGAAATTACTATAATGTTCTTTTATATAGTTTGCCATAAATCAACTTACAAAATTATACTAAAATGGTTATATACGAAATATGTACTACAAAAAGTTATATAGTAACAAAAATCAACTACAACTAACTTTAATACTAAATGATCAAATTCTCATATTTTTGTATAAATGATACATATTCTCTGTTCTATAATCTAGGATGTTTTGGTGATTGATTTGTTTCATATTATAGGAAGTTTTCAAGTTTCTACCTAAATTTTAAAAGAGGAATTCACAAAATTACACCATTTGATCCCTTCTTTCACAAAACTACATTTAATTCAATATTTTTACATATTTACACTCTTTCAAAATTTTAAGTGGTTGATTTACTTTTTAAAAAGTTAATAAAGTCAAAATCTTTTTATTTAGGTTTTCTAATTACTGTTTAGGGTATAATATTAAAGATGTAGAATTGTATGAATAAGATTTATTCTGATTTAATATTGAGTGTTTAAATGTAGTTTTGTGAAATGACTTTGAAATATTGTAGTTTTATAAAACGCAATTCAAAAAATGTAGTTTTGTAATTGTCCCATTATAAAATGATTTAATATTTTCTGACCAATGAAAATTAACTATCTCTTTATTAATTGATTCATTTGTTTAAACTTAAATATGTATGAAAATATGTGCTTTTAGTTAGAAGATGCTATATTTGGAACGGACAGGAGTATTAAAAAACTCTAATTATTTATATTTATTCTTTAATAACATCATAGTACATAGTTTTAAATTATGGATTATTTTTTGAAAAGCCATTAAATTTTTTTTTCCAAAATGTTATTAAAAAAACATTTTTCGGAAAATTCATGTCCACGTGGACCAAAGAAAACGACGAATGGCGAATTTGCCCTCGTGTTTTGCCCACTTGGTATTCGTGGACTAAAGTTTTTCCACGGAAAACAAAGTTAAATTTATCATTTGTCGTCTCCTTTCGTCCACGTGGAAAAGAAATTGTCCACGTGTGGCATTTTCCGAAAGGTTTTATTTTAAAGGCATTTTTCGAAAATTTTAATTTTTAATGGCATAACGCTTTATTTTTCTTTAAATTAAATAAACGACCTTTTGAAATTAATGTAAACCTAAGTCTTAGCATTAGCCAAAAGAATAATATTAGTTGGGAACCACGACAAGATTTATATACATTTGAATATATACTAGAAGAAGAAACTAGACCACTATGACCATGTTTATCAAAGGTGCTTATGTAGAGTGCTAGCACCTTTGATGAACATGCTCTAAGAGACCGAGGAGGTAGGCCCTCTCTCTTCTCTCTTCAATATCTTTCAGAGAGAGGACCTCACCGCCGGTGGTCTTGCTCCGGCTAAGATCTTGACTCCAACATCACATCTTCTTCGGTGACGGTGTTTGGATACTGACTCGATATTGATGGCGTTACTATTAGCTTCGGTGGCCGCTAAAACTCTGGCATCAGGTGAAACTTTTAGATCTGATGGTCGGCTTACGTCTCCGCCAACATGAGCTTCTTCAGTCACGGTGTGTGGCTTATCTCCAGCTAGTCCGGCTTATCTTCGGTTAGTCCGGCTTATCTCCGGTTCGTCCGGTTTTTTCGCCTAAAATCAAGTATCCAAATCACCACTAATCCTTGGTCAAGAAGGTCTTGAGCAGACGGAGATGAAGATGAAGACTCGATCCACTCGGCTATAACGCCTCCATGATGGATCTGAGAATGTGGAGGTCTTTTTCCGGTAAAACACTCGCCGGTGCAACTCCACAACCGTCACAGTCTTCTCCTTTTTGAGTTTCTATGACATCTGGTATTAGATTTGGGCTTGTTTTCTTTAGGCTTAAAATTTTAAATTATGTTTTTTATTCTGCTAAAAAGTTTTTGTTTGTTTATCGGCTTTATTTTGTGTAAAACATTTGTTTATTTCCCAATCTGAAAGGATTCAATAGACGACAAAAAAAAAACGAGAAACAAAAAGAACTTTAAATTACCAAAATAGCCTTCTTTCCCAAAATGACAACAAATGTTGATTGGATATACAAGAGTTTGAAATAAATGGGCAACTATATGTAAACCACACAGTTTATCTCTTCTGAAACTCTCGTCTCCCACTCCTTTCATAACTCATAGCAGAGTCCCCAAAAAAAATGAAAAAAGAAATAGAACCCAATAAGAGAATATCAATAAACATGTAAAGAAAAAGTAATCATCTTTTCCTTTTTGACCCGCAATACTCTTTAATATGCGCATCCGCATTTTTCTATTTTTGTATTTTATAGTAGATGCCATATACTAATTATTACACACTGAGAAATGATATGATTGTTTCAAATTATTTGTCCGACATTTCTTTACATAAAACCTGCTAAAGAAAATCCTCACTTACTTTTTGTCAGATTCGGTATATATAACTAAAGCGTCCCATATTCATTAAAATTATAATTATATATTTATTACAGATCTACTCTCGAGTTTCAGAATTGAAGGGAAATTGTCGGAGAATTATATTGGTGGATCTGTTCGCTGACTATTTGTTTCTTGAGAAAACCCTCTCACTTCTTGATTTTAAGGATTCTTGTGTCTACTTAAAGAAATGATTCAAATGGACGGTGGAGATAGGCTAAGGATGACTTTATTAGATCGAATGTCGATGGTGGAGAGTGGCCGTAGCTCGGTGACCCTCGAAGACGTTTTCATGGCTGATATGAGTACTTCTCAGTCGCAGCCACTGCCGTCTCCGTCAAGGAACCGTAGTCTTGTCGACGTTATGAGAAGGGATCGTCGCCGGGATAAATCGACTTGGAAAACTCTCCGGGATAAGTTTCGTTTCAAACGCAACACCACTTCTTGGATCTCGTCTAATCTTATCCCTTCCTTGGATATGTTTATCCCTACTCCGGATAACCATAGCCGCCACCACCACCACCGTGGTTTCCTCATGTCCAACTCCGGGTCAAACCGGAGCAGTGGTGGACCAGAGGAAGCGGCGGAGCAAGAAGGAAGGCTCCGTTTAGGCGCGGTGTTGGCCGAGGAAAGAGAGGTATTAAATGGTTGTGAACAAGTTAGTTAGTCTGTTAAAAATTATGTTTTTTTTATGTATAATTTTAAATTTATTGAGAAAAAGGTTTATATAAATAAATTCTATATGGTATCAGAGCAACGCTGCTGCTGAGGTTACTAATGTGAATCAGCCGGCAAGGATGTCTCTAATGGAGTTGTTGGAGGAGAATGATATGACAATGTATGAGGTTAGAGAGAGAAGAGACGCGGAGGAGGAGGAAGGAGGGACGACAACTGCGGTGGCAGAGTCGAGTTGTTGCGTGTGTATGGTAAGAAGAAAAGGTGCGGCTTTTATACCTTGCGGACATACGTTTTGCAGGTTGTGTTCTAGAGAACTGTGGGTGAAGAGAGGAAACTGTCCTCTTTGTAACACTTCTATTTTACAAGTTCTCGATATTTTCTAGACTCTTTTTTTTTATTGTTTTATTTTGGTGTAAGCTATGTGGATCTCTCTTTCTCTCTCTCTTCATGTACAAATTATATTCATTGTTAGGAACTAATTTGGATTTCATCTTCTAATCTTTCTTATTCCTTTTTTTTAACAACCGATAAACCTTTGATTACGAAGTCCAGTGTAGATTAGGAAAGCCATGGGAGCCTGAAGATGGTAAGATTAGGCAACCTAATAAGTCGGTTCGTTTTTTACTATCTCTTGTTTTGCATTACTTTATAGTTGTTGGTTTTTTCATTAGTACCTCAATTTTGTCGAGTTGTAATATATCATTCCACTACTACTAATCATATGTTTCTCCTATCCAAAACTGAAAATGGTACAAATTTAACATTTTCATAAAAATCAAATCTTTCTTGTAATAATTTTGATTTGATATGTAATTTGTTAGTTTGGTATGTGATTGTCTCATTGTCATATGCAAGTTTAAGATTGATTTAAAGAAGAAGGTGGTAAGAGCATGATTATTGGAGAGTTCTCCAAACACGGATTCCTAGAAATTTTATTTTATTTTTTAACTTTTTTTATTTTAAAAATAAAAATAAAAAAATAAAATAAAAAACCCACCAATCATGGGGCGCCACGTGTCAGGGTGCCCCATAAACAGTGTAAGAGACTGGATCCGAAATGAGAGTTGAAAGAGACCAAATCTTGTGATTTTGGTGGGTCCCACAGAGTAAGAGACCATTAAAAGCCTCCAATAATCATGGTCTAATACTTAAGAGCATCTTTATAGGTTGGAACCCAAAAAGATGCTTCAAATTTTTTTTCTTTGTTTTTTTTTTTCGAAAATTAAAAAAAAATATATAAAAAAATTAATTGACCAATCGCGGGCCGCCACGTGTCGGTGGGGCCCGCGAAAATGTTAAGAGTCACCTCTTATATAAGAGGTTAAACAATTGACTTCTTTTTTATTTGTGGGACCCAGCCCAAGAATCCTTCTCTAGAAGTCCCTATAAGGGTGGTTATTGGATTGTGGATCTAGTTGAATTTATAAAGATTAAAATTTTATGAACACACAAAACTATTTTGTTTTTAGTTAAGATGTTATTAGAGCATCATTATCCATAGCACCTTTTATCAGTGTTGTAAAATACGTTATACGCTAGACGTACGGTCGACCACAATATAACGTCTGGGTATATATACGGACGACTATACGGGGTATATACGGTGAATAATTTTAAGGAAATATATTAATAATATATAAATTATAGTACAACAAAAATAAAAAGTGACAAAATAAAATCCACATTAACAAATAACAAATAATTAGTTTATATTTGATAAATATTATATATTTTGAATCATATATAATTAAACAAAAATTTGTTTATTTATTTTTAATTGTATTTGAAAAAGTGTTAATCTTTTAATAATATTCAATAAAATAAATTTTTATATTAAATCCAAAGTTTTAGTAGAATTTTTTACGCTCCATGAATGATTTCACCGTATATACAATTGTATAGCCGGTTTATGCCGTATATACGACCGTACTAATCGTATATATATTATTCAAAAACGCATTTTTCATTGTATAACTGAAAAATGAAAAACGGTACTGTTCTCCGTTGTATAGCGTATAGTCGTCGTATATACGGCCGTATTAATCGTATTTTAGAACATTGCCTTTTATAGGCTCTTAAATAATAATAGGTTTTGAATCCGCGCGTAGTATTTTTAACTAATACTAGGTGCGGACCGCGCGTTATACGCGAGACAAATTTTCATTATCCTTAATAATATAATAGATTCATATATAATAAAAAAAAAATATTTCATGTTTTTAATTAATCTTAGAAAATAAATAAATATTGTATAACGAATACAATTTATTTTAGATAAAAATATAAATCTATGTTTACGACAAATACTTATTTAACTATAAATATAAATCTATGTTTACGAAAAATTATCCAAACTTTATATATATCACCATATTCACATATCCCTAGGACATTATTTGTGAAGTGATTTTTGTGAAAAATCCTACGTGTCATCACCACAATTAGTTTCAGCAAATAAATGGTGACATGACAGAAACACTTAATATATATCAATCAAAACTCTCTTTTAAAAATATATGTTTAGAAAATTACTCAAATTACACTAGAATGCCTTATTGGGCACAATCCTAAATGTGTGTACCTTATAGTTTTCTAACCTAATTCTCTCATTCGATTAATCACTCCACTTCTTTCAAAATATGAGTTTGCTAAAAGACCAACCAAAGAATATAGGGAAGATAAAAAAAATTACAACACTCCTTTTTCCTTTAGCGAATATCTTATGTCATCAAAAAACAAAGATAACACTTTGTTAATGTACATGAAGTTTATTAAAAAAGTATGTCGCATAATGTATAACTTAGTTCTACTCTTATTTATTTAGTGAGAAAAAATATAATTATAGTTTTGTTTTACCATTTCTCACACGGTTTCAATACTGAAAAATGGAAACGACACATGACAAAAGTCATAAAAACGTGTTTATCTAAATACGAAATTAGGTAATGTTTAATTTAAATAAATGTTCCAGAAATTTAATTTTAGGAAACTTGATTTTAAGAATTTAGAAAACTTTAAATACGAGATTTTTATGAAACTTGATTTTTTAGAAAATTATTAAATCGATGATTTTGAGCAAACAAAAAGATTTCTCATGTTTAATGTTGAATATTAACTTCTTTTACTTGCTCAAGATAGTTTAAGGTCCGGGTCTCTAAGTTTTAATATCGAATCCTCGATACAAGAATCTGAATTCTATACAAAATCTGAATGAAGTTAAACTAAAGAATGAAAATGGAGCGTTATACATAAAAAAAATTTGTTTGGATTGTCCACGATACGAAAGTCTCGAGATAATAGTTGTGATTCATCAATCATGTTTATAGTGACATAGTTCCGAATAGACTATTTCACGACAAAAATGTTACACTTTAAAACTAAATCTAATTTAGTAAATAAAAAATAGTATAAATTTTATAATCAAACAAAAAGTAAATTAAAATATAAATATTATTATATTAAACCTTAAAATTAATTATCCACATCTACGTAAAACTCTATTATTTTCAAAATTTATTCATCGCGCATAGCGCGAGAAGTCACCTAGTATATATATATATATGTTAAAACGTTTACAGTTCCTAACAATGAATATAATTTATGAAATAAGATATGTTATAACGTTTACAGTTCTTCTAAATAAGATATCCACAATAAAAATGTACAAAAGTATTAAAGAATGTGATAGTCGTTGGAATTTTCAGAAAATAATTAGAAGAACTGTAAATGTTATAACATATCTTATTTCATAAAATATTTTTATCATCGTATAAAATAAAACATAATTTATTTTAAAAAGTATGATATTTTTTATATATTAATATAATTAAGTTAGACACGCAAATATCGCAAAAAGATAGAAGCGGGATAAATAATATTTCGTAGATTTAAAGACACAAAACGAAATAAAATTGTTAAAATTAATTTCTTAAAAACAAACCAATATTAATATCTTTGACTACAATATTTAATCGATAAGAAAACAAAAATTCAAACAATATTTCTATAAACAAAAACTAAATAATATATCCAAAATTATCTATAAAAAATAAAATAAAATCGAAGACAAAAAGTTATTCAAAAATATAAGTCTACAACGCATAATAAATAAAATATAAGGACATAAACGCAAAAAATTATGTATGTGGATAATTGGGTGGCTATGTAAAATATATATTCCAATAATGGGACTAAAATATATTTAAAATTGTGTATTGTCGATTTTTACAATACGTAGATGCTAGATAGACCTAAAATATATTTTATATGGATTCTTTTAATAGTATACATAGATTAGTAAAATATATTAAAATTGGAAAATTGGATGAGAAAATTAGTTCAAAGTATAAGGATTAAAACACAAAAAATAAAAAAATATCCTAAAAGCTCTCTCGTCGCGACACGTAGGCGTTTTGTCTTCTCTTTTAATAGTATATATTTTTTTATAATTAATAATATGTTTTAAAAAAATTGAAAACTAACGAAGAAAAGAAATTGATAGTTTCAACACATAAAATTAATTGAATAGAAGGAGAAATTATTAGTCGGTTGTTGATAAAAACCACAAAAAAAATAATTTAGGATTATAAGAAATAAGAAATTATTAGACTTTTATTTCCATATTTATTTTCTTCTTATTTTGTAAGTATTTGGATATAAGAAATTATTTAAAATGTTAATTAATGAGGTGGCTAATCGTGATTGGCCGTCTAAAATCCTATGTGGACACCTTTGACATCAAATAACTTCGACTTTTATTAGTAATAGATTTAATTAATAAATGGCGATTAACAAGATTTATGTAGATTTGTAATAAAAAAGTGTGATTATAGGCGGAATTCGTCATGAGTTCTTAAAAAATAAATTTGGAAAAAATTTACATAAAAATGGATATTCAGATTAAACAACTTAGATATGAATATTATAAACAAATAACTTAGGTAAATTAATCAAATAAACAACACAAAAGCTTTACATAAAAATGGATATTCATGTCAAATATGCTTCCACAAAAACAAAACTATCTTTCACACAAAATCAAATATTCATAAATAGAATAAAAAGACTCTTTGAATAGATTATAAAAATTGAAACTTTGAGGTTAATATACAATCATGATCAATTGAAAACATATAAAACAGAGTTTGAAATTGCAATCAAAATCAATTGAAACCATATAAGATGAACAATTATAACAAAAAAGACATATTCAAACCACAGAGAAGCAAAGCGATCGAAAGAGAAATTCACCTGATTGTGAATTAAGCGGCTAGAGTTTTAACTTTGATCTGATTGTTCTACACATGCATGTCCTAAAATATGTGAAACAAAAAAATGTTTTACTAGTACAAAAATTATTTCAAAAAAATAAACCCATAAAAACTGACAAATAAAAATTCCCCCCAACAAAGAGTCCAACAATTTAAATACATAAACTCATGAAGACGATGTTGCTAGAGTATCCATGACGTTTTGGACAAGCGAAACATCACAACTTATTTGAAGAGGAAGACGATTTTCCCTATCAAGTGTATGTTTTTTCATGTGTGGAATTTTATATTTGTTTGATCCTCCAATTTTCATGATCTCTTTCATGAATAATTGGAGAGTCAAAAAAATATAATTTACTTTTTTTGTTGGATATTCTTCAAATGATTTCTCCACAGCATGAATAAGATCTTCTACGGTTTTGGGGCATGTCTTATGTTGCAGTGACTGAATGGCACTAAAAAATCCAAGATCTAAAATATTTAGATCCGGTGAATTGGAAGGTTGACACATCAGACGTATATCAAAACCATTTTTAGAAGCAGCTTCTTTGAAACTCTTTATCGCCACACTCAACATGTGTTTTTGCATTGTCTTGTTGGATGAAAATAGTCTTCCCTCGATCTCCAACTGGACATCTTTCATGAATTACCGGAATGACTTTTTCAATCAAACATGCTTTGATATCTTTTCTTTTCACAGAATTTGAAGCTTTTATCTCTAGAGTTCCAGCATCTCTATTCTTGCTTCGCCTCTTAGCAGGTTCCATAGTAACAAAAGGAAACACTCCTATTTTTCCAGAAAATGTCTCGTTTCCTTCTTCGTCAAATCTCGGCCGAGCCATCGCTGCTAGTGTAACATCCCCATCCCGCCCCTACCGTGTACCACACAGCGCCTCTCTCTAGGCCCGTGGGCCCACCCTATCCGACGGGTCGAGAATGTTACTTCGAGAGTCTAATCTTTCCTTTAATGTGATATTGTTCGCTTTGGGCCCTAAGGCCCTCACGATTTTGCTTATTGGGTATCACCCCAAAAGGCCTCACATTAAATTGGGGTTAAACTCTCCCTTATATATTAGATTTTTATTCTCTAAATATCCGATGTGGGACGAATGTCACAGCTAGAAACATAACTTTTCCAATATAATTCTTACTTTGACATGTGCGATGTGGCACTTCTTCCTCGGGAAGTATATAATACTTCTCTGTTTTCTTCGTCATATAAAACCATTTTTCATCAATATGTACAATATTGTACATATCAACAAATTTTGGTCCATGAATCAAAGTATCTTTCTCCAACATCGAGACACAAAACTTCAGCCTAGCTTTCATATTCTCATCCTTTAAAATTGGTTTAATGGCATTTGTATGACGTCGAATCGTACCTTCTTTGACATGCCTATGCCATGTTGACTGAGCAATACCCAAACCCATCGAAAGCGAACGAAGTGTTGTTCTCTTGTGAAATGGAATATCTGTAACTTGATCCAGATCAAGCGAGATTCTCTTCCGGCCACAACGTCCTGATTTTTTGTGGGAGACATTAACTTCTTCACCATTTGAAGTATCTTTTGCTTGTTTCCAAATTCGTTGCACTGTTCGAATAGAAACCAAAAATAGTTCAGAAACTTCTCGAGTAGTAAATTTTTTTAATTTCCCATCTTGACTTCTCTCTAGTAGAGCATTATATATCGCCCATCGTTCTGTGTTTGACAGATTTCTATTGGTTCCATGCATTAGCTCTACTCCATCCATCTCTGTAGATTAATTTAAAAAAAATATTCAGAAATTAAAACATTAAAAATACTACTGCAATATCAGCACCTTCAGTATTGGAGAATTCCTCGTTGATTGGGGTTTGATTAAGATCAAACAAAAACTCATTTTCACTGGTTATACAAGGAAGATTCAGATCTAAAGTAGAATTCATGATGAATGAAATTGTAATTCATGTCCTTTTGTTTTACCGATATATATACAACATCACTAGTTTCAGATTTGGCTCCAATACTAATTTTAATTTTTTTTGTTTTGGCTCCATGTTCAATTTTTTAGAGGAATTTTAACAACAAAATCTTTTGTGTTAATTCATTTGCATATCAAAAACACATAAATTTGACTACAAACAATAACTACGTTTGCATGGCTACATGTAAACTTGTGCACTTATTAAATTATTAAGAATAAAGAAAATTGGGATCAGCAGCAATATTTGACTAGATAATGAATAGACACTATTTATATTTATTACAGTGAACATGTAAAAACAAAACGGGAGGCTAAAAACAAATCACCTTAATTCGTGTGAAATTTGTAAAACGTTAGTTATAAACGAACGGAGGGAGTATATGTTTTTCCTCTAACTAGGTGGTTCTCTCGCGTAATATGTGGATATATATAAATTAAACATTTTTGTTTTAAAATACGATAATATATTAGAAATCTTTAAACCTCATTCTAAATGAAAACGACTTGTAGAAAAGTTGCATTCTTAGAGAAGCGTGTGAACCATCTGCTTAGCATGCATAAGGCCACGTGGCACAGTCATTATATTCAATATTTCTATCATTTAAACTGTTGTCGTTTTGCTTAGCAGGGCTTGTAATTAAATTTGTAACCTTTCGCTTTTGAGCTTTTAATCAAATGGGGCTTCGAGCCCAATAGTCAACAAAAAAACGGTGTAAACGGTGTAGTTTTGTAATTAGTTTTGTAATTAGTTTTGTAATTGTGTCATTTTGGTAATGGGTTATAATTCGGGACGAGAATTTTCGGGTTTGGGAATGGGACGGGAATTTCGGAACGTAAAAAATTGTCCCATTCTTGTCCCATTTTATATTTGGGACGGAACGGGAATGAAACGGGACGGAACGGGAACGGATCGGGAATTCCCAAATATCTAGACATTCGTAATTTATTTGTTAAAAATTTACAATCGTGTTGACAAAAAAAAATTTATAATCGTGATTACTTATCGATTATCATGTTAAAATAATTTATATCACAATTCTTATAGGATGATAATTTTTGTATCAATGATATAAAAAATATATTTGGTCACACTTAATTAATAATCAAAGTTCATAAAATCTAAACCAATAAAATTCACCACAAAAGTAGCAGTCATATAATAAAACTCAAGTAAAAATAAATATCTAATAATAAAAAAACTTCAAAAACCAAACATGAAACAACTAAGTATCCACCGTCTCTTTGCATAATTCTTCGTTCCGAGATTGTTTTCCCCTTTCTATATAAATTCATAAGAAAAAATAGTAGATGGTTATAAGATAATATTAACAACAATATATTTTAAAATATGTAATATTTAAAAAAGCGGCCGTAACTTTTTTGCTATGGAGTTTGGACTTATATTAATATTAACTAGGTTTAGTAATATAACTTAAATCTTAAATATTAGATTAAATAGATAAGTAAATTAGATGTGTTTATACTTTATTTATAACTTGTGTACACATAGAAAAATGAAACAATATATATATCACATCACATCATTAAAATTTACTTCGGGACTTCAGGTATTCCCGTTCCCGTCCCGGTCCCAATTGGGAATTAAACTTTTGTCCCATATCGGGACATTCGTCCTATATGGGACGGGAATTTGGGAACGGAAACGGGACGGATCGGAACGGGACGGGAATTATGCCCACCCCTAGTTATAATGTAACTATTATTTGCATCCGTGCGTAAACCTAATTTTCTTTTACTAATAATTTTGTTATATCGTTTAGAAAGAACGAATAATTTTATTTCATTATTTCACTAAAAAAATTAAATTAAATTTATTTTTTTCAAAAATTGAAGCAAAACACTAACTTTTTAAAGATAATAAGTTTGAAAAATTGAAAACTTAACATGATCAATACAAAAATGTTTTTGATAATTATCTTTGCATTGATTTTGAACATTCGAAACTTGTCTTCGTTTTTGAGTTTAAAAACCATTTCTTTGAATTTAGTATCAATAAAGCGCTCTTTAAGAAAGGGGTTGTCAAAGATAATTATTATACAAAAAACTAAAATAATGATTTAGAATAAATTTTTTTTACAAAATATAGGTTACAGTTTCATGTGACGGTAGTAATTTAGTGGAAATCGTTTATGCGAAAAAAATGGACATCATAATATATTGTTTTCATATTTTGTAAGAAAGAAAAAAGAAACCGTAAAACATATTTGTTATTTTTTTAATTTTTTTAAATGTGAAACACAAATCATTTAGTAAAACTAGGAAAGAACCCGCGCGTTGCGCGGAATATTCGCTAATTATTACAGTAAATTTAAATAATTTTACATTGAATTTACGATGGTTTTGGTTTGTTTTATGAATTTTTTTTATTTTTGTAATAAATATATGGTTTAACTTGAAATATTTTCCATCTATTTTATATTTTACTAACCTAATGAAAATGATTTTTTTTACGAACGACTTCTGTTTGGATGTTTTAGTTTATTATCAAACCGATGGAATATCCATATGTAAAAAAAATTGTTGTTGTGTACCATTCAACTTCTCTACATTTAATTGTACGTAAGTTGTTTAATTTTGTTTTACGTGGAGATATTAACATCTCAATTAATTTGGATCATATTTTGTTTTGTTTTCTCTATAACATTATTGGATTATTTGTATATGTAATTGTTTATTTTGTATGAGGTTTTGTTTTACCCGTGGATATTTTAAGTTTATTTCATATATTTGGTACTAACATTTAGATTTAGAAAGTATGTATATATATGCAGTTTTTCCATCCCAAATTATAGTTACTTAAACTTTTATAAATTTATATTTATTTATTTTTTAAACTATTTTCTCTCTCACCCATTTTGTTTAATGTTCTAGGTCTTTTGATTTGTTCCATTTTATTTGATTTTCACAAGTTTATATGCGTATTTTTTATCTATTAACTATAATATGACCAATTAATATTATGTAGTCTTAATTTTTAATTGTTTTTAATAAATGTTAAACATCATTTATAACTTTTAAATTTTGTGCTTTTAGATAGAGAGAAACAACTTTTATATATTTTCATTTTAGAAAGTTGATATACATGTTTTTTATTATTGTTAAATATTATATTGAGAAATTCACAAAACTACACCCTTTCAACCTTCCCTTCACAAAACTACACCTAATTCAATATTTTCACAAATTTACACCCTTTCAAAATTTTCAAAGCTTGATTTATCTTTTTAAAAATTACCAAAATTAATTTTTTTTTATTTGGGTTCGCTAATTAGTGTTTAGGGTATAGTATTAAGGGGGTAGGATTGTGTGGGTAGGGTTTATTTGAATTTAATTTTGAGTGTTTAGGTGTAGTTTTGTGAAGTATTTTTGAAATGGTGTAGTTTTGTGAAATGTAATTCAAATGGTGTAGTTTTGTGATTCTCCCTATTATATTGAATGTTTTTTATTTGAGTTTTATTAATATTGAATGAATTTTATTAAATGATTTATTAATTAAATTTTTAATCATTTTTGATGATGATGTGGATGTCTTAGATTGAGAGAGTATTGTGCTATTATATAATAGATAGAAAGTTGATATACATGTTTTTTATTAGTGTTAAATATTATATTGAATGTTTTTTATTTGAGTTTTATTAATTTTGAATGAGTTTTATTAATATTGAATGAATTTTATTAAATGATTTTTTAATTAATTTTTTAATTATTTTTGATGATGATGTGGATGTCTTAGATTGAGAGAGTATTGTGCTATTATATTATAGATAGATTGGGCAAATGACTTGTGGTTTATAATATAAATAATTTGTAAACGGTATAAAGGCGTTAGAGTAACCGGTTATATCGAACCGACATAGTTTGTCACAAATAATTGGAAGCTAAACCCTCGCCAGAGAATCTCTCCTTTCCGTCGATAACTGTCAAATCTCTTTGTTTCAGAGTTTGATTCAATCTTTCTCGTCGACCTTCGTTTGCATTAACCGGTCGCGTATCATGTAAAAGATGTTAGCTTTAGGTTACGCCAAAGGAATTGCTCATCGATTTCTCACATACCCCAAATGGTATTTTTCACGGTTTTCTCCCTTTCTTTTTCAAATCATTACATATAAAAGTCTTGTATTTGCTAAAATCAAAAGGGTATATATATTGTTTGGGTTTATTTGCAGGACCTCTACACTCTTCCTGCTTCACAATCAGAGACCTTTTGTACATCAATCTTCTTTTGATCTTATTCGAGCTTTGAGACATGAACGTTACATGAGTAATTCGACTATTGAGCTCATAACAGATGATAATGTTGTGAGGTTCTCTTTCAACAATGTCATTGATAACAACAAAACTGTGCCTATGAGGACTGAGAAGAAATGGAAACGATCTAGACCGTCTAAAAAATCTATGGTCAATGAGTTAAGGTTTTACCGTCTTAAGGCCAAGAAGAAGATGAATTCTCCAAACCCTGAAGTTAGGATCCGATACAAGCTCGATAAGGTTATACATTCGATTATTTAACTAGTTCTTGTAAAAAAAAAATATATATATGTGTGTGTGCATCTTAAATTGATTCTGAAATTTTTGACTGTTTGTATAGGCCAAGAGGAAAGAAGAGTGGTTGATCGAGAAACTTAGGAAATACGATATCCCTAAATCACCAGCGGAGACCTATGATCCCGAGATTTTGACAGAGGAAGAGCAGCATTACCTTAAACGAACGGGAGAAAAGAGAAAGAACTTTGTGCTTGTCGGGAGACGAGGAGTGTTTGGAGGTGTTGTTCTGAATATGCATCTCCATTGGAAAAAACACGAAACCGTTAAAGTCATTTGCAAGCCCTGCAACAGACCAGGGCAGATTCATGAGTACGCAGAAGAGCTCGCTAGGCTAAGCAAAGGCATTGTCATCGATGTGAAGCCTAACAACAGCATAGTATTGTACCGTGGCAAAAACTATGTGAGACCACTAGTGATGTCTCCTGTTGATACCCTCTCTAAAGATAAGGTATGATGAATCCGTATTCTCTATACTTTTGTGTTTCTTTTACTTTCCTGACAAAAGTGAATCCATAGGCTTTGGAGAAATACCGGTATGAGCAATCACTTGAACATACAAGTGAGTTCATAGAGAAGCTGGAGAAAGAGCTTGAAGAGTACCATAAGCATGTTGCTCGGTACAAGCAGAAGAAAGATGAAGAAAAGAAAGAGGCAGATTCGAATTAGTAAAACAGTGTAAGGCTTCTTGGTCAATGACTCCTTTGGGTTTTCTCACATTGCATTATATCCAAGTGAGTTTGGTTTTGAAACCAAGTTATACCAATCGGTTAAAGTAGAATAGAGAAGTATGTGTAGGTTTTGTGGCTACATTGTAAGCTTAAGTTATGGTCATAAGTTGAGAAATTGCATAAAAACAAAGGTTCGTTAGATTATTCTATTCCAAAAGGCGAGAACTAATAAAGAAGATTATCAATAAATTTCACAAATGCCGTCATACAAGATTTCTCTTATGTCTTTTGTTACAAAGATTTTGCAAGATTTGGTTGATATGTTTCTGTGATATATGAATGATGTTAAAAAGTAATTGGTGTGATTGCTAAATTCTGTAATATATTTGATGGATTTGACCCATGGTATCAAATCTTGAGCAATGTCCAGCTCTTCTGTGTTCTTTGTCGGATGATTAGCTATTCGTCCACAAATCTGTTTGTGGCAGTTGGTGATGTTGTTCTTCATACTGATGATGATATGAAGCAAGCTAATCTTGCTTATGATTTCGATGTCCTGAAACTCTCACATGAGACTGAGTAAGAGGAGAAGGGTGAGAGAGGGCACATAGGGTTTTTCAAGAAACCGAAGAGGGAATAGTACAAGATGGGGACTTTCCACGGAAAGCCATTTTGATAGTTGTCGAATAAGAAGAAAAACGAGTTGCTTTGGTTTTCCGTTGAGGCTGATCAGTTTGTTCATGGAGAGATTGCCGGATGAAATATACGTACAAAGCAGCACCCGAGTGTTCTGAGAATCTTGTATAAAAAGGAGCCTTGACTCAATGTTGTTTGTTCATTCTATATCACACTACTAAATTGAAGACTTGAGAGTGATAAAGGCGCTAAGAAAAGGAAGTACTTGGATTATCTACAAGCATTGGGAGCCCGGATAAAAACCCGATGCTTTGCGCTTAAAGCATCTCAACAACATGAGAAAACATACTTTTCGGTGTGTTGGGGAAGCCTAGGCTCGCGACGGTTCAAGGTAATGGCTTTGAATCTAGACCTCTGCTTACTTTCATGAGCTCTTTATCTCTTCATGGATCGTCTTGAAACGAGTTTAATCAAACAAACACCACCTATATATATATTTTATTAGTATTGGATACACAAATCATTCATTTCTAAAAAGAGTTTAAAGATAAGATACAAGAAGCACGATACATGAAAGACCTAACAAATGTTTTGTCTTAAACCCCAAAATTTGGACAGGAAATTAACAAAAGACAGATGTGACACACACACTACTCCAACAATCCCAAAGTTCTTCTAAACCCCCCCCCCAAAAAAAACAAATCTGAATCACAAAAGGGTACTATATTACTACAAACCGCGAAGCTTAAAACTAACTTCACTAATGAAACACTCATCTTGATGACTTCTTTCTCCACTCGGTTCTTCCACGGTTAATCTCCTGTCCGTTTTCTGACAACCTCAGTATATGCAAGAATTGGCTCTCATTCCTTCCTTGTTTGCTTGTAGTCGCTGATCCGTTGGTCCCCGTAATCTTTGCTACGGCCTCGTTGGGGGTTTCAGAGGTGGTGAGTGAATCCACAATGTCATCTTGCTGGCACTCTCTTCTGTAATCTAGCGTTATAACTTTAAGCTCGTGCGTGTCTATGATTTCTTGAGGTATACTCTGCCGTTTTACCAGGGACCAAGGTCAGGTTTATAAGTTGACAAATTGATTCTATAAACAGAGAGGATTTGGTTACTAACCTCAAGGACCCATCCGATGTAGGTAACATTATTCACATGTTGGTTCATGTCGAGATCAGCTCGTCGAGGCTTAAGCCCAAGCATTGAATACTGAGCCGGATCTTCAAGTTTTGGGATTTTCTTTAAGCTGCTGTTGTTCTCCTCTGGAAAAGCTAGTCTACAAACATATATACGGACAAGAACCATTTGAGACGTTACGAAACTTTTTTTGTGGGAACAGAGCTATTATAACTATATTAAAGTAAGTCAAAGATTGTTCACCTGGGTTCTCGTGGACAGAAAACCAAGTACTCGTCTCGAACTTCATCTGTAACCCTTTGGAGCCGCCTCGTGTCTTGGTTCATCATAACCCACTTGCTGAGACACATGTAACATATATCGTGAAGGCGCATGAATACATAAAAACAGAGTCAAAAGTAGTTATGAAAGCAAAACCTTGTAGCACGGCCAATAACTTCACCAGTGGCACAGTCCTTAAGAATCCAATCGCGTCTCGTTCCAATCCTTCCTTCACTCTGGCACCATGTCTCTATCTCTATCACATCACTCCTATGTAACCAAGAAAATGTTGTAAACAAACCATGGCAACACCAAAAAGCCTTAATAAAAAAAAAATAGTGATTCAATTACCAAGCAGGATACTTGTAGATCTCAATGTGCATTCTTGCAGTGACCCAAATGAGATGCAATTTCCGCATAGTGTGCGTCGTTGCAAATCCATCCGTCGAGAATCCAACCTTCTGTACATGGTTACACGCCACCTCCTATATATATATATATACATACATAACATCAAAATCACATAACTAAACAACATTTTCTTGGACTTAGTCAATGACCAAAGCACTAGACCCCAATATAACTATTTTCACCACACATGTTTGATAATTTAACCACCAAAATATAGCCTAGAGCCTCCTCAAAAGTAACCAACCATACACAGTGAAGTAACTTGGATCATATTAAAAAAGGTCACCGACAAGGATTATAATAGTAAACATGCAAATGTTGAAAAAGAAGAAACCCATTGTTTTCAACACAAAATTATAAAAAAGTTAAGATCCATAAAGAAAGACAAAACACAAAACAAGTAAAATAATATTGTGTCGGAAGGAAATCAGACCTGTAAGAGATTAGCAATGGTCTCGACAGTGGCAGTTTTGTTAATCCCAACCTCATAGCTTCTAACAATGAACTTCTCCTTGTAAGAGAACCCGTCTTCCATCAATCGACCATGCCGGAATCGATCCGAAGGTGTACCGGAATAAACCGGGTTTAGGGTTCCCTGATCCGCGGAGAGAATCGCTCTGCTCGTAGGATTCACCTTAGAACAAGACACGACGGAGACGGTTCGACGGTTAACCGGAATCAAAAGGCGAGAATCGGAGGTGGTGAAGGTGCGTAAGTGGTTAGACACATTACAAGAAAGCTTCAACATCTCTCTCTCTCTCTCTCTGTCAAATTCTGAGATGCGATGTTTATGGTTTTGTTACAAAGAAAGAAATACTTAATGAGGGATTTTATTTGTTGTGGCTCGATGGGACCGAGGCTATGCGTATGCTTGGAATTACGGAATTGCCATTGAAATCTCTGATTTGTTTGGCCAGTTGGCAAAGACCAATAAATTTGGTAGGTGTGGTTTAGTAAGAAAGAATGGCTCTCTCTCTCTCCTTTCTCTTTCGATTTCTCTCACGTGACGTTCTCACCGCTCTATTTATTAGTATTGTTTACTTTTATGCTATTTATAAATTATGAATGTTAACTTTTCCTGTCAATGGAATTATATTTTTATATTATACTAGTTGACTATGTGACCATGTCGGCATAAACTGGAGCTTTTATTTCAAAAATATTATGAATTTACTGTGCACAAAAATAGATTCAAAGCTATTAGTTTGTTCGTGTGCAATATAACGTGTGAAATATTTTAAGAAAATAAAATAAAATATATTATTTAATAAAATTTTGTTTGTTCATATGCAATATATTCTAAATTATCTTTACAAAAATAAAAGTTGCCCGTAAAAATTTAGTCAAAAATATATTAAAACTGAAATATATTAAATAAAATCGGCAAAAAATTGAGACAAAAATATAATTGAGGTAAAAATATAAGGGCATAAACGCAAAACAAACAAATTTCGTAGAAATTTCTCGTTGCGATACGTATGCGTTTTTTCTTCTCAATTAATATAATAGTTGACCATCCTATGCATGGAATATATTTTATACCGTAAAATTAAATTTGATATAGTTACATGTTGTGAAAACTCTGCACACATAAATATGATAAGAGAAGAATATAATAAAATATATCACTAATTTTTAAAAGTAATTCTTTAAAATACTATTTAAAAAATGTATTTTTTGCCAAAATCATCACAAATTTTCTCTTAGTATTTAGTAATTAGGATTTAATTTCAAATTTCAAAGAGGTAGAGTTTAATTTGAAGGGTTTAAAATCAATCTTTAAAAGTTAAAACTAATTTAAGAGTATGATATTGCATCCAAATAAGTAATAACTTTTTTATTATATTCAAAGAAAAAGACTTGTCATGTTATTTTATTCTAAAAAATTTGATAGTATTTTGGAAATTGCTCTATTTTTAATATATTTGGTAGTTTAATCCATGCGCATGGCGTGTAACACAAGTACCCTTCAAACTCGACTTAAAAATTAGGTACTAAACTCAAATCAAAACCGGCAAAATATATTAAAAACCTGAAAACCCTAACTTAAAACTCGAACAAATATCCGAGTTTACTCGAATTTTAAGTAAATATATAAATCTATATTAGTATTTTTGAAGTACTAATTTGAAATTTTCCAAAAAATCACACTAAATTACACATTATGCCATTGGGCATAAAAGGAAATATTTTTGAACATTTAATTACAAAAAATCAAATAAGGAAATATTATAATTCTCTCCTAAAATAAATAAAAAATATTAAAGAAATTATGTAAAAAATATTTGAAAAACAAAATAAACATATGTAATTCACATAAATACATTATTACATAGTTTTTTTATAAAAACTACCATTAAAATTTTATTTAAATCAAAACAAACATCTATATTAGTATTTTTGAAGTACTAATTTGAAATTTTCCAAAAAATCACACTAAATTACACATTATGCCATTGGGCATAAAAGGAAATATTTTTGAACATTTAATTACAAAAAATCAAATAAGGAAATATTATAATTCTCTCCAAAAATAAATAAAAAATATTAAAGAAATTATGTAAAAAATATTTGAAAAACAAAATAAACATATGTAATTCACATAAATACATTATTACATAGTTTTTTTTTATAAAAACTACCATTAAAATTTTATTTAAATCAAAACAAACAGGTTTAATTAATATTATTAAGAATTTAAAAACGATTTGAAATTTTTTTTTGTTAAAAATATCAAACAATAAAAAACAAAATAGTTTGTTAACGAGTTTGATTTCCGGTTCGATTATAAACAAAAAAGAAGAAATTGCAATTCTACTAAAATTTAAATCTTATATTACATATTTAGAATATGTTTACAACAATTATTTATATATATATAATCAAAATAATTATAATTTTAAATAAATTTGGGTAAATCGCATAATATGATTTGTGTATTTTGATTCGGTTTGTATTTTGAATTCGGGTATTTTCGAATCCTAAATATAATAAATAATAAATTATTGGTCTAATCAACTTATAAATTATATTAAATTTTTGCTATACGAAATATATAATAAAAATATATCTATATTAGTATTTTTGAAGTACTAATTTGAAATTTTCCAAAAAATCACACTAAATTACACATTATGCCATTGGGCATAAAAGGAAATATTTTTGAACATTTAATTACGAAAAATCAAATAAGGAAATATTATAATTCTCTCCAAAAATAAATAAAAAATATTAAAGAAATAATGTATAAAATATTTGAAAAACAAAATAAACTTATGTAATTCACATAAATACATTATTACATAGTTTTTGTTATAAAAACTACCATTAAAATTTTATTTAAATCAAAACAAACAGGTTTAATTAATATTATTAAGAATTTAAAAACGATTTGAATTTTTTTTTTGTTAAAAATATCAAACAATAAAAAACAAAATAGTTTGTTAACGAGTTTGATTTCCGGTTCGATTATAAACAAAAAAGAAGAAATTGCAATTTTACTAAAATTTAAATCTTATATTACATATTTAGAATATGTTTACAACAATTATTTATATATATATAATCAAAATAATTATAATTTTAAATAAATTTGGGTAAATCGCATAATATGATTTGTGTATTTTGATTCGGTTTGTATTTTGAATTCGGGTATTTTCGAATCCTAAATATAATAAATAATAAATTATTGGTCTAATCAACTTATAAATTATATTAAATTTTTGCTATACGAAATATATAATAAAAATATATATATTATTATTTTTGAAGTACTTTTTTGAACTTTTCCAAAAAAACTCATTTAACTACATACTATGTCATTGGTTTTAAACTCACTTAAAGAGTTATGTGAAACTTACACACAAACATATCTCATTCTATATATATACTTTTTAAAATTGACTTAAATATCAACAAAAACAATAAAACCGATTTTAACATAAAATCAACCACTAATTTCATATTTATGATATTTTTGATATAATTTTTTTATTTTTCTTACGGAGGTCTATAAAAATTTTCAGAATATAAATATATTTTAAAAAGTATATAGTTTAGTTTTTATATATAATCATTGTCCATATTATAATTTTCTATTTATATTAATATTTTAGATGTTAATAAACATCTATATTGAACATAGATAAAGTTTGTTTAAATCAATTAACACTAGCATAACAATTATTTATTAACGGGTTCAGTTTCTAGAAAAATTCTAGATAAATGACAAGAAGTTTGAAAATAATGATTAAACTTTATCATAAACAAATTTCGGGTAATTCGGGTTCAAATCTAGAAATTTGTTTTGCCTTCGGGTTTTCAGGTAGTAAATTTCTCAATTCGTTCGGGTTATTTATTTTTGGAACGGTTTCGGTTCTTTAATTTCGGTTTGGTTCCAATTATGTACTTCAAATATAATTATAACTATTATTATTTTAAATAATTTTTGGGTAGTTAGAGTAGTTTAGTTTAGTTCTACAAAATTGAGTTCGGTTCAGATTCGATTTCGGGTATTATGGTAGTAAATTTCCCTATACATTCGAGTTATTTGTTTTTAGAATCGGTATTGATTTGGGGATTTCGGTTTGGTTTGGGTTCGGTATTTCGGATCCGGAAGTTTTGTCCATCCCTAATTTTTATAGTTTATAATAGTTTGGAATAAACACACTTACAAATTATATTAAGATTTTGTTATATAAAATATAATTCTCATTATATATTTATGGGAGAATCACAAAACTACACCATTTGAATTACATTTCACAAAACTACACCATTTCAAAAATATTTCACAAAACTACACCTAAACACTCAAAATTAAATTCAAATAAACCCTATCCACACAATCATACCCCTTAATACTATTTCTAAACACTAATTAGCGAACACAAATGAAAATATTTTAATTTTGGTAATTTTTAAAAGGGTAAATCAAGCTTTTAAAATTTTGAAAGGGTGTAAATTTGTGAAAATATTGAATTAGGTGTAGTTTTGTGAAGAAATGATTGAAAGGGTGTAGTTTTGTGAATTTCTCTATATTTATTTGCATAAACAATAAAAGAACAAAATACTCTTTAGAAATTCTGAATATTTTTATTTATTTTACAAAATCAGAAAAAATATTACAAACTTCTAAATTAACTGTATATATATAAAATTATTTATAAAAAACATAAACCCGTGGTACACCACGGGTTAAATCCTAGTTTATTTATAATTTTAAATATGTATCAACTTAAATAGCCAGAACTATAAACTTTTTAATATATTGGGTAGTTTTGTATAAATCGAATATTTTAGGATACTTTTGGATAGCTTTAAATAAATTTATTTTGTAGCTTTGGAGTTTTTTGTTAATTTATGGTACATGAACGAACTAAACCCGAAAAAATCATACCAAACTCAAATGGTATCCGAATAAGTTATAGAAATACCTGAATGAGTTCTATAGTACTCAACATGAAAATCCAGAACTCGGATATAGCTGAACTGAACTCGAACGAATACCCGAATTCTCATACTTTCGTAAAAGAGAAACGAAAAATGTTAAAATTTAATAAAAAGAATCTACAAAAAAGTAGAAACAAAAAAATATTAAATTTCCAAACTTCTCTTTCGGATCTACACAATGAGAAACAAGAGAAATATATTAATGAAATTCCAAAATTATTAAGTAATATATATTATATGATAAAATAAACATTGAAAAATAAAGGGAATCTTATATATAATAGCGTGATTATCTCTCACGAGAATTTGCCACGTCACCTTCAATTTTTTAATGGGCCAACACAAAAAAGCCTATCATCGACAAAAATCATAGTCTCCACACGCATTAAGTAGTCTTTCGCACGCTTTCTACGGTTGGTTAATTTTTCGTTTTTAATAAAATTAACCAACATAGAACATTGAAAAACATTAGTTGGTGTTCAGAGGTTACTTTATATATAATAGCGTGATTATCTCTCACGAGAATTTACCACGTCACCTTCAATTTTTTAATGGGCCAACACAAAAAAAAAAGTCTATCATCGACAAAAATCATAGTCTCCACACGCATTAAGTAGTCTTTCGCACGCTTTCTACGGTTGGTTAATTTTTCATTTTTAATAAAATTAACCAACATAGAACATTGAGAAACATTAGTTGGTGTTCAGAGGTTACTTTATATCAATTTGTTTTTCTCATATTGTTCCTCTTCACATATTCTTTTTTATGAGTTTGGTTTTATTTGGTTATGGTATCTTGGGATTTGTTAAAATTATTTGCTTTCTGTACTGGTTTGAAATTAACCAAATACTACTCTGCTATTTTACATTGAAGCATTCGAAAAATGTATATAATAGATCATGCTTTAAAGAAAATATGTGAACATAGTAATTTATTCTTGTTACATACCAAAATGCCAAGATTATTTCGCATATAACACCCTTGAGAATGCAGTGGAAAAGGCAATAAAATTTCTCCATGTCCAAAAACAACTGCCGATTCAAAACTTCTAGCTAAAATTAATCAAGATAATTACCTTCTTTCTTATGAACTATGCTACCAACAACATATATTTCAGATTTACGTTCTTTGGATGCAATAAAATATATATAAGTTAGATGGCTGAAACAATCCCGCGCGAAGCGTGAGTCGAGTCCTACTAATATAAATTTCGAAATTATGAAATTAATATGTATTTTATAACGAAATAAATATTGAAAAATAAAAAGAATAATCATAAAATGCAAATATTAAAATAATCATAAGTTATAAATCTCCTTAATTTTTTTTTCTTTTTGACACATAAGACAAATTAATTTCTATTTATTATATATGATGACTAGGGGTAACCCGCCCTTCGGGCGGCACTTTCTTTATATTATAATATTTTTTTATAAAAATAATTTTTATTTAGTTATTTAGTTTAACACAATTGATTCGAAGTATTATTTGTTATATATATATATATATATATTTGTATTTTGATGATTATATTCTCCTCCTTGGTTTTAATATTGTAACTAGGATATAACCCGTGGTACACCACGGGTCTATGATTTTTTTGTAAATAGTTTTCGATATCTATAAGTTTAATTTAGAAATTTGTGATACATCTTTCTGACAATATAATTTGTGATACATCTTTTTGACCAAAATAGTTTTAAATATCAAATAATTTTATATATCTATATATTTAATTTAAGAAGTTTGTGATATTTTTGTTTTATGGAATAAATAGAAATATTTAAAAGTAAATTATTATTATGTATACAAACAAATAGAGTTTAAATTCGTAATAAAATATTATTTGGATTTTTTATGTTTATTTTAGAAATTACTTGTTAGAGTTTTTAGAATTTTTAATAACATGGTATATTGTATTTTTAATAAAAAAAAAGTTTTAATTTTTTAAAAATTATAAAAGAATAACGGAAACAAAATTGTTTGGTTATAGGTTTAGTGTTATTGTTATCCAAGGTAAGGATATAAATATCATTGGTTAGTTTTGTTTGTATTGTGTAAGTTACTGTTTTGCCCTTTAATAAAATTTTAAACATATAGTAAAACAATGGCATAGATTGTAAATAAGTGTGATTTTTTGGACATTTTCAATTTAGTACTTCAAAAATACTAATATAGATATTTTTTGAGAATTTTTTGTTTTATCATGTAGTATGGTAATGATGGAAATATTCTTGCATGCCTCTTATAAAATGTATATCTATGTTTGAACTCTCAAAATATGTTTTCATTAGTTGCTCATATATCTTTAATGTAAATAATGGATTTGCGGTTATTGTTTTCAAATTTATATGTAATTTAATATTTGTAAAATATATTAACATCAATTTTCGAAAAATGAGTATATAAATGTAAAAGTATACTTGGTAAAATGATTGTTGTTAAAGATTGCTTTTTGTTAAACAAATATAAATTGTATGGATGTTGTGAAGTGTGAAATATATTTGTTTAAGATAGAAATAATCTATTATTTTTAATTTCTTCAAATGTTTATGATTTTGTTTCTATATAAAGTTAAACTTATATTGTTTTTAAATATAGATTTATTTGGTTGTTATTGTTATTAATTTCCATTTCGATATTCTTAACTCAATATAATAATGACTGCTCATATATATTGATTGGTGAATAACACAAAAAGTGATGTTTAATATTCCTTCTAATCTTTTTTGTTAGATGTATTCGCTAAACCACAAATATTTAAATATCATTAATGTTTTTTGTTTTTTACAAAAATAATTATTTATAACTACTTCAATAAATTATATAAAAGATGCATAATACGATTGATTACATTACATTAAATATAATTTTTTTTTGTTTTGAAATTCTAAAACGTCTTATAAAATTAATAAACTAAAATTTTCAAAACATCTTATAAAAAGGAACATAAAGAGTATAATTTACACTTCCTAATGTTTTTATTGTTGTCGTGAAGGTTAAAATTTATTTTTCTAATTATCTTCCCGTTTTTTTGTTCATAACACTTTTCGCTTGTAATTCACTAGCCATAATTTTCTATAATATTTGATGTAAAATTTTACTCCCACAATTTGTAAGATGTACTCTTCATCACAACAAAATTAATATAATTTCTGTTTATATACACATATAATATGACTTATATAAATATAAAATATAATTATTTAAAAATTAAAATTATCAAAAGAATAATTTTAATTCACTTAAATGTCTTTTTGCTCATCCTTTACTCTGATGATATTTAGCAATCCTGATTATTATTTTTTAACAAATATAGCCAATATAAAACCAATATTATCTAGTAGATATCATAAATTTATCTAATTTATCTTCGAAATTTATTTAGAGTAATAACAAATTAGTAAATTATTTTCATTGTTCATTTCAATGAAAAAGAAAACTAATTAAGTTGCTAATTATAACATATGTATACATTTGGTTAGTTTTATTAAATTATTATTTATTTTATCATTGGAAAAATGTATATTTATATATATGTAAAGTATTATTTATAAATTTATTTTAATTGACATAGTAAATATTCATTTGACATTGCTTAAAGTTAAATGAGGTGTCGCTTGAGTTTGTATCAAACATCATTTCAATAACACAATATTTTATCATTAAAATAAATTTTAAATATTTATTTATCATACAATCACATAGATGAAAAACGTAAAATGTGTTCGCTATTAATGTCACAAATAGTATGAAACTAAATATATAAATTATAATACTTAGTTGTTAGTCTTTATATGTATTAGTTTGAAGGGAATTAGTTTCTTAAAATTGTTAATTTGAAGGGTTTTTATATCCATATATATTTATATGTATGTATACATATTTATACTATATTCAACAAATTCGTTGTTACTATTACAAACAAATTTTCTTGTGTCGCTTACCTTTATTTGAATCTAAGAATTGTAGTGTAACCTTGGTCTATGTGGATTTGATCCCTAAATACTACACGAATTGTTGTGCATTTGCAGTAGTTTATTTTATAGTTAAAACTCTGAGTATCATCTTCAAAAATGTGTGTTACAATGAGATTGTAAGTGCCGAGAGAAATCTTATAAGGGAGTGTGGAAACAATGATGATGAGGTCAAAAAGCAAGCACATATCGTGAGGGATAAGTTTCAGAAATATTGGGATTGTGATAGATTTAGCTTATTCGTACAATGTAATTTTTGTAAAACTTCTTTATTCAATCAATCCAAAATACAGAATCTGAAAGATAAAAGAGAGATCGATTGATTCTATCACCTGAATCCAATCCAATCTGAAATAAAGGAAGGAGACAACGTCTTTATAGTTCTGAAATTGCTAACAACAAACCCTCTAAATGAAATAGTATCTTCGCTTTAATCTTTCATTTAATCAGCCTCATTTGCCACGTTAGCACTTCCTTCAATACCATGTCTCTTCTTGCGATAATAATCATAAGCAGGCTTATCAGATTGTTTAATAAAGATGAATTCACTTGTTATTGTTACATCAGTCTTTGGTCCTTGTAACAAAATGCAATTTGCATCCTGTTGTTTTGATCAATTTTATGGTAAAGAGACCATATAGAAAGTAAGAAGCTACATGATTTAGTTTCTAGTGTGATGAAGAAACCGTATGAGGAATCCAACTTAAGACTTACCAAGCCATTTGAGAATGAAAGAGATGCATCTTCTTCACAACCACCATCTAGTAAATGTGCGCTTTATGATGATGAAGATGATGATGGTCAGAGGCGGATCCATAAATAATATTTTTTTTTGGGGGGGCAAAACCACAAAATATCCTTATTAATTAAAATTATCAACATGGGCAATTTTAAAATCATATGTAAAATTAAGCTAGTTTTAAAAATTTATGGGGGCAAGTGCCCTCCCATTCATAGTGTAACTCCGCCCCTGATGATGGTTATAAACGAATGGATTCAATTTACAATTGATGGTGGATTTAAGGAAGAATGCAGATGGTTGTTGCAGTGAGTTAGAAATTTCTTTGACAGAGAATACTAATATTAGAGTTGAAAACATTTTGGATTTGCCTTATGATGTTCAACCATGGTGGAGGTGTAATAGCTCCAAGTTTCATATTTTTATCCGAACGTGCTAAGGTAATCTAGCCATTAAAGCATCTTCAATTGTTTGAGAGTTGGGATTCAGTACAAGTGGTTGAGTTTTGGATCCATACATGAGTTCTTTAACTTCGTATATGATTAAAGTATTGTTATGCTCTCAACAATGGTTGTTATATTCTTACAACTCAAAAACAAAAGTATCAAACTTGATGTCAATGTTGGAAGAAGTTGAGTTCCGTGAGTCTCTTGGTAAAGTAATTAACCTCCTTTGTTTAATAACTAGCAGATACGCGCGGATAGAAATTTTAATATGTTCCTAAATTAGTTTAATTTTCTTTTTTTCTTATTTAATTTATTATTTTCAACAACTTAAAAGTAGTTTGAAATATGAGTATTTATTGTATTAATTTATTGTCCACTCTAAATTTAATAAATGTTTTCCGACTACACATTTATTTGGTATAAAAAATTGTTTGGAAGCAAAATGCCAATTAGTTTGTAATGTGTTTTTCATATATATCAATCAATACTATAACAATCTACATTACACATTAGAATTTATGTAGTGTCTTGTATCATACCAAAAATTAAAGATGAAATTTCAGCTTTTGCAATTCCATGTAATTTGACCAGTTACAATATAACAAAAGTTACTTAGATTCATCTTTGTTGAATAGTTTCCACATGTTAAAACCTTCTTTTGGAGGTCCATCAAAATTACATGGCAAGTTTTAATTTGACACCAAACTGTTTGATATTTTCTAACTAATTATTGGAGATTAATTAATTCATAATAAATTGCCTCAATTATGTTTATATAATTATTTTTTATACCAAAAATCATAATTTTAATACTTTGTAAATAGAGACTTGTTTTAGTTGATTTGGACACAGAAAAAATAAATTATGAAATGGATCATCTTTTAACACATAAAATTCTATTAATTACCTTTTGTACTACACAACTTACAACAAAGAACAATTAAAAATATTTTTAAAAATAGTTAAGACTTTATTTATTTTCACTTAACTTACATTGATTCTTGTTGTTAATATATATTAAAAATTACAATTATAAAAGATAAACAAACTATGAACTAAAATTAATGGGGTAGGGTGTTGAACTTTAAACAAAGTATTGTCAAATGTAAAAGTTGAATGAGTGGTTAAAAATTTTAAAAATAGGTTGTTGTAATCCTTAAACCATTGTACATAATCCAAGTTAAATTACTCTTTGTTATGTTGTTTCAGCAAATTGTTTTTTTTAATAATTTGATTCATCTCAAAGAACTTAATTTAAAAATATTATCAAAAATTAAGAAAAAATATGAACATGTAGCTTTCACCCTTTGTTTGGTATACAAAATCTTACATAATTATAATGATATTTTTGTTATAAAACACATTGTAACAGTATTTTCAAAACTTATTTTAGTGGTATTCTAAGGAATTTTTCTTTTTTTTACATAAATCTTGTATTATACTAATGCAAACAGTACATCAATTTTTTTTGCAAACCCATGAAAAAACCAAAAAACATGTTTAATTTATAAATTTAAATAATATTTCCATGGGGTTGAACTATAATTATTAATATACATAGAACCACTTGTAATTGTTATCGTTTCTGAATTTTCTTTTCTGTTTTTTAGTTTGCTTTGTTGTTACTCGTAGATGTTTTCACTTTTTCATTCAATTGACACATATTTCAAATGAATTCCTTTATTATAGACTTTTGTTTTAATTTATTTAAAACTTGAAAACTATATATCCTCGTTGTAACAAAAAAAAACAAAATATATCCTTTTTAATAATTATGTTTAATTCATTTCATCCGACACATGTTCATCTCTAAATATATATTTTAACTTAACAGTAATTGCTTATTGTTGTAGGGGTAAAACGGTCAAGGTGTAAAGTAGATGGATTGTTCGGATTGATATATCGAAGTTGGTTCGGAATTTGTATACGGAGAAGGGTCGGAATTCTCGTTATGACAACTATTGTTCGGAATTATGGTTCGCTAGAGATAGCGAACGCTTTTATAATGCTAAAGATAGCGAACAATAAGTAGGCAAAGATGCCGAACAGAATATAGGCAGAGATGCCGAACGAAATATAGGCAGAGATGCCGAACGTAAATACAGTTCAAAGATGTCGAACTAAAAGATGGTAGATTATAATTCTTTGTTTCTCTCTGTGGATCTCTCTCTCTAAAATGCGGATCCTTCTCTCTGAGCCGGATCCCTCATATTTATAGTAAGCGCTCCCCTTTTGACGGGATTCTTCGGCGCACGATCGCCATACCGCAGAACAGTACCCTGTCATAGGGTTGTTCGGTTCGGCGCTCAATTAATGCTCTGTCAGAGCGCCGTTCGGCGCTCCATAAATGCTCTGTCAGAGATGACGTGGCGCCGTTTGTCTGCTTCCGGGCCTGATTCCGAATGGGCCGTAAGTCGTGGTTTGGGCCTTCGCCGGGCCAAAACCGGCGGGCTTCTCGAATGGGCTTAAATCGTGATGGGCTTCTTAAACGGGCCTGGTCATGTTGGGCCTGGGAGGCCCACCCATAACATTAGTCCCTCCCCAATTCGTTTCGGAGAAGATGAAACGATTCGTTCGTTGGCCTTGGCGTGTTTAAGAAGTCTTGCCTCGTTTTCGGCGAATCATTAAGTGCCACGTCACAATACTTTTGTAATCATGATGTCTCTTCGTGTTTTTCGGCGGCGCCTCTTCCTCTTCCTTCGCTTGTTTTCGATGTCGCCTCTTCCTATTCCTTCGTTTTCTTTAAATAGCCTTCTGAATTTATTCCTCCTCATTTCTCATTTCTTCTCATTCTCTCCGCGCGAACTCAGGTACTTTCTTTCTCTAAAATTTTTCTTCTCTCTAGATTTTTCTTGAGTTATGTCGAACGCTTTGCCTTCGGCTTCGGACCCTACCTCGTCCGAGAGTTCGGATTCTTCTTCGTCGTCGAGCTCGGGATCTTCCTTATCCTCTAGAACCCTTCGTCGTCTGAGAGTGGGAGTTTCGGGTTCCGAGGTGAATCAAGATGTCTCTCGGTTACTTCCGCGATCTGACTCCGCTCGCGAAAATTCTAGTGGGGGTTTTGTTGAAGCATCCAGAGGGTTCGCCTCCGAGCCTTCGACGCAGGTGCCCCAAGCTTCTGTTCGACCTCAAATAGAGGTTCCTTCGCTAGTCGACGAGGATTTTACGCCTCCGCCTCGAGTGCAACCGGTTCAGTCTGATCGTTCGGCGGCTACGAATCCTAGAAGGGCGAGAAGGCAGCCGAAGAGACCGAGGCAAATAAATTCGTTTGCCTCGTCGGAGAGTAGGTTCGCCGATGGACTTGATGGCATTCAGAGAGTTTCTGGGGCTCGTGAGTCGTTGGATATTCACGAGCCGCGACCGGGTCAAATGCCTTGGCATTGCCCTCCGGGCTTCATTTGTCTGTACGAGTCGGCGTTTACCGAAGCGGGGCTTTGGTTTCCTCTTCCCCGACTTCTGGTTGCTTACTGCGAACGTAGGAGCATGGCGATCTCTCAACTGACGGTTCCGTGCCTTCGAAATCTGGTGGCGGCGATCCTGGCGGCCAAGGATCTCGGTTTCGAGATGACTCCAGGCTGTTTTGACGAGATTACGACGACGCAAGCGAACGCGTCTCTTCCGGTACCTTTTCGATCCGTTGGCGGAAAGGTTTTCGGTTGACCGCGGATCGTCATGTCAAGATTAGCAACTGGTGGCGAAGATATTTCTTCGTTAGGGTTGATTCTGCGTCTGTCCTAGATGTTGACAGGGAGTACCGAACTGACTGGGCAGTTGTTATTGGTAGGTGCCTTCGCGTTCGATTTCTTCTTTCCTTATTTTGCTAACTAACTCGTTTTTTTTTTTTGTTCTTTTTCAGATCGCTTTATCCCGGTTGTGCCATTCCCGGAGGATTATACCAGATTCAAGGATCAGCTAAGGCGAAAAAACGAAATTCCTTGGTCCGAAGTGCTTGAGCAACAGAGAAAATACTGGTGTTTGTTGAAAGGTAACTCCGAATGTCCCGTATATTTTTTTTTTTTTTTTTTTTTTTTTTTTTTTTTTTTTATTCCGAAGGTAACTTGTGGTTTGTTTTCAGAGTCCCGGTCGTTGAAACCTCAAGAACGACTCGGCGAACCTTCGGGAGCGAACGACGAAGATATGGACGAAAGCGAGCTACCTTCGCTTTTCGTGGATGAAGAAAATCAACATGCTAGTGTTCTCCCAACTCCGCTGTTATTCTCGAGGATGCTTCGGCGCGAACCCGAAGATCTGGAGATGGCGAAAATCCTAGGGTCAAGAGGGCTCGGGTAGAAAGATCTGCCGAAGCTGGTAGTGTCGCCGCTGTTGGTTCGGCACCGATGCAGATCCCGACACATCCTGAAGGTTCGGAGGATGGTGTTTACGCCGCCTTAGGCGCTACTGGGACTGAGAGTGTGGTCATTGCTGGGGCTGACGCTGTTAGTCCAGGTGGGGTCGAGGGGGAGAACCAAGCTGCTGCCGTCATTGGGGGGGTTGACGAGTTCGAGGGCGGTACCCTAGCTGCTGATGTTGTCGGCACCGCTGCTTCGGATGCTACAGGGGAAGGTTTCTCCTCTTCTAGCCTTCCGTATTTCAAGGGTGGAGAGTTTTCGTTCAAGCTGGACAAGGAAAATCTCCATAAGTTCGTCTTCGACTACGAAGGCGAGGGGGCCTTTCTGAACAGCGAGGAGGCCTGCGCTGGTTTCAATCATCTGCTCGTGGAGTCTCATGACGAGCGTCGTCCTCCTGCTTCATTGGTGTATGAAGCAGAGATTGCTTCGTTGGCTCGATTGGAGCAACGGGTAAGCCCTTTTTCATATGTTTGTTCGGTACTTCGGTTCTTCTTTTGTTCGGATACTTACAGTTGTTTTGTTTCTCTTGTTAGGTCGCCTACCGGAGGACCAAACTTGCTTATGACTACGAGCATCGTCTTGCTTCGGCTCAGGGGGAGAAGACGTTAGTTGAGAGAGAGCGGGATGAGGCTCGAGCTGAAGTCGATGAGCTCAAAAAGGCTCTCCGTTTGGCGAAGAGGGAAAAAAGAGTTCAGAAACTGAAGGCACAGCTCGAGGAGTCTGAGCTTGAGCGAGCAAAGATCAAGGAGAGCCTCGAGGCGTCCTCCTCCTCACTTTTGGTTCGGGACTCAGAGCTGGAGTTATCTCGCAAGGCCGAGGCGGATCTGTCAGGCCAGCTCGAGCTTCTAAAGAAGCGCTATGAGGAGATGGTCATCCACGATGGACGCGAGTTTGCCAGGCTTCGTCGGTCCCGAACTGAATACGTCGATGCGGCGCGGGATCAATTCGCTCGGTTGCACGAGGAATCGGAGGTTCGGTTGGCAAAATTGAAAAGTTATCTCGCTGAGCAGGAGGCGAAGAGGAAGAACTTCCTGTTGTGGAACCAACTGAAGGGGATCTTCGATACCCTGAAGACGATGGAGCGAAGATATGAGATAGCCCCGCCAAGCGACTTTGTCGAGGTTCTTCGCAAGCGCAAAGACGAACTCGAGGCGTGGCTTGCATCGAGGCCGAAGTTATCGTACGAGGCTTCGGATTTCGAGCTGTCCGTTGAGTTAGGGGTCGCTGCGGTTCCTGAGGTTTCGTCCCGCGACGAAGGATCTGGAAGAGTCGAGGGGGAGAGTTTTCATGGCAACCGAGGGGATGGGTCTGAGCATGATGGCGACGATGATGGCGACGATGGGACGGCCGATGGAGTGGATGAACCGGCTCAAGATTAGATCTTTAGTTCTGTTCTCTTTGTCGTTTTTTTTTTTTTTTTGGGGTCGATCGTATAGGGTCGGCCTTGTAGTTTGTACTTTTTCTGTGTTTTCGATGTTGCTTTTCCTTTGCTTTGTAGTTCGCGCTTCTTTTAATGAAAATCATTCGTTTTTTCTTGATCTTTGCTTCGTCTTATTTTGTGAATCGTTCTTATTTGGTCCGAAAAATTGTGGAATTTTGTTCGGAGGTGCGAGGGGCTCGGCTTTCAGTATGAACTGTTCTTCGATTAATGCGAGGTGGTACTCGGCTTTTGTGGTTTCGGATTGGGCCACCTGCAAGTGTTTGAACATGAGTTCGTAAGAATCATCCTTGCAAAGGTGGATGATCGGTCCACCGCACTCTTGCGGAGTGGCTAACATATTTTGCACCTTTGAAAGTGGTCGATCGCGGTTTGGACCGGCTTTGAGTCTTCGAGCGCTTTTTGCTAAGTCACTAACTTACGGAGCGCGACTTTCGTTCGTTAGTTCTTTTTGCTAAGTGGCTAAGTATAAGATCGGCGGACGATCTGAGCGATGAGCTCGTTAGTTATAAGCACAGGGCTTGTGTGACGGAGCGTTGAGCTCGTGAAGTCTTGAGCGCGGAGCTCGTGAATTTGAGCGCGGAGCTCGTGAATTTTTGAGCGCGGAGCTCGTGAATTTTATGATGAAAATATTTTTATTATTTTATAGCTGTGCCTTGTGAAAGGCTGCCTACGTACCCCGAAGGGGATCAAGCCAATCGTAGTTCGATTACAATGGTTCGGACTCGTGTTGAGTCCGGGTTTTTTTTTTTTGTTTTGACCTTCGGCTGTTTCGGGCTTCGTTTTCGGCTTCGTCTTTATGCTTCGTCTAATGATAGAACCTCTTCAGATGCATTGCGTTCCAGGATCGCGGTATTTCCTTGCCGGACATCTCCATTAGTTCGTACACGCTGGGCCGAACTACTTTTGATATTAGGTACGGACCTTCCCATTTTGCTCCGAGCTTGGTGATAGGTCTTTCTGCTGTATTCTCGAAGACCTTTCGCAGGACGAGGTCGCCCTCTTCGAAGTGTCGACCTTTGACCTTTTTGTTGTAGTACTTCGCCGCTTGGTGTTGGTAATTTTGGATCCTTAGCAAAGCGTGGTGCCGTTGCTCTTCGGCGTAATCTAGCTCGTCTATCATCATTTTCTCATTGGTTTCGGGATGTTGAGTCAGCATTAGACGTCTTATTCCTGGAACGTTCGCTTCGGCTGGCGACATTGCCTCCATTCCGTGAGATAGCGAGAAAGGGGTTCGACCTCGTTGCGCTTCGCGGACTCGTTCGGTGCGACCAAAGTACACCCTCAAGCTCGTCCGCCCGCAGCCCCTTTTTTAGCTTCGAGACGCTTTTTGATTCCGTCGAGTATCGTTTTGTTCGTTGCTTCGGCCTCGGCCGTTCCCTTGTGGATATCTCGGGGTGGACTTGTTAAGTCGTATGTTCCATTTTGCGCAGAAAGCTTCGAATTTCTTCGATACGAACTGTGTCCCGTTGTCCGTGACGATTTCGTAGGGTAGTCCGTGACGACAGATTATATACTTCCAAACGAAATTTTGAACCTTGGCCGCGTCGATGTCTGCGTAAGCTTTTGCTTCGACCCACTTGGTGAAGTAATCAGTCACGATCAGAATGTACTTTCTTTGTCTTGACGACGGCAGGGGTCCTACGATGTCCATTGCCCAGCGCATGAAGGGGTATGGGGCGGTCGCCGAACTGAGCAGTTGAGTCGGGTTATGCTTGATATCTCCGTGCCGTTGGCATTTCTCGCATTTCATGGCGAAGTCTGCGCAGTCTTTTTGTAACGTCGGCCAATAGTATCCGTGGTTTTTGACCTGAAGAGCTAACGTTCGTCCACCGGAGTGGTTTCCTGCTCCACCCTCGTGTGCTTCGCGAAGTACTCTTTCGATTTCGTCATCGGCGATGCAAAATAGAAGGACTCCGGATGCGCTCCACCGGTAAAGGCGGTTTATGATCATCGTGTAGCGGGCTGATCTGCTTTTCACGCGGCGAGCTTCCCACTTGTCTTTTGGTAATGCTCCGTGCGAGATATACATCATGATTTCGATCCGCCAATCCGTTGATTCGGTTCGTCCTTGCCGGTTATTTTCTGTTTCGGGTGGAGAATTCGGTATTCCTTCGGCGAAGTCATCTGCTTGTTCTCCTTCGTCTATATCGTGGCCGATGGCACATACACCCTTCGGTAGGTCGATGCTCGGATGTTCGATGCATTCGATCGGGATGGTTCGCCGCAGGGTTGGGTCAGAGGTCAAGGCTCTTAACCTTGTGGTCGTGGGTTCGAGCCCCACGGTGGGCGCCAAATGTTGTAGGGGTAAAACGGTCAAGGTGTAAAGTAGATAGATTGTTCGGATTGATATATCGAAGTTGGTTCGGAATTTGTATACGGAGAAGGGTCGGAATTCTCGTTATGACAACTATTGTTCGGAATTATGGTTCGCTAGAGATAGCGAACGCTTTTATAATGCTAAAGATAGCGAACAATAAGTAGGCAAAGATGCCGAACAGAATATAGGCAGAGATGCCGAACGTAAATACAGTTCAAAGATGTCGAACTAAAAGATGGTAGATTATAATTCTTTGTTTCTCTCTGTGGATCTCTCTCTCTAAAATGCGGATCCTTCTCTCTGAGCCGGATCCCTCATATTTATAGTAAGCGCTCCCCTTTTGACGGGATTCTTCGGCGCACGATCGCCATACCGCAGAACAGTACCCTGTCATAGGGTTGTTCGGTTCGGCGCTCAATTAATGCTCTGTCAGAGCGCCGTTCGGCGCTCCATAAATGCTCTGTCAGAGATGACGTGGCGCCGTTTGTCTGCTTCCGGGCCTGATTCCGAATGGGCCGTAAGTCGTGGTTTGGGCCTTCGTCGGGCCAAAACCGGCGGGCTTCTCGAATGGGCTTAAATCGTGATGGGCTTCTTAAACGGGCCTGGTCATGTTGGGCCTGGGAGGCCCACCCATAACACTTATGTGTGATGAAGTGAGAGTTTTAATTTGTGAGATTATCTTTGACTAAATTTTAAGTTACAACATTGACTGATGTTTATTATCTTGACGTTCAGATCAATTCACTAGACAACTAAATTACCGAGACAAACCTACAATCTCAATAGAGAAAAAATATGAAAGGCTTAACTTAGAGCATCATTATAGGAAGAGGTGTTTATTGGCTCTTAACTAATTTTTAAATAATAAAATGTTGATTACAAAGATTTATATAGATTTATAATGAAAGAGGTCATTATAGGAAAAGGTGATTATTGGTTCTTAGCTTGTTGTCTTGGTTAAAACAGCCACCGTCAAAACTCTGCCGTGAAACTCAACGCCGAATTCAACAACTTTCATTGATGATTTCTCCGCCGCGTAGATAACGAACCCGAATCCAGCGTTCTTCTCGACCTCGTGATGCCCTTTGATTAGAATCACATTCTCTATCGGAAAAACTCCTCGAGCTCTGCTTTCTTAATCCATGTCGGTAAGTTACAGACAAAGATCTTCTCTTCTTGTCGGAAATCGGTTTTTCTTCTTCCGGTGATTTCGTGACACTATCTCTGAATTGGGTTTCTTCTACAGGAGGAGGAGAGTTTGTTAGACAAACGAAGCTTGGATGCGAAAGAAGAGCTAAAGGAAGAACCTTTACTAGCGACAATTTCTGATTGAACAAGAGGAGACACAAAAGAGCGATTCGTCAAGCCTTTGAGTGGATTCTTAAGATGTCTTGGTCGAAAAGGGAGAGGGAGAGACAGATTCAATGGAGAGAGAGGCATATTCGTCGGAGAGAGAGAGAGAGGCAGATTCGTCGGAGAGGAAATCGATTCGTCGGAGAGAGGGCCGGATTCGTCGGAGAGGAAGCCGGATTCGTCGGAACTACAGAGAGAATGAGGCGGAATAGAGAGAAGGAGACGAAAGAGAGAGATAAGAGACGCCTCTTAGGTTAGCGTCGTAAAGAACGCTTCTTAGATTTTTTATTTTTTTTTTATTTTTTTTAATTAAATTTGGGCCATAAGAGCCATGTCAAAAGGCCCTATAAAGATGGTCTTAACACAACAATTATCATCCACCTTCATATTCTTTTGTAACTATAAACAAAGGATCCAACCATTTCATCATTAAACGTGGACAGTTACCAAGCTGGATCAACATATGGTATGAGTTATTAACCCTTAAAACATTACGAAAGAATGACAATAGTGAACCCCTGATTCTCTAAAGGGCGATCCTCCTCCGCGGGTCCTTCGACCAAGGTCGACAGTCTCCTCCGGCCTCCCCTCCTCCCTTTCTCCCTGACCCTCCAGATCTAACCAATTTCCCCCTTCTCTCATCCTCTTTATCTAAATCCCCCTCCCTTGCCTCGTACTCAAATTCCCCCTTCCTCCTCCGCTCCTTCTTCCACCACTTTTCAAATTGCTCCGGTGTGTGAGCTTGAAACTGTGGCCACCATCCACCCCACCATCTCTCCTCCCCTAATTTCAATTGATGTAGCTTATGAAGCTCTTCCCCTCACCGACTAAGTTTTGGTCCCTGGTTTAACTGCATACTTATCCTCTCAGTCTGCTCATTTACTTGTATCCAACTATGGATCTAGGCCAATGGTTGTCAACCCCAAAGTCCAATCTCTACTATCTCAGTTAGCCCCAGATCCCCATCTTCAAAACCCTAATTTGGTGTCTCAAAACCCTATCTGGATTTCAACCGACCAAACCTCTGCTGGATCTGATTGCTCTCCTTCTCCAGTCAGTCCCTTAGCCTCTAACCATTTTACTTCTGTTCTACTTCCAGGTCATGCTTCATCTTCTGTTCATGTCCATGGCCCTGATTTTATTCCACCTCCTCCTGCTTCAAGTTCATCTTTAGGCCCTGATTATGTTCCCCAAGATGGTACTACTCCTGCTACAGCTCATCAATCAAAGGATGGTCCAACTACAACTCCTACTTCAGCTCCTTCTCCTGCCAGTAGCTCTATCCCTCCTTCATCGAGTCCCTGGTTAGACAAAGCAAAAATGGGATTAGATAAGACTCTTCGGCATGTCACTACTCCTTCATTATCTGCCTCTGGTAAGCCCAGAGTGAAAATTCTGGATGCAGTCTTTGCAAGAGGAGCGGCTATCCATAAAGAGTTTATTGTGGGCTATTTTATGGGTATTCCACGTCCTTTAGGACTCATCCAAAGTGTCCTAAACCACATGTGGGGAAAAGGCAAAAAAGTTGAGATTCATGTTGACTACCTTGCTAGGACAATGCTTGTAAAGATTCCAAATGACTACATAAGGCAAAAAGTTTTGGAGAAGAAAGTTTGGTATATTGATACCTCTATGTTCCAAGTGGCCCAAAGAACAGACTCCCGTTCCTCTATTCCAACGGAGTTGGTTGCTATTCCTCTATGGGCTCATGTTAATGTATCCCATTTGATCTGATGCACAATGAGGGTCTCAGCCATGTTGCAGACAGTCTTGGACTGCCCAAAGAGATGGACGACTACACAAAAAATTTGATAAGCATTAATGTGGCTCACGTGAAGATTCATGCAAATATCACTAAGCCTCTTCCTGATTCTATTGAGTTAGAAAGAGAGAATGGAGAAGTTGTTACTTGTGAAGTTGAATACCCTTAGAAACCTTCTATATGTTCCTATTGCAAACGTATGGGACATACGATCAGGTATTGTCCGTTTACCTCAACCAAATGGGTTCCTGTTGCAAAAAACACAAAGGTGGCTGAAAGTAAGGATGAAAAGGAGCCAGCCCCACCATCTACCAAGGTTGATGAGGCTCCAAAGGAAAATGTTGTTCCAATGGAATCTCAAGCTCCATCACCAACCCCACCAACCTCCCCTTCAATTGCCCATATTTGCCACTCTTTGAAGGTAGACTCGGTTCAGCGCTCTTCAATAGTTTTCCCACTTGACTCTATCACAACCCTCTTTCCCACCCCATCACTATCATCTTCTCAAAACACAACTTTAGTCCACATAAATACCAATCAACCCCCTCCTGTTTATACAATCATTGATTCCTACTCTTCCCCACCCACAAAATTAAACCCTTTTATCCCCTCAAAAAAGCCAAAGAAAAACCATCCCTCACCAAATAACATAAACCCATCATCCCCTTGTCCTATTGTCTATAAGAGCATGATCAATGGTAAAAGTTCTCTGCACAAACTCTTATGTATAAATTATTATTTTTTTGATTTTTTTTTGATTTAAAAAATAAAATAAAATAAAAAATAAAATAACACCAATCGCGGGCCGCCACGTGTCAGTGGGGCCCGCAAATTGTGTAAGAGTTGGATCCCAAATAAGAGCTATAAGAGCTAAATCTCTTATATTTTTGTGGGTCCTACATCTAAAAACCCACTTAAATCCCCCAATAATCATGGTCTAACTCTCTTACCCAACTTCTTAACTCCTTTTCTAATAACCACTCTCCCCCACCCTGACCTACTAAAATTGCCCTCTCCAAAATCTGATACCACCATTTTTTGCCAAATTCTGATGATGCGCTTATACTGCCTGCTATAGGGAACCTCCTTACCAAAGGAGTGTCTTCTGTGCAACATCTATGAATCCCAACATCTTTTTTTGGAATGTCCGTGGACTTAATGTCCCAGATAAGCATCATCCTTTTGTTAAATGGCTTAGTAATATAAAGCCTTCTATTGGTGCACTTTTGGAAACATATATAAAAGAATCTTTTTGAACCAGATCTTGAGTACTACTTGTGTTGGTTGGAGTTACTTATCAAACCATGTTTGTGATCCTGATGGAAGAATAATATTGGTGTGGAAGGGTCCAATGTCTGTTACAATGCTTCATGAATCTCGTCAAAAGTTAACATATGAAGTCAAATTGCCAGGATCAGAGGCTTTCATTCTCACGTCTGTGTATGCTTCAAATTTGAGAGAAAAAGAGCAACTTTGTGGCGGGATCTAGAATCTATGAGTGATTGGGTCAATTAGAGAAACTTACCTTGGGTGATTGGTGGAGACTTTAACCAAATTGTACATCTTGCAGAGCATTCTTCGGCCTCTGTCAACAACATAACAAATCATATGATTGAGCTTCAAGATTGTTTCATAAGAGCAGAAATTTTTGATCTACGTTACCAAGGGACTTACCACACTTGGTTAAACTGTAGACCTTCTGAGCCGATTGCTAAAAAGTTAGATAGGCTTCTTGTCAACAACTCTTGGTTGTCTCATTTCCCCAATAGTCTGGCCTCCTTTCAAGCCCCAGAGTTCTCTGACCATTCTTCTTGTGTCCTAGATTTCCAAGCCACTTTACCCTCAGCTGGAACCAAACCTTTCAAATTCTATAACTACCTCACTAGCCACACTTCCTTTGACCTTACTGTTGAGACTGCATGCTGATAAACGAAATTTTACCCCGTTTAATCGAATGTCTCAATTGTAGTACTTGAGGTCAATCCGAATCAGGAGCAATTAAATTACTAGAGTTTGCAAGGAATCAATCTTAGTCTAAGTGATTTAAAGAATGGTATGTTTTGAGTTTTGTAACTAAGTAACGAGAAACGAAAACGAAATTAAAGAGTTTTAAAGATTCAAATTAAAAAGCTAAACAGCCAGGTCAGGGTACTTTAACGGGTTCATCAACTTTCAGATTTTTCGATGTCTTTTATAAAAGTACTTTAAGGTTTTGAAAACGATTTTAGATCAATCCACTCTCGTGACAGAGATCCTTTTCCTAACAAGTAAACTAAAACAATATCTTGGATAGTTTAAATTTTAGAAAACATTAAAGTTCAAATCAATTCAACCACTAAACTTATTAACACAAATCTCTCGGTTAAGCTAGGTTTAGTTCTAGGGTAATTGTTCAGGAATCCTCACAGCCCTCTCGGTTGTGAAGTTTCCTGGGTTCTATCAATTGATTGATCGAGTCAATTAAAGCATTAAGATCGTTACACTAGATTAAAGTTTTATTAAGTTCTAGACATCGATCAACCCTAGAATTGATTCACCCTTTTTCCCCCAACCTAATTGTCTATGAGAAACTACTCACTAAGCATATTGAAATTCAAAGCAATTAAATTCAAAGAAAGCATAAACATAAATAAAGACAAGAGAATAAGGTTCAAGAAAATCTTATTGATGACGAAAACTACAAAGGTGGCCAAAGAAGCAATCACCAAGAATCTCCAAGTCCAAGAACAAAGAAAAACAAACGATGAACCAAAAAACCAAAGATCCCATAGGGTGGCTGTCTAGTTCAACCCTAATATAAACCTAAACCAAATTCAAAATAAAGGAAACCAAAATTGGTTTAATTGGTTTTCCTTTTTACACATTCAAAACCGATATCCTTATAAAATTTCGCGACCTGTATCGGTCAGTCCAGACCGATACAGGCTGGCCGATATGCGCTTTCGGTAGCCTTCCTTCGGCTCAATTTTCTTCGTATCGGTCAGGCTAAGCCGATACAACAAGTCGATACGCGTCTTCGGGTCTTTTTCTCTTGTATCGGCCACTCCAAACCGATATGGTTGGCCGATACAAACTTCGGCGAACTTTCTGTCTTCTATATCGGCCAACAGAAACCGATACAACATGCCGATGCGCGTGTATCAGTTTCTTTTTGGCTTAAATTCATCACTTTCGCCGTCTTTGTGCTCAAAAACCTGAAATACACGAAACAAACCAAAATACAACCTATATGACACTAAATGCAACCTAAATGAATGAATTCTAATGCATAAACTAAGGTAGAAAGTGTAAAATATGCAAGTTATCAACTCCCCCAAACTTATCATTTGCTTGTCCTCAAGTAAGAGAATTTTGCATCAAAGTTTAGGAAGGTGTGGAGGCGGGGACCTCATAACCAAAAGCAACACGGAAGTGTAATGAACAAGTATCCTAAACATAGTACCCTCTCGCAACCGAACTAGTTCTACTTATTTCTATCTACCTTAACTCCGTCTAAATCCGCTATTATTACCAAGAGTATGTGATCCACTTATCTAGTCTAAACATCTTTCACATTCAATTAAACACAATCAAGCATGAAACATGATTAAAAATTTCCAAGAGTTTTTCTATTTGTCTAGGTAAAAACGGGATTTCGAATCAAACGAGGAGGCTAACACTCAGGCATGTGGTTAGTTGTAGCGCGGTTTCTCTCGGGGAGTGAAAGGGTTAGGCAAAATCGGGAAAGACAAGGAGTAATACAAGTCCGAACATCCATTCCTATACAACTCTATCCACTAACCCATCGTCTTCCTTTTAATCATTTAAACACTTAAACATCGAGTTTCTTTTCTTTTCTTAACTACCTTAGGTGATTTTATTTTGGCTAAGTTTCTTTTCTTCTTCTTTTTCTCTCTTTTTTTTTTTTTATTTTCTTCATCGATTTTTTTTTTTTTTAGTTTACTTAGCCATTCTTTTACCCCTAGGTGTTTTACAATTACTCGTGTTTATTTTCTAATTCACTAGTCTACGAAAAACTAGCCCAATGGATGTCCTTTCTTGTCGCTCCCTATACTTTCAAGTTTTTGCGAAACCAAACAATCACTAAATGAAAAGAATTCTCACAAGTGTTTGGGTTAAGGTTTAGGGGGTGAGAGGGGAATCATCCTTAGAATGAGAATGACCGGATTGCGCTTTAAGTGTTTCGGTTTAGGAAGCCACAATCCGTAGAAATCACAAAGCCATAGAAATTCTCTTGAAAACTATCAATCATGTGCTAATTAAAAGTCAAGTTTAAGTTCAGATAATTTTTCGAAGGTGACTTAGAACTACCAAGCTTCATAACCACACAATTGGCTTTTTAAACATCAATGTCTAGGGTTGCGGTTTCAAGATTTTCAGCGAGTTCTAATTCGTTTACGGAAGATACTACACCTAAGATACTGTTCAAAAACACTAAGTGCGTCGCTTTACAAGGTTAACATCATCATAGATCCCCTATGCATATGCTCTAAATGCCAATGAACTAATCCTAAATGCAGATTTTTTTTTTTTTTTGTTTTTTTTTGTTTTTTTTTTTTTTTTTTTTGTTATGAATGCTAATATGCGAAAACTAATATGACTACTCCCCCAAACTTAAATCACACGGTCTCCGTGTGAAACAAACATTGGAGAAGGTTCCTAAATGTATGTATGAATGACTCTAATATGAAAAACTAATGCGTATGCACATGGTTCGGGTGTTACCTCGGTAGTACTAACATGACGAGTCGACGTCGTCTGTATCGGTCTCAGCAGACCGATGCTCTTGCCCGATATCGGTCCAGCAACCGATATAACAGGCCGATACCCCTTTCAGAATTCGTTTTCCTACTTCGTTTCACCTGAAACCATCAAACACGACATAAACTCTAAGTAAATTATCATCTAAATGCAAACTAAAATTGTATATACAAGGATAGACATGGGACTTCCTCCCAAGTGAGCTTGTTTATAGTCTCTTAGCTTGACTTTACCCCCTTTCTTTTTAGACGACATTGGGGCTTGAAAGAGATGTCGAATCTCCTTCGATGACAACTTTGTGGTCCAGGGGCGGCTTGAGTTTTACTCCTTTCACACCAAACTCGCCTCCATCTTTGTGTTTGCCTTTATCCGAGTCGCAGCGAGCACTCCTTGCACCTTTCTTGAAAGCTTTCTTCAAAGATTTAACCTCGTTGATTAACTTTCTAATGACGCGGTTTTGAGACATGTTCCAACGCGTCATTCTGAATTTCCTAGGAGGGGATTGAGGTTCCACTTTTGGAGCTTTGGGTTTGCTCCTTGCATCATCACTAGTCTTACCATTGCTAGCGTCTTTCTCCACTCCAACCACCAAAGCTTCACAAGGGACCGTCTCCGTAGGCTTTTTGGCTACATCGTTGATGTTGTACCGCTGAACAAGGTCCTTCCCATGGTGCAAATCTATCTTTCCAACCTTCACATCTATGACGGCTCCAGCGGTTGCCAAGAAAGGTTTTCCAAAGATGAGTGGAGAATCAGGTTCTTTGTCCATCTCCAAGACGACAAAATCTGTTGGAATAAAAACGTCCCCCAACTTTACCGGGATATCTTCTAAGATTCCAACGGGTACCTTCACGGATCTATCGGCCATCACCAAGGAGATCTTAGTAGGTTGGAAAGAAGAAAGACCAAGTCGTTTAGCAACAGATAGAGGCATAACGTTGACACTAGCCCCTAGATCGCACAAGCACTTTTCAAAGATCAAAGGGCCAAGAGTGCAAGGCAAAGTAAAACTCCCTGGATCGCCGAGTTTCTTAGGAGAATGGTCCTTCTGAATGATCGCGCTGCACTCTTGTGAAAGTTTTACCGTGTCTTCCAAGTTTTTGGACTTGTTTTTGATGGTGTCTTTCAAAGATTTGGTGGAGTGAGGGACTTGCTTGAAGGCGTCAACAAGAGGCATGGGAGTTTGCACCTTGTTTATTTGCTTCTCGAGCTTAGCTCTAAAGTACTCCTTCAAGAGATGCATCTTGGCTCGACCCGGAAAAAGAGGCTTAGGCACGTAAGAAGACGTAACGTATGCCGGCTTTTTCGTTTTGGCGGCTTTTTCCTCTGTATCGGCCTTTTCCTTGGCCGATGTAGGTGGTCGATATCGGTCATCTGAAACCGATACGCCAGGTCGATACGAGTCCCCTGTCTCCTTCTTACTCGTATCGGCCTTGTTCCTGGCCGATACAGGTGGTCGGTATCGGCCAGTCGTGGCCGATACACTTGGCCGATATAAGTCCCCTGTATCTTTCTCATTACCGCCTGTCGTGTTTTTGTTGTCTACGAACATGGTTTCTGAGCCATGGGACTGTTCCACCTCCCCGACCTGATCCGCATTGTCCTCAATGAGATCGTGTGAAAGCATTTGTGTACCACTCCTAAGTTCTATGGAGTTGACATACTCTCTAGGATTGGCTTCAGGTTTACCTGGGAGTTGGCCCATTGGTCGCTTAGAAGCCGAAGTGATTTGAGCCACTTGATTATCCAAGGCTTTCAAGTGAGTATTCAACGTTTCAAACTTGGCGTTGAGATCATGCTAAGAGTTGTCAACCTTTGCCTGAATTTCTTTCTTTAACGTGTTGAACTCCATTTGACTTCGGGTTTGGCCGTCTAGAATCTGTTTTAGCATCTGAGTGGTTTGATCACCTTGGGGAGCTGGTGATGCAGCCACTCCTTGAGCAGCAGGAGGGTTGTTGTAGCCTGGAGGACGATTAGGTGGTGGTCTCGGTACGTATCCGCCTTGGTTGTATTGAGGTTTACCTTGGTAACCTCCTTGTTGCGCATGGGGATAGACCTGGTCTTGGGGGTTGGCTACGTTGTTGTTTCGGTAGGAGAGGTTTGGGTGTTGAGAATAGTTGTTGAAACGCCAATCACCTTGATTACCCACATAGTTTATCTCCTCATGAGTGCTATGAAGTGGGGTCGCCTCTTCTTCTCTACTTCCTACGAAGTTGATTCCCGCATGTTGAGTCATAAGTAGTTTGTCAAGTTTCTCATTCACCGCCTTAATCTCCTTTCGAAATTGATCATCGTTCCCAGAGCTGCGGATGTTGCGATCATATTCTTCCCCGTAGTTGCTATCGCTCAGGGCGTAGTTTTCCACCAAAAGCTGTCCATCGGCTTCCGTCTTCCCAAGGAAGTTTCCTTGGCTAGCTGAATCAAGAAGCATTCTGAACTTCGGTTTTAGACCGCGGTAGAACGTGCTGAGTAAGCTCTCTCCCGTGAAACCGTGATGTGGGCATCGCACCGTGTAGCTCTTGAAACGTTCATAAGCCTCGCTAAACGTCTCTTGGTCGTGCTTGAGAGAAACCCGAGATCTCGTTCCTCAACTTCGATGTTCTAGCCACTCGAGAAGAACTTGGTTAGAAACGCTTTCTTGCAAGCGTCCCAAGTCGTGATGGTGTCCTTGACAAGATTCTTTTGCCATGTGTGTGCTTTGTCCCCAAGTGAGAAAGGGAACAATCGCGGCTTGAACATGTCCTCATTTACCCCATTAACTTTGACCGTTTCGCGAGCATGTCGAAGTTATGTAAATGGTCGATGGGATCCTCACTAGGCAGCCCGTGAAACTTGTTGCTGTTCACCATGTTGATGAGGCTAGACTTGATTTCGAAGTTGTTGCTCGCAATGGCTGGTGGAACGATGCCGCTGCGATTGGGGATGTTTGAAGGTACATCGTCGTCCCCGATCGCACGTGCGGTGTTGTTTGCCATCTCCGTTTCCGAGTCTGAAGCGTCGAGTGCGGGTGGTTCGGTGTCGGAGTCGTGATCCAGTCTCTTTTCCTTAGAGATGGCTCGTTCGTGTGCTTTGATGTCGGCGTAGAAGAGCAAGCTATCACTTTGTCCGTGACTTCTTCTTTGCATACACCTGAGAGCACGAAAAAACACAAAAGAAAAGAAAAGATTAGTATACGGTAACTAAAGCTTAGTCCTAAGTAATTCCAAAACTCTAATATTTAATCGAGTTCCTGAATCGGCAACGGCGCCAATTTGATAAACGAGATTTTACCCCGTTTAATCGAATGTCTCAATTGTAGTACTTGAGGTCAATCCGAATCAGGAGCAATTAAATTACTAGAGTTTGCAAGGAATCAATCTTAGTCTAAGTGATTTAAAGAATGGTATGTTTTGAGTTTTGTAACTAAGTAACGAGAAACGAAAACGAAATTAAAGAGTTTTAAAGATTCAAATTAAAAAGCTAAACAACCAGGTCAGGGTACTTTAACGGGTTCATCAACTTTCAGATTTTTCGATGTCTTTTATAAAAGTACTTTAAGGTTTTGAAAACGATTTTAGATCAATCCACTCTCGTGACAGAGATCCTTTTCCTAACAAGTAAACTAAAACAATATCTTGGATAATTTAAATTTTAGAAAACATTAAAGTTCAAATCAATTCAACCACTAAACTTATTAACACAGATCTCTCGGTTAAGCTAGGTTTAGTTCTAGGGTAATTGTTCAGGAATCCTCACAGCCCTCTCGGTTGTGAAGTTTCCTGGGTTCTATCAATTGATTGATCAGGTCAATTAAAACATTAAGATCGTTACACTAGATTAAAGTTTTATTAAGTTCTAGACATCGATCAACCCTAGAATTGATTCACCCTTTTTCCCCCAACCTAATTGTCTATGAGAAACTACTCACTAAGCATATTGAAATTCAAAGCAATTAAATTCAAAGAAAACATAAACATAAATAAAGACAAGAGAATAAGGTTCAAGAAAATCTTATTGATGACGAAAACTACAAAGGTGGCCAAAGAAGCAATCACCAAGAATCTCCAAGTCCAAGAACAAAGAAAAACAAACGATGAACCAAAAAACCAAAGATCCCATAGGGTGGCTGTCTAGTTCAACCCTAATATAAAACTAAACCAAATTCAAAATAAAGGAAACCAAAATTGGTTTAATTGGTTTTCCTTTTTACACATTCAAAACCGATATCCTTATAAAATTTCGCGACCTATATCGGTCAGTCCAGACCGATACAGGCAGGCCGATATGCGCTTTCGGTAGCCTTCCTTCGGCTCAGTTTTCTTTGTATCGGCCAGGCTAAGCCGATACAACAAGTCGATACGCGTCTTCGGGTCTTTTTCTCTTGTATCGGCCACTCCAAACCGATATGGTTGGCCGATACAAGCTTCGGCGAACTTTCTGTCTTCTATATCGGCCAACAGAAACCGATACAACATGCCGATGCGCGTGTATCAGTTTCTTTTTGGCTTAAATTCATCACTTTCGCCGTCTTTGTGCTCAAAAACCTGAAATACACGAAACAAACCAAAATGCAACCTATATGACACTAAATGCAACCTAAATGAATGAATTCTAATGCATAAACTAAGGTAGAAAGTGTAAAATATGCAAGTTATCACATGCAACCTAAGCGGAGGATTGTCAAGAGACCTGGCATTTTACTATGTCAAACTGAAAGGACTAAAGTTTTCCTTAAAATTATTAACAAGAGACTTTTTCACAAATACAAAAGAGAGTTTTAGAGACTAATGATTTGTTGAAAAATGTGCAGGTTCATACGTTACATAATCCTACTACTACCTTATTTACTGAAGAGAGAGAGAGCTTCATGCCAAATGGAAAGCACTTCAGTCCGTAGAAGAATCCTACCTAAGGCAAAAATCAAGGATTAACTAGCTAAGACAAGGAGATCAAATTACTACCTACTTTCACATAACTTTGGAAATGAGGAACTCTGATATCTTGTATATTTTGCATGTTTTTATATTGATTTATGCATTAGAACTAACACATTTAGGTTGCATTTAGTGTCATATAGGTTGCATTTGTGCTTGTTCATGTGTTTTCAGGTTCAGGAGTGCCAAAGTGACAAAAAGGCGAGAAATAAGAGCCTAAAGTGGCAAAAACAACCATATCGGTGACTTGTACCCATTAGCTGTGGTCGAAACGCGAAGAAAAGGCGAAGAAGAGGCAAAGAAGGTCATATCAACCTATGGTATCGACCAACAACTGGTCGATATTGACAGGAAACTCATATCGACCTATGATATCTATGGAGTTTGGTCGATACTGAAGACAGAAGAAAAGCTTCAAAAATACACTCGTTAAATACGTTCCACCGTTGGATCTTTATGAAATTTTACCACAAGATAGCCACAAATGTTAGATTTCATCTGGAGGTGGTTTGAGATGATTTCAACGGTTAGATCTAAAGTTATGCCAGTTTTACTGACGACAGGTCAATCTGCTGTGGAATACCGATTTGTCGTATCGACCAAATCAGGTCGATATCGACCAAGGGATATCGACCAAATCAGGTCGATATCAGCTGCAAAAATTAATGTAAAATTCGGTTTCATATCGGAAAAAGGAAAAGAAAGTCCAAGCCCACTTATGACGTTTTCTGAATGCTCAAGACTCGTTTTTCTTTATATTATACTTATTATTTAGGTTTTAGGGGAGACTTTTTTATCATATCTTGGATCATCTTTTATAAAACATTGTTCTTGCTTTTGGAGATTGGATCTTGGAGCTTTTGAGTTTTCTTTGTTATTCTACAGAGTTTCTTCTATCCCTATCTCTCTTTGATTTTATCTATGCTTTCATCATCTTTAATTGCTTTGATATTCATGATGCTTAGTGAGTAGTTTCCCATCGACAATTAGGTTGGGGAAAAAGGGTGATTCAACTATAGGGTTGATCGATGTCTAGATCTTAAAACTTTATAAAACTTTAATCTAGTGTAACATTCTTAATGCTTAAGTTGAATTGGTCATTCAATTGATAGAACCCAGGAAGCTTCACCTTTGGGAGAAGTGTGGAGATTCCTGAACAATTACCCTAGAACTAAACCTAGCTTAACCGAGGAATCTGTGTTAATAAGTTTAGTGGTTGAATTGATTTGAACTTAATGTTTTTTAAAACTTAAACTATCCAATGCATTGTTTTAGTTTACTTGTTAGGAAAATGATCATTGTCACGGAAGTGGATTGATCTAAATTACGTTTTCAAAACCTTAAAGTTACAATTGTTAAAAGACATCAAAAACTTGAAAGTTTGATCACCCAATAAAGTACCCCAACCTGGTTGTTTAGCTTTTAATTTGAACTTTTAAATCAACCTTTAATTTCGTTTTTGCTTTCTTAATTAATTGTTACAAAACCATCATTTTTGTTTATCGCTTAGACTAAGAAGATTTATCATAAGTTCTAGTGAGTTGATTGCTCCCAATTCGGATTGACACCTTATATACTACGATAAAGCATTCGAAACAACGAGAGAAAAATCTCGTTTATCAAACTCCTTCAATGCAATAAGATCTTTTACCTTAGAAGATGACTCCATCCTAGTTGACCCCCTATTGATGAGAAACCACGCCCTGCAACACTTTCAACATATTTTGTTCCCCTCCTCACTTCCTGCCTTGCAACTCCAACATGGTTGGATCCAGTCCTTGACAACTTACCGTTGTAGCCTTAATCTCCTCCTATCAATGGCCTCTACACCTACTTCTGAAGAAATAATGTGCACACATTTCAAGCTCAATCCAAACAAGGCACCAGGACCTGATGGACTTACTTCAGGCTTCTTCAAGGCAGCTTGGGAGACAGTTGGCCCGGAACTACTAGCAGCTATCCATCAATTCTTCAGATCAGCTTTCATGCCTTTGGCTACAAATGCAACAATTCTTACACTTGTCCCAAAAAAGCCGGGAGCATCAAGAGTCACGGAGTATAGGCCTATTTCCTGCTGCAACACAAATTATAAGGTTATTTCAAATATGATGGTTAAGAGATTAAAACCCCTTCTACCGGAACTTATTCTACAAAATCAAACAACTTTTGTGAAAGGGAGATTAATAGTTGAGAACACAATCCTGGCTTCTGAGATTGCACATGCTTACCACAAGGATATGGGTCCTAGACGTATCTCTATTAAGGTGGATATTGCAAAAGATTTTGATACCATTAGGAGGGAATTCATTTTTAGGTGTCTGAGAGGTTTCAATGTTCCGGAGGCCTACCCAAACTGGCTACAAGCTTGCAGTTGTACTACTGCTTTCTCGGTGGGTTATAATGGGCTAATTCATGGTTATTTCAGAGGAAAAAGAGGGTTGGGGTAAGGGGATCCTCTCTCACCATACTTATTTGTAATAGCTATGAATTGTCTCTCTCTGCTACTAAACAAAGGAGCTGAAGAAAGAAAATTTACTTACCATTTCAAGTGCAAAGACACAAAGCTAACCCATCTTTGTTTTGCGGATGACCTTCTCATCTTCATTGATGGCTCACTTTCTTCGGTCCAAGGAGTCCTCCGGATCCTGCATGACTTCCAGGAAATGTTGGGTTTAGCTATTAGTACACAGAAAACAGAATTCTTCTCTTGTGGCCTTTCCGGGGAAGAAGTTAATGAGATAGCTACGACAACAGGTCTGAATCATGCTTCCCTGCAAGTTAGATACTTGGGCATTCCACTAAACTCTAAAAAGCTAACTTTGAGTGGATGTGCTAACCTTCTCCAAATGGTTAAAGGTAGAATGTCTGGTTGGGCAGCAAAGTCACTCTCTTATGCCGGAAGGAAGTAACTGATCACTTTAGTTATCAATGGCATCACCAATTTTTGGTCATCTTCTTTCATCCTTCCAAAGAAGTGTATTGATATGATTAACTCTCTTTGTGGTGAGTTCCTATGGAAAGGAACAGTGGATGTGCATAACTCTTCAAAAGTGGCTTGGTCTACGGTAACATGTGCAAACGAAGAAGGAGGTTTAGGGCTTAGGGACTTACATGTTTGGAACAAAGTTGCGGTACTAAAGCTAGCATGGATCCTTTTCTTTAGACCGTCTTCTGTTTGGGCCACCTGGTACACGAAACAGGTGTTAAAAGGTTATCTAAACAATTTTTGGGTAATCAACACAAAAAGAAAGTAGTCGCAGTCTTGGTTTTCAAATAAATTGATAAAGCTCAGGGAGTTTATCTTCCCTTGGATGAAAAAGGGAGTGTGGAATGGTAGAAATACAAGATTTTGGACAGACAATTGGTCCCCTTTTGGAAATCTCAATACTTACTTGGGAGAGGAAGGAGAAAGCAACACAGGAATCAATAGACTCTCTACCCTAGCGGATTTATGGAGGAATGGAAACTGGGATTTGCCAAACCCAAGATCAGATGCACAACTCAACCTCCACATATTCATCACTACCATGAATTTAGAAGATGTTGAAGACTCCATGGAGTGGATTGTTCAAGATAAAAAATCATCATCTTACAAAACTGGGCATATATATTACCTACTCAAGAATCATAACCCACTTGTTCATTGGCATACTGAAGTGTGGAATAGAGTTGGCATTCCTAGGCATCAATTCCTGGTGTGGCTAGTAACCCTTAACCGATGTGCAACAAAGGACAGACTATTGAATTGGGGCCTCCAGGCGGATCCTTTGTGTATCTTATGCAAAGCTGCTAATGAATCAAGGGACCACTTGTTTTTTGATTGCAGCTTCAGCAAAAGAATCTGGATCCCTATGGCTAATCGTTGTAGTTTCACGTCCCGATCTAACTGGGGGCACATCCTCATTGATTTGCGTGCACTAAGGGGAATGAAGAGAACTCTAACTCTCCTAGCTTGGAAAGCGTGCGTATACTCTCTATGGACTGAAAGAAATCACCGACTGCATCGGAACACTTTCAGATCAGCGTCCTCTATCCTCACCTCTTTGGATCGGCTGATGAGGAACATAGCATCTAGCCTATGTGCAAAACAATCGGCTCTTGCTTCAGGATTGCTTCAGTTATGGTTTCGATCTGATCCGTCATCATCTTCTACTTGATTTGACTGCGGGATGGTGGCTATCCACGAAAACCATTCTCCTTCTACTTCACCGCATTCATTGAGGTGAGTTGTTTGGTTGGTTCGGTAAACTAACCAAATTAAATTCCCTCACGTAAATTTTTTACCTTCTGATTACTTACTGGTTCTATTGGTTCTTTTATAATATGTGGACTGATTATATCTCTATCAGTTTGGGCTTGTAATGGGATTGGCTCCCCAAACATTTTCTTTCTTTTGTTTTTAATAGAAAACCAGTTAACAAAAAAAAACATATATGGTATAAGTTATAACAACCATATCATGTTTATATTATAAAATTATGTCCCTTACCTGGGTCAATCAAATCTTACCATATATTAAAAATTACTCACAAGAAATGGTTTTGGTTTAGTTAGATAAACTATTCTCATTATTTGTTAATTTTGTAGTGGATACTAAACCTAAAGGCACACATGGTTAAACTTCCTCTCCTCTTCTACTTCCATATGTTTCATGTTCTTTACCTCTACTTCCACCACAACCTTCCTCGCTTCTTCTTCCTCTCTTCTTGCTCCTCCCCAAGCTCCCACTCTTCTTAATTCCTCTTCAAGTTGCTTTTGTCTTTCATCCTCCTCACACTTCCTCTGTTCTTTTTCGTTTTAGCTTCATTGTTTTTCTTTTTCTTCAAGTTATGTATTCTTCTTCCTCCTCAACCTACCAGTTGCATTTGTTCTTCTTCTTATTTTACAAAAAAAAAATTGTTACTCATGAAATGTCTTATACTCCTCTATGACCTCTTCATAATACCAAAGGTAGTCGACTCTTGTCCTCTATGCCTCCCTTGGTAAAGCTTGTTCACTGATCTCTACCACTTCCAAAGGTCATAATTCATGTGTTCCCTTGTCTTCACCCACCGTCAAAAGTCAAAACTCACAAATCTATTATTCTCGTTAAAAGAAGTTTATATTTAAACACTTTCAAAAGTCATATTCGTTCACATGGAGAATACTATTTTACTAACCTTGAATGTTTAGGAGAAATCTCAAATAAAGCAACGTCAACCACAATATCATGTTTTATTTTTTCTAATCGAAAATGTGAATTGTGCAACATATTATATATCCCTTAGATTTGGTAAAATTCAACCAATATATTTTGTCAAGAAACAATAATAAAATTAGAATTCAAAACAATGAAACTGGCTCGTAAACGCATGATACCACAATTAATTTAATTAGTGTTAACAATAAAAGTTTACGCGAAGCCAACAACAATATGTTGGGTTTATTGTGACGTGTCTTTATCTTCCGCAAGCTTAGGAATAAAAGAGACTTGTTCTCTTTAGTTTTACTTGGTCAGTTTATGCTTCCGTAAAAGTAGATTAGTGGGATCATGTCCTTAGTTTTAGGTTGCTTCTGTTATTTGCTTCTATCTAGTATTCTCTATAAAATGCATTGTAATGTGATGAATACAATCAGATCATTTAGTGCGATATTTGTGTTTCCCTGAGTTTGCAATCACATTTGGTATCGAGCAAAACACGAATCTAAGTGATCAAAGAGAGAGAGAGTGATAGAAAGATGAGCGAAGACAAAACACTCACGAAAATTCCTCATTTTGATGGTCATTATGATCATTGGAGTGAATTGATGGAGAATCTCTTACGAGCTAAGGGATTGTGGAGTTTGGTGGAAGAAGGTGTCACCGAACCAGCAGCCGGAGTTGAGATGAGCCGAAGCGCGGCAGAAGAGTCTCGACGAGTTAAAGATGAAGGATCACCAAGTCAAACATTACCTGTTCCAGGCGATTGACCGGGTCGTGTTTGAGCAGATCTTAGACCGCAAGACATCTAAGATTATTTGGGATTCCATGAAGCGTAAGTTTGGAGGGAATGAAAGAGTGAAGCGATCTCTTCTCCAAACCCTAAGGAGAGACTTTGAAGTTCTCGTCATGAAGAAGGATGAGAGTATTGATGACTACTTCACACGAGTGATGTCTGTCTCCAACCAAATGAGAAGCAACGGAGAAGAGATGCCGGATTCGAAGATTGTCGAGAAGATACTTCGAACGCTGATCGACAAATTTACCTATGTTGTTGTGTCCATTGAAGAGTCTAAGGACACGGGAAACATGACTATTGATGAGTTGCAGAGCTCGCTGTCCGTTCATGAGAAGAAGTTCAAGAAAACCACTCTTGAAGAAGAAGTTCAAGCTCTAAACGTGGGAGGAAGAGGTAGAGGAACCTACAGAGGTCGAGGTCGAGGAAGAGGCAGGGGACGTTTCTTCAACAAAGCCACTGTTGAGTGTTACTCATGTCACAAGCTTGGACATTTTGCCTATGAATGCCCAAGTGGAAACAATGGAGCACAGTTCGCCGAAATCGAAGAAGAAGATGAAGTTCTTCTTATGGCGTATGTTGAGCTTCATAAAACTAGAAGAGGAGACGTTTGGTTTGTAGATTCTGGATGTTCGAACCATATGTGTGGAGAGAAAAGCATGTTTTCAAGCCTGGATACTACCTTCACACACAACGTCAAGCTCGGAAACAACCACAAGCTGGTGGTTGATGGAAAAGGAGTGGTGAAGATAATGCTTAATGGGATAAGCTATGTTATAAGTGACGTGTATTACGTCCCAGAATTAAAAAACAACTTGCTAAGTGTTGGACAACTTCAAGAGAAGGGCATGGATGTTCTGTTCAAAGGAGGAGAACACAAAACATGTAGCATATATCATCCAACAAAGGGAAAGATTGCAGAATCTGTCATGAGTGCAAATCGGATGTTTATTTTGCTAGCGAGAATCAAGTGACAAGATGAAGGAGGAAAGGTGTCTACAAGTTGATGTTACAAACAAAGAAGAGCTATGGCATCATCGATATGGACACCTTAGCCATAAAGGTCTCCAGATTCCGCTTAACAAAGAAATGGTCATCGGTTTACCAAACATTAGTCAAACAAAAATTTCATGTGAGGCGTGTGTCAAAGGCAAGCACCACCGAGTCCCTTTCCCAAAACAAAGCAAGTGGAGATCAACGGAGAAGCTACAACTCATCCACTCTGATTTGTGTGGACCAATCACTCCACCATCTAATAGCCAAAAGAGGTATCTAATAAGTTTCATTGATGATTTCTCACGAAAAACATGGATATATTTTGTGTTTGAGAAATCAGAAGCTTTCAACACTTTCAAAGCTTTCAAAGCACTTGTGGAGAAGCAAAGTGGGAATTTCATTAAGTGTCTTAGAACGGACGGAGGAGGAGAATACAATTCCGGTGAATTCAATGAGTATTGTAAGGAGCACGGAATTAAGCGACAACTCACAATCGCATACACTCCACAACGAACGGCGTCGCGGAGCGTAAAAACCGAACTATTATGAATATGGTGAGAGCTATATTATCGAAAAAGAAGTGCCAAGGAGTTTCGGGCGGATGCGGTACGGTGGGCAAATCATGTTCTTAATCGTTCACCAACAACGATTGTGAAAGACATGACCCCGGAAGAGGCATGGAGTGGAAGCAAACCATCAGTTGAACACTTTCGGGTTTTTGGCTGCATTGGTTATTCCCATGTTCCCGATATTAAGAGAACCAAGCTCGATGATAAAAGCATCAAGTGTGTCATGATCGGGTACATCAATGAATCTAAAGCTTTCAAGATGTTTGATCCGGTAGAGAAGAAAGTTCACATTAGTCGGGATGTGATCTTTGAGGAGGAGAAGAAATGGAACTGGGAGGACACTTACTTGGGTGAACAAAACATCGAACTCGAGTGGGAAGACGAGTACGAGCGCCATGAAAATGAAAACGAAGGGGAGGAGATAGAAGTAGAAGAACCGAGAAGAAGATTTAGATCAAACCGATCAAGCCGAGAATCCTTCCTCTCCGTTTCAAGCGATCACCGTGGGTACAACGACCACAACGAGCGGATTAAGAAGGCCGCCTGTTTGGGCTGATGATTATACGTCCGGAGAAGACTTATCGGACACCGAAGAAGAGGCAAACATGGTGCTTATGATGGCTCTCATGGTTATTTCGATCCAACAAGTTTCAATGAAGCCATAAGACACTCACAATGGAAAGAAGCTATGGATGCAGAAATAAGGTCGATTGAGAAGAATCACACTTGGTCTTTAGTAACACTTCCAGAGGGGGCCAAAGCGATTGGTGTGAAGTGGATCTACAAGACTAAGTTAAACGAGCTGGGAGAAGTCGATAAATTCAAAGCTCGACTCGTAGTGAAAGGTTATGCTCAAGAGTATGGAATTGACTATACGGAAGTGTTCGCTCCCGTTGCGAGGATGGATACCGTAAGGATGATCATTGCTTTAGCAGCTCATCGGGGATGGGGTATCTATCAGCTAGACGTGAAATCTGCGTTTCTACATGGTGAGTTAATGGAAGACGTCTTTGTAGAACAACCTAAAGGGTATGAAGTAACGGGGAAGCAACACATGGTTTACAAGCTTCACAAAGCTCTATACGGACTTAAACAAGCACCGCGAGCTTGGTTTAGTCGTATAGAAGCTTATTTCATTAAGGAAGGCTTCGAAAGCAGCACTAGTGAACAAACGCTATTCATAAAGCGAGAAGGAGGTAAAGTTCTTATCGTGAGTATCTATGTCGATGACTTATTGTTCACTGGTAATGATGAAGGTTTGCTAAATAAGTTCAAGACATCAATGAAGAAAGAGTTTGACATGACCGACATGGGAAAGATGAGATATTTCCTCGGCATAGAAGTGGTTCAAAGGGACGATGGTATCTTTATTTGTCAGAGGAAGTATGCAGCTGAGGTGATCGAAAGGTTTGGTATGATGAATTACAATCCGGTATGCAATCCGATAGTTCCTGGACGAGAAGATCGGTCGAGATGAAAGAGGCGAGAAGGTTGATTCAACTCCGTATAGCGGATGGTGGGAAGCTTGATGTACTTAAGCGCAACGCGTCCCGATTTGATGTACGCGGTAAGTCTCATCGGCCGATTCATGGCTAATCCTACTCAACTACACTATGCTGTGGCAAAGAGAATCATGCGCTATCTTAAGGGAACAATGGAGTATGGAATCCGGTACAAGAAAAAGGGAGAAGCGAGGACTCGCTGGATACACCGACAGCGACTATGCCGGAGATGTTCATGACAGCAAGAGCACTTCTGGTTATGTTTTTTTAATGAGCGGAGGAGCTGTAGCGTGGTCCTCACGAAAGCAGCCGATAGTTACACTATCAACCACTGAAGCCGAGTATGTTGCAGCAGCAACTTGTGCGTGTCAAGCCATTTGGATGGGAAGAGTTCTGAGGGAGATTGGTTATGAACAAGGTGAGGAGATGGTGCTGTTTTGTGACAATACATCTACCATCAAGCTTTCCAAGAATGCGGTAATGCACGGGAGATCCAAACATATCAGGGTTCGTTATCATTTTCTGAGGGACTTAACTAAAGGAGTGATCAAGCTTGTTCACTGCAACACGGAGGAGCAGCTAGCGGATGTCTTGACTAAGCCTTTAAAGATGGTGACATTTCAGAGGATTCGAGAAGCTTTTGGAATGCGTGTTTTGAACTGAGCATTGGAGATAGTTCAGTTCATGGGAGGGATTGTTGGGTTTATTGTGACGTGTCTTTATCTTCCGCAAGCTTAGGAATAAAAGAGACTTGTTCTCTTTAGTTTTACTTGGTCAGTTTATGCTTCCGTAAAAGTAGATTAGTGGGATCATGTCCTTAGTTTTAGGTTGCTTCTGTTATTTGCTTCTATCTAGTATTCTCTATAAAATGCATTGTAATGTGATGAATACAATCAGATCATTTAGTGCGATATTTGTGTTTCCCTGAGTTTGCAATCACACAATAACTTATCCAAAGCCAACAACGAAACAGACTTGCTTCAAGTCCATTGTAAGAAGAACATAGATCAACAAATAGTGAAACTGATGTTTTTCATATTTGACACTAACACTGAACAACTATTATGATAGAACTCGATGATAAAAGAATACATATTGAATCTTTTTATCACCTTTGATATTCTTCTTTAACAGAAGAACGCTTAGCTTTCCCTCTGAAGCAAAATTCTGATATATAACTGAAAAAACACTTATAACTTTATAAGAAAGATACATACCTTGATAAGGCTTACAATCATTCACTTTCCTAATTCGTCCAAGTGCCATCACATTTCAAGTGTAATATATATATATATATCATAAGCAAATAAGAGGAAACATAGCATTTATGATTTCAAAAATGTACCTCTGGCTCCACAGATGTTCGTCAATTTGGTTGCTTTAAAGAATCAAAATTATACTGAAACCATACGAAAATACACAAATTGTATGGTAGTTAGCAGATGAAACTACAAAAATAAAACACAAAGTAATGAATAAACTCTGCCTTACACAAAAGATCCAGTCTAAGGATATAAGTAATTGTGCATTCAAACAATCATAAGAGAAGCTCATTAACTATCGCATCTCTCCTTTGACAGAACAAAAAAATATTTCGTCTAAGTGTTAGGACTAATTTATAAGATGATATTATTGGAGTTGTACTCGCAATAATCAGAGAACTAATCTATTTACCAAACCATAACAGACGCAGAAGATCAAAATAAGAACTAAGAGAGAAAATCAACACCAATTTGTGTGATGTATGGGTATTGATAGTGACCGATTTTATAGGCCTTTGCAAGAATGGTTTGCCTTGAATCGTTTCATAACACTGCTTTTAATTTGTTTACGTTAAAGATTCATAAAAGGAGAACGTTTAGAAGGTGAGAAGACGATGTGATGTTCAGAGAGGTGGATGCGTTGAGGAGCTTTTAATTGTTTGGTTGTGATGATTGTAAAATAAATTATGGAGAAAATGTATCCATCGAGAGAAGAGTAAAGTCGTATAGAAGGAGAGGAAGCCATAGGCCGTTGCGATTAGGGAAAAAAACGATTAGCAATAATGAATGCTTTTGTGTGTTAGATGTTGATGACGTGTCACTTTTTTAGACATACAAAAATGCAAATGTAGATTCCTTTTAATAGTAGGGATAGCATACAAATTTAAAGTCATATAAATTATCTTATTTGTGTAGATTCTCCGAATTCATTGATAACTTAGTGATTTGTTGATATGATATAAACTAGAAACGTATTTACTTATATTTGATTTACAATATTCTAGTTCTTTCATTTGATTTTTGTTTTAAGTATTGATTATTGATTTAACATTCATCGAATTTGATTTGGTTTAATCTTCACATATAGATAGCTGCTCTTTGTCCTTTGAAGTGTGTTACTATTATATATGGTAGGTGCTCTTTCGGTTATTTATGTAGACTTGCAGTCTTAAATTAACAATAGTATAGAAGCTATTATTTTGTCTCTTTTTGATGTGAGTCAATTTCTCTTTTGGTTTGTTAATATAAGTGTAATTCCAAACTATTACAAACACTCAATCAACTTCTCTTGTGATTTGTAATAGTTTGTAGTTATAATCTATATATAAAAAGAAAAATGTCCCCTCTTCTTATAATGCCACATCATTTCTCAAATTTCTAAATTTTTGACACATCATCATCTCATTTTTAGTTGAGGAATTCACAAATCTACACCCTTTCAACTCTTTCTTCACAAAACTACTCCTAATTTAATATTTTCACATATTTACACCCTTTCAAAATTTTAAAAGCTTGATTTAACCTTTAAAAAATTACCAAAATTAATTTTTTCATTTGGGTTCGCTAATTAGTGTTTAGAGTATAATATTAAGGAGGTATGATTGTTTGGGTAGAGTTTATTTAGATTTAATTTTGAGTGTTTAGGTGTAGTTTTGTGAAGTATTTTTGAAATGGTGTAGTTTTGTGAAATATAATTCAAATGACGTAGTTTTATAATTATCCCTTTTTAGTTTTGAAATAATACTTCATTAATTACAACTAGGTGGTTTGACTCCGCGCCCACAAATAATTATAAAAAATCTATATATATAAAGAAGAATGTCTTATCTTCTTACGATGCCACATCATTTCTCAAACTTCTAAATTTTTGACACATCATCAACTCATTTTTAGTTTTGAAATAATACTTAATTAATTACAACTAGGTGGTTTGACTCCGCGCCATGGCGCGGACACAAATAATTATAAAAAATCTATATATATAAAGAAGAATATCCTCTCTTCTTACGATGCCACATCATTTCTCAAACTTCTAAAATTTTGACAAATCATCAACTCATTTTTAGTTTTGAAATAATACTTAAATTAATTACAACTAGGTGGTTTGAGACACAAATAATTATAAAATACATAAATTAAATTACTTGTTACATTAATAAAAAATCACATTTTTCTTAAATTATGCTAAAATCACAACGAAATAAAACCAAAATTGAAAATGTAATAAATTATCAATAAAAAAGAATGAAAACAAAGAACAAACTTCAAAAATTGTAGTTTTGTGTTTTATGGTGGGCTAATTATGATTTAAATACAAAATTTCATTTACTTTTTTTTTGTTTTTGTTAAAGAATTATAGTTTTGTTTACAGATTTTCCATAAACACACAATTAAAATGAAAAATTGTTAGAAACGTATGTATGTGTGCTACAAAAACATATGTTTGTTAATAATGTTTTTCTTGAAAGAAATAAAAGAGTTGATAAATAAAAAGACTTTAAAGATATATATCCATGAGTTAATTTGGTTGATATAAAACAAAACATATTCAACAAAAAGAGTTTTATAAGAATTAGAGGAAAAACTCATTAATGAAGATATTAATAACTATAATACATTTAGATTTACAAAAGTATAAAATTGTATGATGTGGTATAAAAGTTTTAGATTTACATATTTATATCAATAAATCAATAACAATCAAACATTTTAAAAGAAGTAAAGTTTATAATATTTGCATGAATATTAGAATATTGTGGATCAACTTGAATCATCATGAATGTAAGCAAAATGGAAGAAGATTTCATCCGGACCCAAAAAACCGAATCAAACGCGATCCGAATATTAGGAACCAAATCGAGACCGACAAAATATTTGAACGGGTCTTAGATTTCAAACCTAAAAAATTGAATAGATCCAAACCGAAACTCGGGCGGATACCTGAACTTATCCAAATTTTAACTAAATATATAAAAATATTAGTAATTTCTATTTGTAATAACTTAAATTTCAAAATTATGACATTTTCCCTATTATTTCATGTAGTTTTGTATGATTAAATATTTTTAGATAATTTTTGTTGTATTTTATTCGGATTATAATAGTAAATCATATAATTTTGAATAATTTCAAATATTTTATGAGGAATTCACAAAACTACCCCCTTTCAACCCTTTCTTCACAAAACTACACCTAATTTAATATTTTCACATATTTACACCCTTTCAAAATTTTAAAAGCTTGATTTACCCTTTAAAAAATTACAAAAATTAAAATATTTTAATTTGGGTTCGCTAATTAGTGTTTAGGGTATAGTATTAAGGGGGTAGGATTGTGTGGGTATGGTTTATTTGGATTTAATTTTGAATGTTTAGGTGTAGTTTTGTGAAGTGATTTTAAAAAGGTGTATTTTAATTTTGGTAATGTTTTAGAGCATAATTGAACCATTTAAAAATTGAAAAGGGTGTAAAAGTAGGAAAAAATTGAATTAGGTGTAATTTTGTGAAGAAAGGATTGAAATGGTGTAGTTTTGTGTATTTCTCAACAATTTTACACTTTTAAGTAAATTTCAATATATTATTAATAATTAAATATTTTAAATTATAATATAAATTAAAATACCAAAAAGATATCGTACACTTCTTAGTAAATTTATAGAAATTTTGAAAATATTATATTAATAAATAATATATGATAATATAAATTATGAGAAATAAAATGGATAATTACAAACAATTTTCGAAATTATTAAATTAATTAAATATAAAACAATTTCCTTAATTTTCTCAAGTAATAATTAAATATTTTAAATTATAATATAAACTAAAATACCAAAAAGACATCGTACACTTTTTAGTAAATTTATTAAAATTTCGAAAATATTATATTAATAAATAATATATGATAATATAAATTATGAGAAATAAATGGGATAATTACAAACAATTTTCGTAAATATTAAATTAATTAAATATAAAATAATATAAATTATGAGAAATAAAAGGATAATTACAAACAATTTTCGAAAATATTAAATTAATTAAAGATAAAATAATTTCCCTAATATTCTCTTTGAACAACACGTAGACAAAACTTCTTGTCATTTACTATATAACATAATTTAATTATTTATTAATAAGAAAAATTTAATGGGAGAATTACAAAACTACACCATTTGAATTACATTTCACAAAACTACACCATTTCAAAATTACTTCACAAAACTACACATAAACACACAAAATTAAATCCAAAAAACCCTACCCACACAATCCTACCCCCTTAATACTATACCCTAAACACTAATTGGCGAACCCAAATGAAAAAAATTAATTTTGGTAATTTTTTAAAGGGTAAATCAAGCTTTTAAAATTTTAAAAATGTGTAAATATGTGAAAAAATTGAATTAGGTAGAGTTTTGTAAAGGAATGGATGAAATGGTGTAGTTTTGTGAATTCCTCAAATTTAATTTATAATTAAACATGAATTTGTAAAAACATACCCTTTTTAATTTGTTGAATATAGTTTATATATGTGTATAATATACATATATGGATATAAAACCTTCAAATTAACAGTTTAAAAAATTATTTCTCTTCATACTAATACATATAAAGATTAACGACTAACTACAACAATTTAAATTAATAATATTAACAATAGTGAACATGTTTTATGTTTTCATCTATATGATTATATGATAAATAGATATTCAAATTATTTTTAATGAAAAATATTGTATAATCGTAAGAACGGAATTTTGACATCAAAATTATAAAAAATGTTGTATGGTAGAATATAACTTAAAGTGATATAAACGAAAAGATGAGAAGTAGGAAAATAAATTTTCACCTTCTAAACAACTATAGGAACATTGAAAGTGTAATAATCAGATGAGATAATAAACGTCACTTATTGTGTTACTTTAAATTCATGTAACAAAATTGAATATTTATTTATCTCATACTTCACAACATACATACACTTATATTATTTTACAAAAATATTTCTTTAGAAACAATCATTTCACCAAATACTAAATGGGTTTTAAAATAATAATTTTAAATTTAAATGTTTCTTCTTTCGAAAATTAACCACAATTTTATTATTTACATTCAAAATGTATGAGAGAAAAAAATATGTACATTTTATAAGAGACATGCAAGAATATTTCAACCATTACCATAGAACAAAAAAATTACTCAAAAGTTATTACAATATTAAATCACCAAAGATGAAAAAAAATCATCAAAATACAAATATATATATATAACAAAAAAATTCAAATATATTGTACTAAAATAAATAAATAAAATAAGTTTTACAAATGGTAAATCACTTTATAATACTTTTTAAATAAAGAAATATAAAGAAAATATCGTCCGAAGGGCGGATTACCCCTAATTTATAACATAAATACATGATTTGTAATAAAAGTTTAGTTTGTCTTTGTTTTGTGGTTTTTTATTTTTTTTCCTTCAGTTCGGTGCAAATATACCGAAGTTATATTTCACATGTTTTCGAACCTAATTTTTTACAATAAATTGACCCAAACCAAAATTTAATTCGGTGCAACTCGGACTGATTTTTAATACTGTAAAACCTCTATAAATAATATTCGGACTATGAAAATTTATTAATTTACTAGATGAAATCCCGCGTATTACGCGGACAAATTACATAAAAACATTTTATAATTATATATTAATAATTTTATTAAATTTGTATAGTTATAGTTAGATTTAAACGGAAACTAATATTATACCAGTTATTTTATTAACAAATAATATAAAAGGCACACAAGAATATATGAGGTAATAGTAAATAATTGATTTTTACTTTTTCCAACAATTAAGAAATAAAATAACATATTTTGTTTTATTACATTGCTTTTGTTATTACATGAAAAAAAAATATTTTAAATTAATAATTAGATTGTGGATCCATGAAGATAAAAAATAAGTTATCATAGAGATTTCCTTTATTTTTCAAGTAATTTTACGTTTTTATTTTTTTCTTATTTCTAATTATTTTGTTTTTATTGATTATTTTTAAAAATATTGTTATATTTTTCTTTTTCTATGTTATTTTCCTTATTTGTGATTATTTTATTTTTAATTATTTTATAATTAATGTTAAGTTTTTTATTTTTGATTATTCTCCTTATTTCTGTTTTTTCTCAATATTGTTAAGTTTTCATTTTATAAAATGTATAGGTATCAAATTTAATACAAATGTCACGATCTCAACTAACTATTACAAATGTTACGATCTGGTGAGTTATAATTTTGCATACGCGTCGAACTCACGTTAAACGCGCTCACTTTTATATAATAAGATTTCCGATTGACGCAGGTCCTCGCGTAATCACGACGAAAGATTTTTTTTTAATATGTTTCCTTTTATATACAAAACGAATTAGAGGAATGTGTTTTAGTTGCCTTTTTATATACTAAACTAATTAGAGATTGATTAGTTTCTTTTTTTCTCCTTTCTAAAAATAATAAGTTTCATTTTATTAAATTTCCTTTTTTAAGGTTTTTACTTCTTTTTTTTCTTTTAAAATTATTTAAATTTTCCATTTTTAATTTTTTAAATTTTCCATTTTTAAAATTTTCCATCTTCTTCTTTTATTCATTTTTTTAAGAAGATTACTTATTTTAAAAATGACAAATGTCACGATCTAAATTAAATGTGACACGTGTCACGATCTGGTGAGTTATAATTTTACGCGCTCTCTTTTATATAATAAGATAGTGATATTAATTTATAGAGTTATTTGTACAAAAAGGAAAATACTTTCTTGAAACTATTATCTATTTTTATCTTCTTACTTTTTTTATTTAGAACTAGAATTTTTCCTTTAAATTTAGTGTTTACTTATTTCATATTACGTTAATGTAACAATTTTTTTAATCTCTTTTGTATAAATATTCAACTTTGTTACACTTTACACAAATCATAACAATAGCTTCTCATCTGAAAGGGGTTGCAAAAGCAACTATGACCGATCAAATACGCAAAAAATTATGTGAGTACAAAAGAGATCATCTTAATACAACTCAAAAAGATTTGCAGAACTGGCTTGAAAAAAAGTTTCATCTTAAAATTAGTCAAGGTACGATTTCAAACACACTAAAACGATCATCATAATATCTTTCAACAAACCTAGAAAGCCGAAAAGATGTCAAGCGACACAAACCAGCGAAATATCCAGAGATTGAGAAAGTTCTATTTGAGTGGTTTCTCCAATATCAAGATTGTGTTAATATGTCAGGAGAACTAATTTTGGAAAAGGAAAAAGATACAATGAAACTTCTATACCCTAAACAAGATTTCGAACATCAATTCTCTCAAGGTTGGCTTGAAAAGTTCAAGTTACGACATGGTATCAAGTCGTTTCGTCTTTTTGGAGAAAGCAGTTTGGTTGATGTGCAAGACATGGAAAATAAGTTGGAAGTTATAAGGGAAAAGATTGATACGTTTTCTAAGAAAGACTTGTTTAATATGGATGAAACTGGTTTGTTTTACAGGTTACAAGCTGATCATTCTCTTGCTACGAAACAACTTGAAGGAAAAAAACAAGACAAAGAAAGACTAACAGTTGTCATTTGTTGTAACGAGGATGGATATGAAAAAGTTTCCTTATGGATTATTGGAAAATATGCGAAGCCATGTTGTTTCAAGAATGTCAACATGAATAGCTTGAATTGTCACTATTGTGCTAATAAAAGAGCTTGGATGACAAGTGTGATATTGGAAAAATATATCCATTGGTTTAATCAAAGAATGCATGGTAGAAAAGTTTTATTTGTCGTAGACAATTGTACGGCACATCCAAAAAATATTGAAGGGTTGCACAATGTTGAGTTGTTCCTTTTGCCTCCAAACAAGACATCAAAAATTCAACCTCGTGATGCTGGAATAATACGAGCTTTTAAGATGCATTATCGAAGAAGATTTTACCGTGAAGTTTTGGAAGGATATGAGTTGGGACAATCTTATCCATGTAAGATCAATGTCTTGGATGCTATCGATTTTGCAGTCTCAGCTTGGAGAGTTAATGTTCGTCAAGAGACAATAGCAAATTGTTTCCGTCACTTCAAAATACGTTCAAGAAAAATTGTATCAGGGAATTTTGAAGATGAGTTAAGTCATGAATACCTTACTTGACTATCCGGGTGAAAACAATACATACTCAGAAGTTCAGAGTTTAGAAGAAATTGTAGATTATGTCCATCATGCAGATGAAGATGTTGAAGAAGATTTTGAACCTTCAAAACCAGTTACACGTAAGGAAGCAATTATCGCATCTAGATCTTTACAAAAAAATTAGATGCAAATTGAGAAGACAACACCAGAAATTTTTGATGCAATAAGGAAAACTAGAGATGAGCTTCAACGAGATTCTAATTTTCATATGCATAAAATTGCAATTATTAATTTATAGTATTATTGAGACCATATTTTTACATTGAATTTTTTCAAAAAGTATTATTTTGTTAATTTATCGAAATTTAATAATTTTTACATTGGCCTAACTTGGGATCAGAATAATTTATTAATTTATAGTGGTTATTAATTTATAGAATATTAATTTATAGAGGTTCTACTATAAATCGTAATTAAAAAGACTAACATCACCAAACCGATAAACCCAACTGTTGTTAAGGGAAACAAGATTATAAAGGCCCAAAGACAAAACAAGACCATCAAGGATGCATCACAAGATGACACAACACAAGCTTCATGTCCCTATCCTCTAACGGTAACAGAGGATGACGCCAGGACCGTACGGTCTGCCATAAAACAACCTTCACCAATCCATATGGCTAACCGTTATGCAGTGTTGAACGTTGAATCATGAGCTGTCAATAAGACATGTGTCATCATTGTATGGTAGAGACAATTAGTATAAGAATAAACATGATGTAATTGTGATATTTTAAGGAAAGTATTATTCAGAAATACCATCTTCTTTCTCTCTTTACTCTATGTTCTTTTTCTGCCTTCATATCAGAGCCAGTCGATTCTGCATAATGGACAGTAACCCTGATGCACTATCTGCTCCCACTCTCACTATCTCTCAGTGTGTCACCCTCAAGGTCAATGACAAGAACTACTTGTTGTGGAAGCTACAGTTAGCAATTTCTTTCAAGCCAAATGCTACTTGGCTTTGTGAATGGAGATTATGTTCGTCCTCCTCCAACCATCACTATTATGGAAGGAGACCATCCTACAGAGGCAAGCAATCCAGAGTTTCTCAAGTGGATGAGGTCAGACCATCTGGTTATGGCTTGGCTGTTTGGGTCCTTAACAGAGAATGCACTGAAAGTAGTCTATGGCATGCGTTCATCTCAAGAGGTATGGTTTTCTCTTGGTAAGAAGTATAATAGAGTTTCTGCTACTAGGAAGCTAGACTTACAGAGAAGAATCCAAACTACTGTCAAAGGGAACAAATCTATGACTGATTATCAAGGAGACATTAAGACTCTCTATGACCAACTAGACTCTATTGGCTCACCTATCTCTGAACAAGAGAAGATTTATGGAGTTCTTAATGGCTTAGGAAAAGAATATGAGTCTATTTATACGGTGATTAAGAATACTATGGACTCATTTCCTGGACCATGTCTAGACGATATTGTGTTTAAGCTAACAGGTTTTGAAGATAAACTTCAAGCTTATATGACTCCAATAGAAATATCACCAGACCAAGCATTCTATGCTGACAGAGGTGGTTACTCCTACAGAGGAAGAGGTCAATATAGAGGAAGTTATAGAGGCAGAGCATCCCTACACAACACAAGGGAGAGGTCCTTACTCTACTCAAGGCAGAGGCTTTCATCAACATATAAATCAAGGAAGTGGTAGAGACTCATACTCTGAGGATAATAACATGCCAAAATGTCAGATTTGTGGTAAAAACAATCACCTAGCATACATATGCTACAAGAGGTTTGATCATGCATTTCAAATAGATGACCCACCTCAAGCTATGAACACAATGAGAGCTCCTGAAGGCCATAATTATTCAGGAAATGAATGGTATCAACTCAACAATATGAAGGAGCTGATTCAATTATGGTTGGAAATGGTGACTTTCTCCCAATCACACATGTTGGTTCAATAGCTATTCCTGCCTTATCAGGTACGTTACCACTGAATGATGTATTGGTTTGTCCTGAAATGGCTAAATCACTAATGTTTGTCTCTAAACTCACTGATGATTATCCGTGTATCTTTACATTTGATTCTCATATTGTGTGTGTAAAGGACAAAGAGACAAACCAACTACTTAGTCAGGGAATCAAGCATAAGGGCATGTATAGATTGGAGAATCCACAATTTATGGCATACTACTCCTCAAGACAACAAGCTACATCAGATTCAGTTTGGCACAGACGGTTGGGTCATCCACATCATCAAGTCCTGCAACATCTATCTTCTGTTAAAGTTATTTATTTCAATAAAACTACTTTATCAATGTGTGAACCATGCCAGTTAGGCAAAACTTGCAAGCTACGTTTTTCTAAGTCTGATTTTCAAGCTACTAAACCTTTGGAAAGAATTCACACTGATGTTTGGGGACCTTCTCCTATACTATTTGTTCAAGGCTTCAAGTATTATGTGATTTTCATTGATAACTTCTCAAGATACTGTTGGTTTTATCCCCTAAAGTTGAAATCAGATGTCTTTGCCGTTTTCAAAATGTTTCAACAACTTGTAGAAAACCAGTTCCAGCAGAAAATTAGTATTTTGCAGAGTGATGGTGGTGGAGAGTATGTCAGTAAAGAGTTCAGTGATCATTTAGCAAGCTGTGGAATCAAACATTACCTCTCATGTCCACATACTCCTCAGCAAAATGGGCTTGCAGAACGGAAACACAGACATCTTATAGAGTTGGGCCTAGCTATGATGTTTCAAGGTAATGTTCCCCAATCTCTCTGGGTTGAAGCTCTCTTCACGGCAAGTTTTCTCAGCAATATCCTGCCTACCTCTGTTCACAAAGATCTGAGAAGTCCTTTTGAGATTCTTCACGATCAGAAGCCTATCTACACAACTCTGGGAACATTTGGGAGTGCTTGCTACCCATATCTCAGGCCATACTCTAAGAACAAATTTGATCATAGGTCTCTCTTGTGTGTCTTCATTTGGTACAATAAGAGGTACAGAGGTTACATATGCTTTCATCCTCCAACTGGACGTGTATACATAAGCCGACATGTTCTCTTTGATGAAGAAAGGTTCCCATATAATGATAACTACAAACAATACTTACTACCTCCTACTACACCTCTCCTTAAAGCTTGGCATTCAGGACAAACAACCACTGAATCAGACCAAGAAACATAATCAGTAGACGAAGAAACAATTCCAACACAACAATCCAAAGACACTCCTCCTTTTCATCAACCTACTCTTATTGTTGAAGCTGAACCATTGTCCCCCTACAATAGTGATTCATCTCACTCTTCTCAAGTTGCTCCTGATGTGACTTCACAAGAGGAATTTCCACCACTACCTCAGCCTCAAGAACATGCTGAGTTAACAAATACTCATACCATGACTACAAGAGCAAAACATGGTATATTCAAGCCAAATCCAAGATATGTTATGCTAACCATCAAAGGTATCCCTGAATTTCCTAAGACTGTTAAGCAAGCATTGAAACATCCTGGCTGGACTACAACTATGGGAGATGAGGTTGGTACATGCCATGTAACCAACACTTGGGACTTGGAACCTCCACCACCCGAGGCTAATATTCTTGGTTGTAGGTGGGCTTTTACAACTTAACTAAAATCTGATGGTACACTAGACAGATTAAGAGCACGTCTAGTGGCAAAAGGTTATGATCAAGAAGAAGGAGTGGATTTTTTAGAAACCTACAGTCCAGTGGTAAGAACATCTACAATACGAATGGTTCTACATGTTGCAACGGTAGAAAGGTGGGACATCAAGCAATTAGATGTTAAAAATGCTTTCCTACATGGAGATTTGAAGGAGACAGTCTACATGAGGCAGCCACCTGGTTTTGAGGATAAAGATCATCCAGAGTATGTCTGTAAACTAAAGAAGGCTATATGTGGCTTGAAACAAGCACCTAGGGCATGGTTTGATAAATTCAGTTCATATCTAATTGAATTTGGTTTTGTCTGCAACACAAGAGATCCTTCTCTATTCATATATAGACATGGCAGTGATATACTCATGCTTCTACTATATGTAGATAATATGTTACTAACTGGAAATAATCAGACATTGGTGATGAAACTACTCAAAACACTTGAAGAAGTATTCATGATGAAAGACATGGGTCCTATAAGTTACTTTTGGGAGTACAAGCTCAGTTTACTCCAACATGCCTATTTCTAAACCAAGAAAAGTATGCTCTGGACTTACTTGAATCAACTTGATAGAGTTCCTCATCAAGAAGAAGACTTTTCGGATCCGATTTACTTTCGAAGCTTGGCAGGTAAACTTCAGTATATGACTCTCACGCGACCGGTGATGGGCGAGATTTTACCCCGCTTAATCTAATATCTTAATGTAGTATATAAGGTGTCAATCCGAATCAGGAGCAATCAATATATTAGAACTTATGAGAAACTACACTTAGTCTAAGCAAATTAAAGAGTTGTTTGTTGAATGTTTTGTAACCGTGTAATCAATAAATAAAAACGCGAATTAAGAGTTTTGAAAGATTTATTAAAAGCTAAACAATCAGGTTAAGGTGTTTTAAGGGTGATTAAACTTTCAGATTTCAAATTGTCTTTTACAAAAATAACTTTAAGGTTTTGAAAACGATTTTAGACCAATCCACTCTCGTGGCAATGATCCTTTTCTCAACAATTAAACTAAAACAATATCTTGGATAGTTTAATCGTCGAGAAACTTTAAGAACAAATCAATTCTAACCACCAAGCTTATTAACACAGATCTCTCGGTTAAGCTAGGCTTGGTTCTAAGGTAATTGTTCAGGAACCTTTATAATCTCTCGATTCATAAAGTTTCCTGGGTTCGATAATCGAATGGCCAACTCGATTAAAGCTTTAAGGTTGTTACCAAAGACTAAAGTTTTATAATCAATTAAGTTTTAGACAATCATCTATCCTAGATTCAATCAAACTCCTTTTACCCTAACCCAATTGTCTATTTGGAACTACTCACAAAGCATGTTGAATCTTAAAACAATTGAATTCAAAGAAAACATAAACATAAACAAAAGCAAAGAGAATAAAGGGTTCAAGAAAACTCTTATTGATGATGATGGAGATTACAAAGGCGGCCAAAGAATGATCACCAAGAAACCTCACAAGTTGTCCAAAGCAAAAACAAAAGTGATAAAAACAAGAGAGCCTCCAAAAAAACATAATAAAAACCCTAATATAATGTCAAAACATAAACCAAAACGTTCCCCATCGGTTTAGGAAATCGTTTTTTTCCTTTTTGGCTCGAAAAACCGGTTTTTCCTTATTTTTCTCGTCTGTATCGGCCAAGTGTGACCGGTACAACAAACCGGTATGAATTTTCTTCTTGATATCGGCCACTTCAAACCGGTACAACAAACCGATACGAAGTAAAATTGGAATAACTTTAGATCTAACCGTTGAAATCAGCTCAAACCACCACAAAATGAAAGCTAACATATGTGGCTATCTTGTGGTAAAATTTCATAAAGATCCAACGGTGGAAACGTCTTCAACGAGTGTCTTTTTGACGCTTTTCGTCTCAATTCTCTGTCTTTTCCATTCTTGCACTCCTAAACACTGAAAAACATGAAACAAACCAAAATGCAACCTATATGATACTAAATGCAGCCTAAATGAGTTAATTCTAATGCATAAACTAAGGTAAAATATGTAAAATATGCAAGTTATCAACTCCCCCAAACTTATCCTTTGCTTGTCCTCAAGTAAGAGAATTAACATCAAAGTTCGAGAAAGTACAGAGGCGGGGACCTCAGAACCAAAAGCAACATGGTAAGTGCAATGAACGAGTATCCTAAACATAGTATCCTATCGCAACCGAGCTAGTTCTACTTATTTCTATCTACCTTTAACTCCGTCTAAATCCGCTATTATTACCATAAGCATGTGATCCACTTGTCTAGTCTAAGCACCTTTCACATTCAATTAAACACAATCAAGCATGAAACATGATCAAAAATTTCCAAAAGTTTTTCTATTTGTCTAGGTAAGAACGGGATTTCGAATCAAACGAGGAGGTTAACACTCAGGCATGTGGTTAGTTGTAGCGTAGTTTCTCTCGGGGAGTGAAAGGGTTAAGCAAAACCGGGAAAGACAAGGAGCAACACAAGTCCGGACATCCATCATTATACAACTCAAATCTCTACCCCATCATCTCATTCTTTCAACACTTAAGCATTTAAACATCGAGTTTCTTTTTATTTTCTTTTTCTTAATTACCTTAGGGGTTTTATTTTGGCTAAACTTCTTTTTTTTTTTTTTTTTTTTTTTTTTCTTTTTCGAATTTTTTTTTTTTTTTCTGTTTCTTTTTTATTTTTATTTTTGAAAAGCCATTCTTTTACCCCTAGGCGTTTTACATTTCAACTCGTGTTTATTTTCTGATTTTTTTAATTACAAAAGAAAATTTAAAGATGTGTTTCCCGTTATCCCGTCTATATACTAGTCCACGATAACCTAACCAAATGAATGTCCTTTCTTGTCGCTCCCTATACTTTCAAGTTTTTGCGAAACCAAACAATCACTAAATGAAAAGAATTCTCACAAGTGTTTGGGTTAAGGTTTAGGGGGTGAGAGGGGAATCATCCTTAAAATGAGAATGACCGGATTGCGCTTTAAGTGTTTCGGTTTAGGAAGCCACAATCCGTAGAAATCACAAAGCCATAGAAATTCTCTTGAAAACTATCAATCATGCTAATTAAAAGTCAAGTTTAAGTTCAGATAATTTTTCGAAGGTGATTTAGAACTACCAAGCTTCATAACCATACAATTGGCTTTTTAAACATCAATGTCTAGAGTTGCGGTTTTAAGATTTTCAGCGAGTTCTAATTCGTTTACGGAAGATACTACACCTAAGATACTGTTCAAAACATCATGTGCGTCGCTTTACAAGTTTAAAATCATCATAGATCCCCTATGCATATGACCTAGATGCGATGAACTAATCCTAAATGCAATTTTTTTAATGTTTTTTTTTTTTTTTTTTTTAATTTTTTTTTTGTTATTTTTTTTTATGCAAAACTAATATGAAACATGACTACTCCCCCAAACTTAAATCACACGGTCTCCGTGTGAAACAAGTATTGGAGACTAAATGCAAAATCTATATGAAAACTAATGCGTATGTACAAAGGTCTATGAGTTACCTCGATAGCAGAACTAAGACGGGTCGATATTACTCCTCCGGAGAAAATTTTTGAACCCGTATCGGTCCAAGCGTACTGATACAACATGTCGATACATGTATATCGATCTCAGCATATCGATACGATTACCCGATACAACTTCGTGTCGCGATTTCTTGCATCGATCGCGCCTTAGATCTTTTTGAAGAGGTTTGAGTTCCACCTTTGGAGCTTTGAGCTCGCTCCAATCATCGTAATCACTAGTCTTACCATTGCTAGCATCACTCTCCATTCCGAAAGAGATCTCATCTTTAGCCTTCACATCCTTGGCACCAACAACCTTAACCTCAAGAACTTTGGCATTTGTCTCAACTACCTTCGGTGGCTCCTTTCCATACACAAGACGTTCCATCTCTTCTAACTCTTCGTCCCATTGCGTGCTTCCATTGGTATATGCATCCTCTTCCACGACATCTACCTTCTTCGGTCTTGGCTTGTCTCCATAAAGAAGATTCTCAAGCTCCTCGATATCATTATCCCATTGGTTCTTCTCGGCGTTATTTTCACCCATCAATGGGTTGCCTCCCATTAAGCGCTCGTTTAACGTCATTAGCTTGACTTTATAACAAAAGAAAAGAAGAGATTAGTAACAAGTAACTAAAACTTAGTCCCAAGTGATTTCAAAGCTCTAATAATTAATCGAGTTCCTGAATCGGCAACGGCGCCAATTTGATAAACGAGATTTTCACCCTCGTTGTTTCGAATGCCTTAATTGTAGTACTTAAGATGTCAAACCAAATCAGGAGCAAACAATATACTTGAATTTATTAGAAACGAACTCAGTTTAAGTGTGATCAAAAGGGTTGTTTGTTGAAAGTTTTTGTAACCGAAAATTAGACAAATAAAAACGCGAATTAAGAGTTTTGAAGATTAATTAAAAGCTAAACAATCAGGTTAAGGTGTTTTAAAAGGTGATTAAACTTTCAGATTTCAAATTGTCTTTTACAAAAATAACTTTAAGGTTTTGAAAACGATTTTAGATCAATCCACTCTCGTGACAATGATCCTTTTCTCAACAATTAAACTAAAACAATATCTTGGATAGTTTAATCGTCGAGAAACTTTAAGAGCAAATCAATTCTAACCACCAAGCTTATTAACACAGATCTCTCGGTTAAGCTAGGCTTGGTTCTAAGGTAATTGTTCAGGAACCTTTATAATCTCTCGATTCATAAAGTTTCCTGGGTTCAATAATCGAATGGCCAACTCGATTAAGGCTTTAAGATTGTTACCAAAGACTAAAGTTTATGATCTATTAAGTCCTAGACAATTATTAATCTTAGATTCAATCAATCCCCTTTTACCCTAACCCAATTGTCTAAGGGAAACTACTCACAAAGCATATTGAAATTCAAAACAATTAAATTTAAAGAAAGCATAAACATAAAATAAATCAAGGATAATAAAGGTTCAAGAAAACTCTTATTGATGATGATGAAGATTCAAAGGTGGCCAAGTAGCAAACACCAAGAAAATCTCTCAAGTCCAAAGCAAAAGAAACAAAGCGATGAAAAACTAAAACTAAAAGATCAAAAAGAAAAACTAAGATAGGGTGGTCTGTCAAAACATCCCAACCCTAATATAATATCAAAACCAAAATAAAATAAAGGAAACCCAATTGGTTTAGGAATTGGTTTTCCTTTTTACAACATAAAACCGATTTCCTTATAAATTTCGCAGCTTGTATCGGTCATAGCAAACCGATACAATCTGGTCGATACGCGCTGGTCGGTAGCCTTGCTTCAGCTCAGTTTCCTTCGTATCGGCCAGGCCAAGCCGATACAACAAGTCGAGCCTTGCTTCAGCTCAGATTTTATCAAATCTCGTTTTTCTATTTGTCCCCGGCAACGGCGCCAATTTGATGGGCGAGATTTTACCCCGCTTAATCTAATATCTTAATGTAGTATATAAGGTGTCAATCCGAATCAGGAGCAATCAATATATTAGAACTTATGAGAAACTACACTTAGTCTAAGCAAATTAAAGAGTTGTTTGTTGAATGTTTTGTAACCGTGTAATCAATAAATAAAAACGCGAATTAAGAGTTTTGAAAGATTTATTAAAAGCTAAACAATCAGGTTAAGGTGTTTTAAGGGTGATTAAACTTTCAGATTTCAAATTGTCTTTTACAAAAATAACTTTAAGGTTTTGAAAACGATTTTAGACCAATCCACTCTCGTGGCAATGATCCTTTTCTCAACAATTAAACTAAAACAATATCTTGGATAGTTTAATCGTCGAGAAACTTTAAGAACAAATCAATTCTAACCACCAAGCTTATTAACACGAGATCTCTCGGTTAAGCTAGGCTTGGTTCTAAGGTAATTGTTCGGGAACCTTTATAATCTCTCGATTCATAAAGTTTCCTGGGTTCGATAATCGAATGGCCAACTCGATTAAAGCTTTAAGGTTGTTACCAAAGACTAAAGTTTTATAATCAATTAAGTTTTAGACAATCATCTATCCTAGATTCAATCAAACTCCTTTTACCCTAACCCAATTGTCTATTTGGAACTACTCACAAAGCATGTTGAATCTTAAAACAATTGAATTCAAAGAAAACATAAACATAAACAAAAGCAAAGAGAATAAAGGGTTCAAGAAAACTCTTATTGATGATGATGGAGATTACAAAGGCGGCCAAAGAATGATCACCAAGAAACCTCACAAGTTGTCCAAAGCAAAAACAAAAGTGATAAAAACAAGAGAGCCTCCAAAAAAACATAATAAAAACCCTAATATAATGTCAAAACATAAACCAAAACGTTCCCCATCGGTTTAGGAAATCGTTTTTTTCCTTTTTGGCTCGAAAAACCGGTTTTTCCTTATTTTTCTCGTCTGTATCGGCCAAGTGTGACCGGTACAACAAACCGGTATGAATTTTCTTCTTGATATCGGCCACTTCAAACCGGTACAACAAACCGATACGAAGTAAAATTGGAATAACTTTAGATCTAACCGTTGAAATCAGCTCAAACCACCACAAAATGAAAGCTAACATATGTGGCTATCTTGTGGTAAAATTTCATAAAGATCCAACGGTGGAAACGTCTTCAACGAGTGTCTTTTTGACGCTTTTCGTCTCAATTCTCTGTCTTTTCCATTCTTGCACTCCTAAACCTGAAAAACATGAAACAAACCAAAATGCAACCTATATGATACTAAATGCAGCCTAAATGAGTTAATTCTAATGCATAAACTAAGGTAAAATATGTAAAATATGCAAGTTATCAACCGGACATACAGTTTGCAGTAAATTTTGTATGTCAGAAGATGCACAATCCAACTTTATCATATTTTTATCTCATAAAAAGAATCATAAGATACATCAAGGGCAGTACAAAGATGGGACTCTACTTTACCTGAAAAACTGATTCAACGCTAAGAGCATATTGTGATAGTGACTATGATGGGTGTAGAGACACACGAAGATCAACTGGAGGCTATTGCACCTTTCTGGGAACAAATCTGTTATCATGGTCTGCAAAAAAACAAGAAATTGTGTCAAGATCAAACACATAAGCAGAATATAGAGCAATGTCGGATACAACTGCTGAATTATTGATATCTTGTATATTTTGCATGTTTTTACATTGATTTATGCATTATAACTAACACATTTAGGTTGCATTTAGTGTCATATAGGTTGCATTTGTGTTTGTTCATGTGTTTTCAGGTTCCGGGGTGCCAAAATGACGAAAAGGCGAGAAATAAGAGCTTAAAGTGGCAAAAACGACCATATCGGTGACTTGTGCCGATTAGCTGTGGTCGAGACGCGAAGAAAAGGCAAAGAAGAGGAAAAGAAGGTCATATCGACCTATGGTCTCGACCAATAACTGGTCGATATTGGGAGGAAACTCATACCGACCCATGGTATCGATGGAGTTTGGTCGATACTGAAGACAGACGAAAAGCTTCAAAAATACACTCTTTCAAGACGTTCCCACCGTTGGATCTTCATGAAATTTTGGCACACGATAGCCACAGATGTTAGATTACAGTTGAAGATGGTTTGAGATGATTTCAACGGTTAGATCGAAAGTTATGTCAGTTTTACTGAAGACGAGTCAATCTGCTGCGGAATACCGATTTGTCGTATCGACCAATATTGACCAAGTGTATCGACCTGATTCTGGTCTATATTGGCTGCGAAAAAACAAAGGAAAAAAGGCCCAAGACGTTTCTTGAAGGCCCAAGACGTTTTTTATTGAATTTTTAGGTTTAGAGACGTTTTTGTTGAGCCGACTTGGAGTTTTTGGTTTCACTTTTGGTTCTTGAGAGTTTTTCTACTTGTTCTTGTTTTTGGATTGGATTTGGCTTGTTCTTGCTTGGAGTTTTGTTTTGCATCAAGATTCGTGTACACCTTAATTTCAATAACAGAGTTCTTCTTTCCCTTAATCTTGTTCTTTTGTTTTTCATGTTGTTTTTAATCTTGATTGCTTTGGTATTCATAATGTTTAGTGAGTAATCTCCTTTAGACAATTAGGTTGGGGAAAAAGGGTGAATCAACATTAGGATTGTTAATTGTCTTGATCTTAAACTTTATAAAACTTTAATCTAGGGTAATATTCTTAATGTTTTGATTGAATTGGCCATTCGATTGATAGAAACCAGGAAGCTTCACCTTTGGGAAAAGTGTGGGGGTTCCTGAACAATTATCCTAAAACTAAACCTAGCTTAACCGAGGAATCTGTGTTAATAAGTTTAGTGGTTGAATTGAATTGAGCTAAATGTTTTCTAAAATTTAAACTATCCAAGATATTGTTTTAGTTTAACTAGTAGGAAAAGGATCATTACCACGGGAGTGGATTGATCTAATCAAACGTTTTCAAAACCTTAAAGTTATCTTTGTTAAAAGACATTTAGAAATCTGAAAGTTGATCACCCGTTAAAGTACCCTGACCTCGTTGTTTTGCTTTAAATTGAATCTTAAAAACTTGTCAAATTAGTCTTTCGTTTTCTCGTTAATTCATCATCGGTTACAAAAACAAAACAACCCTTTTTAACTTGCTTAAACTAAGTGTAGTTTCTCACAAGGTTTAATACATTGGTTGCTCCTGATTCGGATTGACACCTTAAATACTACATTAAGGCATTCGAAATAACGAGAGTGAAAAATCTCGTTTATCAAATTGGCGCCGTTGCCGATTCAGGAACTCGACTAATTATTAAAACTTTGAAATCACTAGGGATTAAGTTTTACTTCTTGTTACTAATCCTTTCTCTTTTGTGTGGTTTCTCGTTCTCTCAGGTGTATGCAAAGAAGAAGTCACAGACAAAGCGACAACCTACTCTTCTTTGCGGATATCAAAGCACGCGAACGAGCAATCGCCAGAGAAAGAAGACTCGATCAACAATCAGACTCGTTCCAATCGGAAACTTCAGATTCATATTCCGAAATGGGTGACGCAATCAACACCAACAATGGGCCGCGAAGATTGGAACCGACGACGTGCCTTCTAACGTCACCAACCGTAGTGGTATCACACCACCAGCCATCGCCAACAACAACTTCGAGATCAAGTCTAGTCTCATCAACATGATCTCGGGCAACAAGTTCTACGGTTTGCCTAGTGAAGACCCGATTGACCACCTTCATCAATTCGATATGCTATGCGATACGGTGAAGATCAACGGTGTGAACGAGGACATGTTCAAGCTGCGCTTGTTCCCTTTCTCACTAGGGGACAAAGCACACCTATGGCAAAAGAACCTGATCAAAGACACCATCCAGACTTGGGACGCTTGCAAGAAGGCTTTCTTAACAAAGTTCTTCTCCGTGGTTCGGACATCAAAGCTTAGGAATGAGATCTCAGCTTTCGCCCAAAAGGACCAAGAAACATTCAGCGAAGCTTGGGAAAGATTCAAAGGTTATACGCTGAGATGTCCACACCACGGGTTCTCGGGAGAAAGTTTGCTCAGCACATTCTACCGAGGTCTAAAACCCAAGTTCAAAATGCTTCTAGATTCAGCTAGCCAAGGAAACTTTCTTAGGAAAGACGGAAGCGGATGGGCAGCAGTTGGTGGAGAACTATGCGCTGAGTGATAGCAACTATGGCGAGGATTACGATCGCAACATCCGTAGCTCTGGTAATGATGAGCAATTCAAGCGAGAGATAAAAGCGGTGAACGAAAAGCTTGACAAGCTGATCATGTCTCAACAAGTGGGGATTAACTTCGTAGGAAGTGGAGAAGAACAGTTGCCCCCAATCGAGGGAAATCAGGAGGAGATAAACTACATGGGGAATCAGAACGGTTGGCGTTTCAACAACTACTCTCAACACCCAAACCTCTCCTACCGCAACAACAACGTCGCTAACCCAGTGATCAAGTCTATCCCCAAGCAGGACAAGGAGGTTACCAAAGTAAACCTCAATACAACCAAGGAGGGTACGCACCGAGACCACCACCTAATCGACCTCCGGGTTACAACCATCCTCCCGCTGCTCAAGGAGTAGTTTCTTCACCAGCTCCCCAAGGTGATCAAACTACCCAACTCTTGAAACAAATCCTCGACGGTCAAACCCGTCATAGCATGGAGTTCAACACCTTCAAGAAGGAGATTCACGCCAAGGTAGACAACGCCTACAATGATCTCAACGCCAAGTTTGAATCAGTGAGCTCGCACTTGAAAGCTTTGATAATCAAGTGGCTCAAATTACTTCGACTTCTAAGCGACCAATGGGTCAACTTCCGGGTAAAGCCGACACCAATCCTAGAGAGTATGTCAACTCAATAGAACTTCGGTGTGGTACACAAGTGCACTCAAGCGATCTCATTGAGGACAATGCAAAACAAGGTGAGGGGGTGGACCAATCGATAAAGCCAGAAGACACGGTTATTAATGACGAAAACCCCGAGATAGAGGCAAAGGAGAAAATCGGTGAAGAGAAAGAAGCAGATGTTCAATATCTACCTGTGGTATCGACCACAAGTGGTCGATATCGACCACCAATATCGACCAAACCACAGGTCGATATCGGGGATAAATTCGAAAAACCAAAGAAGCCGGTCTACGTGACGTCTCCTTACGTGCCTAAGCTTCCTTTTCCGGGTCGAGCCAAGATGCAACTCTTGAAGGAGTACTTTAGAGCTAAGCTCGAGAAGCAAACAAACGAGGTGCAAACTCCCATGCCTCTTATTGACGCTTTCAAGCTAGTCCCTCACTCCACCAAATCTTTGAAAGACACCATCAAAAACAAGTCCAAAAACTTGGAAGACACGGTGAAGCTTTCACAAGAGTGCAGCGCGATCATTCAGAAGGACCATTCTCCTAAGAAACTTGGCGATCCAGGGAGTTTTACTTTGCCTTGCACTCTTGGTCCTTTGATCTTTGAAAAGTGCCTATGCGATCTAGGGGCTAGTGTCAACGTTATGCCTCTATCTGTTGCTAAACGACTTGGTCTTTCTTCTTTCCAACCTACTAAGATCTCTTTGGTGCTGGCCGATAGATCCGTGAAGGTACCCGTTGGAATCTTAGAAGATATTCCGGTAAAGTTGGGAGACGTTTTCATCCCAACAGATTTTGTCGTCTTGGAAACAGACAAAGAACCTAATAATCCACTCATCTTTGGAAGACCTTTCTTGGCAACCGCTGGAGCCGTCATAGATGTGAAAGTTGGAAAGATAGATTTGCACCTTGGGAAGGACCTTGTTCAACGGTACAACATCAACGATGTGGTCAAAAAGCCTACGGAGACGGTTCCTTGTGAAGCTTTGGTGATTGGAGTAGAGAAAGATGCTAGCAATGGTAAGACTAGTGATGATGCAAGGAGCACACCCAAAGCTCCAAAAGTGGAACACCAACCTCCTCCTAGAAAGTTTAGAATGCCGCATTCGAACTTGTCTAAAAACCGTGTCATTAGAAAGTTAGTCAACGAGGTTAAACTTTTGAAGAAAGCTTTCAAGGAAGGAGAGAGGAGTGCTTGTTGCGAGTCAAAACAAAGCAAGCACAACGATAGAGTCGAGTTTGTGGTGAACGGAGTAAAACTCAAGCCACCCTTGATTCACGAAGGTGACACCGAAGGAGATTTCGCGTCTCTTTCGAATTCCAACGTCGCCTAAACAAGGGGCAAAGTCAAGCTAGTGACTATAAACAAGTTCACTTGGGAGGAAGTCCCATGTCTATCCTTGTATATACATGCTTTTATTTTCGTTTTTAGCTTTTACCTTTTTAGTTTTTCTTTTTGTCTTAGTGGTTTTCAGGAAAACGGAGCGAAAACGAGGAAATCTGAGCCATATCGACCTGTTATATCGACTTGCAACAAGCCGATATCAGACTTAAACTTATATCGATGAGTTATATCGATCAGAATTGATCGATATCGAGGTAACTCCTAAAACTTGAACATACGCATTAGTTTTCATATAGATTTTGCATTTAGTCTCCAATACTTGTTTCACACGGAGACCGTGTGATTTAAGTTTGGGGGAGTAGTCATGTTTCATATTAGTTTTGCATAAAAAAAAAAAAAAATAAAAAAAAAAAAAAAAATGAAAAAGAACATTAAAAAAAAATTGCATTTAGGATTAGGTCATCGCATTTAGGTCATATGCATAGGGGATCTATGATGATTTAAACCTTGTAAAGCGACGCGTCTAGTGTTTTGAACGGTACCTTAGGTGTAGTGTCTTCCTCAAACGGCTTAGAACTCGCCGAAAATCTTGAAATCTCGACCCTCGACATTGATGTTTAAAAAAGCCAATAGTGTGGTTATGAAGCTTGATAGTTCTAGGTTGCCTTCAAAAATTATTTGAACCTAAACTTGACTTTTAATTAGCATGGTTGAGAGTTTTTGAGAGAATCTCTATGGCTTTGTGATTTCTACGGATTGTGCTTCCTAAGACGAAACACTTTAAGCGCAATCCGGTCATTCTCATTCTAAGGATGATTCCCCTCTCACCCCCTAAGCCTAAACCCAAACACTTGTGATAATTCTCTTTCATTAAGTGATTGTTTGGTTTCGCAAAAACTTGAAAGTATAGGGAGCGACAAGAAAGGACATCCATTTGGCTAGTTTATCTTGGCTAGTATGCTAGAAAGGGATAATGGGTTGGAGAGACACATCTTTGAGTTTAAAAAAAAATAAAAAAATAAACACGAGAAATGTAAAACACCTAGGGAAAAAAGAAAGGCAAAGTAAAAAAAAAAAAAAAATTAGCCAAAATAAACCCCCTAAGGTAGTTAAGAAAAAGAAAAGAAAACTCGATGTTTAAGCGTTTAAGTGTTAATAGAAAAAAAAATGATGGGTTAGTGGTTATATTCGAATAGGAACGGATGTCCGGACTTGTATGCACAAATTGCTCCTTGTCTTTCTTGGTTTTGCCTAACTCTTTCACTCCCCGAGAGAAACCGCGTTACAATCCACATGCCTGAGTGTTAGCCTATCCTCGTTTGACTTGAAATCCCGTTTTTACCTAGACAAATAGAGAGACTCTTGGGAATTCTTGATCATGTTTCATGCTTTGATTGTGATTAAATTGATGTGAAAGGTGTTTAAACTAGACAAGTGGATCACATGCTTTTGGTAATGATAACTGATTTAGACGGAGTTTGAGATGAATGGTAATAGGTAGAACTAGCTCGGTTGCGATAGGATACTATGTTTAGGATGCTCGTTCACTACACTCTTCGCGTTATTTTTGATTCTGAGGTCCCCGCCTCTATACCCTTTTAAACTTCGATGTTAGTTCTCTAGGTTGAGGACAAGCAAAAGATAAGTTTGGGGGAGTTGATATCTTGTATATTTTGCATGTTTTTACATTGATTTATGCATTAGAACTAACACATTTAGGTTGCATTTAGTGTCATATAGGTTGCATTTGTGTTTGTTCATGTGTTTTCAGGTTCCGGGGTGCCAAAATGACGAAAAGGCGAGAAATAAGAGCTTAAAGTGGCAAAAACGACCATATCGGTGACTTGTACCGATTAGCCGTGGTCGAGACGCGAAGAAAAGGCGAAGAAGAGGAAAAGAAGGTCATATCGACCTATGGTATCGACCAATAACTGGTCGATATTGGGAGGAAACTCATACCGACCTATGGTATCGATGGAGTTTGGTCGATACTGAAGACAGACGAAAAGCTTCAAAATTACACTCTTTCAAGACGTTCCCACCGTTGGATCTTTATGAAATTTTTACACAAGATAGCCACAGATGTTAGTTTACATTTGAAGGTGGTTTTAGATGATTTCAACGGTTACTGAAGACGGGTCAATCTGCTGCGGAATACCGATTTGTCGTATCGACCAATATCGACCAATATCGACCAAGTGTATCGACCTGATTCTGGTCGATATTGGCTGCGAAAAACAAAGGAAAAAAGGCCCAAGACGTTTCTTGAAGGCCCAAGACGTTTTTTTATTGAATTTTTAGGTTTAGAGACGTTTTTGTTGAGCCGACTTGGAGTTTTTGGTTTCTCTTTTGGTTCTTGAGAGTTTTTCTACTTGTTCTTGTTTTTGGATTGGATTTGGCTTGTTCTTGCTTGGAGTTTTGTTTTGCATCAAGATTCTTGTACACCTTAATTTCAATAACAGAGTTCTTCTTTCCCTTAATCTTGTTCTTTTGTTTTTCATGTTGTTTTTAATCTTGATTGTTTTGGTATTCATAATGTTTAGTGAGTAATCTCCTTTAGACAATTAGGTTGGGGAAAAAGGGTGAATCAACATTAGGATTGTTAATTGTCTTGATCTTAAACTTTATAAAACTTTAATCTAGGGTAATATTCTTAATGCTTTGATTGAATTGGCCATTCGATTGATAGAAACCAGGAAGCTTCACCTTTGGGAAAACTGTGGGGGTTCCTGAACAATTATCCTAAAACTAAACCTAGCTTAACCGAGGAATCTGTGTTAATAAGTTTAGTGGTTGAATTGAATTGAGCTAAATGTTTTCTAAAATTTAAACTATCCAAGGTATTGTTTTAGTTTAACTAGTAGGAAAAGGATCATTACCACGGGAGTGGATTGATCTAATCAAACGTTTTCAAAACCTTAAAGTTATCTTTGTTAAAAGACATTTAGAAATCTGAAAGTTGATTACCTGTTAAAGTACCCTGACCTGGTTGTTTTGCTTTAAATTGAATCTTAAAAACTTGTCAAATTAGTCTTTTGTTTTCTCGTTAATTCATCATCGGTTACAAAAACAAAACAACCCTTTTTAACTTGCTTAAACTAAGTGTAGTTTCTCACAAGGTTTAATACATTGGTTGCTCCTGATTCGGATTGACACCTTAAATACTACATTAAGGCATTCGAAATAACGAGAGTGAAAAATCTCGTTTATCAAATTGGTGCCGTTGCCGATTCAGGAACTCGACTAATTATTAAAACTTTGAAATCACTTGGGATTAAGTTTTACTTCTTGTTACTAATCCTTTCTCTTTTGTGTGGTTTCTCGTTCTCTCAGGTGTATGCAAAGAAGAAGTCACAGACAAAGCGACAACCTACTCTTCTTTGCGGATATCAAAGCACGCGAACGAGCAATCGCCAAAGAAAGAAGACTCGATCAACAATCAGACTCGTTCCAATCGGAAACATCAGATTCAGATTCATATTCCGAAATGGGTGACGCAATCAACACCAACAATGGGCCGCGAACGATTGGAACCGACGACGTGCCTTCTAACGTCACCAACCGTAGTGGTATCACACCACCAGCCATCGCCAACAACAACTTCGAGATCAAGTCTAGTCTCATCAACATGATCTCGGGCAACAAGTTCTACGGTTTGCCTAGTGAAGACCCGATTGACCACCTTCATCAATTCGATATGCTATGCGATACGGTGAAGATCAACGGTGTCAACGAGGACATGTTCAAGCTGCGCTTGTTCCCTTTCTCACTAGGGGACAAAGCACACCTATGGCAAAAGAACCTGATCAAAGACACCATCCAGACTTGGGACGCTTGCAAGAAGGCTTTCTTAACAAAGTTCTTCTCCGTGGTTCGGACATCAAAGCTTAGGAATGAGATCTCGGCTTTCGCCCAAAAGGACCAAGAAACATTCGGCGAAGCTTGGGAAAGATTCAAAGGTTATACGCTGAGATGTCCACACCACGGGTTCTCGGGAGAAAGTTTGCTCAGCACATTCTACCGAGGTCTAAAACCCAAGTTCAAAATGCTTCTAGATTCAGCTAGCCAAGGAAACTTTCTTAGGAAAGACGGAAGCGGATGGGCAGCAGCTTGGTGGAGAACTATGCGCTGAGTGATAGCAACTATGGCGAGGATTACGATCGCAACATCCGTAGCTCTGGTAATGATGAGCAATTCAAGCGAGAGATAAAAGCGGTGAACGAAAAGCTTGACAAGCTGATCATGTCTCAACAAGTGGGGATTAACTTCGTAGGAAGTGGAGAAGAACAGTTGCCCCCAATCGAGGGAAATCGAGGAGGAGATAAACTACATGGGGAATCGAACGGTTGGCGTTTCAACAACTACTCTCAACACCCAAACCTCTCCTACCGCAACAACAACGTCGCTAACCCGAGTGATCAAGTCTATCCCCAAGCAGGACAAGGAGGTTACCAAAGTAAACCTCAATACAACCAAGGAGGGTACGCACCGAGACCACCACCTAATCGACCTCCGGGTTACAACCATCCTCCCGCTCGCTCAAGGAGTAGTTTCTTCACCAGCTCCCCAAGGTGATCAAACTACCCAACTCTTGAAACAAATCCTCGACGGTCAAACCCGTCATAGCATGGAGTTCAACACCTTCAAGAAGGAGATTCACGCCAAGGTAGACAACGCCTACAATGATCTCAACGCCAAGTTTGAATCAGTGAGCTCGCACTTGAAAGCTTTGATAATCAAGTGGCTCAAATTACTTCGACTTCTAAGCGACCAATGGGTCAACTTCCGGGTAAAGCCGACACCAATCCTAGAGAGTATGTCAACTCAATAGAACTTCGGTGTGGTACACAAGTGCACTCAAGCGATCTCATTGAGGACAATGCAAAACAAGGTGAGGGGGTGGACCAATCGATAAAGCCAGAAGACACGGTTATTAATGACGAAAACCCCGAGATAGAGGCAAATGAGAAAATCGGTGAAGAGAAAGAAGCAGATGTTCAATATCGACATGTGGTATCGACCACAAGTGGTCGATATCGACCACCAATAAATTCGAAAAACCAAAGAAGCCGGTCTACGTGACGTCTCCTTACGTGCCTAAGCTTCCTTTTCCGGGTCGAGCCAAGATGCAACTCTTGAAGGAGTACTTTAGAGCTAAGCTCGAGAAGCAAACAAACGAGGTGCAAACTCCCATGCCTCTTATTGACGCTTTCAAGCTAGTCCCTCACTCCACCAAATCTTTGAAAGACACCATAAAAAACAAGTCCAAAAACTTGGAAGACACGGTGAAGCTTTCACAAGAGTGCAGCGCGATCATTCAGAAGGACCATTCTCCTAAGAAACTTGGCGATCCAGGGAGTTTTACTTTGCCTTGCACTCTTGGTCCTTTGATCTTTGAAAAGTGCCTATGCGAACTAGGGCCTAGTGTCAACGTTATGCCTCTATCTGTTGCTAAACGACTTGGTCTTTCTTCTTTCCAACCTACTAAGATCTCTTTGGTGCTGGCCGATAGATCCGTGAAGGTACCCGTTGGAATCTTAGAAGATATTCCGGTAAAGTTGGGAGACGTTTTCATCCCAACAAATTTTGTCGTCTTGGAAACAGACAAAGAACCTAATAATCCACTCATCTTTGGAAGACCTTTCTTGGCAACCGCTGGAGCCATCATAGATGTGAAGGTTGGAAAGATAGATTTGCACCTTGGGAAGGACCTTGTTCAACGGTACAACATCAACGATGTGGTCAAAAAGCCTACGGAGACGGTTCCTTGTGAAGCTTTGGTGATTGGAGTAGAGAAAGATGCTAGCAATGATAAGACTAGTGATGATGCAAGGAGCACACCCAAAGCTCCAAAAGTGGAACACCAACCTCCTCCTAGAAAGTTTAGAATGGCGCATTCGAACTTGTCTAAAAACCGTGTCATTAGAAAGTTAGTCAACGAGGTTAAACTTTTGAAGAAAGCTTTCAAGGAAGGAGAGAGGAGTGCTTGCTGCGAGTCAAAACAAAGCAAGCACAACGATATAGTCGAGTTTGTGGTGAACAGAGTAAAACTCAAGCCACCCTTGATTCACGAAGGTGACACCGAAGGAGATTTCGCGTCTCTTTCGAATTCCAACGTCGCCTAAACAAGGGGCAAAGTCAAGCTAGTGACTATAAACAAGCTCACTTGGGAGGAAGTCCCATGTCTATCCTTGTATATACATGCTTTTATTTTCGTTTTTAGCTTTTACCTTTTTAGTTTTTCTTTTTGTCTTAGTGGTTTTCGGGAAAACGGAGCGAAAACGAGGAAATCCGAGCCATATCGACTCGTTATATCGACTTGAAACAAGCCGATATCGGACTTAAACTCATATCGATGAGTTATATCGATCGAATTGATCGATATCGAGGTAACTCCTAAAACTTGAACATACGCATTAGTTTTCATATAGATTTTGCATTTAGTCTCCAATACTTGTTTCACACGGAGACCGTGTGATTTAAGTTTGGGGGAGTAGTCATGTTTCATATTAGTTTTGCATAAAAAAAAAAAAAACTAAAAAAAAAAAATAAATGAAAAAGAACATTAAAAAAAAATTGCATTTAGGATTAGTTCATCGCATTTAGGTCATATGCATAGGGGATCTATGATGATTTTAACCTTGTAAAGCGGCGCGTCTAGTGTTTTGAACGGTACCTTAGGTGTAGTGTCTTCCTCAAACGACTTAGAACTCGCCGAAAAACTTGAAATCTCGACCCTCGACATTGATGTTTAAAAAAGCCAATAGTGTGGTTATGAAGCTTGATAGTTCTAGGTTGCCTTCAAAAATTATTTGAACCTAAACTTGACTTTTAATTAGCATGGTTGAGAGTTTTTGAGAGAATCTCTATGGCTTTGTGATTTCTACGGATTGTGTTTCCTAAGACGAAACACTTTAAGCGCAATCCGGTCATTCTCATTCTAAGGAAGATTCCCCTCTCACCCCCTAAGCCTAAACCCAAACACTTGTGAGAATTCTCTTTCATTAAGTGATTGTTTGGTTTCGCAAAAACTTGAAAGTATAGGGAGCGACAAGAAAGGACATCCATTTGGCTAGTTTATCTTGGCTAGTATGCTAGAAAGGGATAATGGGTTGGAGAGACACATCTTTGAGTTTAAAAAAATAAAAAAAATAAACACGAGAAATGTAAAACACCTAGGGAAAAAAGAATGGCTAAGTAAAAAAAAAAAAAAAAAAAGAAATTAGCCAAAATAAACCCCCTAAGATAGTTAAGAAAAAGAAAAGAAAACTCGATGTTTAAGCGTTTAAGTGTTAAGAGAAAAAAATGATGGGTTAGTGGTTATATTCGAATAGGAACGGATGTCCGGACTTGTATGCACAAATTGCTCCTTGTCTTTCTTGGTTTTGCCTAACTCTTTCACTCCCCGAGAGAAACCGCGTTACAATCGACCACATGCCTGAGTGTTAGCCTATCCTCGTTTGACTTGAAATCCCGTTTTTACCTAGACAAATAGAGAGACTCTTGGGAATTCTTGATCATGTTTCATGCTTTGATTGTGATTAAATTAATGTGAAAGGTGTTTAAACTAGACAAGTGGATCACATGCTTTTGGTAATGATAACTGATTTAGACGGAGTTTGAGATGAATGGTAATAGGTAGAACTAGCTCGGTTGCGATAGGATACTATGTTTAGGATGCTCGTTCACTACACTCTTCGCGTTATTTTTGGTTCTGAGGTCCCCGCCTCTATACCCTTTTAAACTTCGATGTTAGTTCTCTAGGTTGAGGACAAGCAAAAGATAAGTTTGGGGGAGTTGATATCTTGTATATTTTGCATGTTTTTACATTGATTTATGCATTAGAACTAACACATTTAGGTTGCATTTAGTGTCATATAGGTTGCATTTGTGTTTGTTCATGTGTTTTCAGGTTCCGGGGTGCCAAAATGACGAAAAGGCGAGAAATAAGAGCTTAAAGTGGCAAAAACGACCATATCGGTGACTTGTACCGATTAGCTGTGGTCGAGACGCGAAGAAAAGGCGAAGAAGAGGAAAAGAAGGTCATATCGACCTATGGTATCGACCAATAACTGGTCGATATTGGGAGGAAACTCATACCGACCTATGGTATCGATGGAGTTTGGTCGATACTGAAGACATACGAAAAGCTTAAAAATTACACTCTTTCAAGACGTTCCCACCGTTGGATCTTTATGTAATTTTGTCACAAGATAGCCACATATGTTAGCTTACATTTGAAGGTGGTTTGAGATGATTTCAACGGTTAGATCGAAAGTTATGTCAGTTTTACTGAAGACGGGTCAATCTGCTGCGGAATACCGATTTGTCGTATCGACCAATATCGACCATATCGACCTGATTCTGGTCGATATTGGCTGCGAAAAAACAAAGGAAAAAAGGCCCAAGACGTTTCTTGAAGGCCCAAGACGTTTTTTTATTGAATTTTTAGGTTTTGAGACGTTTTTGTTGAGCCGACTTGGAGTTTTTGGTTTCACTTTTGGTTCTTGAGAGTTTTCTACTTGTTCTTGTTTTTGATTGGATTTGGCTTGTTCTTACTTGGAGTTTTGTTTTGCATCAAGATTCTTGTACACCTTAATTTCAATAACAGAGTTCTTCTTTCCCTTAATCTTGTTCTTTTGTTTTTCATGTTGTTTTTAATCTTGATTGCTTTGGTATTCATAATGTTTAGTGAGTAATCTCCTTTAGACAATTAGGTTGGGGAAAAAGAGTGAATCAACATTAGGATTGTTAATTTTCTTGATCTTAAACTTTATAAAACTTTAATCTAGGGTAATATTCTTAATGTTTTGATTGAATTGGCCATTCGATTGATAGAAACCAGGAAGCTTCACCTTTGGGAAAACTGTGGGGGTTCCTGAACAATTATCCTAAAACTAAACCTAGCTTAACCGAGGAATCTGTGTTAATAAGTTTAGTGGTTGAATTGAATTGAGCTAAATGTTTTCTAAATTTTAAACTATCCAAGGTATTGTTTTAGTTTAACTAGTAGGAAAATGATCATTACCACGGGAGTGGATTGATCTAATCAAACGTTTTCAAAACCTTAAAGTTATCTTTGTTAAAAGACATTTAGAAATCTGAAAGTTGATTACCCGTTAAAGTACCCTGACCTGGTTGTTTTGCTTTAAATTGAATCTTAAAAACTTGTCAAATTAGTCTTTCGTTTTCTCGTTAATTCATCATCGGTTACAAAAACAAAACAACCCTTTTTAACTTGCTTAAACTAAGTGTAGTTTCTCACAAGGTTTAATACATTGGTTGCTCCTAATTCGGATTGACACCTTAAATACTACATTAAGGAATTCGAAATAACGAGAGTGAAAAATCTCGTTTATCAAATTGGCGCCGTTGCCGATTCAGGAACTCGACTAATTATTAAAACTTTGAAATCACTTGGGATTAAGTTTTACTTCTTGTTACTAATCCTTTCTCTTTTGTGTGGTTTCTCGTTCTCTCAGGTGTATGCAAAGAAGAAGTCACAGACAAAGCGACAACCTACTCTTCTTTGCGGATATCAAAGCACGCGAACGAGCAATCGCCAGAGAAAGAAGACTCGATCAACAATCAGACTCGTTCCAATCGGAAACATCAGATTCAGATTCATTTTCCGAAATGGGTGACGCAATCAACACCAACAATGGGCCGCGGACGATTGGATCCGACGACGTGCCTTCTAACGTCACCAACCGTAGTGGTATCACACCACCAGCCATCGCCAACAACAACTTCGAGATCAAGTCTAGTCTCATCAACATGATCTCGGGCAACAAGTTCTACGGTTTGCCTAGTGAAGACCCGATTGACCACCTTCATCAATTCGATATGCTATGCGATACGGTGAAGATCAACGGTGTCAACGAGGACATGTTCAAGATGCGCTTGTTCCCTTTCTCACTAGGGGACAAAGCACACCTATGGCAAAAGAACCTGGTCAAAGACACCATCCAGACTTGGGACGCTTGCAAGAAGGCTTTCTTAACAAAGTTCTTCTCCGTGGTTCGGACATCAAAGCTTAGGAATGAGATCTCAGCTTTCGCCCAAAAGGACCAAGAAACATTCAGCCAAGCTTGGGAAAGATTCAAAGGTTATACGCTGAGATGTCCACACCACGGGTTCTCGGGAGAAAGTTTGCTCAACACATTCTACCGAGGTCTAAAACCCAAGTTCAAAATGCTTCTAGATTCAGCTAGCCAAGGAAACGTTTTTGGGAAGACGGAAGCGGATGGGCAGCAGTTGGTGGAGAACTATGCGCTGAGTGATAGCAACTATGGCGAGGATTACGATCGCAACATCCGTAGTGCTGGTAATGATGAGCAATTCAAGCGAGAGATAAAAGCGGTGAACAAAAAGCTTGACAAGCTGATCATGTCTCAACAAGTGGGGATTAACTTCGTAGGAAGTGGAGAAGAACAGTTGCCCCCAATCGAGGGAAATCAGGAGGAGATAAACTACATGGGGAATCAGAACGGTTGGCGTTTCAACAACTACTCTCAACACCCAAACCTCTCCTACCGCAACAACAACGTCGCTAACCCCAGTGATCAAGTCTATCCCCAAGCAGGACAAGGAGGTTACCAAAGTAAACCTCAATACAACCAAGGAGGGTACGCACCGAGACCACCACCTAATCGACCTCCGGGTTACAACCATCCTCCCGCTGCTCAAGGAGTAGTTTCTTCACCAGCTCCCCAAGGTGATCAAACTACCCAACTCTTGAAACAAATCATCGACGGTCAAACCCGTCATAGCATGGAGTTCAACACCTTCAAGAAAGAGATTCACGCCAAGGTAGACAACGCCTACAATGATCTCAACGCCAAGTTTGAATCAGTGAGCTCGCACTTGAAAGCTTTGGATAATCAAGTGGCTCAAATTACCTCGACTTCTAAGCGACCAATGGGTCAACTTCCGGGTGAAGCCGACACCAATCCTAGAGAGTATGTCAACTCAATAGAACTTCGGTGTGGTACACAAGTGCACTCAAGCGATCTCATTGAGGACAATGCAAAACAAGTTGAGGGGGTGGACCAATCGATAAAGCCAGAAGACACGGTTATTAATGAAGAAAACCCCGAGATAGAGGCAAAGGAGAAAATCGGTGAAGAGAAAGAAGCAGATGTTCAATATCGACATGTGGTATCGACCACAAGTGGTCGATATCGGGGATAAATTCGAAAAACCAAAGAAGCCGGTCTACGTGACGTCTCCTTACGTGCCTAAGCTTCCTTTTCCGGGTCGAGCCAAGATGCAACTCTTGAAGGAGTACTTTAGAGCTAAGCTCGAGAAGCAAACCAACGAGGTGCAAACTCCCATGCCTCTTATTGACGCTTTCAAGCTAGTCCCTCACTCCAACAAATCTTTGAAAGACACCATCAAAAACAAGTCCAAAAACATGGAAGACACGGTGAAGCTTTCACAAGAGTGCAGCGCGATCATTCAGAAGGACCATTCTCCTAAGAAACTTGGCGATCCAGGGAGTTTTACTTTGCCTTGCACTCTTGGTCCTTTGATCTTTGAAAAGTGCCTATGCGATCTAGGGGCTAGTGTCAACGTTATGCCTCTATCTGTTGCTAAACGACTTGGTCTTTCTTCTTTTCAACCTACTAAGATCTCTTTGGTGCGGGCCGATAGATCCGTGAAGGTACCCGTTGGAATCTTAGAAGATATTCCGATAAAGTTGGGAGACGTTTTCATCCCAACAGATTTTGTCGTCTTGGAAACAGACAAAGAACCTAATAATCCACTCATCTTTGGAAGACCTTTCTTGGCAACCGCTGGAGCCGTCATAGATGTGAAGGTTGGAAAGATAGATTTGCACCTTGGGAAGGACCTTGTTCAACGGTACAACATCAACGATGTGGTCAAAAAGCCTACGGAGACGGTTCCTTGTGAAGCTTTGGTGATTGGAGTAGAGAAAGATGCTAGCAATGGTAAGACTAGTGATGATGCAAGGAGCACACCCAAAGCTCCAAAAGTGGAACACCAACCTCCTCCTAGAAAGTTTAGAATGGCGCATTCGAACTTGTCTAAAAACCGTGTCATTAGAAAGTTAGTCAACGAGGTTAAACTTTTGAAGAAAGCTTTCAAGGAAGGAGAGAGGAGTGCTTGCTGCGAGTCAAAACAAAGCAAGCACAACGATATAGTCGAGTTTGTGGTGAACGGAGTAAAACTCAAGCCACCCTTGATTCACGAAGGTGACACCGAAGGAGATTTCGCGTCTCTTTCGAATTCCAACGTCGCCTAAACAAGGGGCAAAGTCAAGCTAGTGACTATAAACAAGCTCACTTGGGAGGAAGTCTCATGTCTATCCTTGTATATACATGCTTTTATTTTCGTTTTTAGCTTTTACCTTTTTAGTTTTTCTTTTTGTCTTAGTGGTTTTCAGGAAAACGGAGCGAAAACGAGGAAATCTGAGCCATATCGACCTGTTATATCGACTTGCAACAAGCCGATATCGGACTTAAACTCATATCGATGAGTTATATCGATCAGAATTGATCGATATCGAGGTAACTCCTAAAACTTGAACATACGCATTAGTTTTCATATAGATTTTGCATTTAGTCTCCAATACTTGTTTCACACGGAGACCGTGTGATTTAAGTTTGGGGGAGTAGTCATGTTTCATATTAGTTTTGCATAAAAAAAAAAAAAAACTAAAAAAAAAAAAAAAAAATGAAAAAGAACATTAAAAAAAAATTGCATTTAGGATTAGTTCATCGCATTTAGGTCATATGCATAGGGGATCTATGATGATTTTAACCTTGTAAAGCGGCGCGTCTAGTGTTTTGAACGGTACCTTAGGTGTAGTGTCTTCCTCAAACGACTTAGAACTCGCCGAAAAACTTGAAATCTCGACCCTCGACATTGATGTTTAAAAAAGCCAATAGTGTGGTTATGAAGCTTGATAGTTCTAGGTTGCCTTCAAAAATTATTTGAACCTAAACTTGACTTTTAATTAGCATGGTTGAGAGTTTTTGAGAGAATCTCTATGGCTTTGTGATTTCTACGGATTGTGTTTCCTAAGACGAAACACTTTAAGCGCAATCCGGTCATTCTCATTCTAAGGATGATTCCCCTCTCACCCCCTAAGCCTAAACCCAAACACTTGTGAGAATTCTCTTTCATTAAGTGATTGTTCGGTTTCGCAAAAACTTGAAAGTATATGGAGCGACAAGAAAGGACATCCATTTGGCTAATTTATCTTGGCTAGTATGCTAGAAAGGGATAATGGGTTGGAGAGACACATCTTTGAGTTTTTAAAAAAAAAATAAAAAATAAACACGAGAAATGTAAAACACCTAGGGAAAAAAGAATGGCTAAGTAAAAAAAAAAAAAAAAGAAATTAGCCAAAATAAACCCCCTAAGATAGTTAAGAAAAAGAAAAGAAAACTCGATGTTTAAGCGTTTAAGTGTTAAGAGAAAAAAAATGATGGGTTAGTGGTTACATTCGAATAGGAACGGATGTCCGGACTTGTATGCACAAATTGCTCCTTGTCTTTCTTGGTTTTGCCTAACTCTTTCACTCCCCGAGAGAAACCGCGTTACAATCGACCACATGCCTATCCTCGTTTGACTTGAAATCCCGTTTTTACCTAGACAAATAGAGAGACTCTTGGGAATTCTTGATCATGTTTCATGCTTTGATTGTGATTAAATTAATGTGAAAGGTGTTTAAACTAGACAAGTGGATCACATGCTTTTGGTAATGATAACTGATTTAGACGGAGTTTGAGATGAATGGTAATAGGTAGAACTAGCTCGGTTGCGATAGGATACTATGTTTAGGATGCTCGTTCACTACACTCTTCGCGTTATTTTTGGTTCTGAGGTCCCCGCCTCTATACCCTTTTAAACTTCGATGTTAGTTCTCTAGGTTGAGGACAAGCAAAAGATAAGTTTGGGGGAGTTGATATCTTGTATATTTTGCATGTTTTTACATTGATTTATGCATTAGAACTAACACATTTAGGTTGCATTTAGTGTCATATAGGTTGCATTTGTGTTTGTTCATGTGTTTTCAGGTTCCGGGGTGCCAAAATGACGAAAAGGCGAGAAATAAGAGCTTAAAGTGGCAAAAACGACCATATCGGTGACTTGTACCGATTAGCTGTGGTCGAGACGCGAAGAAAAGGCGAAGAAGAGGAAAAGAAGGTCATATCAACCTATGGTATCGACCAATAACTGGTCGATATTGGGAGGAAACTCATACCGACCTATGGTATCGATGGAGTTTGGTCGATACTGAAGACATACGAAAAGCTTAAAAATTACACTCTTTCAAGACGTTCCCACCGTTGGATCTTTATGTAATTGTGGCACAAGATAGCCACATATGTTAGATTACATTTGAAGGTGGTTTGAGATGATTTCAACGGTTAGATCGAAAGTTATGTCAGTTTTACTGAAGACGGGTCAATCTGCTGCGGAATACCGATTTGTCGTATCGACCAATATCGACCTGATTCTGGTCGATATTGGCTGCGAAAAAACAAAGGAAAAAGGCCCAAGACATTTCTTGAAGGCCCAAGACGTTTTTTTATTGAATTTTTAGGTTTTGAGACGTTTTTGTTGAGCCGACTTGGAGTTTTTGGTTTCACTTTTGGTTCTTGAGAGTTTTCTACTTGTTCTTGTTTTTGGATTGGATTTGGCTTGTTCTTGCTTGGAGTTTTGTTTTGCATCAAGATTCTTGTACACCTTAATTTCAATAACAGAGTTCTTCTTTCCCTTAATCTTGTTCTTTTGTTTTTCATGTTGTTTTTAATCTTGATTGCTTTGGTATTCATAATGTTTAGTGAGTAATCTCCTTTAGACAATTAGGTTGGGGAAAAAGGGTGAATCAACATTAGGATTGTTAATTGTCTTGATCTTAAACTTTATAAAACTTTAATCTAGGGTAATATTCTTAATGCTTTGATTGAATTGGCCATTCGATTGATAGAAACTAGGAAGCTTCACCTTTGGGAAAACTGTGGGGGTTCCTGAACAATTATCCTAAAACTAAACCTAGCTTAACCGAGGAATCTGTGTTAATAAGTTTAGTGGTTGAATTGAATTGAGCTAAATGTTTTCTAAAATTTAAACTATCCAAGGTATTGTTTTAGTTTAACTAGTAGGAAAAGAATCAATACCACGGGAGTGGATTGATCTAATCAAACGTTTTCAAAATCTTAAAGTTATCTTTGTTAAAAGACATTTAGAAATCTGAAAGTTGATTACCCGTTAAAGTACCCTGACCTGGTTGTTTTGCTTTAAATTGAATCTTAAAAACTTGTCAAATTAGTCTTTCGTTTTCTCGTTAATTCATCATCGGTTACAAAAACAAAACAACCCTTTTTAACTTTCTTAAACTAAGTGTAGTTTCTCACAAGGTTTAATACATTGGTTGCTCCTGATTCGGATTGACACCTTAAATACTACATTAAGGCATTCGAAATAACGAGAGTGAAAAATCTCGTTTATCAAATTGGCGCCGTTGCCGATTCAGGAACTCGACTAATTATTAAAACTTTGAAATCACTTGGGATTAAGTTTTACTTCTTGTTACTAATCCTTTCTCTTTTGTGTGGTTTCTCGTTCTCTCAGGTGCATGCAAAGAAGAAGTCACAGACAAAGCGACAACCTACTCTTCTTTGCGGATATCAAAGCACGCGAACGAGCAATCGCCAGAGAAAGAAGACTCGATCAACAATCAGACTCGTTCCAATCGGAAACATCAGATTCAGATTCATATTCCGAAATGGGTGACGCAATCAACACCAACAATGGGCCGCGGACGATTGGATCCGACGACGTGCCTTCTAACGTCACCAACCGTAGTGGTATCACACCACCAGCCATCGCCAACAACAACTTCGAGATCAAGTCTAGTCTCATCAACATGATCTCGGGCAACAAGTTCTACGGTTTGCCTAGTGAAGACCCGATTGACCACCTTCATCAATTCGATATGCTATGCGATACGGTGAAGATCAACGGTGTCAACGAGGACATGTTCAAGCTGCGCTTGTTCCCTTTCTCACTAGGGGACAAAGCACACCTATGGCAAAAGAACCTGGTCAAAGACACCATTCAGACTTGGGACGCTTGCAAGAAGGCTTTCTTAACAAAGTTCATCTCCGTGGTTCGGACATCAAAGCTTAGGAATGAGATCTCAGCTTTCGCCCAAAAGGACCAAGAAACATTCAGCCAAGCTTGGGAAAGATTCAAAGGTTATACGCTGAGATGTCCACACCACGGGTTCTCGGGAGAAAGTTTGCTCAGCACATTCTACCGAGGTCTAAAACCCAAGTTCAAAATGCTTCTAGATTCAGCTAGCCAAGGAAACGTTCTTGGGAAGACGGAAGCGGATGGGCAGCAGTTGGTGGAGAACTATGCGCTGAGTGATAGCAACTATGGCGAGGATTACGATCGCAACATCCGTAGCTCTGGTAATGATGAGCAATTCAAGCGAGAGATAAAAGCGGTGAACGAAAAGCTTGACAAGTTGATCATGTCTCAACAAGTGGGGATTAACTTCGTAGGAAGTGGAGAAGAACAGTTGCCCCCAATCGAGGGAAATCAGGAGGAGATAAACTACATGGGGAATCAGAACGGTTGGCGTTTCAACAACTACTCTCAACACCCAAACCTCTCCTACCGCAACAACAACGTCGCTAACCCCAGTGATCAAGTCTATCCCCAAGCAGGACAAGGAGGTTACCAAAGAAAACCTCAATACAACCAAGGAGGGTACGCACCGAGACCACCACCTAATCGACCTCCGGATTACAACCATCCTCCCGCTGCTCAAGGAGTAGTTTCTTCACCAGCTCCCCAAGGTGATCAAACTACCCAACTCTTGAAACAAATCCTCGACGGTCAAACCCGTCATAGCATGGAGTTCAACACCTTCAAGAAAGAGATTCACGCCAAGGTAGACAACGCCTACAATGATCTCAACGCCAAGTTTGAATCAGTGAGCTCGCACTTGAAAGCTTTGGATAATCAAGTGGCTCAAATTACCTCGACTTCTAAGCGACCAATGGGTCAACTTCCGGGTAAAGCCGACACCAATCCTAGAGAGTATGTCAACTCAATAGAACTTCGGTGTGGTACACAAGTGCACTCAAGCGATCTCATTGAGGACAATGCAAAACAAGGTGAGGGGGTGGACCAATCGATAAAGCCAGAAGACACGGTTATTAATGACGAAAACCCCGAGATAGAGGCAAAGGAGAAAATCGGTGAAGAGAAAGAAGCAGATGTTCAATATCGACCTGTGGTATCGACCACCAATATCGACCAAACCACAGGTCGATATCGGGGATAAATTCGAAAAACCAAAGAAGCCGGTCTACGTGACGTCTCCTTACGTGCCTAAGCTTCCTTTTCCGGGTCGAGCCAAGATGCAACTCTTGAAGGAGTACTTTAGAGCTAAGCTCGAGAAGCAAACAAACGAGGTGCAAACTCCCATGCCTCTTATTGACGCTTTCAAGCTAGTCCCTCACTCCACCAAATCTTTGAAAGACACCATCAAAAACAAGTCCAAAAACTTGGAAGACACGGTGAAGCTTTCACAAGAGTGCAGCGCGATCATTCAGAAGGACCATTCTCCTAAGAAACTTGGCGATCCAGGGAGTTTTACTTTGCCTTGCACTCTTGGTCCTTTGATCTTTGAAAAGTGCCTATGCGATCTAGGGGCTAGTGTCAACGTTATGCCTCTATCTGTTGCTAAACGACTTGGTCTTTCTTCTTTCCAACCTACTAAGATCTCTTTGGTGCTGGCCGATAGATCCGTGAAGGTACCCGTTGGAATCTTAGAAGATATTCCGGTAAAGTTGGGAGACGTTTTCATCCCAACAGATTTTGTCGTCTTGGAAACAGACAAAGAACCTAATAATCCACTCATCTTTGGAAGACCTTTCTTGGCAACCGCTGGAGCCGTCATAGATGTGAAGGTTGGAAAGATAGATTTGCACCTTGGGAAGGACCTTGTTCAACGGTACAACATCAACGATGTGGTCAAAAAGCCTACGGAGACGGTTCCTTGTGAAGCTTTGGTGATTGGAGTAGAGAAAGATGCTAGCAATGGTAAGACTAGTGATGATGCAAGGAGCACACCCAAAGCTCCAAAAGTGGAACACCAACCTCCTCCTAGAAAGTTTAGAATGGCGCATTCGAACTTGTCTAAAAACCGTGTCATTAGGAAGTTAGTCAACGAGGTTAAACTTTTGAAGAAAGCTTTCAAGGAAGGAGAGAGGAGTGCTTGCTGCGAGTCAAAACAAAGCAAGCACAACGATATAGTCGAGTTTGTGGTGAACGGAGTAAAACTCAAGCCACCCTTGATTCACGAAGGTGACACCGAAGGAGATTTCGCGTCTCTTTCGAATTCCAACGTCGCCTAAACAAGGGGCAAAGTCAAGCTAGTGACTATAAACAAGCTCACTTGGGAGGAAGTCCCATGTCTATCCTTGTATATACATGCTTTTATTTTCGTTTTTAGCTTTTACCTTTTTAGTTTTTCTTTTTGTCTTAGTGGTTTTCAGGAAAACGGAGCGAAAACGAGGAAATCTGAGCCATATCGACCTGTTATATCGACTTGCAACAAGCCGATATCGGACTTAAACTCATATCGATGAGTTATATCGATCAGAATTGATCGATATCGAGGTAACTCCTAAAACTTGAACATACGCATTAGTTTTCATATAGATTTTGCATTTAGTCTCCAATACTTGTTTCACACGGAGACCGTGTGATTTAAGTTTGGGGGAGTAGTCATGTTTCATATTAGTTTTGCATAAAAAAAAAAACTAAAAAAAAAAAAAAAAATGAAAAAGAACATTAAAAAAAATTGCATTTAGGATTAGTTCATCACATTTAGGTCATATGCATAGGGGATCTATGATGATTTTAACCTTGTAAAGCGACGCGTCTAGTGTTTTGAACGGTACCTTAGGTGTAGTGTCTTCCTCAAACGACTTAGAACTCGCCGAAAATCTTGAAATCTCGACCCTCGACATTGATGTTTAAAAAAGCCAATAGTGTGGTTATGAAGCTTGATAGTTCTAGGTTGCCTTCAAAAATTATTTGAACCTAAACTTGACTTTTAATTAGCATATTTGAGAGTTTTTGAGAGAATCTCTATGGCTTTGTGATTTCTACGGATTGTGTTTCCTAAGACGAAACACTTTAAGCGCAATCCGGTCATTCTCATTCTAAGGATGATTCCCCTCTCACCCCCTAAGCCTAAACCCAAACACTTGTGAGAATTCTCTTTCATTAAGTGATTGTTTGGTTTCGCAAAAACTTGAAAGTATAGGGAGCGACAAGAAATGACATTCATTTGGCTAGTTTATCTTGGCTAGTATGCTAGAAAGGGATAATGGGTTGGAGAGACACATCTTTGAGTTTAAAAAAAAAAATAAAAAAATAAACACGAGAAATGTAAAACACCTAGGGAAAAAAGAATGGCTAAGTAAAAAATAAAAAATAAAAAAATAAAAAAAAATAAATTAGCCAAAATAAACCCCCTAAGGTAGTTAAGAAAAAGAAAAGAAAACTCGATGTTTAAGCGTTTAAGTGTTAAGAGAAAAAAAAATGATGGGTTAGTGGTTATATTCGAATAGGAACGGATATCCGGACTTGTATGCACAAATTGCTCCTTGTCTTTCTTGGTTTTGCCTAACTCTTTCACTCCCCGAGAGAAACCGCGTTACAATCGACCACATGCCTGAGTGTTAGCCTATCCTCGTTTGACTTGAAATCCCGTTTTTACCTAGACAAATAGAGAGACTCTTGGGAATTCTTGATCATGTTTCATGCTTTGATTGTGATTAAATTAATGTGAAAGGTGCTTAAACTAGACAAGTGGATCACATGCTTTTGGTAATGATAAATGATTTAGACGGAGTTTGAGATGAATGGTAATAGGTAGAACTAGCTCGGTTGCGATAGGATACTATGTTTAGGATGCTCGTTCACTACACTCTTCGTATTACTTTTGGTTCTGAGGTCCCCGCCTCTATACCCTTTTAAACTTCGATGTTAGTTCTCTTGCTTGAGGACAAGCAAAAGATAAGTTTGGGGGAGTTGATATCTTGTATATTTTGCATGTTTTTACATTGATTTATGCATTAGAACTAACACATTTAGGTTGCATTTAGTGTCATATAGGTTGCATTTGTGTTTGTTCATGTGTTTTCAGGTTCCGGGGTGCCAAAATGACGAAAAGGCGAGAAATAAGAGCTTAAAGTGGCAAAAACGACCATATCGGTGACTTGTACCGATTAGCTGTGGTCGAGACGCGAAGAAAAGGCGAAGAAGAGGAAAAGAAGGTCATATCGACCTATGGTATCGACCAATAACTGGTCGATATTGGGAGGAAACTCATACCGACCTATGGTATCGATGGAGTTTGGTCGATACTGAAGACAGACGAAAAGCTTCAAAATTACACTCTTTCAAGACGTTTCCATAATGTTTAGTGAGTAATCTCCTTTAGACAATTAGGTTGGGGAAAAAGGGTGAATCAACATTAGGATTGTTAATTGTCTTGATCTTAAACTTTATAAAACTTTAATCTAGGGTAATATTCTTAATGCTTTGATTGAATTGGCCATTCGATTGATAGAAACCAGGAAGCTTCACCTTTGGGAAAACTGTGGGGGTTCCTGAACAATTATCCTAAAACTAAACCTAGCTTAACCGAGGAATTTGTGGTAATAAGTTTAGTGGTTGAATTGAATTGAGCTAAATGTTTTCTAAAATTTAAACTATCCAAGGTATTGTTTTAGTTTAACTAGTAGGAAAAGGATCATTACCACGGGAGTGGATTGATCTAATCAAACGTTTTCAAAACCTTAAAGTTATCTTTGTTAAAAGACATTTAGAAATCTGAAAGTTGATCACCCGTTAAAGTACCCTGACCTGGTTGTTTTGCTTTAAATTGAATCTTAAAAACTTGTCAAATTAGTCTTTCGTTTTCTCGTTAATTCATCATCGGTTACAAAAACAAAACAACCCTTTTTAACTTGCTTAAACTAAGTGTAGTTTCTCACAAGGTTTAATACATTGGTTGCTCCTGATTCGGATTGACACCTTAAATACTACATTAAGGCATTCGAAATAACGAGAGTGAAAAATCTCGTTTATCAATTATCATGGATTGGGTTCTTATTAAAAGATTTTGGTATAACACAAGAGAAACCTGCGGAGCTCTATTGCGATAACAAATCAGCAGTTCAATTGTCGGCGAATCTGGTTCTTCATACTAGGACGAAACATTTTGAGAGTCACTACCACTATGCAAGGGAAAAGGTAGCTCTTGGGACATTGGTAATCAAACATGTTCCAGCTAATCTTCAACTTGCATATGTCTTTACAAAACCTCTACCTCAAAGAAGCTTCTATTCCCTAAGGTTCAAACTAGGAGTTGACTTTTCACCCAACTCAAATTTGAGGGTGGATGTTAAGGGAAACAAGATTATAAAGGCTCAAAGACAAAACAAGCCCATCAAGGATGCACCACAAGATGACACAACACAAGTTTCATGTCCCTATCCTCTAACGGTAACATAGGATGACGCCAAGATCGTACGGTCTGCCATAAAGAAACCTTCACCAATCCCTATGGCTAACCGTTATGCAGTGTTGAACGTTGAATCATGAGATGTCAATAAGACATGTGTCATCATTGTATGGTAGAGACAATTACTCTTTGTTCTTATTCTGCCTTCAACTGCACCATATACGCCTAACTAATAATATTAATATTCTATTGGAATAATAAATATTTAAATAAAATCGAATATTTACTAACCTAAAACCGGTTAGTTTTTAGGTTTTTATGTGGTTTTTGTTAGGTTTTGTGGGTCAATCAAAATTCAGATTTTTTATGAAACTTAGACCAGACACACCAACAATTTACGGATCAACCGATTTGACCAGCCAGTCTGGGTTGGTTTTTTAATCATTGGTATAGGATTATGTTTTGGTATATTATTGGTACATAGTTAAGTATTTTAACGGTTAACTTTTTTATATTTCTAAGACTCCTTAGTCAACAATAGTTTAGCTTTGAAATGAACAATATTTGAAATATAAAAATTAAGGGTTTATTGTCTGTTTAGGCAGTTTTTTAAAGGGCTATTTGTCTGATCTACCATAATTCTGAATTGAAATTGTAAAATCTACCATAATTGTGAATTTGGGCCTTGATTTGGAAATTCAATGGTATTGTGGTATGGTTTTTGACTATGTTAACCCTTAGTAGTTTCGGTGAGTAGTTTCGGTGAGTAGTTATCGTTGCCAACTTTGTGTCAGAGAGACTTCAGCTTTTCATTTAATGCTAAAAACATATTTATATTAAATTATTACAAGTTTAATCCGACTCTCTCCTACTTATGTCATGTTAAACATCGTCTTCAACCTTTAATTACTTATTTCTCTCTCTCTCGTTTTTAGGGTTGGTCGGCGAAGAAATTTATTTGGTGAGTAGTTATTGTTGATTATTTGAGCGTTGGTAGATAATAAATGAATTGGTTTTTAAGGTTTTATTTATTGCAGGAAGTGAACATGCCGGACTCCGTTTTAGTCGTCATGGGCGAATGGGAGTGTAGGTCGTCAGGTGTTTGGCGCTTTAATTTGTCGAAAGACATATTTGGCCAGTGGGTGGACATATGTTGTCTCGACACATATGAGCAAGTGAAGGACAAACTTGCATAGACGTTTGGTGTTAAAAATTGGGGTCCCCAAGTAAAATTAACCTATTGGTGTCAGGTGGACGAAATTAATTGAAGTCATGGAAAGATGTCTCCTATCTCTATAGGATGTTCAACTGGGTTTGCAAAGTTTAAAGATGGCAGGTAGTCTCCACAAGGTAGACCAGTTATCATCGCAAATTCGCGCAACGAAAATAGCATAGGTTGTCCACCAAACACAAACCATATCTCATACTTTTTCCCTGTACGTAGTGTACGCCAAAACATTTGGTGGACAAGTTTCCCCGACATTGAACATCTCGCCACTGGTAGTTGGAACAAAAAACCAAAGCATGAGTCTTTTATGTATTCTAATTCTTCTGTCCCATCAAGAATTTTCGCAAGAGCTAGCAGATATTCAGGCCTTGAGTACGAGTTTATACTGTCTTCAGGATTGTACCGATATGTGGCGTATAGCCTCTTCGGTAAGAAATCAGAATTGAAACAAAAGTCTTCATTACCGAGTTCATCCGAATCTGATGAACTATATTCGGCTATTAATGGTGGACGGCTTCGTGAACGTGCACTCATATCTTGTTTCGGAATCGATATTGAAATCAAAATCTCTGAAAAAGTTAATCGAGTTAGATCTGTCAATTAATAGCACATTACACCACAAACAAATATATTGTCTTGGAATCAAAATCTTTGCATGTCTGTTTAACTAAAAAGCTTAAGTGAAGGTGTGAGTGATACAATAAAGAACTTGTTGTGTACTCATAATATAAAATCAGATCTGGTTTGAAAGTAGGAAAATAAAAATTAAAAAGAAAATCGTTGGTAAACCAAAAAAAAGAAAAAAGGAAACAAAATCACCTTTACCGTCGCCGGAGAAGTTGAAAGTCGCCGGAGAAGATGAAAGTCGCCGGAGAAGTTGAAAGTCGTCGGAGAAAATGAAAGTCGCCGGAGAAGATGAAAATCGCCGGAGAAGATGAAAAGAATTGAAAGATAAAAAAGAAGGAAGATGAACAACTTATATAATTAACATTGTTTATAAAAATAAAAAATAAAAAAAATGGCACAAGTTTCGGGGGGCATATGCGTCATTAGGTGGTCCAAATCGATTTAAAATCGAGTAAATCTCCTTTATGGTAGATTTAACAAGACCAAGGGAAAATTATGGTAGATTTAACAATTTTTCCTTTTTTAAAATAATTAGGAAACTAGTTCACTTCTATTCATCATGTTGTGGGGTCCATTCATAAAGATAGAGGATTTGTGAGATAGTGAGAGAGGAGAGATATGTGAGATAGTGAGAGAGGAGAGATAGTGAGAGAGGAGAGATATGTGAAATAGTGAGAGAGGTATAAGATAGTTTTTGGAAATTACTAAAATATGCATTTGTTTATTATTATTTTTTTCCTCTTTACCTCTTTTCTTCTCTACTCTTTTTTTCTTCTCTCTCACGAGTTTGCTAAGTCCCATCGGCTGTACAGACGAATGCATACACTGGATTATACAAATAAATGATATTTGAATGTACAATCATGTTGTCACTAAAAGGTATTGTCAGAGTGTCCACTAGATTATATAGCCTCTGGACGAATAATTATTGTACAATCCAGTGGACGAATAATTATGGATGTTATTATTTCCACCGAGAAAATTATATCATATGCCACTTTTTTAAATCTCTTTGTTAAATTTGCCACTTTTCCGTAAAGTCGATTTAAAATTGATTTTGGTCCATCAAAAATACGCATATACCATTTTGCTATTATCTCTGCAAATGTCCATGCGATAGTACTTTGTGTGAGTTTGCTCAGGCTTTTCTAATAAAATAAATGATATAATTTTTCTCTAAATTAAACATTTTCGGCGACTGTTCATTTTCTGATTATAACCCATATTCTAACCCTAATTTCTCCTATCTCTCTTATCTCTCCAATCTCTTTTCCTTCCAAGCTCTCTCATCTTTTTCGTAATCTCTTTTTCAAGCTCTCTCCAAGCTCATTTCCTTCAGCAAGTTATAAAAAACTGTAAATTTCGGAATAAATTCTCATTTATAAGGTCCTTTTTCTTCGACTTGTCCATCGTCTTGAGGGGATATGTTTCTTTGACTTGTATATTGTCTTTATCCTTTTATTTCTAAGCTGGAAAAACTATATGGACCGTCTATTTCTAAGCTGGAAAAACCAAATGGACCGTCTATTCGCTATAAAATTTGGAAAGAACTAGATGTCCACGGATTCATACTTATCCTTGTCTTCCTCTTGTTTGTTTCTCATCTTGTTTATTCTTTAAGTTAAATGAAGTTATATTAATGTTTTCTATTAATATATCGGATTGGTGTTTGTCTTATTGTCTTATGTAAGCATAGTTGTGTACTATTTCTCATCCCTATTTCATTTACCGGTTCTTATCATTAATTTCTGTGGACATGTACAGATCATAATACAACCATATATTCGACATCATATTTGAAGACTATAAATCCACAAAACTTGTGATTATATTATATTTAGGGGTTCGTCATGGACATGGACATCGACTATATTATATAAGGGTTTCAGATCAGGGTTAAGGGGTTTATTTTTTAGGGTTCGTCAGAGACATCGCTCCGTATATTATATTTAGGGGTTCGTCATGGACATCATTTGCCATGGACATCGTTTCCTATATAACCTACAAAATTACCTCATTTCATATTAAACTTACTTATCGACACTTTGAAACAAAGAAATCAATTCCACCCAAGTACACAAAACTTATAGCCGCCTGTGTTGAGGGTTATCATCACCTTCTAATCGTTTTATATTTTGGAAATGTCTAGATGTCCACGGATTCATAATCGTCTTCCTCTTATGTGTTTCTCATATTGTTTATTCTTTAAGTTATAGTAATGTTTTCTATTAAATTATCGGATTGGACATATAGCGTTCGAATAGTGTTAAAATATCTAGAGTAATAAGTATGATAAGACGTGGACAATAATTATGCTTTCGACATAATACGTGGGAAAAGTGTTGAAACTTTGTCTTCCATAAAAATATTGTTACTAAATTAGGTATTAAATAAAAACACTGCATTAGGGCTCTCAATTACTCGCCTAACAAACATCTACATCGTCCTTCTCTTCTGACACATCTTCGCTTCCTCGTTACAAACTCAAAGGGTATAATAAGTAATCCACCATGCCACAAATGCCACCAAAAATTCAAATTGAGGCCCAATTGGAAAAAGTGGCACATTTAAGAAGGTGGGTTTAGAAAGGGTCACATTTAACAAAATTCCCTATTTCCACCTCGTTAGAACAATTTGACTATGCATACTATGCATTTTAGTGGACAATCTAAACTTGGTGGATAAATATTAACAGACAGTCTCATACGTGAGATGGTCACGTAATAACTTTGCACTATATATATATATATATTATGTACATTTTAAATTTGTATACTAATTAATGTTGGATGTACAATTACTCAATCTATTATTCCATGTACAAAAATGCATTTAATGCTCCGAAATCTACAATCTCTCTCCGTCATAGCGCATTTAATGTTTGTGTTGACTTCTTATATACATTAATTTCATATAATTTTTTTGTAATTTTGTCTATATATTCTTTTTCTATTACACACCTCTCTTTATTTTCACACTTTCTATCTCTCTCTAAAACCCGACCCCACGGACCCTTTTTACAATAATAAATAGTGAGTGAACTAGTTTTTGAATTACTTTTCAAAACTGTCTAAATAGCTAAAAATTCAAAAAATTAAATGTCTCATTTCAAAATTCGGGTTTTGTTTGACATAAATATTTTAGTTCTATTACACATTAGAAACTCTATATATTAATAATCACTATAAATTAATACTTTATAAATTAATAATTAATGAGGAATTCACAAAACTACACCATTTTATCCCTTCCTTTACAAAACTCTACCTAATTCAATTTTTTCTCATATTTACACCCTTTTAAGATTTTAAATGGTTGATTTACCCTTTCAAAATTTACCAAAATTAAAAATTTTCATTTGGGTTCGATATTTAGTGTTTAGGGTTTAGTGAAAATGGGGGTAGGATTGTGTGGGTAGGCTTAATTAGGGTTTAATTTTTAGTGTTTAGGTGTATTTTTGTGAAAAAATTTAAATGGTGTAATTTTGTGAAATGTAATTAAAAAGGTGTAGTTTTATAATTCCCCCATAATTAATTAATACTGTATAAATTAATAATTAGTAAAATATAAATGTAGTGTTGTTTGTCTTCTATGAAAGTTAGAATTTAAGTCGAAATTGTATCTAAATTTATTTACTTCACTAAAAAGTTCCGGTTTTGTTTTTTCGATCTGCATTCAAAATTTTGAAGTGTTTTAGACTTTGATAAATCCTGTATATATTAATTGAGGAGACACTTTTGAGAATTTGAATGAAAATTTAAAAAACCCATAAAATATTAATTCAAAAAGCCTCCAAATTGACAAAAGAAAAAAAAATAAAAAAGTCTCACATTGATAATGAAAACTACATATTAGTTGAAACACTACCTATAAATAAGTCATTTGTGTGTTTGAAGAGTTAAATGAGTTTAGTAAAATCAGTGATTTGTAAAATTTGCTTTAACACACAACAATTTAAATTTTTCAAAAATAAATTGACCTTGTACTGATTTGAGAGATTAATTGGTTGAAAACGGGTTAAAAATTATTCAAATTTGTTCAAGAATTTATCCCTACAATTTGACCAAGATTGCGACTGTTTAGCACTGAAGAAGCTAATATTTTTAATAAGGTCTTATGATGCCACTATTATTCTATGAAATTTTTTAATGACATTTTTGAAAATTACCCTAATAAATAATAAAAATGTTTAAAAATAATTTCAAATTTATTTTAAATAAATTTATATGCCAAAATTATAAAAATATATATGTAGATTTTTATGTAATATATGTATATACTTATTAATTTATGTGCGGGTCAAAAAATCTAGTAATATTTTTAAAAGAAGTTCTTTTTAAATAAAATAAAGTAAGAAGAAAAAAAAACAACATCTTCAATTTAAATTAATAAATTTTCATAGTCCCAACATTATTAAATTTAGGGAGAATTACAAAGCTACACACAAAATTAAATCTAAATAAACCCTACCCACACAATCCTACCAACACAATCCTACCCCTTAATACTATACCATAAACACTAATTAGCGAACCCAAATGAAAAGATTTTAATTTTGGTAATTTTTAAAAGGGTAAATCAAGCTTTTAAAATTTTGAAAATATGTAAATATGTAAAAAAAATTAAAAAGGCGTAGTTTTGTGAATTCCTCTTAAATTTATATAGATTTTACTGTATTTTGGCGTTTTCCACATTTTAGAATGCATCAGAAACTAATACAACTAGTACCCAATAATAGGTTATCAAATTTAATAAAATTTTGTAATATATCAATTTACTTACCTTACCCGTGAATTTTTTTTCCTAACATAACATGTCTATATAACTACAATTTCTTTTTATCAACTTTAATGTATTGAGCTTCTTGTCTTCAATATTTTTCTTTGTATTTGAAGTCTTTAACCAAAATTTATAGGGAGGTTGCATTGTTTACAAGAATAGTCACATTCTGTCTAGAAATGTTGAACCATGTACTTGTTGATTAAAACGCACAGCATCGAGTTCCTCATGCTCTATCCTTCTCTTAGGCCCTGTGAATATTCAAAGAACCAAGAAAATGTTGGTCAAAGTAAATAGACATTACTAGTTATTTAGTAAAACCTTACTTTTGTTAGTAATTGTTCGGCGTGTGCGAGCTAAGAACTCTTCCCAGCTTTGTTGTTTGAGTTCTCGTTTATCCTCTTCCGATAGCTTAAAGTTCGGTTCTCTTCCGCACATGAAAGCAGCCCTGTGTTAGAGTTTAAACAAATTGTCAATGAAAGTGATTTAGTTGAGTTTTGTACAAACAAAACCATTCAAGAATCTCGAGTTGACCTGTCGTATAAACAAGCAGCCTCTTCTTGGGTAGAGAAAGTTCCCAAGTGGACCTGTCTCTTGTCTACTTTAATAGCGGCTTGCCATTTCATGTTCTTGTAATAGACACCTCTCATCATACATGGTTCTTGGTTTTGTACTTGCTTTCTTCTATGCATCTTTCTTCTTTTCGGCGGCTCTTCTATAAGTGGAAAATTTTAATAATATAACATGTAATCTAGTTTGTCAATTTTGTTTAGTTATTAGTACCTGAAACACATACGTTTTGCTCCCATTTTGGTGATCTTGTACCAGAACCCACGATTGAGATATCGGACTTGAAATGCAAATAGTTTGACCGAGTTCTTTGTCTCAGGGAGCCCGGCACTTCTCCATTAATAGGCATTTCCTAGGAGTAAGGCTCAAATGTTAGACTTGAATCATAACGGATGTTGTATTTCCTCTTTTCGACTACAAGATATGATCATACGAAATTGCTAAAGTAACGATAGATCGATATAAGATCACATTGCATCCATCTATACGTAACACATGATTTGATATATGAGCAATCTCGATGAATCTCTATAATGAGAAGTTACAATCAGATTACCTCTTTAGGATGTTTAACAGTTTCTGGTCCAGCATTAGGATTTGGTATGCCAGTGATCATCTCCTCGACGGTGAGAAAAGGAAGCGGTGTCACATAACCATTCGGTCCTTCAAACAACCATCCACATAACTTTGCATTATGCAAAATAATAATGGAGCATATACATATAACATAGTCAAGAACACTTTTTACCACAACAAAGTCCCAATAGCCTTCGCCTTCGTAAGCTCACCATATTGACTTATTGGAATGTTTTACTTCTTTCCTATAAGTAAACAACAACAAAGCACTGATCATTTCATAGACATAAAGTTCCTTAGAGGAATGCTTTAAACTCTTAACGCAAAACTATGAAAGCATATAAACTAAGCAATGCGTAATGGCGAAAGAGTCGTAAACAAGTGATTACTAGAGAGTATTAAGAAGAACCAAATATAGTATGGTTTCTCAAACATTTCAACTTAGAAAGACTAAATATAACCATTGATGTTTTGGTGTTTTGAAACCACAAAGTTAGGAACAAGATCCCAAAAGTGAAGAAAAGTGTCATCAAGTCAGAGAATCTATCTTATGAAATTGTCGGTGTAAAGGTGAAATTAGACTCTTTTATCGATGAAAGTAATTTTATAATGGCTAAAGACTTTATATCCAAATCAAAGTCAACACCTCTCAATGAGAAACCAAACCTACCTTTTTCATGGATTCCACAAACAGAAAAAAGCCTAAAGAAGAGACCAATCTCAGAAGATAATAAACACACAAGACGACAAATCTTAAGATTAGTCTAAGCAAGAACAGAATCAGCCACAAACAATAAAAAAAACGGACAAAACTAAAACAGACCCATTGTACAAAAACTCATCAGAAACAAACCCATTGCATCAAAATCAAATTTTGAGGTGAATAATATCAGAGATAATTTATTCAGTTAAAAAAAAAGGAAAAATGGTGTGACAAAGAGGCTCAATTGAGATACCTTAAAGAAAGAAAAAGCAAGAAGAAGGTGGTAAGTGACGATAAGGTCTTATGTAGTTCTGGAACTGTTTCTTTTTTATCATTAACAAAAGAAACAAAGGAGAGAGAGAGAGAAAAGAGAGAAGAGTTTATTGTGTGTGTGTTTGGGGTTGTGGTGGTGTTTGAGGCTCATGCATCTACCACCTTTGCCCCTCTTTTTTTTATTATTTGGTTGGTAAACGCTCAAACAGAGAATAGCCAAAAATTAAATATTTGATGATACTTTTATATCAAAACATATTATTAGATAATGAGTATGAATTGATAGATATAAATGCATGAAATTATAAAAAAAGAAGATGAAAGATAAATGCTAAAATAAAAGCCCATGAGGTTTGGAAAAGTTGAATCCAAGAATGAAATAGGGTTGGCCATAGTATCCCAAATCCATTACCTGAATCAGACCCGATCCAAAAAAAACCCAAATCAGAATTTTTTTGCACCATAAAGAAACTATTGTTTTTGGAGAAACTAGAAAAATGTCAGGTTAAAAGAAAATAACGGTGGCGGATGAGCAAGTGACCCAACGGTAGTCACCTCTGCATCTAATCGCATAATCCGGGGTTCGAACCTCGCCGCTCTCAGTTGGGAGAGAACTACTTAGACACTAGACTACGATGAAAAAAAAAAAAAACTAACGGTGAAATTAAGATATACAAATTATATATGCTATATTTCAAAATATCTCTAGATCCTACTAAAAACATTTTAAGAAATAAAAATGGTATAATGCTTTCATAATTAATACTTCAGCTCGGATGAAGCACCGATGGTGCATCACCAGAATTTGAGGTTGTTTATAGAACATTAAGATGTTTAATGAGTATAAACGATCTTTTTGCAAACAATAAGGTTATATATTTAAAATTATTCGGGTATTTGGGTAATTTTCGCGTAAGCTATACTATTAAAAGAGAAGACAAAACGCCTACGTATCGCGACGAGAGAGCTTTAGGATATTTTTTATTTTTTGCGTTTTAGTCCTTATAGTTTGAACTAATTTTCTAACACAATTTTAATATATTTTACTAATTTATCTATACTATTAAAAGAATCCATATAAAATATATTTTAGATCTATCTAGCATCTACATATTGTAAAAATCGACAATACACAATTTTAAATATATTCTAGGTCCATTATTGGAATATATATAGTTTACATAGGCCACTCAATCATCAACATACACAATTTTTTGTGTTTATGTGTTTATATTTTATTTATTTTGCGTTTGTATCCTTATATTTTTGAATAACTTTTTGTCTTCAATTTTATTTTATTTTTCATAGATAATTTCAGATATATTATTTAGTTTTTGTTTATAGATACATTGTTGGGTTTTTTGTTTTCTTATCGATCAAATATTTTAGTCAAAGATATTAATATTGGTTTGTTTTTAAAAAATTACTTTTAACAATTTTATTTTGTTTTGTGTCGATCAAAATCTACGAAATATTTTTATCCCATGTCTATTTTTTCGCGATATTTGCGTGTCTGACTTAATTACCTTAATATAAAAAATATCATACTTTTTAAAATATATTATATTTTATTTTATACGGTGATAAAAATATTTTATAAAATAAGGTATGTTATAACGTTTCAAGTTCTTCTAATTATTTTTAAAAAAATTTCACGACTATCACATTCTTCAATACTTTTATATCTTTTCATTGTGGTACTGATAAAGTTTGGATAATTTGTCGTAAACATAGATTTATATTTATAGTTAAATAAATATATATATTTATATCTAAAATAAATTGTATTAGTAATATAATATTATTTATTTTCTAAGATTAATTTAAAACATGAAATAATTTTTTTTATTATATATGAGTAATTATATTATTAAAGATAATAAAATTTTGCCCCGCATATAGCGCGGAGTCCGCACCTAGTATTTCATGTATTTGGGTAAAAATATCCGATATTTTGTGTACCCGATTTTTTTGGTTATTTTCCAGTTAATAAATTTGAGACCCGAACCGAGCCAGAAACAAAATTTTAACTTATTGTATTGGATCCTAAACTCCTCTACCCAAAAAACTCAAAACCGGTCGGATTTATCCGAACCCGACCCGCATACTCGGGTGTCCACCCCTTCAATTAAACGTGTGATTCTTCTCAACATCGATACCCCACTGCAACAAATCTTTGGCCATTATTACACTACGCTAACTATTTGCATGTGACTCGTGATGATATGACAAAGAAAGAAAACTTAACACCATGTAATGAATTAATGAAATCAACAACTTCTTGTTGTCGCACGCAAAAGGGAGCATCAATACGTCTCTCTATATCGTTTCAAGTATTTTATTTTATTGGATTATTCGACATTGCCAAAGCATAAACTTGAAACTAAATTGGGTGTCATTGTTATGTTGATGCGCAAATTCAATCAGATTGATAGTTTATCTAATGGTACAAGATTAATTATCACCATTTAGGAAAGTGGGTTATTGAAGCTTAAATTGCTTTAATGTCACACATTGATAAGAACGTTATACTTTCAAGTTATATAAAAGTTAAAAGTAAAATTTTCAATCAATTTTATTATATTGACCCAAACTTATATTCATACATGATTACCTCTACGTGGCTTTATCACGTGTTACGTTTCTATATAGGCTTGTGAGAGCATGAACATTGCTAGAACCTAAAATTGTGTTCTTAGCCAAAAAAATATTAATAAAATATGGTTAAGAGACTTAATAGTGGAATTAATAAAAAGTGGGGATTATTAATAGAATTCTTTGTTGGTTCTTAAAAAAAAATTTACAAAAAAAAATATATTTTATTTTTAAACATAATTTTATTAATCATACTTAATTCAAACACAAAAAACACAATTTTGGAATTTAAACTTTATCTAAATTTTTGTCATATATTCTCGACTAGATCAACTTTTAGTTGTTTATGTGCTTCTCTATCACGAATTCTCGTTCGGACCCCATCATATTTCCTATATTTGTTGGAATATCTGTAGAAAATGTGAGATCGAATTCTGCACTTCCGTTTCCCTCTCCTTATAAAAAATCATGAACATCAAATTGGGTGTAGTGATCTCGTTCGTCTTCTACTATCATATTATGTAGTATGATACAAGCTTTCATAATCTTTCCAATTTTGCTTTTATCCCAAAACAGAGCTGAATTTTAAATAATAGCGAATCGAGCTTGCAAGACCCCAAAAGCCCGTTCGACATCTTTTCGGGTTGATTCTTGATGTGTAGCAAATAAAGCCGCTTTTGGGCCCTGAGGAATTGGAATAGATTGGATAAATGTTGCCCGTTTTGGATAAATATCATCCGTGAGATAGTAGGCCAAATTGTATCCCATCCATTGACCGAAAAATTTACTTGCGGAGCTCGACCATTTATTATATCATCAAATACGGAAGATCGATCTAGAACATTGATATCTTTTAACGTATACCTGGAGGTCCAAAGAACGCGTGCATATCCAAAGATCGTATGAAGATACAACCTCTAAAACAATGGTCGGTTTACATGAACCTCATGAGTATTGGCCTTTCCACGCGATAGGACAATTCTTCCACTCCCAATGCATACAATCAATGCTTCCAATCATCCCGAGAAATCCATGTTGGTCTCCTATATGATGTAGTCTTTCAAGGTCCGCTGGTGTTGGTCTTCTAAGATACTCATCACCGAACAAAGTAATTATACCATCAACGAATTATTTCAAACATTGACGAGCCGTCGTTGCACCTATGCGTATGTATTTGTCCACTGAATCAGTTGTTGTACCGTATGCCAAAAGACGAATTGATGATGTACACTTCTGAAGTGGTGAGAAACCTTGCTTTCCGAGAGCATTTGGCCTTTGTTCGAATAATGTCAACTCATTGGTGAGTCGATTGACGATATGCATGGTTTGTTCATTCGAAAACGACGCCGAAATATTTGTGGAGTGTATGTTGGGTCGTCACTGAAATAGCCATTCCACAAACAGATATGACCTTGTTCTCGGTTTCTTTAGATGAAAACAAGTTTTTTTTCTCTTTTCCCTTCTCTCAACATGTTCACCATAATCAATGACAAGATTGTCGAACTTTTGATCTAAAACCTCATCAAAATATTCGGCAAATATTTCATCGTCTGACCCGTTATTTTCATATTGTGAAGAGGAAGCCATTTTTTAGATGTATGCAAATGAGTAATGAAAGAGGAGTGATACAAATGTTTACACCATGAAAAAGAATTTATAGACGAGTGTTTTTGATTTGGTTCACCTATAATTTTTATTACACGTTTTTGTGTGACTTACCAATTTTCTTGGTACACCAATATACCAAATAGCTTGGTACCCATTTTTAAAAACGTTTAACATCTCAAAAACCAAGCACATTCCAAACTTACCTCAATATCAATCAATAACCTTTAACAATTTATAGATAAAGAAACACATTCATAAAGAACTAAACATTCACTAGCAACAATTACATAGATTAAACATTCACATAGATTAAACATTTCAAAACAACACCTCAAGGCCGATAATACCACAATTTCAAAACTACACTTAAACATTTCAAATGTGATCTTTCCCCTTAGAGGATTGTCCCTCTTCATTCTTGATGCTTGCCTTCAAAACCGCCTTCAACTCTTTCTCTCTATGCTTTAACTCTTTCTCTTTATGCTTCATCTCTTCCTCCTTAAGCTTCTTGAGAAGTCCTCTTAACTCAGGTTCCACGTCCTCCTCTGTCTCCTCCATTCTAACCAAATATCCCTTCCTCTTTCTGTACTCAAATTTAGACAACTCCACCACCTTTGCTTCCTCATCTGAAATCTCCACCACCTCTGCTTTCTTTGCTGGAGGTGTAGGATTCTTTTTGAATCCTTTGGCTCGGAGACCACATACGATGACCATTAACGGCTGAGTTCCACTTGTCCCACTAAAATTCAAAACACAAATGGTTAAACAACAATGTTTGATATATTTCACAAAGACAAACCTACATATTTCATAGATAAAGAACTAAACATACATTAAACAAAGACAACATATGCAAGACTTAGCTACTTAACAAAGACAACATATACATTAAACAAAGATATTATGACCAAAGATGCAAGACTTACCTATTTATAAGTTATACAATAGATGCATATTATGACCAAAGATGCACAAAGTTAGATACTTATATAGATTACATTGAAAATAATTCAGAGATTAGTTTTTCTTTTAATGTAACTTCAACTTCAGTTAGTGGCTCAGATTTAGAAATGAGACCGTCAAGCAGTTTCTTATTGCTAAGCCTATCCTTCATGGCAAAAGCCTTATCCTTCATGGCAAAGTCCTTCTGTTTAATCTCCCAAACACTCTGAAAATTTCCTAGATCTTTCTCAGCTCCCCATGACTTTTTAGTCTTGTCCTTAGCTGCCTTAACACCCATTGGCCTAGTCATTGATTCTTCCTCTCCATTGATGCTACGCATAGTGGTTGATGACTGCACAGATTGGTCATCCCTCTTTCTCTTTGAACTACCACTACTAGATCCATAAGTGCTACACCATTTTTGGTCATACCTAAGCTCCCTCCAAGCATGCTCTATTGAGAACTTGACCTGGTAGTCATTGAAGTAGATATCATGAACATTTTTCAATACATCATCTTCATTCTGTCTACTTGTCTTCTGTTTTGTTACTTGATGAGATCGAGTTTTACCTCAATCACATACAACCCCAAGTGCAAGACACATGGCGTTGTAGTAATATAAGGATCGAATCCACAAGGAAATTGAACTAAGAGCAACAAGAATACAAGAAACTAACTTAGAATAAACCTATCAAAAAGATTGTTGAGTAACAAAAACTATGTCTAAAGCAATAATGTAAAATTCAACAAAAGTCAACTAATCAACAAATAGCTAAAAAGATGCTTAAATAAGATAAAGATTGGATCTTGGGGTTTAAATCATTGGTTTTGGATAGATGGAATCAAGCTAATGATGTTAAAACTAATAAATGAGATGACTTTTTAGAACAAGGATCACTAATCTAGATTAGATAACTTCCATGACTCAAATCCATTCCCTAATCATAAAAACCTCAAATCTTCCAATCGAGTCTAGATGATTAGGGATCATTAAGTATAAGTCCTTAAAAGTCTATCTTAAACCTTAGACATCAACTTCCGTTGGCTAAGTATAAAAGACTAACAAGAGGTTGGACTAGACATTTCATCGAACACCTTCCGGGCATGAAACATCCTCTTGGTACTAAGCTAGGATAATTACTTCTACCTTAGTGTTAAGTGCACCTAATGCTATAGAAACCATAACCTAAACATCCTAAACATCATTAACCATCATCCATCATCCTAACCTAAATAAACCCCAAAACTCATAAGGTAACTACTCACTAAACATACCTAAACACATGCTAATAACAAAAGATAAAGACATAATAAGATAATAAAAGAGATTTAAACTAGATAAACATAAGATTCAAACCACAATAAATGAACCTTAAGAGGTTTCACAAAGGGTGGCTATAGTTTTATAAAGAGAGTATTAAAAACATAAGATCTCCTAAATGTTAAAACCCTAGGAGTATTTATAGGAGAAAACATAAAGTGCACATGCGCACGTCTCCAGCGGTTTGGTCCAGCGGTTTGGAGGCCGCTGGACCGAACATCCGCAACTTCTTCGTCTTCTCCGGCGGTCAGGCTCGGCGATTTCGTGGCCGCTGGAATCGCACCCGCAATTCTGCTTCTTCATTCTCATCTGGCGGCTTGGTGCGGCGGTTTGGAGACCGCTGGATTCTCCGTCTTCAGAACGCCTTGGCTGCTTCCAGCGGTTTCGTCCCAGCGGTTTGATGACCGCTGAACTTCATACCCGCGAGCTCACTTTGGCTCCTTCTTCTCGGCGGCTTGGGTTGGCGGTTTGTTGACCGCTGGGACTCCAAATCTTCACCTTTGACTCCAATGAGCTTCTCCTTAGCTCCCCTTTGCTTCCAACGAGCTCCCCTAGCTCCAAGTACCTGAAATGCATATGATGCAATGCAAAAGGGACCTAAATCTAACTAAGAATCTATTCTAGACTACTTAGTGAAGATATGCTAAATAAGACTATAATCTACATGAATTATCCAACTAAGGTCCTAAAATGCTATGAAAATACATGCCTAAAACAGCTAAAATACACACTTATCAACTCCCCCACACTTGCCTTTTGCTTGTCCTCAAGCAAACAACAATCAACAAACACAAAAGACGTAGTGGAGGATGGATCTCAGAACCAAAAAGCTAAGAATCAAACATATGCAATGTTAACTAAGGCAATGAAGCACTTTGAGAAAATGTTTAACCATAAGTAATGAGAACTCTCAATCAAGTATCCATAGCACACTATCCACTCACTCTTTAACCATAAGTAATGAGAACTCTAAGGCTAGATTCATTGCCCATATCCACTCACTCTTTCATTCACCACATCCTTAAGTTCATTAATTAGTAACCGGTGGTCTCGCTAAATGCAATGCAAAGAGTTTCAATCGGTTTGGGGAAAGGTCTTATTTAAGTGGTTAAGTGTTTAGATTTTTAAGTGTTTTAGGGGGCTTAATCTCAAAAGCAAATAAGTAGTGTAAACATAATGCAAAAGTTAGGAAGACTAGGAACAAAAACGTACAAGCCATTAAATCCCATGTTCTACCCTTCCTACTTTTCGTTCTAAGCACTCACTCCTTTCTTTTCTTGCTCACTCCCCTTTTGATCTTTAAACACCCACTCAAACCCTTTCTTTTAATCCTAACTCTACTCTTTATTCCCTTTGGGTTTCTCCCTTTGACACCACAAGTCTATCTTTCACCTTTGCACACTATCCTTAAGGGTTTTCTTTTGGTTTAGGCTTCACTCTTTTTACTCCTACTTTCTACCCTTGTTTTTGGGTTTTCTTTTCTTTTGAGGTTTTAGGAGTTTTTTAAAAACTTGTTTTCAATGCCCTTTCTTTTGCTTTTTCAAACCTCCCTTAAGGTAGTTACTCTTTTAGTTTTGGTGTTTAGACTTTTCTAATGATAACCCAACTCTCTTTTCTTTTCATTTCCTCACTTCCCTCACCCATTACCAAATTAAAACTTGTTAACCACCTAGATGGGATGTGAGACTTGTCGTCCCCAATACTTACAAAGTTTTGCTAATGTAACACTTTCCAAAAAGGTCTCACTCAAAGAATTAAACGGGGCTTGAAGGAATGGTTTAGGGTTAAGGGTAGGCCATCTAAAAATGAGATGGTTATCCAAACAATCAAGAGGGTGGTAAAAAGGAATAAAGTTTGGATATATATCATGAAACTACAATGCACATTATCAAGCGAGAAATTAATGATTCAATTAAGTTCAATATTCATGGAGTGGTTTCAAATCAAGTGAGCATCAAACAAGCAATATCCTCTAGACTAAGAAAATTCAAGATGTACAATTTCAACGATTTTAAAGATTCTATCACTTATACCAAACAATCTCGAAAAGGAATTCACATTGCAATGCTTTTCTATAACTCTTTACAAGGTATTATCATCATTGATCCATAGAAAAGTGTGTATATCCTAAAGCTAAAGACTCGATCATATACTATATGAATGATAAAGCAAAATGAAACTAGTTTTCTTTTTGTGTTTTTCAAAAATTTTCGATTTTTTTGGTTGTTTTTGAATGCATATAACTATTAACAAATGCAATGTACTAACTAGATGAAATCAATGCATGATCACACATAACTAAAACAAGAAAAATGATTAATAACTAATGGCCCGTCCCCCACACTTAAATCACACCGTCTCGGTGTGAAAAAGTAGTGAAGTAAGGCCATTCTAACAATAAAATCTAAAATGCAAAGGAAAAATAAAAACTAAACTACATGAATGGTATTTACAATGGGTGTAGAAGGTACCTTGGTTTACTTAGATTTCCGGGGCCGATGACGTTGCACCGGTTCTTCTTCTTCGCTGTAGCACAAATTCTTGCTCCTCTTCTTCGCTTTCATCTTCCTCCTCCTCTTCTTCTTCTTCTTGTTCTTCTTGGATTTCCTCTTCATCGGACGACACATAACCCGGTGTACGCTTTAACTTCCTCTTCACCTTCTCGAATGCTTTGTACATCCACGAGTTGATATTCTTTTGAGTTGTGTAGGCTTTGTAAAGAAACTTCTCCCGTGCGTTGTTGGGCCTGAAGTTGAGTGTAGGTAGTTGTAGACGATAGGATTCCCCTTCCTCTTCCTCTTGATCCTCTTGCCTAGCTTTTTCCTTTCCCTTTCCTTTTTCTTTATCGTCTTCTTCTCCGTCATGGATGAACGATATGTTGTCTAGGTTTGATAAACTCGTCTTCGCTTGGTCCTGGAGAGGTAATAAGCTAGGTCTACCTTCTTTGTTTGTGAACACGTAGACGAAGTGCGATTCGTCTCTCGTGTTCTTCAAGATGAAAGTATTTGTTAGGTACTCTCTATCTATCTCATTCTCCTTCAACTCCTCTTCATGGTATTGTAGATCCACCCCGATGTATTTGAAAATGGGAGTGAGTAGACTACCCATCCACAATTGCGGTTCCGTTTTGTCCTTTGCCCAACTTTTGTAAGATACGAGGTTCTTTGCGAATACGCATCCAAGATTCACATCATTACCAAACGAGGTGTCAAAACGTCCCCCACTTGGCTTGGTTATTAGGTGATTTATACCTTGGAATATCATTTTCAACTCGTCGGAATTAACCGACCCCGTATCTTTCCTTGCAAAGAAGGTGTTAGCGATAAACCGGAAGATGTCCTTTCTTGTAATTCCCTCTTGCTATCACTTCCCAAAACTCGTTTGCTTCTTCAAAATTTGGGAAGGCGGTTGCTTCTTTTTTCTCAAACCCGAATATTTCGCATAATTCGAAGATAGAGACGGTGTATTGCTTGTCTAGGTGGACTTTTTTCTCAAGAATCCCTCGCTTGCTATCTTCTTCCTCGGGTGAGTGTAGTAGAGATCAACCGTGGCAACGAAGTTTGTGACTAGCTCCTTGTATAGAGGCCATCTCATACGACTAAATAGGCGTAGTCCCATTCTTGCCAATGTTTCTTCAACGTCCTCTCTAATCCCCATTCTAGTAAGGATAGACCCTTTAACCGTTCTCGTCCGGTGGATGTTTATGTACTTAAACTCCTTGACTATTTCAAGTTCTTCCGGTGTGAACTCCATCGGTGCGTTTGGGTCGACTATCGCTTGACTTTCTTCCTCTCTTTGCCTTTTTGATGGCTTGGGCTTACTCACATTCTTTCCCTTGTTTTGTTGTGAGGAAGATGGTCTTATTCTCGAACTCGATGAAGCTTGCGGCTGCTTGGTCTTAGCGGCTATCTCGGTGGCTTTCTTTTTGAGTTTGTTGGTGCGGTCCGTCATTGTTGTTCTACCTTGCAAGAACAAGATTTTTTTATATATTAGCTTGTTTAGGAGACATCAAATAGTCAAGAAGTATCATCCTAATTTATCAAAAACTTGGATTTTTAGTTTCGAGCCCTAGAAACAAAATTTCGATAATCCACCTTTAAAGATAAAATTTATCAATGATTTTGCTTACCCAAAGCTAACTATCAGTTATAAATATGATTTCCATGTTTCCAAGTTTAGAAATATCAAGCTACCAAGCTTTTGCATTGTTCAACAATGGCGGTTTTTTTAGATAGGGGTTAGAGAAGTACCTTTGATTTTTGATTTGCAAGAGATTTAACAAGAAAAGATCGATGAAGGAGAGTATGTTTGCTAATTGATTTGATAAAATCCTTGGAATTTCTTCAAAAATCGGCTTTTGAAAAGGAGGTTTGTGAAAATTAGGTTTATTTGCGATTTGAGACAATAAAAGGGGAGAAGAAGAACCTGTGTCTATCTGGGCGGTTTGGTTCAGCGGTTTGCTGACCGCCCAGTTAGACAGCCGAAAGATTTTCCTTTGCGTCGCTCTCAGCGGCTTCTTCTAGCGGTTTTCGAACCGCTGGAATTTCCACAGAAGATCTCGTCTCGTTGCATGGCCCGGCGGTTTGTCCTGGCGGTTTCTGGACCGCTGGAAAAGATGGCAGAAGGCGTTAATCTAGTTGTTGTTTCCGGCGGTTTTCTCTGGCGACTTTGGCCGCTGGAATCACCTCCTCCATGCATCCTTGCTCCTTTTTCTACAAAACATTAATACTAAACAACTTATTTCATACATGGCTAAGAAAATAGTCTATTTACATGGATAGACATGGGATTGCCTCCCAAGTGCGCTTGTTTTAAGTCTCTTAGCTTGACTTCTTCAATCTATGATGAGTTTGGGTCATCTAGAGGCATCGATGTTGGATCCTCTATCTCTTCATTTGCAAGATACGATTTACATCTATGCGCATTAACTGTGAATCCACCTCCCGAACTGTTATAGAGTACCAAGGCTCCATATGGACGAACTTCCTTTACGATGAAAGGACCCGACCATCTCGATTTAAGCTTTCCGGGGAAGAACTTAAGTCTCGAGTTGAAGAGGAGGACTCTATCTCCTTCTTTGAAGTTCTTTGGGATGATCTTCTTGTCGTGGAACGCTTTGGTCTTCTCTTTCTAGATCCTTGAGCTTTCGAAAGCATCTTGTCTTATCTCTTCGAGATCTTCTAAACGGATTAGTCTCTTTTCTTGTGCCGTTTTTAAATCAAAGTTGAGTAATTTCGTCGCCCATATGGCTTTGTACTCGAGTTCAACGGGCAAGTGGCAAGATTTACCGTATAGAAGGTTGAATGGTGTCGTTCCTATGGGAGTCTTGTAGGCCGTTCTATATGCCTATAGGGCGTCATCGAGTTTCATAGACCAATCTTTCCTTGTCTTGCTTACAACCTTCTCAAGTATTGCTTTGATTTGCTTATTTGACACTTCCACTTGTCCCGATGTTTGGGGGTGGTATGGCGTTGCCACTTTGTGCATGACCCCATGTTTCTTTAGTAGGCACTCAAAAACCTTGTTGATAAAATGGCTCCCTCCATCGCTTATGACGACTCTTGGCACACCAAATCTAGGGAATATGATTGTCTTGAAAAGTTTCAGAACTACCTTCGAGTCGTTGGTCGGACTTGCGATAGCTTCTACCCATTTAGAGACATAGTCCACCGCTACCAATATGTATTGGTTTCCATAAGATGATGGGAAAGGGACCATGAAATCAATACCCCAAACATCGAATATGTCTACCTCAAGTATAAAGTTCAAGGGCATCTCATTTCGCTTTGTGATGTTCCCTCTTCGTTGGCATGAATCGCATCTTGAAACATATTCTTGAGCACCCTTGAACATTGTCGGCCACCAAAAACCGGTTTGCATGACCTTTTGTACTGTCTTGAAGGAGGAGAAATGTCCCCCGTAATCCGAATCATGACAATGAGATAGGATTCCTTGAGTCTCCTCCTCGGGTACACATCTTCTAAAGAGTTGATCCTTGCATTTTCGGTAGAGGTATGGTTCATCCCAATAGTAATGCCGAAGATCTTTGTAGAACTTTTTCTTCATGTACCCTTGTAGGTTTGGTGGTTCTCTACCAATAGGTAGGTAGTTAACGAAATCCGCATACCAAGGCAAGAGTACTTTTATAGCTTGTACCTCCATTAGCTTGTCTAATGCCTTGTCCTCCGTGTAAAGGGCTCTTATCATATTGACGTGCTCCTCGGGTAAGGAGTCGTCAATGGGTATATCTTCCTCTATTCTCATTCTCGAGAGGTGATCCGCTACTCCATTCTCTACCCCTTTCTTGTCTTTGATTTCCAAATCGAATTCCTGCAAAAGTAATATCCAACGGAGCAATCTCGGTTTAGCATCCTTCTTCGCTAAAAGGTGACGGAGGGCCGCATGATCCGTATGGACTATCACCTTGGATCCCACCAAGTAGGATCGAAATTTTTCAAAGCAAAAACGATTTCTAGGAGTTCCTTTTCCGTTGTTGCATAGTTTGTTTGAGCTTCGTCCAATGTCCTACTTGCATAGTAGATGACATGAAGTCTTTTGTCTTTCCTTTGACCCAAAACTTCTCCCACGGCATAATCACTTGCATCGCACATTATTTCGAATGGCAATTCCCAATCCGGAGGTTGAACGATAGGTGCGCTAATCAAAGACTCTTTCAAGAGGTTAAAAGCTTTCTCGCAATCCTTGGTGAACTCGAATGCGGTGTCTTTACAAAGCAATCTCGTTAATGGTCTTGCTATATTTGAAAAGTCTTTGATGAACCGCCTATAGAAACCCGCATGGCCCAAGAAACTTCTAATCTCTTTAACCGTTCTAGGAGGAGTTAGCTTGACCATAACTTCAATTTTCGCTTTGTCAACCTCAATCCCTTTCTTGGAGATTAGATAGCCTAGGAAAATTCCTTTCCTCACCATGAAGTGACATTTTTCCCAATTCAAAACTAAATTTGTGTCTTCGCACCTCTTTAGTACCTTGCAAAGATTAGATAAACAAACACCAAAAGAAGATCCATAGACGGAGAAATCGTCCATGAATACCTCCATTATATTTTCAATCAAGTCCGAGAAGATAGACATCATGCATCTTTGAAAAGTTGCGGGAGCATTACATAGTCCAAACGGCATCCTTCGATATGCAAAGGTACCGTAAGGACATGTAAAAGTCGTCTTCTCTTGGTCTTGAGGGTGGGTAGGGATTTGAAAGAATCCCGAATATCCATCTAGAAAACAATAATATGAATGATTCGCTAACCGTTCTAGCATTTGATAAATGAATGGCAAGGGAAAATGATCTTTTCTAGTGGATGAATTCAATTTTCTATAGTCAATGGACATCCTATGCCCCGTTATAGTTCTAGTTGGAATCAATTCATCCTTATCGTTTTTTACCACGGTTACTCCTCCCTTTTTAGGGACTACATGCACCGGTGAAACCCATTCGCTATCGGAGATAGGATAAATGATTCCCGATGTAAGTAGTTTGAGTATTTCCTTTTTCACTACTTCTTTTAAGTTGGGGTTTAAACGCCTTTGATGTTCAATAGAGGTTTTGGATTCATCATCTAAATGTATCCTATGCATGCATAGAGAGGGAGAGATTCCTCTAATATCCTCTAAGGAGTATCGTAAGGCTTTTCTATATTTTCTAAGCTCATCAAGAAGTAGTTGGGTTTCCTCATTGCTTAGATCATCATTAATTATTACCGGGTAGGTAGAATTAGCGCCAAGAAATGCGTACCTTAGTCCCTCCGGGAGAGTCTTTAATTCCAAATGATGTGCGTTGAGTTCGCTTCAATCCTCCTTCTTGCCGTTCTCATTCTCGCATTCGCTCTTCTCATCGGTTAAGGTTTTTCCTTCCCCCAATTCCAAGTAATGGAAGTCTCTCTCATGGGGGCGTGAGAGTCGAGCAAATCCCTATAGTTCCTTGCTTCTAGAGTAAGAGTGGAGCATTCTTCATCCTTTTTAGTGAGTGCAAGCTCTAAAGGGTCTCGAGTGATTATTTCCTCAAAGAAATCGTTCACTATTTCTTCAAAGGTTTCGAGATAGAATGCTTTCCCTTCGATGGTAGGTTTTTTCATAGCTTTCATTATGTCAAACTTGAGTTTGAAACTTCCCACGTGAAGATCGATCATTCCCTTTTTCACATCTATGATTGCTCCGGCGGTTGCCAAAAAGGGGCGGCCTAGAATGATTGGATCAACGGGTTCTTCGTCCATTTCCAAGACAAAAAAATCTGTAGGGATGATAAACGAGATTTTACCCCGTTTAATCGAATGTCTCAATTGTAGTACTTGAGGTCAATCCGAATCAGGAGCAATTAAATTACTAGAGTTTGCAAGGAATCAATCTTAATCTAAGCAATTTGAAAGATGGTTTTGTTTGTGATATTTTGTAAAGATTAACAAAGAAATAAAACGAAATTGCAAGTTGTAAAGATTCAAATTAAAAAAGCTAAACAACCAGGTCAGGGTACTTTAACGGGTTCATCAACTTTCAGGTTTTTCGATGTCTTTTATAAAAGTACTTTAAGATTTTGAAAACGATTTTAGATCAATCCACTCTCGTGACAGAGATCCTTTTCCTAACAAGTAAACTAAAACAATATCTTGGATAGTTTAAATTTTAGAAAACATTAAAGTTCAAATCAATTCAACCACTAAACTTATTAACACAGATCTCTCGGTTAAGCTAGGTTTAGTTCTAGGGTAATTGTTCAGGAATCCTCACAGACCTCTCGGCTGTGAAGTTTCCTGGGTTCTATCAATTGATTGATCAGGTCAATTAAAGCATTAAGATCGTTACACTAGATTAAAGTTTTATCAAGTTTGTAAGTTCTAGACATCGATCAACCCTAGAGTTGATTCACCCTTTTTCCCCCAACCTAATTGTCTATGGGAAACTACTCACTAAGCATGTTGAAATTCAAAGCAATTAAATTAAAAGAAAGCATAAACATAAACAAAGACAAGAGAGTAAAGGGTTCAAGAAAATCTTATTGATGATGAAGACTACAAAGGTGGCCAAAGAAGCAATCACCAAGCAATCTCCCCAAGTCTCAAAAACAAAAACAAAGCGACGAAAAACAAAAACTAAAGATAGAATAATTGTCTAAACATAGAAAAACCCTAATATATTAAAAACCAAAGAAAATAAAGGAAACCAATTTGGTTTAGGAATTGGTTTTCCTTTTTACAACATAAAACCGATTTTCCTTATTAATTTCGCGACCTGTATCGGTCATAGCAAACCGATACGGTCGGCCGATATGCGCTTTCGGTAGCCTTCCTTCGGCTCGTTTTCTTCGTATCGGCCAGGCTAAGCCGATACAACAAGTCGATACGCGTCCTTCGGGTCTTTTCTCTCGTATCGGCCACTCCAAACCGATATGCTTGGCCGATACAAGCTTCGGCGAACTTTTCGTCTTCTATATCGGCCAACATAAACCGATACTACATGCCGATGCACATGTATCAGTTTCTTTTTGGCTTAAATTCATAACTTTCGCCGTCTTTGTGCTCAAAAACCTGAAATACACGAAACAAACCAACATGCAACCTATATGATACTAAATGCAACCTAAATGAATGAATTCTAATGCATAAACTAAGGTAGAAAGTGTAAAATATGCGAGTTATCAACTCCCCCAAACTTATCCTTTGCTTGTCCTCAAGCAAGAGAACTAACATCAAAGTTTAGGAAGGTGTGGAGGCGGGGACCTCGGAACCAAAAGCAACACGGAAGTGTAATGAACAAGTATCCTAAACATAGTACCCTCTCGCAACCGAACTAGTTCCACTTATTTCTATCTACCTTAACTCCGTCTAAATCCGTCGTTATTACCAAAAGTATGTGATCCACTTGTCTAGTCTAAACACCTTTCACATTCAATTAAAACACAATCAAGCATGAAACATGATTAAAAATTTCCAAGAGTTTTTCTATTTGTCTAGGTAAGAACGGGATTTCGAATCAAACGAGGAGGCTAACACTCAGGCATGTGGTTAGTTGTAGCGCGGTTTCTCTCGGGGAGTGAAAGGGTTAAACAAAACCAGGAAAGACAAGAAGCAACTCGATGCATACAAGTCCGGACATCCATCCCTACTCAAGACTAATCTCTAACCCATCTTTTCACTCTCTACACACTTAAGCATTCAAACACCGAGTTTTCTTTTATTTATTTTTTTTTTCTTAACTACCTTAGGGGTTTTATTTGGCTAACTTTCTCTTTTTTTTTCTTTTTCGATTTTTCTGTTTTTTTTTTTTTTTTTTTTTTTTTTTAGTAGCCATTCTTTACCCCTAGGCGTTTTACAATTTAACTCGTGTTTATTTTCTGAAAATACGTTTTAGTTCAAAGATGTGTTTCCCGTTATCCCGTCTACAAACTAGCATATGATAACCTAGCCAAATGGATGTCCTTCCTTGTCGCTCCCTATACTTTCAAGTTTTTGCGAAACCAAACAATCACTAAATGAAAAGAATTCTCACAAGTGTTTGGGTTTAGGCGTAGGGGATGAGAGGGGAATCATCCTTATAATGAGAATGACCGGATTGCGCTTAAGGTGTTTCGGTTTAGGAAGCCGCAATCCGTAGAAATCAAAAAGCCATAGAAATTCTCTTGAAAACCATCAATCATGCTAATTAAAAATCAGGTTTAAGTTCAAATAATTTTTCGAAGGTGATTTAGAACTACCAAGCTTCATAACCATACAATTGGTTTTTTAAACATCAATGTCTAGAGTTGCGGTTTTAAGATTTTCAGCGAGTTCTAATTCGTTTACGGAAGATACTACACCTAAGATACTGTTCAAAACACAAAGTGCGTCGCTTTACAAGGTTAACGTCATCATAGATCCCCTATGCATATGCTCTAAATGCCATGAACTAATCCTATATGCAGATTTTTTTTGTTTTTTTGTTTTTTTTTTTTTTTTTTTTTTTTTTTTTTTTATGAATGCTAATATGCAAAAACTAATATGACTACTCCCCCAAACTTAAATCACACGGTCTCCGTGTGAAACAAGCATTGGAGAAGGTTCCTAAATGTATGTATGAATGACTCTAATATGAAAAACTAATGCGTATGCACATGGTTCAGGTGTTACCTCTGTAGTACTAACACGACGAGTCGAAGTCTTCCGTATTGGTCTCAAGCAGACCGATACTCTTACCCGATATCGGTCCAAGCAACCGATATAACAGGCCGATACCCCTTTCGGAATTCGTTTTCCTACTTCGTTTTCACCCGAAACCATCAAACACGACACAAACTCTAAGTAAATTATCATCTAAATGCAAACTAAAATTGTATATACAAGGATAGACATGGGACTTCCTCCCAAGTGAGCTTGTTTATAGTCTCTTAGCTTGACTTTACCCCCTTCTTTTTAGGCGACATTGGGGTTTGAAAGAGATGTCGAATCTCCTTCGGTGACAACTTTGTTGTCCAGGGGCGGCTTGAGTTTTACTCCTTTCACACCAAACTCGCCTCCATCCTTGTGTTTGCCTTTTTCCGAGTCGCAGCGAGCACTCTTTGCTTCTTTCTTGAAAGCTTTCTTCAAAGATTTAACCTCGTTGATTAACTTTCTAATGACGCGATTTTGAGACATGTTCCAATGCGCCTTTCTGAACTTCCTAGGAGGGGGTTGGTGTTCCACTTTTGGAGCTTTGGATTTGCTCCTTGCATCATCACTAGACTTACCATTGCTAGCATCTTTTTCAACTCCAATCACCAAAGCTTCACAAGGGACCATCTCCGTAGGCTTCTTGACTACATCGTTGATGTTGTACCGCTGAACAAGGTCCTTCCCAAGGTGCAAATCTATCTTAGCAACCTTCACATCTATGACGGCTCCAGCGGTTGCCAAGAAAGGTCTTCCAAAGATAAGTGGATTATCAGGTTCTTTGTCCATCTCCAAGACGACAAAATCTGTTGGAATGAAAACGTCTCCCAACCTTACCGGAATATCTTCTAAGATTCCAACGGGTACCTTCACGGATCTATCGGCCAGCACCAAGGAGATCTTAGTAGGTTGGAAAGAAGAAAGACCAAGTCGTTTAGCAACAGATAGAGGCATAACGTTGACACTAGCCACTAGATCGCACAAGCACTTTTCAAAGATCAAAGGACCAAGAGTGCAAGGCAAAGTAAAACTCCCTGGATCGCCAAGTTTCTTAGGAGAATGGTCCTTCTGAATGATCGCGCTGCACTCTTGTGAAAGTTTCACCGTGTCTTCCAAGTTTTTGGACTTGTTTTTGATGGTGTCTTTCAAAGATTTGGTGGAGTGAGGGACTTGCTTGAAAGCGTCAACAAGAGGCATGGGAGTTTGCACCTCGTTTATTTGCTTCTCGAGCTTAGCTCTAAAGTACTCCTTCAAGAGATGCATTTTGGCTCGACCCGGAAAAGGAAGCTTAGGCACGTAAGAAGACGTCACGTAAACGGGCTTCTTCTTTTTCTCGGATTTTTCCTCTGTATTGGCCATGTTTTTGGCCGATGTAGGTGGTCGATATCGGTCAGATGAAACCGATACACCTGGCCGATACGAGTCCCCTGTCTCCTGTTCGCTCGTATCGGCCTTGTCCTTGGCCGACACGGGTGGTCGATATCGGCCAGTTGTGGCCGATACGCCTGGCCGATACAGGTGTCCTGTATCTTTCTCATCACCGATTTCCTCCTTTGCCACTATCTCGGGGTTCTCGTCGTTAACAACCGTGTCTTCCGGCTCAAACCGGTGGTCCACCCCCTCACCTTGTTTCGCATTGTCCTCAATGAGATCGCTTGAAAGCGTTTGTGTACCACTACGAAGTTCTATGGAGTTGACATACTCTCTAGGATTGGCTTCAGGTTTACCCGGAAGTTGACCCATTGGTCGCTTAGAGGTCGAGGTAATTTGAGCAACTTGATTATCCAAGGCTTTCAAGTGAGTACTCAAGGTTTCAAACTTGGCGTTGAGATCATGGTAAGAGTTGTCAACCTTTGCCTGAATTTCTTTCTTGAACGTGCTGAACTCCATTTGACTTCGGGTTTGGCCGTCTAGAATCTGTTTTAACATCTGAATGGTTTGATCACCTTGGGGAGCTGGTGATGCAGCCACTCCTTGAGCAGTAGGGGGGTTGTTGTAACCTGGAGGACGATTAGGTGGTGGTCTCGGTATGTATCCGCCTTGGTTGTATTGAGGTTTACCTTGGTAACCTCCTTGTTGCGCATGGGGATAGACCTGGTCTTGGGGGTTGGCTACGTTGTTGTTTCGGTAGGAGAGGTTTGGGTGTTGAGAATAGTTGTTGAAACGCCCATCATTTTGATTTCCCATGTAGTTGATCTCCTCCTGATTTCCCTCGGTTGGGGGTAATTGTTCATCTCCGCTTCCAACGTAGTTAATCCCCACTTGGTTGGACATGAGTAGCTTATCCAGCTTCTCATTCACCGCCTTTATCTCTCTCTTAAATTGCTCATCGTTCCCTGAGCTGCGGATGGTGCGATCATAATCTTCTCCGTAGTTGCTATCGCTTAGGGCGTAGTTCTCCACCAAAAGCTGTCCATCGGCTTCCGTCTTCCCAAGGAAGTTTCCTTGGCTAGCTGAATCGAGAAGCATCCTGAACTTCGGTTTTAGGCCGCGATAGAACGTGCTGAGTAAGCTCTCTCCCGTGAAACCGTGGTGCGGGCATCTCACCGTGTAGCCCTTGAATCGTTCCCAAGATTCGCTGAACGTTTCTTGGTCTTTTTGTGCGAAAGCTGAGATCTCGTTTCGCAGCTTTGATGTCCTCACCACCGAGAAGAACTTTGTGAGAAAGGCCGTCTTACACGCCTCCCAAGTCTGTATGGTGTCTTTCACAAGATTCTTCTGCCATATGTGTGCTTTGTCCCCGAGTGAGAAGGGGAACAAACGCAGCTTAAACATGTCCTCGTTGACACCATTGATCTTCACCGTGTCGCATAGCATGTCAAATTGGTGAAGATGATCAATGGGGTCTTCACTAGGCAGCCCATAGAACTTGTTGCTGGACACCATATTGATGAGACTAGACTTGATCTCAAAGTTGTTGTTGGCGATGGCTGGTGGTATGATGCCACTACGGTTGGTGATGTTTGATGGCACATCGGCGTCCCCGATCGCGCGTGCGGTGTTGTTTGCCATCTCCGTTTCCGAGTCCGAAGCGTCGAGTGCGGGTGGTTCGGAGTCGGAGTGGTGATCCGGTCTCTTTTCCTTAGAGATGGCTCGTTCGTGTGCTTTGATGTCGGCGTAGAAGAGCAAGCTATCACTTTGTCCGTGACTTCTTCTTTGCATACACCTGAGAGCACGAAAAGTCACAAAAGAAAAGAAAAGATTAGTATCCGGTAACTAAAACTTAGTCCCAAGTAATTCCAAAACTCTAATATTTAATCGAGTTCCTGAATCGGCAACGGCGCCAATTTGATAAACGAGATTTTACCCCGTTTAATCGAATGTCTCAATTGTAGTACTTGAGGTCAATCCGAATCAGGAGCAATTAAATTACTAGAGTTTGCAAGGAATCAATCTTAATCTAAGCAATTTGAAAGATGGTTTTGTTTGTGATATTTTGTAAAGATTAACAAAGAAATAAAACGAAATTGCAAGTTGTAAAGATTCAAATTAAAAAAGCTAAACAACCGAGGTCGGGGTACTTTAACGGGTTCATCAACTTTCGGGTTTTTCGATGTCTTTTATAAAAGTACTTTAAGATTTTGAAAACGATTTTAGATCAATCCACTCTCGTGACGAGAGATCCTTTTCCTAACAAGTAAACTAAAACAATATCTTGGATAGTTTAAATTTTAGAAAACATTAAAGTTCAAATCAATTCAACCACTAAACTTATTAACACGGATCTCTCGGTTAAGCTAGGTTTAGTTCTAGGGTAATTGTTCAGGAATCCTCACAGACCTCTCGGCTGTGAAGTTTCCTGGGTTCTATCAATTGATTGATCAGGTCAATTAAAGCATTAAGATCGTTACACTAGATTAAAGTTTTATCAAGTTTGTAAGTTCTAGACATCGATCAACCCTAGAGTTGATTCACCCTTTTTCCCCCAACCTAATTGTCTATGGGAAACTACTCACTAAGCATGTTGAAATTCAAAGCAATTAAATTAAAAGAAAGCATAAACATAAACAAAGACAAGAGAGTAAAGGGTTCAAGAAAATCTTATTGATGATGAAGACTACAAAGGTGGCCAAAGAAGCAATCACCAAGCAATCTCCCCAAGTCTCAAAAACAAAAACAAAGCGACGAAAAACAAAAACTAAAGATAGAATAATTGTCTAAACATAGAAAAACCCTAATATATTAAAAACCAAAGAAAATAAAGGAAACCAATTTGGTTTAGGAATTGGTTTTCCTTTTTACAACATAAAACCGATTTTCCTTATTAATTTCGCAGCCTGTATCGGTCATAGCAAACCGATACAGTCTGGCCGATATGCGCTTTCGGTAGCCTTCCTTCGGCTCTGTTTTCTTCGTATCGGCCAGGCTAAGCCGATACAACAAGTCGATACGCGTCCTTCGGGTCTTTTCTCTCGTATCGGCCACTCCAAACCGATATGCTTGGCCGATACAAGCTTCGGCGAACTTTCTGTCTTCTATATCGGCCAACATAAACCGATACTACATGCCGATGCACATGTATCAGTTTCTTTTTGGCTTAAATTCATAACTTTCGCCGTCTTTGTGCTCAAAAACCTGAAATACACGAAACAAACCAACATGCAACCTATATGATACTAAATGCAACCTAAATGAATGAATTCTAATGCATAAACTAAGGTAGAAAGTGTAAAATATGCGAGTTATCAAGGGATCACACAATTTCCAACCTTCAAGGGAAGGTCTTCTAGTATTCCGATTGGGTATCTTATCGATCTATCCGCAAGGACTAGAGATATCCTAGTCCTCTTGAAACTAGTTAGACCCAGTTTTCTTGAAATCGTTAGAGGCATCAAGCTAACACTTGCTCCGAGATCCACTAGACATTTGTCAAAGTACAAGGGTCCAATAGTACAAGGAAGCGTAAAGCTACCCGGATCATCAAGCTTGGGAGGAAGGTTCCTTTGAATTATTGCACTACACTCATGATTTATCATTACCATTGATTCCTCCAACAATCTCCTTTTCGTCATGACATCCTTTAGGAGCTTGTTGTAGATGGGACACTCCATCATCAAATCCGTGAAAGGTAGAGTAACTTGAACCGTTTCCATAAGCTTCTTAAACTTCTCGAATTGCTTATCGAGGATTTGTTTCTTGAATCTCCCCGGAAAAGGGAGTTTTGGTTCATAGGAAGGTGGTTCAAAAGGAGGTTCCTTTGCCTTCTCTTTCCCTTTGATGGCTTCTTTTTCTCTAGATGGTTCTTCTCCTATGTGATTCGAGTCGGTAGGTTTAGATGACTCCTCGCTTTTCTTGTCATATTCTTGGGTCACTTCCTCTTCATTTTGTACCTCTATTGGTTCGTCGATTTTCTTTGTACATGAAGGGAGCTCCCTACCACTCCTAAGAGTGATAGCCTTGCAAAATTCTTTCCCTTTGGAATTTGGAGGAGGAGCATTATCAACTTTTCTAGAGAGTTGTTCAAAGTTTTCATTCAACTCGTTGTAGAATCCATCAACTTTTTTGTTGACCGCCTCAAGTTTCATGTCAAGGACCAACGCCGTTTTCTCTTGTCCTTCTAAGATTTTCTTTAGAAGGTTTCTGGTCTCCTCCTCTCGAGAGGGTGTGGAAGTCCTCGCTAGTTGGCTCCTAGATGGTCGGTGTCCTTGGTGTTGATAGTATCCTTGGTCGCTTGATTGGGGTTGGTTGGTTTTGTTGAACCCCTTCGCCGAATGGTTGCTTGGGTATCCCCTTTGGTCATACCCATGTGCATAGTTTACTTCCTCGAAGTCCTCTTTTTCAAATTCTAAACCGTCTCCATAACACTCCCCTCGGTGGCTTGTAGAGCAAATTGGGGCACTTTTCCTTTTTAACATGTTAGCGATAAACTCTTGTACCTCGTCGTATCTTGGGTCTCTACCGATTTCTTTTCCGTAGTTGTTCCCTATGTTTATCACTTGCTCGCTTTGAGCTAAGTTCTCCACCAATTTTTCTCCTTAAGCTATTGTCAAACTAGCAAAGTTCCCATTACTCGCTGTGTTGAGTGCTAGTTGGTACTCACGATGGATGTCACGGTGGAAGATACCTAGGATAGCTTCTATTGCTACGCCATGATGGGGGCAAGCCCTTGTGTAGCTACTCATCCTTTCCCACGCGTCATACAAACTTTCTTCTCCTCCTTGCTTAAAGGTAGCAATGTCGCTTCTAATTTTGGCCGTCTTTTGAGCGGAGAAGAATTTGGCCAAAAATTTCCTTTTGCATTCGTACCACGTTGTAATAGTTGATGTCACTACACTCTTCTCCCATTGAGATGTCTTGTCTCCCAAGGAGAATGGAAAAAGTGTGAGTTTAAGCACGACTTCCGGGACGTCATTTATCCTTATTGTACACACAAACGGTCGAAATTGTCTAAATGTTCCAAGGGATGTTCGCTTTGGAGGCCGAAGAAACGGTTATGTTGAACCATGATTATCAAGCTAGACCTTATTTCCCAACTGGACACTTGGCAAAATGGTGGTCTAATCCCCATATCGGTTCCATTCGTGATCGGTGTGTCATGATCACCTATCCTCCTTTCGACTCCTATCCCCTGAGCTTCTTCATTGTCCTCCATTTATGACCTTGCACCTTGGAAATCCAAGAGGGAAAAGGAAAGAAAATGTAAAGAAATTAGTCTTCCTTTCAAGTATCAAGTAGTCTAAAGCTAAGAAGATTCTAAACCCTATTGACTAGTTGCAATCTCCCCGGCAACGGCGCCAAAAACTTGATGAGATCGAGTTTTACCTCAATCACATACAACCCCAAGTGCAAGGCACATGACGTTGTAGTAATATAAGGATCGAATCCACAAGGAGATTGAACTAAGAGCAACAAGAATACAAGAAACTAACTTAGAATAGACCTATCAAAAAGATTGTTGAGTAACAAAAACTATGTCCAAAAGCAATAATGTAAAAGTCAACAAAAGTCAACTAATCAACAAATAGCAAAAAACATGCTTAAATAAGATAAAGATTGGATCTTGGGGTTTAAATAATTGGTTTTGGATAAATGGAATCAAGCTAATGATGTTAAAACTAATAAAGGAGATGACTTTCTAGAACAAGGATCACTAATCTAGATTAGATCACTTCCATGACTCAAATCCATTCTCTAATCATAAAAACCTCAAATCTTCCAATCGAGTCTAGATGATTAGGGATCATTAAGTATAAGTCCTTAAAAGTCCATCTTAAACCTTAGACATCAACTTCCGTTGGCTAAGTATAAAAGACTAACAAGTGGTTGGACTTGACATTTCATCGAACACCTTCCGGGCATGAAACATCCTCTTGGTACTAAGCTAGGATAATTACTTCTACCTTAGTGTTAAGTGCACCTAATGCTATAGAAACCATAACCTAAACATCATAAACATCATTAACCATCATCCTAACCTAACTAAACCCCAAAACCCATAAGGTAACTACTCACTAAACATACCTAAACACATGCTAATAACAAAAGATAAAGACATAATAAGATAATAAAAGAGATTTAAACTAGATAAACATCAGATTCAAACCACAATAAATGAACCTTAAGAGGTTTCACAAAGGGTGGCTATAGTTTTAGAAAGAGAGTATTAAAAACATAAGATCTCCTAAATGTTAAAACCCTAGGAGTATTTATAGGAGAAAACATAAAGTGCACATGCGCACGTCTCCAGCGGTTTGGTCCAGCGGTTTGGAGGCCGCTGGACCGAACATCCGCAACTTCTTCGTCTTCTCCGGCGGTCAGGCTCGGCGATTTCGTGGCCGCTGGAATCGCACCCGCAAGTCTGCTTCTTCATTCTCATCTGGCGGCTTGGTGCGGCGGTTTGGAGACCGCTGGATTCTCCGTCTTCAGAACGCCTTGGCTGCTTCCAGCGGTTTCGTCAACTTCATACCCGCGAGCTCACTTTGGCTCCTTCTTCTCGGCGGCTTGGGTTGGCGGTTTGTTGACCGCTGGGACTCCAAATCTTCACCTTTGACTCCAATGAGCTTCTCCTTAGCTCCCCTTTGCTTCCAACGAGCTCCCCTAGCTCCAAGTACCTGAAATGCATATTATGCAATGCAAAAGGGACCTAAATCTAACTAAGACTCTATTCTAGACTACTTAGTGAAGATATGCTAAATAAGATTATAATCTACATGAATTATGCAACTAAGGTCCTAAAATGTTATGAAAATACATGCCTAAAACAGCTAAAATACACACTTATCAGCAGCTTCATAATACCCCACAAACTTGCAGACAACTTCATTTTATCTTACCCCACCTCTACTTAGATTGACCAACCTCTCTATTTGGAAAACCCACCACCTTGGGACTTGCACCATAGTATGTGGATATCTTCTTCCAAAACTTGTTTGCTTTTTGTTTATTTCCAACAAGTGGATCCTTGGAGGTGTTTAACCAACCACTTATGAGGACAATATCCTCTGTTGATGACCACTTACACTTGTGTTTACGGTTACCAACACTTGGTGCAACTGCAACATTGCCTCCAATGTCTGGTAAGGATGAGGAACTCATAAACTGAGTTGTGTTTTCATTAGGAGATAGTTGACCGTTTAAAAGATCTATGAAACTAGGAGGATGACTTTGAGAATCCATTAACAAAATAATGGAAACTTCACAAGTTCGGAACCGATAAAAGAGAAAAGATATCCTGGTGGTTGTATTGGATGAAGGTTAGAGAGGGTTTTATAGGCTCATTTAGAGGGTTTTCAAAGGTATTAATGGTATTATTGGATGAAGGTTAGAGAGGCTATTGAGATGACTTTTATCTAACTAATTCATACCAAACTTACCAAAGCACTACAACAATCTGCACATTTAGCAACGAACAAAATCGTTTTAGCAACGATTTAGCGACGACCATATTTTTGTCGCTAATCGCTCGTCGCTATTTCGAATTCGTCGCTAAATTAGCGACGACCAGAAATCGTTGCTAATTCGTTGTCAATATTTCCTTGCTGATTCGTCGCTATTTTAGCGACGAAAGAGCAACGAATTTGTAACCTAAATTTAACTTCGAAATAGCGACGATTTAGCGTCGAATTTAAAAAAATTATTTACGAATTTCCGAATTTAAAAAACTTATGAAATAGTGCCAAACGTCACTAATTCGTTGCTAAATTGGCAACGAATTAACAACGATTCCTTATACAAATCGTCGCTATTTAGCGACGATTTAGCGACGATATCATAATTCCTCCTTAATCGTCGCTATTTCGTCGCTAAATAGCTACGAAATAGCGACGAATGGTTTCGTTGCTATTTGGCGACGAATTAGCGACGAAATTTTGTGTCGTCGCTAATTCCTCACAAACTCGTTGCTAAATAAATTCCTCGCTAATTTCTTGCTAAAATTCGTTGTTATTTGCCCAGTTTCTTGTAGTGAAGGTGCTAATGGTATTAATGGATGAAGGTTAGAGGTGTAATGTTAGATTGTTTTCTAAATTAATGTTGTAAGTTTGTAACTTTATTTTTCCTTAATTAGACATGATTTTTATCTAACAACTACATAAACCAGATTGAGATGATTTTTATCTAACTAATTCATACCAAATTAGTTAGAACAATGCATTTTTATCTTAACAATATCAATGCATAATAATTTTAACTTAACAATCAATTTATATTTTCACTATATCTACCATGACTTGACTTGTTTCTAACCTGTATAGAGTGCCTTTCATTTGGTGAGTCCACAAGTTTTTAAATCCAACCTAGTTCCTACGATGCATAAACCAAAACGATTACAATATATACAAAAGTTTTGGGACAACGATTATATTATATGAGTTATGCGTATATCCTAAATATCAAAGTTCAGGATCACAAAGATGTCTCAATTGTAACTACGTTGTTTTACTCAATTTGAATGTACATTTCTTAGTTTTTTCATACATCTTTCAAACTTACTATTTTCCAGCATTAGTTTTTCCATAGCAACCTTATATTTAAAAGTTTAGATCCTACAAAAGTTGTAGTAAAACATTTCTAATAACTGGAATCCAACTCCTTGCAAATTTACATGATTGTTCATAGCTTATTCTAGCAAATGATTGTGGATATGAACCATATGAGTAGGGATGTTAAAGATGGGTAAAAACCCGATGGGTACCCAGGACCTGCCTTAATTATTAAGTTTGGGACCTGCCTGTAGGATAATAAGTCGCATGTTTTAATGGGCAGACCCGCGGAGGAATAGTCTCATACAAGTTTGTCCTAGTGGATAATGCATACCTGCTGGGTTTTTTTCTTCTTTACTTATCACACATAAAATAAATACAATTTATAACTAATGTTCCAAGTTAACATAATAAAATTTATATTTATTCTATAAAAACAAAAAATATATTATAAACTTTTAAATTAAATATATAAATATATAAAATTATTGGAAAAACACTTTTATTGATTAAAATTTTAGACATATATAGAATAGTATTGGTTAAAATATTATATGAGTTTTTGAGTTATTGATATGCACTAAGAAAATTTTGTAGTTTTTTTTAGGTAGCTATATTTTTTATGAAACAATTTTTTAAAAAGGGAATATAATCGCTAACATATTGGCATTTACTATATTATTTTAATTTTTAGTTTCAACGGAACGTAATATATAATTATTTCTTTGATTTTGTAAACATTTTATATGAGACTCATTTAAAGTTATGCAATAGAAATTTTTGATATTTTGTTGTTTTATTTTGATTTTAAAAGCGAATCTTTATAATTTTTAGGAATATAAATGGTAGAAAAAAGTAGAGTAACATTAAGAGAAGCGTAAAAATTAAACTAAAAAGATAAAAAATGAATTTTGAATTTATATACACATAACATAACATATTTTATGTGTATATAAATAATTAAACGAAAATATATTATGAATAATATAAATTAAATACATTAAATCAGAGAGATTAAAAACTCAAGTGAGCAAATACAGGTACCCACGGGTTGACCTGTATCATACAGATTATTCGCAGATTGACCCGCGAAATATCTGAAACCCATACGGATTTCTGCTCAAAGACTCTTCACAAGCTGGGTAGTTTTGGGTACATATGAGGAAGAGTTAGGGACATAAATGGTGTAAAGCATTTTTCAATCCTCAGTCTCATTGTTCTTATGTGCACAACAATTTTTCTGAAACTTTTTTTGGTTTGTAGCATCGATGACTTGTTTTGGTTGTTACATCGATGTTTTTTGGAAGTTTATGACAATGTTTGAAGTTTATGACATTGTTATCTTTTTAAAATTTATGATATTGTTTGTTTATGAGTTTTTCCACAAATCAACATCTTAATACCATTATAAAAACCAAGCACACTTCAATATTATGAGAACAATTCAAAAGATACATCATAGTAACATTACAAAACATAAATCAAAAAAATCTTCTACTCCTTACTAGAAGCAATCAATATACCAAGAGCAACAGTAAATTCAATCAAAGAATTTATGAGAACATTACGACATATCCTTCTCCTCTCCGTTAACATCAACACATTGAACTTAAGCTCATCACACTTTTTACATCTTTGTTTTGCTTCACTAACTATAGTCGGTGTTGCGATATCCCTATCTTCTAACAATGCACCATGTTGCCATCCATGTGGTTTCTCCAAGTCAAACCAATAAAAGAACACAACACTCATTTCATTACTAAACTTACGTCCGCGACATGTGAAAAATCGTCTTCAAAGATTTTTCTCAGTCCAAACTTGAGCAATTTTTGCTGGATTATTGCAAAAGCAAACAATATTTCTCTTCGATCCGGTTGTTGATGAATCTCGGCTACTTTGAGCCATATCTCTCTTCTTACAATCGTCTCTAGGGGCGGTCACGAGCACAAGCGGGACAAGCCCGTGCTTGCGGCCCAATTTTTTTTATTTAGAGTGCGGCCCTTCTAAAAATTTCAAAACTCAGGAACGGTACCTCTATCTTACACTATCTCACTTCTCTACTTTGATTATGTGTTTGGAAAAAAATTTCTCTTCTTTTACTGCCTTTCACAAAATCTAAATCGAATTGGGGAAAGTTATTTTAGTTGTTCTTTTTCCTTTTTATTTTATTTAATCTATTACCACTACAAGAAATCAGGACTTTTACCACGACCATAATCGTTGTAAAATCGTGGTAAAATGTAGTTTACCACGATTTAACGACGATTTCCATTTCGTCGTTAATCGATCGAAGTAAAAGCCAAATCCTCGTAAAATCGTGGTAAATTTTACGACGAACCAAATTCGTTGTAAATTCGTGGTAACATATTCGTTGTAAAATCGTTGTAATTGTTACAACGATTTCACAACGAATATTTGGTTGTAAATTTGTTTTTATAATAAATCGAAAATTCTTAAAATCGTCCCTAATTAGGGACGATTTTACGACGATTATAAGAAATATAAATTTTACAAATCGTCGTAAAATCGTCCCTAATTAGGGACGATTTAACGACGATTTGAAGAAATATATATATTACAAATCGTCGTAAAATTGTCCCTAATTAGGGACGATTTTACGACGATTTGAAGAAATATATATATTACAAATCGTCGTAAAATTGTCCCTAATTAGGGACGATTTTACGACGATTTGAAGAAATATATATATTACAAATCGTCGTTAAATCGTCCCTAATTAGGGACAATTTTACGACGATTTTTATTATTATAAATAAAAAAAAATAATATTTTATAAATAAAATATTATTATTTTTAAATATTTTTATTACAATTTCAAAATACAAAATAAAAAAACTAGTCGTCTAAATTGAAATTAGGCCCGAAATAGTCCTGCGTTGCGTTCTCGGGATCTACGTTGCTTGTTCCGGCCTGGCTCGGTCGTCGGACGGTCGGGATGTGTCCGCATCGTCCGAAGTAGTTCGGGGTTAGATGCGAAAGCACCGTAAACAAGCTGTTGTAGAACTGCATGTTCTTCACCTGAGTCGCATGCATGTTCTGAATCTCAGCCTGCAACTCAGCCGAAGATCGGTAATTGGTAGGAGCAAGTGGGACGTCCTGCATGGATCCCATGCCTAAAACCCGTCCTTTCTTCTTAGGAGCAACCTATAAAATTAAACAATTAATAAATGAACGTTTAAAAAAATAATTTTACAGTAAAATTTTACCTCATGATATATTTGATCGAGCTCGGCGGTAGTAAGCGGCTCGCCTGGATATTGAGTGCCTCCCGGGGATCTCTGAGATCGTTGAGTCTCGATCTCCGTCTTCCGAGCTTCAAGATCGTTGAATATCCGCTCAGAATGGGAGTCAACGAACTCGCCGGTCTTTTTCCTGTGCGTCTTCTCGAAGACGGCACTGACGGCCGGTTTGTGACCCAACTCCTTGGCCTACAAACAAATAATAAAGATATGTGCATAATTAGTATAATATTAGTAATTTGAAAATAAAAATAATTTGGAAGAGTTAGTAAGAAAGACTTACCATTTCGTGCGCCCGACCCGCGAACGGGATTTGTCCGGACGTGTGAGCCATCCGCTTCGGCGTCCCGTCGGGTAGCTTCGCGTTCCCGGAGGTGGAACACTTCTCAGCTACGGTCGCGTTGTGGCCATCCGTCCAATATTTCTTCAAGCCGTCCCAGACCGCGACCGAGAGATAAACCGGCTTCCCCGCGTCGCCGACGACTCTCCACTTGTCCTTCCAGTCAGAGACCGTGTTGACGAGACGAAATTTCGCCGTCTTGTTGAACTCCGTCCTCACGGTCTCGTTGATCGAGACATCCCAATGCCACTTTTGCTGCAAAATATGAGAAATTATAAGTTACTTTACGCGAATAATATATAATAAAAAATTTAAAGTTAAATAAACAAATTTAATTGAAATTAAATTAGAACATTACCGCGAAATATTTGAACCATGTTCTCTTGATGTGCTCGGGTGTCTTGCTCCAATTGGGATGCGACTCGGTGAAGTATCTCTTGATTATGTCCGCGATAGAACGCGAGACCTGGTTGTCGTACTTGAACCTGAAAAAAAGATTAATTGATTTATTAATATAATAAAAAATAATAATAAAAAAAATATTAAGTTAATTATCAGTAAGTGTCCGGAGACTTGTACGGATCCAACCGGCGGAGACCGTCATGTCCGGGTTGAGCGAGGATATCCTCAACCCGGAGGTTGGCGTACGGCGCGTGTCCCGGTACATCCAACTATGGATGTACCGGGCCCGGAATATCGTCGTCTGCGGCGTCTGCGGCGTCAGCGGCGGCGGCGGGCACATAAGGAGGAGGAGGATGTTCGCCATGGACGGACGTCCCGGTGTGGACAGGAGATGTCCTGGAGTCTGAAGCTGAACGGGAAGCCGAACCTTCCCGGGAAGCCCTCCTATCCGCCAACATCTGCATGTAGTCCGGCGGTAAGGTCTTCCCTCTCCTAGGAGCCTTATATAAGTATCTGCCAAAAAAAACATTAAATATTTAAATAATAAACATTAAGTATTTAAAAATCATTAAATATTTTAAAAACTAAACATTATATAAGTATTTTAATTACATTATATTAGTATTTTAAAAACTAAATATTATTTTAAAAACTAAATATTAAGTATTTTAATATTAATTATGTATTTTAAAAACTAAGATTAAAAAATATTTCTGTTAAGTAATAAGTTTTAAATATTTTAAAATATAAACATTAAGTATTTTAATAATTAATGAGGAATTACCAAAACTACACCGTTTTAACCCTTCCTTCACAAAACTACACCTAATTCAATATTTTCACATATTTACACCCTTTCAAAATTTTAAAAGTTTGATTTACCCTTTAAAAAATTACCAAAATTAAAATATTTTCATTTGGGTTCGCTAATTAGTGTTTAGGGTATAGTATTAAGGGGGAAAGATTGTGTGGGTGGGGTTTATTTGAATTCAATTTTTAATGTTTAGGTGTAGTTTTGTGAAGTATTTTGGAAATGGTGTAGTTTTGTGAAATGTAATTCAAACGGTGTAGTTTTGTGATTCTCCCATAATTAATTATATGTTCTAAACATATAATTCTAAAATCTGAATCCTAAAACTAAAATTCGAGCCTAAAACTAATTCCAAATCATAAAACTAATTCCAAATCCTAAAACTAAATTCCAATTCCTAAAACTAATTCTAAAATCCGGTTTTATAACACATATATTAAAAATATTTACCTTTGGGGATGTTGAAGAGTGTGAAAGTTGTAGAGTTTTAGAGAGAAAAAACTTTAGAGAGAGAAAACTTTAGAGAGAGAGAGAGATTTAGAGAGAATGAGTGAAAATGAAAAATTTTGGTGGGCTTATATATAGACTTAGGAATCCTCGTAAAATCGTCGTAAATTTACGACGATTTTACGACGATTCGTCGTTAATGCGTTGTAAAAAAAAATTGAAACGTTTTGGTTCGTTTGGTTTGCCGCGTTTTGGGAATGATGAAAATAAAATCGTTGTTAAATCGTGGTAAATTTACCACGATTTTACGACGATTACTTTATAAATCGTCGTAAAATCGTGGTAATAAAATCGTCGTTAAATCGTGGTAAATTTACCACGATTTAACGACGATTACTTTATAAATCGTGGTAAAATCGTGGTAATAGTTGACGTTGAAAACCTCGTACAAACAAAACTCCTGAGGATTTGACGTTTAGAGTTTCATTCGTGCACGTAAATTCGTTGTTAAATTACCACGAATTTCCATCGATTTTGTGTGAATCGTGGTAAATTCGTGGTAAATTTACCACGAATTTACGACGATTCATTACACTAAATGGATTTCGCTGAAATTCATATGCCATTTGACTTCATGTTGAATATAATTATGATATTGTATGCATATGAAATCATTCTAAGTCGTATGATTGCACAAAAACAAGTTTTGATAAAATTAGAACATATATACATATTAACCACAATATATTATAGTACATTTTATCTTAAACTTTATAAATTCTAAGAATATGTAAACAAAACTTATTGATAAGCAATTTTAACATTGTTTTTATAGTTATTCATTAACTTTAGAGGTCTTAACGAGTGTTTGTACGTAATATAAGACATACTTTTGAAAATGTTTGGGGTTTAGGGGTTTATACAAAAAAACGTTGTAAGATCGTGGTAAATTTACCACGATTTTACAACGATTACCTTTTAAATCGTGGTAAAATCGTGGTAATAGTTGACGTTGACAACCTCGTACAAACAAAACTCCTGAGGATTTGACGTTTAGAGTTTCATTTGTGGACGTAAATTCGTTGGTAAATTACCACGAATTTCCATCGATTTTGTGTGAATCGTCGTAAATTCGTGGTAAATTTACCACGAATTTACCACGATTCATTACACTAAATGGATTCCGCTGAAATTCATCTGCCATTTCACTTCATATTGAATATAATTATGATATTGTATGCATATGAAATCATTCTAAGTGGTATGATTGCACAAAAACAAGTTTTGATAAAATTAGAACATATATACATATTAACCACAATATATTAAAGTACACTTTATCTTAAACTTTATAAATTCTAAGAATATGTAAACAAAACTTATTCATAAGCAATTTTAACATTGTTTTTATAGTTATTCATTAACTTTAGAGGTTTTAACGAGTGTTTGTACGTAATATAAGACAAACTTTTAAAAATGTTTGGGGTTTAGGGGTTAAACAAAAAAACCGTTGTTAATTCGTGGTAAATTTACCACGATTTTACGACGATTTCGTTTTAAAGCGTTGTAAAATCGTGGTAATCGTTGACGTTGACAAACTCGTACAAACAAAACTCATGAGGATTTGAGGTCTTTAAAAGACAACGAATTATAAGATTATTCGTGGTAAAATCGTCGTAAATTTACCACGATTACGACGATTTTACCACGATTGTTAATTTACACATATCGTGGTAAAATCGTCGTAAATTTACAACGATTGTACCACGATATGTGTAAATTTCACAAATCGTGGTAAAATCGTCGTAAATTTACCACGAATTTACGACGATTGTTAATTTATTATATAAAAAAAATTAAAATACGTTATTTTCTTAAAATTACATTATTTTTTTATTTATTACTCGGAGTCATCAGCAGACTCATGTTCGTCCTCGGAGTCAGATTCATCAAATTCGTCAGTCTCTTCGACTTCTTCTTCGTCCTCATTCACCTCTTCAGCTTCCCTATTATGTGGATCAACGAGTAAGACCATGTTCGTGTTTAGTTCTGGCGAAGGAATATCGACGGACGTGTCATTCTGTAGTGGTGATTCTTCTTCCCTGACTATGTACCCTCTCGGGGCAATTTTGATGACGGATAGCCAATGTATTCCTGTGGACTTAAGACGCGGATAAGGAATGAAGCTTACTTGCTCAGCTTGCGATGCAAGTATGAAAGGCTCGAACTTGTTGTATCTTCTATTCTTATTGACATCAATGATCCCAGACTTGTTGATTCGTACACCTCTTCCGATCGTAGGATCAAACCACTCGCACTTGAAGAGTACGCACTTCAACATGAGCAACCCGGGAAACGTTATTTCTATGATTTCTTGGATGATTCCGTAGAAATCAATGTCTCCTCTAACACAAACACCGTAGTTAACACTTGTTCGATGTCGCCCGTAATCGTACGCGTGAAAAGCATAACCTCTTGTAAAATACATTGGCGATGTCCGAATCTTCGCAAGGGGACGTTGTAGCATCTCGTGGAACCACACCGGATAAGATTCGTCCTCGTACTCAATCTGCAGACACCAACAATAATTTTGTTTAAATATATTATGTTTATATGTAATTATATTTCATATTTGATATTTTCATATACCTGTGTTTGCAACCACATCACAAAGTGTTGAGTTTTACGGGAATCGAGCTCATCTTCAGATATCCCCGGAATCCCTTTTTGAACTTGTTCGACGAAGATACTATATATGCAAATATCATAAGTAAGCAATATTTAATGAGTGTTGTAATGAATTAAAGAGTATTAAAAAACATTAACTTTTACCTTTCCCATGGAGTAACAATATCGCAATTCAATACAATGTACGTGTGGGCACAATGAATTTCATCCTCGTTGCTCCACCAAACCTCTTTTATGCGTCCGCTAAGCCGACCAATGGGACAAAATATGTCAGGTACTCCTTCCACCGCGTACGCTGTTTGAATGCCTCCGTCATCATATCTCCTCGGCGCTCTTTTACGTGTCCTCACGGTTGGCGCAAAGTAGTACGATGTAAAGTGAGACGTCTCCTCTGTGATACTACCCGCAACGATTGAACCCTCGACTTTAGCTAGATTCTTCGCCTTCCCTTTTAGATGTTTCATAAATCGTTCGAAACGGTACATCCATCGGAAGTGAACGTGCCCCCCTAGTTCTGCTTCGTGTGGGAGATGTACTGGTAGGTGCTCCATAACATCAAAAAAAGATGGGGGAAATATCTTATCTAAATTGCACAAAATGAGAGGAATGTTCTCGTCGAGTTGTCTTATTACTTCATCGTTCAACGTTCTTGTGGAAAGATCACGAAAGAACAACCCAACACCTACACAAATTAAATAAAACGTACGTATTTCGATATATTCAGTTATGAAATATTTTATTAATTAATTAGACATTACGTACCAGCAATTGCTTCGTGCACATTTTGTGGAACAAGTTCGGCCAAGACAAATGGTAGCGGTCGTTGCATGAACACATGACAATCGTGACTTTTCATACCTGTGAATTTACTACCATCTACACACCGAGAAAGATTAGAAACAAAACCATCGGGAAACTTAACTTCGGAGATCACCCACCGGAACAACGACGTCTTCGCCGCACTCGATAATCCGAATATAGGTACTGGGGCTTTTCCGTCATTATCAATGTGCAATTCGGATCTCGCACATATCTCAGCCAAGTCAAGACGTGATTTAAAATTGTTTTTTGTCTTTCCCCGCACATTCAAAAGAGTGTTCATAATGTTATCGAAAAAGTTCTTCTCTATGTGCATCACGTCAAGATTGTGTCGGAGTAGATGATCTTTCCAGTATGGAAGCTCCCGAGAAAATGCTTTTCTTATGCCAATTGTGTTCCGTAAGATAACCATCAGGCAGATTAGGCGGGACATGCCAGTTTCCTCCTTGGGGAACTGTGTAATTCGCACAGTAATGATCCATATGCGCCTCAACTTGTTCGCCCGTGTAATACACTGGTGGAGGATCACGAACCACTTTGTTCTTTTTAAAGATTCGTTTGTTTTTCCGATAAGGGTGGCGCAGACTAAGAAACTTACGGTGACAATCGAACCAGCTAGTTTTCCTTCCATGCTTCAATTGGAAGGCGTCGGTACGATGCATGCGATAAGGACAAGATAATCGTCCGTGTGTAGTCCAGCCCGACAACATTCCATAAGCGGGAAAGTCGCTAATCGTCCATAGAAGCACTCGCACGCATTGTAAAATTCTGTTTCCTCGAACAATCGTAAGTCTTTACTCCAGGTGTGCCATAACTCCTTCAACTCTTCCACCAAAGGCCGTAGAAAAACATCAAGGGATCTTTTTGGATGTTTAGGTCTAGGGACTAAAATGCTCGGAAATAAAAATTCCCTTTGCATACACATCTCCGGTGGGAGGTTATAAGGGGTGACGATGACGGGCCATAAAGAATACCGCCTACCCGACATACCAAATGGACTAAATCCATCCGTACATAGACCAAGGTAGACGTTACCTTTTCGTCTAGCAAAATCGGGGTACACCGAGTTAAAGTGTTTCCACGCTTTCGCATCGGATGGGTGGGTCACCTCTCCAGAGCTTCGTGTATGTTCCGCATGCCACCTCATCGAAGAAGCTGTCCTCTCCGAGTGATACATCCTTTGTAGTCCGTCCGTTATAGGCGGATACCACATCTTCCGGTACGGTACCCTCTTTCGACCTACTCCTTCGGCCTATATCTTGTTTTTTTGCAAAAACGACATTCCTCAAGAATGTCGTCGTCTTTCCAAAATATCATACAATTGTCTACACGGACATCAATTGACCGATACGGAAGACCAAGACTCGATAACCAATTTTTGAACCTCATAAAACGTTTCAGCGACTAAATTATCAGAGGGTAGATATTCTTTTAACAATGAGGCCCAATCATCCATGCAAACCTCAGATAAGTTATGGTCTGTTTTAATATTCATCATTCTAGCAGCTAATGACAATTTAGAGTGCCCTTCTCTACAATTATCATATATTGGTTGATTTGCAGCATTTAACATGTCGTAGAATTTTTTAGCATCTAAATTAGGTTCTTCAACTAAATTTCCATCAGCTGCAACTTCAGGACGAAATGCATCGCTAACCATGTCATTTATCCTATCTGGTTCATTTCCATGATCATGATGAAAATTATAAAAATCATACACATTTTCTACATGCTGGTCATAGTCTACAGATTCATGATGATAATTACTACTACTAGCAACATTACCAGAATAACCTTCCCCATGCTGAAACCATATATAATATTGTGGTGTAAATCCTCTATTTAACAAATGCTTCCAAACATTTCAACCAAAATGAATCGTCTATTGTCGCATTTGATACAAGGACAAAACATCTTACCGCTTTCGATAGTGACAGGTAGATTTGTGGCTTGCTGCATGAATACTTCAACCCCGTCGAGGAACTCCCGTGTCACTGATCCGTCATCGCCTCGATGTATGTACATCCATTTTCGGATTTCGTAAATATCGCCTCCGGACATTTTTTTTTATAAAAAGAGTTTTTTTTGTAAGTGAGAGAGATAGAGAGATATAAAATTGATGGTGTGATTTATGGTGAAAGATGAGGAGGTATTTATAGGATTTTTAAAAATTTTCCAACTTTTTACCAAGGAAATTAACTACTAATTTACAACGATTCATAATTCTACAAGGAATTAACAACGATTTTACAACGATTTAACGACTAAAATGAAAGTTGTAAATAATTAGGTGCAACAGTAAATACACGTTTTCAACTACCAGATTAAATGTCTTTAAATCGTTGTTAAAAAGTCCCAAAATCAGAAGTTGTAAATTTGTGGTAAATTAGCAACGATATAGCGACGAAATATTCTTATAAACCAAAACGTTGTAAAATCGTTGTAAATTTACCACGATTTTACAACGATTTGGTGTTTAATCGGAAATTCGTTGTAAAATCGTCGTAAATTTACGACGATTTTAATCGTTGTAACTTTTACGACGATTTTTAGACGATTACCAATATCGTCGTAAAATCGTCGTAATATCGTCGTAAGTTTACGACGATTCAAATCGTTGTAAATTTTTCGTGGTAATTTGCGCAGATTCTTGTAGTGTACATATTACCTCATATACTATAGAATTAAGACTCAATACTTGTTATTAGGTATAGAAAGAGTATTTATACATAGCTATACGTAGGTCAAAGAGAAGTATTAGGTAATTACAAATAGAGCCTCAATGTATCTTATATTTCCTTAACACACCCCCTCAAGATGGTGGTGCTTGCGTAACACCAATCTTGCTCCGGATGAGTTGAAAAGGTGCTCGTGCCAATGGTTTTGTAAGCCCATCTGCTAGTTGATCTTTCGTTGAGACGTGAACAACGCGCAACACTCTTGTCTTTATTTGACCCCTAACAAAGTGGAAGTCAATGGCAATATGTTTCATTCTTGAGTGAAATACATGATTAGCGGATAAATATGTTGCTCCAATATTGTCACAGTAGAGTGTTGGTGTTGTTGGTACCTTAATACCAAGCTCAGTAAGTAGAGAGCAAATCCAACGAAGTTCAGACGCGGTATTAGCAACAACTGTATACTCTGCCTCCGTAGAAGAACGTGCAACACCTCTCTGCTTTTTCGATATCCATGAAACTGGATGAGAGCCAATGTAGATGATGTAACCGTTTGTAGAGACATAGTCGTCCGAGTCACCTGCCCAGTCTGCGTCGGAGTACGCATGAAGTGAACTAGTGGCATGCTTGCGTAAAAAGATCCCATGTGTTAGTGTACCAGATAGGTAACGTAGAACTCTCTTGAGAGCTTGCCAATGATCAGTTGTCGGCTGATGCATGAACAGAGACAGTCTGTTGACGTCATATAATATGTCTGGTCGAGTCAAGGCCAAATATTGCAGACTCCCACTAGTTTTCTGTATTCATGAGGATCATAGAGCACCGAACCCAAGTTAAGAGTAAGCTTGGGATGCGTCGGAAGAGGAGTAGCAACAGGTTTAGCGTGAAACATATTTTCTTTGACCAAGAGATCAGTAATATACTTTCGTTGCATCAAGTGAAGCCCTTGCGGTGTCCTTATCGTCTCAATACCTAAGAAGTAGATGAGGTGTCCCATGTCCTTGATAGAGAAGCGAGCAGCAAGACGGTTGATAACCTGATTGAACATGTTAGAGTCACTCCCAGTTACTAAGATGTCGTCTACATAAACAAGTACGTAGATAAATTTCCCTTGATGTTTTAGAATAAAGATTGAAGTGTCAGACAATGAGTTTTTAAAACCAGAGGAGATCATGTAGGATTGAAGCTCACAGTACCAAGCCCTTGGAGCCTGTTTTAAACCGTAGATCGCTTTCCGCAGACGACATACATGCGTGGGTCTATCAGAATCAGTGAAGCCTGGTGGTTGAGCCATGAAGACTTTTTCCTTCGAGTGACCCTGAAGAAAAGCCGTGTTGACATCGATTTGGCGAATAGGCCAGTTATTGTTGACTGCCAAACCCAAAACAATTCTTATTGTTGTCGCCTTTATTACCGGACTGAAGGTATCGTTGTAATCAACTCCCTGTTGCTGGTGAAATCCTTTTGCCACAATATGAGCCTTGTATTTATCAATACTTCCATCAGGATGATATTTGATTGTGAACACCCAGCGACAACCGACTATATTCATCGTCTTAGCAACAAAAACAAGATCCCACGTATGATTATCTGTGGTGGAGTTGAATTTCGAGCTCATGTATTTCCTCCAATGTTCATGTTTGATTGCTTGTTGCCAAGTAGAGGGTATCCAATACGGATCACATTGAAGAGAGGCAATGAGAATGTACCTCGTAACCGGCTTGACGATGTTGTTACGCGAGCGTGTAGTCATAGGGTGTCGCGGTGCCGCTTGTTGTGGTTCTTGTACTGCAGCTTGTGCAATTGACTCTTGATCACCTTCGGAAGCCGAAGACAATGGGGTAGGTGATAGCACAATCGGTGCAGGTTCAGGCGCAGTCACATTGTTACCACCAGAGGATTGTTGCGTCATGGTTGGTGAAGTATCACTATCGGGACTTTGATTGTCCAGAGACACCAAAGGCGATTGTATGAGTGGCTGAGGCACATGGATAATGGTAAATGGTGGAAAGAAATAGGCTGGGAAAGAATCGTTTGGAACAGAGGAGGATGGTTTGGTAAGCTGTTTAAATGGAAATTGTGTTTCATTGAACCGCACATGACAAGAAATATAAAGACGACCTGAGACTGGTTCAAGACATTGATAGGCACTTTGAGTAAGGGAGTGGCCAACAAAGACACAAGGTGAGGATCTATTTTCAAGATTATTTGGTGCGTATGGTCTTAACCATGGAAAGCAAAGGCAACCAAAGGTTCTGAGCTTGTGATAGTTTGGTGGGATGCCAAAGAGATTTTGATATGGAGATATATTGGAAAGAATAGGAGTTGGCATTTTTTTTTATAAGAAAGGCAGTTGTAGCAAAAGCAAAAGGCCATTGAGTAAGAGGCATATCAGCGGAAGACAAGAGACATAAACCAGTCTCAACAACGTGTCTGTGTTTTCTTTCAGACAAGCCATTGTGCTCTGGGGTGTAAGGAGGGGTTGTAAAATGAGAGACTCCATTAGTGGAAAGGAAGTGGCGTAGAGCAATAAACTCTCCACCATTATCTGTATAGAGATTTCGAAGTTTGGTTTTGAACTTTGTTTCGGCTAATGGTTTGAAGGTAGTAAAGATCTCTTTAACTTGAGATTTTGCAGTGAGAGAAAAAAGCCATGTATATCGGGTGAAGTGGTCAACAAAAACAAGATAATATTTGTAGTTTTCTGTAGATAGAACTGGTGATTGCCATACATCGGAGAAGACATACTCAAGAGGATGTGTTGAAACAATGGTACTTTGATGAAAAGGAAGCTTTTGGGTTTTATTAAGTAAGCAATCATTGCAAGGAGAAATAGTTGAAGTTTTATTGAAACATGGCAAAGAGAAGTTTGAAACAATAGATTTTAAAGTGGAAGAAGCAGGATGGCCGAATCTATGGTGCCATTGGAAGATAGTAGTCTTGGTATCAGGATGAGAAACAAAGGAAGTTGATGGTTTAGGAACATAAAGAGGCCACTCATACAAGTCATCCTTCGTGTGGCCTTGGAGCAACCGGATTCCCGTTTTGAGGTCCTTCACCTGAAAACAAGAAGGAAAGAATTTCATATAAACTTGATTAGCATTGCATAATCTATAAACTGAGATTAGGTTCTTGTTGACACTCAGCACGCAAAGAATATCTTGTAATTTTAGAGTTCTAGCATGTGTTAAGATGGAAGTAGAACCAGTGTGTGTAATACTTAAACCTGAACCATCAGCTATTGCAACTTCTTCACCGCCATTATACGGTTGATGGATAGCCAAGTTGTTGAGATCAGAAGTAAGATGATGCGTTGCACCACTGTCAAGGAGCCATGCGTTAGGATTGTAGAGCGAGGCTTGAGTTGAATTACCGCGTGGCTGCCAGGAGGTGGAAGGAGTAACCGTCTGTTGTTAGTTCATATAAGTCGAGTTTCCACCTTGAAGTTGAGGACAACGACGAGCATTGTGTCCGAAGACACTACAAATATGGCACTTCCCTTGATAGCCACCACTACGTGGCTGAAACTGTTGAGAGTTTGAGTTGAATGGTTGTTATTTTTGCTGTTGAGAGTGACCACCACGATAGCCTCCACGACGATAGAAGTTGTTGTTGTTACGGTTGTTGTTTGAAGATCCCTTGTAGTTTATGAAATTGGCCGAGACAGGGGCAGGAGAGCCAGCAACAGAGATGAGTTGAAGTTTAACCTCTTGATTGAGAAGCTTCTCATGAATCTCACTCAGAGACGGAGGAGTTTCGCGGCCTTCTATTTGATCAGCGACCGTTTTGTAGTCCTCCGGGAGTCCATTTAGAATGTGCTCGATCTGATCTTCAGAGTCAAGAGGTTTCCCAAGCAAGGCCAGTTCATCAAAGCGAGTGGTGAGTCCTTGGTAGTACTCATTAATAGATCGAGTGCCTTTCCTCCAAGAGCGGATCTGGTTACGTATTTGTTGAAGATGGCCACGACTTGGCTTCGCATACGTCGCGTTTAGGATACTCCAGATCTCTGCAGCCGTTTTTGCAGTGGAGAGGATTGGTTACAAAGTCATCGTGATGGCTCCAAAGAGTGAACTATAGATAAAACGATCTTGGAGCTTCCACAAAGTGTAGGATGGATTTGTTGCACGAGATCCATCATCATTGGTGATGGTAGAAGTCGGAACATCACCAGATCCATCGATGTGACCAGTTAAGTCATATCCATCAAGGAGAGCATGAACTTGTCTACTCCACATGAGGAAATTAGAGCTGGTAAGCTTGGTAACATTGATCATGTTAAGGTTGAGAAGAGTGGTGGTGTTGGAGACAGTAATGGTCTCGTTGTGTTGAGACGCAGTATTCGAGCTTCCAGACATGGTGATGCTCGATAAAAAATTGAAGAAGAAAAGAGGCGGCTTATTTAGGTGTTGGCTGGCTCTGATACCATATTGAATTAAGACTCAATACTTGTTATTAGGTATAGAAAGAGTATTTATACATAGCTATACGTAGGTTAAAGAGAAGTATTAGGTAATTACAAATAGAGCCTCAATGTATCTTATTTCCTTAACATATACATCACAAGCAAAAAATATTTTCGGATACAAATACTATATTACCTATTACCTATTTAATCTATTACATACAGGGGCGGAGGTAACATTATAGCATATGGGTCAATTGACCCCTATGGAATTCTAGTAAAAATAAAAATCTTTGTAATATTGCATTAGAAAAATTATAAATAAGTGTAAATTTAGCTTATCGACCCCTATGATATTATATCTAATTCAAATTGACCCCACTCATTTCTCCGGCTGGCTCTGCCACTGATTACATATTACCTCATTGTCCTTTGTATCAATAAATAAAACAAAAATATTTTCGGATACAAATACTTTATATTTATACAAAAAATAATGCATAAATCATTCACAATAATCTTTTAAAATCTAAATTTAGTACCTATTTTATGTAAAAAGGTTAAATATATCCAACGCAAAAAAGAACCCTTATACAAAAAACAATTACACATATAAATCTTTCAATAATGTTACATAGAAAAATAATAAATTAAAAATATCCACCGCAAAAAGAACCCTTTTACATAATATACAACCACACATATAAATCTTTCAATAATGTTACAATGAAAAACAATACAAAATATGATGCAATTTAAATGAAGGGTTAAGATCTCTAAATATAACCGAAGTAAACGTATTCGCAAACATAAAATCAGTTAAAAAGTAAAAAAGTTTAATGGGATACATGACAATCTTCAATTCTTATAATGAAACGTTCGAAAAATTAGATTTTATTGCATATTTATATTTATGGAATTTGGTAATAAACTAAAAGATGTAGATAATATGTAGACGCAAACAAACTAATTTCATTAATTTGATAATATATAAAATGGGTATATCAGAATTACAATAATAATACATATTACATAAATAAATTCAATATAATGTTTTTAAACTACTGAAAATTTGGCAAATACCTCACAATACGCGGTTCCATCCTAGTTATTAAAATAAATTTAAAGATTTTAATTTTGAAATTAAAAGACGGCGCACGTTGAAATGTTAATTGTTTGTTCACGGTGTGACGACGTCCGTTATCGTAACTAGAGTCCATATCATGGAAGACACTTCAGGGTTTAACATCGAAAAATGTCATTTTGGAGGTTTAAGGTGGTGTACTAAAATTTGAAAGTTTAAAATGGAAATGCGAGTCACTTTCGTGGTTTTAATTAGATTTTCCCTAAAAAATTATAAAAAGGAAATTTTGGTACCACCATTAAGTACACCTTCTTTTAATTTGGAATGACAAAATCTTTCATAAACAACAACACTATGAGAAAAAGGAGGAACTCTGATTTTCACTTATGTTGAGTCAGTTGCTCGAAATAAATCATAAAACCGAGTTTTGCAAATGTAATCTCCTTCTTTTTAACATAATCGTTTTTCATTTGATTTTTAAAGGATTTGTGTTTTAGATAGTTATCCTTTAATTTTCAAATAAATTATAACCCATATACTTGATGCGGCCTCACTACAAGAAAGAAGTCATTTAGCAAGGGCCGAAATCGTTACTAAATCTTTGATAAACTTGTCGCTAAGTTTATCGACGAACAAAAATCGTCTCTAATTCGATGCATAACTATCGTTGTTCTTATAGAGACGAATTAGAAACGATTTAGCGACAAATTTGAGTCGACTAATTTCAATTTTTTAAAAATTTAAATTTAGCTCTCGAAAAGGCGACGCAAAATCATCTAATTAGTAATGAAATTGCTACGATTTAAATTGCTATGAAGTTAGAAGAAATCGTCGCAAGTTCATCGTTAAATAAAAAACGATTTTGTGATGATTGTCCAATCAGATGACTCTATTTCATAGCTTCTTCGGCGACGATTTTTCCACGACTTGGGTTTGGTCGTGGATAAATCTCCCTTAAAATACCAACGAAATAGTGATGCTTGATTGGACAGTCGTCACAAATTCGTTCCTAAGATAGCGACGAAGGGTGTGATTGGTAATGAATGTAACTTTATGTTTTTGGTTATAGGATTGGGGCTGTAAACCTTTTTGTTGTAGCTCTAGATTTTCGGTTGTGAGTTTTTGAAAAAAAGTCTGATTGGTTTGATAATGTTGTAAATAATAAAGTAGAATTTTATTTAAAAAAAAATATATAGTAAATATCATATTTATACAATATTTTTACATCATTAATATCTTATATATACACACAATTATCATAAAGATTAAAATAAAAATACAATCTAAAATCTAAAAAAATAAAAAATAAATTATATATACATATATACATATATATATATACAAATATATGTATATAAAATAATGAGGAATTCACAAAACTACACCCTTTCTTCTCTTCCTTTACAATACTCTACTTAATTCAATTTTTTTATATATTTACATCCTTTCAAAATTTTAAAAGCTTGATTTACCCTTACAAAAATGATCAAAATTAAAATCTTTTCATTTGAATTCTCTAATTAGTGTTTAGGGTATAGTATTAAGGGGGTAGGATTGTGTGGGTAGAATTTATTTGGATTTAATTTTTAGTGTTTAGGTGTAGTTTTGTGAAGTTATTTTGAAATGGTGTAGTTTTGTGAAATGTAATTGAAATAGTGTAGTTTTGTAATTCTCCCTAAAAATATGATATACATATATATGGAATACTTTATATATTTCCAATATATTATATATTAGTTGAAAAATAATATATATATATATATATATATATATTAAAGTATGTAATATATATGTTATCATGAACTATAATAGTTACAATATATGTTATGTGTGTATATTGTATGTATATATTAGCGTTGATAGGTAATATTATGATATTTTGGTTTGAAAGATTTGTGAAGCACAATATTTTAGCCGTGAAAAAATGGATGTGTAAAGCTATGTTTTATTTTTTATTTATATTATGGATTGTAGGATTTTAAAATAAGATAAAGCTTGATTGAGTTGAGAAATTGACTCTAGGCTAAATTTTGGCTTTAGAAAGTTTTTATAGCCCTTCCCAGTCAAGCCCGAATATGCGGCCATTTTAAAAAAAATTAGAAAAAATATATTTTTACATAATTTTTTTAAATAAAACTAGCGATCGAATTTGTTGATCCCAATATCAGAAATTGGTCGGTTGCCGCATCCGCTTTCTCAAAATTCACTCGAACGACTGTTGATTTTTGGTCATTCCCCGTCCGCCCAGTGCATTCGCGAGATTAGGACTATATGTGGCGATGATTTGGAAAAGATATGTCGTAGTCGCGAGCATCCCCGACCCAAACATTTAAGTAGCCCTCGGGCGAGATACAAAAAAGTCCCCGTAAACACCATAATTCCATCATGCATCATGCATTTCCCACAAAACTCGTTAAACCTGAAACAAAACCAAATCAAATAGTTACTTCGAACTTTACTTGACGCAAAATCATGAATAACTGCTTTAAAGTCAATATCCTCTAATATATTTCTCTCAATTCATAAAATAGCTAAGTTATTCAACCTTTCTTGGGACATAGAAGATCTCATATAATTTTTAGGAGTTTCAACTTTGAGAAGGTTCTCTCAACCGATGCTACCGTAACAGGTGTAGTTAATAAAAGTTGATAAGCAATAGAAACATTTGGATAACAACCTATATTTTCAACATGCTCAAGAATTTCAATAGGTGTCATAGGCACGTCTAGCAAATTCGTTTGCAAGACTTTCAATTCAGAATAAAAGTCATTTAAATCCACTTCAGATACAATCCCTTGAGAAAATGTTTTATGAAAACTAATGCAATGTTCTCTTAGTTCACTTTCATCAAGTGATTTTAATTTCAATAAATCAAACAAAATTCCAAAAACACTTTTAAAAGTAGTCATTTGCTCAAACCTATTCTCCACGGAAACAATTGACATGTCCACAACAACAAAAAAATAATTAAATCTAAAGGATTCTTCGACCGATAAAGCTTTTTTTCAAGATCATTTTCATCAAAATGTCTTTCCTAAAAATGCGACGCTTAGATGATAATATAGGATCAACATTCATATCATTAGCAAGAGCTTGAGCTTCTTTCAAACAATAATTATAACTTTCATTTCTAAACTTTTTTAAAAACATCATTACACCTTCCAATTGTTTTAAAGCATTATCACTGCAAATAGACTTAAATTAAAACTCTTGCTTACCGTGTTCATAAAAATGAAAATCCATAACAAATAACGATTCCAAATAAAAACTCAAAGTTCTCAAGTGAACAAATTAAACTGTCGACATCACTTTTTGTTATGGCATCATCGGAAGATTCAAATAACTAAGTAGAGCTAAACGTACATGGGGAGCTTGAAATCTGATAGCTTTAACACTTTTGATACGACTTTCCCAACGAATATTAGACATCGATTTAACAGCCAAGTAGGAAACATTGTCACACAAATCAAATTCGGCAATCGACTCAATCATTCCTAAAAATTTACCGTTAGTATCTTGGTAAAGTCTCCCATTTGATCCGCGAAAAACTAGATTTTGTTTAGCAAGACATTTCACAACAACAATAATTTTAACTAAATTTTAACTAATTTTAACTAATTTTGACTAAATTTTAACTAATTTTAACATTAGCCTCCACCATTCTTTTCTTCTGCAGTTTCTTGTTGCAAGAATATGTTTTATTCAAATCTAACTTTCAGCTCATTCCAAGTTTTCATGTTAGCCATATGCTCTACACTTTTCTCATGATGCTTAAGCCTCTCACTAAAATGCTTCCAATCGTTAAATCCATTATTTTCTAACACGCTTGGGTAACCAAAAGATTTAAACAACTTGCAACAAAAACAATAAACCTTGTTCACATGTTTTGAATAAAACAACCAATTTCTATCACGAGGTTCTCCGTTTGAATTACATTTGAATTACATTTCACAAAACTAAACTATTTCCAAAATACTTCACAAAACTACACCTAAACACTAAAAATTAAATTCAAATAAACCCTACCCACACAATCCTACCCCCTTAATACTATACCCTAAACACTAATTAGCGAACCCAAATGAAAATATTTTAATTTTGGTAATTTTTTAAAGGGTAAATCAAGCTTTTAAAATTTTGAAAGGGTGTAAATTTGTGAAAATATTGAATTAGGTGTAGTTTTGTGAAGGGAGGGTTGAAAGGGTGTAGTTTTGTGAATTCCTCTTTACTTATTACTAGAAAAAATTATGGAAATTGTTTTATATTTAATTAATTTAATATTTCGAAAATTGTTTGTGATTATCCCTTTTATTTCTCAAAATTTAAATTATCATATATTATTTATTAATATAATATTTTCGAATTTTCAATAAATTTACTAAAAAGTGTACGGCGTCTTTTTGGTATTTTAATTTATATTATAATTTAAAATATTTACTTATTACTAATATATTGAAATTTACTAAAACAAATGTACTATGTCTTTTAGGTATTTTAATTTATATTATAATTTAAAATATTTACTTATTACTAATCCTCTTATAATTATTATAAATGGTAATTAGTTGCAACCTCATATAGGAGTGGGCATTCATGTTCCGTTCGCGGATTTTTGGATTGAGGATTATATAAGATTTTCGTCTATTCTATAACTTTTCCGATTTGGTTTGGGTTCGGTTCAGATTCGGGTATCCAAAATTATCAAAAACCTTAAAAAATTATAAAAATAAAATATTTGAAATTATTCAAAATTATATGATTTACTATGATAATCCGAATAAAATACAACAAAAGTTATCTAAAAATATTTAATCATACAAAAATAAATGGAATAATATGGAAAATGTTATAATTTTGAAATTTAAGTTTACAAATATAAATTACTAATATTTTTTATATATTTAGTTAAAATTTGGATAAGTTCAGGTATCCGTCCGGGCTGAACCTAAATAGTTAATGTAAATAAATAGTTTATTTAGTTGAAAATAAATAGTTTAAGAAAATATTATTTTTTATTAATATAACACTTGCTGTCATTTAGTGTATTTTTTATAGTTATTTATACCTGCGCAATTGCGCCGGTCAAACCACCTAGTTAATAAATAAATATATAAGTTTTCTCAACTAGTTATTTTTGATATATTATTATTTTCTGATAAATATATTTTTTTAGATTGTAAAACGTGTATTAATTACGAATTTTCAAGTTTAATATGTGAAAATCTTAAAGATTTAGATTATTAATTACTAATTTTTACTTCTAACTTTAGAGTGAATATTTCTATTTTAATTTTGACACATATTGAAATGTAATTGATATAGTTGACTTGCGACGTCATGATCGCAAACTTTTGAAACTAAACTCTATATAATAAGAACTAAAATAAATAACTAACACGTAGAAATCAATAATAGTAGTTTGTATATATTTTTATGTTTTTTTAAAAATAATTTTAGTTGACATCATTTACTTTAATTTTTTTTTAGATTTTACGGGTTATAAAATATATCTTATAAAACCGCGTATTCGTGGATCCTAAACTAGTAAGAATTAGGTGTTCAATGTGGCAAAATCCGAACCGAACAAACCGAACCGAATTAGTTTTGGATACACCATATAAACCGTATGAATATCATTTTTCAAAAACCGTAGGATTCGGATATGGTTTGGTAATAAAGCGATTAAACCGAGAAAAATCCGATTAATTACAAAATATGACATAATAGATAATAATATTATGGTATATATGATTATAAATACACATATGATTTATATGTAAAAAATCTAAATAAATTTTTGTTTATAATAATATATAAATAATTCAATTTTAGGTATAAATTTTTTTAGTTTTTTCCATATTTGTAGATACAATCGTTAAATACAAAATGTCACTTTGACTATATAATTATTATTCAATCTTATTAATCTTTCTAAATTTATCAAAATATGAATTAATAAATTTATTTTTGTTTTGAAATTATTAGTCTTTCCGAAAAAAAAAAATATATGTATTTATAACTTTAATTTATTTTGGGAATAACAATGGAGAAAAAGTGAATTCAAATTTAAACACAATATTATATTTTGTTTTTAGTTTTATGGTATAAAATCGAACAAACCGAAAACCGATACTATCCAAGTCAAACCAAACCATTGTTTATATGGTAGCAATATGGTAGACATTTTATATAAACCGAGGAAACCGAACCGAAACGAAATCCGAGTTGAACACCCCTAATAAGAATATAAAAAAATATTTTTGGTATAATTGTATCCTTTTTAATCAGTTTAATCATAAGAGAATACAACACAACCAGTGTAAGATAATGTTTGAGAAAGAATCTTGGAAACTTACACCAATAGAACCATAAACGCCCCTTGTTTCAAAGAGAGAAACATATATTGGTGCAGAAGCAAAAGTCTTCTTTCATTTTGGTGCTCTATCTTTTAGTTCATATCTTGGTTGTTTTTTTTATTAATTAACTAGATGAGGACCTGAATATATGTGTTGTTTTTGATTGTTTATAATTTTTATATAAGAAGATATGTTTTTAAATTTGTATATCTAAAATTGTAAAAATATATTCAAAAAATTTCTTCATCGACTTGGATTATATGTTTGTGATATTTTGTTACATAGAGTCCATGAATATATTGGAACTTTATTATTTACTTATAATGACAAAAATCAATTTTTATATACGTAGATTTTGATTTTACGAATATGGTTTGGTTATATAACATATTATACATAAACTAAATTTGATTTAGTCTCATAGCAATTACCATTTGTGATTTCAAATTCAAATTGTGATTTTTAGTGACCCGTTACAAAAATTAAAATATGTGAAGATCATTTTTATTCAATTTGGATGTTAAAATCTTAAATATAGAATTAGACATAGATTTAAATCTGAAATTAATCCATAATAGTTAACCTTATTTGTAAATTAATATGTAAAATCTATTGTTGACAAAGATATTATTTGAATATTATTGTTTCCTTTTATGTTTTCGTTTTAATTCTGAAATTTAAAATTGTTTTCCTTTATTTGTGTTTTAGATAAATTCTAGTAACCATAATGGCATTCTATTGTAAATACAATTTTTTATTTATTTTTTTTTGTAAAAATATTTTCCATTTGATAGTACAGATACGGTAAATCTTGTGATTATATGTTTAGAGGTGTTTTAATTTGATTTTGATTTAGTATTATACGTTAAATAATCTAGTGTATGTAAGTCTAAATTTCTGTTTATAATGTTGTTTCCATTTATGACTATATTTTCCGAAATTCATGATTAAAATTAGGTAAGATTTTAATTAAAAAAAAATTAGGTAAGATTTGATTTTCGCCAAATTGTATTTAGGAAATATTCTTGTTGCCGCATTTGTTTCTTTTTTTAAATGACAACTTAAATTCGATTTCTTTTAAAATGTGTTTCTATTTTGAATAAACCCTTAACGAATTCAATAGAACTACAATAATATTTTTTTGTGTTCTTTATAAAAATGTTTTATTTTTAATAGTATAGAAATAGTATAGTTAATTTGTTTCTAAGTAACTAGTCAGCCCATATATCTATACTATTAATTGAGAAATACAAATTTTGAGAAATTCTAAAAATTTTCTTTTAATTACATATAACGTCACTGTATAAATTTTAGTATAAGGTAAGTTTTGATTAAAAAAATAAAAAATAAAATCCTATTTAATAGGATTAAAAGAAAAACGAAATTAAAAATATAAACAAATATAAATATAAAAAATTATTCCTAATTAATATGATTAAAATTAAAAAAACAAAAACTAAAAATAAATAGGTAACATAATGAAAAAATAAAATATTATAAATATTTCAATTTCATGATAATCCATCGTACAATATTAATAGTATATTTTCATTATTTAAAAGTATTTTCATTATTTCAAATTTTTCATTTTTAAAAGTTTTTTTAAATCGATGATGTAAATAAATAAAAAAAACATCTGAAAATATTTTTAAAAATTTAAATTTTTAATACTTTTAGATACCTTTGCGTGACATTCTGAACAATTTTGCGACGAGTCAAAATATATCATACGTAATTTATGATTTATAAAAAAATATTTTTAATATTAGAACATACATATATATGATTAAAATAAATTTATTCAAGCACTAACAAAAACATAATTTAAAATTATATCAAACTAGGAAGGAACCCGCGATACTCGCGGGTTTTCTTATATTATTTGTTTTTTTATGATTCAAATATTTTTTATTTTCACAATTTATATTCTTTAACTACCTATATAATGTTAAATTAATTTTTATTTTATGAATTCTCTGTTTTTGATATATTTTCACTAATATTAAATAGTTTGTATATTCTTTAATTTTTGTATTTTTTGTTAGTTTTGTATCAAATGTTTTTTTCTTGAGTATTATGATACTATTTACTTATATTGATGTATTTTTCATATATTTTGCTTATATGAGTGTCCTAATATATGTTTTATATTATTTGTTTATTTAGTGTCTTAAATTGTGTATTTTTTATTTTTGCTTTCATGTTTTCTAACTAATTTTATAAATTTTGTATATTTTTATTTTATATGTTACTTATGTGATGTTGTTTAGATATAAGAGTTTAAAATAATTTTATTTATTCAAAGCCCTATAATTTTTTTTAAAACATATATTTAAAAACTTTTATGTATTAATATCTTGAGAAATTCACAAAACTACACCCTTTCAACCCTCCTTTCACAAAACTACACCTAATTCAATATTTTCACATATTTACACCCTTTCAAAATTTTAAAAGCTTGATTTACCCTTTTAAAAATTATCAAAATTAAAATCTTTTCATTTGGGTTCGCTAATTAGTGTTTAGGGTATAGTATTAAGGGGTAGGATTGTGTGGGTACGGTTTATTTGAATTTAATTTTGAGTGTTTATGTGTAGTTTTGTGAAGTAATTTAGAAATGGTGTAATTTTGTGAAATGTAATTCAAATGATGTAGTTTTGTGATTCTCCCTAATAACTTTTATGCATTTGATATTGTTTTATAATAATATTTTTAAATATTAAGTTGAAAATTAATATGTTTTATGAATTAGTAATTAAATTATGACATAAGTTTTATAAAATTAATGAATTTGATAAATAAATTAGTAATAAATTTGAAATGACGATGTGTCAATCATTGGAGAGCTTTTTATTTTATGAATTCTCTTTTTTGGATATATTTTCACTAATCTTAAATAGTTTGTATATTCTTTAGTTTTTGTATTTTTTGTTAGTTTTGTATCACATGTTTTTTTCTTGTGTATTATGATACTATTTACTTATATTGATTTCTTTTTCATATATTTGCTTATCTAAATGAGTGTTCTAATATATATTTTATATTATTTGTTGATTTAGTGTCTTAAATTGTGTATTTTTTATTTTTTATTTATTTTGCTTTAATGTTTTCTAACTAATTTTATAAATTTTGTATATTTTATGAGGAATTCACAAAACTACAACTTTTCTTCCATTCCTTTACAAAACTCTACCTAATTCAATTTTTTCACATATTTACACCTTTTCAAAATTTTAAAAGCTTGATTTACCATTTAAAAAATTATCAAAATTAAAATATTTTCATTTGGGTTTCAGGGTATAGTATTAAGGGGGTAAAATTGTGTGGGTGGGGTTTATTAGGATTTAATTTTTAATGTTTAGATGTAGTTTTATGAAGTTATTTTGAAATGGTGGAGTTTTGTGAAATAATTCAAATGGTATAGTTTTGTAATTCTCTCTATTTTTATTTGGGAGAATTATAAAACTACACCATTTAAATTACATTTCACAAAACTACACCATTTCAAAATTACTTCACAAAATTACACTTAAACACTCAAAATCAAATCCAAATAAACCCTACCTACACAATCTTATCCCCTTAATACTATATCCTAAACACTAATTAGCGAACCCAAATGAAAAAATTTAATTTTGGTAATTTTTAAAAAGGTAAATCAAGCTTTTAAAATTTTGAAAGGGTGTAAATTTGTGAAAATATTGAATTAGGTGTAGTTTTGTGAAGGGAGGATTGAAAGGGTGTAGTTTTGTGAATTTCTCTTTTTATTTTATATGTTACTTATGTGATGTTGTTTTAGATATAGGGGTAAAAAATAATTTTATTTATTCAAAGCCCTATAATTTTTTTTTTAAAAACATATATTTAAAAAAATTTATGTACTAAAATTTTTTATGCATTTGATATTATAATATAATAATATTTTTAAATATTGAGTTGAAATTTAATATGTTTTATGAATTAGTAATTAAATTGTGACATAAGTTTTTTAAAATTAACGAATTTAATAAATAAATTAGTAATAAATTTGAAATGATGATGTGTCAAGCTATGGAGAACTCCCCTCATTTTTTATATATATGATTAATATTTTGTATCCGTCGGATAAGAATCTAGTAATTCATTAACTAACAACATTCCGGCACACACAAAAGAAAAAAAGAAAGATCCTTAATTTTGTTATAAACGATAAAACATTAAAAGATTGGCGAGGCCAGTTTTATTCATTAGCTAGAGTTGTTTTATTACACAGACCAGTTTTATCCTGTCATGTTGCTTTCCATACCAACAACGCAAACATATTAGAAGCCAAGGACATACGTCTTACTCAGCATACCACAACCGTCTCGTGGTACGCCGATTTAAGCTACGTTCAGGTTTGGCCTCGGCCACTTTCTCCTCACCAAACCACAAGCCTCGAGTAGTTCGCCAATCAATGGCAGGCTCACTGTCTGAGTCATGAGGCAAGCTTCTAAGAAGCCCGCGCTTTGCAAAAAGACGTGTGGCGTTGTATGACGGATGACTTGCCGTCGTATGCAGTTTGTGCTGATCTTCATGCACTGTGGTGTGGCCGTGTCCCTGGTCGGCATGTACAAACCAGATTATCGCCAATGCAAGGAACATAATCAGAGCGTTTAATAATACGTCTACGCTGATCCTATTGATGAGGGAGCCTTTCGCCTGTATGTATATTTTGGTTTTAGTAAGTAGAAATATTAACCCCAAGTTGATTCAGCCAACTCTCCTAAAGCCATGACACGGAGGAATCATATATTGAAATCGAAAATAGTTATTACGAATTAAAAGATGATACAAAAACCTTGGAGACGGTGATGAACTTCTTTTTGGGTAGATTCCGGAGATTCTTATCTGCGTGTTCAAGACTATGTTGTATCAAGTTGCAGACAGTGAGATCTGTTGCTGCATCCTTGCTCTCTGAAATGTCAAATATCTGTTTATCAGGTGGGATACTAAGAAGTTCTCCGAGGAAAACTCGGACACGAGCACGCTCTTCTGGTAAGAGTATATCTCCATGAGTCATCACTAATGCTGGCTTGTCATCTGTTTAAAAAAATAAAACATATTCAACTTCTTTTAAAATTCGAATAACAAAAACAAAAAGACTACTTTTTGAAACTTTGAGTTTATACTAACAGACCTTTAAACGAAAGCGAAGGATAATTAAAGGCTGCGGAGACCATATGAGAATAGTTGGTTTCAGTCTCGATGGATTTCAAGATTTCGACAGCATTCACAACAAAGATAACAGAGTTGACTTTCTTTATCTCACTATCGGTACAACCATCTTGGATAAGCCTATCCTTTAAATCCGAGCTATCATTTTCCCTGAACAAAGCAAAAAACAAAAACTCAGTATGTTAACAAAGAAAGAACCGATTAAATCCAATAATCAAGATTAAGAAGAATGTAAACACCATATCACAGGTTCTCCGTGGTGAACGCCTTGTGTAATCCACTGTTCGATCTTACGAGTGTTATCATACGAAGCGGTTTGGCTCAATCCACGCGTATCGTATAGACAAAACGAAGCAGAAGCTCCTCTCGGAGTCGCATATTCCTGAACAAAGAAGGTGCCTCCTTCGGACGAAGAACCATCTGCTAAATTGAAAAAAAACACAAATCATATAATCTCAACATCGAAAAATAGAAAGTAAACTACTAAAACATATAAATTTTAAGTATGGATAATATAGTACATGATTCTTGAGCTCTAGGAGGAGCAGCCTCGTCGTCTTCGATAACACTTGTGATTCTATTAACAAGGCTACTCTTCCCTGCGCCTTTCGGTCCAACTATGATGATCGATGTCCTCTTTGGAATATCGAAATTGCTTAAATCATTACCAGACCATGATCCAGGAGTATATCTATAACCATTTTTCACCCAATCCAAAATCACAATTTAATTCTTATCTTTTTGCAAGTCAAAACAAATTTACAAAACTACTTGACAAAATTACACATATTTCAAATTTCTTTTAAAGATACACCTTTTACTTTTTCAAATATAGTGATTAAATTAAAAATTAGTGTTAAACTATTTAGTGTTTAGTTTGCTATTTCAAAAATTAACTTTTTAGTTTTTAGTTTTGAAGGGGATATAATTTCATGTTTAAGGTTTATGTGGGTTAAATATTTAGTGTAAAACTATATTAATAAAAATGGAGTGTAAATAAGCAAAGTGCAATTTTAAAGGTGTACTTTTGAAATTTCTACAACTAAAACCTTATGTTTAGTCATTGGCAAGGAATTTAAAAAAAAAAAAACTAATCAATCTCTGAAGTTGGAATTAAAAAAATATATATAAAAGAAAAGACCTGAGGATTTGGCGTCTAGAGAGTTTGAGGTTGCGTTTGGTGCGTTTGAGTTTATCATGAGACAGATCATAGCTTTGAAGAATCTTTTGGTAAGTCTTTTGTCTGTTTATCAAATCAACCTCATGATTTGACACTATTTTTGGGATATTTTCTTTATAAACCACTAACTCATCGCTAAAAAAAGAAAACACATCACTAGGTTTTTAATTAATTATGATGGATCGTTTAACACAATTAGTCAGGTAATTAAGAAGAGTAATTAATTAATTAATTAATTAATTATATTACCTTAAACAGTAAGTAGGATAAGATGATGAAGAAGAAGATCCATCATCTGTATAACAAAAACAAGTTTGGTTGTTATAGAAACCAATCACTTTTCCACTAACAATAAAATAAAATAAAAAAAAAGAGAACACATACCATCTTTGAAAGCATCACCACCGCCCATGATTAACGATTATTAGGATTTACGAAGAGAGAGATTGTTTCTTCTTTAGATTATTATTATTATTATTAGTCACAGAGATTTTCTCATATATTGTTTAGATAAAGATCGTTTAAAGAATCTTCCTAATCTTATATTCGGTTCTTCCATTACCAACAACGAATAATAATATATATTAAAGTTACGGTCGTATCCTAGACGAAAGTATCTTTTTAAAAATATATATATATTTGGTTTGTTCAACAATTCACGTTTTATAAGGATGGTCCGTTATTTTACTAAATCGTTACTCAATTTTTCCGATATTTGTTGATACAAAAATATATTTGATTTCTAAGATAGATACTCTTACCATTGCTGAGTACTAGATAGCATATAAAATTAATTTCAAAATTTTGGCTAAAATAAAATAAAATCATATAGTTTATTATCAGAAATTCAGGTCACATGAAACGTGGACGAAGAAGCTAAAGAAATCGTACACGTATCGTTAAGCTAAACTATGATTTTAACATAGGCAAACACACAGAGTCAAAGACAAGGGAGAAGCAGCAAAATGCTAATCATGGCTCGACAATAATCTTACCGGTCGCATGACCATCGATACTTTTGGCCCAAGCCTCCTCTGCTTTGCTCAAAGGATGTTTCGAGTCAATCACACTCTTCACTTTCCCTTCCTTCACCATATTCAACATATACTCCAAATTCTCAGCTTTCGGGATCAACAAAAGCGGCACCAATTGCTTCTTCGACATTGTTATTTTCTTAACCGCAAACGTCCACATCGCACTAGGCCCCGGCGTAATATCTATCACTTTCCCGTTCTCAGCCAAATTCGGCTCGAATGTCGAAAACGGAATCCCGTTAGCGCAGTGGACCACAGCGTCGTATTTCTTCCCCGACGGGCTCTTGAGTGCTGCTCCCTCGGGAGTCTTGTAATCTAGAACTTCATCCGCTCCTAAAGATTTTACAAAGTCTATGTTCCGTGCCCCACACGTGGCGGTTACATGAGCATTCCCAAGCTTAGCCAGCTGGACTGCATAGTGACCGACCCCACCAGACGCCGCAGTGACCAAGATGTTCGCCTGCTTGCCTGTACCATCTAGTTTCAACCCCGCAGGAATAGTCAGAGCCTGGAGAGCTGTTAGACCCGCCACAGGTAAAGAAGCTGCTTCTGCTGGTCCCACTTCTTGCGGCCTTATGACGGTTAGCTTCTCGCTTGCAACAGCAAACTCAGCAAATCCACCTCCAGTCTGTAGTAAATAACCAAAAAAACAGTTTTAAAAGGCAAAACTTTTTAAAAGGCAATGTGTTGTTTGTCCGTAAGAAGAATCTTACAAGATGGCTGAGAACGGAAACAACTTTGTCACCAGCCTTGAAATTCTTAACTCCTGAACCAACCTCCACGACCTCGCCAGCGACATCAGTGGCTGTTCAAAACATATATCCAAAAGGGTTCCATGATAATATCGAGATGATCCTACATAGGGTTGTTTAAGGAGAATGGAATAACAAACCAGGGATGCAGGGGAACTTGCGGGGGAGGAAAGGCCTGATCGTTCCTTTTTGAATTTTCCAATCAATAGGGTTCAGACTTGTTGCTTCTACTTTCACTAACACCTCATTGCTCTTCGGTGACGGAACCGGAACTTGTACATGCTGTCGCAGAACATATCCAAAATTGATTGAGCATTTACAAAAAGAGTGGTAACATATAATATATAATAACGTTTAGAAAAATTCCTTAGAATACCATCAAAATAAGAATTTGTTTTGAAGATACCATTAAAAAGTTTTTTATAACAAAAATACCATCAAAATGTTTTTTATAACAAAAATATCATCAAAAAGTAGTAATTTACAAAAATACCACAAATACAAAAACAAGTTTTAACACTTTTAGATTTTAAATTTTTCAATTTAGGTTCGCTATATAGTGTTTAGGGTATAGTTTTGAAGGGGTAGGTATAGTTTTTTGGAGGTTTTGGTGTAATTTTGAAAATTTAAGATTTGTGGTATGAGAAATTTTTTTTTTAAAGGTATTTGTAAAACTTTCGGAAATCTGCGCTAATTGTGTTAAAAAACTTTTTAGTGGTAAAAATTGCCCTAATGTTTATTTTAGAATCAAATTACACAAAATCACACTTAATTTTCACAAAATGTTCTAAATAAGGACACTTTCAAGAAATTAAAGAAATATCACCAACAATATAAATCTAACACTTGATTAATACTATATATTTCTAGAACAAAGTTAGATGATCTCTATTATATGATTTTTCTTTTTTTTCTTAGTTTTAAAATTCAATTTTTAATATCTCAAAGTTCTGTCCGTTCCTATGCTTTTCAATTAATTAAATTATCCAAAATCACCTAAGCACACACTAATATACATACATATATATATATATACAGATATCAAATAGCGGCGGATGAAGAAAGTAACTTCAAGGGAGGATCAAGACGAACTTACCTTTAAAGCGGCGGCGCCACCTCCGTAAGACTCGTAGTGAAGAGCTTGCATAAGTTTTCCGGCCATTGATACACGACGGCGATCTCTGATTCGAACAATAGAGTTTTTGCTTTTGTAGAGATAAAGTTCTCCCAAGGAAGGATCTGGAGGAAATGAGGTCTTCGAGTTTACGTGGAGAAGCCTCAGGGGTAAAAGCGGTACTCCAAATATAAAATGGTTGTAAACTTGCCACGTGGTTCCGATTGATGACGTGTCTTTTTTAACGATTTAGGTAACAAATACTAATACAGGATCTTATGTCGTTTATTGGGAAAATGGTCAAATAAATCTCAACTTTTAAATTTAAGACAAATTAAATTCTCAATTTTTGATTGTTTAAACTTCTAATTTCTGTTGATCGAGTCAAATTAGACATGAAAAAGTTAACTATAATAGAATATTTAATTTCGTTAACGGACAAATCTAAAAGAAAAACTCGTAAATTTAATTTCGATATGGCCACTAGTAGGTTTAGCTTGCACAACAAAGTAAACGCAAATATTGATCTAGCTAAAACTAAAACCATGAGTTGTGACTTGTGAGTTATTTTCTTTTAGTATAGTTTTTTATAATTGGTATAGTTAGTTTAACTAGTTTTAATATTCAACCTTGAGAATGTAACAGAAATAACACATTGCTTTTATAATTGGTATAGTTATATAACGCTATATTTGATTTTAATTTTGTGTACTTTTTTTGAAAAAATATTGCTTTTAAGATTAATTTATATATAGTGATCACTTCTGATTCAGTTTAGAAAAAGAGTATTACAAATAATATAAAACTTTATTCAATTATATTGAAATCACACTTTAAAAAAATATTAAAAATTTAATGATTGGCATGCTTTTTACATTTTTAGTGACTTAAGTTAAACCATATTTATAAATTCAGCCATTTCATTAAAGAAAGCCTTGGAATATTTAAAGAATCTTCCATCATATTTTTGTAACTAATGTTTTCAACAAATATTATCTTATATAATATGATAAGATGTTTTTGTTACTTTTACTCTCAAGCCAACAAGTGTCCTTCTATATTTTGACATGTGTTCTTTTTCAATTTATTTTCAACCAACATTTTGTTTTATTTATCTCAAGAATCAAATATAAATGTCAAACTTATTTTCATATTTATTATAACACATATAAATCAGATTACTTTCGTATAATATTGATTTTAGATCTTATATATAACTTTTATTTATTTCCAATCAAAAGTTTTAATACAATTGTTTTAAAATAATTTGATACAATTTAATAACATCTACATGAGACAAACATTTATGTTACACATTTTTTGTATAATTGTAACCAATACTATTTAACAAATCATATATTTCTAATTTGATATGTATCCTTGTTTAAAAACCATAAGTTTTGTTTAACAACTTCTAAAAACTTGACACAAGTCCTCTCCTTAACTAATATTATTTTTATTATATTTAACTAATTGTAATACTTAAATGTATATGAATCATTTTTGTGCTACACAATTTTTATAACTTTAAACCAATATTTTTTTAACAATTCATACATTTCAATTTAATACATATCATTTTAAAAGAAAAAAAATCATGGACTTAAAAACCACATATATCATAAATTTTTTATTTATTTGAAATTGATTTTATTGATAAACATCATGAACTTAATATTGTTAACAAAATATCTTCAAGAAATTGTCATTCAATAACATTAAACTGTAATCAATTTTGTAACATAATGGTGACAATTATTATGAAAATAACTTCTCATTATACCACTTTGTAACTCATAAATGAGTGGGGCTATATAAAACATATATTTTCTTCTAATTTTTATGTACACATTTTTTATATCTCTAACCAATATTTATTTAACAAATCATATTTTTCTAATTTGATATGTTTCAATTTTAAAGAACAACATAAGTTGTGTTTAACAAGTTCTAAAAACTTGACACATTTTCTATCTTTAACTAATATTACTTTCATTATATTTAATTTAACTAACTTAGTATTTAAATATATATGAATCATTTTTGTGGTATACAAGTTCTTCTAACTTTAAACCAATAAATCTATATATATAAAGAAGAATGTCCTCTCTTCTTATAATGTCACGCATCATTTCTCAAACTTCTAAAATTTTGACATATCATCAACTTAGTTTTAGTTTTAAAATAATATTTAATTGATTACAATATTTTAATTCTTTATTAATAAAATTTTTTAATTCATAATTAAACATGGAATTTGTAAAGACACACCCTTTTTAATTTGTTGAATATAGTTTATGTGTGTATAATATACATATATGGATATAAAACCTTCAAACTAACAATGTCAAGAAATTATTTCTCTTCGTACTAATACATATACAAATTTACGACTAACTACAATAATTTACAAATTAATAATATTGACATTACACTACAAGAAAAAACAGATATAGCCACGACAAAGCCACGGAATAATCGTGGCTAAACGAAAAAAAGCCACGAATTTGCCACGGAAAGCCACGAAAAAAATAATAAAAGTTTCGTGGCTAAATCGTGGCTTTCCGTGGTAAGTTAGCCACGATTTAGCTACGGAAAAAAGTCGTGGCAAAATTTTGCCACGAAATAGCTACGAATGGAGCAGCAAAATATTGCCACGGAATTTGTCGTGGCAATCCGTGGCTAATGGTAGCCATGAAATATATTCGTGGCTATTCCGTGGCAATGTTGATGTCGGCAAGCCAAGCTGGTCTCCGCGATACGTCCAATCACTTTAAAAACCGACAGTTTAATAATTTGAATTAGCCACGGATATAATCCGTGGCCAATCCGTGGCTTAGTGTAAAGATATGTAATGGCTTGTTCTTCCCTCTCCCTTGGTAAAACACAAGGTAAAACGATTTTTCCTCTTCTTTTCGTTTTCTTCACTTAATTTGGCGATTTTGAAGAGTTCAAAATGTCGATTTCTTTCGTTCTAGAGAGTGGATGGATCGTCATATTGATCCTATAAGAGATTGTGTTTATGAAGAATTTGGAGAGGGTATTAATATGTTCATTGCTTTTGCTTCCAACCAACAATCATATCAAGAGCGTGGTACTATGCCATGTCCGTGTTCTCGGTGCCGAAATTTGAAGCAACGTGATGCATATACAGTTTTTAAACACCTCTATAGAGTCGGTTTCAAGAAAAATTACTACGTTTGGACAAGTCACGGTGAAAATTGTTACGATGTAGGGGAGTCTTCAATGCCGAGTCACTATCTACCCGGAGAAGAAGCTTGGAATGTTCATGACAATCCTTATGGTCATCTTAATATGGGAGAAGAACAAGGAGTTCCAACAGAAGACATTATTCATGATAATATTGAGGAAGAGGCAAACCACGATAATATTTACAGAGCCTTTGAAGCAGCTAGTGAACCACTCTATGATGGTTGTGTTGAAGGAATTTCACAGTTGTCTTTGGCGTCTGAAGTAATGGGCATAAAGACGAAGCACAATTTGGCCGAGAGTTGTGTAGATGACATAACACAAGCATTTAAGCGGATTCTTCCACAACCTAATAAAGCTCCGGGGTCATACTATGAGACGAAGAAGCTAACGCGTTCGTTAGGAATGCCAGTTCATAAGATTGATGTTTGTGAGGACAACTGCATGATTTTCTGGAAGGGCGAAGATCGCAACCTTTTACAATGTCGTTTTTGTAACAAGAATCGATATCACACCAACAGAGGGAAGGGAAAGAACATAGCAAAGCAGAGAATGTTCTATCTCCCTATTGCGGATCGACTGAAGCGATTATACCAAGTGGAGGGCACAGCTTCGCATATGCGCTGGCACGCAGAGCACGAGTCTCCTGAAGGAGAAATGCATCACCCATCAGACGGAGAGGCGTGGAAGCATTTTAATAAGGTATATCCTGATTTTAGTTCAGAAAGTCGGAATATCTATTTAGGCTTAGCAACTGATGGATTTAATCCTATTGGAATGAATGGTGAGGCACACTCGGTTTGGCCTCGTTATAGTCACCCCTTACAATTTACCTCCTGGTATGTGCATGAAGAGGGAGTTTTTCTTTTTGGCGGTTTTGGTGCCTGGACCAAAACATCCGAAGAAAAGTCTAGATATTTATCTTCAACCATTGATTGAAGAGTTGCAACTCTTATGGAGGGAAGGTGTGGGTGCTTATGATGTTTCTAGGAACCAGAATTTTACAATGCGAGTTGCATTGATGTGGACGATAAATGATTTTCCAAGCATATGGAATGGTTTCGGGTGGACGACGCATGGTCGACTATCATGTCCATATTGTCAAGAAGAAACAGAATCGTTTTGGTTACCACATGGAAGAAAACATAGTTGGTACGATTGTCACCGCAAATTTTTACCTCATGATCATTCATATCGGCGTAATAACAAAGCTTTCAGGAAAGGTAAGACATTTCGAGGTAACCCTCCACCATGGTTGACGGGTTACGAAGTTCCGAATGAAAGAATAAACACCATTGGTGGATTAGAGAAAACAATCGATTGTGGAGGAAAAGGACATGATAACCCGAGTCGAACAATCGATGGATATGGTGAGTACCATAATTGGCACAAGAAGAGTATATTTTGGGACTTGCCTTATTGGGAAAATCAACTTCTCAGACACAACCTCGACTTCATGCACATCGAGAAAAACTTTTTCGACAATCTCATCCACACTCTTCCGAATACGAAGGGGAAGACGAAGGACAATATAAAATCAAGGTTGGATCTTCCGGACATATGCACAAGACCCGATTTACAAATAAGAGCTGATGGAACAGTTCCCATTCCAATGTTCGGATTGGCAAACGTAGCAAAACGGAAGTTTCTCTCTTGGTTGAGAAATGACATCGGATTTCCGGATGGATATGCATCTAATTTAACTAGATGTGTTGATGAGAGTTGTGGGAAACTATCGGGGCTGAAAAGTCATGATTCTCATGTGATCATGCAACGCCTACTTCCATTTGCGATGTTAGAGCTTTTGGATAACAACGTGCACAAGGCAATTTCGTGTATGTGCACATTTTTTTCTTAACACATGTTTCATGCATGTAACACTAGGATGTTTCTAATTATAAGGTTTTTGAACAATTGCGAGAGATTGCCGTGTTTTTCGTGATATCTCTCGCCAAAATGTTGCGAGTAGAGGATGTGAGCGTAATGAAGAATAACATTGCAATAAAATTGTGCAATTTGGAGAAGATATTTCCACCTTCGTTCTTTGATGTCATGGAACATTTACCCGTGCATCTCCCCGATGAAGCCGCCTTAGGTGGTCCGGTGCAATACGGATGGATGTATCCATTTGAGCGCTACATGTATCACCTGAAAAAGAAGGTCAAGAACAAGGCTCGTATTGGAGGTTCCATTGTCGCACAATGTGTCCAAGAAGAGATTTCTTATGCAGCAAGCAACTATTACGGGAATACGGAAGATGGAATCAATGACGGTCCCGGGGAAATTCGATTTGCATATGATGATTACCCAAGTGTCCCGAACATATTTCATCACATCGGACGTGTGAGCGGAAGAAGGTTAGATGGGTGGCTAGAAGATCCAGATTACAACATCATCCAAACATTCATGTTGCTTAATTCTGAAGAATTTGCACCTTATGAAACGTAAGCGATTAAATGGTAAATTTTGTTTACTTTAAAGACTCAAATTCTAATAAAATGAGTATTGCATTTTCGTTACAGGATGTTTGAGGAAGCAATGAGAGTGAGTATGCCAGGTATTACAGATGATGAAATGGGCAAAGCTAGAGACGCTCATTACGCGAAATGGTGTCGGGACTACGTGGGTACTTTATATGCTAATCTTGTCTCTATATATCAAGTTCTCAACAATAAATTAATTGTGCACTTTAATTTGCAGATAAATGAAGCGAGTAAGAATTATGAATTTCCATTATGGATGTTGGAATTTATACAAGGTCCGAGAAACAATTACACGTCATGGCCTATGTATTTCACTCGTGGATACCATTTCCACAATCACAGACACGGTCAGGATAAAAGAACTCAAAACTATGGAGTTGTTGTACGAGGTACAATAGAAACTACTTATTACGGTCTTATAGAAGAGATAATGAAGATCGAGTATCGCGGTGGAGTTGGTCTTAAAGCGATGATTTTCAGATGCTCTTGGTTCGACAATACAGACGGTATCGGATTGCGTAGACACCCATTTGGTTTAGTTGATGTGGCCCCGCGTAGACGATACGAGAAATATGACCCTTTCGTTCTAGCTGGTCAATGTGACCAAGTGTGTTTCATTCCCTATCCACGCGTATCAGGCTCAGCGAGAGACGATTGGTGGGCATGTGCAAAAGTTATACCGAGGGGTTATCGCGAGAATGACGAAATTTCTTTGACGAACCCTTCAGGATGATACGGTCGACAACGTCGTTGTTCCTAGTTCAATGATTCGAGTAACAACACATGTCGTTGATGAAAATGCTTCGATTATGATGATTTGGCGGATGTGGAGCCTTTGGATTACGAAAATGTCGAAGACGATGGTTCTGGCCAGTCTTCAGGGGATTCAGATTCGGATTCGTCAATATATTCTGAAATTTAGTTAAAACTTGTTGTATTATTTCTGAAACTTTTTGTACCAATATTCTGAAACTTTTTGTACTATATTCCGAAACTTTTTAATGTAATATATTGTGAAACTTGTGTTGATTTATGGTTTTTTGGTTATGAAATTTTTAGTATAAAACTTATTATCTAATTATAATTTATGTTTTTATACTTTTGTAATATACGTATATGGACACCTTATAGTCTACATACATTCAACAACAAAACAAGTAGCCACGGATTGCCACGGATTATTCCGTGGCTAATTGATGAAAGACACGCAAGTACATGGTCATTGTCGAGTCCAGATCCGATGATAATAAAACGGCGAGTCACGACATTAATCGTGGCAACTCGAAAATATCCGTGGCTACTTTAGCCACGGATATAACCGTGGCTATAATGAAAATATCAAAATTACATGAAATTTATGCGTTTCAAATAAAATTTCTCATACATATATTCACATTTTTGCATATATAATGCAATGCATCAAAGAAAATTACAATTTTCAAAATATATAACTCTAAAATGCATAATAAGAGTATTTGATGACTTCATATGAATGTTCTTTATAAACTTATATATAATACTACTTAGTGTTTAATTTATATTAATGTTTTGAAATTTTTTTTTCAAAAAACATTCTATTTACTATTTTTTGTTGTAATACATTAAATTGAGTCATGTTTTAAGGTTTTAGAACATGTAAAGTCTAAACCCTAAACAAACCCTAAATATATACTTCCTAGCCACGGAATATCCGTGGCTTAACCGTAGCTATAGCGGTAAATACCCACGACAGTTTTGTGGCTAATCCGTAGCTATATAATTCGTGGAGGTATAGCCACTGATAATTCGTGGCTACACCGTAGCTATATGCTAATTAAGCTACGGTTTAGCCACGTTTCTGTCCGTAGCTTACTAACCCCTAAATCAATTTTAAACTTCGATAATTTGGCAAGGCACAGCCACGGAAAATTCGTGGCTACATCGTAGCTATATGTTCTTTAGCCACGGTTTTGCCACGTTTCCATCCGTGGCTAAGTAACACCAAATAAATTTTAAGCTTAGATAATTCGACAAGGAACAGCCACGAAAGAATCGTGGCTAATTCGTAGCTTTATTTAATTTAGCCACGATTTAGTCACGATTGTTTCGTGGCTACTTAATTTATTGGGCTATTGGGCCATATTTTTAGTCATGGCTTAATGCTTAGCTACGGATGGCCACGGAATATCCGTGGCTATGATTAAATTAACCTAATTTTTCGCGAAAATAGATCTCACTTTCTCCATCCGCCTCCATCGTCCCTTTCCCTTTCTTCTCCGGCGATTCACCGAAAAATTCGGCAAATCCGAAGGTAAACATCTTAAATCTTCGATTTCTTCTTCTCCTTCCCTTCATTTCCCTTCGTACTCATCTTTTAACCGTTTGTTTTTGTTTACATGTTCTTCCTTTTCTCTCTTGAGTTCTTCGCCGGTGATTCATCGCAAAACTCATCCAAACTCATCGCAAATCTTCGATTTCTTCTTCCTTTTTGTTTACATGATTTCTTCCTTTTCGCATCTTTACTTCACTTTGATTTCATCGTACTGTTTGTGTTCTGTTGCGGGTTTAGGGTTTGATTTAGGGTTTGTTTAAGGGTTTGCTTTAGGGTTTCGTTTAGGGTTTCGTTTAGGTTTGCTTTAGGGTTTCATTTAGGGTTTCGTTTAGGTTTGCTTTAGGGTTTCGTTTAGGGTTTCGTTTAGGGTTTCGTTTAGGTTTGCTTTAGGGTTTCGTTTAGGGTTTCGTTTAGGTTTGATTTTGTTTTCAGTTTTTGCCTTCTGTTTTTGATTTAACATCTGTTTTTTGATTTTGTTTTCTGTTTTTAACTTTTGATTTTGTTTTATGTTTTTAACTTCGTTTTTGACTTTTGTTTTGTTAAGTATTGTTTTGATTCATTATATAGTTAAGTTCTTTTATAAATCTTATTGTATTGTTGTAAATGCAGTAATGGCTCCAAGAGGGAGAGGGAGAGGAAGACCAAGAGGACGTGGTCATCCAGCCCCGACGATGGAGATGACTCCTCCTATGCCTCCTCGTACGTAGAGTTCGGACAACATTAACACCGAACCGTCCGCCTCAAGTTCTCACTCCCCCTGGTTCAACCGGAGAAAGGCAACCAAGTCAAGGTGCCTCTTCTTCAAATGCAGCCGCTCCACTCAGTTTAGAAGCTCTTCTAAACGCCCTATCAAGAAAAACCCAACCTGTCCTCCATCCAAAGAAGGTGGATGGAGCTCTCTGGTAAGTAAATCTCTGTCTCTTTTTGTTTCCATAGGTATAGCCGATTATGATGTTGATGATTTGCATTGCTTGCTCACATATATGTTCATCACTTTTCAGGTTTGGGATTGATCCCGAAGTTAACAGGATCGTCGTACGTACTTGGCAGTCCAATTATATGGGAGCATGGTGGAACTGGTCTATGGTTCCGGATGAGAAAGCGGAGGAATGGTGGCAAGACTTTGTGGTAAGTGTTACTTTATAAGTTAAGTCTTATTGTTTTTTCTTTTCAAATCTGTTTATTAATCACTTACTTGTGTAATGTTTTTTATTTCCTTTTCAAGCAAGCGTACTACTCGGTCTCCTTCTCACCATGACCAGGTGTACTTCATGTGGAAGAAAGAATGCATGGAGTCAATCCGGGACGAGTCGGCAAAAAAAGAGAAAGAACAAGAAACCTCGATTACGTTTCGAGACATCTGCGTGGCTAGAGATGCAAGAGCAATGGGATACGGAACCATGCCAAAAGAAGTCGGACACAAACTCCAAGAACAGAATGTCCAATCCCGATGGTCTTGGTCCTCACAAGCATAGTGTCTGGACCTGTGGGGTTTGCGAAGATCGGCTATGACATGGTAACACGTACTATCTTCATGCTTTTGTGTATACTTTCTATTTAGATTTGTAAAAAGGTTATGTTTTGTTATTGTTGCAGCTTTGGTTATACTTAGCGTTTAGTTCTTGTTAAATTTGTGGCTTCGTGAACTAATCCTTTGTTGTTTACTTGTTGTTGTTCTGTTTATGTTTATGTTTAGTTGTTGTTTATGTCTTGATTAGTTGTTGTTTACTTGTTGTGTTGTTTTGTTGTTGTGCAGACGCAGAAGGCTGGTGGTGTTGAACCATCCTTCACTGACCTCGTGCGTAAGACTCACACTCGCAGAGATGGCAGCTTCGTCGACCGTCGGGCGGAGTCGATAGTCAAGGACGTAGAGTCGGTAGCTTCTCAGGTCACCCAAGATGATGAGACTCCTTCACCACTACTCGATTAACAAGGCGTATCTAGAGGTTAGACTCCTTCACCACTCTTGTTGTTTTGGTTAGGTTTTCTTGTTTTATGTTGTTGTTGCTAAATGTGAGCAAATGTGTTTGTATTTCCAGCGGGTCAAGCCAAACAGAGGCCGTATATACGGCCTCGGAAGCAAGCAGTTCGAAGTTTTCGAACCGTCCGAAGCCGTGGCGGATTCTCTTGCGCGTAATGTCGGCACGGAGATGCGTGTGGGAACTCTCGAGACAACGGTTTCAGCCATACTCGAGTCGCGGAAGGTCATGATAGAGTCGCAGAAGGTGATTCTCGCTAGTCTTGGGATCAATCCAGAGACAAACCAGCCATTTGCGACCCCTTCTCCACATGCTGCAGCCTCCAACTCAACGCCTCAACCCAGTGGCAACTTCGCTTCTCAAAGCGTTAATCGCGATCAAGATAACCGCGAGGAAGGTGTTATGGAGGCTGGTGTTGGTGTTATGGCTGACCGTGTCCGTGAGGGTGAGGGTGAGGATGATGGTGATGGTGATGGTGATGGTGATGATGATGATGATGAGGAGGAGGAGGAGGGTGATCGTTTGGTTCGCAAAACATTGTTTTGATTAGTAAAAAACTTGTAATTGGTTCTTATAACTTGTAGTTTTTTTTGAATATTGAATACCTAATCAAAAACATGATTAGGTTTTGTTTTAATACAATGGGTTTTAATTATATTTTGATTATATAATTAATCAGGTTTAGTTTAAATAGTAATTTTTTTTTTATAATTAAAACAAGGTAGCCACGGTCTATTCCGTGGCTAATTAGGTGTAGCCACGAATTGCTACGGAATGTATCGTGGCAGTCTAGCCACGACCAGCTACGTATTAATCCGTAGCTAAGACAGCCACGACCAGCTACGTATTAATCCGTAGCTAAGACAGCCACGACAAAAGCTACGTATTAAACCGTAGGTGCGTAGCTACGAAATAGCCACGGATAGTTATGTGGCTATATTTGCCACGATAAGCCACGATTATAATCGTGGCTACGGAGCCACGGAAAAACCACGAATATTGTTGTGGCAAATGAGCCACGAATAGTCACGAAATACAACCGTGGCAAATATAGCCACGAAACAACTACGAATTTTATCGTGGCTAATATGGCCACGATAAATCCGTGGTAAATCCGTGGCTATCTATTCCGTGACAGTCCGTGGCTATATCGTGGCTACGTAGCTACGAATAGCCACGATTATTGCACAGCTACGACGCTATAGCCACGTATTTTTGTCGTGGCTATCCGTAGCTGTGGACCCATATAGCCACGAAAATCTGTTCATAGCCACGGTATCTGCCGTGGCTATACCGTGTTTTTCTTGTAGTGTTAGTGAACCTATTTTTTGTTTTCATCTATGTGATTATCACTACTAAAAAAATATCATATAGCCACGACCGTATCCGTGGCTATAACGTTAAATCCGTGGCTATACGCTCGTGACTAAAAATTTCCGTGGCAAACCGTGGCTAAATAGCCACGGATTTTTTCTATAGCCACCGATACAACCGTGGCTATATGACTTTTTTTTAGTAGTGTATATGATAAATATATATTCAAATTCTTTTTTAATGATAAAATATTGTATAATCGTTCTTATTTTGACCTCAAAACTATAGAAAATGTTGTATGATAGAATATAACTTAAAAGTGATATAAACGAAAAGATGAGAAGTAGAAAAATAAATTTTTACATTTTAAACAACTATAAAAACATTGAAAGTGTAATATTCAGATGATAATAAACGTCACTTACTGTGTTACTTTAAATTCACTTATAACAAAATTTAATATTTATTTATCTCACACTTCACAACATACATACATTTATATTTATTTTTCAAAAATCATTTTTTAGAAACAATCATTTCACCAAATACTAAATGGGTTTTAAAATAATACTTTTAAATTTAAATGTTCCTTCTTTCGATAATTAATCGCAATTTTATTATTTACATTCAAAATGTATGAGAGACAAGAATATTTCAACTATTACCATACAAGTGTACATCATAAAAAAATCATTCGAAAGTTATTACAATATTAAATCACCAAGGATGAAAAAAATCATAAAATACAAATATATATATATATATATATATATAACAAAAAAATTCAAGTATATTGTACTAAAATAAATAGTTAAATAATTTTTTTTTTACAAATGGTAAATCCCTTTATAATATTTTTTAAATAAATAAATATAAAGAAAATGCAGCCCGAAGGGCGGGTTACCCCTAGTCTTATATAATAAGACAAGATGTTTTTGTAACTTTCAATGTGGTGTTGATACATGTTCATCTACTTTTATGCCATTTGTCCTTCTCTTAAAAACTTTGTTTAACTAACTTCTTATATAATTAAATAAATTTTGTTTGACAAAATATAAAAACTTGACATGTATCCTCTCTTCAAATAATAATTACTTTATTATACTAAATAATAGTCATATTTATATATGAATGCATCATTTTTTTTATGTTACACATGTTTTTATAATCCTAAACCAATATTTATTCAACAAATCATATATTTATAATTTGATATGTATCATTTTAAAAACACATTACTTTTGTTTAACAATTTCTAAAAATTTGACATGTGTCCTCGCTTTAACTAATATTATTTTCATTATATTTAACTAATTATAATTGATAAATATATATGATCATTTTTTGCAAAACAATTTTTTATAACTCTAACCAAATATTTATTTAATAATTCATATATTTTCAAATTAATATGTATCATTTTAAAAAGAAAACATCATGCACTTAAAATTATCAACAAAATATCTCCCATAAATTTTAATTCAACAAAATTAAATTATAATCAATTTTGTAACATAATGGTGACAATTATGTTGAGAATAAATTCTCTTATACCATATTGTAACTCCTATGTAAGTGATACTATATAAGAAAGTCATATTCTTCTCATTTTGATATCCATATTTATTAAACTAATATGTATTTAACAAATTATATTTCTAAATTGATATGTATCAATTTTTTTTTAAAAAGATTTGTTTAACAAGCTCTAAAACTTAACATGTGTTCTCTCTTTAACTGATATTATTTTTTCATTATATTTAACTAATTGTAATACTTGCATATATAAACATCATTTTTGTGTTACACAATTTTTTATAATTTTGAACCAATATTTATTTTAACAATTCATATATTTTAAGTTTAATATGTATAATTTAAAAAACCTCTCATGGACTTAAATTCATATATTATAAAAATTTATTTATTTGAATTTAACTATATTGAAAAACATAATAGTGACAATAATGTTGAGAATAAATTCTCATTATACCACTTTGTAACTCCTATGTGAGTGAGGCTATATAAAAATTCATATTCTTCTCATTTTGGTATACATATTTATTAAACTAATATTTATTTAAAAATCATATATTTTTAATTTGATATGTATGATTTAAAAAACACATAATTTTTGCTTAACAAGTTTTTCAAACTCGACATGTGTCCTCTCTTTAACTTATATTATTTTCATTATAATATTTAAATATATACGCATCATTTTTGTGCTACACGATTTTTAATTACTTTAACCCAATATTTATTTAATAATTCATATATTTTCAATTTAATATGTATTATTTAAAAAAACCTCATAAACATGTATTTATTTGAAAATAATTATATTAAAAAGATCATGCACGTAAAATTGTCAACAAAAGATCTCTTTTAAATTGTCAAAAATATTCTCTTTTAAATTGTCATTCAACAAATTAAATTGTAATCAATTTTGTAACATAATGGTGACAATTATGTTGAGAATAAATTCTCTTATACCACTTTGTAACTCCTATGTAAGTGAGACTATATAATTCTCTATGTACAATTTTTTACTTGGTTTGATTGTTTCAATGATGTAAATTGTTTCTCTAGCTGATTTTTTCTTATGATGATTTAAAGAAGGTATAATATGGTGGTTGATTAACAGTGAGACAATCAAAAAGTTAAGATATTTGAGAGGGATTCGAAGGCATCAAGAACATTGTAGATTATTCTTCTTTGGAAAAACGTATCCTCTCTGCATTACTCAATTGAAAAATATATCATTTTCTTATTTTTCTCCCGAGGCTCCAGAGTCTCCACTACCACAAGTCAAGATAGCAAGGAAGTTAGCCAAGAGTCATATGCATCATGTTTCACAAGGTAATATCATATAAATTGTTATTGATTGATTAACTTATGTTTCTTGACTATGATTGGTTAAAAGTTTCTTTTTCTCTCACTATGTAGTTGTAGCATCGAAATCATGTGGAATGTGGATTAACTATGAAACAAAACCTGATGTTCTTGGCCAAGTAACGTCTATTTGTATGCTTCGTAACAAGGTAACCCTCTTAACTAATTATTCTTTTGCATATTTGTTTTTTTCTTTCTTTATAAATTGTTTTGAATAGTTTGAGTTCTCTACGATGATAATGGTGCTATTTAATGTTGGTTTCCTATGATTTCTCAATCAATGATTTTGAGAACGTTGATAACTTGCATATTTTACACATTTTACCTTAGTTTATGCATTAGAACTCATTCATTTAGGTTGCATTTAGTGTCATATAGGTTGCATTTTGGTTTGTTTCGTGTATTTCAGGTTTTGGAGCATAAAGACGGCGAAAGTGATGAATTTAAGCCAAAAAGAAACTGATACACTTGCATCGGCATGTTGTATCGGTTTCTGTTGGCCGATACAGAAGACAGAAAGTTTGCCGAAGTCTGTATCGGCCAAGCATATCGGTTTATGTGGCCGATATAGAAGACATAAGTTTCGCCGAAGCTTGTATCGGCCAACCATATCGGTTTGGAGTGGCCGATACAAGAGAAAAAGACCCGAAGACACGTATCGACCTGTCGTATCGGCTTAGCCTGGCCGATACGAAGAAATCTGAGCTGAAGGATGACTACCGAAGCGCATATCGGCCAGTCCGTATCGGTTTGCTAAGACCGATACGGGCTGCGAAATTTTATAAGTGATTTGTTTTTTTTTTGTAAAAAAGGAAAACCGATTAAACCAATTTTGGTTTCCTTGATTTCAATTTTTGGTTTAGTTTTTATTAGGGTTGGAGAGTTCTCTTGACGGGGGGATATCTTGTTTTCATCGTTAGTTTTTGTTTTTGTTTTTTGGGAGATTGATATCGTTGCTTTTTGTGCTTTGTTCTTGGATTTGGAGATTCTTGGTTTTATGCCTTGGTCTCCTTGTAATCTTCATCATCAATAAGAGATTTTCTTTACCCTTTATTTCTCTTTGCTTTTGTTTATGCTATTGATATCTATAAACTCAATTGTTATGAATTTCAATATGATTTGTGAGTAGTTCTAAATAGACAATTGGGTTAGGGGTAAAAGGGGATTGATTGAATCTAAGATTTATAATTGTCTAGGACTTAATAGATCATAAACTTAGTCTTTGGTAAAAATCTTAAAGCCTTAATCGAGTTGGCCATTCGATTATTGAACCCAGGAAACTTTATGAATCGAGAGATTATAAAGGTTCCTGAACAATTACCTTAGAACCAAGTCTAGCTTAACCGAGAGATCTGTGTTAATAAGCTTGGTGGTTAGAATTGATTTGCTCTTAAAGTTTCTCGACGATTAAACTATCCAAGACATTGTTTTAGTTTAATCGTTGAGAAAAGGATCATTGTCACGAGAGTGGATTGATCTAAAATCGTTTTCAAAACCTTAAAGTAATTTTTTTTGTAAAAGACAATTTGAAATCCGAAAGTTTAATCATCCTTTTAAAACACCTTAACCTGATTGTTTAGCTTTTAATTAATCTTCAAAACCTTTAATTCGCGTTTTCGTTTTGTCTAATTTTCGGTTACAAAAACATCACACAAACAACAACCTTTTGATCACACTTAAACTGAGTTCGTTTCACACAAATTCAAATAAATTGTTTGTTCCTGATTTGGTTTGACATCTTAAGTACTACATTAAGATATTAGATTAAACGGGGTAAAATCTCGTTTATCAAATTGGCGCCGTTGCCGGGGAGATTGATATCGTTGCTTTTTGTGCTTTGTTCTTGGATTTGGAGATTCTTGGTTTTGTGCCTTGGCCTCCTTGTAATCTTCATCATCATCATCAATAAGAGATTTTCTTTACCCTTTATTTCTCTTTGCTTTTGTTTATGCTATTGATATCTATAAACTCAATTGTTATGAATTTCAATATGATTTGTGAGTAGTTCTAAATAGACAATTGAGTTAGGGGTAAAAGGGGATTGATTGAATCTAAGATTTATAATTGTCTAGGACTTAATAGATCATAAACTTTAGTCTTTGGTAAAAATCTTAAAGCCTTAATCGAGTTGGCCATTCGATTATTGAACCTAGGAAACTTTATGAATCGAGAGATTATAAAGGTTCCTGAACAATTACCTTAGAACCAAGCCTAGCTTAACCGAGAGATCTGTGTTAATAAGCTTGGTGGTTAGAATTGATTTGCTCTTAAAGTTTCTCGACGATTAAACTATCCAAGACATTGTTTTAGTTTAATCGTTGAGAAAAGGATCATTGCCCCACGAGAGTGGATTGATCTAAAATCGTTTTCAAAACCTTAAAGTAATTTTTTTTGTAAAAGACAATTTGAAATCCGAAAGTTTAATCATCCTTTTAAAACACCTTAACCTGATTGTTTAGCTTTTAATTAATCTTCAAAACCTTTAATTCACGTTTTCGTTTTGTCTAATTTTCGGTTACAAAAACATCACACAAACAACAACCTTTTGATCACACTTAAACTGAGTTCGTTTCACACAAATTCAAATAAATTGTTTGCTCTCGATTTGGTTTGACATCTTAAGTACTACATTAAGATATTAGATTAAACGGGGTAAAATCTCGTTTATCAAATTGGCGCCGTTGCCGATTCGAGAATTCGAACAATTATTAGAATTTCGAAACTACTTGGGATTAAGTTTCAGTTTCGTTACTAACTTGTTTTCTTTCCTTGTGATTTTCGTTTTGTAGGTGTATGCAAAGAAGAAGTCACCGACAAAGTGACAACTTGCTCTTCTTCGCAGACATCAAAGCACACGAAAGAGCTATCTCACGAGAAAGAAGAACCAACCTCCACTCCGACTCATCCACATCAGACACTTCGGGTTCAGATTCAGAATTCGAGATGGGTGACGCAAACAACGCACCTAACGTTGCACGCACCATTGGTACAACGGATGTGCCATCAAACATCACCAACCGTAGTGGCATCACACCACCAGCCATCGCCAACAATAACTTTGAGATAAAGTCTAGTCTCATTAACATGGTGTCCAACAACAAGTTCTACGGGCTGCCTAGTGAAGACCCCATCGATCATCTTCACCAGTTTGACATGCTTTGCAACACGGTGAAGATCAATGGTGTCAATGAGGACATGTTTAAGCTGCGTTTGTTCCCCTTCTCACTCGGGGACAAAGCACACATATGGCAGAAAAACCTTGTGAAGGACACCATACAAACTTGGGAGGCATGTAAGACAACTTTTCTCACAAAGTTCTTCTCGGTGGTGAGGACATCAAAGCTGCGAAACGAGATCTCCGCTTTCGCACAAAAAGACCAAGAAACGTTCAGCGAATCTTGGGAACGATTCAAGGGTTACACGGTGAGATGCCCGCACCACGGTTTCACGGGAGAGAGCCTACTCAGCACGTTCTATCGCGGCCTAAAACCGAAGTTCAGGATGCTTCTCGATTCAGCTAGCCAAGGAAATTTCCTTGGGAAGACGGAAGCCGAGGGACAGCTTTTGGTGGAGAACTACGCCCTTAGCGATAACAACTACGGAGAGGATTATGATCGCACCATCCGCAACTCGGGGAACGATGAGCAGTTTAAGAGAGAGATAAAGGCGGTGAATGAGAAGCTGGATAAGCTACTCATGTCCAACCAAGTGGGAATAAACTACGTTGGTAGCGGCGATGAACAAATACCCCCAACCGAGGGGAATCAAGAGGAGATCAACTACATGGGTAATCAGAACGGCTGGCGTTTCAACAACTACTTGCAGCACCCAAACCTCTCCTACCGCAACAATAACGTAGTCAATCCACAGGACCAGGTTTATCCCCAGGCGCAACAAGGAGGTTACCAAGGTAAACCTCAATACAACCAGGGCGGATACGCACCGAGACCACCACCAAATCGTCCTCCGGGCTACAACAACCACCCTGGTACTCAAGGAGCGGCTACATCACCAGCTCCCCAAGGTGATCAAACCGCTCAGCTGTTAAAGCAAATCCTCGACGGCCAAACCCGAAATCACTTGGAGTTTAGCACGTTCAAGAAGGAAATTCAGGCAAAAGTTGACAACTCGTACCACGATCTCAACGCAAAGTTTAAATCAATGAGCTCGCACCTGAAAGCTCTGGATAACCAAGTGGGCCAGATCACGTCATCCTCCAAGCGACCAATGGGTCAACTCCCAGGGAAACCAGAAGCTAACCCGAAAGAGTATGTCAACGCTCTACATCTTCGTAGTGGCCGACAATTACCTTCTGGTGATCGCATCGAGGACGATGCGGAACAGGTGGGGGAGATGGAACGGTCCCACGAGGTAGATACCACGCTCTTGGATGAAGAAAGTGGAGAAGACGGTCAAGAGGAAGATACAGGACACCTGTATCGACCAGGAGTATCGGCCACAGTTGGCCGATATCGGCCACCAGTATCGGCCAAGGACAAGGCCGATACGAGCGACAAGGAAACAAGACACTCGCATCGGCCAGGTGTATCGGTTCCGGAAGACCGATATCGACCACCTGTATCGGCCAAGGACAAGGACGATACAGAGGAAAAACCGCCAAACCGAAAAAGCCGGCCTACGTTACGTCCCCTTACGTGCCTAAGCTACCTTTTCCGGGTCGAGCTAAGAAACAGCTGCTAGAGAAGTACATAGCGCAGTTTGAAAAGCAAATGAAAGAAGTTCAAATTGCCATGCCACTCGTCGACGCCTTTAAACTCGTCCCTCACTATAGCAAGTTTCTAAAGGATGCGATCAAGAACAAGTTTCAAGACTTCGACGATACAGTAGTCCTCTCGTACGAGTGCAGCGCAATCATCCAACGAAACCGCCCTAAAAAGCCGAGTGATCCGGGGAGTTTCACCATACCATGTGCCATCGGCCCCTTGGTTTTCGAAGGATGCTTGTGCGATTTAGGAGCTAGCGCCGGTCTTATGCCGCTGTCCATTGCCCGGAGACTTGGGTTCTCATCCTTCAAGCCAACCAGGATCTCCCTTGTACTTGCCGATAGGTCGGTAAGGATACTCGCGGGTGTGTTAGAGGACATTCCGGTCAAGCTAGGGAACGCTTTCATCCCCACAGATTTCATCGTCTTGGCGATGGATGAGGAACCTAAGGACCCTCTTATCCTCGGTAGGCCATTCCTAGCCACAGCCGGAGCGATTATAGATGTGAAGAAGGGTAAAATTGATCTGCATCTCGGAGAAGACCTAGTCCAAAGGTACGACATCAACGATACGATCAAGAAACCAACCATTGATGGGCAGATTTTCTACATCGACTTGATGGATGAACTCGCGGATGAATTCTTGGAGGAGTTAGCGACGGAAGACGAGCTTCAACTTGCCATGACCACCTTAGAAGAAGGAGGCCGAACAATGAGAGGAGACGTGATGGCAGTCCAGAAAAGAATCGACTCCCACCCCATCGATGTGGAAGCCGAGTTTCTTGTCCTGCCCGAGGCGGTTACATACGATGCCAAGGCGATGACGACGGACAACGATGCTAGCAATGGTAAGTCTAGCGATGACGACGATTGGAGCGAACTCAAAGCGCCAAAGGTAGAGTTAAAACCCCTTCCCAATGGGCTAAGGTACGTTTTCTTGGGGCCTAACTCCACCTACCCGATAATTATCAACGCCGCGCTTAGCGACGACGAGGTTAAAACTTTAACTCATGAGCTAAAAAAATTTAGGAAGGCAATAGGTTATTCTCTAGATGATATCAAAGGGATTTCACCCTCTTTGTGCATGCACCGGATACATCTAGAGAACGAATCTATGTCCTCAATAGAACACCAACGTCGGCTGAACCCAAACCTCAAAGAAGTTGTTAAGAAAGAGATAATCAAGCTATTGGATGCGGGGATAATTTTCCCAATATCCGATAGCAATTGGATCTCTCCCGTTCATGTAGTACCGAAAAAGGGTGGAATTACCGTGGTTAAAAACGATAAAAACGAATTAATCCCGACCAGAACAATCACGGGTCATAGAGTATGCATCGATTATCGAAAGCTAAACGCTGCAACTCGAAAAGACCATTTCCCCTCGCCCTTCATTGACCAAATGCTTGAACGCTTAGCCAACCATCCATACTATTGTTTTCTCGATGGGTATTCCGGATTTTTCCAAATACCCATCCACCCCCGAGACCAAGAGAAAACCACCTTTACATGTCCCTATGGTACGTTTGCGTATCGTAGAATGCCGTTTGGGTTGTGTAATGCACCCGCGACGTTCCAACGATGCATGATGTCCATATTTTCAGATTTAATCGAAAACATTGTTGAGGTTTTTATGGATGATTTTTCTGTCTACGGTTCTTCGTTTGCCTCGTGTTTGTCTAATCTTTGCAGGGTGCTTAAAAGGTGCGAGGAATGCCACTTGGTGCTGAATTGGGAGAAGTGTCACTTTATGGTGAGAGATGGTATCGTTTTGGGTCATCGGATTTCAGAAAAGGGTATTGAGGTTGATAAGGCAAAGATCGACGTTATGGCCAACCTCGGAGCTCCAAATTCAGTAAAAAGCATAAGGAGTTTTCTCGGTCACGCGGGTTTCTACAGGAGGTTCATCAAGGACTTCTCGAAGATAGCTAGATCGTTGACGAGATTGCTATGCAAGGACGTCGATTTTGTGTTCGACGAGGAGTGTCTAAGCGCCTTCCACAAGATCAAGCAAGAGCTGATTAGCGCTCCAATTGTGCAGCCACCGGATTGGGATCTACCCTTTGAGATCATGTGCGATGCTAGTGACTACGCCGTTGGTGCGGTGTTGGGACAGAGAAAGGAGAAGAAGCTCCACGTCATTTACTACGCTAGTAAGACGATGGACGATGCGCAGTCGAAGTATGCAACCACAGAAAAAGAACTTCTCGCCATCGTGTTCGCTTTCGAGAAGTTTAGATCCTACTTGGTGGGTTCAAAAGTGATAGTCTACACCGACCACGCGGCGTTGAGACACTTGCTAGCAAAGAAGGATGCGAAGCCTAGATTGTTGAGGTGGATCTTGTTATTCCAAGAATTTGATTTGGAGATCAAAGACAAGAAAGGCATCGAGAATGGAGTTGCGGATCACTTGTCACGATTGCGCGTAGACGACCTCCTTCCCATTGATGATTCGTTCCCCGAGGAACATCTAATGACGATCATGTTAAAGAAATCCCGGGGAGAGCAAGAGTATGAGGTTGAAGAGCTCTTTGCCGCAGAAAAAGAACCTTGGTACGCGGACATTGTGAACTACTTAGCCGCGGGAGAAGAACCGCGTTACTTGGAGGGTCATCAAAAGAAGAAATTCTTCCACGACTTGAAACGGTTCTATTGGGACGAACCTTACCTCTACACCTTGTGCAAAGATGGATTATATCGGAGGTGTGTAGCGGATGAAGAGGTGAACGACATTCTTACTCATTGCCACGGTTCAGCCTATGGGGGACATTTCGCGAGCTTTAAGACGGTCTCCAAGGTCCTACAAGCTGGTTTTTGGTGGCCCACGATGTTTAAGGACGCTCACGAGTTCGTTCAACGCTGCGATCCTTGCCAAAGGAAGGGCAATATAAGCAAGCGGAACGAGATGCCACAAAACCCTATCATGGAGGTTGAGATTTTTGATGTGTGGGGTATAGACTTCATGGGACCCTTCCCATCATCGTACGGCAAGAAGTACATTCTCGTGGCGGTGGACTATGTCTCCAAGTGGGTAGAAGTTGTAGCTTGCACAACGAGCGACTCAAAAGCCGTTGTTAGTCTTTTTAAGACGATAATCTTCCCTCGATTCGGAGTTCCCAGGGTTGTCATTAGTGACGGAGGTTCCCATTTCATCAACAAGGTCTTTGAGAGTCTTCTCAAGAAGTACGGTGTTAAGCACAAGGTGGCAACACCTTATCATCCCCAAACAAGTGGCCAAGTTGAGGTTTCCAACCGACAAATCAAAGCCATCCTCGAGAAAACGGTTGGCGTGACGCGGAAGGATTGGTCCATCAAGCTCGACGACGCGCTTTGGGCGTATAGAACCGCATTTAAGACGCCCTTGGGAACGACACCTTTCAACTTGCTGTATGGGAAAGCATGCCATTTACCGGTAGAGCTCGAGTACAAAGCCAGCTGGGCAATCAAGCTTCTCAACTTCGATCTTAAGAGCGCGAAAGAGAAGAGGGAGTTTCAGCTCGAGGAATTGGACGAAATACGCCAACACGCCTATGAGAGCTCGAGGATCTACAAAGAGCGGACCAAAGCCTTCCACGACAAGAAGATCATCAAGAAGGAGTTCAAGGTGAACGACTTGGTGCTGCTATTCAACTCGCGGCTTAAACTATTCCCGGGAAAGCTGAAATCCCGTTGGTCCGGCCCTTTTAAGATCAAGGAGGTGAAACCACTCGGAGTTGTGGTTCTTTGGGACAAGCATGGAGGGGAGTTTGCAGTAAACGGTCAAAGACTCAAACCGTACTTCGCAAACGAAGCTGCCACCGTAGGAGACTCATTGTCTCTTTCGGATCCAAACGTTGCTTAAAACAAAGGGGTAAAGTCAAGCTACGTGACTATAAACAAGCTCACTTGGGAGGAAGTCCCATGTCTATCCTTGTACATATTCTTTGTTTTTAATTTAGCATTCTCATATTCATAGTTCTAATCATCTTCTTTGGTTACTTAGTAGTGTTTTCCAGGTGAAAAACGAGGGAAATAACCAGGAGCTACGTATTGGCCAGCCATATCGGCAAGCTTTGGCCGGTATCGACGAGACGTATCGGTCTGCTGGGACCGATACAAAGGGTAAAAGGCTCACGGAGTTTCGTATTGGGATGTTGTATCGGTCTGCTGGGACCGATACAAGGAAAAGAGAAGTGGAGACATTCGCATCGGGATGTTGTATCGGTCTTCTGGGACCGATACAAGGAAAACAGAAAGAGGAAACACTAGTATCGGCATGTTGTATCGGTCTGCTGTGACCGATACAACGCGAAATAGGCCAACCTCGACTACACGCCGATACAGAAAACCCGATATTGTATCGTATCGGTTTAACTGTATCGGCCAGGTAACCGATACGCGCTAAATTTTTTTCAATATCGGCTGAATATAAATAGAATCCTAGGGCTTTTGTCCTAAAACTCAAAGCCGATATCGCCCTTTCTTTTTGTTCCACCATTGTTGCGATTTTAAAAACTTGATATCTCCTTCGTTTGTTGTCGAAATCAACTGATTTTTGGCTCATCCTCTTTGTCTCCTCCTTCTCTTTCAGGTCATCTCAACGATTCCAACGATCTGAGCCTTCTCCAAAAACACCCAAATTCACCATAAGAGCCAATGGGTCCTAAGAGAGCATCAAGGGCTGAAAAAGGGAAAGGCAAGGCAATAGAGGAAGAACCACCGAGAAGAAGGACGAGGTCGGGTTCGGTGGTGATTAGGGAACCCACCGATGAGGTTCCAAGAGAGGAACCAAGAGAGGAACCGAGGGAGGAACCGCGAAAGAGCAAATCGCGAAAGAGCAACGCGAAAAAGAAGCGTGATGAACCCGAAGTCGTGAGAGAAGTTAATGCACCCGCAGTCGTGAGAGAAGGGGAAGACTACGACTACGTATACGATTCCTACGACGAGGAAGAGTTAGCGCCGGCTCCGCGAGGTTTCACGTTCCCACCGAGGGCAAACGGAACGCCTCTCGAACGCGACCCGAAGAAGCAACCGTCGCCCCGAGAACTCTATGATGCGCTAATGGAGATAACATTCGTTCCGTCGCGATTCCCGGATCCGGATACACTCAAGAAATTGGGTATCTACGACGAGGTAAAAGAGATTTTGCGCAACATGAGGCTATAATGGGTCTTAGGGAATGAGAACATCGCATACAAGGAGGAAACGTGTCAGTTTCTAGCCACCCTATCCCTCGAATTCACCGGACAAGGAATCACGTGCACCTTCAGGGGAAACGACGGGCAGACCTACGGGGGACAGATCGAAGTCTGGGCAAGGATTCTCGATATGCCGGGAGACGGTCAGGCCGAGCTCAGTAACCAACCGGGAGAGAGCGCGCAACTTTGGAACTTCATCGCCAACGGAGCCTACCAACCCGGGAGATCGAAGAGCTCAATGATCCGCCATCCAGCGATAAGGTACGTGCAGAAACTGCTTTCGCACGTACTCTTTCCTAGACGCGAGGCAGGGCAGGTGAACAACAACGAGATGATGTATCTGCAGCAGGGCTTGACACCGATACTTCGACGATCACGACGCGATCCGAGCTTGTTCCCTACAACGGAAGAGCACTATCCGAGCGTGCTAAGGCTATTCATCAACGGCCTATTGGATTTAAAGCGTTGGGCTTGGACTCGCACCGACGCCACACCGAAGCTGAGCATAGGCGGATGGATTACGCCCTTTCTAAAGCGATGGCGCATACCCTTATTGGGTAAGGCAGAGCATCCGACCCTCATGGATATGCCTTACTTGGCTAAGCAGCTTATGATCGTCGGAGAATACGAGGGTAAGTATGGGTACTCGTTCAAGAAAAACGACGTCCAACGAATCGTCCTTCTCCCCAACCACGCAGCCACGAGCTTCGACGGAACCGGCGCGATACACTTCGATCTTAGCTGGCACCAATTCCACGACGTCATTGCAGCCCCGTTGTCCTCGGTACGCGCTCCGAGAAGAACCCAAAGGCCAGCTGGACGGAGTAGCTACGAGCCCAGCTCTACCGCGATACCCATCCACGGTCCCGAGCGATACTATCCAGGCCCCTCCTCCGCGCCTAGGCAGCCCGGTCCGCTGCAGGACATGTATATGGACATACAGAGGATGGACCGCTGGAACCGCTTCCAAGACCGCACCATTAGGAAATTGGTGCGCGAGGTCAGGTCTTTGAAGAAGACCATCAAGAGAGGTTCGTCTTGCGCGAGCTGCAGTTCGAACCAAGACGGGCAGCTGGTAGTGCGTGATCCGCAGGTAGACGCACCTGCACCTAGGAGACGAAGCCGCACCGTCTGACGCCCATCGGTAGCTCTCTCGGACAACGAGTCCCCCACATTCTCCTCTGATGGAGAAGACGACGCCCCGGATAGCTACTACTATTGAGGTAACCCTCCACCCTTGTACATATGCTTTTTCACATTCATTGCATGTAGTTTTTAGGTTGTTATGCATTTAGGAACCTCCTTCGACACCTGTTTCACACGAAGACCGTGTGAATTAAGTTTGGGGGAGTAGTCACATTATCATCACGCATTTTAGTTTTACTTAGCATCCACATATAAAAAAAAAAAAAAAAACCACAAAACACAAAAAAATCTGCATATAGGATTAGTTCATGGCATTTAGAGCATTTGCATAGGGGATCTATGATGATGTTAACCTTGTAAAGCGACGCACTTGGTGTTTTGAACAATATCTTAGGTGTAGTATTTTCCGTAAACGAATTAGAACTCGCTGAAAATCTTAAAACCGCAACTCTAGACATTGATGTTTAAAAATCCAATTGTATGGTTATGAAGCTTGGTAGTTCTAAATCACCTTCGAAAAACTATTTGAACTTAAACCTGATTTTTAATTAGCATGATTGATGGTTTTCAAGAGAATTTCTATGGCTTTTTGATTTCTACGGATTGCGGCTTCCTAAACCGAAACACCTTAAGCGCAATCCGGTCATTCTCATTATAAGGATGATTCCCCTCTCACCCCCTACGCCTAAACCCAAACACTTGTGAGAATTCTTTTCATTTAGTGATTGTTTGGTTTCGCAAAAACTTGAAAGTATAGGGAGCGACAAGGAAGGACATCCATTTGGCTAGGTTATCATACGCTAGTTTGTAGACGGGATAACGGGAAACACATCTTTGAACTAAAACGTATTTTCAGAAAATAAACACGAGTTAAATTGTAAAACGCCTAGGGGTAAAGAATGGCTACGTAAAATAAATAAAAAAAAAGGAGAAAGTTAGCCAAATAAAACCCCTAAGGTAGTTAAGAAAAAAAAAGAGAAGAAAACTCGGTGTTTGAATGCTTAAGTGTATAGAGAATGAAAAGATGGGTTAGAGATTAGAATTGTATAGGGATGGATGTCCGGATTTGCATTGCTCCTTGTCTTTCCCGATTTTGCTTAACCCTTTCGCTCCCCGAGAGAAACCGCGCTACAACTAACCACATGCCTGAGTGTTAGCCTCCTCGTTTGATTCGAAATCCCGTTCTTACCTAGACAAATAGAAAAACTCTTGGAAATTTTTAATCATGTTTCATGCTTGATTGTGCTTAATTGAATGTGAAAGGTGTTTAGACTAGATAAGTGGATCACATACTCTTGGTAATAATAGCGGATTTAGACGGAGTTAAGGTAGATAGAAATAAGTAGAACTAGTTCGGTTGCAAGAGGGTACTATGTTTAGGATACTTGTTCATCGCACTTCCGTGTTGCTTTTGGTTCTGAGGTCCCCGCCTCCACACCTTCCTAAATTTTGATGCAAAATTCTCTTACTTGAGGACAAGCAAAGGATAAGTTTGGGGGAGTTGATAACTTGCATATTTTACACATTTTACCTTAGTTTATGCATTAGAACTCATTCATTTAGGTTGCATTTAGTGTCATATAGGTTGCATTTTGGTTTGTTTCGTGTATTTCAGGTTTTGGAGCATAAAGACGGCGAAAGTGATGAATTTAAGCCAAAAAGAAACCGATACACTTGCATCGGCATGTTGTATCGGTTTCGTTGGCCGATACGAAGACAGTAAAGTTTGCCGAAGTCCGTATCGGCCAAGCATATCGGTTTCGTGGCCGATATAGAAGACGAAGTTTCGCCGAAGCTTGTATCGGCCAACCATATCGGTTTGGAGTGGCCGATACAAGAGAAAAAAGACCCGAAGACACGTATCGACTCGTCGTATCGGCTTAGCCTCGGCCGATACGAAGAAATCCGAGCCGAAGGATGACTACCGAAGCGCATATCGGCCAGTCCGTATCGGTTTGCTATGACCGATACGGGCTGCGAAATTTTATAAGTGATTTGTTTTTTTTTTGTAAAAAAGGAAAACCGATTAAACCAATTTTGGTTTCCTTGATTTCAATTTTTGGTTTAGTTTTTATTAGGGTTGGAGAGTTCTCTTGACGGGGGGATATCTTGTTTTCATCGTTAGTTTTTGTTTTTGTTTTTTGGGAGATTGATATCGTTGCTTTTTGTGCTTTGTTCTTGGATTTGGAGATTCTTGGTTTTGTGCCTTGGCCTCCTTGTAATCTTCATCATCATCATCAATAAGAGATTTTCTTTACCCTTTATTTCTCTTTGCTTTTGTTTATGCTATTGATATCTATAAACTCAATTGTTATGAATTTCAATATGATTTGTGATTAGTTCTAAATAGACAATTGGGTTAGGGGTAAAAGGGGATTGATTGAATCTAAGATTTATAATTGTCTAGGACTTAATAGATCATAAACTTTAGTCTTTGGTAAAAATCTTAAAGCCTTAATCGAGTTGGCCATTCGATTATTGAACCCATGAAACTTTATGAATCGAGAGATTATAAAGGTTCCTGAACAATTACCTTAGAACCAAGCCTAGCTTAACCGAGAGATTTGTGTTAATAAGCTTGGTGGTTAGAATTGATTTGCTCTTAAAGTTTCTCGACGATTAAACTATCCAAGACATTGTTTTAGTTTAATCGTTGAGAAAAGGATCATTGCCACGAGAGTGGATTGATCTAAAATTGTTTTCAAAACCTTAAAGTAATTTTTTTGGTAAAAGACAATTTGAAATCCGAAAGTTTAATCATCCTTTTAAAACACCTTAACCTGATTGTTTAGCTTTTAATTAATCTTCAAAACCTTTAATTCGCGTTTTCGTTTTGTCTAATTTTCGGTTACAAAAACATCACACAAACAACAACCTTTTGATCACACTTAAACTGAGTTCGTTTCACACAAATTCAAATAAATTGTTTGCTCCTGATTTGGTTTGACATCTTAAGTACTACATTAAGATATTAGATTAAACGGGGTAAAATCTCGTTTATCAAACGTACGACTTTTTGGTGAGGGAGATTAGATTCTTCGAAATCTGTCACGTTGACATATTTTTTTGGTCATTGGATTGAAGGTGATTTAACATTTTTCTTCTTTCTATCACATCTTATTTTGGTTTCTTTGTACTCTGTTTTTCTTTATTTTTAACAATAATTCATTGGTATAAAAGTTTTGAATTGGAACTAACAAGAAGTGGTGTATTATGGAGAACAATTATATATGACATGTAATTGACAAGTTTTTTTCCTCTTAATTTTTGTTATTATTTGTTTCATGTTTTTGTTTTAACTCACCTTCTATTCCCTACCTTAAATGATTTATTTTAAAGGTTTATTTACTTTAAAAGTTTAGTTTGAAACCTTCATATAACCCAAACCAAATATGTTAACTAAATTTTGAAGTTCTTTACAAATTAATATAAATGTTTTCTTAAAAACATAATTGTTTAGTTAGTTTTGTGTATATCACAAAAAGATTTAATTGTGTCCATAAGTCAAACTCTATCGGTTTGTAGATTTGGAAGAAAAACTAAGAAACAATTTTAGTTCAAGTTAATTTATGAATTTTGGAAATACATAAAAAAATCAAATAGATAGTGGATATGAGATATTTGATATTAATATAAGTGGTTTTCCCCGAGCAAGGGGCATAATACTAGTAATTCAATATTTTTACATATTTACACTCTTTCAAAATTTTAAATGGTTGATTTAACCCTTGAAATGTTACTAAAATTAAAATATTTTCATTTGGATCTACTAATTAGTGTTTAAGACAAGGTATTAAATGGGTAGGATCGTGTGGATATGATTTATTTGGATTTAACGAGTGTTTAGGTGTAATTTTGAAAAGTGACTTTGGGATGGTGTAGTTTTGTGAAATGCAATTTAAAAGGTGTTGTAGTTTTGTAATTGTCATTTAAAAATATACTTATGAAAGACGTAAAACTCACACTTTTATAACATTTCAACTTCAATAAAATATTTCTTTTTTTTGTAAAAATATATCTATAAATTAATAAATTTAATTTGAACTATAAATTAACAATTATTAATTTATATGATAAACTACTATCACTATAAATTAATAAAATGGTGATTATATGATCAAAGTAACTAATTTTCCTTAATGTCCCAATTAATAGTGACTCTGCTGTTGCAAGTAAATAACAGAGAACTAACTTAACAAACTTGATTACCTCACATATCTCTAAATCATGTCCAGATAACTTTGATCTAATCTCCCATCATACATCATATCAATCACCAAGCTTATTGTCGAAGTATCTCCACGGAACCCGCAACTTCTCATTTCCTTGATGACCTCAGAAGACGCAACTTTGTCACCATCTCTAAGGCATGCTCTTATAAGCGTATTATACGTACCACTGTTTGGGAGAGGTCCGACTTCTTTCATTTTCCTAAACAAGACATATGCTTCTTGTTTTAAATCTTTCCTACACAAACCTGAGATCATCGTAGTGTATGTTATAACGTCGGGTTTCACTCCTTTACGACCGAGGCTACAAAATAAGCACCATGCTTCATCAACTTTCTCAGCCTTACACATTCCTTGGATAATAATATTATATGTGACAAGATCGAGTTCCATTTCACTCTTTTGCAGATCTTTGAATATGACCAATGCTTTCTCTATCTTTCCGTCTGTACAAAGACAAGCTAACAAAATGCTGTATGTCCAGATATTGCAAGGCACATCACTAGAAACCATCTCTTTGAAAAGGTTTTCGGCAGTATCACAATCTCCAACTTGAAAAAGTCCTTGGATAAGAGTGTTGTATGTGATTGTGTTTCGAACCAATCCTCTTTGTGACATCTCTCGGAAGAGTTCCATGCCCTCCTCTATCCTCTTAGACTTGCAAAATCCCTTTATAAGAGTATTATAAGTCTGATAGATTTTAGATATCTGTAACTCTCACAAATTCTGTATAAACTCTCTTTATTGAAATCAAAGTAAACAAAGATAAGATCCAAAAGAGAGAGAGGAAGAATCGATATGTTTCAACAATGAAACAATCGATTCACAAAAGAAACTCCATCACAGCACATCGCTGGATCCTTCTACAAATATCATCAAAAGCATAAAGAGAAATAATGAAAGCAACATCTTATTTATAGTCATAATTTGTTAACGGCAAAGCCTCTCCTTGATCCAGCGTCTTTACTTTACTCTCCTCCTTGATCAAGTCCACCTCTTGCCACGTTAACACTCTTCTTTCTTCTATAATAAGTATGGGCAAACCTATCAATACCATCCCCTTTAAGACCAAGCTTGCCCTCAAGCTTGAAAGAAGGAAATTGCTGCTTAAAATCTGTCAACAACAACCAAGAAGGTGATGGTGCACACTCTCCAAATCACTTCACCAACTTCGAATATTTAGGAATACCATCTTCCTTTATACTCAACTTGTTTGCACCCTTATCCTTCCAACGATGCCACACCGAGGAAATTGTTTCTTTAGTCTCGTCTCCATTGTACCGTACCCATTGTACTCCACAAGGCTCTTTTTGTATTGTGGAATACCAAGTCGGAAAGTATATATTCCTCATCACTTCTGTTCGAAACTTAAACATCCAAGTCTTAAGCAACATACTTCTCTTTCTTCTTTGAAACATTATGAGTCTTCTAAGGAATAGTTTCTCAAACACATGATGTGCATTGATATATGAGGCATCAATTTGTAAATGCAACCAATTGTCTCTCACAATTGCATCACCTACATGCTCACAAATATCCAACCACTTATCACAAAATCTATGGCCAGGTTCCAAAACAGAAGTCGATACCTGAAGCAGTGGAAGCGCCTCTAAATTTGATGCAATAGACAAAATCAATTCCCTGTCATCTCCATGAGGTTTTAAGAGAACCCCCAAATGCTCAAAGCTCCATTTATTCTCCTTTTGAGACGTTACAACACCATTTGTAAACCGATGAACCCCGGCTTGTAACCACCTTTGTGTAATAATTTCTGTTTTTAACCTTCTCTTGACCACTTCCCCCCACGAAAATAAGCTTGTCCTCAAGCTTAAACCAAAGAAAGTGATGTCCACACTCCCATGAAAAGACATGCGTGGCTGAGATGCTTTCTTATTGGTCTTATCCAAAACCAAATTTGAAACTGGTTTTAGACGCTTACATCTCCACTTATGCTTCACTTTAAACTGTACATCATTAAGTGGAAACTGCATAGCCAAACTCAATGATGCTTCCTTCTTTGTCTTTCTCAGCCATTTCACCTTTTAGTTAATCAAAGATGCAACGTATAACGCTTTATTGTATGCTCTCTTGATTCCCACTTCCTTAGGTTTGTATTTGAACACCTGAGCATACTGCTCCAGCACATCCACTATGACCTTAGGAGTCTGCTCAGCTACCTGCACATGCACCACTTCACCTGCCAATAACTCCTCATGTACACATACAGACTGATATGTTGGTTTAGCAGAATGTAAGGCAGGATCACCATATAATGTTACTAACTTCTCTTGATAAGTAAAAGTCAGCTCTTGTAATCTCCAATCCACTTCACACTTGCCCAAAGTTTCCAACCATTGTACCCCAAGGATAACATCAACACCACCCAGCTCCAAAGAAATAAAATCAGACACAAACTCCACCCCAGCTAGCTGGAAAGGAACCGCCACACACACACCAATACCTTTCACAGTAATTCCATAACCCAATATCACATTAAGATCTTTATTCACCGACACTTCCAACTTAGCTTTCATGACCAATTCAGGGTCAATGAAATTGTGAGAAGCACCACTATCCAGCATAACAACCACACGTGATTTACCAAACACACCGTACAACTTTGTTGTCTTTGGTGAATGCACACCCAATAAAGATCCCAATGACAAGGTCATCAACTGTTGCACCTCTTGTCCTGTTTCTCCTTGTTCAGAATGTCTATCCCACTCATCCACAACCACCATGTCAATACCATTCACTACTGTCAGCACACGTAGTTCCTTGAAAGGACAGGGATGATCTTTGAAATACTTTCCTTTACATTTAAAGCATATCTTATTTCTCCTCATTTCATCTAGTTCTTCCTTTGTGTGTTGTTGACGTGGTCTTATATCATGTGGAGTAACACCTGAGGCTGCACTATTACTTCCTTTTGCATGAGTTGTCCCACCATGCTCAAAGGTCCTTTTATCACTACCCTGAAGTGACCTTTGTGAATTGTATTGGGATGAAGTTCTCAAAGGCAGAGAAGATGTCACTCTATTGCCTTTCGTTTCCACCTTGGACACCTCACTCATGGCTTTGCAAAAGAAGCTTGACTCCATCCTCATCACAGCAGCTATGGTTTCTCTCAATCCCCGAGGTTCCTTCATGCGAATAACCTCTTTCATCTCTTGTTTCAGGCCATTGTAGAATATATCAGTCAAATTCTGATCATCTAATCCAGAAACTTGAGCTCATAAATCTTCAAACTCACTAACATAATCCGAAACAGATCATGTTTGTTTGAGAGCAAACAATCTCTTCCCTGGCTCATCCTCTATAGATTCACCAAAACGCCGAAGCAATCTCTTCTTAAAATCACTCCAACCCAAAAATTCACTGCGCTGCAACTCCCAGCTAAACCACTTCAGAACCTTCCCTGATAAACTCAACGCCACCATTTCCAGCATCTCTTCTTCAGTATAACGGCCAATGCGAAAAAATCTCTCCACCAACACAATCCATTCATAAACATTCTCACCATCAAACATTGGTAGTTCGATTTTCTTCAGCATCCTTTCGCGATTAGCCAAATGATATAGCTCAGATCTGGGCGGAAACATCGGGTCAAATCTGAGATCTGTAGATCTGGATACTGTCATCGGCTGATGCGTAGATGACGACTCAGCTCGTCCCTTGCCTCTCGTCTCGTCCCCAAATACCTTCTCGTCGAGACGCGCCATGAAACGCTCTATCGCCGTCAGCTGATTCTTCACGGCGGATTGTTCCGATGAGATGCGGTTCACCGCGTTGTACAAGTATTTCATCTGCTCTTGCGGCGGATCCGTATCCTTAAACTCCTCGTTCTCCTTTTCACTTCTCTCCGGCGACAGAAAACCTGGATGCTCGTTATCGTACATCTCGCGTTGGATTCGAACTATTTTCACCGCACCAATGATAGATTTTAGATATCTGTAACTCTCACAAATTCTGTATAAACTCTCTTTATTGAAATCAAAGTAAACAAAGATAAGATCCAAAAGAGAGAGAGGAAGAATCGATATGTTTCAACAATGAAACAATCGATTCACAAAAGAAACTCCATCACAGCACATCGCTGGATCCTTCTACAAATATCATCAAAAGCATAAAGAGAAATAATGAAAGCAACATCTTATTTATAGTCATAATTTGTTAACGGCAAAGCCTCTCCTTGATCCAGCGTCTTTACTTTACTCTCCTCCTTGATCAAGTCCACCTCTTGCCACGTTAACACTCTTCTTTCTTCTATAATAAGTATGGGCAAACCTATCAAAGTCACAACATTCGGGAGACAGTCTTTGCTAATCATCAAAGCAAACATCGCTTTAGCCTCGTTTAGGCGATCATGTATACACAACCCGTTGATCAATGAATTGTATGTGATAGTAGTAGGCACTATAGATCTTTTGAAAATGCATCGATTAATACATTGAACGTAACTACGTTTGGGATTATTTTCTTATTGATCATCTCACTAAGCAATAGAGAGGCATCACTCCATCTTCCGTAATTACAAAGACAACTTTTGAGAGAGTTGTAAGTAACAACATTTGGTCTTATTCCTTTCTTCTCTATTTCGTTGATTACGTCGAAGGCATCATTCACATCTTTGTATTTGCAAAGACTATCAATGATCGTGGTATAGATTACAATATTTGGCTTTAATCCAACTGCTACCATCTTCTTGAATATATTTAAAGCGAGATCAATATGACCTCTCTTACATAATCCATTTACTACTGCACTGTAAGTAATCAAATTTGGTTGACAGCCTTTCGCCACCATCTGGTCAACGGATTATTATTATTTAACAAACAAAAGAACTCTTTCCTTAGATGAAAAATGTGAACATCTTTGTGAAGTTCTATAAAATACCAATCAAAAAGGAGTTTTTAGGGGATCAAAGGCTCGTATGTCCTTTGACCGAAAGTCAAATTCTCATATACCTTTGACTTTCGGTTAAAAACTATTATTTTCTTTTTGATTTATTTTTAAGTAAAAAAATTATTTTCAAAAACTGGAAACACCAATATTTTTAATTTAATTTAACGATTTTATAAAAATATTTAAAAAATCAAAAAATGAATTTAAAATGTTTTTTTATAAAAATCAACCAAATATGATTATAAAATCGATTTTAAAATCATATTTTGTGAATTTTATAGGTTTAGAAATTAAAATATAGTCATTTGGGTTCGCAAATCCAAATTCTGGATAGAACAAAAACATATTTTGTGAATTTTATAGGTTTATATTATTCGTTTACGAAAACCTAAGCTGCATGGAAATAAGATCAAACCTAAACTCTTAGTTCCGACCATCATTAACAGCCAACCTGGCATCTTTGTGTCACATAGTCAGATGTTTTATGATTCAGTAAACAAGAAATGTGACCAAATATTGCTTTTAATCTCTCATCATAGCTATCTCTTAATGCTTTTCTAGCCATACTATTTCTAAGCCTTGGGTACATACATTTGAATCGCCTTGCTAGATTATACGTAATTAATTTCCTTAATCTCCAACATGACTATCAAGATTAATAATTGACAGTTGACTGCTTTGGGCAGAGAATCAACATAACAAACTTGATTACCTCACAGATGACTAAAGCATGTTCAGATAACTTTTGTCTAACCTCCCACCATACATCATATTAGTGACCAAGCTTATTGTAGACGTATCTCCACGGAACCCGCAACTTCTCATTTCCTTGATGAGCTCAGAGGACGCAGTTTTGTCACCATCTCTAAGGTGTGCCCTTATAAGCGTATTATACGTACAATTATCTGGGAGAGGCCCGTCTTCTTTCATTTTCTTGAACAAGGCATCTGCTTCATGTTTCAAATCTTTCCTACAAAAGCCTGATATCATTGTATTGTATGTTATGACATTAGGCTTTATTCCTTTAAGGTTGAGGCTAGAGAATAAATCCCAACCATCTTCAACTTTTCCAGCCTTACATAACCCTTCAATCATAATACTATATGTGAAAATATCGAGTTGAATTCCACTCTTTTGCAGATTCTCAAATATGACCAATGCTTTGTCTAGCTTCTTGTTATTACAAAGTCCATTTAGCAAGACGTTGTATGTCCAGATACTACGAGGCACACCACTAGAAACCATTTCAGTAAAAACTTTTTCGGCATTATCACAATCTCCAACTTGAAAAAACCCCTGGATAAGAGTGGTGTATGTGATTGTGTTTCCAACCGATCCTCTTTGAGACATCTCATGGAAGAGTTTCACAGCATCATCTACTCTCTTAGACTTGCACAATCCCTTTATGAGAGTATTATAAGTCACAACATTCGGGAGACAACCCTTGCTAACCATCAAAGCAAACATCTCTTTAGCCTCAATTATGCGACCTTGCATACAAAACCCGTTGATCAGTGAACCGTATGTGATAGTAGTAGGATCTATAGACCTTTTGAGCATCTCCTCGTACAATCTTTTGGCCTCCAAAAGCTTTCCCTCTTTCGAAAATGCATCGATTAATACATTGAAAGTCACTACATTTGGGTTTAACTCCTTGTTGATCATCTCACTAAGCAATAGAGAGGCATCACTCCATCTTCCGTAATTAGAAAGACAACTTATGAGAGAGGTGTAAGTAACAACATTTGGTCTAATTCCTTTCTTCTCCATTTCGTTGAATACGTCGAAGGCATCATCCACATCTTTGTATTTGCAGAGACTATCAATGATCGTGTTATAGATTACAATATCTGGCTTTAATCCAACTGCTACCATCTTCTTGAATATATTTAAAGCGAGATCAACATGACCTCTCTTACATAATCCATTTACTACTGCACTGTAAGTAATCAAATTTGGTCGACAACCTTTCGCCACCATCCGATCGACCAAAGCCACCGCTTCAGAGACTCTGTCGTGGAGAAAAAGTCCATTGATAAGAGTGTTGAATGTCACCGTATTAGGTTCATATCCCATTCCCACCATCCGATCAACGAGAGATACCGCATCAGTGATCCTATTCCCGCGGCATAAACCATTGAGAAGCGAGTTAAAGGTAACAATATCAGGTTTGTATCCCATTCCCACCATCCGATCAACCAGAGATACCGCATCGGAGATCTTATTACAGTGACAAAAACCATTGAGCAGAGAGTTAAGTGTGACAACATTGGGATTGTATCCGAGTTTCATCATCTTGCCGAGAGTAGCTAAAGCTAGACAGAGCGGAGACCGGCGGCAGAAACAGTTAATCAGAATATTGTAAGTGTAGAGATCATGTGAGATTCCTAAGCTATGCAACTTCTCTCCCATGGAGATGACAAGATCGTGTTTCTTCATCTTAGCAATGGCACTCAGCAATCTATTGAAATCAATGATGGAAGGGAGAGGGCGAGACTGTACCATCTCACCGAACAAACCAATCGCATCGTCTAACTCGATAACGTCTCTAATCTTATCTCTGTAAACAGAGAAAGATCTTCTTCCCCGGAAATAGAAAACCAGAGGAGGACTTACAAGGGAGGAGTTACCTTTAAATTGAACAAATCTCTTGGCCGTATATGCAAACGCAACAACAGATCTCCACATCATCGCTTCAGCTGATTCGGCTTCTTCCTCAATCTCCGTCTACGTCGCGAGCTATCAGTCTCCGTATCTGTTTCAGTCTCACTCTGCGACGAAGAATGTGCGAGATCCTGAAGCTGGGAAGATTCCGGTTTACATCTTTCAGCCAAACCGGTTTAGTTTATGATTAATAATCATATATCTTATATAATAAGAGAATGTTTTTGTAATTTTTGTGGTGGTGAGAAGTGTTTCATTATTTTTTTGACACGTGTCTATATTTAGTTAATTTTCAAACCAAAATTATTTTATTTCTTCTAAAAAAATTAAATATCAATTTATTTCTTATATATCTTTTCAATATTAATACAAATTATCATCATAAGTTTCAATATTATTAATTTTTAATTTTATGAAAAAATTACAATCAATATATCATATTATCCACATAATTGAAATAAAATCTTAAATTAATGATATTTACCTATTAAAAAATTTAAAAATAAATGTCAAATTGTCTTATATATTATTTTAATTTAATACAAATGATTCATATAACTTTCATATATACTATTTTTAGATTTTATTTTGTTATTAAATTCATTAATTCATGACATTCAAACATAATTATGAAAGTTGAATAGTTTAATCATAATTTAAAATTTTGGTGATTATAGTCAATGTTGAAAATGATAAACAATAATCTATTTATAACTTACATTTCTTGTGAAAGATTGTTGATCAAGTCAACAAAATATCATAATGATGACAATTATGTGGAAAATAATTTCTCATCACTTCACCTTGTAACTCCCATTAGAGTGTGACTATATAATGAAAATCATTGTTTCTTTCATAAAACATGTTTTAGAGAAACACACATTCATATACTTTAACATAAAAAATAATCTCATAAAAACAATCTCTCATATTCTCTTCTTAGTACAACACGATTTTTGGAAGGTTATGATCTCGGGTGTTTAGTGGTTGTGTCATGTGGTAATGAAAACTTTTGTTCATTTTTTGGTCTCCAAAGTGGTTAGATGTTGACTTGATCAATAATCTTCCACAACAAATGTGAGCCAAAAAAATAATTATATCATATCTAAAGCATGTCTTTTCCATACGATTTTAGTTTCTATCACTATCAAACTAATACTAGCTTTTAAAAAATATACAAAATTTGAGTTCAACAATATTTCGAACAAAAACATTTAAAATAGATATTAAACAAAATTAGAATCTCAAAAGACATATAGTAAATATATGATTTTTAGTAAAATTTTGTGTATAATATTTTTTATTACAAATTCAACTTATTGTTAACAATTTCTTTATTTATCACAAATAAGTAATTGTTTTATTCATTTGATTAGAAAAGAAAGACAAAAGTAATGAAACTTTCCGTATATAGTTCATAGTTAAAAATATTTTTGTCCAACATAATTTACTCTAAAAAATATAAAATTATGATATATGTGGTTTCATTCCAAATTTTTTAAGAAGTGATACATATCAAACTAAAAATGATTTACTATATCAATATTGATTTATAGTCATAAAAAATTATTTGAAACAAAAATGATGCATTATAGCCAAAGTTTTATGACTTTTAACCAATATTTATTTAAAATATTAAATGTATGAAAATGATGAAATTATAAAATATATCCATCTTAAAAATAGAAGGATACTAATGAAGAATTAAAGTGGACACATGTCACAAGAATATGCAAACACTTGTAAGCAACACATTGAAAGTTACAAAAATATTCTATCTTATATCCGGTTGTTGATAGAGGTGTCAATTGGACAATAAAACCATGAACATGTCCGATCCATTTCATTACGGACTGTCCATGGACGCGCCCAAATGATAATGGGCTAATTGGACAAAACAACTCATTTTGTCCATAATAATTTGGGCTAGCCCATATGGACATTGGACGTCCATGGACTTTAGAAATCTAGGGTTTTGTAGGAATTAGGATAAATTAAATTTTTAAGTTTTTAACAAGACAATTTTTATTAGTAACATTAAATTAAGTTTTTCTACAAAATTAGCACATAACTCCAAAATTAGCACAAACATTCTTACAAATTTTACAAATATCATTTTTTCAAAAATACCACAAATCTTAAATTAGTTTAAAATTTCTAAAATTAAACCTTAAAACCTCTAATTTAGTCTCACCTCTTCAAAATTATACTCTAAACACGATATAGCAAATCCAAATGAAAAAAATAAATTTTAAAAGTGTTAAACAAGTCTATTGTATTTTGTTGTATTTTTGTAAATTAAATTTTTAAAGGTATTTTTGATATTGATTATCATTATTAATGGTATTTTTGTAAATTAAATTATTCTGATTTTGTAAAGTACTTTTAATTTTAAAATGTTGGTTATGTTATTTTGAATCTATATATTTTTTATAATGATTGGACGTCCATGGGTATTTCCAGATGGACGTGGGCGTTATCGGACTGGACAATAATTAGTCCACATTATATTGGACTGGACTGGACAATGTCCACAATAAATTGGACTGGACTGGACAATGTCCATTGACATATGGACATACCAATTGACAGCTATAGTTGTTGAATCTAAAAATGATACAATTAATCATACCCAAAAAATGATACAAAATCAACCCTTTTGCATCCATAGAAATTATATAATGATACAATTTACTCAGCTTGAAAGATGATAAAAAATATTTATTTATGTTTACGTTCTCCTACTTATAGACATTTTAGTTTACATGCATCATGGACCTTCATTATATTACTTAACTTATTAAAGGTCTTCCAACGACTTTTTTTCAAAAGTTGGTAATATATTATGACTTTTTGTACCAAGCAATTTAGTGCATTAATTTTTGATGATTTTCTTTTTTTCCGCGCCAGCAGTTTGTTCGTTAAAACTAAATAAATTTTAAAAGGGCAAGAAAAAAACTACTTAATCCGGCAAGTATTACATACATATACTTTTATTAAACAATGTGCATTGTTTTCATTCTTGTTGTGTAATCTATATATATAAAGAAGAATGTCCTCTTTTCTTATGATGCCACATCATTTTTCAAATTTCTAAAATTTTGATACATCATCAACTCATTTTTAGTTTTGAAATAATACTTAATTGATTACAATATTTTAATTCTTTATTAATAAGAAATATTTAATTCATAATTAAACATGAAATTTGTAAAGACATACCCTTTTTAATTTGTTGAATATACTTTATATATGTGTATAATATACATATATGGATATGAAATCTTCAAATTAACAATTTTAAGAAATTATTTCTCTTCTTACTAATACAGATAAAAATTTACGACTAACTACAATAATTTACAAATTAATAATATTGACAATAGTGAACACATTTTATGTTTTCATCTATGTGATGATATGATAAATAGGTATTCAAATTCTTTTTTAATGATAAAATATTGTATAATCGTAAGAACGGAACTTTGACATTAAAACTATAGAAAATGTTGTATTGTAGAATAGAACTTGAAAGTGATATAAACGAAAAGATGAGAAGTAGGAAAATAAATTTTCACCTTTTAAACAACTATAAAAACATTGAAAGTGTAATAATCAGATGATAATAAACGTCACTTATTGTGTTACTTTAAATTCACTTATAAAAAATTTAATATTTATTTATCTCACATTTCCCATCATACATACATTTATATTTATTTTTCAAAAATCATTCTTTAGAAACAATCATTTCACCAAATATTAAATGTGTTTTAAAATAATACTTTTAAATTTAAATGCTTCTTCTTTTGAAAAGTAACCGCAATTTTATTATTTACATTCAAAATGTATGAGAGAAAAAAATATGTACATTTTATAAGAGACATGCAAAAATATTTCAACCATTACAATACAAGTGTACATCATAAAACAAAAAATCACTCGAAAGTTATTACAATATTAAATCACCAATGATGAAAAAAATCATCAAAATACAATATATATATATATAACAAAAAAATTCAAATATATTTTACTAAAATAAATAGTTAAATAAAAAAGTTTTACAAATGGTAAATCACTTTATAATATTTTTTAAATAAATAAATATAAAGAAAATACCGCCCGAAGGGCGGGTTACCCCTAGTACAAGATAAACTTTAATAGCCTACAAAATACATAGACTTTTGAATTTCCTACATTATTTATTAACAACATATTAAATGTTATCCACGATTTCTGTTTTTAAAACTTGGTAGCATCTTGACTTTTAATCACGTACGCTCTTGTGATGTTGTAATCCTTGTACTATCGAAATCACACTAGCTAGCACATGTAATTAAAGGTAGTATAGGATCCATCATCTTGTTAGTTAGTTAATTATATTGTTAAAACAATACATTTGCATAAAACTTAGAATTTTGAGTTAGCTGTGACTTGCAATTTGCCATTAATTTATTAGGAATTTAGGATATATTTGATTGGTTAACCACATGTTTCTACACTAAATTGAGTAAACTCTCGTGGAGACGTAAATTTCACTCACATTTGATTTCAAATTTAGCTAACACCGTAAATATTCTATCTAATAAGTAGAGGTAAAAGGACATCCACAATTTTTTTTCTTATAAACACTACATGTTATGATCTTATTATTACAACAACAAAAAATGAATAGTCTCCTAATTTTTATTTTAATTAGGAAGGAACCCGCGATACTCGCCGGTTTTTTATATTATTTGTTTTTGTTTTTTTTATGATTCAAATATTTTTTATTTTCACAATTTATATTCTTAACTACCTATATAATGTTACATTAATTTTTATTTTCTGAATTCTATGTTTTTGATATATTTTCACTAATCTTAAATAGTTTGTATATTCTTTAGTTTTTGTATTTTTTGTTAGTTTTGTATCACATGTTTTTTTCTTGAGTATTATGATACCATTTACTTATATTGATGTATTTTCATATATTTGCTTATATGAGTGTCCTAATATATGTTTTATATTATTTGTTTATTTAGTGCCTTAAATTGTTTATTTTTTATTTTTTCTTTATTTTGTTTTCATGTTTTCTAAGTAATTTTATAAATTTTGTATATTTTTATTTTATATGTTACTTATGTGATGTTGTTTTAGATATAGGGGTTTAAAATAATTTTATTTATTCAAAGCCCTATAAATTTTTTTTAAAACATATATTTAATTTTTTTTATGTATTAATAACTTTTATGTATTTGATATTGTTATATAATAATATTTTTAAATATTAAGTTGAAATTTAATATGTTTTATGAATTAGTAATTAAATTATGACATAAGTTTTTTAAAATTAATGAATTTGATAAATAATTTGAAATGATGATGTGTCAATCATTGGAGAGCTTTTATATTATGAATTCTATTATTTTATATATTTTCACTAATCTTAAATAGTTTGTATATTCTTTAGTTTTTGTATTTTTTGTTAGTTTTGTATCACATGTTTTTTTCATGTGTATTATGATACTATTTACTTCTATTGATGTATTTTCATATATTTGCTTATCTAAATGAGTGTTCTAATATATGTTTTATATTATTTGTTTATTTAGTGTCTTAAATTGTGTATTTTTTATTTTTTCTTTATTTTGCTTTCATGTTTTCTAACTAATTTTATAAATTTTGTATATTTTTATGTGGAATTCACAAAACTACACCCTTTCTTCCCTTCCTTTACAAAACTCTATCTAATTCAATTTTTTCACATATTTACACCCTTTCAAAATTTTAAAAGCTTGATTTACCCTTTAAAAAATTATCAAAAGTAAAATCTTTTCATTTGGGTTTTAGGGTATAGTATTAAGGAGGTAGAATTGTGTGGGTAGGGTTTATTTGGATTTAATTTTTAGTGTTTAGGTGTAGTTCTGTGAATTTATTTTGAAATGGTGTAGTTTTGTGAAATCTAATTCAAATGATGTAGTTTTCTAATTCTCCCTATTTTTATTTTATATGTTACTTATGTGATGTTGTTTTAGATATAGGGGTTTAAAATAATTTTATATATTCAAAGCCCTATAATTGTTTTTATAAAAAAATTTATTTTAAAAAATTTATGTACTAATAATTTTTATGCATTTGATATTGTAATATAATAATATTTTTAAATATTAAGTTGAAATTTAATATGTTTTATGAATTAGTAATTAAATTGTGACATAAGTTTTTTAAAATTAATGAATTTAATAAATAAATTAGTAATAAATTTGAAATGATGATGTGTCAAGCCTTGGAGAACTCCCGTCATCTTTTATATATATGACTAAGTGGGGATCCCGCGTTATAAGCGGGACAAAGTTTTATTATTCTTAATAATATAATTAGACTCATATATAATAAAATTTTTATTTCATGTTTAAAATTAATTTTAGAAAATAAATAAATATTGTATAACAAATACAATTTATTTTAGATATAAATATATACTTATTTAACTATAAATATAAATATATGTTTACGTTAAATTATTCAAACTTTATATATATCACCATATTCACATATATATACCATTACCACAATGAAAAGAATGTGATAGTCGTTGGAATTTTTTAAAAATAATTAGAAGAGCTTAAAACGTTATAACATACCTTATTTCATAAAATATTTTTATCATCGTATACAATAAAACATAATCTATTTTAAAAAGTATGATATTTTTTATATTAACGTAATTAAGTTAGACACGCAAATATCGTGAAAGATAGACACGAGATAAAAATATTTCGTAGATTTAGAGACGCAAATAGAAATAAAATTGTTAAAATGAATTTCTTAAAAGCAAACCAATATTAATATCTTTGACTACAATATTTGATCGATAAGAAAACAAAAAACCCAACAATATTTCTATAAACAAAAACTAAATAATACATCTGAAATTATCTATAAAAAATCAAATAAAATCGAAGACAAAATGTTATTCAAAAATATAAGGGTACAAACGCAAAATAAATAAAATATAAGGACATAAACACAAAAAATTATATATGTGGATGATTGGGTGGCCTATGTAAAATATATATTCTAAAAATGGGCCTAAAATATATTTAAAATTGTGTATTGTCGATTTTTACAATACATAGATGTTAGATAGACCTAAAATATATTTTATATGAATTCTTTTAATAGTATATATAGATTAGTAAAATATATTAAAATTAGAAGAGAAAATTAGTTCAAAGTATAAAGACTAAAACGCAAAAAAAAAAAAAATATCCTAAAAGCTCTCTCGTCGCGACACGTAGGCGTTTTGTCTTCTCTTTTAATAGTATTGATTACTTGTATGCATTTCAGATTTTCACTTTCCGCTTGCAAGGGTAAAAATACTATAGTAATTAAAAACGAACTTGGTCCTGGTATGTCTCTCCAATATCATTTTCGTTCAACTATTGATAGTTATGATACTAGAATTCAAAGTATGATTAACGGTGAAGGATATACACATTCGTTTAACGATGTTAGTAGATTATACAACCGTTCAAGATACGTATGTGATTTGCGTTATGGTCGTGCAAAAGAGTTTTATTTCAATGAACTTGAAGTATATAGTGCAGCCAGTAATAAAAAGCGATGTGATCAACTACGTGAATGAGTTGCAAGAAAAGATGGTATTTATACGAGAAGAGATATTAATAAACCGGTGGGGTATGCACTTCCTTGGAAGAAACTATAATGGTTTTTTTTTCATTTTCTTAACTATTTTACTAATATTTTATCTATATTTGATTCATATCTTATGAATTGATTTACTATATGGGTTTTTGTTGTTAATAAATATTTAACAAAATATAATAATGTGATGTGAGTTTATTTATTACTAGATGAAAGTATATGCGTTGTGTCAATTCTGTTTTAGTTTATTATGAATTAAGTGATTATAAAAATATACATATATGTATTTATCCATATAGTATATATAAAATTTTAATTTAATTGATCTTATAACTCTATAATCTAATGCCTCTCTTTCAACAAACAAATTTTTAAAAAAAAAAACAAATTTCGTTTTTCTAATAAATAAGTATGGAAAAAATTCCATAATCTCAAACAAATTTGACTCAATTATACCCAAACAAAATAACATCATATTTCATGTAAAGTAAATTTAAAAAAGAAGAAGAATGTCATGCATGTATTATACCCAATTCTTCCTTTTGTGAAACCTTAAGAGGTTCATTTAATGTTGTTGAATCTTATGTTTATCTAGTTTTAAATCTCTTTTATCATTTTATCATGTCTTTATCTTCTATCATTAGCTTGTGTTTAAGTATGATTAGTGAGTAGTTACCTTATGGGTTTTGGGGTTTAGTTAGGTTAGGATGATGGATGATGGTTAATGATGTTTAGGATGTTTAGGTTATGGTTTCTATAACATTAGATGCACTTAACACTAAGGTAGAAGTAATTATCCTAGCTTAGTACTTAGAGGATGTTTCATGCCCGAAAGGTGTTCGATGAAACAACTAGGATATGACGCAATGTGATGAGAAGCACCACTATCGAAAAGCCAAAGAGTCATATCGGAAGGTGTGGAGGTGGTGAAATGAGCTTGAGATGGTGGAGTATTTGGCCAGAGGGAAGAGGGTCCCCGAAATTGAGATGTTGGCACAGAGGTAGTGAATCGAGGACAACAACGAGCACTATGTCCTTGAACACTACAAATTTGACATTTACCAAGATATCCCCCCACGAGATTGTTGATTGTTACGATAGCCTCCACGAGATGAAGAATTGCCACGAAATCCTCCACTTTGTGAGAATTGACGAGTTTGAGTGTTGTTGGCAGTGATAGGAACCACAAAGCTGTAAAGTTCCTCCACAACGCTGATATCATTTTCACGATTAAGTAGCTTTTCATGAAGTTCTTCAAGTGAGATAGGCATGTCACGTCCATTCACCATCTCAACAACAACACGAAAGTCATCACCAAGACCAGATGTGATGATGTCAAGAAGATCTTCATGATCAAGAGGAGATCCCAAGAGAGCAAGTTGGTCGGATTTAGCAAGAATTCGTCGCATATACTCTGTGATAGATTGAGTACCTTTGTGACTTCGTTTGAGATGTTGTTTGAGTTGCTTAACATGTCCACGAGAGGGTTTCCCATAGATGTTGGATAGCGTGAGCCATATGTATCTTGAAGTGAGGGAACGAGTAACCATGGGTTGAATGTTGAGAGTAAGAGTGCCAATCAACGAGCTATAGAGCATACAATCCTGTCTTTTCCATACGGTATAAGCAGGTTTAGGTTGAGAGACGCCATCAAAGTTGGTAATTTGTTGCGATGGCGTGAGATCTTCATCAGCAATGAAACAATGAAGTTCATGTGCTTCGAATAAAGCACGAACTTGGAGTCGCCATGTGAGGAAATCAACGAGCTTTTGAAATCGTATGGGTTAAAAAAATAGCGGATTCAGCTATATCAGTAGAAGATTCAATGGACATGAGTGATCGAAAAAGAAGATGAGAATCTTTGAAAAGAAGAGAAAAATTAAGGGATTAGGATCAGAAGTTGCTCTGATACCAAGAAGAGATGATAAAATAGTTTATTGATTTAGTTAGTTTATAGAGAAGAGATTACAAGAGTTTATATAGGAGATAGAGTGAGAGATACGAATAGACAAAGAGAAGAGGTCAAGAGAAGATGAATGTGATGAAAACTAAGAGGTGATGTGATGAAAACTAAGAGATAGTCAAGAGTATAATTAAATACACTAACATATTCATCCACCAAAACATGTTCATCGATATATGTCCATTTGTACCATCAAAAAATGTTCATTTATATATAATTTACCATATACATCCACAACAATACAACAAGCCATCCACCGTCCATCATTCAAAAAAAAGAAACCCCCAATTTTGTAACAACTCCAAACTTTAAACACTAAATACCAACTCACAAAACTCTATGGGTTCATGTTTACAATAATGTGGTAATACAGAGATTGAATAAGTTCATGAAGAGAAAATTACACTATTCACATTTTGTTTTGATCATCCATGTGGATATGTCTATAAATTTTGATTTATATGTAGAATTTAGAGACTAAATTATTCATGTCTACATCTTTTTGAATATAGTAATATGTATGTCATAATATAAAACTTATTAAATTATAATCAAAAATATTTACAATATTTTTTTGGTCAACTCAAAATATAAAATAAATACAAAATAAAAAAGGGATAAAGAACCATAAAGAAAATAAATAAAAAATAAAAGATGAAAGCAGTGAATTGTCCAACGGTAACAAATCTGACAAATCTACAACCCCTATGCAACTACTTAATTACCTTTCTAGTTACAATTTAATCGAAAACACACTAACAAAAAGACAAAACATGGGTAAAAAAGTATGAAACAATCACTATCCAAGAAGAAAATGCACCATAAGTCCAAAATATCTTATTTGACAAGAAAAGAAGACTAAAATGCCTTTGAGTGAAAATCACTCATTCCTAAATATTTAAACTTAAGATTTTTGAAAAGAGAAATTCACAAAACTACACTCTTTTAATTGTTCTTTCATAAAACTACACCTAATTCAATATTTTTACATATTTACATCTTTTAAAAATTTTAAACGATTAATTTCCCTTTTAAAATATTACCAAAATTTAAATATTTTCATTTGGATTCAATAATTAGTGTTTAGGATATAGTAATTAAAAGGTAGGCTTGTGTGGATAGAATTTATCTGAATATGATTTTGAATATTTAAGTGTAGTTTTGAAAATTAACTTTAAAATGGTGTATTTGTGTAATATGCAATTCAAAAGGTTTAGTTTTGAATTATCCCTTTTGAAAATTACAATATCAATTTAATAAACAATATCTCAAACAAAAAAAAATTAGAAAACATTTAACAAAATGCAAAATAGCATAATATACTTAACGGTAGATGCAAAAATGTTCGCGGGTCCAAACTTAAACGGACTCAAACGAGTCGAGTTGTAAAGTTTCTACCCTCTTCAAAACTAAATCATAAATACTAGATATCATATTCATATAAAAAAATAGAGTTAATTAGTGTTTTGGGTACATTTTAAAATATAATTTGTCAATTGGGTGATTTTGATGTAGTAATTAAATTTTAGGTAATTTTGTTTGATTTTCGTATTTAAAATGACAAATTTACCTTTATTCACAAAAATCTTTCACGTAAACTCATTCACATAAATCATTCACGGGAGATCATTCACGATTCACGATTCACATGGATTATTCACGAATATTATTCGTCATTCACATGTATTATTTATCATTCACATAGATCATTGATCATTCACAAAGACAATTCATCATTCACAACGATCATTCACTCAAAATCATTCACAAAATACCATTCACAAGATTTGACAATTTCGAAGTTAAGGGTAAAATTGTAATTTAACACGCGAAAATCACCTTTTAGCAAATTAAAATAAAAATCACCCAATTAGCAAATTTATGTCTCAAAATGTACCTCTTTTGCCAATTTTCTTTAAAAATATTTATGTGTTAAAACTTATCTTTTTTATTTAGGAGCAATTACAAAACTACACGTAAATACTCAAAATCATATACAAATAAACCCTGAGAGAATTACAAAACTACACCATTTGAATTATACCATTTCAAAATCAATTTTCAAAACTACACCTAAATACTCAAAATTAAATACAAATAAACCCAGGGAGAATTACAAAACTATACCCTTTGAATTACATTTCACAAAACTACACCATTTCAAAATAACTTCACAAAATTACACCTAAACACTAAAATTTAAATCCAAATAAACCCTACCCACACAATCTTATCCCCTTAATATTATACCCTAAACTCTAATTAGCGAACTCAAATGAAAAGATTTTAATTTTGTTAATTTTTAAAGGGTAAATCAAGCTTTTTAAAATTGTGAACGGGTGTAAATATGTGAAAAATTTGAATTAAGTAGAGTTTTGTAAAGGAAAAGAAGAAATGGTGTAGTTTTGTGAATTCCTCGTAAACCCTACCTACACAATTTTACCCCTTTAATACTATACTTTAAATACTAATTAGGGAACCCAAATGAAAATATTCTAATTTTGGTAATTTTTAAAGGGTATATCAATCATTTAAAATTTTGAAAGAGTGTAAATATGTAAAAATATTGAATTATGTGTAATTTTGTGAAAGAATGATGAAAAGGGAGCGTTCGGCCCATATCCCACAAAGTGAAAATTTCATTGCCACCTATATTGTATTATTTCGATTATACCCTTAGTAATTAATAATTAAAATAATTCAAAATAAAAATAATATTTCATATATAAAAATCAAATCTCGCTTCTCTTCTTCGTCGTTCTTACTTCGGAGCATTCTTCTTTTTCCCACGACGTCGAGCATTAAATGCATCTCGTCGGAATCATTTATTTTCTTCTTCGTCGTGCGAGTTCGAGCTGGATTCTTGCTCCTCCGTAGAAGACATAGTTTCCGATCAACGGATTCAGAAATTGAATTCTGGGTATATTTATTCAACCATATGATTTTGGTATTATCTTTTGTATTTTTTTATGTTTTTATCAATACAATTCACATTTATTCGGTTCGTCTTATATCGTCAAAATATATACTATAATCTTTATTTTGTAACTAAAAATGAAAGTAAAAGTGAAAATAAAAAAAGTTGAAAAATGTAAATGCGTAATAAAACTATATAAAATATCTTACACTAGTTTTTTGGCTCGTGATTTTCACGGGATAATTTAATCTAAAATGTTTATTAATTTTATGTTCGTAAAAATTAGTTAAATTTATAGATAAAAATACTATTTTACCATGTAATATTATATCTATCCACAAAATTAAGAAAAAAATATTATATTTACTATAAGTCTTTTGAGATTGTTAGTTTGTTTAATACGTAATTTACATGTTTTCATTTGAACTACTGCTAAAAAATTAGTTTAATAAGAAAAAAATTAGGAAAACACTACAAGAAATCACGACTTTTACCACGACCATAATCGTTGTAAAATCGTGGTAAAACGCAGTTTACCACGATTTAACGACGATTTCCATTTCGTCGTTAATCGATCGAAGTAAAAACCAAATCGTCGTTTACGACGATTTGTATTATTATACGACGATTTGTATTATTATAAATAAAAAAAAATATTTTATAAAAAAAATATTTTATATTAATAAAATATTTTTTACAATTTCAAAATACAAAATAAAAAAAAAACTAGTTGTCTAAATTGAAATTAGGTCCGAAATAGTCATGTGTCGCGTTCTCGGGATCTACGTTGCTTGTTCCGGCCTGCTCATTCGGCGGACGGTCGGGATGTGTCTGCATCGCCCGAAGTAGTTCCGGGTTAGATGCAGAAAGCACCGTAAACATGTTGTTGTAGAACTGCATGGTCTTCATCTGAGTCGCATGCGCGTTCTGCATGTTCTGCATCTCAGCCTCCAACTCAGCCGGAGATCGGTAAGAGGAAGGAGCAAGTGGGACGTCCTGCATGGATCCCATGCCTAGAACCCGTCCTTTCTTCTTAGGAGCAACCTATAAAATAAAACAATTAGTAAATGAACGTTTAAAAAAATAATTTTAGAGAAAATTTTAGAGTAAAATTTTACCTCATGATATATTTGATCGAGCTCGGCGGTAGTAAGCGGCTCGCCAGGATATTGAGTGCCTCTCGGGGTTCTCTGAGATCGTTGAGTTGATAACTTGCATATTTTACACATTTTACCTTATGTTATGCATTAGAATTAACTCATTTAGGTTGCATTTAGTGTCATATAGGTTGCATCTTGGTTTGTTTCGTGTATTTCAGGTTTTGGAGCATAAAGACGGCAAAAGTGATGAATTTAAGCCAAAAAGAAGCAAATACACTTGCATCGGCATGTTGTATCGGTTTCTATTGGCCGATATAGAAAACAGAAAGTTTGCCGAAGCTCGTATCGGCCAACCATATCGGTTTGGAGTGGCCGATACGAGAGAAAAAGACCCGAAGGACGCGTATCGACTTGTTGTATCGGCTTAGCCCGGCCGATACGAAGAAAACAGAGCCGAAGGAAGGCTACCGAAAGCGCATATCGGTCGGCCTCGTATCGGTTTGCATTGACCGATACAGGCCGCGAAAATTAATGGAAATTCGGTTTTATGTTGTAAAAAGGAAAACCAATTCCTAAACCAAATTGGTTTCCTTTATTTTCTTTGGTTTTTAATATATTAGGGTTTTTTCTATGTTTAGAGGATTCAATCTATCTTTTATCTTTTCCATCGCTTTGTTTTTGCTTTAGACTTTGGAGATTTCTTGGTGATTGCTTCTTTGGCCACCTTTGTGATCTTCATCATCATTAATAAGAGTTTTCTTGAACCCTTTATCTCTTTGATTTGTTTATGTTTATGATTTCTTCAATATCCATTGTTTTAAGATTCAACATGCTTAGTGAGTAGTTTCCCTTAGACAATTGGGTTAGGGTAGAAAGAGGTTGATTGAATCTAAGATTGATAATTGTCTAGGACTTAATAGATCATAAAACTTTAGTCTTTGGTAACAAACTTAAAGCCTTAATCGAGTTGGCCATTCGATTATTGACCCTAGGAAACTTTATGAATCGAGAGATTATAAAGATTCCTGAACAATTACCTTGGAACCAAGCCTAGCTTAACCGAGAGATCTGTGTTAATAAGCTTGGTGGTTAAAATTGATTTGTTCTTAAAGTTTCTCGACGATTAAACTATCCAAGATATTGTTTTAGTTTAATTGTTGAGAAAAGGATCATTGCCACGAGAGTGGATTGATCTAAAATCGTTTTCAAAACCTTAAAGTTATTTTTGTAAAAGACAATTTGAAATCTGAAAGTTTAATCACCTTTTAAAACACCTTAACCTGATTGTTTAGCTTTTAATTAATCTTTTCAAAACTCTTAATTCGCGTTTTTATTTGTTTGATTTTCGGTTACAAAAACATTCTCCAACAATCTTTTTAATCACGCTTAAACTAAGTTCGTTTCTTATAAATTCAAGTAAATTGTTTGCTCCTGATTTGGTTTGACATCTTAAGTACTACAATTAAGATATTAGATTTAACGGGGTAAAATCTCGTTTATCAAATTGGCGCCGTTGCCGATTCAGGAACTCGAACAATTATTAGAATTTTGAAACTACTTGGGATTAAGTTTCAGTTTCGTTACTAACTTGTTCTCTTTCCTTGTGATTTTCGTTTTGTAGGTGTATGCAAAGAAGAAGTCACCGACAAAGTGACAGCTTGCTCTTCTTCGCAGACATCAAAGCACACGAAAGAGCGATCTCACGAGAAAGAAGAACCAGCCTCCACTCCGACTCATCCACATCAGACACTTCGGGTTCAGAATCAGAATTCGAGATGGGTGATGCAAACAACGCACCTAACGTTGCACGCACCATTGGTACAGCGGATGTGCCATCAAACATCACCAACCGTAGTGGCATCACACCACCAGCTATCGCCAACAACAACTTTGAGATAAAGTCTAGTCTCATTAACATGGTGTCCAACAACAAGTTCTATGGGCTGCCTAGTGAAGACCCCATTGATCACCTTCACCAATTTGACATGCTATGCGACACGGTGAAGATCAATGGTGTCAATGAGGACATGTTTAAGCTGCGTTTGTTCCCCTTCTCACTCGAGGACAAAGCACACATATGGCAGAAGAATCTTGTGAAAGACACCATACGGACTTGGGAGGCGTGTAAGACGGCTTTTCTCACAAAGTTCTTCTCGGTGGTGAGGACGAGCAAAGCTAAGAATCGAGATCTCGGCTTTCGCACAAAAAGACCAAGAAACGTTCGGCGAGTCTTGGGAAAGATTCAAGAGTTACACGGTGAGATGTCCACACCACGGTTTCACGGGAGAGAGCTTACTCAAGCACGTTCTACCGCGGTCTAAAACCGAAGTTCAGAATGCTTCTTGATTCAGCTAGCCAAGGAAACTTCCTTGGGAAGACGGAAGCCGATGGACAACTTTTGGTGGAAAACTACGCCCTAAGCGATAGCAACTACGGGGAAGATTATGATCGCACCATCCGCAGCTCAGGGAATGATGAGCAATTTAAGATAGAGATAAAGGCGGTGAATGAGAAGGCTGGATAAGCTACTCATGTCTCAAAAAGCGGGAATCAACTTCGTAGGAGGTAGAGAAGAAGAGGCGACCCCACTTCACAGCACTCATGAGGAGATAAACTATGTGGGTAATCAAGGTGATTGGCGTTTCAACAACTACAAACACAACCCGAACCTTTCCTACCGAAGCACCAACGTAGCTAATCCTCAAGATCAAATCTATCCCCAAGCACAACAAGGAGGATATGCACCGAGACCACCACTTAATCCACCACCAGGTTACAACCATCCTTCCGCTGCTCAAGGCCAAGTTTCTTCACCAGCTCCCCAAGGTGACCAAACTAACCAACTGTTGAAGCAAATTCTAGAAGGTCAAAGCCGAAGCTTCATGGAAATCGATGCCATCAAGACAAAGGTGGACTCTACATACAATGATCTCAACGCCAAGATCGAATCCATGAACTCACACTTGCAGGCTTTAGACAACCAAGTGGCTCAACTTACCTCGGCTTCTAAGCGACCAATTGGTCAACTCCCGGGTAAACCTGAAGCCAATCATAGAGAGTATGTCAACTCCATAGAACTTCGTAGTGGTACACAAACGCTTTCAAGCGATCTCATTGAGGACAATGCGAAACAAGGTGAGGGGGTGGACCACTCGTTTGAGCCGGAAGACACGGTTGTTAACGACGAGAACCCTGAGATAGTGGCAAAGGAGGAAATCGGTGATGAGAAAGAAACAGGGGACCAATATCGGCCAGGCGTATCGGCCACATCTGGTCGATATCGACCACCTGTATCGGCCAGGAACAAGGCCGATACGAGTGATAAGGAGACAGGGGACTCGTATCGACCTGGCATATCGGTTTCAGATGACCGATATCGACCACCTACATCGGCCAAGAACATGGCCGATACAGAGGAAAAATCCGAGAAAAACAAGAAGTCGGTCTATGTGACGTCCGATTACGTGCCCAAACTTCCTTTTCCGGGTCGAGCTAAGATGCAACGCTTGAAGGAGTACTTTAAAGCTAAGCTCGAGAAGCAAGTAAACGAGGTACAAGTTCCCATGCCACTTATTGACGCTTTCAAGCTAGTCCCTGACGACACTAAATCCTTGAAAGACACCATCAAAAACAAGTTTAAAAACTCGGAAGACACGGTGAATCTTTCACAAGAGTGCAGCGCGATCATTCAAAAGAACCATTCTCCTAAGAAACTTGGTGATCCAGGGAGTTTTACTTTGCCTTGCACTCTTGGTCCTTTGGTCTTTGAAAAGTGCCTATGCGATTTAGGGGCCAGTGTCAACGTTATGCCTTCGTCTGTGGCTAAACGACTTGGCCTTTCTTCTTTCCAACCTACTCAGATCTCTTTGGTGCTGGCCGATAGATCCGTGAAGGTACCCGTTGGAATCTTAGAAGATATTCCGGTAAAGTTGGGAGACGTTTTCATTCCGACAGATTTTGTCGTCTTGGAGATAGACAAAGAACCTAATAGTCCACTCATCTTTGGAAGACCTTTCTTGGCAACCGCTGGAGCCGTCATAGATGTGAAGGTTGGAAAGATAGACTTACACCTTGGGAAGGACCTTGTTCAACGGTACAACATCAACGATGTGGTCAAAAAGCCTACGGAGACGGTTCCTTGTGAAGCTTTGGTGATTGGAGTAGAGAAAGATGCTAGCAATGGTAAGACTAGTGATGATGCAAGGAACAAACCCAAAGCTCCAAAAGTGGAACACCAACATCCTCCTAGAAAGTTTAGAATGGCGCATTCGAACTTGTCTAAAAACCGCGTCATTAGAAAGTTAGTCAACGAGGTTAAACTTTTGAAGAAAGCTTTCAAGGAAGGAGCAAGGAGTGCTCGCTGCGAGTCAAAACAAAGCAAGCACAACGATAGAGTCGAGTTTGTGGTGAACAGAGTAAAACTCAAGCCGCCCCCGGTACACGAAGTTGTCACCGAAAGAGATTCGACATCTCTTTCAATCCCCAATGTCACCTAAAAAGAAGGGGGTAAAGTCAAGCTAAGAGACTATAAACAAGCTCACTTGGGAGGAAGTCCCATGTCTATCCTTGTATATAAAATTTTAGTTTGCATTTAGATGATAATTTACTTAGAATATATGTCATGTTTGATGGTTTCAGGTGAAAACGAAGTAGGAAGACGAATTCGAAAGGGGTATATATCGGCTCGTTATATCGGTTGCTTGGACCGATATCGGGCAAGAGTATCGGTCTGCTGGGACCGATACGGACGACTTCGACTCGTCGTGTTAGTACTACCGAGGTAACACCCGAACCATGTGCATACCCATTAGTTTTTCATATTAGAGTCATTCATACATACATTTAGGAACCTTCTCCAATGTTTGTTTCACACGGAGACCGTGTGATTTAAGTTTGGGGGAGTAGTCATATTAGTTTTCGCATATTAGCATTCATAAAAAAAAAAAAAAAAAAAAAAAAAAAAAAAAAATCTGCATATAGGATTAGTTCATGGCATTTAGAGCATATGCATAGGGGATCTATGATGACGTTAACCTTGTAAAGCGACGCACTTTGTGTTTTGAACGAGTATCTTAGGTGTAGTATCTTCCGTAAACGAATTAGAACTCGCTGAAAATCTTAAAACCGCAACTCTAGACATTGATGTTTAAAAAGCCAATTGTGTGGTTATGAAGCATGGTAGTTCTAAGTCACCTTCGAAAAATTATCCGAACTTAAACTTGACTTTTAATTAGCATGATTGATAGTTTTCAAGAGAATTTCTATGGCTTTGTGATTTCTACGGATTGTGGCTTCCTAAACCGAAACACTTAAAGCGCAATCCGGTCATTCTCATTCTAAGGATGATTCCCCTCTCACCCCCTTAACCTTAACCCAAACACTTGTGAGAATTCTTTTCATTTAGTGATTGTTTGGTTTCGCAAAAACTTGAAAGTATAGGGAGCGACAAGAAAGAACATCCATTGGGCTAGTTTTCCTTGGACTAGTGATTTAGAAGGGAATAATGGTTAGGTGAGACACGTCTTTGAGTTTTGAAAAATAAGAAAATAAACACGAGTAATTGTAAAACACCTAGGGGTAAAAGAATGGCTAAGTAAAAAAAAAAAAAAAAAAAAAAAAGAAAAAAAAAAAAAGAGAGAAAAATCGAAAAGAAAAAAAAAAGAAAGGAAAAGAAAAGAAACTTAGTCAAAAGAAAATCCCCTAAGGTAGTTAAGAAAAGAAAAGAAACTCGATGTTTAAGTGTTTAAATATTTAAAAGAAAGACGATGGGCTAGTGGATAGTTTTGAGTAGGGATGGATGTCAGGACTTGTATGCATCAGTTGCTTCTTGTCTTTCTTGGTTTTGTTTAACCCTTTCACTCCCCGAGAGAAACCGCGCTACAACTAACCACATGCCCGAGTGTTAGCCTCCTTGTCTGATTCGAAATCCCGTTCTTACCTAGACAAATAGAAAAACTCTTGGAAATTTTTAATCATGTTTCATGCTTGATTGTGTTTAATTGAATGTGAAAGGTGTTTAGACTAGACAAGTGGATCACATACTTTTGGTAATAATAGCGGATTTAGACGGAGTTAAAGGTAGATAGAAATAGGTAGAACTAGTTCGGTTGCGAGAGGGTACTATGTTTAGGATACTTGTTCATTACACTTCCGTGTTGCTTTTGGTTCTGAGGTCCCCGCCTCTGCACTTTCTCGAACTTTGATGCAAATTCTCTTACTTGAGGACAAGCAAAGGATAAGTTTGGGGGAGTTGATAACTTGCATATTTTACACATTTTACCTTATGTTATGCATTAGAATTAACTCATTTAGGTTGCATTTAGTGTCATATAGGTTGCATCTTGGTTTGTTTCGTGTATTTCAGGTTTTGGAGCATAAAGACGGCAAAAGTGATGAATTTAAGCCAAAAAGAAGCAAATACACTTGCATCGGCATGTTGTATCGGTTTCTATTGGCCGATATAGAAAACAGAAAGTTTGCCGAAGCTCGTATCGGCCAACCATATCGGTTTGGAGTGGCCGATACGAGAGAAAAAGACCCGAAGGACGCGTATCGACTTGTTGTATCGGCTTAGCCTGGCCGATACGAAGAAAACAGAGCCGAAGGAAGGCTACCGAAAGCGCATATCGGTCGGCCTGTATCGGTTTGCATTGACCGATACGAGCCGCGAAAATTAATGGAAATTCGGTTTTATGTTGTAAAAAGGAAAACCAATTCCTAAACCAAATTGGTTTCCTTTATTTTCTTTGGTTTTTAATATATTAGGGTTTTTTCTATGTTTAGAGGATTCAATCTATCTTTTATCTTTTCCATCGCTTTGTTTTTGCTTTAGACTTTGGAGATTTCTTGGTGATTGCTTCTTTGGCCACCTTTGTGATCTTCATCATCATTAATAAGAGTTTTCTTGAACCCTTTATCTCTTTGATTTGTTTATGTTTATGATTCCTTCAATATCCATTGTTTTAAGATTCAACATGCTTAGTGAGTAGTTTCCCTTAGACAATTGGGTTAGGGTAGAAAGAGGTTGATTGAATCTAAGATTGATAATTGTCTAGGACTTAATAGATCATAAAACTTTAGTCTTTGGTAACAAACTTAAAGCCTTAATCGAGTTGGCCATTCGATTATTGACCCTAGGAAACTTTATGAATCGAGAGATTATAAAGATTCCCGAACAATTACCTTGGAACCAAGCCTAGCTTAACCGAGAGATCTGTGTTAATAAGCTTGGTGGTTAAAATTGATTTGTTCTTAAAGTTTCTCGACGATTAAACTATCCAAGATATTGTTTTAGTTTAATTGTTGAGAAAAGGATCATTGCCACGAGAGTGGATTGATCTAAAATCGTTTTCAAAACCTTAAAGTTATTTTTGTAAAAGACAATTTGAAATCCGAAAGTTTAATCACCTTTTAAAACACCTTAACTCTGATTGTTTAGCTTTTAATTAATCTTTTCAAAACTCTTAATTCGCGTTTTTATTTGTTTGATTTTCGGTTACAAAAACATTCTCCAACAATCTTTTTAATCACGCTTAAACTAAGTTCGTTTCTTATAAATTCAAGTAAATTGTTTGCTCCTGATTTGGTTTGACATCTTAAGTACTACAATTAAGATATTAGATTTAACGGGGTAAAATCTCGTTTATCATGAGTCTCGATCTCCGTCTTCCGAGCTTCAAGATCGTTGAATATCCGCTCGGAATGGGAGTCAACGAACTCGCCGGTCTTTTTCCTGTGCGTCTTCTCGAAGACGGCACTGACGGCCGGTTTTTGACCCCAACTGCTTGGCCTACAAACAAATAATAAAAACATGTGCATTAATATAATATATATTAGTAATTTGAAAATAAAAATAATTTGAAAGACTTACCATTTCGTGCGCCCGACCCGCGAACGGGATTTGTCCGGACGTGTGAGCCATCTGCTTTGGCGTCCCGTCAGGTAGCTTCGCGTTCCCGGAGGTGGAACACTTCTCAGCTACGGTCGCGTTGTGGCCATCCGTCCAATATTTCTTCAAGCCGTCCCAGACCGCGACCGAGAGATATACCGGCTTCCTTGCGTCGCCGACGACTCTCCACTTGTCCTTCCAGTCGGAGACCGTGTTGACGAGACGGAATTTCGCCGTCTTGTTGAACTCCGTCCTCACGGTCTCGTTGATCGAGACATCCCAATGCCACTTTTGCTGCAAAATACGAGAAATTATAAGTTACTTTACGCGAATAATATTATATATATAATAAAAAATTTAAAGTTAAATAAATAAAATTAATTGAAATTAAATTAGAACATTACCGCGAAACATTTGAACCACGTTCTCTTGATGTGCTCGGGTGTCTTGCTCCAATTGAGATGCGACTCGGTGAAGTATCCCTTGATTATGTCCGCGATAGAACGCGAGACCTGATTGTCGTATTTGAACCTGAAAAAAACATTAATTGATTTATTAATATATTAAAAAATAATAATAAAAAAAAATATCAAAATAATTACCAGTAAGTGTCCGGAGACTTGTACGGATCCAACCGGCGGAGACTGTCATGTCCGGGTTGAGCGAGGATATCCTCAACCCGGAGGTTGGCGTACGGCGCGTCGTCGGCGGGCACATAAGGAGGAGGAGGCTGCTCCCCATGGACGGACGTCCCGGTGTGGACATGAGATGTCCTGGAAACTGAAGCTGAACCGGAACCCGAGGCTTCCAGGGAAGCCCTCTTCTCCGCCAACATCTGCATGTAGTCCGGCGGTAAGGTCTTCCCTCTCCTAGAAGCCATATATAAGTACCTGCCAAAAAAAACATTAAATATTTAAATAATAAACATTACGTATTTAAACATTATTAAGTATTTTAAAAACTAAACATTATATAAGTATTTTAATGACATTAGTATTTTAAAAACTAAATATTAAGTATTTTAATATTAATTATGTATTTTAAAAACTAAGATTAAAAATTAATTATGTTAAGTAATAAGTTTTAAATATTTTAAAAACTAAACATTAAGTATTTTAATAATTAATTATATGTTCTAAACATATAATTCTAAAATCTGAATCCTAAAACTAAAATCCGAGCCTAAAACTAATTCCAAATCCTAAAACTAATTCCAAATCCTAAAACTAAATTCCAATTCCTAAAACTAATTCTAAAATCCGGTTTTAAAACACATATATTAAAAATATTTACCTTTGGGGATGTTGAAGAAGAGTGAAAGTTGTAGAGTTTTAGAGAGAGAAAACTTTAGAGAGAGATAGAGATTTAGAGAGAATGAGTGAAAATGAAAAATTTTGGTCGGCTATATATAGACTCAGCAATCGTCGTAAAATCGTCGTAAATTTACGACGATTTTACGACGATTCCTCGTAAATTCGTCGTAAATTTACGACGATTTTACGACGATTCCTCGTAAATTCGTTGTAAAAAAAAATTGAAACGTTTTGGTTCGTTTGGTTTGCCGCGTTTTGGGAATGATGAAAATAAAATCGTTGTAAAATCGTGGTAAATTTACCACGATTTTACGACGATTACTTTATAAATCGTTGTAAAATCGTGGTAAATTTACCACGATTTTACAACGATTACTTTATAAATCGTTGTAAAATCGTGGTAATAATTGACGTTGACAACCTCGTATAAACAAAACTTCTGAGGATTTGACGTTTAGAGTTTCATGTTTGGTCGTAAATTCGTTGTTAAATTACCACGAATTTCCATCGAATTTGTGTGAATCTTCGTAAATTCGTGGTAAATTTACCACGAATTTACCACGATTCATTACACTAAATGGATTTTGCTGAAATTCATCTGCCATTTGACTTCATGTTGAATATAATTATGATATTGTATGCATATGAAATCATACTAAGTCATATGATTGCAGAAAAACAAGTTTTGGTAAAATTAGAACATATAGACATATTAACCACAATATATATAGTACACTTTATCTTAAACTTTATAAATTCTAAGTATATGTAACAAAACTTATTGATAAGCAATTTTAACATTGTTTTTATAGTTATTCATTAACTTTAGAGGTCTTAATGAGTGTTTGTACGTAATATAAGACATACTTTTGAAAATGTTTGGGGTTTAGGGTTTATACAAAAATACGTTGTAAAATCGTGGTAAATTTACCACGATTTTACGACGATTACTTTATAAATCGTTGTAAAATCGTGGTAATAATTGACGTTGACAACCTCGTATAAACAAAACTCCTGAGGATTTGACGTTTAGAGTTTCATGTTTGGTCGTAAATTCGTTGTTAAATTACAACGAATTTCCATCGAATTTGTGTGAATCGTCGTAAATTCGTGGTAAATTTACCACGAATTTACCACGATTCATTACACTAAATGGATTTTGCTGAAATTCATCTGCCATTTGACTTCATGTTGAATATAATTATGATATTGTATGCATATGAAATCATACTAAGTCATATGATTGCAGAAAAACAAGTTTTGGGAAAATTAGAACATATAGACATATTAACCACAATATATATAGTACACTTTATCTTAAACTTTATAAATTCTAAGAATATGTAACAAAACTTATTGATAAGCAATTTTAACATTGTTTTTATAGTTATTCATTAACTTTAGAGGTCTTAATGAGTGTTTGTATGTAATATAAGACATAATTTTGAAAATGTTTGGGGTTTAGGGGTTTATACAAAAATACGTTGTAAAATCGTGGTAAATTTACCACGATTTTACGACGATTACTTTATAAATCGTGGTAATAATTGACGTTGACAACCTCGTATAAACAAAACTCCTGAGAATTTGACGTTTAGAGTTTCATGTTTGGTCGTAAATTCGTTGTTAAAATTAAAATACGTTATTTTCTTAAAATACATTATTTTTTTATTTATTACTCGGAGTCATCAGCAGACTCATGTTCGTCCTCGGAGTCAGATTCATCAAATTCGTCAGTCTCTTCGACTTCTTCTTCGTCCTCATTCACCTCTTCAGCTTCCCTATTATGTGGATCAACGAGTAAGACCATGTCCGTGTTTAGTTCTGGCGAAGGAATATCGACGGACGTGTCATTCTGTAGTGGTGATTCTTCTTCCCTGACTATGTACCCTCTCGGGGCAATTTTGATGACGGATAGCCAATGTATTCCTATGGAATTAAGACGCGGATAAGGAATGAAGCTTACTTGCTCAGCTTGCGATGCAAGTATGAAAGGCTCGAACTTGTTGTATCTTCTATTCTTATTGACATCAACGATCACAGACTTGTTGATTCGTACACCTCTTCCGATCGTAGGATCAAACCACTCGCACTTGAAGAGTACGCACTTCAACATGAGCAACCCGGGAAACGTTATTTCTATGATTTCTTGGATGATTCCGTAGAAATCAATGTCTCCTCTAACACAAACATCGTAGTTAACACTTGTTCGATGTCGCCCGTAATCGTACGCGTGGAAAGCATAACCTCTTGTAAAATACATTGGCGATGTCCGAATCTTCGCAAGGGGACGTTGTAGCATCTCGTGGAACCACACCGGATAAGATTCGTCCTCGTACTCAATCTGCAGACACCAACAATAATTTTGTTTAAATATATTATGTTTATATGTAATTCATATTTGATATTTTCATATACCTGTGTTTGCAACCACATCACAAAGTGTTAAGTTTTACGGGAATCGAGCTCATCTTCAGATATCCCCGGAATCCCTTTTTGAACTTGTCCGACGAAGATACTATATATGAAAATATCATAAGTAAACAATATTTCATGAGTGTTGTAATGAATTAAAGAGTATTAAAAAACATTTACTTTTACCTTTCCCATGGAGTAACAATATCGCAATTCAATACAATGTACGTGTGGGCACAATGAATTTCATCCTCGTTGCTCCACCAAACCTCTTTTATGCGTCCGCTAAGCCGACCAACGGGACAAAATATGTCAGGTACTCCTTATAAATCAGAAGTTGTAAATTCGAGGTAAATTAGCAACGATATAGCGACGAAATATTCTTATAAATCAAAACGTCGGTAAATCGTTGTAAATTTACTACGAATTTACAACGATTTCGTGCTTAATCGGAAAATCGTTGTAAAATCGTCGTAAATTTACGACGATTTTAATCGTTGTAAAGTTTACGACGAATACCAAAATCGTCGTAAAATCGTCGTAATGTCGTTGTAAGTTTACGACGATTATAATCGTTGTAAATTTTTCGTGGTAATTTGCGCAGATTCTTGTAGTGAAAGAAGTTGGGTTGCTGAGGCGAATAACACTCTATCTTAATTCTGAAAACCCTCGTAATGTGACGATTTCATTGAATTCGAAAATAAAACCACATAATTTTTATAATTCTCATCACTCGAAATATAAACTTTCAAACTTTATATTTGTATTATATTCTCACGAAAAATAGAAAAATAAAATAATAGATAGAAAATTGTGAATAATTATATCTAGAAGATGTTGGATGTTTTCTTCTTATATATGAGAGGAAAATGTAAGACTCTTTGGTTTCACCATATAGTGCATAACATCACCATTACTATCATTTAACACATATCTTTATGTCAAATTTGGTGGTTACATAATTGAATCATAAAAACTCTTATTAATTCAACTTAAGAATAAAAGTGTTGTTTGACCAAAACTTATTTTTTATCATGAGAATTATTATTTTTTTGAACCAAATTTAGCTTATTTTTTGTTAAATAAAAAATATAACATTTATTTATTTCTCTTTTTTTATCACAAATAAGTAATTGTTTTATTCATTTGATTAGAAAAGAAAGACAAAATTAATGAAACTTTAGTATATAGTTCATAGTTAAAAGTATTTTTGTCCAACATAATTTACTCTAAAAAATATAAAATTATGATATATGTGGTTTTATTCCAAAATTTTTAAGAAGTGATACATATCAAACTAAAAATGATTTACTATATGAATATTGATTTATAGTCATAAAAAATTATTTGAAACAAAAATGAAGCATTATAGCTAAAGTTTTATGACTTTCAACCAATATTTATTTAAAATATTAAATGTATGAAAATGATGAAATTATAAAATATATTCATCTTAAAAATAGAAGGATACTAATGAAGAATTAAAGTGGACACCTGTCACAAGAATATGCAAACACTTGTAAGCAACACATTGAAAGTTACAAAAACATTCTATCTTATTATATAAGATTTTTCACAATACACGTTAGTATGAATATACGATGTATATGCAATAGTTGTAAACAAAAGCCACAATTATTTCTATTAAATAGCATATTAAATTGGTCTAATTTATTTTAAACTAACTTAATTTCACACAATATATATGCAATAGTTGTAACATAAATTAAATTTAAAATTTATATATACTATATAGATATATACATATATGTATTTTTTATATCACTTACATATAGTACACAATAAACTAACAACACAACCGGCGCAACGCGCGGGCCTAACTCTAGTATATATATAGTAGAACTTCTATAAATTAATACTCTATAAATTAATAAAATTTTCGGGTCCCAAGTCGAGCCAATGTAAAAATCAACCAATATCGATAAATTAATAATATAATACTTTTAAAAAATACTCATATGTAAAAATATGGTCCCAGTTATATCATAAATTAATATTTCAATTTCATGCATACATTGTATAACTATGTCGTAATTCTTTGTATATTTTATCAGTCATGGTTGCTTTCGCAATGGTTTTCGATGAAAAATTAATTTTTCTTGTTCATGTAAAGTGTCAAAATTGAGTATTCATACTAATATTAACATAATATGAAATATGTAAACGCTAAAATTTAAAGAATAATTCTAACTTTAAACAAAAGAGAGTAAAAACTAAAAATCGACAATAGATTCAACAAAATAATTTTTCTTTTTGTAGAATTATCTCTATAATTAATTTATAGTGTAAATTAATATCACTATAAATTAATAAATTTTCATATTCTGAACATTATTAATTTATAGAGGTTTTACCGTTTGGAGTTAACTTTTATTTTGGAGTTAAGTTTTAACTATTACTCATCTTATCTTATATTATGAATAGAGGAGACGGAGAGAGAAAATTAGTGTACAAATTACACGTGTCATCACCTGACCACTTCTGGTCCCACGTTATTAAAAGATTCATTAAAAATTCATAAAAGCCCAAAATAAAAAGCCCAAATTTATCACAAACTGTCTTAAATTGACATAATAAATGGATAATATATTTAAAAAATGTTGAAAAACTCATAAAATATAGAAAAAAATAATATAAAAAAATCAGAAGAAATACAATTTTATAATTTCTGATACATCTCCTTAATATTTATATGTTATATTATATCAGATTGAGTTCAAAATAATGATAAAACATATTGTTCATTTATAAATAACAATATTATTTTGTAAAATTTTATTCAACACCAAAATTCATGTCAAATGACAAAACTTAAACACATAATTTACTCGACTCATCGGTTGAACCACCGGTTCCCAAAATTTGATCAAATAATTTTTGGATAAGTTTAGACATGAAAGAGTGATTAAATCTTCTTAGACAATATGTTTAAAATATTTAAAAAGCCAATGAAAAACACAATTTTATAATTTTTCTAATGTTTGTAGAGGAATTCACAAAACTACACCCTTTCAATCCCTCCTTCACAAAACTACACCTAATTTAAATTTTTCACATATTTACATCCTTTCAAAATTTTAAAAGCTTGAATTACCCTTTTAAAAATTACCAAAATTAAAATCTTTTCATATGAGTTCGCTAATTAGTGTTTAGGGTATAGTATTAAGGGGGTAGGATTGTGTGGGTAGGGATTATTTGGATTTAATTTTGAGTATTTAGGTGTAGTTTTGTGAAATATTTTTGGAATGGTGTAGTTTTGTGAAATGTAATTCAAATGGTGTAGTTTTGTAATTCTCCCATGTTTGTATGTTATATTCTCGCACAAAAAATGATAAAACATATTGTTCATTTATAAATAACAATATTATTTTGTAAAATTGTATTAAACATTAAAGTTCATGTCAAATAACAAAACTTGAACACAAAATTGACTCGAGCCCTGAAAATTTAGTGGTTTTATCCGTGGTTTTAATAGTCCGAGTTTTATGACAAATAGAGATCGGATTGACATATTTTTCATTGTTAAACGAGTCATATCATAGTTTCAAAACACTATTTAAAAATTATTTTTGAATGATAAATAGTAAATTATACGAAATGGCAATGATAACCTTTTTCGATAATAAATATTAAAATAGTAATAGTAATAAAAAATTTGTAAATAAAATATTATAAAAACCAAAATATAATATATTTTGTATATATACTTCAAATTTAAACTCCGCGTTTAACGCGGATCACATGAGATCCAAATTATTTTTATACTATGCATTGTTTTTACCAATTAACATTTTTTTCTTTTTCTATTACGTAAATTTTATCCCGCGCTTGGCGCGGGTAACTTCCAAGTATATATATTAATTGAGGAGACACTTTTGAAAATTTGAATGGAAGTTTAAAAGCCCATAAATATGAACTAAAAAATCCCATAAAATTGGCCCTTCGATTTGGAGATCGAAATTAGGGTTTAATTTTGAAAGAGATAAAAGATTGGAATCTATAGTTATAGTTTAAGTGATCTTACTCAAGCTCCTGGGTTTGATTACGATGGAGAAGAGGAGGTTACAAGTCGCGACCCTTACGAAGATGCTTGTGAATTCGGCATTCCGAAAGTGTGTTATTGTGGAAACGATGTTATCATCGAGACTTCTAATACTGCAATGAATCCGGGTAAAAGGTTTTACACATGTCCTACAAGAAATGTAAGAGTTTTCGTTTTGTGTACATATGTCTTAATGAAAGTTTTGTGTACATATGTGTTAATGAAAGCTTTCTTTTAAAAACATGTGTTAGGATGGTGAATGCCATATATGGAAGTGGTGTGATATTGCCGTGATGGAAGAGATGCGTAAGATTGAAATAGTGGTCGGACATTGTAAAACACTTTGTGAATTCGATATTCCGAAAAAGATCGAAGAGAAGCTTGAGTCAATGGTTGTGTTAGAAGACTTGGTTAAGAAGAGTCATTCAGATATTGATGACTTGAAGAAGACAATGAAAATGGCTTTCATTTGCCTTGTTGGTTTACTAGTTGGTATTGTGGTTGCTTGTTATATGTAATGCTTGTAATGCTTGCTTGTTTTAGACATCTACTGATTGTTTTAGAAATGTAATGTTTTGGTTTATTGATGTTTTGGACATGTAATGCTTGTTATTGTTGTTTTAGACATAATAGTTGTTTTGGACGTCTAATATGTTTCATAAGAAACACAACATAAACACACAAAGTTTGGAAGGTTTTACACAAACAAAGTATTAAACAAAGAAAGTCTTAAACAACATAAAGTCTTAAACAACATAAACAGACAAGAAACACACACAAGTTTTTAAGATTTAAACCAACAAGGTTTTATGGCTGGGATGATGATACACCAAGAAAATACCCCAAGTCCATGAGATTGTCTTGGTCTTCCCCTTCCTCTTTTAGGTAAGGCAGCTGATATACTTGGTACATCTTCATAATCATTAACTGCATTAGATGGTGGAGTAGGAACAGAAGCAAACCTTTTTCTTTTCCTTGTTATTGGCAATGAAGAATTGGGTTAAATAAATTGTCCCTGAGAAGGAGTTGGATCAACGTGAACACGAGGTCTTCCTGGTGCCTTCTTAGGGGGCTTCTCAGCTGTTGTTTTTTTGCAATGCAATCTGTTGTGGCCTTCCTCACCACAATTACCACAATGCTGTGAAAGAAACAATTAGAAGTTTGCTTGTAAACAAAGAAGGTAAAGAATTACCACATGTAAACAAAAAAGGTAAGTGTTAACTTACAATTTTGGTTCCTCTCTTGGATAAAATTCATGGTGCTCTTGTTTCTCCCTTTTCTCTCTTTCTCTTTTTCCCTAGTGGTCTACCTGGTGGGATCTTGAATGGTGGTGGATTCACTTTGACATTGGTAGTAACGTTCCATAGGTTCATACCATTTACAGGTTGCATTGGTGTTCCATAGCAAGTCTTAAGCTTTGTTAACTTAGAAAATGGTGATAGGAGATGTTTTGGATCCTTATCCATGTTCCTCTCATGTCGGAGAGCTGATACGATATGACAGCAAGGTATTCCACTTACCTTGTACATTCTGCAAGTACAAGAAACAACTCCTCTCATCTTTACAACAAAGCTGTCTTTGAAATACCCCACCTCGTAGTTACCTAGTCCACAACTTAATGGCCTGCAGTTCTTGGCAAGTTCTATTTGTTCATCTAGGAGAGCAACAACTTTTGGAACATACTCTCCTTTACATTTCTCTGCTTCAGCTCTCTTTTTGTCATTACTAACCATGACTTTCTGCCTTATCTCTTCAAGCATTTGAACTACAGGTTTGGTTCTGGCTATCCTAATGGTTGCATTAAATAATTCCCCTAGATTGTTCTCAACAACAACACATGATGACCATTCAGAGAAATATGACATACAATAATTACTTTATCAATAGTCCATATATAATTACACTAACCAAACAACCAATAACAATCAATATTACCTGGACCAAGGACATCCAATGTTAATCTTTAAGTCTTCAAAAGCAACTAATGACACTTTTTTTAATTCAACCATCTTTCTATCAAAAGCTGTTTTGTAGTAAGCATCAGCAGCTCCCCAAAACAAGTCTTCAAAGATTGCTCCACCATACTTTTTCTTCCAATTACTATATATATGTCTAGCACGCATCCGACATTATACAAAAACAATCATTAACATAACTTATGAAACACAATATATAAACTCATTAACTTCACTAACCTGTGCTCAGCATATGGCAACACAATCTGTACAGCGAGTATGAGTCCTTTTTTTTATCACTAGCTAAAGTCAGGCCATTTCCAGTGTCAAGCCCTAAGTCCTCCACAAGATGCTCAAAGAACCATATCCAATTATCCTTGCTTTCAACGTCAACAATTGCCCAAGCAATTGGAAACATCTGTTCATTTGGGTCTCTGCCACAAGCTATTAACTCTATTTCATTCATCCTCCACTTCAAGAATGTACCATCAATGTGTATAATCTTCTTACATGCTCCTCTCCATCCTTCTTTTAATGCTTTGAAACAAACATAAAGTCTATAAAACTTAGTCTCCCTAACCTCCAACTCAACTGTGGATCCCGGGTTAGTTGTTTTTAACTCTTCCACATAATCAAACAGTCTCCCAAAAGACTCTGATTGTTCATCATCAAACTTTTGCAAACACTTCAATCTTGACATGTCACACTTTGTATCAGGTACATTGATGTTGCGGCTAAGAAGCATTTGCTGCAACTGACCAGATGATGTATGAGGATGGATCCTGAAATCCTCAATGTAAAAGTCAGCTATACGACTATTGGTGAGCAGTACAGAGATCTTTCCTTTCCATGTACAGTTATGTTCGTCTTGAAAGGTTCTAACCACCACTCTAGTAGAACTGGAGTTTATACTTGCAGAGATTCTCCATGGGCACGTTTTATCTGAGCATGTAGCAACAACACATTTGCTATCCGACTTATCAAACTTGATATCTCTCCTTTTCTTCATAGCATAATTTACTATAGACTTCTTGAAATCATCTATAGATATAAACTCTTGTCCCAAGTTAAACACTCCACTCTTCCTAGTCCTAGAACCAATTTCAGTATCACTATCACTACTTAGAACATGCTCTCTATGTTCAGAGTAACTACTATCACTTTGTTTTTCATCATCCCAAATAATTTTTGGTTCTTCTAACCTAATATCATCTGCTTGTTCTTACGTACCCACATTCTCATTATCATTATCATCATTATCATCATCATCATCATCATCATCATCATCATTCAACCGAGACCCTCTCATATCTTTATGTCTACCAACGTAGGGATCATAAAATCTAACAATGAATAAAGTCAATGCTCCTGCTCCAATACCATGATGAATTGCTCTTCCTAAAGTGACATCATCTACTATGTCTATCTTCTTCGTCGGAGAATCCGGTGGAAACCAAGAAACCATACTCATGTTTTCATCATAGCATAGCCTATCAACCACAGCCGCCATGACATAACGCATCCCAAATTCTTCACTCTCCACGGTCCCCATCTCGTGCGCTTCGCCACCAAAGTAGATGTCTTCTTTGGACCAATAACCTCCGACACGGAGAAAAAGATCGAAGTTGTTTTAAGAAGAAGAAGAAAAAACATATTGATGTTAAACAAAAGAACGAACCAATTACGTAATTAAATCAAAAGAATCAAAGAATCTTAACCTCATAGCTATCGATTTGGATGATTTCACCAAAACCCCCAAATCGATTTCAAGAACCCTAATTTTTGTGTTTTTTCACCAAATGGATGCTATGTTATCGGGTTTTTGAACATCATACAATTTTTCTTATCAAAACGACAAGCACTTTCTTCCAAAACTACAAGATGTTTTGCTCACCGTTAACAGAGATGAATTCTGTCAAGTTTGACACGTCGTAATTGAGGGTTGACTTGGAGTTTACTCACATGGAGGGTTTAGTTGCAGAGAAAAACAAGTTAGATGGTTTATTTGCAGAAAACCCATAGTGGAAACTCCTTGTTAGTTAAAACACTACATATAAATAAGTTATCTGTTTTTGAAGAGTTAAATGAGTTAGTAAAATCGGTGATTTGTTCAATAATCATAATTGGCTTTAACCCACAATAGTTTAAATTTCAATTGACATTGTACCGATGTGAGGGATTAATCGATTGAAAACGGGTTAAAATTGATTAAACGGGTGAAAACGAGTTAAAAACAATTTCACATTTATTTTAAATAATTATATACCGAAAGTTAAAAATATTTATGTATATTTTTATATAATGCATATATTTAAAATTTTCTAATCCGTGCTTGGTGTCGGTCAAAAAATATAGTAATTAAATAAATCACAAAACTTTTATAACTAACTATAAAACATACATCTAATAGCTATTACAACCAGTCTTAATTAACATGTTATATTATGATATAAATTTATAGGAAATAATTATCAAAAACAATAACGAGACGTTGTCTATTTTTATAGTGTTACGAACATGTTAAATCAATAATTTACCAAAAAAAATGTTAAATCAATATATTTATATTTACAAAGTGTTATCATTATAGGGGGAATTACAAAACTAAACCATTTCAAAGTCATGTCACAAAATTATACTTAAACATTCAAAATTAAATTCAAATAAATCATACCCACACAATCATATCCCTTTAATACTATACCATAAACACTAATTAACCAACCCAAATGAATTTTTTTTTAATTTTGGTAATTTTTAGAAAGGTATATCAACCATTTGAAATTTTGAAAGAGTGTAAATATAGAAAATAATGAATTAGGTAGAATTTTGTGGGGAAAGGATGAAATTGTGTAGTTTTGTGAATTTTTCATCATCTTAACTATTAAAAAATAAACATTTTTGTAAAAAGGACAAAAAACAATATTGTCGCTCAATATAACATATGGTTATGTTTAAATACAAAAAAACAAAAAAGGAAAACATATTAATTTCAACATTAAAATAGGAAACAAAAAAAAACACAAAATATTCAAAAAAGGAAAGGAAAATATTATTAATATCAAAATAAAAAAATAAACATTTTCAATTCTAAAAAAGTTAAATATAATAAATCGAATAATAATATCAAAAAAATAATTATGAAATAATTTATTAATAAAGTAAAAAAAATTTACAGATTAATTTCAGAATTGAATCTAGGTATAATGGTAGATATTAAATTTTTAACCTCACATATGAATAACAATTATGATCTACACATTTTAATTTTTGTAACGGGTCATTAAAAATCAGATATCGAATTTGAAAATCACGAATAATAATTGTTATGAGATTAAAATCAATTTTAGTTTATGAATAATATATATATATATATATATGTACGTAGTTTTGTGACGGTCAAAATTATAAAACATAATTTATGAGATATAATTATATAATCCAAAAGATCACAAACATATAATTCGGGTCGTCATCATAAAAAAAATTACAATATATTCATTTATTTTATGACACAAAATACCACAAACATATAATTAAAATCGACATTTTGAATTTATTATTTACCAAATAATTTTAAATATATAAATTTGAAAATACATTTTATTATTTAAAAATTACAAAAAATTAAACCGTATCTAGTTATATGCGGGTCCGTATCTAGTTATATGTAAAACAATTTTTAATATTACATACTAAATTAATATTTTCTTGATTTGAGGTGAAAATTAAGTTTATATTTACAAAACCTAAATTTGTAAATACTAAAATGAAAAATTATAAGTTAATAAAATTATTTGTGAAATGTATTTAATTTAAGGGAGTAAAATGCAAAATAAAGATAGAATATCAAATTGTGGAAGAGAAAAAACCCACAAACTTGAGGTAATGAAGTTTCTTGAGGAATTCACAAAACTACCCCCTTTTCATTTCTCCTTCACAAAACTACACATATTTTAATATTTTCACATATTTATATCCTTTCAAAATTTTATAAGCTTGATTTACCCTTTTAAAAATTACCAAAATTAAAATCTTTTCATTTGGGTTCGCTAATTAGTGTTTAGGGCGGGGGCAGAGCCACCTTGTGAATGAGAGGGGCAGTTGCCCCGGGTTAATTTTCATGTATTTTTCATATATTTTCGCTAATGCCCCTTTAGCTATTTGTAATTAAGTCCTTAATTTCTTTAATAAATTTATTAATGCCCCTCCCCATAAATTTGTTGGCTACATCCGCCCTGGTTTAGGGTATAGTATTAAGGGGGTAGGATTGTGTGGGTATGATTTATTTGGATTTAATTTTGAGTGTTTAGGTATAGTTTTGTGAACTATTTTTGAAATGGTATAATTTTGTGAAATGTAATTCAAATGGTGTACTTTTGTGATTCTCCCAAGTTTCTTTTGGAAATTCTCTAACATATAAATTATTTCTTTGTTGTTTTATAGCTCTTCAGAACTCCAAAAATATACTAACTTTTTATCTTTAAATAATCGCTAATTAAACTTCATAAAGATTATTGTTCGAATTGAGTTTTATCAACAAAAAATTTGTTTTTCAGCTTTTTACGTTACATTTTACAAAACACTTTCAACTACGTACCAAATAACCAGTGTAATCATCCCAGTATAATAATTATATCAATTTCATAGACCAAACAAAGAGTGAAAGTTACATGTTCATCATTCGTCTTAGTTTTTTTGTCAATTTTTAAAAAATATATCTTGAAAACAATTTCTTCAAAATAAATCACATTATTCAAAAACAATCAATTAGGTGGACTAACATAACAAATGGTAATTTCACATACAAATTACATAGAATGACAAAACTTATAATTTCATCTTAAATTCTTGGTATGAGTATAGTGAAATCAGAATTTTGTATGAATATTGTCATACCTTTTTAAAATATAAAATATTTCAGGGAAGAAAGATAATACAAGATATTACATAAAATTTAAAAGTGTAGTGTAGATTATTATAGAATACTAGATGAAATCCCGCGTAATACGCGGACAAATTACATAAAATTATTTTATAATTATATATTAATATTGTTAGTAAATTTGTATAGTTATAGTTAGATTTAAACGGAAACTAATATTATACCGTTATTTTATTAACAAATAAATATAAAAGACACAACAATATATGATAATAGTAAATAAGTGATTTTTACTTTTCATCTATTAAGAAATATAAATAACACATTTTTTGTTTTATTACATTGCTTTTGTTATTTACATGAAAAACATTTATTTTAAATTAATAATTAGATAGTGGATCCATGAAGATAACAAATAAGTTATCATAAAGATTTTCTTTATTTTTTCAAGTAATTTTACGTTTTTATTTTTTCTTATTTCTAATTTTTTTATCGATTATTCTTAAAATATTCTTAAATTTTTTTTTCTATGTTATTTTCCTTATTTCTTATTATTTTATTTTTCTATATTTCGGATTAATTTATTTTATTTCTAATTATTTGATAATTAATGTTAATTTTTTTATTTTTGATTATTTTATTTAATTCTGTTTTTCTCAATATTGTTAAGTTTCCATTTTATAAGATGTCTATGTATCAATTTTAATACACATGTCACGATCCGAAATAATCATTACAAATGTCACGATCTGGAATAACCATTACAAATGTCACGATCTCGTGAGTTATAATTATGCTTGTCAATCTCATCTTAAACGCTTATTTTTATATAATAAGATTATTTGATAATTAATGTTAATTTTTTTAATTTATAAGTGTTTAATTTATAAATGAAACATTGAGTGTATAATTTATAAGATTTCCATTTTTAATGTGTTTTCATTTTTCTTTTTTCCTATTTTTTTAAAGAAAATTCCTTATTTTAATAACAACAATTGTCGCGAATTAAATTAATTTTGACACGTGTCACGATCTGGTGAGTTATAATTTGTCTACGTGTCGAGCTCACGTTAAATGCGCTTACTTTTATATAATAAGATATGCACATTATTTATCTTACCATATAAGTCATCAATCATGTCCAACCTGGCAACCTTTTGATCAGATTTTGATATGTTAAAATTCTAAATTTCTGTAATGGAATTTTGTAGATTTCTTGACCAACAGTTGTAATTTTTGTCCTTTCTGTAAACCTGATAAAATATTGATGGTCTGAGACTTTGTATTTCTTAATATTAGTAGATTGTACGTTGAAATCACATATTTATTGTACGTTGAAATCACATATTTTAATGATGTTTTCTTCCATAGCTCACGTTAAATACACTTACTTTTATATAATAAGATATGTACATTATTTATCTTACCATATAAGTCATCAATCATGTCCAACCTTTTGATCAGGTTTTGATATGTTAAAATTCTAAATTTCTGTAATGGAATTTTGTAGATTTCTTGACCAACAGTTGTAATTTTTGTCCTTCCTGTAAACCTGATAAAATATTGATGGTCTGAGACTTTGTATTTCTTAGTATTAGTAGATTGTACGTTGAAATCACATATTTTAATGATGTTTCCTTCTATTAGTTGATCTCCACACTTTTGAATCATTAAGTGATGCACGAATCCTTGAATTGTATTTTCCTTTAAAAATAATGATTATTGTTAAATTACATAAACAATAGATATTGTATTGAGAGTATTTTTCTAATATTTACATTTTCATCAATTAGTAGTATTTCGACTCCCATAAGAACATTATTTGCTTTAGGATTTCTAGCTTCCCACTTTCGAATAACATGAACTATCGTACGACGGTAAGGATGGTTTCGATCTAATTGATTTAATGTAAAGTAAGATTGTTGGCTTTTAGAAACTATGAAACTCATCTTTTTCTCTGTTTGAGTTAAAAAAAGAAATTTTATAATAGTAAATAGAACAAACAAGAGAGCACAATGAAATTTAGTGATTGTAGATATGTATATATAGATGTAGTGAAGACTTTTCGTTTGATTACTTTTTTCTTTTTTTTGTTTTTCCTTTCTTTTTTTTCTTATTTTTGTTTTGCCTTTTTTCCTAAACGTTACTTTTTTCTTCTTTTAAAATTATTAACATTTTTCTTCTTTTAAAACTATTAACATTTTTCTTAAAAATTATTAACATTTTCCTAAAATTATTAACATTATTAACATTTTTTCCTAAACATTATTAACATTTTTCTTCTTTTTTTAATTGTGACACGTGTCACGATCTGATGAATTATAATTAAACGCGCTCACTTTTATATAATAAGAAAGATTGATATATATGAAAAACTCAGTGATGAAACTAAGACCATGTCCAACAGAGAAACCCTCAAAATTTCTTAACTATTTAACGGGTCCCACCTGCTAAGATCTCTTTAAGAAACACCAATGCACATGCTCTAATTAACATTTTGATTCCAAACAATCTATACTATAAAACTTGAACGATTTCTCTCGAGGTGCTGACACCTCAGCATCTTCTTCTTTTGTATTCGAGATGTGATTGGTCATTTTTCTGCAGTGGGACCCACCTCTTTAAAGAAAAAACGATTAATTCCTCTTTTCTTCTCTCCTCTTTAATTCCTCTCCTCTTCTCTCTCTCACGAAAAACTCCATGAAATCTTTCGCATCCCCACTTTTAGGTGAACTCCATGAAACGAGAGGGAACGATGATTACGGTGGCGATAGTGAGCTTCCCGGCAAGAATTCTGGCGATTGTGGCGAAACGGCGCCTAATCCGTCGATTCACTCGGTGGATTCCGATTCTCCAGATTTGAAAGATATAAGTCCTGGAACGGCACTTGAGAACGTGTAGAGGTACGAGGAAACGACCGGCATCGATGATTACGACGACGACGGAAGCTTTCCGGCGAGGAATCAGGCAAAGGAAGCTCAGAGAGTGTGAAAAAAGACTCGGCGGCGAAATCGATGGCGGAGTTGGAGAGAGGAGAAAAAGAAGGGAAGGAGACGACGAGTGATGTGCAGAGAGCACGGCGAGATCTACGGCGCTAAGAGATCGACAAGTTTGTATATTTCGGCGGCGGCGGAGGATCAAATCTCTACGGTGTCGGATCCAGGTTCTCCATGTTCTGGCTCACAACAACCGTCGCCGCATCTAACGGCGGTGTATTCCCGAGGCTGAGACCAGTTTCCTTCAATCTAACCGATTTCGGAGCGTTGGGTGATGGCGTAACGGTGAATACAGAGGCATTCGAGAGAGATGTGATAGAGATCTCTAAGCTATCGAAGAGAGGAGGTGATCAGCTTAACGTTCCTCCTGGTCGGTGGCTCACCGCTCCGTTTAATCTCACCAGTTACATGACTCTCTTCCTCGCCGAGAACGCTGAGATCCTCGCCGTGCAGGTTTGCTTTTGATAATGATGATGATGGATAGATCCTTGTGAAAACATGTGGGTTTTACAATGCACAGAGAATGATTGCTTTGTATTGATTTTTTTTTTCCATTGAAGTTATGTGTTCAGTAGAGAAATAGTACCTATTGTTGAAAATCCCCTCTTGTTGTTGGTATGTTGATGGGTTTCTGGATCTATGATGTTTTGTGAATGTTTATGATGAAGAGCCATATTGAGAAGATTTCTCGGTTTTTCGACACTTTTAGAGGCAACCATATTGGTTTTCTATGGAGAATCTTAGCCTTGAAAGGAGTTTACAGAACATCTAGAGCTTGTGTTGAGCTAACAGTGAGCCAAATCTCACATTTGTTGGATCTTGTTTAGGCAATTTTAGTTTCTTAGTTTATAGAATGATTGCTTTGTATTGTATTGGTTTGGTTGCATTCTCGAAGTTGGCAAGTTGCTGATAGATTCATCATTATTATAGACTTTGGTCCTGTAAAATCCAAAAAGAATGATTGTTTGAGGCGACTTGTATCTTCTACTGATATATTTGTTTAACATTGTTTTGCTTGTTTTCGTGTTTAGGATGAGAAGTATTGGTCTTTGCTTCCTCCACTACCTTCATACGGCTATGGAAGAGAGCATCATGGACCTCGCTACGGAAGTTTCATCCATGGACATAATCTCAGAGATGTCGTCGTCACAGGTCAGTCCAATTGCTAAAACTATACCTTTTTACAATCACTCCACAAAACTACACCTAATTACTAAAAATTAAATCAAAAATAGCCTTACACACAACCCTACACCTTCAATATTATACCCTAAACACTAATTAGCGAACCCAAATGAAAATATTTTAATTTTGATAATTTTTAGAGCATAATTGAACCATTTAAAATTTGAAAAAGGTGTAAAAGTAGGAAAAAATTGAATTAAGTGTAATTTTGTGAAAAAATGATTGAAATGGTGTGGTTTTGTGAATTTCTCTAAAAATATTCACCTAAAACATAACCGTCATATAAAATAAACAAAAACACATATACAAGTTCTAGACACGAAAAAATAACAAAATAGTTAAAATGCATAACATACACTTAAAGACACAAAAAATAAATACGAAATCAAATTAAAATTTGTGAAAAACTCAATTAGTTTTTTTCTTCATAATAACATGATTTGGAGTAAAATTATAGAACACCAATAATGATGAAATTATTTACATAGAAATGAGAGAATATTCGATGAAAAATATGTAAGGAAATAAAAGTAAAAATAACATTATACTGTGACTTAGAATAAGGATCACACATAGATTTAAAATGTTAAATTGAAAATAAGAAATTGAAAAAAGAAAAAAAAAGGTTCACAAATGATAAATTATATACTAACATTCTCATCTACGTTTCATTACACAAAATAAAAAATTCTTAAAGTTAATTTTGAAAATTAATAATTATCACAATTTGTTTTGAAAATAATTATATTGTACAATTCATACCAACACAAATTGCAGAAAAAATTAGACAATGTTAAACAGCTTTAAAAATAAATTTAAAACAAAAAAATGTTTTCAAAATAAACACCGAAAAAACAATACGATATTTGCACCCGCGCGATGCGCGGGTTTTTCCCATAGTCTATAATATAAAAGAAGAAGAACTCTCTCCATATGAGTGACACATCATCAACAATATTAAATAAAAAAAATCAAAAATTTGATAAAATTCATTTATTAATAAAAATAAAAAACCATTAAATACATAAAACCATTTAATAATAAAATGAAACATTATATTATATATATGCAATAAAAAATATATACAAAATTCAAACTTACATATATATATAGATAAATAAAGTTTAAACATTATAAATGTAAAATTCAAATACTCCATGACTACACATATAAATACGTAAATTGTTATTAATAATCTTTTTAAACCAAATATTAATAATCACTTAAAATATCAACCGAAAACATAACCGCCATACAAAATAAACAAAAACACATGTTCTAATAACATTAAAGAAAATAAAACAAATTATGGTGCAATTTGAAAAACGGGTTAAAATCTCCACGTACAACATAAACAAAGGTATTGTGGACAAAAATAAATGATTAATAGTAAAAAAATAATATACACAACAATCTTCACTTCTATGTATTTTAAAAAAGTTTGTAAAATTAGATTTCATCACATATTAATATCCTAATAGTTTTTTATTAAACTAAAATATTCATTCAAAAGTTACGTATAAACAATTTTATGTTCAATAATTTGGTAAAATAAAATGGATTGTTTATATCTAATATTAAAACAAATACCTATTATAATAATAAAATATTTTACAAGATAAACCACAAACCGTCATAAACAAAATATAAATGTTTTTGAAATTACTATAAAATATTGAAAATTATCCCGCGCAACGCGCGGGTTTTATCCTAGTCTCTTTTATAACAAATAAATGCGTACCCCATGAATATTTCCTAATTTAGAGTGGACCAAAAATTAATATATAGTTTTTAAACAATAAATTAAATACTCAAATTTCAAGCTATTCAAGTTGTGGAAAATATCTGAAATTATTTCCTCATAAAAAACAAATACAAAAAGAATTACTAAACAAATTTAGTAACATATTAAAAATTACATCCGGCGCGTAGCGCGAAAACCTCCCCTAGTGTTGAATAACACTATACTTTAAAATGCATTGAAACATTATTTACAAATATCATATCCAATAACACTATTTTTTAATAAAATATTTAAAAACATCATTCAAATAACAACTCAAATAGTGACCAGATTTAAAATCTATTAAAATTCATGATCGAATCACATCCTATAAATTTCGTTTGTTTTGTATTTTCATGTTGGACTTGGTATTAAAGCGATTTTTGGGTTTGTTATTAAATAATTTCTACTTTAGGTAAACCATAAAAATAAACCGAATTATAATTAATTTTGGTTCAATTCTAATTGTTTTTTTTTAAAACCGATAAACCAAACCATTTAAACCCTTTAAACCAAACGTCCATGCCTACTTTAAAGATAACAACAGTGTGCGGTTAGTGGGAGATATCTCGAAGGTGTTTTGAAAAAACTTAATTTTTCAAGGATGTTCTTTGATTTTTTTTTTTACGTTTTTAATTTTATACATCACAAAAAAAAATATTTTTAAAATCTGTTTTCGTGAATATTTTTAATTTAATTTTACGAATCAGAAAAAAATATTTCAAAAAACGAAATTAAAATATTTTTCATTAAATCACCCAAATATGATTATAAAATCGATTTTAAAATGTTTTTTTGAATATTTTTAGGGTATAGAAACTAAAATCTTACCATTTGGGTTCGCAAACCCTAAACCAAGACATTTTGAATAGTTTAAGGTTTAAATTTGTGAATTTTCGATTTTTTTTATTACAAATAAAATAAAAATGGGTATAAGAGATTTTTGGTGGTTATAGGAGGAGATCATGACTTCTTGAAAACGACTATTTCAGAAGATGCCTCGGTTAGTGGGTGGAGTAAAACGGTAAAAAAAACTGTAAAGTAAAGTTAAAGAGAATTTCACTTGCTTTGCCTCGTTCATCAAAGTCTTTTTTCCTACAAGAACCCAAAAAGATAAAGAAGAAAAGTGAACTTGCGTAAATCCGTAACATACCTTTTTCTATAAATCTTCTAACGACAACCCAACAACAACAACAAAAAATCAAAAAGAGACAAAGAGAGAAACAAAAAAAAAAAAAAGAAAACAAAGAGAATCACGGAGGAGATGAGCGACGACAAGTTTCCACCACCGGAGAATCAGATCCCGACACTGAAATTGGAAGGTCTACAAGTTTATTCAGCGTTAGGACGTGGATCTAAAGGAGTCGTGTTCCTAGTGAGATCCGATAACATCTCAAACAAACATCATCTCGCTTTAAAAGTCATACAAAGAGAATCATCCGTAAGTTTCGAACAAAGATTGTTGTCTGGATTCGACCATCCTCTGTTTCCTCGTCTCTACGGAGTTTTATCAACAGACAAAGTTATCGGTTACGCCATCGATTACTGTCCTGGCAGAGATCTTAATTCCTTGAGGAAGAAACAATCCGAAGGAATGTTCTCCGACGACATCATTAGGTCATATTTTAATTTCTTTTTTTATTCTTTTATATACAAAAAATTTATTGATTTTTTTCGAATTACTGATTTTTAAAAAGTTTATTTTCTAGATTTTACGGAGCGGAGATTGTAATAGCAATTGAGTATTTGCATAGTAAAGGTATTGTATACAGAGATTTGAAACCAGAAAATGTTATGATTCAAGAAAATGGTCATTTAATGCTCGTCGATTTCGATCTCTCCACCAATCTTCCTCCGCCGCAACCTTCTCCTTCGTATCCGCCGTCTCCGTCGACGAAAAATGAGCGGTTTTTCCCATTTTCATGGTTATGCAACTCAGGAATATCACCGTACGACTCTGTTTCGACGGCGGCGATTGAGTTCGAATCGCCGCCGCAGAAGTCGAATTCGTTCGTCGGAACCGAGGAGTACGTTGCGCCGGAAGTGATCGCCGGAAACGGCCACGACTTCGCCGTGGATTGGTGGTCGTTGGGAATAGTTTTACACGAGATGTTGTACGGGACGACGCCGTTTAGAGGATTGAATAGGAAAGAGACGTTTTCAAAGATTTTAAATGAAACGCCGCGTTTGGTTGGTGATACGACGCCGTTGAGAGATTTGATAAGGAAGCTGTTGAAGAAAGATCATAGCCGTAGGATTAATGTTGAAGGAATCAAAGGTCACGATTTCTTTAAAGGGTTAGATTGGGAGCTTTTGCTTAATGTGTCACGACCACCGTATCTTCCGCCGCCGGAGATTCACGAAGTTTCTAAAATCGACGTTGAGAAATACGTAAATGATGTATTTGATAATTACGATGATAACCATAGTCTTAATATTAAAGGTAAAGATGGGATTAATAAAAAATCCGTTGATAATTGTAATTTTTTTGTCTTTTGATTTATTTATTTATTTTTTTAATATAATTTTAGGATTTTTTATGTCGATTATTATTTATGCCATTAGTTACATTAATTTTCAGGATAACTTTTTGATATTCTTTATTTTTTTCCGTTTTCACATTAATTTTTCTCTATCTTGTCCTAATTATGAAGAATATGTTTTTAGTGGTATTCTACTCGATTTAAGAGAATTTTCCACAAGAAGAAAATGAAATAAAAAATCTTGAAATCAGAAAAATATAACTTGAAAACAAAAATTAGGTGGTTTAAAGAAAGACACTAAAAGAAGGAAAAATCAAATTAACAGAAGGGAAAATCAAATAAACAGGTGGAATAAACTGTTTTGGGGGTGGCATCAAATATTATAATGGACCTACTTTCCTTCTTGTCTCTTCTATTTTCTTAGCTTATTTAATCATTCATTTATTATGATGAAAAATTAGAGCCATCTATAATGACTACCAATAGATTCTATTATACAATAATCACAATACCAATGTAGATGTTTGATGTTGAAATATAACTAACTCACTAATATGTGTTTCATTTGAAGTGGGTTGTATTCAATATCTTAATAAGGTTTTGAATTTTTGGGCAAACTACTAAGCAAGTTTTCTAATCATTTTTATACGAAATTTCACAGCAACATAACCTCACTGGTCGAAATTTATTAGGCTTAAACTAAATAGAAGAAAATAAAAAACAAGAAAATAAAAGAATATATTAGCTTTTAATTTAGTTGTAGCCAAGAATTTTTAAGAAAATTTTGTGAGCAGATGCTATTTATATATTATTGGTCTATTAGCTTTAAAATATATTTGTTATTTCTCTGACAATTTTGGGGAAACTATTTATATATGATTGGCCTATTAGTTTACAGCAAATCATGCAACTCATTGCACATTTTCTTTGATCACGAGATACATATATCCTCTTTTTTGGATGCACCTGCATAAACACACTCGTAAAGTCCATGAATTTAACTGTTTATTCATATATTAGCGAATAAATATATATACGCTATATATATACATCATTACACGAACCATGTGAGTTTTTAGTGGGGAAAATTACAAAACTACACGATTTGAATTACATTTCACAAAACTAAACAATTTCAAAATTACTTCACAAAACTATATCTAAACACTCAAAATTAAATTTAAATAAACCCTACCTACACAATCCTACCCCCTTAATATTATACCCTAAATACTAATAAGTGAACCAAAATGAAAAAAAATAATTTGAAATTTCTTAAAAGGTAAATCAAGCTTTTAAAATTTTAAAAATGTATAAATATGAATTTTTTTTTGAATTAAGTAGAATTTTGTAAATGAAGAGATGAAATGACGTAGTTCTTTGAATTCCTCTTTTTAGTATTTGTCCATAGTATATTTCTTCTAACCAAGCTGTGATTTGTTTCCGAGTGCTATTTAAAAGAGTTCTTAGCTTCAACATGTTTGTAAATTGAGATTTATATTGATATGTTTTGTCGATTTGTGTAACAACATAAATTTTATATGTGTGCACGATGAGATTTGTATAAAAAACTATATTTTTATTTAAAGTTACAACCACTAAAAGAAACTAGCATAACACAGCAGAAAATAAATGAAATTATTTAAATAAAAATTCCTCATCCTCTAGTGTATGTCCGATGCTATTTTGTCTACTTGAAGGTGATCTATAAATTTTTCAAACTTAGAATTTAGAGAAATTTTTGGTTATTGTGAAAATATCTTAACATAAAATTTAGAGAAATTTACAAAACTACACATTGATACTCAGAGGTTTTACCCTAGTATGATTCACTGTAAGTAAGTGCACGGTTAATCGTGTAATACTTAGGGATCGAATCCACATAGACCAATGGTTACACCAAAACTCTTAAATCAATGTAAACCTAAGTGTCACAAAAAGGTTGTTTGTAAGGGTTTTGGAAGCAATTAGCAAAAGAAAACAGAAAACGTTTTGTAAGCAATATATTAAAAGCGTCAGGCGTTAGGATTAATCGTAGGAATTAGTTTTCACTAGATAGATACATGATTGGGAAATAATTATAACCGTTCTTAAACTCAGATCTCGATAATTATATTGACACCCTTTATCAATCCCTATGTTAATAAGTACGGATACTAAACTCTCGTTTGTGTTCAATAAATCCTAGCATGCAATACGTCTAAGTCCGATATGTTCACAAAACGCAATAACATCTACTCTCGCAAGCTAATGACGTTTTGCTCACCTAGATTCTACCCGGTTCCTAAACCAACTCTCGTTTGAGCCTAAATAACCTAGAACCAAGAACTATGGTGATCAAGCAAGTTCAGACGGTAAGTTCAACCTAGATGAAGAATCCTAAGAATAAATTCCCTAACCAATCAGTCTAATCTAGCAAATCCTAAATTCCTTTGAAATCCTAAAACTTAACTAGAGAACTACTCAGACATGTTCATGATTTAGCAATTCAATATGTTTTAATAATTATGAATAACAAAATACTGAGAATAAAGATTAGAAACACTTTGCAAGATTATTGAATCTCTTTCTCTGTAAAAGTTGCAATCTCTGTAAAAGTTGCAATCTCTGTAAAAGTTGCAATCTCTAAAAAGTTTATATTATTAAAGCACACCTCTAAAAGAGGTTAAAACATGTTTTATAGGTTTTGGGCGATTCCCTTACAAAATAGTAAGTATCTTGGCAAAATCTAAAATAAAAAGAAATTAAATCTTTTGACGTGGAGAAGGGATCTATCGATCCTAGGTAGGGATCGATCGATCGACTTGAAGATCGATCACTCCTTCGACTTTTCGTCGATCTGATTTTTCACCGTTTGTTTTCTTGAAGAACGATCGATCGATCCTGATGAAGATCGATCAATCTTCGGTCCTCGGTCGATCCAGAAAAACTTTATAAGTTTGCGCAATAAGAGATCGATCGATCTCTATGGAGGATCGATCGATCTCTATGGAGGATCGATCGATCGATTTCCTTTCTTCTGCATTATCCGCTCTTTTGCCTCGAAAACTCCATAAGTCCATCATCATTGCCTCGGGACGCCACTATGCCTTTTATTACCTGTAAAACAACTAAATATACATAAAAAGACTCTATTGTGTGGTTAAATCTTATGTTTAAAACGTTAAAAATGTCACACATCAACTTCCCGAGACTTAGCCTTTTGTTTGTCCTCGAACAAAACAATACACTAAGTGAGAAGAAGAGGTTTTGAAAAACTCTATATATTTGCATCATCCCTTAATCCTATCCTTTCCAAAATAACCCACAAACCACATAAGACAAACACTATATCTGAACCTTAAGACCATACTACCACCACGAAATCACCCTCACAGTACTCTAAATCCACTAATCCTCGAAAATCTACGGTTTCACCTCAATTGACTTCTTAATCTCTTTAAGCAAATAAAAGTGCGGTCTCACTAATGGAAAATCGATCACTAGACATAAGTCTTACCTTTCAGGTTTTACTACAAGAAACTGGGCAAATAGCAACGAATTTTAGCAAGGAATTAGCGAGGAATTTATTTAGCAACGGATTTGTGAGGAATTAGCGACGACACTAAATTTCGTCGCTAATTTGTCGCCAAATAGCAACGAAACTATTCGTCGCTATTTAGCGACGAAATAGCGACGATTTAAGGAGGAATTCCTATATCGTCGCTAAATCGTCGCTATTTAGCGACGAAGATATTTCCTTGTTAAATAGCGACGAATTTGCAAGGAATATTGCTAAGTTGGTGAGCACGTTTTCATTGAGCTCCACCGGTAATTGGCGACGAATTATTCGTTGCAATTTCCTCTCAAAATCGTTGCTAATTCATTGGTAAAAATATTTCGTTGCTAAATCGTTGCTAAATTTCCTTGTTAATTCCTTGCTAAAATTTACAATGTCCCTATATAAACTCATTCGACCAAATCAAAATCACAACACAATATCAAAACATTCTCTCTTATATATATTCTAAACACTTATACAAAAACTTTCATAACATATATACTCAAAATGTCTCACGGTAATAACGTATACGAGTTACGATCTTGGATGTATAGACACAAAGCTCTATCGGGGATAATGACAACAGAGTTCACGGAGGGACTTCAAACATTCATGTATCAAGCTGGAAACATGCAGACTACTCAAGAAACTGGTAAAATGTATTGTCCATGTAAGAAGTGTGTGAACACTAAATACATTCATGTTGATACCGTATGGAAACATCTTTTTAATAGGGGTTTTATGCCACAATATTTTGTTTGGTTTCAACATGGGGAAGGGTATAATTATAATAACACCGAATTTGGAGAAAGTAGTTCGTTTCATGTTCCCGAAACTAACGAACCAGCTAATTTACCGCATCATTTTGATAGTAGCTATGATCATCATGGTGGGTCTAATGTGCATGTAGATGATAATAGATATCATGACATGGTTGCCGATGCATTTCATGATACGAGGGAGTATTTATCCGAAAATGTTGTTGAAGAACCTAACCAAGATGCTAAACGTTTTTATGATATGTTAGACGCTGCGAATAAACCAATTTACGATGGATGTAAAGATGGATTGTCAAAACTATCATTAACATCTAGAATGATGAATATCAAATCGGATCATAATTTGAGTGAATTTTGCATGGACTCCTGGGCGGAATTACTAAAAGAGTATTTGCTTGAGGATAATGTAGTCGCTGATTCATATTATGAAATACAAAAGTTGGTTTCTAGTCTTGGATTGCCTTCGAAATGATTGATGTTTGTGTTAACAATTGTATGATTTATTGGAAAGATGATGATAAGTTGCGGGAATGTCGTTTTTGCCGTCAGTCGAGATATAAGGTCCATGAAAAAGGGAGTAAGGTCCCGTATCAACGGATGTGGTACTTACCCATTACGGACAGGCTCAAGAGATTGTATCAATCGGAAAGGACATCCGATTCAATGAGATGGCATTCAGAGCACTCAGTCGTAGATGGGGAAGTAACTCATCCGTCAGATGCAAAGGCTTGGAAGCATTTTAACACGGTATACTCTGACTTCTCTAGAGAGATTCGTAATGTATATCTTGGTTTATGCACTGACGGATTTAGTCCATTTGGTATGTCTGGTAGACAATACTCCTTGTGGCCAGTTATCGTAACCCCTTATAATCTTCCTCCATATATGTGCATGCAAAGAGAATTCCTCTTCTTAAGTATATTAGTTCCTGGTCCGAAACATCCAAAGAGAGCTCTAGATGTTTTTCTCGCAACCTTTAATCCATGAGCTAAAAGAGTTATGGTGCACTGGGGTTCGTACGTACGATATATCGTGCAAAAGAAATTTTATGATGCGTGCGAGTGCTTATGTGGACTATTAGTGACTTTCCTCGCTTATGCCATGTTATCCGGTTGGACAACGCATGGATGATTGTCTTGCCCTTATTGTCGTCATCGGACTGATGCGTTTCAACTCCCACACGGAAGGAAAACAAGTTGGTTTGATTGTCACCGACGATTTCTTCCAATTAATCATCCGTACCGGAAGAACAGAAGGTTGTTCAAGAAGAACAAAGTCGTTAAACAACAACCCCTACTATATCCGGCGGGGACAGAGTTACTAAACGAGTTGGATTATTACGGGGAGCAAGAAACATGTAGACGGGGTGGAAATTGGCATGTTTCGAATTTACCTGACGGATACGGGGAAACCCATAACCGGCACAAGAAAAGCATCTTTTGGGAACTCCCTTACCTGGAAAGATCATTTGTTGAGACATAACCTTGATGTTATGCACATTGAGAAAAATTTCTTTGATAACATCATGTACACATTGTTGAATGTGCAGGGGAGAACGAAAGAAAATTTGAAGACAAGATTGGATTTGCCAGAAATATGTTTTAGAAGTGAGTTGCATATCACGAACGATGGTAAGGCTCCAGTCCCGATCTACAGATTGAAACCTGAAGCGAAAAACGCTTTATTTAATTGGGTAGCGTCAGATGTCAAATTCCCGACGGATATGTTTCAAAGCTATCCGCATGTGTTGAGAAAGGAGAAAAGTTTTCAGGTATGAAAAGTCATGATTGTCATGTATTTATGCAGAGACTATTACCTTTTGCCTTCGACGAGCTTCTACCTGAACCCGCACACTTAGCAATTGCAGGTACTAATTAATAATTAATTAATTATCTTTTTAATTACTTTAATTACAATATATAGTCATGAATTTTAAAAAATTTCAGGTATCGGTGCGTTTTTCCGAGATTTATGTACTCGTACACTTTCAGAAGATGTCATTGAACAGTTGCGTGAAAATATCCCTATCTTGTTGTGCAACTTGGAAAAGATTTTTCCTCCATCTTTTATCGATGTAATGGAACACCTTCCAATACATCTTCCTCACGAGGCAGAACTAGGAGGGCCTGTGCAGTTTCGGTGGATGTATCCCTTTGAACGATTTATGAGACATTTGAAAGGAAAGACGAAAAACCTAGCAAGGGTTGAAGGATCTATCGTTGCTGGATCTTTAACGGAAGAGACTTCTCATTTCGCATCATACTATTTCGGTTCCACTGTATGAACACGTAGAACAAAAACACGACAATAAAAGAGCTAGCGGAAAAATAAAAGAAGTTTGGTGGGAAAGTGATCAACATCGACAAAGTGCACATACTTACATCCTCCTTAATTGTGATTACGCACGACCTTTCGAAAGGTAATATAATATTATATGTTTTTATATATAAGCTATAATATTTTTCCTAACGAGGGGGTTTATTTCAATTAGAATGTTTGAGGAACAAGTGGAGGAAGTCTATCCTGGACTTTCGAAAGACGAACTTACTGCTTATAAAGAACGCGATTTTGCGGGTTGGTTAAAAACGCAAGTTGAATATGGTGACACCACATATCCTGTTTGGTTTCGCGAGTTAATACAAGGACCGCTTGGAAAGATCACAACTTCGCCTATGTATTTTACTCGTGGTTACGTCTTCCACACAAGTAAGTCATGGTCAACATCGAGCAACCGCAAATTATGGTGTCACTCGTTGAGGGCGATTCGGTTTTTTATGGGGTTCTCACGGATATTATCGAAGTCCAATACCCGGGATTAGTCAATTTAAGAACAACACTTTTTAAATGTGATTGGTTTGATCCAACGTTAGGTCGTGGTGTACGTTACAACAAATTTGGTGTCATCGACGTCAACCAATCACGACGATATCGGAAGTTCGAACCATTTATCCTCGGATCGCGAGGCTGAGCAAGTTACATTCATTCCGTATCCCCGCGTTAAAACTAGTGGTATATCGTGGAGTGCGGTAATTCGAGTGGTTCCGAGAGGTTTAATTATGGGTAACGATGAAGTTCCTATGCAACAAGATGTCGTTGGTGGGACAATTATACAAACAAATCAATCGACCGAAGATGTATTTCTTGTTGATCCTGATAATCAAGTAGCTGAAGATATTGTGGATGATGAAAACGAAGGATCCGCAGAAGAAAATGAAGAATTCGATGAAGTTAGCGATATCGAATCATTTGATTCCGACAATAATGAATAAATTTGTAACTTGTATTTGCAATTTTAATTTTTTTTAATTTTTTTTTTGCAAATTATCAACGAATTTGCAACGAATTTGCAACGAATTTGTAAAGTTTGCCACGATTTAGCAACGAATTCATAAGTTTAGTAATTTTAGGGGTTTAAATTGCCGTTGCTAAATCGTTGCTATTTGATATTTAGCAACGATTTAGCAACGATTCGTTGCTATTTAGCGACGATTTAGCGACGAATCGTTGCTAAATCGTTGCTAATTTTTGCAATATACAAATCTTTAAACCCTCAAACCACCTCAAAATAAATGTTTTTAAGAATTAGTGTTAACTTAAGAAGTGTAAACAAAGGTGAAAACAATTGTATAAATCAAAAAAAAGAAATTGATTACAATATTATACTTAACGTGTATTAACTTACCGTTAACTTATATGTTTTACTAACATAAAGTTTATAATACAGAAAATTTTCAGTTTTTTAGTAAATATCATATTTTGAAGTGTTATTCTCAATCTTATAATCTATAATTACATATGAAGTATGTATTATATCAAAGCAAACCGTTTTAAGGGTTGAAACCCTAAAAATAGGGTTTGAGTTTAGCAACGATTTAGCAACGAATCGTTGCTAAATAATTGATCGGACACGTACACTGTATCCGTCATAGGTCTTGTACTTGGCGTAATACATGTTAGGGTTTAGCAACGAATTACCAACGAAATGTTGGAATCGTTGCTAATTCGTTGTTAAACCCAAACGTGTGAACAAGGGAAACCCGAAATAATTTTTAAAAATAGAGACGATTTAGCAACGAATCGTCGCTAAATCGTCGCTATTTTTAGTTTAGCGACGATTTAGCAACGATTCGTTGCTAAATCGTCGCTAAATTTTCGTTTTCCCTCCGGTGGGAAAATTCCCTAGCAACGATTTAGCAACGATCACAAAATCTATAAATATGGCCAAATTCTTTCATTTTTTTCACACAATCATCTCTCTACATTTTATCTCTCTACATTTTATCTCTCTACAATCTCTCTATAAAAACATCACAATTTCTTCTTAAAACACTAATTTTTACAAAAATGCCTCCTCGTCCAAACCATTATTTTAATTTCATCCGTAATCGTTCTGGTAGCGGATCTGATTCTAATCCGATCCGACAACCTTCAAAACCAACCCAACCCGACATCCATGAGGTCCCCGAGGTGGGGTTAGATGTTGCTTCCAACATTCCACCGGTTGGAGATATGCCAGCGGATTTACCACCGCCTCCGCATCAAGGACCCCACATGATGCGGATCTTGGATCTCCTACAGCAAGAACGCCACGACCGTTTGCCGTTGATAGATCCAGACCGGCCGCGACAAACATTTTGGTAATTTTTTAATATTATATTAAAAATATTAAAAAATAATAAAAAATTATTAAATATTAAATATTAATAAAAAATTGTACTTTGTTAGGTTTTGCGATAACAAAGTGAGTCGGAGTGTCGCGGACACAATGAAGTCTTACTTCGTCGAGCCGCACGTGAACTGGTCCCAAACACCGGGATACCTACAGGACATCTGGTTTGAATCTTTCGCGGTAAATTAAATTAAATTTTAAATTTTAATTAAAATAATTTATATTTAAATATAAATTAAAATATTTAATTTGAAAATTTTAATTTAAAATTTCTAATTTAAAAAGTTAAACTAAAACTTAGTTTTAATTAATAGCAAAAATGACATTGGGCCGAGGCTGATACGGTGAAAGTCCGTAAGGGGTTCAACGAGAAGGCGATGCACCGCCTTACCGGCATTGTTTCTAGTTGGAAGAAAGACTGGAAACTAAAAGGAGATGGTGGAAAGCCGGAGTCGATGGACCCGGCGGTGTGGAAAGGGTTGATCGACTACTGGACAGAACCGCATTCTCTCGCCGTCACGCAAAACTGTTCCAAGTCCCGCCTCACTCCTGTCGACGAGAAGGGTCCCTACGTCCACACTTCGGGACCTAGTTCATACGTCGGTCGTCGTATTAAAATGGTAAATTTAATTTTTTAACACTTTGTTTTATTTGAAAAATAAATAAATATTTAATATAAATATCAAATAGAGGTCGAGGAAGAGGGTGAACTTCCCCCTATTGTGGAGATATTGAAGAAAACCCAGAAGCGCAAAGATGGGTCATATGTCAGTGAACTCCTCGGGATGACTTTCGGTCGCGGAATGCGACCAAATCTACTACGAGGTAAATAATTTAATTTATATTTTTTAAATTATATTATATTTACTAACGAATATATAATATTAATTATACGTAGGTCGCTCCGAAAAAGAAGAACCGCACTTTCGGAGTCGGTTCTATCGAGACCGTTCCCGCAGCTTCTTCATCGCAACCTCATGTTTCTCAGCGGGATCAGGCTGTGGAGAATGCTCGTTTGCGACAGGAACTCCAAGATACAAACGCCCGCTTCAAGACAATGACGAATCTATTCTCCATAATTGCGATGGATAGTCCAAACCTGGCTAATGCGATGCGGGAACGCGGATTAGGGGTCGATCCAGAACCGAAGGTTGGTCCAGACGAGGCTGAAGCCGCAACTCAAGAACTGGGACGGAATGTCGGGATTAATGATTTTGATCCCTAGTTTAGTTTTTTTAAAATGTAATTTGAATTTTAAATTTTAATTATAATAATTTTATTTTATTTTTTTAAAATTAGCTAAATTAGCAACGCATTAGCGACGATTTGTATAAAGAATCGTTGCCTATTCGTTGCCAAATTAGCAACGAATTAGCGACGTTTGCAGCAATTTCATAAGTTTTTAAATTCTGAAATTCGAAAATAATTTTTTTAAATTCGACGCTAAACCGTCGCTATTTCGAAGCTAAAATAACGTTGCAAATTCGTTGCTAATTCGTCGCTAAAATAGCAACGAATTTTTGGCAACGAATTAGCAACGATTTCGAGTCGTCGCTAATTTAGCGACGAATTAGCGACGATTTCGAAATAGCGACGAGCGATTAGCGACGAAAATGTGATCGTCGCTAAATCGTTGCTAAATGTGCAGATTCTTGTAGTGTTTCATAAGCCCTAAGAACATCCTCTTATGGTTCCTTTCCTCTTTCTTTTCTCGCTTCCTCAAGCTCGAATTTCTCCCTAACTTTCTCTAGGGTGTCATTTGTATTTTTTTAATTCGACTTTGATTTTTCCCTTTGTTTTTTTCTTAAAAGGGCGGTCGCTACATGGTTTTAGTTTCCAAGAATTTTGAAAGAACACGAGTATAAGTTCTACATTTGAAATCACATATTTTCAACCAATATTCACGACTTTTTCAAATAATGTAACCTTTTTTTAGAAGGGAAGAGAGAGGGGAACCATACTACACATAGATGTCTTATAGGACCTGAAAGAAAAACCGTATCCAATGCATCTCAAAACCCAAAGTGAGAAAATTAGTCAATGTTAACAATTCTATCTTGGTGAAGTCAAAATCAGTTAACCGAAAGATAATGCGAGTAAAAAGAACTTTCATGTGTATTTGGTGACATTTCATGGGTTTCTGAATCTCGGGGTCCTTAGCTCTGTTGTCAAATGGTCTTTAAAGTTAGTTGGTTAGTCAAGAACAAGATCATAATGCATCATACTTAGTTTTGAAAACAAGTTTTGACTCGAAAAACAACTCGATTGGGACTAAAAGAAAAATCTAGAATAAAAGAAAAATAGAAACACCCTCCCCATACTTACTTCACACCGTCCCGGTGGGTATGTCATGTCTAAAGAAGAGTGATAAAGCTGAAAAGTCAAAACAAAAGCAAATGGAATAAGTAGATTATAAAATATAGAAAAGACAAGTATACACACGTACCAATGGGTTGCCTCCCATTAAGCGCTCGTTTAACGTCATTAGCTTGACAGATTCACCGCTTAGGCTTTTGGTGGATCATCGAGGAGTTGTGGTTGCCTTGGATGAAAGTTGTGGTTGTGTCTCACGCCAATAACGTAGACATTCTCCTCGGGTACAGAATCGTATATAGGCAAAGGTGCGTCCACTGGCAACCTGGATAGATGATTTGCCACTCCATTCTATACACTCCCTTTGTCCTTGATTTCTAGGTCGAATTCTTGAAGGAGAAGGATCCACCGTAGAAGTCGCGGTTTGGCATCTTTTTTCGATAACAAGTATCGAAGCGCAGGAAGACCAATGTGGACATTGACCTTAGAACTAACCACGTAAGAACAAAACTTCTCAAAGGCGTACACGATAGGAAGTAGCTCCTTCTCAGTTGTTGCATATATGCGTTGTGCATCGTCTAGGGTCTTACTTGCATAGTAGATGACATAGAGTTGTTTGCCTTTTCGTTGTCCAAGCACTGCTCCTACTGCGTAATCACTAGCATCACACATCAACTCGAAAGGCAATTCTGAGTTCGGTGGTTGTACAATCGAGGCTGAGATCAAAGCATCCTTTATTTGCAAAAAGGAAAGTAAACACTCTTTATCAAAATCAAACTTGACATTTTTACAAAGAATTTGAGTAAGAGGTCGAGCGATTTTTGAAAAATCTTTGATGAAACGTCGATAAAACCCTGCGTGACCAAGGAAACTCCTTTTTCCCTTTTACGGAATCTGGTGGTTGTAGTGCTTTCATCACTTCGATCTTGGCTTTGCCCACCTCAATACCCTTTTCTAAAGTTTTGTGGCCAAGCACTATCCCATCTCTCACCATAAAGTGGCACTTTTCCCAATTAAGTACTAAGTGTTTCTCCTCGCACCGTTTAAGTACCCTGCAGAGATTAGCAAGACATAAGGAAAAGGATGGTTGATACTCAGAGTTTTAACCCTAAAATAAACTACTGCAAGTGCACAGTAATTCGTGTAGTATTTAGGGATCGAATCCACAGAGACCAATGTTACACTACTTTATTAGATTCAAGATAAAGCTAAGTGACACAAGCAAATGATTTGTTTGTAATGAAAGCAATTAAGTAACAAGAAAGCAAAGAACAATTGTATGCAATTAATTAAAAACGTCATGCATTAGAGTTAATTCGCAGGAAACAGTTATCACTAGACAGATTTCAGATAAGAGAAACAATTAAAACCGTTCTCGAACTCAGATCACAGAATCTGAATTGACCCCCTCTCGGGCGTATCAAATCCTTATGCTAGCAATTAAGAAGACTAAACTCTCGTTTGTGTTCTATAATTACTAGCATGCATTTAGTCCGAGTCTGATTTGTTCACAAAACACAATAATATCATACTCTCGCAGGTTAAATATATTTTGCTCAACTAGATTCTATCAGGTTTTTAAACTAACTTTCGTTCAGATTTAAACAACCTAAGATCATGAACTATGGTGATCAATCAAGTTCAAGCAATACTAACAACCTAGATGAAGAACTCTATGAATAAATCTCTATCTTTCAATAAAATCTAGCAATTCCTAGTTTTCCTTTGAAAACCCTAAAACCTAACAAGGAGACTACTCAGACATATTCATGGATGAGCAATAGATGATTGATGAAAGAATTTTTTTTTTTTTTTTTTTAACATCATTGATGAAAGAAATTGCATAAAACAAATATTGAGATTGAATAGATGAGGTTCAGAAACACTTCTCAAAAACAGAGTAATAGATCCTCTCCTCCAAAGCTTACAATCCCCAAAGTCAATAAAAAATAAAGCGTCGTCTAAAACTATGACAAAAACTAGGTTATAATAGAGATTTGGGCGTTCCTTTAAAAAATAGGAAAAACCGTGACTAAACAGAAAAATATGGAAAAGAGTCCTTCTTGCGTCGGCGAAGGGATCGGCCGATCTCCTTCGGGATCGCCCGATCCTTGTTGTGGATCGGTCGATCTCTTCCATTTCATCGATCCTTTTCTCCTACGACACTTTTGTTAATTAAGGATCGACCGATCGGGAAAGGGATCGCCCGATCGGTACCTTATTCCGTGATTTCCATGCTCTTTTGTCTCGAAATTTCCATAAGTGTTTCTCCTATGCCTTAAGACGCCAATATCTCTTATATCACATGTAAAACAACTAAAGACAAGTAAAAACGCTCTATTGTGTGGCTATAATCTTAGATTAAAACGTTAAAAACGCCACACATCAATGGTCCATAGACAGAAAAATCGTCCATGAACACCTCCATAATATCCTCAATTAGATTAGTAAAAATCAACATTATGCATCGTTGAAAGGTCGCAGGGGCGTTGCACATGCCAAAAGGCATCTGTCGATAGGCAAATGTGCCATAAGGGCATGTGAACGTCGTCTTCTCATGGTCTTCCGGGTGGATTGGAATCTGAAAGATACATGAATAACCATCTAAGAAACAATAGTAAGGGTGATTAGCTAATCTTTCGAGCATTTGATCAATGAATGGTAAGGGGAAGTGATACTTTCTAGTTGATGCATTCAACTTTCGGTATTCAATAAACATTCTATGACCCGTAACAGTTCTAGTCGGAATTAGCTCATTCTTATCATTTTTAACTACGATTACTCCTCCTTTCTTAGGAACAACTTGAACCGGACTAAACCCAAGTACTATCCGAGATTGCATAGATGATACCACCTTCTAGAAGTTTCATTATCTTTTTTTTAACGACATCTTTTAGATTAGGGTTTAGCCTTCTCAGATGTTCGATCGACGTCATTAATTCATCTTCTAGATGTATCCTATGCATACACAAATCCGGTGAAATACGATTTATATCATCCAAAGAATAACGTAATGCCTTACGATATTTCCTAAGTTCGTATAGAAGTAAAGTCGTCTCTACATTGTTTAATCCGGCGTTAATTATAATTGGGTATGTCGAATTTGGTCCTAGATACGCGTACCTTAGCCCAATGGGAAGTGGTTTGAGTTCGAGTTTCGGGGCTTTCAATTCGCTCCACGGTGGGTCAATGGGATCGATCGATCTCTATCTGCGATCGATCGATCGACCTATAGATTCGGTTGTGTCTAACGAATGGTCGATCTGAAAATTTTCAATATGTTCTGAAACAAGGGGATCGATCGATCCAAGGATATGATCGATCGATCGAGATGTCGATCGGCCTGATTCCGAATGTTGGTCGATCTGAAAATTTTCCTTTGGTTTTGGAGAGAGGGGATCGATCGATCTCGAGATAGGATCGATCGATCGAGATGTCGATCGACCTGATTCTGAAGGTTTGTCGATCTGGAAATTTTCCGTTGGCGTCGAAGAATTGGGATCGATCGATCCTAGGTGAAGATCGATCGATCCTAGGTGAAGATCGATCGATCAAGCTCGCTGACTTGATGCTTTTCCTACGTGTAAGTTCTTGACCATCGTTCCTACGACGTTGCTTGAGTCTAGCATCTTGGTATAAAGTTGGGAATCTTCATCCAAAGGGTACTGATCGGTTTTCGCTCTAGTCATTGCAACTTCGAGAGGATCGTTCATGAATATGTCGTCTGTATCCCCGTCCACTGATTCTGCGATTGTGTCGATCCAAAAAGCTTGTCCATTGACATCTGGTTTTTTCATGATCTCTTCGATGTTGAACTTCATCACTATGTCTCCAAAGTGGAGGTCGATCTTTCCTTTCTTAACATCGATAACGGCTCGTACGGCTAAAAATGGTCTTCCGAGGATAAGAGGATCCTAGGGCTCTTCTCCTAACTCAAGAACGACGAAATCTGCGGGGATGTAGCCATTACCGATCTTCACAGGCAGATTCTCAAGGACTCCTACGGGATATCGTACCGAATGATTAGCAAGTATGAGAGATATCTTAGAAGCTTTCAAATCAATCATGCCGAGGCGCTTAGACACAGAGAAGGGCATGAGATTCACACTAGATCCTAAATCACATAGGGATCGAGCGAAGGTGATGGAACCGATCTAAACTGCCATACGAAACTTCTTGGATCTCCTAACTTCTTAGGAATATTTTGATGGAAAAGAGAGTTGCAGTCTCGGGAGATCATCATATCACCTTCCTCTAAGGTCATCTTCTTCGTCAATACACTCTTCAAGTACTTCCTAATGTCTGGAACCATGTGACAAGCCTCAAATAATGGTAATCTCACGGTTAGTTCACTGACAATCTCTTTGCATTTTGCATCCTCGACTTCTTTTCTAGACTTCTTGGGACGTACCATATATGGGATTTTGGGCACATAAACTCTCGGTGGCGGTGGAGTTTCTGAATTTTCTTCTTTATGGGCAATATCCACATTGGCTTCCTCGTTGATGTAGTCCGGAGAACTCAACTTCTTGGGAGGGGCGTTCTTTGGTGGAGGAGACTCAAGATGTTTACCACTACGCAAGGTGATCGCGTTGACAAACTCTTGGTTCTTGGGGTTTGACTCAGGTTTCCTAGGGAGTTGTCTGTTTTGTCCCCTTACCCCTTCAGCGGTCTGTCCAACTTGAATGTCTAGTTTCTTAACATGTGTTGAGAGGGACTCAAATTTTTTGCTAAGGTCATTGTATCGATCAAAGAGATCTTTACTACCTTGTTGTTGGCTGGACAAAATATGTTGCATCATAGCTTCCATCTTGTTCTCTTGAGGAGCGGGTTGTTGGTAGTTCCTTTGATTCTGAAAGTTACCCGTATTCTAAAAATTTCCTCGATCCTGAGAATTGTTGGGGTAGTTCCTTTGGTAATTTCCATTACCCGAGCCTTGTACGAAATTCCTCACTGAAAAATTATTCGCGCCATAGTTTTGCGTGTATACTTTTCCCGGGAAGTTGTTCCTACCGGAGTTCTGGACGTTCTGGTCGTTCTGCATGTTGGTTCTTCCTAGGGTTGGGTACTTCTAAACCTGAGGGTTCTCGACTTAATGATGCGATAAGACAAGTTGTTGTTTCTATCCATCGAGTTATGATATCCTCTCTGAAAATTTCCTTGTCTTCCGATGAAGTTCACATCCTCTTGTCCCTCGTACTTGTCCTCATCATACAACCTATCGTCATTCTGAACAACTTCCTGCAAATGTTTACACCACGCTTTTCCTTTAGAAGTTTTTGCATTATGCTTTTAAGCTTTTTGATTTGAGAGTTGTCATTAGTGCTTGTGCTGGTGGACTTGAGTTGCCTATCATACTCTAGGCATGCGTTGGCGTTGCTCACTGCGAGATTTTCAATGAGTAAAGTAGCTTCTTCCGCTGTCTTGGTCATGAGATCTCTGTTACTTGCGGTGTCCAGAGATAATCGATAACGTCTAGTCGATACCACGGTAGAAAGTGTTGATGAGATGGGTATTGGTGAAACTGTGATGTGGACAATCTCTAATACAATCCTTGAAGCGTTCACATGCTTCGTAGAAGGATTCGATTGGGCCTTGCCGGATCTATGAGATCTTGTTCCTAAAAGCATTGGCTTTCGACTTCGTGAAGAAGTGTGCAAGAAACGGTCCCTTGTACTCATCCCAAGTGTGGATAAAATCAGGTGGGAGAGACTTCAACCATCGATACGCTTTGTCAGCTAAGGAGAATGTAAACAACTTGCACATGAACCAATATCTCGAGACTCCATTGATTCTAGTTGTGCTACATACGTCCTCAAAGCTCACGATGTTGTCCATCGGGTGTTCTTGAGGTAACCCGTGGAGTTGCTTTTGTTTCACCAAGTGGATAATTTTAGACTTAATCTCGTAGTCTTGTCTCTGATCTTCAGCGTGTTAAACAAGATTGCGATCTTGAAAGAAGACATCAGATGCGTCTGCCTCTAGCATGGTTGTCCCTCTTGGGGCTTGGTTGTTCTGTAGAGCTTGGGCTGCCATAAAATCAACCATATGTTTTCGCGTCAGTGCGATCTCAGCGTTTTCGTAAGCTTGTTGGTTTTGTCCATCGGCTTGTCCATTGCCGGCATCAATCTGATTACCATTAGCGTCGAATTGAGGATTGTTATCCATGTTGATATCTCTTCCTATGTTACGACGATTGATGCGTTTGATTCTTGCTAATCCGGCGTTGTCAAAAACGAGTAGGTTGTCAGCTTCTTCGCTTCTTCTTTGCATTCACCCTGAAATAAATAAGAAAAATAGTAAGTAAATAAAATAAAATAAAGAAAAGCTTAGACTAAATTTGAATCTAATTATTAAAGTAACGCAATTGCTCCCCGACAACGGTGCCAAAAACTTGATACCTAGAGGTTTTACCCTAGTATGATTCACTGCAAGTGCACAGTTAATTGTGTAATACTTAGGGATCGAATCCACAGAGACCAATGGTTACACTAAAACTCATAAATTCAATGTAAAGCTAAGTGTCAAAAAAGTTGTTTGTAAAATTTTGGAAAGCAATTAGTAAAAGAAAATAGAAAACGTTTGTAAACAATATATTAAAAAGCGTGAGACGTTAGGATTAATCGCATGAATTAGTTTTCACTAGATAGATATATAATTGGGAAACACTTATAACCGCTCTTAAACTCAGATCTCGATAATTAGATTGCCCCCCTCTCGGGCGTATCAATCCCTATGCTAACAAGTACGAATATTAAACTCTCGTTTGTTTTCAATAAATCCTAGCATGCAATACGTCTAAGTCCAATATGTTCACAAAATGAAATAACATCTACTCTCGCAGGCTAAGGACGTTTGCTCACTTAGGTTCTATCGGGTTCCTAAACCAACTCTCGTTGAGCCTAAATAACCTAGAATCAAGAACTATGGTGATCAAGCAAGTTCAAGCGGTAAGTTCAACCTAGATGAAGAATCCTAAGAATAAATTCCCTAACCAATCAATCTAATCTAGAAAATCCTAAATTCCTTTGAAATTCTAAAACCTAACTTGAGAACTACTCAGACATGTTCATGATTTAGCAATTCAATATGTTTTAATAATTATGAATAACAAAATATTGAGAATAAAGATATAGAAACACTTCGCAAGATTATTGAATCTCTTTCTCTGTAAAAGTTGTAATCTCTGAAAAACTTATATTATTAAAGCACACATCTAAAAGAGGTTTAAAACAGGTTTTTATAGGTTTTGGGCGATTCCCTTACAAAATAGGAAGCATCTTGGCAAAATCTAAAATAAAAAGAAATTAAATCTTTTGACGCGGAGAAGGGATCGATCGATCCTAGGTAGGGATCGATCGATCGACTTGAAGATCGATCACTCTTTCGACTTTTTGTCGATCTGATTTTTCAGCGTTTGTTTTCCTGAAGAACGATCAATCTTCGGTCCTCGATCGATCTCTATGGAGGATTGATCGATCGGTTTCCTTTCTTCTGCATTCTCCGCTCTTTTGCCTCGAAAACTCTATAAGTCCATCATCAGTGCCTCGAGACGCCACTATGCATTTTATTACCTGTAAAACAACTAAAAACACATAAAAAACTATATTGTGTGGTTAAATCATATGTTTAAAACGTTAAAAACGCCACACATCACACATTTTCAAACCCTAATTTACAAAATTACACATATTTCAAATTTCTATTAAAGATACACTTTTTCAAAATTTATATAATTAAATTAACTTTCAAAAAATAGCACATATATTATTTTGATTCGATATTTAGTTTTTTTTGTTTAGTTACGAAGGGGACATAGTTTAGTGTTTAGGGTTTATCTTGTTTTTTTGACAAAAAGGGTGTATCTTGTTTAATATTTATTATTTTTAAAAATTAGCCTTTGGGATATTTCTCCCTCTATATTTTGTTCCTTGGTTGATCAAAGCAAAAAATTATGAGAAACCCAATTTAACTGTTGGGATGTATGAGAGAGTGAGAGAAAAATAAGAAACACATAATAGGGCATTTAACTATTGTACCACAATAAAGGTGATAAGTCTAGTTTTTTCCATCTTGGAATTACTATGATCCTAAAGCCCTTAAGATTGGTAAGTTCTTACAAACATAATAATTATAACACAAGGTTACATGTATGTGATGATATATCAATGATGTGAACTATATTACAAACTAACTATAGATATGAATCAAGTGTCACTCTATAGATTATGAGCCTAATGATTTATTAAGAGAGTAATGTACAACCTTATATAACGATAAGAAAAATAGGTAAATACTAATTATCGATAATTATCGAAGATGCTAAAATCCCCTTCACTATATTTTATGAGAATCGAAACTCTTTTTAATCAAATCTCTGAATACAAATTTTGAATAAGATGATGAATGAAATAAAGATTGATAAAAGATAAAAATTGTATTAATGAACTTCGGATCGATTACAAGGTAATGTTTTGTTAAGAGAAAGATTACAAATCAAAATAAGAACAACAAGTGTTGGAGTTGTGATGGAAGAGTTTTAGCGTGAGAGTTTTTGTATATCAAAGAACGTGTCCTCACATCTGCAACTCTTTCCTCTTTTATATCAAGCCCCCGAAACCTACATGTCGTTCACAACCCCTATATCTCGGCCTTCTTGTTCCGATTTTCGTGCCCCCCCATTTGGTACTCATTTGACTTGGCGTATCAAGCCTATCTCCTTTGCTTAAATGGGCCAAACTGCTTCTTCTAATGGGCCTAGTTGGGTGGCGGATCCATGTACCAACAATTAGCTCCCTCGATCTTCTGGTGAGTTGGGTCGACTTGGCCGATTTTTGGTTTGACACAATCTGGTATGATATTGGCTAAGATTGTGTTTGTTAAGATCATATATTCATAAAATCTGCATAATTCTGATTTTCTTTAGATAAAATTTTTTGAATATTTTCTTGTTGGGATTTCTTAGTGGATATGATTTTGGGCCTATCGAAAGGATTAAGCGAGGTTGGATATTTTCCGCTTCCCATTCCGAGCTATCAGAACCAAGGCCAACTATCATGGAGCGACCTATTCCTTCCTATCGTAGCTCGAGACGTGGCGATTCCGGTGCTAATGCGGTTGGGAGCCAAGGAGATTTGGACGCGAATAGTGTCCCGACGAAGGTTGAGGCCGGAAGTCGAGGTGATCCAGGTTCGGACAAGGACATGCCTAGTGGTCCGATCTCTAACGGGATTGAGCAGGACGGTCCGTTGACGGACACTAAGCCGGCTGGGATCGATGCTGATTCGGCAGAGGATGTGACGAATCCAGTCGCGAGGGCTGAGACTCTAGTTGAGTCTGCTAAAAGCCCGATGAGCCTGCTGAAAATCCTGGTGACGCAACTCCCACTCAGATTCCTATTGGGGCAGTTTCTTAGGATGGTCCTGACTTGATCCAAGGTCAGGACGCTCGTCGTGACGGGTTGGACCCCTCTGGTCTTTCGGGTGAATCTGGCGAAGGAGACGACTACGGGTCTTTGGTCGATGGTAGGCGCGAACGTCCAAGTGTTTCTCATCGCGATGGAGGCGGTGGTAACTTTCGTCATCGAATCCGAAAGGCAGTTGACATGAACTTTCCTCCCCGTTATGCTTACAAGAGAGCGAGGATGGGGAAGGGTCTGTAACCTCCTTGAGCTCGTGGCGACAGCGAGCCTGATGCGTACGGGATGGAGTATGCTTTTTCTTTTGAGCATCGCGGATCAGGGCCTTTGATCGGGGATTCTTCTGCTTTTGCGGATTTCATGGCGAAGATACGAGGTCGCTACACCTTCTTCTCTTGTTCTTTATGCGGCGTATGCAGATTGCGCGAATGCTATGACTCATGTATCTTTCTTTTGATTGCGTCTATGGATCTTTCCCTTTCTTATTTTCGTCTTTCAACTTTTATTTGTTTTAGTTAGGCCATCAATTCGGTTAACCGACTAGCAGATCGATACGACTTGGAGGTCACGAGGGTGAGGGATTCGGCCGCCATCGAGGAGCTGAGATTAGAGAGGGTCAGGATTCGGGGACTTATTCGGGATTTGGACGTCGAGATCGCGGGGAGCCGAGTTTTGGATGTAAAGAATCTTAAAGGTTATCTTGCGGACTCTAAGAAGGTGGATAGTGGCATGCACGATGACATAGCGGAACTGGAAGGGAAGCTTCGGGATGCTGACGACGTGGCGACTGTCCTTCGCGCCGATAACCAAAATTTGGTTGGAAAACTTAAGGCGGCCATGGCATCAGTCGTGGAAGCCAAGACGTTAAAGGGATAGTTGTGGGTTCTTTGAAGAATTCAGAGAAGGAGTTGCAAGATTTGAGGAGGATAAGCAGCCGTGAATTGAGGAAAAAGGTTCAGGCTGTTTCTGCGAATTATTAGGCGAAATTGGATTTAGCCGCGAATGCTGCGTCGGTTGCCGAGGAGTATCGCTAGACCGAGCTTCTTTACATCCAGGCTCGCGGTAACTTGGACTTTTTTCATGATCTTGAAAAGGGTTAGGTCCCTTTTATCCTTGACGAGAAAGAGAAGTTGGTGAAGCACGTGAAGGAGTACGACGCAACTTTGGCAGGTATAAAGTTGTTCGAGAATGTCGACTTTCGGGTAAGTCTGTCTGATTCGGTTAGCACGATTAGGTCTGGTCGTTCCACTCCTCGTGATGAATCATCTAGCCAAGTCGTGCGAGATTCGGGTGGTGGTCCTGGTTCAGCACATCTCGATGATTCCAGCGTTGAGTGGGGCTATAAGGGTGTTGGTTTGGTTGTTGTTGGCCACGTTTGCGCTGACCTCCACGAATGTGAGTTGAGATGTGAAATTATCAGACATATTTGAGATGTGGGTTTGATTCGGATTAATTGAATAGGTTATAAAGCTATTTGATCCCCACAGACGGCGCCAAAATGAAGAAGCTAAAATCTCCTTCACTATATTTTATGAGAATCAAAGCTTTTTATAATCAAATCTCTGAATACAAACTTTGAATAAGATGATGAATGAAATAAAAATTGATAAAAGATAAAAGTTGTATTAATGAATAAAACTTCAAATCGATTACAAGATAATGTTTTGTTAAGAGAAATATTACAAATCAAAATAAGAACATGTGTTGAAGTTGTGATGGAAGAGTTTTAGCGTGAGAGTTTTTGTATATCAAAGAATGTGTCCTCCTATCTACAACTCCTTCCTCTTTTATATCAAGCCTCCAAAACCTACATGTCGTTTGCAGCCCCTATATCTCTGCCTTCTTGTTCCGATTTTCCTGGCACCCATTTGGTACTCCTTTGACTTGGTGTATCAAGCCTATCTCCTTTGCTGAAATGGGCCAAACTGCTTCTTCTAATGGTCCTAGTTGGGCCGCGAATCCATGTACCAACAATTACACATAAGTTCCTCTACTTATATCTTATATACACTTTCTCAAGATGGAGGAACTCTTGTGCGACTCCAATCTTTGATACGCGTGAGTTGAAAAGTAGCTTTTCGGGTAAGTATGTGGCTCCCACATTGTCACAATAGATAACAGAAACCTTCGTAAGTGTTATACCGAGTTCTGTGACTGGACATTGTGCGAGAAACCATTTGTCTAAATAATTGTTGTTGTTGTTTGAACATATTCTTGTTTTGAACTATCTTGTTGTTTTGAACTATCTTGTTGTTGTTTTGGTGTTTAGATGTGAATGTATTAGTTGTTGTTTTGATTTCGAATCAGTTATGTTGTTGTCTTTAGAAGGATGCAAATACACTTTTATTTGTATAATTTAGTTCTAACTACTCTTCTCTAGTGTTAGTTTTTGCTTATATATGTGGCTATTATCTTGTGTTTGTTTCTTTTTTCAGCTACTATGGTTCAAATATACTCAGTTTGTGGAGAGTGGAAATTCAATGAAAATTATAAATGGGAGTGTGTCATTGATAATAACATATGCGGCTCATTATCCGAAATAAACGAGAACGTTTCGTTTACATAATTTGGTTAAATGGTAGTTGAAGACTTCAGAGTTGATATGACTAGAAATGTTGTCAAACTCAGCCATGCTCTACCTTCGCGCATGAAGTCGATTATTGATGATTCTCCTCCAATGTATATTCGAAATTATCGACAACTACGAAGTTTCATTAGCAATACAAATGGAGTTTCAGACATAATCCGTTTGTATGTGATTATAAGTATATCACATGAACCATTTACTTGTTATGATTTGTTTTCCCCGTAAGATTTTATAGATTATTAAGAATTTTGGAAATGTTCAAAATTATTAGTAAATACACATGTTATTTTATGTACGCATTCCTAAAAACCTGTGTGAGGAAAATTTTCTTCGTGTTTATGCGCATCTTGATAAAATAGATATATTACTATTTATAAATTGAATTCATTTGAACATATCTAGGTGCTTTCAAAAGAGGATCTAGTTGTTGCTCAAATTATGAGATAAAAAACTATACATAATGAAACTTCTTACACTTTGGACAATATTCAACAACTCATAACTCGTGTTCAACCTTTATAAACCGGGTCGGTTTATTTGGTAACCGGTTTGATAGGCAGAAAAAACCAGCCGAAATGAACCGAATTAAAATTTCGTTCAGTTCGGTTCGGTAATCGGTTAATTTGGTTTGGTTAACCGTCTTTTTCTAAATTCCGATAATTAACCGAAAATTTTGTAATTCGGTTATTTAAAACCGAATTAACCCATAAAAATAGGCTTAACTTTACAAATATATAAACTAATCAAAACCCACTAAAAGCCCAATAAACTAAACCCATTACAGAATACAAGCCAAAATCTATTATACAATTAGGGGTTTTTTTACTAACAGGCTACACCGCCATGGAAGTGGCTACGCCGCCGTTGGTTGCGACGTGGTGGGTTGCACTGGTGTGGAATTGCTTCCGACGTTGTGGGCTACACCCTTCAATTTTCCCTTTCGATTACAAAAGGTTTACCTTACAAGAACATACACGATATAGCATAAGATTCATTGTAAAGATATATGTTCAAAAAGTAGATCTTTCGATCTTGAAATTATATCACCAAATTCTGAAAACAATAGTGGTTATATATCACATTCACATATATAGATTCTAACACAATTAGACACACATAGATACCAACACATACAAGCACACATATTGACAACCATACACATACACATATAGAAACACACGTCGCATACAACTATACACATACAAACACAAGATAGCACAATCATGAACACACATACAAATAGACAAGACATCACAATAAGGATCTAGTAAAAAACCAAAATTAAGATTCAAACCCTTGAAAATCGCGGCTTAGGACGACGGTTACAGTTAAAGATTGGTGGTATAAGTGGAATAAGTGGTATATTTGAATAAGGTGGAGAGAGTAGTGATGTGGCGAAGAGTGAAGATATTTTCTCTAGATATTTTCTCTTAATCGCAATTTTATGCTTTATAAATATCCTTGTCAACATTGGGAGGAATCATTAAGAAATATTGTTGCAACTTTTTTTAATTTGTTTTCCTTATCTTTACATTCAAAAATTCAAAATACTTTCTCTCACTACAAATTCTCCATCTCGGAGATAAATGGTTAATAAGACAAAGACGACACAGTCGGATTTGGCTGTATCAAAGGTATCAGAGAATCATTTCGATTATTCGGAAGCGATGAATGGTACATGAGCTCAAATCAAGGCAAAGGAGATAGCAGATCGGGAGTTTGAAGATGACATCGGATCAAAGTTTGAGAAGGTTTTAGAACGAACGGAGTGGCTAGAGGATACAATAGAAGATGTGAATCGGGGAATTTCTGAGAAGCGTGAGACGATGCGAATGATATCGATGAATATGGGGATCGCTTCTTCTCCGATACCTATTAATCCCAATACATTCACGACGGCGAGGAATCCTTCGGCAGCGAATGTTATGATGACTACTCCGATGATGGCGTAGATGAATAGGGGAAATAGATATGGAATCCATTCAACCTATTTTGGAATCACTAGATTGGCGAAGCTTGATTTCCCACGGTTAAATGGAGAGATAATCAAAGAATGGTTATTCAAGGTGGAACAATTTTTCGCGATTGATCACATGCCGCTGGATCTGAGGGTTAGTATAGCTTCTATACACTTCGATGATCTAGCTGCTACATGGCACCAGGCGTTGATGCAATCGGAGTTTGGTGTTCACATCATCAATGAGTGGGAAACTTACAAGATAATGTTGAAGGAAAGATTTGAGGATCTTCTGGATGATCCAATGGAGGAGCTTAAGAACTTGCAAGAGACGGATGGTATCATGGATTATCATGGTAAGTTTGAGCTCATTCGTGCGAGACTCAACTTGCCTGAGCATTATTAGCACATATTTGGCTGGGTTAAGGAATGATACGCAGATGCATGTACGTATGTTTCAACCTGCATCATTAAGGCAATGTTTGACTCTGGGGAGATTATATGAGCAAGCTCATCCTAAGAAGTATTGTAACAACGCTCTCACTGTGGTAAGCTTAGCGACGGGAGCAAACGTCTCATCGAAATCCTCTCCCTCTACTTGATGATTCCCAAGACATACTAATCTCGCCTTGTATCTCTCAATAGTACCATCAGCATTGTATTTGAGTTTATAAACCCATTTGCTACCTATAGCTTTCTTCCCTACCGGTAAATCGACCAACTCCCAAGTACATGAAGCTTCAAGGGCAGCTATCTCGCGTCGCATAGCCTCTCTCCATCTTGCATCTTTTAGTGCATCATTGTATCTAGTTGGCTCAACACCAGCAGATACTGCTGCCAAAAAAATTCTATGGTTTTCCGAGAAACGCTCATCAGAGATATAATACTCGAGAGAATAAGGAGTACTACCTTTGTTACCGTTAACCGTTGTTGAGGACTTTGATGTAACTGGTGTCGAAACGGGGTCTTTATGTTTATCGAGAGAAGAAGAAACCCGAGAGTTATACACTACGTAGTCATTGAGGCGTGCAGGTGGTCGACGATCTCGAACTCCCCTACCTAAACTTGGTTCTGCGATATGATCACTAGCCGGAGCAACATACACATCGGCTGGAGCTTCATGTGTCTCAATCTCGGCTTCTACTGAAACTGGTCTCCCCCTGTCGACCGTCACCGGGATAGCTATCTCATCGTCATACAAGTTACCTGGCGAAACATCAACTTCCACTTGTCCTTCTTTGAAATCTCGTACATATGGAAATTGCGTCTCATCAAAAACTACGTCACGCGAAACAAAGATCTCGTTTGTCTCAAGATCATAAAGTTTCCATCCTTTCTTGCCATAAGGATATCCTACGAACATACATCGACGACTTCTTTCAGAGAACTTGTCTTTATCTCGTGCTATCTTATGCACAAAAGCAAGGCAGCCAAATACCTTGAGAGATTGATAATTTGGTGCTTTACCATACAAAAGTTCATATGGAGTTTTTCCATTTAAAACGGTCGTGGGAGTTTGGTTAATCAAGTGAACGACGGCAAGTACACTTTCACCCCAAAACTTGGTTGGAAGGCTTGCTTGGAACAGAAGCGACCTCGAGACATTTAGGATATGTCGATGTTTACGTTCTACTCGACCGTTTTGTTGAGGTGTTGCAACGCACGATGTTTGATGTAAAATTCCATGTTCGCTAAAATACGTAGACAAACACAAGAATTCTGTCCCGTTATCACTACGAATTGTTTTGACATCTTTGCCAAATTGTCGCTTGACCATGTTACAGAAATTTGGAAGTACGGTTCTTACTTCGGTTTTCTCGAGGAGTAAGAATATCCAAACGGCACGAGAGTAATCATCCACTATTGTCAAGAAGTATCTCGCACCGCACGATGATGGAGTTCGATAGGGTCCCCATAAGTCACAATGTATCAAACCAAAACAATCAGATGCTTTATTATTACTAGAGACGAAAACTTCACGAGTTTGCTTAGACTTAAAACAGATATCACACCCTCCAAATTTATCAGAAACATGCTTAACCCCAGAAACAAAAGGAAGAAAATCAAAAACTCCAAATGCGGGATGTCCCAAGCGACGATGCCACAAAATTTGATCCTCAGCTTTAACCTTGTTCGACCTCACTTTAGTACCATCCCGATAAACATAAACACCATCCCGTTCTTCACCCGCCAAAATCAAAGTCTTCGAAAAACGGTCCTGCAACACGCACAACGTATCAGTAAAAACCGCAAAACAACCGGTTTGCTTTACCAACTTTGCTACCGATAACAAGGTACAATTAAGATTCGGTACAAATAAAACATTTTCCAACACGATATTGTTTGACAGAGGCAACTTTCCACAGCTCGTAGCGAGCACAGAACTACCATCGGCAAAGTTAACCGGAGACGTCACAATGTCTCGCAAGTCTGTCAAAATATTCACATCCCCTGTCATATGGTGTGAGGCACCAGTATCTATGATCACCTCACCCGTTTGTTCATTACCATTAAGACGATCCGGCAAAGGTGCAGGCTTCTGTTGGGCCAGAAGTTGAGACAAAGAGGCCCATTGATCTGCTGTGAATGTTGGCATAGATGACGACGAACCTCCAGTCTGCACGGCGTTGGCGCGAGGTCGTTGTCCTCTTCCACGACCACCGGAGCGATCATCTCGGCCACGCGAACCAGATCCAGACCCAAAGCTCCTCAACCTCTCACTATTTTGGTTCTTCTCAGTCCACCACTCTGGGAATCCCACCAGTTGCCAGCAATCCTTTTTATCATGACCACTACGGCCACAATTTGAGCACATCGTCCGATTATGGCTTCTAGCGACAGCCGCCATCAACCCACTCATCGTTGCTGCTTCGTTCGCGGCGGAGGTTTCAGTTCGAGCAGTGAACCCGAGCATAGCCTCCTTCTGTTCAACCCGAGAAGATGAGATACGCCTCTCCTCCCTTACGATTCTCTGATACGCACTGTTCAGATCTGGCAGTGTTTCTGATCCGATAATATTCGCACAAATATTACCAAATCGAGATTCATCCAATCCCATGAGAAATTGATGAACCCTCTCTTCCTCAAATACCTTTTTGTACTTCTCTGACGCATCACAAGTACATGCGGGAAGGTTCTCGTAGTTTGACAATTCCTCCCATTTCTTAGACAGTTTCCCGTAATAATCTGAGACACTTGATCCTTCTTGGCGACACCTCGCCAACTCCGACTTCAGTTCATGGAGACGAACTGAATTACCAATCGAAAACCGCCTAGCCGGATCCTTCCACATCTTCTCGTGCATCCGGTGTGAACACAACGGTGGATCCGACTTTGGCTGATATTGATGTACGGATCCACCCAACGACCATCGAGTTCACCGTTCTCCACATCTCTTCCTTCTCCACATCATCAGTAGGTCGCGTTATGCTTCCATCGACAAAACCGAACTTCCGTTTTGCTCTAAGAGCGTTCTCCAACTCGGAGGACCACTCTCCGTAATTCTCTCCAGTTAACTGAACCGGCGAGATCATCGTTCCAGGGTTATCCGACGGATGCAGGTAATATGGTGACACCTGCATACCATCCTTTGTTCCTGACGTTGTACTAGATTCTTTTGACATCTTTCTCTTGAACGACAAACTTTTAAGGTTAATTTAACCTTGCTCTGATACCATGTAAATCAAGAGATAGGCTGTGAATTCTCTGTCTTATTCCTCTAGGCAAAGAGCCTCTTTATATAGTTACAATACATTAACCTACTTTACATAACAGAATGATATGGAGAATATATTCTCAGTTATTATAGGAAATATGAGTATCTACGGTTGTTTCCTTAACAAGAAGCCATATAATCCAGGTTGGAGTCATTCACGTGCTTCTGATATTGGTACGAGGAATGTGGCACATGTGAAGAAGGTTCCTGAGTTGAAAAATGTTACAGGGGAGTCACAAACAACTAAGAAATTCTTAACACAAGCTGAAATGAGTGATAGAAGATCAAAAGGGCTGTGCTATTACTGTGATGAGAAATTCACTCCAGAGCATTTTCTCATTCACAAGAAGAAGCAATTATTTGTGATGGATGTTGAGGAAGAGCTGGAAGTACTTAACAATGATCACTTGTTAGAGGATGATATAGTAGAAGTGGCTCAAATTTCAGTCAATGTTGTGGAATTTCAAATAATTTTACATTGAGTTTACTAAGATTTTTGTTTGTTTTATGAAGTTTTTTATTTTTGTAATAGGTATATGGTTAAACTTTAGATATTTTCCATCTATTTTATATTTTACCATGTTAATGAAAATGATTTTGTTTACAAACAACTTATGTTTGGATGTTTTAGTTTATTATCAAACCGATGAAATATCAATATGTAAAGAAAATTGTTGTTGTGTACTCATTCAGCTTCTCTAATTTTAATTGTACGCATGTTGTTTACTTTTGTTTTATGTAGAGATCTTAACACGTCAATTAATTTGGATCATATTTTATTTTATTTTCTTTGTAACGTTATTGGATTGTTTGTATATGTAATTGTTTATTTTGTATGAGGTTTTGTTTTCTCGGTGGATATTTTAAGTTTATTTCATATATTTGGTATTAACATTTGAATTTAGAAAGTATGTATATATATGGAGTATTTCCATCCCAGATTATAGTTATTTAAACTTTTATAAATTTATATTTATTTATTTTATAAATTATTCTCTCTCTAACCCATTTTGTTAGATGTTTCAGGTTTTTTGTTTTGTTTCATTTTATTTGATTTTCACAAGTTTCTATCCATGTTTTTTATTTATTAACTATACTATGACCAATAATATTATGTAATTTTAATTTTTAATTGTTTTGAATAAATGTTAAAATAGTACTTATAAATTTTAAACTTTGTGCTTTTAGATAGAAAATTTTACATAATGGGACATATGTAATATATTCCGAAAAAATTAGTATAAGAGAGAAACAATATATATTTTCATTTTAGAAAGTTGATATACATGTTTTTATTAGTGTTAAATATTAATGGTTAACGAATATTGAATTGAATTTTGAAAATTGAAGATTTTTTGGTATTTTTCTTATAATTTAAGATATAGTTTTTCGTGTTTAGAATTTTAACTTTTAATGTTTTGATTCATTATTTTGCAATTTATGATATAATTTTGGTAGTTAGGATTTAGATTTTAACTTTTAATGTTTAAGGTCTCTATTCTGCAAATCACGGTATACTTTTATGTGTTCAATGTTTAAAATTTCAACTTTTAATGTTTTTGTTCACTATTTTGCAATTTAGGACATAATTTCTGTTATTTAGGGTTTAAAATCTTTAGATTTTAACTCTTAGTGTTTATATTCACTATTTTGCAAATTACGGTATAATTTTATGTGTTCATTAAGGTTTAATTGCCTCCTAAATTGCAAAATTTAAAATTTAAAAATAGTGAATCAAAATATTAAAAGTTGAAATTTTAAACCTTAAACAAATAAAAATTATACAGTAATTTACAAGTAGTGATCCATACATTGGAAGTTCTTTAGTCAAACGGATAGAAGATGTTTCTTATGATCCATTTGAAATGGTTGAGGACACAAAAAGAAAGAAAGTCTGGGCATTTGTGGAATATGAAACTGTAAGTCTCTTGAACATGTTTTTTTATTTATTCTTCGTTGTATATATTTTAATTTGTATATGTGATTTGAAATACAGACTCATTCCGATGGAGACAACCATTGTCACGGTAGAATTTTATCTCGATGACCCCAAAATAAATGCGGCTTACAGACAGATATGAATGGTTACAAACATATGGTAACATATGGTAAATATTGAATGAGTTTTATTAAATGATTTTTTAATTGAATTGTCTTAATTATTTTTGATAATGATGTAGATGCTTTAAATTGAGAGAGTATTGTGCTGTTATATAATAGATTTAATGTTTCTTTGTAATTTTTAGGTCAAAGTAAATGACCCACATATTGAATCTTAGAATGAACATAAACTCCACACTTATATTATTATGAATATTAAATATATTTATGTGTATTAGTTGTAAATTTGTATTAGCTTGTAATGTAATTTATCAGAAAATATAACCCTCTTATTTCAAATATATTTTACATCTATGTTGCGAACATATTTCTAGAAAATGTAATCCTCTTAAAAAAAGAAGTAAAGAGAAAATAGTCTCGTGAATAAAAGAATCATACCTTATTTTATTGGTAAGTGAATAATCATACGTTGGTGTTTATTCAATTTTGATGTGGATGATGTAATAAAAAAAGTTTGATGTGTATTCAAGTTTGATGTGGATGATATAATAGAAGAATCATATTTTGTTGTATATTTAATTTTTGATGTGGATGCTACTATATATTAATATATCGTTTCATTTTGTGGTGAGAGTTTAATAATTTAAATGATTTAACAACTTTCTTACTATTTTACTCATTCTCGTACTTATATATTTAAGCATATTATTTTGTTATATTCGTTTAACGAAATTGTTATATTTTTGATGTTCTTAACTAATATTTAACATTTATTAAAAGTAAGTATCTATGTATTTTCTTTGTTAAATATATTATCACATTCAATGTCATTTTTTGTATTAATTGTGATTAAATTAATTTATTTTTATTTTAATAAACTAATTATTTTTGTGATGATGTGGATGCTCTAGATTGAGAGAGAATTGTGCTATTATATAATAGATTACTATAATAATTAGCGAATATTCCGCGCAATGCGCGGGTTCTTTCCTAGTATTTCAAAATAACATAAACATCTTCACAACAAAAGTGTTTGTCAAAATGTCTCAACATCTTCACCCGTTGAAACTCATGAACATCAAGCATGTTTTCCACAATCTCCACCACAACACTAAATGTTGAAGCTTGGTTGATAATCGCAGACTGTGTTGGCTCTTCCCCGAATTTTTACCGTAGACGAGGCAACAAAATCTTTGCAGGAAAAGAATCTCTCATGATCTTTATCTATAAAACAACATGACAAAAAACGTATTTAGTAATGATAATATTTAGGAATGCTTTCCTTAACATTTCGACTTTGTTACTCAAAATATTATAATGCTTTCTAAATATAAAAACTCAATAAGTGTTTAGGAGCATCTTGTTGGCCTATAAAAAATTAGATCATCTATTGTCGAAACATACAACATAATCTAATCTAGACTCATAACAAACACAACTAAAAGTACACAAAAAATCAAAAAGTGGAATAACACAACAAATTTTTGAGACATATTTCATAGACATATCAACAACATAAGCTAATCACATTCACACATTTATAGACATATCAAAAGAAGTTAATATCACCACCATATACCTATCAACATCATAAAGTTATAATAAGTTTATAATCATTAAAAAACATCATAAACATGAGCTTATCACATTCACACCTTCATATATAGACTTATCAACATAAGCTAATATCACGATCATATATATGTTACAGAAGCTAGTCACACTTTCATACATCTATGAAAGCTAATAACACTTTCATACACCTATCAAAAGCTAAATACACTTCATAACACCATCATCACCATTAAGCTAATAACATTATCATAACACCATCATCACCGTAAGCTAAGAACACCCTTATAACACCACATCAACATAAGCTAATAACATCATCATAGAGCTATCAACATAAGCTAATATCACCATCATAAAGCTAATATAGAAGCTAATCACACTTTCAAAATCAATAGTTTATCGAACCTTGCTGAATTAGAGAGCGTGTTACTAGCGAGCCGAAGAAAATCAGCTCCAAACTCGATTTCAAACCTTCAATAACCCTAGAGAATCAGAAAAAGTTATAAAATCAATTTCAAGCGATGGTTATGAACCTAATAAAACCTAATTTCAGGTGATATTTATGAGATTAGCCGAGAAATAGAGAGAGAGAGAGAGAGAGAGAGATGCCTTACATCTTATCAAATCTATTAATCAAAATGTAATAACTCTTGGTGACAATTTTCAGTTTCTCTTCTTTGTTCTTATGTTTCAATAAATCTCTATGAGCTATCTATTTAATAATCTTTAATTGAGCACAAATTTCTTTGTTATGAAATGCTTACAGTTCCTTCCCATGCAGCTTCCCTATAATACCAACCACAAAAACACTTACTTCCTTCATAAAGCCAACGAATTTGCTACGTAACTCGAAACAAGAAGTTAGCAAGATCATGGTCAAGTCATTAAACAAGGGCAACTCTTTCCCGGCACGTGCGCTTACATGAGCCCTGAGATTCAATAGTGATCAAGTACGTGGCAATGATGAAGACAGAGCAAACGTTTATGCATGAGATATATGGAGTTTTGGTAACTCTCTCACCTCTCTAGGCCTTTTCCTAACTTTGTGACCTTATCTAAACGAAACACTTCAACGCGGGTTTTGAGGAGCATCATAGATCTTTGGGCCATCGTGTAAGAATTAATCTTTATATTTATATCATAATAAACAAGAGCCATATCAGTTTCTATTGATTAACCTAAGGCGGAAGCGTACCTGATGAATCCATTGATGAATCTGTGGTTAGAGATCTGAAGTTGGCTATGGATCTTTCAAAGCACACCCTGAATGAACCTTAAGTCTCTGGTGATGAGATGCAGAGAGTTTTCTGTATTTTCGGCTAGGTTGCTTTGGGGACCATTATTAAGGACAAATGTCCCACATCGGAAACTCATAGGGATAAACACTAATATATAAAGGGTATGGGCCAATCCACTTATAGCCGATTGGTTTTAAGTTGGAAGTCCATAATCCTAACATGGTATCAGAGCCCGATCCGATCTTAGGCCTGACCCGACTGGTCCGCCTCTCTTGCCCAAACTACCCGAGATTAATGGTTAACGAGACCCATTATCTCGAGGGGGCGTATTAGGGATAAATGTCCCACATCGGAAACACAAAGGGTTAAACACTAATATATAAAGGATATGTGCCTCTCCACTTATCGCCAATTGGTTTTAAGTTGGAAGCCCATAATCCTAACATGGTATCAGAGCCCGATCCGATCACAGGCTGACCCGAATGGTCCGCCTCTCTTGCCCAAACTATCCGAGATTAATGGTTAACGAGACCCATTATCTCGAGGGGGCGTATTAGGGACAAATGTCCCACATCGGAAACTCATAGGGATAAACACTAATATATAAAGGATATGGGCCAATCCACTTATAGCCAATTGGTTTTAAGTTGGAAGCCCATAATCCTAACAACCATAACCCTCTATTTATATAGAGTATTAATTTCTAGTTCGGCCCCTCATCAAACTAGAAATTACATAAGGCATCCACAACTTAATTTCCATAACATTTATGCCTTCAGTCTTTTACTTAATTACATAATTAATCACATAACTTTGACTTATTAAATAATGACCCTATCACACATATTAATATATATGTGACCCCAAAATTAGATCTTACAATCTCCCACTGGGTCACATATGTATTCAAAAGTGATAGACCTAAGTGAGCTCCATATGTCATTATTTTCAAGGCATATCAATCTCGTCCATTAACCATATCAACTTAGGATCATAGCGGCGTTGGTTATAACTATCATAACCAAAACCTTCCATGGTCACGAAAATCAATACAACTAAATGACATAGATTATTTATGAAAAGTGTGGCATGAAAATTATATGAAGAGTGATCAATACATGTCAATTTTCAACTGGTCCTACTTTAGTGAGATCCTTAACTTTATTGTACAAAGTGTAAACTTAAATTATACTTAAAACTTTATTTCTGATCAGAAAACATTCATAAAATGTCAATAAACATAAATAAAATATAGAACATAAAACCAAACGACAAACTCCCACTAATCTAAACAATCCTCAAACATCGAAATGCCCATTCGAGCAATATGCTCATGAAAAACCTTTGGCACAATACCCTTTGTGAGAGGATCTGCTATCATAGAGTTTGTCCCTAAGTGTTCTATAGAAATCTCTCCACTTTGTACCTTTTCCTTAACAATTCGGTACTTGATGTCGATAAACTTCGACTTTACCGAACTCCTATTGTTATTGGAATACAAAACAGTTGATTTGTTGTCACAATATAACTTAAGTGGTCTTTCGACTCCTTCCACAATTTGCAGCCCAGTGACAAAATTTTTCAGCCAAATTGCCTGATTGGATGCTTCATAGACTGCTACAAATTCTGCAGCCATGGTGGAGGAAGTAACGAGTGTTTGTTTCGCACTACGCCATGAAACAGCTCCACCGGCTAAAAGAAAAACATAACCTGAGGTAGACTTTCTACTATCTTGGCATCCAGCATAGTCAGAATCAGAATACCCAATGATCTCCATATTATCTGATTTCTGATATGTGAGCATATAGTCTTTTGTTCTCTGCAAGTACCTCATGACCCTTTTTGCTGCTTTCTAATGGTCCATGCATGGATTGCTTAAGAATCTGCCTAAGACTCCAACAATGTACGCTATATCCGGACGCGTACAAACTTGAGCATACATCAGACTCCCTACTGCGGATGCATAAGGGATCTTTTGCATCTCCTTCATTTGCAAAGTTCCTTTAGGGCACTGATCAAGACAAAATTTGTCTCCTTTAGCAACTGGGGTATCACCTGGTTTGCAATCCTGAAGGCCAAATCTTTTAAGTACTTTATCGATATAGCTCTTTTGTGATAATCCAAGAATTCCTCGAGATCGATCTCGTTGAATCTGGATCCCTAATACAAAAGATGCTTCACCAAGATCTTTCATCTCAAAATTTTCCTTAAGAAATTTCTTGGTGTCGTGCAACATGCACATATCATTTGTGGCCAATAATATGTCATCGACATACAAAATCAGGAAAATGCACTTACTCCCACTGAACTTTTGATACACACAATCTTCAACCAAGTTCACCTCAAAACCAAAGGAGGTGATGACTTTGTGAAATTTGTGGTACCATTGACGAGAAGCTTGTTTCAGCCCATAGATGGATTTTCTTAATTTGCAAACCATATTCTTTGAATCACCTACAACAAAGTTTTCTGGTTGCTCCATATAAATTGTTTCATCAATGTCTCCATTGAGAAACGATGTCTTTACATCCATCTGATGAAGCTCCAAATCATAATGTGCAACAAGGGCCATGATTGTCCTAAAAGATTCCTTTGAAGATACCGGAGAAAAGGTTTCTTTATAGTCAATCCCTTCTCTTTGAGTATAGCCTTTAGCTACTAGACGAGCCTTATATCTTTCCACATTACCATTCGAATCCATCTTGGTTTTAAATAGCCATTTACAACCAATAGTTTTCTTTTCTTCTGGCAGTGGAACGATTTCCCAAACCATATTGTCTAGCATAGACTTATACTCTTCGTTCGCTGCTTCGGTCCACTTATCCGAATTGGAACAACTCATGGCCCGACGGAAGTTGATGGGATCATCTTCCACAAGAGTTTGATTTTCCTCATGTTCCAAAAGATATACTATATAATCATCCGGAATAGCATTTCTTCTTAATCTGGTGGACCGTCGCAAAGCGACTTCATCTTGATTTTGTTGCACAATTTCTTGAGGATTTTAAATTTGAACATCAGGTTCAATATCATCAACATTTTGAACTGGAGGAAGAACTTCATTATCAACTTGAGGTTCTGGATTTGCTTTATCAAAAGCAACTATATGAATTGGTACAATAACTGGAACCGATTCTTCCTCAAAGTTGATGTCTTGAACTTTATTTCCCCCCCCCCCCAAATTCAATATCCTCAAAAAATGTAGTCGTTCCCGTCTCAAAAATGTTCTTTTGTGTGGGATCATAAAATTTATAGCCCCGAGATCGCTCAGAATAACCAATAAAGTAACTGCTCACGGTTCTGGAGTCCAATTTCTTTTCATATGGCCGATAAGGCCTAGCCTCAACAGGACATCCCCAAATGTGAAGATGCTTTAAACTGGGTTTTCTGCCAGTCCAAAGCTCATAAGGTGTTTTTGCAGTTGCTTTAGTTGGTACCCGATTAAGAATGTAAGCTGCAGTCTTTAGTGCCTCTCCCCATAGTGATTCAGGTAAGGTAGAGTGACTAATCATACTCCTTACCATGTCCTTAAGAGTGCGGTTTCGTCTTTCAGATACACCATTCATGCTGGGAGATCCAGGCATTGTGTATTGTGGGACAATTCCACACTCCTCTAGGTATCTGGCAAATGGTCCCGGACGTTGTTCACCTGAACCGTCATAACGACCGTAGTATTCACCACCACGATCAGATCTGACACACTTTATCCTTCGGTTAAGTTGGTTCTCAACCTCAGCCTTAAATTTCTTGAACACGTCCAAAGACTCTGATTTCTCATGAATGAGAAATAGGTAAGCATATCTAGAGTAATCGTATATGAATGATATAAAGTATTGTTGACCGTTCCACGATGGAGTAGGAAAAGGTCCACAAATATCCGTATGTATCAACTCAAGGACTTCCGTAGCTCCGTATGCACCTATTTTCTTATGCTTAGTCCGTTTTCCTTTAATGCAAGCCACACGGACATCACAATTTGTGAAGTCAACGGAACTCAATATACCATCTGACACAAGTCGCTCAACTCTATTTCTAGAGATGTGACCTAGGCGTTTGTGCCAAAGAGTTCCTGAATTTGCATTCTCAAATTTTCGTTTGGTACCTCTTGATTCAACATTTAAGTTTTCTTCATTATAACTTAAAGTGTCAAGCATATAAAGACCGTGATTATCCATAAGTTTTCCAGTTCCAATAAAAATTGATTTTAAAGACAAAGTAACAACTCCGTTCTCAGTCAAACAAGAATAACCAGAATTGTCTAACTTAGGACCGGAAACAAAATTTCGTCGAAAAGACGGTACAACAAAAGTGTCTTTTAAATCCAAAAAATGAACAGAACTGAAAAATAGTCTAAAATGCGCAATTGCCTCCACATGCACCGGAAAACCACTAGCCCCATGAATGCGTCTTTCAGCTTCAGTTGGTTTTCGGTACCTCAGGCAACCCTGCAATGAAACACTGACGTTAGTAGTTGCACCAGAGTCTAACCACCAAGTGTTTCTAGGTACTTCAACTAAGTTCAATTCAGAACAGACCAAAGCATAGGACATACCCTTTTTAGCACGCCAGGCGTGGTACTTTTGGCAGTCCTTCTTCATGTGTCCAACTTTCTCACAAAAGAAACAAGAATCAACACCCTTAGCATGTTTCTTTTGAGGAGGACCCTTAACAGCTTCATTTTTAGCGACCTCAACTTTCTTTCTTTTGCCATGAACCTTAATTAGGGGTGTAAACCAAATGAGCACTTTCAGTCTTTTCCTGTTTCATTCTCTCCTCCTCCTGCACACAATATGCAATGATCTAATTTAGAGCCCATTGCTCCTTCTGTGTGTTGTAACTGGATTTCAACTGATTGAACGAAGGAGGGAGAGAGTTCAAGACAAAGAAAATGAGCACTTCTTCCGTAAGCTCAGTCTTAAGTGCCTTGAGTTTTGAAACAATATTGGACATTTCCAAAATGTACTCCCTTATGTTTCCTTTGTCGTGATACCTCATCGTACTAAAGCGATGCAAAAGCATGCTTATTTCCGCCTTATCGCTTCTTGCGAAGCGCATATCCATCTCAGCAAGGAAACCTTTGAGATCCTTGATCTCATCACCACCCCTAAATGTTTCTGGAATGGTGTCCATGATGATCATTAAACCAATGCGATTAGAACGTTCCCACTTCTCATACACTGCCTTAAACTCAGCAGTGCTTTCATCCGTAGGAGAAGCAGGTTTGTCTATCCTTAGTGCAAGGTCAAGATCCATACACCCCAAAACAATCTTAACTTTGTTTTTCCACTCTTTAAAGTTGGAACCCGCAAGTTTTGGGATTGATCCCAAATTGGCATATATCGTACCAGCATTAACTGAAAAGATAACAAAATTTTTATTAATTACTCACTAACCAAATAAAATCAACAATAAATTAATAAATGATTATACTCCCCACCCAAGATACCAAGTGTAACATTAATATCAAGTCTTTGGACAGTAATATCAACTACTAGTGGTACTCTTGCTGTAATGATTGAACATTGACAATAATTCATGATAAATAATAGTCTTCCTTTGGGCCGATCTATCATTCACATGTTTTAATCCAAATAATTGTCACACATTCATCATTACCGCAACGATCAAACACTGACAATAATTCATATAAACAATAAATCTTCCTTTGGGCCGAATTATCATTTACATGTTTTAATCCAAATAATTGTCACGCATTTATCATCACAGGTGTGTATGGAATCCGACCAAATATTAATCTTCCTTTGAGCCGATTAAATATCCGCATGGAAAACATACACACAATATCTAATATTATTCTTGAATAAATTCAATTCAAATATTAAACAAGTATAATCTAATTTAGTTATTGATTTAACAAATAGTTATATTATTTCTGTTCAGACATTTATTAATAAGTCTGTGAAACTACATAACAAAAAGTCTTAAGTGGCTTAGTGGTTTAGGAAGGGAAAACTGGGTATGCATAGAATCGAACCAGGTTCAAATCTCCGCTGTGACAGAAATCATGAATTTTTGTCTAATTCTTTAATTGGGCATGAGCCCAAAACGTATCTACCCTTTCCCTTATTTAATCTTTAATTTTTATTATTTTAATATATTAATGGGCCTAAGCCCAAATTGTATATTATTTTAATAGATTGATGGACTTAGGTTATGATTGGTTGTAGTTTTTGTTTTAGTTTTTAGATTTGGTTTTTGTTTTTTAATTTTCAGATTATAGTTTTAGTTTTTATTGTTGGATTTACTTAATCAAAAAACTGGAATTTTGGGTTTTTGGCTTTTGAAAATAATAACGTGTATAAACTAAAAACTAGTTTTCCTATATTTAAGGACACATAAAAAACTAAAAACTTGATTGGAAAGATAAATGAAAAAACTGTTTTAAAATTTTAGAAAAACTAGTTTTTAACAATCATGATTCGTGGTTCATTTAGCTTTTGCAAAACAAAAACTAAAAACTGCTTTAGAATCTACCAAACAATCAAAGCCTTAATTTAAAATATGAAACAAATCGTTTCATCCTCTTTTAACCTAAGGTTTCCAAAGAAACCCTACTGAAAATTTATACACAGCCGCCCATGGCTGCCCAGATCTTTAAATACTTTTTTTTTTTTTTTTTTTTTTTTTAGAAAAATTTTTAGATTAAAAATCAAATTGATTTATCTTGCTAATTATTCATAAAAGAAACCAAATCTAAACAAGAACAAAATCAATCCTACGATTTTTCATATCAAACCACAAATCCCAGAATTCTTAGATGAAAAACAGATTTTCAAATCTCAATTTTTCACAATTAACCAGATTCGTATTTATTTTAAATAAATATAATAAATCCGAAAATTAATTTGATAAAACATGATTATCAAAAGAAACTGAATATGGTGGCTCTGATACCAATTGTAAGAATTAATCTTTATGTTTATATCATAATAAACAAGAGTCATATCAGTTTCTATTGATTAACCTAAGGCGGAAGCGTACCTGATGAATCCATTGATGAATATGTGGTTAGAGATCTGAAGTTGGCTATGGATCTTCCAAAGCACACCCTGAATGAACCTTAAGTCTCTGGTGATGGGATGCAAAGAGTTTTCTGTATTTTCGGCTAGGGTTGCTTTGGGGACCATAACTCTCTATTTATATAGAGTATTAATTTCTAGTTCAGCCCCTCATCAAACTAGAAATTACATAAGGCATCCACAACTTAATTTCCATAACATTTATGGCTTCAGTCTTTTATTTAATTACATAATTAATCACATAACTTTGACTTATTAAATAATGACCCTATCACACATTAATATATATGTGACCCAAAATTAGATCTTACACATCGTTCATGAAATCACATAACACAGGTATTCTAATTTTGATAGATTTTAAACAAACCTAAACATATTTGGACAATAAGAGAATTACACAAACAAGATCTAAAGAAAAACTTAGCTTGTTCTTTTTATGTTTCGATTCCACATAATATGATCATCGTTGAGGATAATCGGCACAAAGAAGAGATACATATGTGATGAGACGGCGATGTTGCAGAAGAGAGAGAGATGGTAATAAACTTGGACAACACGGTGAAAAGCGATGAACAAAGTAGAGGGATAGGATTCTATCCTATAATACACCGAGTAGAAACAAGTAAGGAGCACATATGACACACCGATTCTCAAAGGTTTTCTCGTAAATGTAATCACCAAGAGAAAGAATAAAAATCAAGTTTATGATAAAAGCGACTAACCTAAATGGCCGCGTAACAATAGGTTTTATAAAGACAAAAGAAAATACAAACAAAAGGAAATCCGATAACGCAGTCGAGTACAAACTTGTAATGTTTGTTGTCTTCTCTTCGTGATCCCACTGGTTTGGTTATTTCCTCATTTCTTGTATGGGTTTTAGTCATTGGTCCTTCTAAAACTCTTAAATCATCTTCGGCTACAGATTAATCCTTTGCATGCTTTTCAGGTTCTCTTTGATCTTTGTTGGTCAGGATCATATAAGTTAGTTTAACGACTTACCTTACGCTGACCCATGTGGTGATTTGCTTTTGCTACTTTGTTAGTTATTCGATATAATGTTTATTTTATACAAATAAAAATATTCGTTTGAAACTTTCTCATCTATAAAACCAAAAGATAATGGTCCACGTTTAAGAAACTCACCTAAATCAGCATAGCATAATAACTAGCTTATAATTTATAGATACAAAATGGCAGCCAAGATTCGTGTAAAATATATGGAAGGTAAATTTTATAAAGGTAAAATTAAAATTTGTGAAGAAGAAGAGACAGGAAAGTGGTAAAAACAAAAATAGTAATAGTGAATGCAATAAAACGAAGACCATCTCCATTATAGGTATATATTAGGATGTCTTTAAATAAAAAATGAATAAAAAGTTCCAAACCATATTACCAAAAAGAGAGTGTTCTAAAGGTCATTTCTTTATAGAGAAATTGAACTATCTATATTAGTATTTTTGAAGTACTAATTTGAAATTTTCCAAAAAATCACACTAAATTACACATTATGCCATTGGGCATAAAAGGAAATATTTTTGAACATTTAATTACGAAAAATCAAATAAGGAAATATTATAATTCTCTCTAAAAATAAATAAAAAATATTAAAGAAATTATGTAAAAAATATTTGAAAAACAAAATAAACATATGTAATTCACATAAATACATTATTACATAGTTTTTTTTATAAAAACTACCATTAAAATTTTATTTAAATCAAAACAAACAGGTTTAATTAATATTATTAAGAATTTAAAAACGATTTGAATTTATTTTTTGTTAAAAATATCAAACAATAAAAAACAAAATAGTTTGTTAACGAGTTTGATTTCCGGTTCGATTATAAACAAAAAAGAAGAAATTGCAATTCTACTAAAATTTAAATCTTATATTACATATTTAGAATATGTTTACAACAATTATTTATATATATATAATCAAAATAATTATAATTTTAAATAAATTTGGGTAAATCGCATAATATGATTTGTGTATTTTGATTCGGTTTGTATTTTGAATTCGGGTATTTTTGAATCCTAAATATAATAAATAATAAATTATTGGTCTAATCAACTTATAAATTATATTAAATTTTTGCTATACGAAATATATAATAAAAATATATATATTATTATTTTTGAAGTACTTTTTGAACTTTTCCAAAAAACTCACTTAACTACATACTATGTCATTGGTTTTAAACTCACTTAAAGAGTTATGTGAAACTTACACACAAACATATCTCATTCTATATATATACTTTTTTAAAATTGACTTAAATATCAACAAAAACAATAAAACCGATTTTAACATAAAATCAACCACTAATTTCATATTTATGATATTTTTGATATAATCTTTTTATTTTTGTTACGGAGGTCTATAAAAAATTTCAGAATATAAATATTTTTTAAAAAGTATATAGTTTAGTTTTTATATATAATCATTGTCCATATTATAATTTTTTATTTATATTAATATTTTAGATGTTAATAAACATCTATATTGAACATAGATAAAGTTTGTTTAAATCAATTAACACTAGCATAACAATTATTTATTTTCGGGTTCAGTTTCTAGAAAAATTCTAGATAAACGACAAGAAGTTTGAAAATAATGATTAAACTTTATCATAAACAAATTTCGGTTTATTCGGGTTCAAATCTAGAAATTTGTTTTGGCTTCGGGTTTTCAGGTAGTAAATTTCTCAATTCGTTCGGGTTATTTATTTTTGGAACGGTTTCAGTTCTTTAATTTCGGTTTGGTTCCAATTATGTACTTCAAATATAATTATAACTATTATTATTTTAAATAATTTTTGGGTAGTTAGAGTAGTTTAGTTTAGTTCTACAAAATTGAGTTCGGTTCAGATTCGATTTCGGGTATTATGATAGTAAATTTCCCTATACATTCGAGTTATTTGTTTTTAGAATCGGTATTGATTTGGGGATTTCGGTTTGGTTTGGGTTCGGTATTTCGGATCCGGAAGTTTTGCCCATCCCTAATTTTTATAGTTTATAATAGTTTGGAATAAACACACTTACAAATTATATTAAGATTTTGCTACATAAAATATAATTCTCATTATATATTTATGGGAGAATCACAAAACTACACCATTTGAATTACATTTCACATGAACTACACCATTTCAAAAATATTTCACAAAACTACACCTAAACACTCAAAATTAAATTCAAATAAACTATATCCACACAATCATACCCCTTAATACTATTTCTAAACACTAATTAGCGAACACAAATGAAAATATTTTAATTTTGGTAATTTTGAAAAGGGTAAATCAAGCTTTTAAAATTTTGAAAGGGTGTAAATTTGTGAAAATATTGAATTAGGTGTAGTTTTGTGAAGGAATGATTGAAAGGGTGTAGTTTTGTGAATTTCTCTATATTTATTTGCATAAACAATAAAAGAACAAAATACTCTTTAGAAATTCTGAATATTTTTATTTATTTTACAAAATCAGAAAAAATATTACAAACTTCTAAATTAACTGTATATATATAAAATTATTTATAAAAAACATAAACCCGTGGTATACCACGGGTTAAATCCTAGTGTGAAATATAAACTGATAGATTAGACTATTTTTTCGTTAAACAAAAATTAAAAAAATTTCTCAATATATGTTAAACTTATTTCTCCACGTATAGTTTTATGTACAATTTCGTCAATTTATGATAGCTATCTTGGAAAGTTTTATTTTTCTACTCTTAAATTTACAAACTACGTAATTATGTATATGCATGAATGAAATGTCAATATAATTTATGCAATAAATCTCCCTATGCAGTCATGAGAATTAAGAAATGAGTTTTGGTTCATCTACCTCAAAATTTTGTAAATTATTTTTCCTTTTTAACTGATATTTGTATTCTTAGATCTAATTTGTTTCCCCTTAAAATAGTAAAAAACTTAATTTCGTATATTATATATATATTGATAAGAAATCATTTAATTATCATAATTACTTTGTTTCCATTTTTTGGAAGTTACACTTTAGAGAACAAAAATTATATCTTCCATATCTATACTATTAATTGGGAAAGACAATTTTTGAGGTACCTTAAAATTTTATTTTAATTACATGTAATGCCATTGTATAAATTTTAATATAAGATAATTTTAAATAAAAATTAAAAAATTCCTATTTAATAGGACTAAAAGAAAAAAAAAATTAAATATAAAAATTTATTCCTGATTAATAGGATTTAAATTAAATACGTAAAATAAAATAAATAGGTATCATAATGAAAAAAATAAAATATTAAAAATATTTCAATTTTATGATAATCCATCATATAATATTAAAAATGTTTATTTTTAAAAAAAAAAATTAGTTATAGAAAATTTTAATTATTTAAAAGTATTTTCTTAGAATATTCGAATCGATGGTGTAAATAAAATATCAAAAGTATCCAAAAATATGTTAAAAATATAAATAATTAATACTTTTATATACCTTTGTGAGACGTCTTGCTAATTTTCGGGCCAAAATATATCATACATAATTTATGACATATAAAAAATAATTTTTAATATTAGAACATATATAAATATATGATTAAAAATTTATTATTCAACATGCATCAATAAAAAAAAAATATAAAATTATATCAAATTAATTTTAAAATTATATCAAATTAATTTTTGTAAATATTAAAATCTAGTGAATAGTTAAAGAGAAAAATAAATCGATTTAATTCTAATTTTCTTATTTTCTTATTTTCTTTTCAATTAGTGTTTAAGTTGTGCTTTGCGCACTGTATTATTTTTAGAGTTCATTTCACAAAGATTATAAATTTATGTTTTTGCACACCAATTACTGTTTTCCATAAAAATAATTAAAGTCAAACTCATTTATTTTAGTAAAAATTCACTAAAATGACCCATAATCAGGTCATATTGACTAATATGACCCAAGAATGAAGAACTTACTAAAGTGACCCAACATTTAAAGGAAAAATCCTTTTAACCCAATTTGGAGTTACTATTTTCGAAATGCCACCATGATTTTTTTTCAAACAAGTTATTCATAAAATTGATATTTGGGGAAATTTTTTAAAATTTTTGTTTATTGGGCAAAGTTTTGAAATTAAATTTTACATTACAAACCTAACCCTTATATTTACACAAACAAACCCTAGCCGCATCTTTCTCTCTTCTCTCCCGGCGATTTAACTTCCGTCGCGGCTTCTCTTCCTCGACTCGCCGTCGTCTTCTCTTCCTCGGCTCGCCGTCGTCATCTCTTCCTCGGGTGGCCGTCGTCATCTCTACCTCGTCTCTCCGTCGTCTTCTCTTCCTCGTCTCGTCGTCGTCTTCTCTTCCTCAACTCGCCTTCGTCTTCTCTTCCTCGGGTCGCCGTCGTCTTCTCTTCCTCGACGCCGTCGTCTTCGATTTCTCTTTGGTAATCCCTCCATCTTCTCTACAAATCGTCTTCGATTTCTCTTTGATTTATTTTCGATTCGTCTTTTTTGGTCTGCAAATTTATGGTTTGATATAGGGTTCGATATATGGTTCGATTTAGGGTTTGAGTTCACTTCCATTTCATATATTTGAGATTTGATTTTGAACCTTGCAGATTAATTATTAAGTTGCATATATATTTTATTAAGTTGAGATTTGTTTATACTCTTGCAGATTTATTTGTTCATATGTTTCTGATTTGTTTTCATACTACTTGCATATTTGTTTTCCTACATTGCAGATATTAATAAGTTTGTATTGTTTGGCTATGCAGAAATGACATACCCTTTAAAACGCTTCCCATGTATAGATGACAATTAATACAGAAGCCTTAACCACGGTTCAAATCCAACAAAACTTGGTGATGTAAAACAGAAAGTTGGAGAAGCTGTTTGGGAAGCTATGAAGGACTCAGCTTTAGGGGTTTTTGTTAAATTTACGGGGCTTCGTTATACTTTTCAGGCTGCTGCAGTTCATTACTTCCTTTGCCATCAATTAAACATCAAGAATTGTCATGAGATATGGTCAGTGTTTGATGACAAACCTATAAGATTCTCTCTGCGGGAATATGCTGATATCACAGGTATCAACTGTGATCCTTATGACCCGGATGACAATGTAGTTGTTGATCACAAGCCTTTTTGGAATCTTACGTCTGTCGGAGTGAATGATGGACCTAATCTGGATGAGTTAGAATTGGCGGCTACGGAGTTGCTCAACATGGGATTTTGAGGAAAAGATTATGTTGGTGCGCTTGTTCATCCTACATATCTTCATATGTGGCCCTCATCATGGCTCTAGAATTCCTTTAAGGCTGGTTACTAGAGTTCTAGATACCGAGAAGTTTGAGTTATATCCGTGGGGTAGAGAGGGGTTCACAGTACTTGTAGATTCCATAAAAGTTATGAGGATTGACCAGGGTGTTAACACTGTGCATGGTTGCATTCATGTCTTCTTCATATGGTTGCTTGAATCGATTCCGGCTTTAGCTGAAAGGTGTGGAAGAAGAAGAAAAGACATTACGGGTCCACCACTTCTCCATTGGGAAGGTTCTCGACCACGATTTCGTTTTCCAGATTTAATCAACGAAGAGAAAGCTGCTCACGACGCGGTAATTAGCATAATATTACATGACATTTTAGTTCTTAACTGCACTTGTTCATGGTGATTTTACAAATAATGTGCAGATCATAGTGAGACATATGATACCAGTGACTGTGGAGGACAAGTACCCCACCTGGGCAGACAATGATGAAAATATTGATGCTAGTTTGGACCGGTTGATAGACGACATCATTGGAGATTCTATGGTTCCAAACTATTGGGCGGTGTTGGGAGTCCCTCAGCGTAAGAAGCGTCGTAAGAAGATGGATGTTGAGGAAGGTCAATCTTCTCCAAAGACAAGAAACAAGAAGAGAAAGAAAGAGATAGAAGAGGAGGAGGAGGTGAAAGATGGAGTTGCTGACATGCTGCAGAATCTATCCATATTAGTAACTAATATGGAGACTTGTTTAAAGTTGAGATTGACAACAATAGAGGAGAAGCTTAATGTGGTACAGGCTGACATAAAAATCCTAAAAGGTGATACAGGACGGAATGGTTCCACTAATCCAAAACCTGACTAGGAAGCAAACAGCGAGGTTAGTTAAGTTTTGCAGATGGATGTTTGATTTTCTTTAAATAATTTGCAGATTTGCAGATTTGTTTTATTACACTTTGCAGATTTGTTCTGTTACACTTTGCAGATTTGTTCTGTTACACTTTGCAGATTTGTTCTGTTATACTTTGCAGATTTGTATTGATTACTGAAAATTGTAGTACAAACAACTAATTTAGGTTGTGTTCTTATGTTTTGTAGTCTTGGATTGTACAAAAACAACAAGGGACTCGTAATGACAAACAACATACACTTGAAGTTGTGAGGAAGTTAAAATTTAGCAAGACTAAAGGTGGTACCACTAGTAAAGAAGGTGGATCCAAGACTCAGGAACGACGGACGGGTAAAGAAGGTGAAACATCTAAAATTGCGAAAAAGAAGGCACACCCTCCTCCTGCAAAAAACATGCAAGTGAAAATAAAGGTTGAGAAAAGAGAAACTCGTCAACAGAGTAAGAAAGCAATGAAACCTGTTGAGAAACAAGTAGAAGCGGAAGTCACATCTACTCAGAAGGATGAAGATTTGGTAGATGTTACGGAGAAAGTTCATAGGGATGATAATAAAATGGCATCAAGCTCTGAAGACGAGGCAGAAGACAAGGCATCTGATGTTTTAGGCCGTGGATTGAATATTATGTTGGATCTCATTGACGGATTGGGGGATACACCAAAGGCAAAAAGAGTACCTCTGTTAGCTTACTCTCAGAAGGCTCCTTACATAGGAAACTCCACTGTTCGACGCATCATTCCAGGTGTCGTGCCTTATGCTAACGATTATGATCCAATGCAAGTGGTAGAAGAGAGGAAACTGCGTCGAGTGATGGAAATGCTAACCATGGATGAGTATGTATCTCCCTACTTACATAAACTTAATAGTTGTTTCTTAGACTATACTAATTGTTTTCATTCTATATCCCTTCAATATATCTAGGGAAGAACCTATCGGGTCCTCTAATGCGCAAGCAACGTTCTTCAACCAAATCATGTGGCCAAGAACAAAGTGGCTAAATGAAGAATACAGATGGTTAAGTGATTCTGTAAGTAACTCTGTTAATAAGCAATGCAAAGTTTTTGATAATGTTGCAAAGATATTATGTAAAGGTTGCAAATTTTATTTGAAAATGTTTCAAAGGTTTTTTTAATCTTGCAAAGTTTTTTAATGATGCAAAGTGTTTTTTAATGATGCAAAGTTTTTTGATGCAAAGTTTTTTTTTATGTTGCAAAGTTTTTTCTAATGTTGCAACTTTTTTTGCTTTCCTGTTTTCTTCTACATTGCGTAGCACATTGAAGCGGCTATGACTATGTTCCGGAAGAGAACTCTGCGTCACACCTCCCCGTTTAGACCCCGCGTTGGTTTTTGGGACCCTTGGCACATAACGACATGGGTCGGAGACTACCCTAACTTCAATATGTGTCCATTAAAGTTCTTATTTACTTCAGGGTATGTCAAGGCCTTCAATGGGGAGATTCCTCACGACTCGATGACCAAAAAAAATGGCATATAGACATTGACAATTTGTACGGGTGTCTAAACGTGAAAGGAGACCATTGGGTTGCTTTGGACGTGAACTTTGCTAGCAAGAGGATCTACGTTTACGATTCTATTCCTTCCTACTCGACAGACCTTGAAATCGTTCAAGCTTGTGAGCCTCTACGTCGTATGCTGCCATGGTTGCTGAATGCTAGGGTCCCTGAGACTATAAGGAAGAAGTCGACTGCACAGTTTGCTGTTAGGAGAGTCAAAAAGAATGTACCAGTCAATGTTAACCCAGGAGATTGTGGTGTTTTTAGTATAAAGTATATCAAATGTCTTGCTTTGGGATGGAGCTTTGAGGGCCTTTCAGATGAAAACATCCTTGTTATTCGGGAGAGACTTGGTAGTGAGATATACGATGAAGTTCCAGAAAAATCTCGTACGTCCTTGAGTTATCCATTCCCGACATCCACGATCGTCGTACCTGAACTCAAAGACCACTCTATTTGACTTCTATCATGTGTTTACCATTTAAGCTGTTTTTTGGTTTTGTTAAAACTCAAGTACTTGGATGTTATGGTTCTATGTATTTTTGGTCCCTGCTTCTTAAAAATGAAGCTTAGACAATTGTGCTCATTTGTAATTTGTTTTGAGTTTGAAATTGTGGTCTTTAAACTCATTAGGTGTTGACGAATGAAGCTATTAGTAAATAAAGAAAGACACAAGACTTGTCATTAAAGTAACAAATTCACGACAAAGTTTGTCTTATCTTGGCAAATTAAAACAAACAAAACTCATTTAAGTAACTCACAATGCCATAGTACAAGTTTTTGTATTATGCCCACCTTTATTACATGTTGCACATGTGTATGCTTTACGGGATTTTTTTTTCGCCAGCGCTTTCTCCAACCCACCTTTAACTCTCTTCTTCTTAGGCCTACCAGGTTGTGTTTTAACAATAGGTGGGGCAACATTGATAACAACATCTTCGGGGATTGGTTCTCCAAAATCTCGCGACATTATAGGTGTTGAATATGATTTGATCAAGAAGTCCTTCGGAAAGGATTGATGACAACATGCAATTCTTGACACTTTCATAGCCTCAGCCGCGGCAATAGCGTGTGAACATGGTAACTTCTCCTTATCAAAACGACAACAAGAACATTTCTTTTCCTTTAAATTGACAACATGTACGGAAGTATCACTAGTAACTTGAACCTGATTTGCGTCGATTTGCTCCACATTTAAAAGTTTTGCATATTCAACACGAGCCTACAAAACTATGTACTTCTTTTTTACCATGAACAAAACAAATAATCAAATGTTAGGTGAGTGAAGTGTATACCTCCAAGAATCTCTCCACTCCACGAGTAAGGACCGTTTTCGTTTTCATTGCATCACTTCTTCTTTGAGAGAACCATCTCGTCATCATGGATCTAATAACTTCAAGAAGTTGAACAATAGGCAAACTTCTTGCAGGAGACAAGACATTGTTCATAGACTCGGCAATATCACTTGTCAACAGGTTGTATCTATCTCCTGGAAAATGTACCCTTGTCCACAGTTTCACATCGGCCCTTTCGAGGTAGCTGTGTAGACTCGGGTTTAATTCTTTTATCTCGTCAAAAGCAGTTTCGAATTCCATCATCCGAAATGCATACACAACTTTCTTAACGAGCCCAAAAGCTTCTTGGCCTCTAAAACCAAGCAAGATGTTCTTGTACAAGTGGTACGTGCATATTCCACAAGTTGCTTTCGGATACACATTACTAATGGCCTTACCTATTGACTTATGCCTATCCGATATGATAGCAAGGCCATATTCATCCGGAATAACACATCTTAATTGTTGAAAAAACCAATCCCATGAGTCATCGTTTTCCGTATCAACGATGCCAAATGCTATGGGGAAAATTTGAAAGTTCCCATCTTGACCGGTTGCGGTAAGTAGAGTACCCTTATATTTTCCTTGCAAAAATGTACCATCGACAACAACCACTTTCCGAATGTAAGGTAATCCCATTATGCTACCGCTAAATGATAGAAACAAATACTTAAACCTTTCGTTCTCATCAACTTCAAGAAGGGCATGGGTTCCCGGATTTTCTCTCTTAATCATGTGTAAGTATGCGGGTAAGTCCTTATATCCAGCCTCATTTGTGCCTCTAACCAAGTCTCTTGCGTGTCGCAGTGTTCGATAAGCCTTCCAATATTCAATCTATTCAATGAAAATCGTTATTATGTTTTAGAGTTTAATACATGAACCTTTTAGTAAGAATTAAATGAAAGAACTAGTACCTTAATTTGAAACCGTTTGTTCAATGCCTCCGCCACCTGGATGGGCATTACGGTTGGTCCTACACCACCAACGTAATCCTTGTACAAAATGGCTAGAATTTCATGACTGGCTTGTCGAGTTCTGTTTGATCTCTCCGTCACGGAACAAGTATGTTTAGAAACATATGTTCGAACATGAAACCGTGGCCAATCATCAATGGGCGTTGCACGAACCTTCCAAATACAACCTTGTACCCAACATTTGACGCTTAACAATTGCGGTGTTGATTTGTAAACATTGTAGTCAAATTTTTCGATCACGGACAACATCTTCAACCTCACTTCCAATTGTTCTTTAGTGTCGTAGCATTGGCCAACACTTACGCTTAAAGACCCAATCTCATACTTTGGTAATAGGCCTTCATTTACGAAAATAGTCGAATTGATTCTTGTATTTTTTGTTTCTTCTTCTTCGTCAATTATTTCGCCATAACCAGCAAAATTCTCGTCGCCCGAATCTGTGTCGTCTGAATCGTCGCAGTAATCGAAACGAACCGTTTCCTCATCTTCTTCTTCACTGGTAACTAAGTTGTCTCCATATTCTAATTCTTCAAATAGCGGTGTGGTTTTGTCATTCACCTCAGAGTCTTCTTCAAATCTTGTGTTATGAATCTTCTCTCTCACTTCAACACAAAGTCTCACCGTTTTGTTTTTTGATTGCCCCATAAAACTCTTCAGTCCTCTCGTGTTTGTAATGTAGATCGGAGGTTGATCCCGAGGTAATGTTGCCAAAATACTCTTTGGTAACATGAAGCTTAAATCAATTTCATGAAATCGAGTATCTAATCCATAATCTTCATACACCATAGAAAGGAGTTCTTCAAAACTCATACTCATATGAGCTGTGACCAATCGAGACCCACGAGAAGTCTCCAAAACGAACAACCATCGAGACTTCCCTTCCAACCACTTACCATAAACTAGAATAATTTGAATTGATTCCATTTCTTAGAGATACGATTAAGGACAAGGCAAAGAAGAGAAAGAAGAGAAAGAAGAGAAAGAGGAGAACGTTTGTAGATCTGTCCAATTTCAGATCTGCAATTTTTAATTGCAAATATAGCATCATTGAATTATCTCTGCGGCATAATTGTCGCAAATTTGTTTAACACTTTGCAGATTTACACAATACGCCACGTTTCGTTAAAACATGTCCAAAACGCGGCGTTTTGTTTTTTGTCAAAAATGCGGCGTTCCATTATAAATGTCGATTTCATCTTCTTTATATCGAACCCTAAATCGATTTGGGGATCTCAAAATTAGGGTTCATCTCAAAAGCTCCGCCGCAAGCCAAGAACACGATGGGAAGGACTTTTAGTTACAGTCTAAGTGACCCAACTGATGCGCCGGGTTTCGGCGTTGACTCCGAGAACGAGGAGGTTACTAGCCGAAATCACTATCCGGATGATCCTAGCCTATATGGACTTTTAAAGGTGTGTTATTGTGGCTCGGATGCAATCATTGAAGCTTCAACGACAAGGACAAACCCAAGAAGATTGTACTACACATGTCCTTCAAGAGATGTAAGTTCCTTTTCAATTTTCCTCTTTTGAAAACCCCTTACAATTAGTGACCTTGTAAATGACTAAAGTACACAGATTTGTTTACAACTGTTGCGGATTTTTGATGTTCTCTAGCATATTTTAAGATTATATTACTTGCTCATGTCTTAGATTACTTTTCAGGATGGAGAGTGCCACATTTGGAAGTGGTGGGACAAGGCTATGATGGAGGAGTTGACCGAGGTTAGGAGAGAGGTCTCCACCTCTCCAATCAATCTGACTATACCGTAAAGAGGAACCTTCAAGAGAAGATGGAAGAAGTGGCAGCTTTGCATGAGTTGTTGAAGAAAACAAATTCAGACATGGACGACATGAAAAAGTTGTTCAAGATGCTTTCACTTTCTCTAATTACTCTTCTTGTGATTGCAGTCGCCGTTTACATTTTCAAATAAAATGGATCTTTACATTCTCGTTTATCGTTGTAACAACAATGTCAAGTTTTATGGTTTATCGACAATATCTATCAAGTTTAATGGTTCATGTACGATATTAATGTTTCACATTCCTGCTTACCAAATACCCATTTACAATCATTACTTGACAATATCAAGGGTTCGGAGGTTTAGGGTTTGGGGTTAAGTCAACTTCTTGTTTAAGGGTTAAGTACACAAGCTAAGTCACGCATTGCTAAGTAAGGATTTGGAGGTTTGGGATTTCGTAGTTTAGGGTTTCGAAGTTTAGGGTTTTGAAGTTTCAATATTAATGTTCAAACATCTTTTCGTGGTTAGGTTTATACTATTTATGTTAATACACTAAATTATAAAAAAACTAAATTGTTGGTTACCATATCTAGGGGTTTGATTGTTCAAACAATAATATTTAGGGGTTCAACTATGTTTAGGGTTCACAATATCCATATTAGGGTTTCGATATTAGGTTTTTCAGTTTTGGGGTTTGGGTTTAATTATAATATCTCGTGTTTTTATGACTTTTCAAAAATAAATCTGCAGAGTTAATTTTGTCACAAGAGAGATTTAAAACAAATCGGCTTTCACATAACTTAACAAATCTGCAGTCAAATAAAGGTCAGGTTACAATTAAATAGGTCTAAAATCTGCTATCAAGTAAATCAACTTCGCCAAAAACAATTACTCTGCGACCAATAGCATAAATCGGCAGTCAAAGGGGTCCTTTCAGTAATTACGTTTTTTTGACAACTCTGCGGTTTATCGTAACAACTCTGCATTAAAAATAACTATGTCATTTCATGAAATCAACTCTGCTATTTTACCTTAACAACTTCGCAAAACATAAACATCTTCGCGTTCAAGTTAAATAAATCTGCCAAAAATTATGCAAACTTAATTTCGTCATTAACAACTCTGCGGACTCTAAAAACTATGCAACCAAAGAACCACTAACTTTGCAGAAAATAACAACTTCGCGAAACAAGTACGCAATTTCTTAAGAAAACTGCAAAAAAAACTCTGCAATCAAAGACCCTTGCCGAGATATGAATCTGCAAAAAACCGAATTTTTTATTTTTTTTATTCTAATTGTTCTCTTTCACTGCAGAGTTTTCGAAACTAAACAAATTTGTTTAACGATGGCAAACTTGTAATAATGTTTTTTTTTTCAAAGGCGAAAAGGGCCCCTTCGACATTATGAAAAAACAAAAACACTTTAGTAATTTTTTTATTTTATGGGTCAGTGTAGCAAATAACATGCGATCTTGGGTCATGTAAGTTTTTTGCCCTTTATTTTATGAATAGAAAGTGTAAAATGACACTTAAATTGAAACTGACGGACATGTTCGGTAATAAAGTTTGTAAAAGGATAATCTTGAAATAAGAATCTTATTGAATGTTTTTTATGTTGACAAGTGTTTTTTTTTATTTTGACATGTGTTTTTTCTTTCAATCCAAAATAAAATAATAATTATATCATTAAAATTAAATATATCATCTAATTAAATTTTAAATCATAGATGACCCTTCTATTTTATAGATAAATTTTTTATAATTTACATACATATTCATAGTTAAATATATATGCATCATTTTGTGTTAAATAATTTCTTAAAACTCTAAATTGATATTAATAAAAATAGATGTGATGAAATTTTAATGAGTAAACATATGGAGATGAAAGTAGAAATGAAACAATAAAAAAATATTGAAAAAGGAATCTAAATAAATATAACTAAAAATATGATATAATGAATAAATTAAATCATAAGTATCCCCTCTATTTTTAAGATAATCTTTTTAATAATTTTCATACATTTGTTTTTTTAAGAATTATTCTTTTTGAACATAAAACTTAGATTTTTTTTTGGTCAAAAGTCATAAAACTTAGATATAATGCATTATTTTTGTTTTAAACATTTTATGACTCTAAACCAATATTCATTTAATAATTAATTTTTCATTTGATATGTATCATTTTTAAAAAATCTTGGACTAAAATCCACATATATATCATTATTCTTTAATTTTTTCTTAGAGTAAATTATATTGGAAAAAATATTTTTCTCTGTGACCTATGAAAGCTTTGTTACTTTTATCTACCATTTTTTTTAATCAAATGAAACAATAAAATTGCTTGTAACGGTGGAAAATAAAAAATGTTTAATGTTTTTCTATTCAAAAATAAGTTAATAGAATTTAGTCCAATAAAAAAATATTATTATGCCAAAAAAAAAAGTTTTGGTCAAACAAAACACTTATTATACATATACAATTACAAAGTTATTAGGGATTAAAGGATATTATAGGAGTATATCGCCGCTACACACAGAGGTACACGTGCTTATTACTGCATTGGTTAACCTAAAGAGGTGCGGACGAGATTGTAGAGTTTTCTACACGGACTGCATGGACCTTGTGAGGATGGTGACAATGCCACAACAACGGCCGACCTTTTCATCCGATTTGGACACACTACGTGATCTGCAAGCTCTCTTCCCAGGCTTCACACTCCAGGCTTCAACACAGTTTCCAGCAAATTACTGCATCACTACCTAACTGGGTTTCGACGTGCATAACGTCTTCAAACTCTAGTAGGAGAGATGCGCCGGAAAAAAACACTTATTCTTAAATTGAATTAATGATTGAATTTATGACTCAATTGTGTAACCACCAAAAATATTACATAAAGTTATGGGTTAAATATGAGTAATGATGTTGTTATTGACTACTTGGTGAAACCAAAGAGTCTTGCATCCTCCACTCATGTATAAAAAAACATCAAATTAGATACTATTATTTGCATATTTTCTATGTATCATTTTATTGTTCTTCTTCATTATGTGATAATACAATACAAATATATACTTCATCTACTCCTGAATTATGTTTTAGAGTGATGTGAATCATAAAATGATGCGGTTTTATTTTGAGATTTGGAACTTCATGAAACCATCACATTATGGAAATTTACATAATTAAGAAAATAATGTTATGTGTATTCGTCTCTGCAAACCCATTTTTTCCTTATTCATGTATCAGTATTTTTTTATAATTTTAGTTTAACTAATAACTACCAAAAGTTTTACTCACAAATATTCAGTTTACTCATGTTTTACATATCTATACTATTAAAAGAGAAGACAAAACACTTACGTGTCGCGACGTGAGAGTTTTTAGGATATTTTTTTATTTTTTGCGTTTTAGTCCTTATATTTTTGAATAATTTTTGTTCGGCGAATTCTATAAATTATACTTCAGACCCAACGAATTCAGGCCCACGTAAAAAACTTTTAAAAATTAAATTTCTCCCACATTGAAAACAATAAAAAACAAAATAAGAAATCTTCTAATATAAATAAGAATTTATCATATACAAAATCATTAAAGCGGACCTTCGTATAATGGGCTTGCGAATTTCGGTAAATGGATTGTGCCTTCATTTACCAGAGTATGCATAATGCGGGTTTTTTTCTTTGAATAGGCTTGCAAAGTTTGAATAGTTATTTCGGCTTTCGATAATGGTCTTTCATAGATGCATGTCTCATAAATTGCCAACAGGTATTAAGAACTTTGATTAGTAGGTTGGAGCATGGGCATTTAGTTTTCAGGTCGTGCTCATTCGAGTTTGGATTTTTTGGGTTAAAGGATATATGATCCGTTCGGGTTATTTACAAATACAGTTCTGTTCGGTTCGAATCTATTCGGGTTTAAGTCGAGTTTCATATATTTAACAAAACCTTATCTGAAACCAATCTATACTATTAAAAGAGAAGACAAAACACTTACGTGTCGCGACGTGAGAGTTTTTAGGATATTTTTTTATTTTTTGCGTTTTAGTCCTTATATTTTTGAATAATTTTTGTTCGGCGAATTCTATAAATTATACTTCAGGCCCAACGAATTCAGGCCCACGTAAAAATCTTTTAAAAATTAAATTTCTCCGACATTGAAAACAATAAAAAAAAACAAAATATGAAATCTTCTAATATAAATAAGAATTTATCACATACAAAATCATTAAAGCGGACCTTCGTGTAATGGGCTTGCGAATTTCGGTAAATGGATTGTGCCTTCATTTACCAGAGTATGCATAATGCGGGTTTTTTTCTTTGAATAGGCTTGGAAAGTTTGAATAGTTATTTCGGCTTTCGATAATGGTCTTTCATAGATGCATGCCTCATAAATTGCCAACAGGTATTAAGAACTTTGATTAGTAGGTTGGAGCATGGGCATTTAGTTTTCAGGTCGTGCTCATTCAAGTTTGGGTTTTTTGGGTTAAAGGATATATGATCCGTTCGGGTTATTTACAAATACAGTTCTGTTCGGTTCAAATCTATTCGGGTTTAAGTCGAGTTTCATATATTTAACAAAACCTGATCTGAAACCAATCTATACTATTAAAAGAGAAGACAAAACACTTACGTGTCGCGACGTGAGAGTTTTTAGGATATTTTTTATTTTTTGAGTTTTAGTCCTTATATTTTTGAATAATTTTTGTTCGGCGAATTCTATAAATTATACTTCAGGCCCAACGAATTCAGGCCCACGTAAAAAACTTTTAAAAATTAAATTTCTCCCAGATTGAAAACAATAAAAAAACAAAATATGAAATCTTCTAATATAAATAAGAATTTATCACATACAAAATCATTAAAGCGGACCTTCGTGTAATGGACTTGCGAATTTCGGTAAATGGATTGTGCCTTCATTTACCAGAGTATGCATAATGCGGGTTTTTTTCTTTGAATAGGCTTGCAAAGTTTGAATAGTTATTTCGGCTTTCGATAATGGTCTTTCATAGATGCATGCCTCATAAATTGCCAACATGTATTAAGAACTTTGATTAGTAGGTTGGAGCATGGGCATTTAGTTTTCAGGTCGTGCTCATTCGAGTTTGGGTTTTTTGGGTTAAAGGATATATGATCCGTTCGGGTTATTTACAAATACAGTTCGGTTCGAATCTATTCGGGTTTAAGTCGAGTCTCATATATTTAACAAAACCTGATCTGAAACCAAATATTATTCGATTTGGGTTTTTTGATTTTTTGATTCGAATTTTCAGGTTTTACATATTTTTGGTAATAATTTCGGGTAATTCGGATTCGGTTCGGGTTTTGGTTCGGTTTATTCATATAACCACAAAAATTAAAATAGCATACTAAAATCCAAACTACCTTATCAAAACTATATACATGTGTATATTTTCGGGTCTATTCGAGTACAATTCGGGTTTAATGTCGGTCGGGTTAGAACGGAAACCCGAGTTATAAAAAATATTAAAACCCGATAAGATAATATGATAACTGAAACCGGACCAAACCGGATTTTTCAGGTCGATTCGGTTTCGGATTTCGGATCTTAGATTAAATGTTAAGCCCTAAATTGATCAATTTATGGTAATCCATAATGGGAAAAACGCCAAATAATTCCCCAACTTTCGAAAAAATGCCGTTTAATTCCTCTACTCACATTTACGCCATTTTATTCCCAAACTTTTAAACGCTAACATTAAAATCCCTACAAACATTAACCGAGTCATTTTAAACCCATAAAATAATTAACCGTTAACTCAACGTTTAGAACCGTTAAATGGTAAACGACAGTGTTTAATGTGAAAGTTAAATTAAAACGAAAATGATAATGCTAGGTGTTTTAACACTTAGAAAATCCCCAAATACAAAATTCTTAAATCCCTAAATTACAAAATCGATTTTTCTACTATGTTCTTCTCCTAAATCACAAAATCCAGAAAATCTGGGTTGATGAGCTTGATGATGTTCTTCGTTTGTTTTGTGGGGATTTTGTGATATAACCCATCCGGGTCTTTTTCTTCAAGCTTTTTTGGTAATTTCTTCTTCATGTTTTTAGGAGAAAACTTGTGGATTTTAAGTTCTCGTGGTATGTTATGCACAAAGTTAAATGGGTGTTTCTTATCTAAAACAACAACATAATTTTACAACCCAGATTTAAATCATGTGATGAAGATGAAGCTAAATACACATACAGACTCTAGAGAAAGAGAGAAGCGATTCCTCCATTAATAGCCAATATTATTGAGATTTAAACTTAAAAATATACAATAGATATGATCAAAAATACATTTTCGAGCTTTGCTCTTTGTCTATGAAATTATTTGTTCTTTGGCAAAGAAACCGATTGCTAATAATGGGAGAATCGTATCTCCTTTTTTGATTTTTTTGGATGATTACTTAATTTGCAGAGACTAGAAATTGGATTAAAAAAGAAAAAGATGAAGATACGTGTAAACTGGATGTTCTGTTTTGTGGATTTTGTGTATTTTGGAGATTAAAGAGGAAGAAGACGAAGATTTGTGTATTTTGGGGATTTTAAAAGTGTTAAAACGAGGTAGTTTATCATTTTTCTTTTTAATTTAACTTGAAAATTAAACACGGTCGTTTACTATTTAACGGTTTTACACATTAAGATAACGGTTGACTTTTTACGAGGTTGAAATGACTCGGTCAATATTAATAGAGATTTTAATGCATGTCATTTAAAAGTTGGGGAATAAAATGGCGTAAATGTGAGTTCGGGAATTAAGCAGCATTTTTTTGCAAATTGGGGAATTATTTGGCGTTTTTCCCAATCCATAATATAACTTAATATTATTTATGAATATCTCGTCCCGCGCAAGGCGTGGGATACTTACCTAGTACATATATATAATATATATGTATTTTATATCATTAAGTTGCGCGTCATCTTCCCCTAGTTAAATATATAAAAGAAAAAATTACCCTTAGTGTCATAAAAATAAATGATCTTTTCCTAAATGCCATAAAAAATTCATTTCTCAAAACGTCACAACATATTTTGTATTACATTTTCGCATTTCTTTTTTTCTTCCATGGATTTTTTTCTTCATTTTTCTTCTTCTTCTCATTTCTTTGTCGATCATCTCTCCGGTTTCAACGTCGCGAATCGTTAATTTATCGTGATGTATTACCATCGCGCGAAGATGAGTCAAAAGTTTGATTAGAAGAAGAACGAAGCAGAGATTGTTAAGTTACATGAGAAGTATGGAGTCTCTACCAAAGATAAGTAGCTAGAACCTTCCTTTGATTAGATGTTATCATATCGTTTCGAACAACTTTCAAATCGAATCATAAAAATTCGATTAATTGGTGGACAAAATTCATAGCGCGAGCAATTTTCTTCTACCAAATTTATCCATGAATTGGGAACGAACAACTTTCTTCTACTAATTTTTGTCTATCAAATTTGTTCATACATTGGGAACAAAAGTAAAAATAAAAGAAATAACAAACTTTTTGTATACCAAATTAACATTTACGTCCACATAAAGGGATAGCCACATAAGTGTTTTTATAAAAATATAATTGTCCACTAAATAATTGTGATCAAAAGAAAATGGTGTTTTCAAAAAAGGGTGCGGAATAACATAACGATATGTTAAATATAATTTTATAAAAATTAAATGTGTATAATATTGTTCACAAAATGTCCACAAAAGGGATGTCTATAGAAATGTTTATAATAAAATATTGTCCACAAAAAGGGGTATACACATAAAAGAATGTTCAATTTACGGACAATCATGGTAGACAAAAATTGATATTTGTGATCTAAGTTTTGTCCACCAATTTCATCAAATCCCTAATTTACAAAATGTTTTCTCTTTTCTTCTTTTTCGCTAATGGCTCTTTGTATAGTGCTCATCTTTGATGTGCCTAGCCTCCCTGGCTCTGTTTACGCATTTTCATGGTACGTCTCTCTCTCTATTCGTCGAAGATTGATCTAGCTTCATCGTTGCTGAATCGATGACCCACATAGAAAAGAGAGAGTATGAAGATGACCCACATAGAAAAGTGAAACGAAGAGCTTTTGTGTGTGGTGTTTTGTCTTTTTGTAGGTTACTAAAGATGATTGTTCTGTTATTTTCCATGAAAATTTCATCTACATGAGAGAGATGAGAGAGAGGGGAAGAAAAGAAATATCCATGGAAAAAATGAAAAAGAAAAAGGGTAAAACCGTCTTTTTACCAAAGGTTGTGGCATTTTACAAAATAAATTAATCTTCAAAGAAATGTTATTTATTTTAATGACATTTTATATAATTTTTTCTATAAAAACATCGGTTTTGAACTTTCTTTGTTACGAATTAATAATATTGGTACACGTTTAAAAAACGATCTCTTACCCAAATCAACATCATATATTTATATATTAATTGAGGAGACACTTTGAATTTTGAATAAAAATTTAAAAATTCTATATAATATGATATTTAAAAACCCATAAAATGTGAAAAACTCGATAAAACATTTAACCATTACAAATACGAATTTAACAAATAAAATAGTCATTATTACATATAGGACATTATATATATATATTAATTGAGGAAAGATTTTGAGAAAATTAGTTAAAATTCTAAAAAACCTAAACATATGGGTAATATAAAGTTCTAAAACATTGATTATCTAACTATTTAAAATTTTAATCTTAAATTTAAGGGGAAGTGGCCTTGTACTAGTAAAAAAAATGCCCATACCCACAAAAAGCCACGAAAATTTTCGTGGGTATAAGGCAAAATCCACTAAATTTTCGTGGGTGATTTGCCACGATTACCCACGAAAATTTTCGTGGGTATCGTGCTACCCACGAAAGTATTCGTGGGTATTGTGAAACCCACGATTACCTTCGTGGGTAGCGTGAAACCCACGATTACCCACAAAAATTTTCGTGGGTAACCGAAAAACACTATTTTTATGCTTTTGTTCGTGTGTAACTAAAAACCCAATATTAGTATGTTTTTGTTCACTATTTTCATGAATTTGTTCACAAATTTCATGAGTTTGTTCACTATTTTTTGGGTTTGTTACGTTTATAAACATATTTTTTGGATTTGTAACATTTATAAACATATTATAACGCGTTAAAATACATATGTTATTTGTTAAACGTTATTATTCATTACCCATATATATTAAAATATCACATTACATAACAACTTTATTTTAAACGCGTACAAAAGATGGAAGGAAAATAGTAAATATTAAAGCGACATAAAGAGTTCGGTGTTGAACGCGGTCATTATTCGTAAACATTGACATATCGAATGTTTATTCATCATCTGATTCAGGAACTATTTCGTACTCGTAACCAGTTGTTCTTTCATCTGCTTCATCCGTTGTAAATGTTACAGTTGGTTCGTACCCAGCGATCATCGAATTAGCCCCAATTATTTGTTTCAAAAAATATTTTAGTTTGTAATTATAAGTATATACTAACAACCTTAAGGAAAACCTACCTTGACAACTTTTCGCTCAGTGATGTTGAGGTACTTAGAATTCATGTTAAAACGGGTTACAGACACATTCTTTAGAATGACAACCGCACCTACACCAGTGTTGACTCTGTATTCGTCATTGTTGAGAATGTTATGGTGGATGGTTCCCTCGATTATTACAAACGGATCTTTTAAGGTTACTAGAAGGTCTCCTTGGTCGTTGTGGGACGAATTGGAAAGCATAGCGATAACCTGAAAAAGTGATTACTTATAAGAAACATCGTATATATATCTTAAATGAAATAATATTGGTAGACAAAGGAAACCTTTTTCACTTTGACAAACTGCGAACGAGGGCATTGTATTTCTGCAATTTGGGTCCAAAATGGTGTGGTCCTATTGTTATAAGTACCTATATAATGAATGATATAGTTAGTCATCTACAATTATTAGTATAATGATAAAAAAATTTATTTTCGTGTATACCTTCGCGCAACATGTAATCGTTAGTAGAAGTCCACCGAGGACTACTAAAATCATGGTCGACCTTTTGTGGCTCATTGATGACCTCACGAATGAAATCTTGTGTTGGGCGTGCTTGAGAAATTTCACCTCGCAACACCTTCCCATCGTGAACCCTCTTGCGAAACAGTCCGCGCTGTATGGGCTTGACAGATCCCGAAATAAGCCCCGTTTGGATTTCAGCTCGTTGTGATGGTAGAACTGAAATTAATGGTTCAACATCAATAACATATAAGTTATCGTATGGAGGGCTAGAAAGAACACGATTTACCATGAGGAAATATGTTTTTGTGTTATGTTTTTCTGTTAAATTACCTCGATTTATATAGACAGAACCGATGTGTTTTTTAGGGTTGATGTGTCGACTAATATGTGTATATAAGAAAAAAACAACTTATTCGAAATTATATAAAATTAGTGTGCTATGTCTGCCACCATACGGTGATTTGAGAAGTTGACATTAAATGCCAAACGTAATGTCGGACACCACGGTGATTTGACATGTCGACATTAAATGCCAAACGCAATGTCGGCCACGAGACAGTGATTTAATGCATTGCGTCAAATTATTCAACTAATATAAACAATCACAGGTGTTTTAAACAGAGGTAGCCGTTTAAACTCATTAGAAAAAAACAAATAATACCCCACATAATATTATACTACAGTCCACAACATATTTTAACAAAGAAGGAAATTATATTACATAATATATTACAAATTTCAGGATCACATTGATACACAATTTTTATTCATCATCGGAAGAGGAATCAACTTCTGAATATGCGTTTTCAGTTAGCTCATTATCGAATGTGTACATGTCGTTTGTATGTTGATCCGGTAAATCATCATAATTGTCCCTGTCTTCAACATTGAGTGTCTCGACCCTTAGGAGCCCTGAAGGAGCAACAATAGTATTCCTAGAATCCTCTTGAAAGGCTTGTTGTAAAATATGAGTAGCATTTCTTACCCCTCTGGGTACCACTTTCGTACAGGCTAACCATTTCGTCCCATGCCTCCTACTAACCTTTGGATATGATATGTAACAAGCTTGGTCACACTGTTCAGGAGTAATAAACGGATCATATTGTCGATATTGTTTGTCTGCAGCAACATCCACTAGTCCCGAACGACTAATACGCATTCCACTTCCACTAGTGATGTCATACCAAAAACATTTGAAGATAACAACCTTCAACCCGCCACCGCCACCGTACTCAAGCAATCTGATGTCGTCCACTATACCATAATATTCCGTATCAGTTGTTCCCCTAACGCAAACACCGAAATTTTGAGTCTTTTTGGTTGCATTCATACTAAGTGCGGAATAAGAACCCTCTTGTTGCATACGATGACCATGATGTGTAAGCACGAACTGGACCTTGTACAAAATCAACGAGCCACTAAGGCCTAATTTATGTCATCCTTTGATTATTAACCTGTAATAAAATAAATGCATAAATTAAACATTATAAATAAAAGGAAGTCTTAAAAAATTACTTACATAATCTTTGCACCAGCTTGCGAAATTATTGTCTTTCAATAACTGTAGGTTAGAAGCAGACAATGCCGGATATGTAGCTCGCATGAAATCTTCAAATATCCTACGTATACAAATTATATAATTAAAAAGTAATAATAATTAGGGAAGATTACTAAAGTAACCTACAATTTGACTTTTATTGCTAAAACGGACATAATATGTTTTTTATAACTAGAGTAACCCTCTGAACTTTTGACCCGAAAATACCCCTCCTTCCTTTTGACAAGAAAAAAACAGTTTTTGAAACTGCCATTATGACGTCATAAAAAAAAGTCAACGCATTTAAACACGCAAATTATTTACAAAATTGCCACCGCCAGCGAGGATAAGTCTACCGCAGATTTATTTTTCACGTTTTGTAGATTTATTTTGTCACGTCATTTTCAATATTTTGAAAGTCTGCCGCAAATTTAGTCACTTTGATGCAGATTTTATTCGATTTACAGTGATGCAGATTTATTAAATCTGCGACAAACTTAAGACTTAATAAATCTGCGGCAAACTTAATAAATCTGCGACAGACTTAATAAATATGCGACAGACTTAATAAATCTGCGACAGACTTTATAAATCTGCTTCACGTTAAAGCGTTTTGTATATTTGTTGATACGATTGTAGATTTGTTTTGGATTTTGCATATTTTTTGGCGCTTACTTTACAGTTTGTCTCTATGTGCGTAACTTTAACTTCATCGGTGAAATCGTCGTAGATCCAGTTTTTCTTAGTTTTTTCATCAACCGCCATCGCCATTGTAGATCCAGTTTTTCTTAGCTTTTTCATAAATTCTAATCTCCATTTGTTGCATTGGTAGTCCCTCGCCGTCGTCGTCGCCGTAATCGTTATCTTTTTCGGCTACTTTTCGTCGTTGTCTTCGTCGGGGTTGTCTTCATCGTCGTTGTCTTCGTCGGCGGGATTTTTGTCGTCTACGTTGAGCTTTCTTTGTCTTAGTCGTCGACTTTTGTCCTCATCGTGTAAGTCTTCATCGGCTTGTTGGTGGTTGTCGTCTTCTTCGTCTAGATCTGGTTAAAAATCTACAGCAGATTTTTAACTCTCGTTGCATATTTATTTTTAAAACCATCAATTGAACAAGTTGTGCTTGTATGTGGTTTATGGAAGCTCAAGAAGAAAGGATGGGTGTTTGAAGTTGACAGTAAACGAGGATCTGGTATTCTTGGAGTTAACCCATACACGCGTTTCGTCGTATTTGTCTTCTCCGGCGTCGTCATCTTGTTCTTCAACGTGTCCTTAATCGTTGTTCTCTTTCTCTTCGTCAATTTCGTTGTTTTCGTCGTCTTCGTTAAGCTTCTTCGTCTTCATCTTCTTCTTCTTCACTGTTGTTGTATTCATCGTCTACTTCGTCGTCGTCGTGTTCTTCTTCATCAACTCTTTCATGTTTATTGTCTTCATGGTGGAATAAATCGGCGAACCACTAAAATAACTCTACAATACAATCAATTAATTCTGCGAAACCCAGAAATTTTTTGCAAAACTATATAATAAATCTGCAAAACTATATAACAAATCTGCAAAACTATATAACAAATTCACATACTTGTATAACCCCTATACCCTAAACACGGCACAATCTTATATACTTTTTTGTTGATGTGGTTATGTTTGTATGATTCTTCATACTTGATAAACCTTAAAAACCAAGATTCTAAAGTGAAGACAATTTTTGATATCCTTCCTCATGGGGTATGTGAACATTGATTTGCTTGGTATTACTTAGTAAGTTTTGAAAAAATGTGTTGAATTGTATTTTGTTTTTTTTATGTTTGAACACTATTTTCACTGGGTGATGTTAAGTTTAAAACACATTTTCTATGTTAAAATAAATTCGCGAACCACTAAATCTACATACATGTATAACCCCTATACTCAACACACGATACAACCTTATATACTTTTTTGTTGATGTGGATATGTCTTTATGATACTTCATACTTGATAAACCTTAAAAACCCGAATTCGAAAGTGAATTTTTTTTTTTGCAATCCTTCCTCATGGCTCGTGTGAATATTGCTTTACTTGGTATTACTCAGTAAGTTTTGAAGAAATGTGTTGAATTCTAATCTTGTATTTGTATGTTCTTGTTTTTGTATGCTTGAATACTACTTTTTAATGGGTGAAATTAAGTTTAAAAACTGTTCTATATAAGTTGGAATAAATCCGCAAACACCTAAATATATCTATAATACAGTCAGTTAACTCTGCAAAACCCATAACAAATATGCGAAATTGTGTATCTCTTATACTCTAAACACGACACAATCCTATATACTTTTTTTTATGTTGACATGTTTTTATGGTTCTTCATACTTGATAAACCTTAACAGACAAGATTCGAAATTGAAGATAATTTTTACATAACGATGGAGACGACAAGGGAGAACGGCGACGAAACGAAAAAAGATACCGATAGCAAGAAAGAATGGTGACGACAATAACAACGGATAGGAAGAACGGCAACGAAGATGAAACTAATCTACAAAGAAGATGAAACAAGTCTGCAAAACATGAAACAAGTCTACAAAAGATGAAACAAGTCTACAAAAGATGAAATAAGTCTAAAAAAGATGAAACAAGTTTACAAAAAGTGAAACATGAGAGCGAGGAAGAACGACGACGAAGAACGATAACGACGGCGAGGAAGAACGATGACGAATAACAATAACTACGGCGAGGAAGAACGGTGACGATAATAACAACAGAGGAAAAATGATAACGAAGAAGATGAAACAAATCTACAAAGAAGATGAAACAAGTCTACAAAGAAGATGAAACAAATCTACAAAAGATGAAACAAATCTACAAAAGATGAATCAAGTCTACTAAAAGTGAATCAAGTCTACAAAACGTGAAACATGAGAATAAATAACAACGACGAAGAACAACAGCGAAGAACGAAGAACAACGACGAATAACGACGAACAACGACGAATAACGAAGAACAACGACGAAAAAGATGAAACAAATCTACATAAGATGAGACAAGTCTACAAAAGATGAAGCAAGTCTACAAAAGATGAAACAAGTCTACAAAAGATGAAACAAGTCTACAAAAAGTGAATCAAGTCTACAAAACGTGAAACATGAGAACAATAACAAGACGAAAAAGAACGAAAAACAACGACGAAAAACGATAACGAAGGCGAGGAAGAACAATGAAGAAGAAAAACCGTGATGAAAACGAAGAACGATGACAACGGCGAGGAAAAACGGCGACTAAGATGAAGAACGTTGGCGACGGCAAGGAAGAACGACGACGAAGAACGATAAAGACGGCGAGGAAGAACGGTGACGAAGAACGATAACGACGACGAGGAAGAACAGTGACAATAATAACAACAGAGAGGAAAAATGACAACGAAGAATATGAAACAAATCTACAAAGAAGATGAAACAAGTCTACAAATAAGCTGAAACAAATCTACAAAAGATGAAACAAATCTACAAAAGATGAATCAAGTCTACAAAACGTGAAACATGAGAATGAATAACATCGACGAAGAACAACGACAAATAACGAAGAACAAGGACGAAGAAGATGAAACAAATCTACAAAAGATGAAACAAGTCTACAAAAGATGAAACAAATCTACAAAAGATGAAACAAGTCTCCAAAAAGTGAATCAAGTCTACAAAACGTGAAACATGAGAACAATAATGACGACGAGAAAGAACGAAAAACAACGTCGAAAAACGATAACGAAAGGGAGGAAGAACGGCGAGGAAGAACAATGACGAAGAAAAACCGTGATAAAACGAAGAACGATGACAACGACGAGGAAAAACGACGACGAAGATGAAGAACGATAGCGACGACGAGGAAGAAGGACGACGAAGAACGATAACGACGGCGAGGATGAACGGTGACGAAGAACGATAACGACAGCGAGGAAGAACGGTGACGATAATAACAACAGAGAGAAAAAATGACAACGAAGAAGATGAAACAAATCTACAAAGAAGATGAAACAAGTCTACAAAGAAAATGAAACAAATCTACAAAAGTTGAATCAAGTCTACAAAAAGTGAATCAAGTCTACAAAACGTGAAACATGAGAATGAATAACAACAACGAAGAACGAAGAACGACGAATAACGAAGAACAACGACGAAGAAAATGAAATAAATCTACAAAAGATGAAACAAGTCTACAAAAGATGAAACAAGTCTACAAAAGATGAAACAAGTCTACAAAAAGTGAATCAAGTCTACAAAAAGTGAAACATGAGAATAATAACTACGACGAGAAAGAACGACGAAAAACGATAACTAAAGCGAGGAAGAACGACGAGGATTAACAATGACGAAGAAAAATCGTGATGAAAACGAAGAACGATGACAACGACGAGGAAAAACGGCGACGAAGATGAAGAACGATAGCGACGGCGAGGAAGAAGGACGACGAAGAACGATAACGACGGCAAGGATGAACGGTGACGAAGAACGATAACGACGGCGAGGAAGAACGGTGACGAGAATAACAACAGAGAGGAAAAATGACAACGAAGAAGATGAAACAAATCTACAAAGAAGATGAAACAAGTCTACAAAGAAGATGAAACAAATCTAAAAAAGTTGAATCAAGTCTACAAAAAGTGAATCAAGTCTACAAAACGTGAAACATGAGAACGAATAACAACGACGAAGAACGACGAATAACAACGACGAAGAAGATGAAACAAATCTACAAAAGATGAAACAAGTCTACAAAAGATGAAACAAGTCTACAAAAGATGAAACAAGTCTACAAAAGATGAAACATGTCTACAAAAGATGAAACAAGTCTACAAAAAGTGAATCAAGTCTACAAAACGTGAAACATGAGAAAAATAACGACGACGAGAAAGAACGAAAAACAACGACGAAAAACGATAACGAAGGCGAGGAAGAACGGTGAGGAAGAATAATGAAGAAGAAAAATCGTGATGAAAACGAAGAACGATGACAATGGCGAGGAAGAACGAAGACGATAATAACAACATAGAGGAAAAATGACAACGAAGAAGATGAAGCAAATCTACAAAGAAGATGAAACAAGTCTACAAAGAAGATGAAACAAATCTACAAAAAATGAAACAAATCTACAAAAGATGAATCAAGTCTACAAAAAGTGAATCAAGTCTACAAAACATGAAACATGAGAATGAAGAACAACGACGAAAAACAACGACGAAGAACAACGACGAAGAACAACGACGAATAATGAAGAACGAGGAACAAACAAGAAGAACGAGGAACAAACAAGAAGAACGAGGAACAAACAAGAAGAACGAAAAACAACGACGAAGAACGAAGAACAACGATGAAGATTGAATAACAACGACGAAGAACGAAGAACAACGACGAAGAACGAAGAACAACGACGAAGAACAACAACGAAGAACGAAGAACAACAACGAAAAACGAAGAACAACAACGAAGAATGAAGAACAACAACGAGGAAGAAGACGGTGAAGACGACGAATACGAGGAAGACGAAGAACAACGAAGACGAAAAACAACGAAGACGATGAAGAACGAAGACAATGAAGAACGAAGACGATGAAGAACGGCGTTTGATTTTTTTTGGGAGAATTAGGGTTTTTTTCTTAATTTTTTTTTGTAAAAAATGAAAATTTTTAACATTAAAGCAAAAAAAAATTTTAAAAAAAAATTAATTTTTTTTTTCATAATGGCATTTTCGTAAAAGACATTTTCGTAAATATTTTTTTGTTTCATAACCTTCCTTGTCCATCTCATGTTTTTTATAATAACTAGAGTAACCCTCTAAAAATTGGTTACTATAGTCATTTCGGGTTTATTATGGTCATTTCAAGTCATTTTCACTTATAATTAAGAAAAATTCACAGAACTACACCAAAAGCTCCGTTTTTTCAACTTTACCCCCAATTTAAAATTTTCACAAAACTACACCTCTTTCCTCTGTAAAAAGACCTCATTACCTTTATTTAATTAAGTTTTTATTTTCTTCTTAAAATTAGGAGTAGTTTAGGATTAATACCGTTCTCAGCGAAGGAAATAGCCCCCGTGGTTCATAGGCTCTCGATCTCGTGGGGATGCGGAAACAACCTCCGCGTCACGGTTTTACGGAATCTGGAATAAATCGATGACGAAGACGGAGAAGTCGGTGGTGAAGTGGTAAACGTGAAACTCGGTGGCGAGGATAGCGAAATCGGTGATGCACAGCGACGGAGGATCGCTTATGGATCTGTTTCTCCTTTTGCGCTTTTACAGAGTAGGAGAAACTCGATTTTGAGTTTGAATAAGATGGATACGAGCTCCTCCTCTATGTACCAATCTGCTTGGTGAGGAAACTTGAAAAACTCTTATTTGATTTATAACTTTCTATAACTTAGAGATGTTAGCTTAAGGATGCTTATGGTATCGTTTGTTTGGAAATTTATCAGATTTTGTTTACACATTCAGTGATGAACTTGGTGTTGTGGCTTATAGTTGTATATGAATGATTAGGCTTTGAAATTTTACTCTTGTGATTGTTATAATGCTTGGCTATTAGGTGGGAATATGTAATGGAATATAGTACGGATGTAAAATCTATCCTTTGTAATTCGATATCTTCCCCGACTCCTTTGATTGAAGACCCGAGATCAGTTATAAAGGTATGTAGGTCTTTCTCGTCGGCATTGTTTAGCTTTGCGATACTGTAATCCAGCTTTTTCTTATGCAAATGAACTCTTCAATGAGTGAGTTATAACTTTGAATGTGGAAGCTTTGTTAATGGGTTTTCATGCATATGCAGGTTGCTGAAGAGCCAACTTCTTTAAAGGCTGCGTGGGAATTGATGGAGTTATTTTATGCAGACAAGACATGTGTGTCTTGGTTGCCAGAGCGTATCGTTGATTGGCTATCTGTAATTAGTTTCTTCCTTCAACACTTAAAGCTATCTTAACTTTAAACCTTCTATAGTTTGTTACCTACCTTTTATATCATGGCAGGATTATGATATAGTTCTTTCGAGCTCACATCCAACAGTCTACTCAAAGCTTGAGGATTTCCAAAAGGAACTTGTTGGGCTACAGGTCTTGTCACACCCATATGTTACCACTTATTCCAACTCCAGCTTTCAGGATTAGATTTACTGGATTGTTTAATGAGTTTATGTGCCTTTTGCAGGATTATGTGCCTATTTAATGCAAGACTTGTCATAAGATACTAGTAAAACTTCCAAATGATTCAGATTTTATAACACTTATAACACTTATAATAAATGTTATAAATTCCATTAGCTTACTGTCTTTTACTTTCCAGGTGTACATGTTTGTTGCCCTATTTAATGCAAGACTTGTCATAAGATACTCATAAGAAGAGATGAATCTGTAGAGGAAACCGTCGTCGAAGAGAAACTCTAGATCTTTTGATATTTTACGATATGGGCTCCGTTTATTATAAATATTATAAGTGTTATAATTCATTCTATCGTTTTAAAATGGGCTCCGTTTATTATAAATGTTATAAGTGTTATAAATATTATAACGTTTGTTGTTTTTTTGTAATAAGTGTTATATAACAAACTTCTCAAAAATATCAGATAAATGTTATAAGTGTTATAAGTGTTATAAACCAACAATTGTTGAGATTTCAAAAAAGTTCAGACCTAATCAAGAAGAGAAAGCTCAGACATCAGATAAATGTTAAGATTTCAGCAAAGATATTTGATGCTAGTTTCTTCCTCAACTCCGATATCTTCGCATCCTTGAGCTTCAATAAGTAAGAGATCCTCATAGCAATGCATTCCAAGAGCTTCAGTGACACAATTCCTGAATCTGTCTGACAAACCTATCATATTCAAAAAAACAAAAAAAATACATTAAGTCAATCTGCCAAAAATATGTGGAAACAATTGAATCATTAAGTCACCAATGACTATTATATACGGTGATGTATCATAACTATCATATATAGTTTAATCATTAAGTCAAGTTAGGTTCAGAATTACACTTTATAACTAATACTTTATGATACTGTGACATTTGATTTTATACAACTTGTGCTTTATAATACTTATAACACTCATAACACTTGCCATTAAAACGTTGTAACATATTAGCTGGTGAAACAGTTGAGTCATTAACACACACAAATCATCAATTTAAGGTATTATTCTCTTTATAACATTTATAACATTTTTACCTCTTTCTTGTTTCTCTCTTCCAAAAGATTATGGATGTTATCAATCCTAATGGTTAGGCTGATAACAATATTGATAAGGATATCTAGTTTTTCATTAACTAAATCTGCATTCATCTGCCAAAAAGTAAAATCCATTAAAACACATCAATTACTAAATGGGAAATCACTTATGTATCACTAATTAACTCTTATAACTGAATAAAAAATCAATTAAACACATCAATCATGCTGAAGCGAGATCCATATCTAAACGACGATGAAGAAGACAGCGAGATCTAAATTATGAAGGCGAGATCCAGATCTAGACGACGGTGAAGAGACGGCGAGATCTAGATTATTAATGTGAGATCCAGATCCAGATCTACACGGCGAAATCGATACGGCGACGATGAAACGATAGAGAAATCGAGATCGAGATAAAAATTGAGAAGAAGAAGAAGAAGAAGAAGAAGAAGAAGAAGAAGAAGAAGAAGAAGAAGAAGAATACAGAGGAAGAAGAAGAAAAATACAGAGGAAGAAAAAGAAGAAGAAGAAGAAGAATACATAGGGTAATATTGTCTTTTTGGTTATGAAAGAGGTGTAGAATTAAAAAGTCACTTTCAGAAGGTGTAGTTTTGTGAATTCACTTTCAAAAGGTGTAGTTTTGTGATTGTCCCTATAATTAATTAGTGAATATAATATGTTTGGCGCCGGATAATCATACCTTTCATATTGTGCTAACTCGGGACAATTATTCATTATAAACGTTTGCAAAACATTGCACTCTTCGTCTGTTATCCATCCCTTTGAAGATTTACCAATAAACCTTCCTTTTTGTTTGAACAATGTTGGGACATCGTCAAAGGCGTAAAGATAAATGTTTTCACCATGCCATCGTTCACTACCTCGAGGGATTGGTTTTCCAAGCCAATGGGTAGCTAGCGCATATATTTCTTCTTGAACACAATGCTTGACGATAGACCCTCCGATTTGTGCCCTGTTCCTAACCTTTTTTTTTAAGTGGTACATGTACCGCTCAAATGGATACATCCACCTATATTGTCCCGGTCCACCAAAGATTGCCTCGTCCGGAAGGTGTACCGGTAGATGCTCTATGACATCAAAAAACGAAGGTGGAAATATCTTCTCCAAGTTGCATAATTTGACAACTATATTTTCCTTCATTGTTTGAACATCTTGTTCTTTTAATGATGGGGCAGTAATGTCTCGGAAAAACAAAGCGATTTCTGTGTAATAAAAATAACAACACAAATTATATCACAAAATTATTTATTTATATATTTGTATGATAAAAATTTAAAATACATACATGAAATCGCTACGTGTACCGACTTGGGCAATAGTTCCATCAAATCGAACGGTAGAAGTCTTTCCATGATGACATGACAGTCATGGCTTTTGAGTCCATAAAGAATACCATTAATTTCGTTCACACATCTACCAAAGTTGGAAGCATACCCGTCTGGAAAACGAATTTCTTTCTTCAACCAAGATAGATATTTCTTTTTCGCTTCCTTTGACATGCGAAATATTGGAACCGGGGCAATTCCAGTTGAAGTAAGCTCCAACGCTCTACGATTGCATATTATCGCCATATCTAGCCTAGATTTTATTTTATCTTTTGTTTTACTCCGGGACGTTGAAGATAGTTTTTATAATATTATCAAAGAAATTTTTCTCAATATGCATAAAATCTAGGTTGTGTCTAAGCAACAAATTCTCCCAATACGGCAAAGAACAGAAAATTGATTTTTTGTACCAATTATGATATTGACCATAACCATTTACCGTTTTAGAAGGGTCGTTGTGTCCGTTGTCACCACACTCGACACTCATTTGCAGACCTTCTATATGGTTTATGGAGTGCAATATTTCTCTTCCACTATGCCATAACATGAAGCACTGTACAGTGCTTCATCTTGGATTTCCTTAGACTTAGTGAACGCAACTCCATTCCGCCTATAAAGGTGATCGTTCTTCAAAAACTTCCGGTGACAATCAAACCAACAATGTTTGCGACTATTCGTTAACCAGAACGAATTGGTTGAATCCATACGGTCATGCGAGGCGTTCGTGAGTCATCCACCCTGATAACATCCCGTAAGCTGGGAAATCCCTAATCGTCCACATAAGCGCCACTTTCATTTTAAACGAATTGTGTGATGATGTATCGTACACGTCAGCGCCGTGCATCCACAGTTGTTGAAGTTCGTCAATTAAAGGTTGAAGGTCAACATTGAGACTTTTTTCGGGTGTGTTGGACCGGGAACCAAAATCGAGAGGAATAAAAACTCTCGGTTCATACACATACCAGGAGGTAGATTGTATGGTGTGACTATCACCGACCATATCGAGTGTGCCTGCCCACTCATGCCTAGTGGCTTAAAACCATCTGTTGACAAGCCAAGGTAGATGTTTCTTGGTTCAGAAGAAAACCCCGGATAAACGCTCTAGAAATGTTTCCACGCGTCCCCGTCTGATTGATGAATCATTTCGCCTTCAACATTAATATGATCGGCGTGCCAACGCATATGTCCCACAGTTGATTGTCATTGGTATAATCTTTTCAAACGATCGATAATGGGAAGATGAAACATTCGTTGTTTTGGAATCTTTTTGCCATGACCATTCCACGGATGATATCGATCACTAAGACAAAACCGACACTGATCGAGCGTCGCATCTTCTCCCCGCCAAAATAACATGCAATTGTTCTCGCATACATCAATTTTATGAACGGGTAAGCCTAGGGTCTTTGTATTTTTTTTTTGTTTCGTAGTACGACTATGGAGAAGTATTCGGGCTTGGTAGAATCCTTTTGATAGTACTAGCAATGTCGTCTACAACACCCGCTGATATATTGTGCTCCGTCTTCCAATGTACAATACATGACGCCAAATATAATTTCGAATTCTCCGTTTTGAAACCTTCGTATAAAGGTTGATTAACTTCCATGAATGCTTCATATGACTTGTCTACGCCCGCCGGAATTTCGACTTCTTCACTATATCGCTGATCTTGCATCTCTGGAATATCTTGAACATCTTCTAATGCTTCATGAAATGTTTCTTGTATATCAACATGAGGATGATGATAACGTTCACGGTTGGCTCTTCCATCAAATTGTGTTCCAGCAGAGGATTCTCCATGATTACTCCAAACATCGTAATTGCCTTTGAATCCAACTATGTAAAGATGACGGGTCACCACCGTCGCTGTTTGATGCTTTACATTCTTGCATCGGGGACATGGAAAAAGGAGTTTCCCGGTTGCCTGAAATGATAGTTGTTGACAAGAAAATTCGATGAACACAGTAATCCCAGTACAAAATTCTTCGGTGACAGTATTTGTTGATGGATCAATCCGGAGATCCATCCATCTTCTAGAATGGTTTGAGAAAGACATAACAAATTTTTAAATGATTTGGAATTCCTAGTGTTATGTGTTACAAATTATGAACATATAGACAGTGTATTTATAATACGAAAATTTAACACCTACCCACGAACATTTTCATGGGTTTTTCGTGGGTATATATATGCCACTTGCAAATCTGATACTATATATGAAGTGATAATTCATATGAAATGACAACTCCCTGCAAAACCCACTGCGAAAAGTACTCTTACCCACGAAAATTTTCATGGGTTTTTCGTGGGTATATATATGCCACTTGCAAATCTGATACTATATATGAAGTGACAATTCATATGAAATGACAACTCCCTGCAAAACCCACTGCGAAAAGTACTCTTACCCACAAAAATTTTCAAGGCTTTTTCGTGGGTATATATATGCCACTTGCAAATCTGATATTATATATGAAGTGACAATTCATATGAAATGACAACTCCCTACAAAACCCACTGCGGAAAGTACTCTTATCCACGAAAATTTGCATGGCTTTTTCGTGGGTATATATGCCACTTCCAAATCTGACTGTATATGAAGTGACAATTCATATGAAATGAAAACTCCCTGCAAAACCCACTGCGAAAAGTACTCCTACCCACGAAAATTTTCATGGGTTTTTCCTGGGTACATATGAAAAGACATCTCCCTGAAAACCCACTGCGAAAAGTATATTCCCACCCACGAAAAATTTCATGAGTTTTTCGTGGGTACCGAACTACTAACAAAAACCCACGTTTTTATTCGTGGGTCATAGAACTCCACAAAATCTCTATTAAGTCTATAAATATAGACTTGTTTCAGGAAATTAGTAAATACAAAACATACAAAATAAACATGTCGAAGAAAAATGTTAATCGCTCAGAGGAAGATAAAATAATAAACACTTTCGTAGAGTCTTTACCAGAAACATACACCCATGCTTCTTCCACCATTCACTTCAGTAACCCAACGAACAAGAGTCATGGGGTTCTACTTCACGTGCTCCACCTAAGCCTCGTAAACCACGCTCTCCAGTCCGAGCTGAAAAAAGTACTAAAAATACCCATATCGACCGAGGTTGTAGATGATTTCGAGTAACCAAATCTGATTTTCAAATGTCAAAATGACTATTACAGTTGTTGTGACAAACACATGTTAAAAATTGAGATGGATCATTAAGAAACGTGTTTAGTTATTAATGCACCACTACAATAAGTGCATATATGCATGAATTTTATGTTTGCTTTTATTAATAATTTGTGCATCATTAAGTAGATGTGCATCTTTATGTAACAATTTTATATTTAATGCTTTTATTTAAAATATTGTATCAAAGTTTGAATTAATTTGTGCTAGTACTAGTTGGACAACCAATACACTCCAACATGATTTGACAATTCATAAATGTATTCTCACTATTTGGAAAATATCTTAATTTAACTATAAATACATATGATGGTGTGTATATCTTTAACATATATAAAAAAAAATGTCTTCAAGCTCAGATGATGAAAACTCTGAATAAAAAAACCTACACTTGTTTTTCCTCTTCCAAAATATTCATGGGAAACCGAAACTCAGTTTGACGAATTCACTCAAGAGATACCAACTTACTCATGGGAAAATGAAACTCAGTCACCAATCTATGATAAGAAACCAGAAGGTCATGACTTTGACCGGGTCACCGATGATGTTTTCTGTAAGGAAATTGAATCGTATGATCAATACTATGATGATGATTTTGCCCAAAGACCAGAAAGCCCTAACTTAAATCTAGATCTTGATGCAATCCAAAGGGAATTGTGTGACGATTTTACTGATACCTACGGTGAAAGTTCTTCTAAGGCTTGCAAGGATCATTACTATGATGATGATTTTTCCCAAAGACCAGAAAGCCCTAACTTAAATTTTGATTTTGATGCAATCCAAAAGATGTGTGACGAAGTTTTATATTCTCCAGAAAAAAAACAGAAGGGAAAGAAAAGATTATTGTAAGTTTGTAGTCTAAAATGTTTAAAATATTTAATATGTTTAATATTTTAAATTCTCTAATGCATCAGTTTATAAGTTTTAACAAGTTCTATGTTTAATTATTAAGTAATGTAATGTGTTATATTAATAAAAAAAATAAAACATTACATAATGTTTTATTTTTTTAAACTATAAAAAAGCACCCACGGAAATTTTCGTGGGATTTTCGTGGCTTTTAAGTACCCACAAAAATTTTCGTGGGATTTTCGTGGCTTTTAAGTACCCACGAAAATTTTCATGGTTTTTTTAAGTACCCACGAATTTTCGTGGGTACTTCGTCTTCTTCCCATACCTAATTTCCGCTGAACTGTATATTCTCCTTTGCTTTTTTGACGATTTCCGGCGATTTGAGGCAAAATTCCGGCGATTTTACGCGAAAAACGTGTTATTTCTTCAGGTTAACTTATATATGTATATTTGGTTGTTTAAATTTTGATTGTTGTTGAATTATCATAATTGTTTTTTGATTTTGTTGATTGATCTAGATCTTGTTGTTGATTATATTGTTTGACCATTATATAATGAATGTTGTTGATCTTATTGATTATGTTTGATCTATATCTTGTTGTTTAGATCTTGTAGTTTGATCTAGGTTATGAATGTTTAATTAGGAAAATATTAAATATATATATTATAAGGACATAAACAATTATAAGGTCATAAACAATTTAAACTAAAAATTATACAATTGTAACAATTTTCTCCATTACAAATCTTAGAGATTTTGTCTTTCTATAATTGTTTATTTTACTTAAACTTTCTATTGTCTTTGTAATGAATTTAGTATAAATTTTAAAACACTAATCATATGTGACAAAATATGTGAATTTCACTTAAAATATGTGATTTTTACTTAAGATATCTTTGTTTAATTCACTTAAGATATGTGAATTTTAAAACACTAATTTCAAATTATGTTTCCTTGATTAGTGTTCTAAAATTTGTGATGCCATGTTTTTTTACTTAAATTTATGTTTGATTGTTTGTTTTAATTTGACTTTAGTTTACAAAAGTTATTAACTATTGTTCGTTTTAAAATTTGATTGTTAGGTTCTATTTGTAGTTATGTCTTCGTCTAGGGGTACACAATCTCGTTCTAGCAGGCCGCAGTTGGTTCTCCCCCAATCTGCCGTAGGTGCTTCTGGTGATTATTGTTACCGCTTACAAGCGGTATACGAATCACCTCATAGGAGATCGCAACCTTGCCTGCATCCTCAAAAGGAAAATGGAGCACTTTTGTATTTAATCATCTTATATTTTTAGCAATTATATATATATATATTATGCATTGTGTTATAAAATGTATTTATGACGTTTTACAAATTTTTATTAAGGATTGGGATCGATGACTCAGTCACCAATTTTATTAGAAGGACGTGGCAAGGCAATTTCTGGGGTCCTTGAAAATATTGGACCGATGTTAAAAAACATAAACCCGAGAAAATTGAGAACTGGTGGGATCATTCTTGGTAAGTTACAATTTTAAAATATTTAAGTGTTTATTGTGTAAAATTTTATACTAATAATTGTGGATTCGAGTTGTAGGCCAATTATTATTGGGATCCCTCGCACGAGGACCTCGTCTTTTTCGAGTGGAAGGAAAAGACAAAGAAGGGAATCGGGGAGGAAATAAGTAGGAAGCACAGAAAGGGAGTGCGACCTACTTATATCAGCGGTGATGATTGGCTCATCCTTTTGGCATAGTGGAATACTCCCAAAACCAAATTGAAAAGTGAGAAGACGGCAACAAGCCGTCAGACTCCTATAGACGGGAGTACAATGCACGTCCACTACGGCAGCCCCAATTCCTTCTCCAAAATCAATTATAATTTGGTAAGTTTAATAAATATATTAATAAATACATACGAATAAATTTATTTTCGGTACTAATATTAACATTAACGTATACATTTGAATTTTAACAAATACATCAGCAAGAGGATCCCCAATCCCGGGACCACTCTTCTTAATTTGGTCAAGAAGACACATCGACGCCATGATAGCGAGATTTTATCTCAAACCATAAATCTTTAATATGGGAGAATTATTTCTTATTACTCATTGGTTTTATAATCATTTTCAATTATGAATTAATTTTAAGGGAGATATAATTTTCATAATCCATTTGATTATAACCACTTCCAACAATGAATCAATAACACGAGAAAACTGATTTTTATAATTCATTGTGTGAAGATAATCTTCTAGATGTTTTTCTTATCTCATTAGACATATACTACTTTTGAGATATCAATCCACCAAATCTATCAATTTAGTGGATTCTTTAATTTTCCCCCTCGAGATGATAATTCTTTTTGATAATTCATCTCGAACTGAATCCCTTTTAGAATTAACAACATGTTCATCTTGAATCATGTGTTTTATTTTAGATCATTTTAACATTTAATATGAGATTCATATTATTCTCTATAAAGATGATAATTTATGACATTCATCTTACACTGATTCTCATTTTAGATCAATTATATTAGGAGTATAATTTTGGGTATGTTTAAAGAAATCAACCATTATATATAATGAGTTTTTCTAATCAACATAAAATGGTGATTCATTCACGAATCTTTTCACGTGATGACTTTACATTTTTTCATCTTTATAAAACATGGTTAAGTTGAAAAATCTTCTTATTTTCAACATATTTTCAACATATTTTCAATGATTTCAATCATTGATAAACCCATATGGCTTAACCGGTTATATTATATTTTGATCAATTAGTAAACTTCATGTTTACTATCATATAGTTTCTGCCAATTTTTTTTATAGATGCATGTTGGCATCATGTTTCTTTTGGAACGTTTAGATCTTTTTTTGCTCGTTTTGAACCTCTCGCTTTTTAGCGTTTTTTGCTTTTTATGAGCATTTTTGCTCTAATAAAGCATTTTGCTCATCTAAAGCATGTAATATTTTGCAATACTCAATATGTAAAATTTTCATATATTTTGAATAAAAAGATTATATAAAATAAATAATTGTTTAACTTACTATATAATCAAATAGGCATAACCTTTCATATAATCAAAGAGACAAAACTTCAATATAATCAAAGAGACATCGTGTTCAATTTGATTAATGATTTATATTTTTATATAATCAAAGAGTCATATTCTTCAATTTAATTAACGAAAATTTATCTTCCATTTGATCAAGAGGCATATACTTATATAGATTTATTGGAGGCAAAACCATCTACTCCAATATAAAACTAAAATAGCTAAATATATTTTAAAATATTTTTAAATTTTTTTGGCATAGCTTCTTTTAGATTTTTAATTAACCAGAAGGTTTGAATCAGAAATCTATGTTTATAATTTGAAAAACATAATTAAACAAACCTTAATCACACTTGGTTATAAAAATTTCACATAATGGTTAGCTCCAAGATACGGACACAAACTTCGTGCTGATAACGTGTTATGAATAAACAAAATATTTTTGTGTATAGTGTTTGAGAGAATTCTAGAGAGATAAAGCTAGAGAGATGAAGTTAGAGAGATGAATTGTTTCTGATTTATGATTTTATTTTAAATTATGAACCTATTTATATTAAAAAGTTTATTTCAACATGAAGAAGCTTATATAAATATATAACTATTATAATATAATATAAGCTTCCTTCAACATGAAAAATCTTATAAATATCTACATATAAAATATATAATATAATTCATCGTATCCCGAGATTAAGTATATGGTCAAACACTTAATCTAGATGATGGATAACTATTAAAATAATTATCCAATAAGTTTATCATTATCCATATATTAATTATCTGGTCAAATATTTAGTCTAGATGGTGGATAATTACTAATATAATTATCTAATAAATTTATCATTATCCATATATTAAGTATCGAGTCAAAAATTTATACTAGATGATGGATAATTACTAAAGTAATTATCTAATACGAGTAGTTTATTTTATTTTTTTTACAGATTTATAAAATTGACATGTGTCGCAGAACTTAATAATGAAATAATGGATCGAAATGTTTTTTTGGTCAAAATGGATCCAAATGTGTATTGACAACAAAACAATAAATTTAATGGGTATTTTCCTAGAAATTAATTTACCGGATCGTTTTTTGCATAACTATATTCTTAGAAAAATATTTTATGGTATTGAAATAGGTATATCTATACTATTAATTGGAAAGGACAAATTTTGAGAAGCCTTTAATTTTTTTTTATAATTAAATGTAATGCCAATATATAAATTTTAGTATAAGGTAATTTTTTTAAAAAAAAACGTTCCTATTTAATAAGATTAAAAGATAAACGAAATTAAAATAAATAAATAAATATAAATAGAAAAATATTCCTAATTAATAAGATTACAATTAAAAACGAAAAATAAAAATAAATAGGTAACATAATGAAAATATAAAATATTATAAATATTTCAATTTTATGATAATCCATCGTACAATATTAACAATATATTTTCATTTTTTAAAATTATTTTTATTATTTAAAATTTTCATTATTTAAAAGTAATTTTTTAAACTATTTAAATCGATGATGTAAATATAAAACCAAAAGCATCCGAAAATCTTTAAAAAAATTTAAATTTTTAATACTTTTAGATATCTTTGCGTGACATCATGCTCTATTTTGCGACAGGTCAAAATATATCATATATAATTTATGATATATAAAAAATTATTTTTAATATTGAAACATACATATATATGTGATTAAAAAATATTTATTCAACATGCACCAACAAAAAATGACTTAAAATTATATCACAAAATATTACGTTCGTACAGGACGCACGGGTAAGAATCTAGTAATATTTAAAATCGAAAACAAATTAAATTGATATATAATATATCGATAAAATAACATTTTATAAAACTAATTTGTTTCCATTTTCTGTAACATTAGACTTAGTGTGGAAAAATAAATTTTCCAATTGAAAAGTCAAAAAGAAAATAATATAATTTAGGTAAGGTTTTCATTGCAGAAAAAGATCCAAATATGCTATTTGTATCTATATAACTCGTTCATGTCTCCTCCTAATTTTCTACAACAAACATACATAAATCTAAACTCTCATCTCTCTTTACTTTTAAACTTTGAAGAACTTATCTTCTCTTCTTTGTGTCCTTGTTCTTAACAAATAAACACATCTTCTTCTTCGTAAGATATTAAATCAATGAAGAGATCAATATCATAAACCCGTGCACGAGTTAAAAGGGTCTTTGTCGATGAGGACAACCTAAAACCGAATAAGAAAACTGCCAAAAAAATCTATTTTTATGATCTTATCAAAATTGTATAAAAAAGAAGTCATGCATACAATTGTTCTTTCAAAACAAAAGATAATTGTGTAGAAAGATAAGTCAATTCTCGTCTTTAATTTACAAAACTTTGCAAAAGTATGTGATGTTACTTATTATCTTACTGCTAGATGATTGACCAAATTCCAAATTAAAAAACATTAGAAAACGTATTGAGAAAAAAAAAGAAATGTATCTTGGTCTTTGATCTAGTTGTATGATAATCAGTAACATCACACACTTTTGCGAACTTTTGTAAATTGAAGAAGAGATTGGACTTCTCTTTCCAGACATTTACTCATTGTTTTAAAAGAACACTTGGACGTATGGTTTTTTATGTGTACAGTTTCGATAAGATCGTAAACAATAAATCCTTTCGCAATTTTCTTATCTGATCTTCGGAGTTGACCCCATCGATAAAGACCCTTTAACCTCGTGCATGAGATGACGATATTGATCTCTTCATCAGTTCAATCTCTTAAGAAGAAGTAGATGTGTTCTTCTGTAAAGAACAATGACACAAAAGAAGAGAAATGTATTTTAAATTGAGATTCTTCAAACTGTAAAACAAATTATTTTTTTAAAAAGCTTTCATATCGAATACTATATACTAGTTTCAGTTTATTTATATTTTAAAGGGGGAAAATGGATGTAAGAAATAGAAAACAATATTTATAAATACTATACCAAATATATAGTTATGCAAAAAAGACTTTAGAAAAAAACTAGTGCTCAAATATTTATTTTTTAAGAAAATATCCAACAATTTTGCAGTTTTCTAAATAAAACTTTACTTATATTTGAGACATTATTTTATTATTAAGTTTTAGTGAGAAGTGTCATTTTAAAAATCTATAATAGAAACAAATCAACAACATTTTAAGTCAGATGAACCAAAACTCAATTCTTAATTCACATGCATGTATTGGGAGATTTCTTGCATAAGTTACATTGACATTTCATTCATGCATATACATAATTATATATTTTGTAAATTTTAGAGTAGCAGAATGAAACATTTAAAATAAAACTTTCTCATTTCAAAATTTTAACCACAAATTTTTTTCTTTCTCATTTCATAAATTGACTAAATAGTACATAAAATTATACTTGGAGGAAAAAAACTATATTTAGAAAAATGTGTAATCTAACAATTTTTTTAACGAACTCGTCCAAATTATTAGTTTATATTACACATTTTCTAATCAACGGTTTCTGTATATCAAAAAGACCTTAAGAGCATTCTTTTTGGTAAAAATGTTTTGGCACTTTTTATTTAAAGACATCCTAATATATGTATATTGGAGATGGTACGATATTTTCTAAATTTGACTGAATCTTCATTTTTTCATTCATTATTACTAATTTTCAGTGTTCAAGAAAGCGTTTTAGGCGACGCCTAGGCGGCGATTAGCCGCTAGACTCTTATTTACCGCATCGACTATCTTTTAATTCGCCTAGAATATTATGATGTTATAAAAAAATACATAATATAATTTTATTATGTATAATTATGATATTTAGTCTTTTATATTTATAAAATAAAGATATCAACGTTATATAATAATAATAAAAATATTTTAAAGATTTTAATATCGATAAGCTATGATATTTTGTACATTTTATTATGTATAATATGTTGTATGGTTTTCTAAACGCTTAGACCGCCTACAAATTCGCCTAGGCTCCGATTAAGCGTTCTAGACACTAGACTCTAGATAATCGTCTGGTTAGCGCCTATCGCGTTCTCGAATACCGCTAATTTTACGATAATTTATAAACTTGACCTAATCTTCATTTTTTCATTCACTATTACTAATTTCTTATTTTCTAAACTCTCGAGTCTCGACATTATTTTTTAATACTTTTTGGTCTCTTCTTCTTCAAAAATTTTACACGGATATTGTGTCTATAAATTAAGCCATTGTCGAGTGTACATTTTCGTGTTTATACATTACAAGCTAGTTGTTATGATATGGTTATTTAGGAAAGAAATCGAGTTTCTAGAACGTTCCGAACAAATCTTTTTCTTTGTATAAAATAAACAAACTATCGGATAACTAACTCGCATGTTATTTTTTCTAAATTTTGGCATAAACTTAAATTATATAAACTAGGAAAAGTGAATCACCTCACAAATTAAACAACCACTCGGGTTAACTATTAGGCCAGCCCGTTTGAATATGTTATTATGGTTAATGGGCTTTGCTTGTCTAGAAAGTTAGTACGTTTAGGTTTAGCCGTCAAGCAATATATATATATATATGTTGATGTAATCTTTGATAAGCACGATGAATACAAAAACGTTCTTTACATGGTATCAGATGAAAATTCCTGAACCTATAAGCTTTCGTTATCTTTAAAAAATTGTTGAATAGTTTGCGTCTTTGATCAAGATGTCTGGCGGTGATATCATTCCGGTGAACCATGGTGAAGTGAAGATCACGCCATATTCTCTCTTCTCATCTGATAATCCAGGAGCAGTGATAACTTCGGTTATGCTCACCGGTGAGAATTATAATGAATGGTCTTCAGAGATGCTCAATGCGTTGCGAGCAAAGAAGAAGATTGGTTTTGTTTCTGGTTCGATTAAGAAACCTGCAGCTGATAGCTCCGAATATGAGTCATGGATTTCGGTTAATTCCATGGTTATTGGTTGGTTGAGGACATCGATTGTTCCTCGTGTTCGATCTACTGTTTCGTTCGTGACGGAGGCACATGATTTGTGGGAAAATCTGAAGAAGCGTTTTTCGGTAGGAAATAAGGTTCGTATACATCATCTAAGGACTCGCCTAGCATCGTGTCGACAAGAAGGTCGATCCGTAATTGATTACTACGGCAAGATGGCATCGATGTGGGATGAGTTGTATACTTACAAGCCATTGCCGATTTGTTCTTGTGATGCTGGAGTTAATTTTGCCCAAGAAAGAGAAGAAGAAAAGGTGAACCAGTTCATCATGGGATTAGATGAATCACGCTTCGGCAATGTAGTCACCTCTCTCATTGACGCTATCCTTCACCAGACCTAGCTCAAGCGTATTCAAGAGTAGTGAGAGAAGAAAAACGGTTGACATCTTCTAGGGACAAAGAAACTCAAGGTGATGTTGTTGGGTTTGTAACTAGAAGAGAATCAGAATCTCGCCGAGAACAGAATTTGATACCGAACACCTCTGTTGCTTCCACCAACACGGGAAACAGAGCATTATTACTTTGCTCACACTGCGGAAAATCAGGACACGAGAAAGCGTTCTGTTGGCAGATTCACGGCTACCCGGAATGGTGGCAAGAACGAAACTCACGTGTAGGAGGAAGAGGCTCGGGAAAAGGAGGATCGGGTCGAGGGGTTCTACAACCTGCTTCAGGTCGTGGTTTAGCTCGTGCAGCTCATGCGACCAGCTCCAACAACTCTGTCTTCCCGGAGTTTACTACAGATCAGTGGAAAGCCATTAGTATGATGGCACAAGAGAGAACTTCCAGTGGTGGCAATTCTAAACTCTCAGGTAAGAATTACGGAGATATAATCATAGACACGGGAGCTTCTCATCATATGACCGGGAATCTCTCGTTGATCTCGGATCTCCGTAACACCACACCATGCTCTGTTGGTTTTCCTGATGGAAGCAAGACAATGTCAACGAGCATGGGAGTGTTTTCTCTCACTGACACTATAAAACTTTATAATGTTTTATATGTTCCTAAACTCAATTGTTCGTTGATATCGGTTTCAAAGCTCCTGATACAATTGAATAATTGTTTTGCTCTCTTTACCGATACTTTGTGTGTTTTACAGGACCGTTTCTCGAGGACCCTGATTGGAGCCGGTGAGGAACGTGATGGGGTTTATTATCTTACGGATGTAGCAACGGCTAGTGCAAATAGAGTGGATACAGTTTTGGATCAATCTATGTGGCATCAACGTTTGGGACATCCTTCTTTTCAATTGTTTCAGCTTTGCCTTTTAGTGTTTTGAAATCCGCTAGTCCTAGTCCTTGCGACATTTGTTTTTGGGCTAAGCAAACCAGGGAAAATTTTCCCGATAGTTTGAATAAAACAAAAGAATGTTTTGATCTAATACATGTCGATATTTGGGGTCCTTACCGAGTTCCATCTTCTTGTGGAGCTGTGTACTTTCTTACTATTGTCGACGACTTCTCGCGATCCGTCTGGGTTCATCTTCTCCTCGAAAAATCTGAGGTGAAACAAGTGTTAACGATCTTTTGTGCTTATACGGAGAAACAATTTTCAAAATCTATCAAAATGGTGCGTAGTGATAACGGGACAGAATTTACATGTCTTACATCGTTCTTTAAGCAAAAAGGAATTGTGCATCAGACTTCGTGTATTGGAACCCCACAACAAAACGGTAGAGTGGAACGCAAGCATCGACACATCTTGAATGTTGCAAGATCACTATTGTTCCAAGCTAGCTTGCCGGTTCGATTTTGGGGTGAAGCCGTTCTCACCGCAGCTCATGTTATCAATCGCACTCCAACAAAGGTGATTTTCGGAAAAACACCATACGAAGTTCTTTTCGGTGAGAAGCCGCATTTCGATCATCTCCGTGTCTTTGGCTCTTCGTGTTATATACATCTCAAGTCGCGTGATAAAGATAAGTTTGGCATGAGAAGTCGACAATGCATTTTCATTGGATACCCGTTTGGAAAGAAAGGATGGAAGGTTTTTGATCCGATACGGAGGAGTTTCTTGTGTCACGAGATGTAATATTTCAAGAACATGTTTTTCCATTTAAGTCACGTGATGCAACATCTTCATCTAATGTCACTCATGATTTGAGTGATTCAGATGTCGATGAAGACTGGATCTTAACACAAGAGTTACATTCTAGGGGGAGCTCCGACTCCGAGTATGAACATGTTATATCCACACCGGTCGAAAAAATGGCTAACGCGGAGAATATTGGTTCAAGTGTGGTTGCACCCGCTAATACACAAACTGAATCGGTTGTGTTCACCCCAGAACCAAGTCCGAACATGGAAACAACCCAAGTGGCTGAACAGAGCTCGACGTCAACGTTAGCTCCACCACCGAGCTCGGAACATATTTTAGGAAGAGGTCAACGTGAGCACAAAAGTCCACCTAAACTCAAAGACTATGTCTTGTATAATTCAATTTGCGCTGCCACTCCGGATAATACCCATCACGATCTCATCGCTCCATCATCGTCTTCTTTAATGGTTTCAGGTAACACATCTAATTCTCTTCAACACTTTATATGTGATGATTTGTTTTCACCGGTGCATCAAGCCTTCCTTGCAGTTGTGTTGGCCGGAGTTGAACCTAAAAGTTTCAAAGAAGCTATGCAAGATAAAGTTTGGAATGATGCAGTGATTCTTGAGGTAGATGCGTTGGAAATTAATGGAACGTGGAGCATTGTTGATTTACCTGCAGAAGGGAAAATAGCACTTGCTAATCAATGGATTTTTAAGCTTAAGTATAATGCTGACGGAAGCATTGAACGTCATAAAGCGCGACTTGTTGTCCTTGGTAATCACCAGGTGGAAGGCGAAGATTTTGCTGAAACCTTTGCCCCCGTCGCTAAGATGACGACAGTAAGATGTTTGCTTTCTGTGGCGGCTGGAATTGGGAAGTATATCAAATGGATGTTCATAACGCTTTTCTTCACGTTGATCTCGAAGAAGAAGTGTATATGAAACTTCCTGTGGGATTTCGGGCATCGGAACCAAACAAAGTGTGTAAATTGCACAAATCTCTTTATGGTCTCAAACAGGCTCCTCGCTGTTGGTTCGCGAAACTTTCTACTGCCTTGAAATCTTTTGGTTTTGTACAATCTTACGCAGATTACTCGCTTTTCACTTTGATTCGTGGAAGTGTGGAGATTCGAGTGTTGGTTTATGTTGATGATCTTTTGATATGTGGGAATGATATTCCCTCTCTAACTAAGTTCAAAGAATATTTGGGACAATGTTTTCGCATGAAAGACTTGGGAAAACTCAAGTATTTTCTTGGATTTGAGGTTGCTCGGAATAACGAAGGTATTCTCCTTTCTCAACGAAAATATGCATTGGACATTATAAGCGAAGTAGGCATGATTGAATCCAAGCCTGCAAGTACACCAATGGAGAAAAATCACCGTCTTGGATTCAGATTGTGAGATTTTTAAAAAACTGTCCCGGTCAAGGGATATTACTTTGAGCTAATTCGGTTCCTCAACTTGTAGCATACTGCGATTCAGATTATTCTGCATGTCCACTCACACGACGCTCGTTGACATCGTATATTACTTTCCTCAGAGGTTCTCCTGTGTCTTGGAAAACAAAGAAACAAAAGACGGTTTCGCGATCGACAACCGAGGCGGAATACCGAGCTATGTCCAAAGCTACTGATGAAGTTATTTGGCTACGTAATTTACTTACCGACCTCGGTGCTCCACATAACGAACCAACTCGGCTCTTTTGTGACAGTAAGGCGGCAATTGATATGGCCGCAAACCCCATTAATCACGAGCGAACAAAACACATCGAAAATGATTGCCATATTGTTCGAGATGCCGTACAAGACAAGACGATCTCATCAGTTCACGTTCGAACAACATATCAATTGGCCGATATCTTGAAAAAACCGTTGGGTAAACCACAATTTGATAATATAGCATCCAAGTTGGGCATCACCGGTTTGCATGCACCAACTTGAGGGGGAGTATTAGGCCAGCCCGTTTGACAATACCGTTCCTGAGTTTTGAAATTTTTAGAAAGGCCGCACTCTAAATAGAAAAATGGGCCGATTTTACATTTTTTTTAAAAAAAATAGGCCGCTTTTCATACCAATTTTTTTATAAAAAAATTGGGACGCAGGCACGGGCTTGTCCCGCTTGTGCTCAGGACCGCCCCTGCCGTTTGAATATGTTATTATGGTTAATGGGGTTTGCTTGTATAGAAAGTTAGTACGTTTAGGTTTAGCCGTCAAGCAATATTGATATATATATATATATATATATATATATATGTTGATGTAATCTTTGATAAGCACGACGAATACACTAACGTTTTTTACATTAACGTAACGTAACTCGTTAAACTAACCAAAACAAACATTCATCATTTATATGAATTTGATATATATCTAACTCTTCCTTCAAAACATGTATCGCAAAAGATAATTGTAAGACCTCGATCATGGATTACCATGAACCACGTCGTACAATTAATATCATTGCCAAAAACATTTTTAAAATACCACCAACATAGTTTTGAATCATCACATCCATCACTAAACCTGTAAAAGAAAAAAGAAAGCGAGAGGGGTGAGTGATAGGGGAGTCACCCATTGAGGGGGATGCCAAAACAATCACATCACCAATCAAGTAATATCACACCAATAATAATATAACATAAAATAAAAATGAGCAAACACAATACCTAAAGTGCTCAAGCATAACACACAATGGTCCTACTTGACTTAAGTGTCCACAACACCGTCCGAAAACGCTTTATCGATCCCTATGGGGCACATACAACATATCGACTATGTTACCCGTCCCCAAACCACTTTGCGGCTGCGGTACCGACTCCCGGTTCTGGGCCCGCAAAAATCACGAAGAAACAGACGACCAACCCAACAACTCATCTCGCTACCTTCGCTCTCCCACACATCACACACAAAAAACCATCTCCATATACATACATATATTTCTATATTTATACAAGCAACTATAAACAAATGCAAAATAAAGCAAGCAATGGGTTGAATCATCTAGACCCCTAAGTCCTATTCAATAAAAATAACTAGACTCAATCAAAACTCTTGACGGAATAGCCTCACCTTTATCTTTGGACAGATTTGTTGCGCCTTCTTACTAATAAGGATTCACCATATTTCCGGTCTCCAAATGACCTCTTCTCTCACACACGCTTAGTACTATGTCTTGAATTGGTTTCTGTGAAGTATCAGCCACTACGAACATCACTAGACCATCCAAACAACACCCATCCAAAACTCGGTAAATCTGGAAAATGGACAGAATTTAAAAGGCTCAGAGATTTGACGATAACCTTAGATCGGACTGTTCACTTCATGCGATATTTTCACAGAAGTTAGAGAGAGATGTCATGAATCTCTATATCATGTTTCAGCTTAATCAGATCTGATTGCCTGAAAATGGCTCTACTCGAATTGGTCACAGATCGAAACTGAACAAATACCTCTCGGTAAAACCATTGTAACTTTTAATATACAACTCGGATTAGAAAATGGTTTGCGCTCATGCGTAGATAAAGGACTCGGTTACTTACACCGAAATTTCAGAACGGTTGAAGCTGATTTCTCCCAAGATGCCTCTTTGAAGTCTTCTAGGTGGTTACAAGAATCTCTACTTGCGTTGGTAACGCGATGGCTTCCGGTGGCTACAGGATGGAGGAGATTGGTCAGGGTTTCGCCTTTTTTTTATTTTTGCCTCCTCTAAACATCCAAGTCTCTCTTTTATAAAGGAAAGGGAGAAGAGCCCTAGGTTTCTCTTAATGAGCCACTTTCTGAAATGGGCTATCGTTTTCCAAACGGGCCGAAATTCGGGTTACAATTCTTCCCCCTTACAAGAGAATTCGTCCCGAATTCTGGAGGTTCGTTTCTCTTTTTTACGATAACGACCCGAATAAAAAAAAGTACAAGTTTTAATAGTCCACTTTAACTTTCGATTTTCGCGGATGATAAGCGTTGCTTAAATATGGACAAAAGCCTCCAATTCCTTATGACATACTCGCAAAAAAAAAGCAGATCTGAATTTGTGTAGTGATCTAATTTGTATTATCTTAGGCCTTACACAAGGATGTACTCCTTTGCTAGTTAATATGCTCATTTTTTATTGTTAAACAATAAGTTAGCTTGATGAGACGATCCACAATGACTAATATGACCTCCAATTTGCCGCTTGCCATGACGAACCGGTAACCAAATCCATAGTCACAATTTTTTTCTTTTGTAGGGCAAGTTTTTCGACAACCCAATTAACCGATGTTATGCCAAATGCTAAAACCACATGCGTAAGAGGTCGTCTGTGGCAAGATTCAATGTTCACGTGTCCTAATGCATGCTCGAGCAAAACTTATGTCCTTTAACCTTCATTACCATTAGACGCTTCCATTGTTTTGTGTTTCTATAACACGCTCAACTCCATTTCCCTTTAGTTTACTTTCTTGCACAAGAAATTGTTTTTAAATCATTCGATCCTAAACTTTAAATTTCACACCATTTGAAAGATTTTGTCATTAATCTCTTATGATACTTGCATCTCTAATGTCTTGAAACAGTACAATCTAGAATTTTGATATTTGGTTAACAACCGACTACCTACAATGAGATCTTTGGTTATCAATAACCGACTATCCACAATACGTCATCCGCACTACTTAGATCATGAACCTTTTAACCTTGGTTCCTTCATAGTCATGATTTGACTCTTCTCTCTTGGCATGATGTTCCTTCACATTTAATATCCACGAAGGTCGGTTCCATTGCGATTGTTGAACTTCCAAGATCTTTGTGTCGTGCGACAAAGTGAACAATGTGTATCCAAAACATTTAATCATTTAATGATCGATTAGACACACGCGAAGAACCTAGTGGTACAGTCTCGCTCAAAGAGTTCCCATCCTCCTATATTAAAACATTGTTTCCAATTTTTTGTAATAATAACACATAAAACACCTTATGCTACTATTTTAATCCGTTAAATTATAGGGTATGAATTCGGCTTAAGTTTGTTCATTTCCCGAGTCTCAGATGTTGCTTGAAAAGTTTTCATCTTTAGATACACTAAATCCTTGTCCTGAAATTCCATCTCCTTTTTTTCGCTTGTCTACATATATGTTTTACCGATCGTGGGTTTTCTTTTTCAGTAGACTTACACTTCGGTCCCAAATAAATTTTGATTCACAATTCCATACATGGGATAATTGCAACCAAATGATTCCAAACGTGGATGCAATGAAAAATTAGCAGCAACTTCAAACACTGTTGAGGTAATAAGAGAATCCAAACAAAAAATTTGTATCTTTGTTGTAATCATGTCGAAAATTAATTCTCCTCATGAGAACGGATTATATGAACCATGATAGGACGTATAACAAGGCACCAACACAATCGAGATCAAAGCAACGACCAAGTGGAGAAAACATATGCCAAAACTTTTCTTTTGACAACGAGTTACGAATTGAAATAACCTTGTTGCATAACGGTTTAGTGACACAATAACAATGACGACATGACGATAACGCGATGAAACACATGTGCTAAGACTTCATGACTAACGAACTCGGAATGATACAACATTGCTTAGCGGTGACACAATAACAGTGACGACAAGACGATAAGGCAATGACACACATATGCTAAAACTTATTGTGTAACGAGCTCCGAACGATACAACATTGTGTAGAGGTGACACAATGACGGTGACGACAAGACGGTAAGGCGATGACACACATGTGCTAAAACTTCATGACTAACGAGTTCCGAACGATACAACATTGCTTAGCGGTGACCAATGATACAAGGAATAATGCAACACGACTTAATTAAGGCGGCTTTGATTTTCCATTTAATATTACAACGCAAACCTCAATTAAATTGAAACATATTTGAACCTTAGGGATTTTGAGACCACAAATTATCCGTACAATTATACTATAGAAGGACACATGAACCAACTCCACAACATGTCAAAACATCACTAACAGCCAAGCCTTCCATTAATCAAACTCCATCATTACACTAAAATAAAAAAAATTGATTTGGCTACCTATGTCACCAAAGTGCACTTACTTTTCTGGTCACTTGTCGTAAAGAAGTCCACACTTAAGCGTGTTTGGCTGGAGCAATCTAAAGATGGGTGTTCATCCGGAAAGTGATTCCCGAAATTGTGCGAGTGAGAAAAAAACACGGGGAAACGTCATGTGCTGATTGCAGGTTCAGTAATGAAGTCTCCAGGAATAACAACTGACTGTCAATCGAGAGTGGAGCCCATGGAACGAGAGAGCGGGCATGGGTTTCTCAAGAATGATGGCGGGTCGTGATCGTTACATTTGGTATCAGAGCGAGTTGTCACGATAGTTCTGACCTAGAAGGCCGATTTGGATCTAAATATTTTTTGGTCAAAATGGATCCAAATGTGTATTGACAACAAAACAATAAATTTAATGGGTATTTTCCTAGAAAATGATTTGTCGGATCGTTTTTTGCATAACTATATTCTAAGAAAAATATCTTAGGGAGAATTAAAAAACTACAACATTTGAATTACATTTCACAAAACTACACCATTTCAAAAATATTTCAAAAAACTACACCTAAACACTCAAAACTAAATCCAAATAAACCCTACCCACACAATCCTACCACCTTAATATTATACCTCAAACACTAATTAGCGAACCCAAATGAAAATATTTTAATTTTGGTACTTTTTAAAAAGGTAAATCAAGCTTTTAAAATTTTAAAAGGGTGTAAATATGTGAAAAAATTAAATTAGGTGTATTTTTGTTAAGGAGAGGTTGAAAGGGTGTAGTTTTGTAAACTCTTCAATAACTTATGGTATCGAAATAGGTATATCTATACCTTTAATTGGGAAGTACAAATTTTGAGAAGCCCTTAAATTTTATTTAATTACATGTAATGACATTATATAAATTTTAGTATAAGCTAATTATTTATTAAAAAAACGTTTCTATTTAATAGGATTAAACGAAAAACAAAATTAAAATAAATAAATAAATATAAATAGAAAAATATTCCTTATTAATAGGATTACAATTACAAACGAAAAATAAAAATAAATAAGTAACATAATGAAATTATAAATATTATAAATATTTTAATTTTATGATAATCCATCATACAATATTTATAATATATTTAATTTTTTTATTTTTTTTTATTTTTTTTTATTATTTAAAATTTTCTTATTTAAAAGTAATTTTTTAGCATATTCAAATCGAAAATGTAAATATAAAACCAAAAGCATCCGAAAATCTTAAAAAAAATTAAATTTTTAATACTTTTAGGTATCTTTGCGTGACGTCATGCTCTATTTTGCGACGGGTCAAAATATATCATATATAATTTATGATATATAAAAAATTATTTTTTATATTAAAACATACATATATATGTGATTAAAAATATGTATTCAACATGCACCAACAAAAAAATGACTTAAAATTATATCATAAAATATTACGTCCGTACAGGACGCACGAGTAAAAAAAACTAGTAATATTTAAAATCGAAAACAAATTAAATGGATATATAATATATCGATAAAATAACATTTTATAAAACTAATTTGTTTCCATTTTCTGTAACATTAGACTTAGTGTGGAAAAATAAATTTTCCAATTGAAAAGTCAAAAAGAAAATAATATAATTTAGGTAAGGTTTTCATTGCAGAAAACAGATCCAAATATGCTATTTGTATCTATATAACTCGTTCATGTCTCCTAATTTTCTACAACAAACATACATAAATCTAAACTCTCATCTCTCTTTACTTTTAAACTTTGAAGAACTTATCTTCTCTTCTTTGTGTCCTTGTTCTTTACAAATAAACACATCTTCTTCTTCGTAAGATATTAAATCAATGAAGAGATCAATATCATAAACCCGTGCACGAGTTAAAAGGGTCTTTGTCGATGAGGACAACCTAAAACCGAATAAGAAAACTGCCAAAAAAATCTATTTTTATGATCTTATCAAAATTGTATAAAAAAGAAGCCATGCATACAATTGTTCTTTCAAAACAAAAGATAATTGTGTAGAAAGATAAGTCAATTCTCGTCTTTAGTTTACAAAACTTTGCAAAAGTACTGCTAGATGATTGACCAAATTCCAAATTAAAAATCATTAGAAAACGTATTGAGAAAAAAATGAAATGTATCTTGGTCTTTGATCTAGTTGTATGATAATCAGTAACATCACACACTTTTGCGAACTTTTGTAAATTGAAGAAGAGATTTGACTTCTCTTTCCAGACATTTACTCATTGTTTTAAAAGAACACTTGGACGTATGGTTTTTTATGTGTACAGTTTCGATAAGATCGTAAACAATAAATCCTTTCGCAATTTTCTTATCTGATCTTCGGAGTTGACCCCATCGATAAAGACCCTTTAACCTCGTGCATGAGATGACGATATTGATCTCTTCATCAGTTCAATCTCTTAAGAAGAAGTAGATGTGTTCTTCTGTAAAGAACAATGACACAAAAGAAGAGAAATGTATTTTAAATTGAGATTCTTCAAACTGTAAAACTAATTGGAAAATTATTTTGTTTTGACTTTTAATTGGGAAATTATTTTTTTTTTACTTTTAATTGGAAATTTTGTTTCCTCTAAGTGTAACATTCCAAAAGATGAAAACAAATTATTTTTTAAAAAAGCTTTCATATCGAATACTATATATTAGTTTCAGTTTATTTATATTTTAAAGGGGGAAAATGGATGTAAGAAATAGAAAACAATATTATAAATACTATACCAAATATATAGTTATGCAAAAAAGACTTTAGAAAAAAACTAGTGCTCAAATATTTTTTTTTAAGAAAATATCCAACAATTTTGCAGTTTTCTAAATAAAACTTTACTTATATTTGAGACATTATTTTATTATTAAGTTTTAGTGAGAAGTGTCATTTTAAAAATCTATAATAGAAACAAATCAACAACATTTTAAGTCAGATGAACCAAAACTCAATTCTTAATTCACATGCATGTATTGGGAGATTTCTTGCATAAGTTACATTGACATTTCATTCATGCATATACATAATTATATATTTTGTAAATTTTAGAGTAGCAGAATGAAACATTTAAAATAAAACTTTCTCATTTCAAAATTTTAACCACAAATTTTTTTCTTTCTCATTTCATAAATTGACGAAATAGTACATAAAATTATACTTGGAGGAAAAAAACTATATTTAGAAAAATGTGTAATTTAACAATTTTTTTAACGAACTCGTCCAAATTATTAGTTTATATTACACATTTTCTAATCAACGGTTTCTGTATATCAAAAAGACCTTAAGAGCATTCTTTTTGGTAAAAATGTTTTGGCACTTTTAATTTAAAGACATCCTAATATATGTATATTGGAGATGGTACGATATTTTCTAAATTTGACTGAATCTTCATTTTTTCATTCATTATTACTAATTTTCAGTGTTCAAGAAAGCGTTTTAGGCGACGCTTAGGCGGCGATTAGCCGCTAGGCTCTTATTTACAGCATCGACTATCTTTTAATCCGCCTAGAATATTATGATGTTATAAAAAAATACATAATATAATTTTATTATGTATAATTATGATATTTAGTCTTTTATATTTATAAAATAAAGATATCAACGTTATATAATAATAATAAAAATATTTTAAAGATTTTAATATCGATAAACTATGATATTTTGTACATTTTATTATGTATAATATGTTGTATGGTTTTCTAAACGCTTAGACTGCCTACAAATTCGCCTAGGCTCCGATTAAGCGTTCTAGACACTAGACTCTAGATAAACGTCTGTTTAGCGCCTATCGCTTTCTCGAATACCGCTAATTTTACGATAATTTATAAACTTGACCTAATCTTCATTTTTTCATTCACTATTACTAATTTCTTATTTTCTAAACTCTCGAGTCTCGACATTATTTTTTAATACTTTTTGGTCTCTTCTTCATCAAAATTTTTATACGGATATTGTGTCTATAAATTAAGTCATTGTCGAGTGTTCATTTTCGTGTTTATACATTACAAGCTAGTTGTTATGATATGGTTATTTAGGAAAGAAATCGAGTTTCTAGAACGTTCCAAACTAATCTTTTTCTTTGTATAAAATAAACAAACTATCGGATAACTAACTCGCATGTTATTTTTTCTAAATTTTGGCATAAACTTAAATGATTCAAACTAGGAAAAGTGAATCACCTCACAAATTAAACAACCACTCGGGTTAACGTAACGTAACTCGTTAAACTAACCAAAACAAACATTCATCATTTATATGAATTTGATATATATCGAACTCTTCCTTCAAAACATGTATCGCAAAAGATAATTGTAACACCTCGATCTTGGATTACCATGAACGACGTCGTACAATTAATATCATTGCCAAAAACATTTTTAAAATACCACCAACATAGTTTTGAATCATCACATCCATCACTAAACCTGTAAAAGAAAAAAGAAAGCGAGAGGGGTGAGTGATAGGGGAGTCACCCATTGAGGGGGATGCCAAAACACCCACATTAAGATGTCAAACCAAATCAGGAGCAAACAATGTACTTGAATTTATGAGAAACGAACTTAGTTTAAGCGTAATTAAAAAGGTTGTTGTTGAGTGATTTTGTAACCGAAAATTAAACAAAACGAAAACGTGAATTAAGAGTTTTGAAAGATTTATTAAAAGCTAAACAATCAGGTTAAGGTGTTTTAAAAGGTGATTAAACTTTCAGATTTCAAATTGTCTTTTACAAAAATAACTTTAACGTTTTGAAAACGATTTTAGATCAATCCACTCTCGTGGCAATGATCCTTTTCTCAACAATTAAACTAAAACAATATCTTGGATAGTTTAATCGTCGAGAAACCTTAAGAACAAATCAATTTTAACCACCAAGCTTATTAACACAGATCTCTCGGTTAAGCTAGGCTTGGTTCCAAGGTAATTGTTCAGGAATCTTTATAATCTCTCGATTCATAAAGTTTCCTAGGGTCAATAATCGAATGGCCAACTCGATTAAGGCTTTAAGTTTGTTACCAAAGACTAAAGTTTTATGATCCATTAAGTCCTAGACAATTATCAATCTTAGATTCAATCAACCTCTTTCTATCCTAACCCAATTGTCTAAGGGAAACTACTCACTAAGCATATTGAAATTCAAAGCAATTAGATTCAAAGAAAACATAAACATAAACAAAGACAAGAGAATAAGGGTAAATAAATCTCTTATTGATGATGATGAAGATCACAAGGTGGCCAAGTAGCAAAACACCAAGAAAATCTCCCAAGTCCAAAGCAAAAACAAAAGCGATGAAAAACAAAAACTAAAGATGAAAAAGAAAAACTAAGATAGGGTGGCTGTCAAAACATCCCAACCCTAATATAATATCAAAACCAAAATAAAATAAAGGAAACCCAAATGGTTTAGGAATTGGTTTTCCTTTTTACAACATAAAACCGATTTCCTTATAAATTCCGCAGCTTGTATTGGTCATAGCAAACCGATACAATCTGGTCGATACGCGCTGGTCGGTAGCCTTGCTTCAGCTCAGTTTCCTTCGTATCGGCCAGGCCAAGCCTATACAACAAGTCGATACGCGTCTTCGGGTTCTTTTCCTCTTGTATCGGCCACTTCAAACCGGTACAACAAACCGATACGAAGTAAAATTGGAATAACTTTAGATCTAACCGTTGAAATCATCTCAAACCACCGCCAAATGAAAGCTAACATCTTTGGCTATCTTGTGGTAAAATTTCATAAAGATCCAACGGCGGGAACGTCTTAAACGAGTGTCTTTTTGACGCTTTTCGTCACAATTCTCTGTTTTTTCCATAATTGCACTCTTAAACCTGAAAACCATGAAAGAACATGCAAATACAACCTATATGATACTAAATGCAACCTAAATGAGTTAATTCTAATGTATAAACTAAGGTAAAATGTGTAAAATATGCAAGTTATCACCAGTCAAGTAATATCACACCAATAATAATATAGCATAATATAAAAATGAGCAAACACAATACCTAAAGTGCTCAAGCATAACACACAATGGTCCTACTTGACTTAAGTGTCCACAACACCGCCCGAAAACGCTTTATCGATCCCTATGGGGTTAAAACAACATATCGACTATGTTGCCCGTCCCCAAACCACTTTGCGGCTGCGGTACCGACTCCCGGTTCTGGGCCCGCAAAAATCACGAAGAAACAGACGACCAACCCAACAACTCATCTCGCTACCTTCGCTCTCCCACACATCACACACAAAAAACCATCTCCATATACATACATATATTTCTATATTTATACAAGCAACTATAAACAAATGCAAAATAAAGCAAGCAATGGGTTGAATCATCTAGACCCCTGAGTCCTATTCAATAAAACTAACTAGACTCAATCAAAACTCTTGACGGAATAGCCTCACCTTTATCTTTGGACAGATTTGTTGCGCCTTCTTACTAATAAGGATTCACCATATTTCCGGTCTCCAAATGACCTCTTCTCTCACACACGCTTAGTACTATGTCTTAAATTGGTTTCTGTGAAGTATCAGCCACTACGAACATCACTAGACCATCCAAACAACACCCATCCAAAACTCGGTAAATCTGGAAAATGGACAGAATTTAAAAGGCTCAAAGATTTGACGATAACCTTAGATCGCACTGTTCACTTCATGCGATATTTTCACATAAGTTAGAGAGAGATGTAAGGAATCTCTATATCAAGTTTCAGCTCAATCAGATCTGATTGCCTGACAATGGCTCTACTCGGATTGGTCACATATCGGAACTGAACAAATACCTCTCGGTAAAACCATTGTAACTTTTAATATACAACTCGGATTAGTAAATGGTTTGCGCTCTCGATAAAGAAGTCGGCTACTTACACCGTAAATTTAAGGACGGTTGAAGCTGATTTGCCTACTCCTTTGTCTGTTCTCCCAACACGTCTTTGTGAAGTCTTCTAGGTGGTTACAAGAATCTCTCCTTGCGTTGGTGACGCGGTGGATTCCGGCGGCTACGAGATGAAGGAGATCTGCTAGGGTTTCGCCGTTTATTTCTTTTTGCCTCCTCTAAACATCCAAGTCTCTCTTTTATAAACGAAAGGGAGAAGAGCCCTAGGTTTCTCTTAATGATCCACTTTCTGAAATGGGCTATCGTTTTCCACACGGGCCGAAATTCGGGTTACAATTCTTCCCCCTTACAAGAGAATTCGTCCCGAATTCTGGAGGTTCGTTTCTCTTTTTTACGATAACGACCCGAATAAAAAAAAGTACAAGTTTTAATAGTCCACTTTAACTTTTGATTTTCGCGGATGATAAGCGTTGCTTAAATATGGACAAAAGCCTCCAATTCCTTATGACATACTCGCAAAAAAAAATCAGATCTGAATTTGTGTAGTGATCTAATTTGTATTATCTTAGGCCTTACACAAGGATGTACTCCTTTGCTAGTTAATATGCTCATTTTTTATTGTTAAACAATAAGTTAGCTTGATAAGACGATCCACAATGACTAATATGACCTCCAATTTTCCGCTTGCCAGGACGAACCGGTAACCAAATCCATAGTCACAATTTTTTCTTTTGTAGGGCAAGTTTTTCGACAACCCAATTAACCGATGTTATGCCAAATGCTAAAACCACATGCGTAAGAGGTCGTCTGTGGAAAGATTCAATGTTCACGTGTCCTAAAGCATGCTCGAGCAAAACTTATGTCCTTTAACCTTCATTACCATTAGACGCTTCCATTGTTTTGTGTTTCTATAACACGCTCAACTCCATTTCCCTTAGTTTACTTTCTTGCATAAGAAATCGTTTTTAAATCATTCGATCCTAAACTTTAAATTTCACACCATTTGAAAGATTTTGTCATTAATCTCTTATGATACTTGCATCTCTAATGTCTTGAAACAGTACAATCTAAAATTTTGATATTTGGTTAACAACTGACTACCTACAATGAGATCTTTGGTTATCAATAACCGACTATCCACAATACGTCATCCGCACTACTTAGATCATGAACCTTGTAACCTTGGTTCCTTCATAGTCATGATTTGACTCTTCTCTCTTGGCATGATGTTCCTTCACATTTAATATACACGAAGGTCGGTTCCATTGCGATTGTTGAACTTTCAAGATCTTTGTGTCGTGCGACAAAGTGAACAATGTGTATCCAACACATTTAATCATTTAATGATCGATTAGACACACGCGAAGAACCCAGTGGTACATTCTCGCTAAAAGAGTTCCCATCCTCCTATATTAAAACATTGTTTCCAATTTTTTGTAATAATAACACATAAAACACCTTATGCTACTATTTCAATCCGTTAAATTATAGGGTGTGAATTTGGCTTAAGTTTGTTCATTTTTCGAGTCTCAGATGTTGCTTGAAAAGTTTTCATCTTTAGATACACTAAATCCTTGACCTGAAATTCCAACTCCTTTTTTTGCTTGTCTACATATATCTTTTACCGATCGTGGGTTTTCTTTTTCAGTAGACTTACACTTCGGTCCCAAATAAATTTTGATTCACAATTCCATACATGGGATAATTGCAACCAAATGATTCCAAACGTGGATGCAATGAAAAATTAGCAGCAGCTTCAAACACTGTTGAGGTAATACGAGAATCCAAACAAAAAACAACAGTGGTGACTAATAACTTGTATCTTTATTGTAATCATGTCGAAAATTAATTCTCCTCATGAGAACGGATTATATGAACCATGATAGGACGTATAACAAGGCACCAACACAATCGAGATCAAAGCAACGACCAAGTGGAGAAAACATATGCCAAAACTTTTCTTTTGACAACGAGTTACGAATTGAAATAACCTGGTTGCATAACGGTTTAGTGACACAGTAACAATGACGACATGACGATAACGCGATGAAACACATGTGCTAAGACTTCATGACTAACGAACACCGAACGATACAACATTGCTTAGCGGAGACGATAAGGCAATGACACACATATGCTAAAACTTATTGTGTAACGAGCTCCGAACGATACAATATTGTGTAGAGGTGACACAATGACGGTGACGACAAGACGGTAAGGCGATGACACACATGTGGTAAAACTTCATGACTAACGAGTTCCGAACGATACAACATTGCTTAGCGGTGACCAATGATACAAGGAATAATGCAACATGACTTAGTTAAGGCGGCTTTGATTTTCCATTTAATATTACAACGCAAACCTCAAATAAATTGAAACATATTTGAACCTTAGGGATTTTGAGACCACAAATTATCCGTACAATTATACTATAGAATGACACATGAACCAACTCCACAACATGTCAAAACATCACTAACAACCAAGCCTTCCATTAATCAAACTCCATCATTACACTAAAATAAAAAAAAAACTAAGATGAAATTTAGATTCAAACTATGTTGGTGATTTGAAATATTTTAGAATATGTATACTCTTGCTTGGGCCCTAAAAAAACAAAAACACATTTTAATAAAAATAATATTGGCTTTCTAAAACTGATAAAACAAAAACACATATATCTTTTACCGATCGTGGGTTTTCTTTTTCAGTAGACTTACACTTCGGTCCCAAATAAATTTTGATTCACAATTCCATACATGGGATAATTGCAACCAAATGATTCCAAACGTGGATGCAATGAAAAATTAGCAGCAGCTTCAAACACTGTTGAGGTAATAAGAGAATCCAAACAAAAAACAACAGTGGTGACCAATAACTTGTATCTTTATTGTAATCATGTCGAAAATTAATTCTCCTCATGAGAACGGATTATATGAACCATGATAGGACGTATAACAAGGCACCAACACAATCGAGATCAAAGCAACGACCAAGTGGAGAAAACATATGCCAAAACTTTTCTTTTGACAACGAGTTACGAATTGAAATAACCTTGTTGCATAACGGTTTAGTGACACAATAACAATGACGACATGACGATAACGCGATGAAACACATGTGCTAAGACTTCATGACTAACGAACACCGAACGATACAACATTGCTTAGCGGAGACGATAAGGCAATGACACACATATGCTAAAACTTATTGTGTAACTAGCTCCGAACGATTCAATATTGTGTAGAGGTGACACAATGACGGTGACGACAAGACGGTAAGGCGATGACACACATGTGCTAAAACTTCATGACTAAAGAGTTCCGAACGATACAACATTGCTTAGCGGTGACCAATGATACAAGGAATAATGCAACAGGACTTAGTTAAGGCGGCTTTGATTTTCCATTTAATATTACAACACAAACCTCAAATAAATTGAAACATATTTGAACCTTAGGGATTTTGAGACCACAAATTATCCGTACAATTATACTATAGAAGGACACATGAACCAACTCCACAACATGTCAAAACATCACTAACAACCAAGCCTTCCATTAATCAAACTTCATCATTACACTAAAATAAAAAAAACTAAGATGAAATTTAGATTCAAACTATGTTGTGATTTGAAATATTTTAGAATATGTATACTCTTGCTTGGGCCCTAAAAAACAAAAACACATTTTAATAAAAATAATATTGGCTTTCTAAAACTGATAAAACAAAAACACATATATCTTTTACCGATCGTGGGTTTTCTTTTTCAGTAGACTTACACTTCGGTCCCAAATAAATTTTGATTCACAATTCCATACATGGGATAATTGCAACCAAATGATTCCAAACGTGGATGCAATGAAAAATTAGCAGCAGCTTCAAACACTGTTGAGGTAATAAGAGAATCCAAACAAAAAACAACAGTGGTGACCAATAACTTGTATCTTTATTGTAATCATGTCGAAAATTAATTCTCCTCATGAGAACGGATTATATGAACCATGATAGGACGTATAACAAGGCACCAACACAATCGAGATCAAAGCAACGACCAAGTGGAGAAAACATATGCCAAAACTTTTCTTTTGACAACGAGTTACGAATTGAAATAACCTTGTTGCATAACGGTTTAGTGACACAATAACAATGACGACATGACGATAACGCGATGAAACACATGTGCTAAGACTTCATGACTAACGAATACCGAACGATACAACATTGCTTAGCGGAGACGATAAGGCAATGACACACATATGCTAAAACTTATTGTGTAACGAGCTCCGAACGATACAATATTGTGTAGAGGTGACACGATGACGGTGACGACAAGACGGTAAGGCGATGACACACATGTGCTAAAACTTCATGACTAACGAGTTCCGAACGATACAACATTGCTTAGCGGTGACCAATGATACAAGGAATAATGCAACAGGACTTAGTTAAGGCGGCTTTGATTTTCCATTTAATATTACAACGCAAACCTCAAATAAATTGAAACATATTTGAACCTTAGGGATTTTGAGACCACAAATTATCCGTACAATTATACTATACAAGGACACATGAACCAACTCCACAACATGTCAAAACATCACTAACAACCAAGTCTTCCATTAATCAAACTCCATCATTACACTAAAATAAAAAAAAACTAAGATGAAATTTAGATTCAAACTATGTTGGTGATTTGAAATATTTTAGAATATGTATACTCTTGCTTGGGCCCTAAAAAAACAAAAACACATTTTAATAAAAATAATATTGGCTTTCTAAAACTGATAAAACAAAAACACATATATCTTTTACCGATCGTGGGTTTTCTTTTTCAGTAGACTTACACTTCGGTCCCAAATAAATTTTGATTCACAATTCCATACATGGGATAATTGCAACCAAATGATTCCAAACGTGGATGCAATGAAATATTAGCAGCAGCTTCAAACACTGTTGAGGTAATAAGAGAATCCAAACAAAAAACAACAGTGGTGACCAATAACTTGTATCTTTATTGTAATCATGTCGAAAATTAAATCTCCTCATGAGAACGGATTATATGAACCATGATAGGACGTATAACAAGGCACCAACACAATCGAGATCAAAGCAACGACCAAGTGGAGAAAACATATGCCAAAACTTTTCTTTTGACAACGAGTTACGAATTGAAATAACCTTGTTGCATAACGGTTTAGTGACACAATAACAATGACGACATGACGATAAAGCGATGAAACACATGTGCTAAGACTTCATGACTAACGAACACCGAACGATACAACATTGCTTAGCGGAGACGATAAGGCAATGACACACATATGCTAAAACTTATTGTGTAACGAGCTCCGAACGATACAATATTGTGTAGAGGTGACACAATGACGGTGACGACAAGACGGTAAGGCGATGACACACATGTGCTAAAACTTCATGACTAACGAGTTCCGAACGATACAACATTGCTTAGCGGTGACCAATGATACAAAGAATAATGCAACAGGACTTAGTTAAGGCGGCTTTGATTTTCCATTTAATATTACAACGCAAACCTCAAATAAATTGAAACATATTTGAACCTTAGGGATTTTGAGACCACAAATTATCCGTACAATTATACTATAGAAGGACACATGAACCAACTCCACAACATGTCAAAACATCACTAACAACCAAGCCTTCCATTAATCAAACTCCATCATTACACTAAAATAAAAAAAAACTAAGATGAAATTTAGATTCAAACTATGTTGGTGATTTGAAATATTTTAGAATATGTATACTCTTGCTTGGGCCCTAAAAAAACAAAAACACATTTTAATAAAAATAATATTGGCTTTCTAAAACTGGTAAAACAAAAACACATATATCTTTTACCGATCGTGGGTTTTCTTTTTCTGTAGACTTACACTTCGGTCCCAAATAAATTTTGATTCACAATTCCATACATGGGATAATTGCAACCAAATGATTCCAAACGTGGATGCAATGAAAAATTAGCAGCAGCTTCAAACACTGTTGAGGTAATAAGAGAATCCAAACAAAAAACAACAGTGGTGACCAATAACTTGTATCTTTATTGTAATCATGTCGAAAATTAATTCTCCTCATGAGAACGGATTAGATGAACCATGATAGGACGTATAACAATGCACCAACAAAATCGAGATCAAAGCAACGACCAAGTGGAGAAAACATATGCCAAAACTTTTCTTTTGACAACGAGTTACGAATTGAAATAACCTTGTTGCATAACGGTTTAGTGACACAATAACAATGACGACATGACGATAACGCGATGAAACACATGTGCTAAGACTTCATGACTAACGAACACCGAACGATACAACATTGCTTAGCGGAGACGATAAGGCAATGACACACATATGCTAAAACTTATTGTGTAACGAGCTCCGAACGATTCAATATTGTGTAGAGGTGACACAATGACGGTGACGACAAGACGGTAAGGCGATGACACACATGTGCTAAAACTTCATGACTAACGAGTTCCGAACGATACAACATTGCTTAGCGGTGACCAATGATACAAGGAATAATGCAACATGACTTAGTTAAGGCGGCTTTGATTTTCCATTTAATATTACATCGCAAACCTCAAATAAATTGAAACATATTTGAACCTTAGGGATTTTGAGACCACAAATTATCCGTACAATTATACTATAGAAGGACACATGAACCAACTCCACAACATGTCAAAACATCACTAACAACCAAGCCTTCCATTAATCAAACTCCATCATTACACTCGCTCTGATGCCAAGGCTTTGCCATCATTTTATTTTTGCCTCCTCTAAACATCCAAGTCTCTCTTTTATAGAAGAAAGGAAGGAGAGCCCTAAGTTTCTCTGAATGGGTCTCTTTCTGAAAAGGCTTTCACTTTCCAAACGGGCCCAAATTCGGGTCGTTACAATTGTGGTACCCCGATTTGTGAAATGTTATATATATGTGGAGAGAATTAAAATATTTGATTTGGTTACCTATGTCACCAAAGTGCACTTACTTTTCCGGTCACTTGTCGTGAAGAAGTCCACACTTAAGCGTGTTTGGCTGGAGCAATCTAAAGATGGGTGTTCATCCGGAAAGTGATTCCCGAAATCGTGCGAGTGAGAAAAAAACACGGGGAAACGTCATGTGCTGATTGCAGGTTCAGTAATGAAGTCTCCCGAAATAACAACTGAATGTCAATCGAGAGTGGAGCCCATGGAACGAGAGAGCGGGCGTGGGTTTCTCACGAATGATGGCGGGTCGTGATCGTTACATTTGGTATCAGAGCGAGTTGCCACGATAGTTCCTAGAAAATAATTTGTCGGATCGTTTTTTGCATAACTATATTCTAAGAAAAATATCTTAGGGAGAATTAAAAAAACTACACCATTTGAATTACATTTCACAAAACTACACCATTTCAAAAATATTTCAAAAAACTACACCTAAACACTCAAAACTAAATCCAAATAAACCCTACCCACACAATCCTACCACCTTAATACTATACCCCAAACACTAATTAGCGAACCCAAATGAAAATATTTTAATTTTGGTAATTTTTAAAAGGGTAAATCAAGCTTTTAAAATTTTAAAATGGTGTAAATATATGAAAAATTAAATTAGGTGTATTTTTGTGGAGGAGAGGTTGAAAGGGTGTAGTTTTGTAAACTCCTCAATAACTTATGGTATCGAAATAGGTATATTTATACCATTAATTGGGAAGGAAAAATTTTGAGAAACCCTTAAATTTTTATTTAATTACATGTATGCAATTATATAAATTTTAGTATACGCTAATTATTTATTAAAAAACGTTTGTATTTATTAGGATTAAACGAAAAACAAAATTAAAATAAATAAATAAATATAAATAGAAAAATATTCCTAATTAATAGGATTACAATTACAAACGAAAAATAAAAATAAATAGGTAACATAATGAAATTATAAATATTATAAATATTTTAATTTTATGATAATCCATCGTACAATATTAATAATATATTTTTATTTTTTTAATTATTTTTATTATTTAAAAGTAATTCTTTAGAATATTCAAATCGAAAATGTAAATATAAAACCAAAAGCATCCGAAAATCTTAAAAAAAATTAAATTTTTAATACTTTTAGGTATCTTTGCGTGACGTCATGCTCTATTTTGCGACGGGTCAAAATATATCATATATAATTTATGATATATTAAAAAATTATTTTTTATATTAAAACATACATATATATGTGATTAAAAATATTTATTCAACATGCACCAACAAAAAAATGACTTAAAATTATATCACAAAATATTACGGACGCACGGGTAAGAATCTAGTAATATTTAAAATCGAAAACAAATTAAATTGATATATAATATATCGATCAAATAGCATTTTATAAAATTAATTTGTTTCCATTTTCTGAAACGTTAGACTTAGTGTGGAAAAATAAAATTTCCAATTGAAAAGTCAAAAAGATAATAATATAATTTAGGTAAGGTTTTAATTGCAGAAAACAGATCCAAATATGCTATTTGCATCTATATAACTCTTTCCTGTCTTTTTTTTTTTTTTAAACAAACCCCATTTTATTAAACTCATCTTCTCTTCTTTGTGTCCCTGTTCTTAACAAATAAACACATCTACTTCTTCGTAAGATATTAAATCAATGAAGAGATCAATATCATAAAAGGGCTTTTGTCGATGATGACAACCTAAAACTGAATAAAAAACTGCCAAAAATCTATTTTTACGATCTTATCAACATTGTGTACAAAAGAAGTCATGTATACAATTGTTCTTTCAAAACAAAAGATAATTGTGTAGAAAGATAAGTCAATTCTCGTCTTTAATTTACAAAACATTGCAAAAGTATGCGATGTTACTTATTATCTTACTGCTAGATCATTGACCAAATTCCAAATTAAAAATCATTAGAAAACGTATTGAGAAAAAAAAGAAATGTATCTTGGTCTTTGATTTAGTTGTATGATAATCAGTAACATCACACACTTTTGCGAACTTTTGTAAATAAAGAAGAGATTGGACTTCTCTTTCCACACATTTACTCATTGTTTTAAAAGAACACTTGGACGTATGGTTTTTTATGTGTATAGTTTCAATAAGATCGTAAACAATAAATCCTTTCGCAATTTTCTTATCTGATCTTCGGAGTTGACCCCATCGATAAAGACCCTTTAACCTCGTGCATGAGATGACGATATTGATCTCTTCATCAGTTCAATCTCTTAAGAAGAAGTAGATGTGTTCTTTTGTAAAGAACAAGGACACAAAAGAAGAGAAATGTATTTTAAAGAGATTCTTCAAACCGCAAAACTTATTAAAAAATTAGGGAGAATTATAAAACTACACCATTTGAATTACATTTCACAAAACTACACCATTTCCAAAATACTTCACAAAACTACACCTAAACACTAAAAATTAAATCCAAATAAACCCTACCCAAACAATCCTACCCCCTTAATACTATACCCTAAACACTAATTAGCGAACTCAAATGAAAAAAATTTAATTTTGGTAATTTTTAAAAGGGTAAATCAAGCTTTTAAAATTTTGAAAGGGTGTAAACTTGTGAAAATATTGAATTAGGTGTAGTTTTGTGAAGGGAGGGTTGAAAGGGTGTAGTTTTGTGAATTTCTCAAAAAATTATTTTGACTTTTAATTGGAAAATTATTATTTTTTACTTTTAATTGGAATTTTTTTTCCTCTAAGTGTAACATTCCAAAAGATGGAAACAAATTAATTTTTTAAAAAGCTTTCATATCGAATATTATATACTAGTTTCAGTTTGTTTATATTTTAAAGGGGAAAATGGATGTAAGAAATAGAAAACAATATTATAAATATTATATACCAAATATATAGTTATGCAAAAAAGACTTTAGAAAAAAACTAGTGCTCAAATATTTAATTTTTAAGAAAATATCCAACAATTTTGCAGTTTTCTAAATAAAATGTTACTTATATTTGAGTCGTTATTTTATTATTAAGTTTTAGTGAGAAGTGTCATTTTAAAAATCTATAATAAAATAAAATCAACAACATTTTAAGTCAGATGAACCAAAACTCATTTCTTAATTCACATGCATGTATAGGGAGATTTCTTGCATAAGTTACATTGACATTTCATTCATGCACTAGGATTTAACCCGTGGAACACCACAGGTTTATATTTTTTATAAATAGTTTTATATATATACAGTTATGCAAATAAATATATAAAGTTTGTAATATTTTTTCTGTTTTTGTAAAATAAATAAAAATATTCAGAATTTCTAAAGAGTATTTTATTCTTTTATTGTTTATGCAAATAAATATATAATGAGAAATAGATTTTATATAGCAAAATCTTAAAATAATTTGTAAGTTGGTTTATTCCAAACTATTATAAACTATAAAAATTAGGGATGGACAAAACTTCCGGATCCGAAATATCGAACCCAAACCAAACCGAAATCCCCAAATCAATACCGATCCTAAAAACAAATAACTCGAATGTATAGGGAAATTTACTACCATAATACCTGAAATCGAATCCGAACCGAACTCAATTTTTTAGAACTAAACAAAACTACTCTAACTACCCAAAAATTATTTAAAATAATAATAATTATAATTATATTTGAAGTACATAATTGGAACCAAACCGAAATTAAAGAACCGAAACCGTTCCAAAAATAAATAACCCGAACAAATTGAGAAATTTACTACCTGAAAACCCGGAGCCAAAACAAATTTCTAGATTTGAACCCGAATTATCCAAAATTTGTTTATGATAAAGTTTAATCATTATTTTCAAACTTCTTGTCATTTATCTAGAATTTTTCCAGAAACTGAACCCGTTAATAAATAATTGTTATGTTAGTGTTAATTGATTTAAACAAACTTTATCTATGTTCAATATAAATGTTTATTAACATCTAAAATATTAATAAAAATTAAAACTTATAATATGGACAATGATTATATATAAAAACTAAACTATATGCTTTTTATAAAATATTTATATTCTGAAAATTTTTATAGACCCTCCTTCGTAAGAAAAATAAAAAGAGTATATCAAAAATATGAAATTAGTGGTTGGTTTTATGTTTAAAATCGGTTTTATTGTTTTGTTGATATTTAAGTAAATTTTAAAAAGTATATATATAGAATGAGATATGTTTGTGTGTAAGTTTCGCATAACTCTTTAACTGAGTTTAAAACCAATGACATAGTATGTAGTTAAGTAAGTTTTTTTGGAAAAGTTCAAAAAGTACTTCAAAAATAATAATATATATATTTTTATTATATATTTCGTATAGCAAAATTTGAATATAATTTGTAAGTTGATTAGACCAATAATTTATTATTTATTATATTTAGAATTCGAAAATACCCGGATTCAAAATACAAATAATTGTTTAAACTCGTTTTAAATTCTTAATAATATTAATTAAACCTGTTTTGATTTAAATAAAATTTTAATGCTAGTTTTTATAAAAAAAAACTATGTAATAATGTATTTATGTGAACTAAATATTTTATTTTGTTTTTCAAATATTTTTTACATAATTTCTTTAATTTTGTTTTATTTATTTTTGGAAAGGATTGTAATATTTCCTTATTTGGTTTTTCGTAATTAAATGTTCAAAAATACTTCCTTTTATGCTCAATGGCATAATGTGTAAATAAGTGTGATTTTTTGGACATATTCAAATTCGTACTTCAAAAATAATATATAGATGTACATAATTATATATTTTGTAAATTTTAGAGTAGCAGAATGAAACATTTAAAATAAAACTTTCACATTTCAAAATTTTAACTACAAAAAAAGCTTTGAAATCTTTAGATAGCCATATCATAAATTCACGAAATAGTACATAAAATTATATGTGGAGGAAAAAAACTATATTTAGAAAAATGTGTAATCTAAAATTTTTTTTTAACGAACTCGTCTAATCTATTAGTTTATATTACACATATTCTAATCAATGATTTGGAACTTTTTATTCATTTTTTATTTAAAGACATCCTAATATATGTATATTGGAGATGGTTTTACGATATTTTCTAAATTTGACTAAATCTTCATTTTTTCATTCATTATTACTAATTTTCGGTGTTCAAGAAAGCGTTTTAGGCGACGCCTAGGCGGCGATTAGGTTCTAAGCTCTTACATACCGCATCAACTATCTTTTAATCCGTCTAGATTATTATGATGTTATAAAAAACACATAATAAAATTTTATTATGTATAAATTATGATATTTAGTATTTTATATTTATAAAATAAAGATATCAACGTTATATAATAATAATAAAAATATTTTAAAGATTTTAATATCGATAAGCTATGATATTTTGTACATTTTATTATGTATATAATATGTTGTATGATTTTCTAAACGCTTAAACCGCCTACAAATTCGCATAGGCTCCGATTAAGCGTTCTAGACACTAGACTCTAGATAAACGCTTTCTCGAATACCGCTAATTTTACGATAATTTATAAACTTGACCTAATCTTCATTTTTTCATTCACTATTACTAATTTCTTATTTTCTAAACTCTCGAGTCTCGACATTATTTTTTAATACTTTTTGGTCTCTTCTTCTTCAAAATTTTTACACGGATATTGTGTCTATAAATTAAACCATTGTCGAGTGTACATTTTCGTATTTATACATTACAAGCTAGTTATTATGCTATGGTTATTTAGGAAAGAAATCGAGTTTCTAGAACGTTCCAAACTAATCTTTTTCTTTGTATAAAAATAAACATACTAACGGATAACTAACTTGCATGTTATTTTTTTCTAAATTTTGGCATAAACTTAAATTATTCAAACTAGGAAAAGTGAATCACCTCACAAATTAAACAACCACTCGGGTTAATGTAACGTAACTCGTTAAACTAACAAAACAAACATTTATTCATCATTTTTATGACTTTGATATATATATCTAACTCTTACTTCAAATGCATTGGAGATTCCCTCGTCCACTTACAAACTTTATAACCAAAACATGTACCGCAAAAGATAACTTTAACACTCCGATCTCAGATTACCAGGAACGACGTCTTATAATTAATATCATCGCCAAAATCCTTTTTAAAATACCATCAAAATAGTTCTGAATCATCACATACATCACTTAATCTGTAAAGGAAAAAGGGAAACGAGAAGGGTGAATGGTAGGGGAGTCACCCATTGAGGGGGATGCCAAAACACCCACATCACCGGTCAAGTAATATCTCACCAATAAAAATATAGCATAAACTAAATATGAGCAAACACAATACCTAAAGTGCTCAAGCATAACACACAATGGTCATACTTGACTTAAGTGTCCACAACACCGCCCGGAAACGCTTTATCGATCCCTATGGAGCACAAACAACAAATCGACTATGCTGCCCGTCCCCAAACCACTTTGCGGCTGCGGTACCAACATTACAAGAATTAGTCGGTATAGCCACGGAAAATTATGTGACTATAGGGGAATATATGTGGCTATAACCCCCACACAGCCACGGTTAGCCACGAAAATAATCGTGGCTATAGCGTCGTAGCTGTTGGTTATCCGTGGCTATCCGTGGCTATCCTAGCCACGGAAAGTCACGACTAGCCACGGATGTCATAGCCACGAAATGGCCACGTATATATTCGTGGCTAGATTGCCACAGAATTATTTGTGGCAAAGTCGTGGCTAATGTAGCCACGAAAGCAGTGGTGGCAATTTGTGGCCTTTTTTAGCCACGAAAGTGTTGGTGGCAATTCGTGGCCATTTTAGCCACGGAAGTAGTGGTGGCATTCCGTGACAATTTTAGCCACGGTAAAATTCTTGGCTATTCTTGCTACAGAATGTTCCGTGGCAACCGTTGCTGCAGCCACGATTTATTTTCGTAACAAAGTCGTGGTTGATATTAGCCACGGATGTATTCGTTGCTCTTTCGTGGCTTATTTGCCACAGAATGTTCTGTTGCAAACCGTAACTTTTCTGCTACGACTAGCCACGGTTTTTTCGTGGCTTTCTGCACGGTTGCCACGGAAATTGCCGTGGCTTTACATAATTTTCGCAAAAAAAAATAAATATAAAAAAATTGAAACTGAAACTATTTTTTATAAAACCTAAACATGATTCGAAAATAGCATAAATAGTATATGATTATTACAAACATTGTTCAAAATATCATAAATAACAATTTTTCAGTTTTTTAAAACAGAAATCAACCAAGGCCTTGCACTTCTTCCTCTTCCTCTTCATGGCTTTGTTCCTCACCAAGCTGATCATCTTCACGCCCTTGGTATTGATCATTTTCACCGAGCTGATCTTCACGGTTTACACTCGGTGCAAACTATGGACTGGTGTTAGGTGTGGTGTTTGAAGCAACTGCATGAGGAGAAGGGGTGGCATATGGATTGTTTGGTTGAGGATTGATCCCGAGATGATCGAGTATTGCCTTCTGCGACGCAAGCATTAGGCTCTGCGAGGCTAGAATGGCCTGCACGTTTGACTCGAGAGATCCCACCCTCATGTCCATGTCCACAGCCCGAGAGAGGGAAGCTGCTACCGGTTCAGAAGGTTCGAAAACCTCGAACTGCTTGCTTCCCAAACCGTAAATACGCCCTCGGTTTGGTTTCACTCGCTGCCAATAGAATAAGTTAAATTCCAAATAACAAATACATAGACATAAATTTAAGTTAAAAATAGAAATCAAACTTACCTCCAAACATGCCTTGTTAATCCTCTGCGATGAAGGAGTGGCCTCTTCCTCATCTGTGACCTGTGAAGCAGATGTCTCCACATCCGCCACAATTGCCTCCGCCCGACGGTCGACGAACGTGCCATCTTTACGGGTATGAGTCTTGCGTACGAGCTCGGTAAATGGTGGTTCAACACCACCATTTTGTTGCATCTACAAAACAGAGGACAATACATTAATCTAAGCACAAAAAACATCACAAAGCATTAACAACATCACAAACTATTTATCAAAGTCAAAGGACAAAATATTAATCTAAGCACAAAACAGACATTCATGAAAGAGAATAATTTTACCATTTCATAGCCGATCTTGGCAAACCCTACAGGCCCAGCACAATGCTTATGCTTACCTAGACTTTGAGGATCAGACATACGGTTCTCGGAGTTTGTCTTTGACTTCTTCTGGCAAAAATCAGTATCCCATTGCTCCTGCATCTGCAACCAAGCATCATCGGATATGAAACTTGGCTTCTTGTTGCCTCTCTTCTTCTTGCCGACTCGTCACGGATGGATTCCATGCACTCCTTCTTCCACATGAAGTACACCTGGTCATGGTGAGAAGGAGACCAGTAGTAGGCTTGCTGAAAAATGAAAACAAACATTAGAAAAAGTAAACAAAGAAATAGGAGAAATTGAAAGGCATATGGATTATTAACTTACCACAAAGTCTTACCACCACTCCTCTGCTTTTGCATCTGGAACCATTGACCAGTTCCACCAAGCACCCATGTAGTTAGATTGCCACGTCGTCCTTATCGTTTTGTTCACCTCAGGATCTATCCCAAACCTGCATCATTACAGAACAATTCACATCAATGGCTGAAAATGGACTAAACAATATACAACAACATATTTACTTACCAGAGAGCTCCATCAACCTTTTTTGGATGGAGAACAGGTTGGTTTCTTCTTGCAGGTGCATTAAGGAGAGCTTATAGGCTGAGAGGCGTGGCTGCATTCGAAGAAGAAGAGCCAGCTTGGCTTGCTTTTCCTCTTGAACCAGGTGGATTGGCTGTTGGAGTCTGAGAAGGTGGGGTTAGTGTGGTCTGAATTCTGGTGATGGGTGGCATTAGAGGAGTTATCTCCATCCTGTAGGATGGAGCATGTTGTCCTCTTCCTCTTCCTCTCCCATTTCCTCTAGGAGCCATAACTATCAAAAATAAAGTAAATAAGGCATCAAAAGTCAAGTAGACAAAGCATCACATATTTAAATACCATAAAATCAAAATCCATCAAACATAGATCATTCCTCAAACTCATAGATATTATCAACATCAAACAGAGACCATTCATGAAACAATATCACAAACAGTAGCAGAGAAAGACATCTAAATCATGAAACTCAACAAAACAGAAAGGTAAAACACGAAGAACAAGATGAACACGATGAAGAAGAATCAAAATCAACAAAACAGAGAGGTAAAACACGATGATTTCGACAAAACGAAACCCTAAACGCTGAAACAGAACGGTAAAACAAGAAGAACACGATGAACACGATGAACACGATGAACAAGAACACGATGGAACACGATGATTTCGGTAAAACACGAAGAACACGACAAAACGATGAAGAAAAACTCGGTAAAACACGAAGAACACGATGAATACGATGATTTCGACAAAACGAAACCCTAAACGACGAAACCCTAAACAACGACGAAACCCTAAAAGACGGATCGAATTCAAAAATTAAACGGTTAAAATGAAGAGGGATAAACGGAGAATAAGATTTGAGGAAGAACTCACCGTAAAATTAAACGTTTGGCCGGATTTTGCGAAGAATCGCCGGGAAGAAGAAAAGGGGGAAAATATTGTGCGGCTAAGGAAATGAGATCCAATTTCGCGATGAATTAGGTTAAACACGTATAGCCACGGATATAACCGTGACTGTCCGTGGCTATATTTAAAATAAGGCCCAGTTGCTTAGGCCCATTACAAATAACTATGCCATTGTCATGGAAAGTCCGTGACTAATCGTGGCTAATAACATCAAAGCTACGACATAGCCACCAATACTTTTGTGGCTGACACTTAGAAAAATAAACGATTCACCTTTTGAAAGACATTATGAATAGCCACGCATCTTGTCGTGGCTAAACTGTGGCTACGTATAAGTTTAGCTACGAATAGCCACGAATACATTCGTGGCTGGTACTTACAAAATTTTTGAGGGATAAATTTTATTTTAGAGATTCAGTAGCCACAAATCGATTCGTGGCAAAGTTGTGGCTGTAGTTGGATATAGCTACGAAATAGCCACGGATAAATTCGTGGCTACCTAGTTATCAGTGTTTAGGGTTTATATTTGTTTTAGAGGTTTCATAGCCACGGAAAATCCGTGGCCAATACGTGGTTGGTAAACAATATAGCTACGAAATAGTCACGGATAATCCGTGGCTATGTCTTTTGGTTCTTTAGGGTTTGACTAGGGTTTAGATATTACGTGACATAAGTTATTGAATACAAGATTATAATAAATGTTTTACTTGAAAACAATGATTTTAATGTTTGTGTTAATTTTTTTTAAAAAAAATACAATTATAAATTAAACATTAAGTAGTAGTGTATGTGATATTATGAAAAACATTGTTATAAGTGATTAGATTTTCATATAATGCTATTTTTTACTTTAATATTGTTAAATTTATATTTTTTTTTTGGTTTCATTGTATTAGATATGAGTAGATGTGAAGATATATAAAAGAAATTAAATATATAATACATCAATTTGGTGTAAAATTGAAAATTTATGTATAGCTACGGGTATAACCGTGGCTAATTTGTGGCTAACACAACCACGGAAATTGGTGTGTAGCCACAGATTCAATCGTGATCCGCCGTCTTTGGTACATCTGAATCTGGACTTTACTATGTCCAGATCCACTTTAGACATGTGTTTGTGTATTAGCCACGGATTAATCTTTGACAATCCGTGGCTACTGTTATGTTGTTGAATGTATGTGGACTATAAGGTGTCCATATACATATATTACAAAATCATAAATTATAATTACACAATAAGTTCCATAGTAAAAAATTTATAACCATAAAACCATAAATCAACACAAATTTCACAATATATTACAATAAGTTTGAAAATATAGTACATCATTAAACACTCTTATTAACTAAATTTCAGAATATGTTGACGAATCCAAATCCGAATCCCCTGAAGACTGTCCAGAACCATCGTCTTCGACATTTTCGTAATCCATAGGCTCCACATCTCCCAAATCATCATAATCAAAAGCATTTTCATCAACGACATGTGTTGTTACTCGAATCAATGAACTAGGAACAACGACGTTGTCGACTGTATCATCCTGAAGGGCTGTTAAATAAATTTCGTCATTCTCGCGATAACCCCTCGGCATAACTTTTGCACATGCCCACCAATCGTCTCTCACTGAGCCAGATACGCGTGGATACGGAATGAAACACACTTGGTCACATTGACCAGCTAGAACGAAAGGGTCATATTTCTCGTATCGTCTACGCGGGGCCACATCAACTAAACCAAATGGGTGTCTACGCAATCCGATACCGTTCGTATTGTCGAACCAAGAGCATTTGAAAATCACCGCTTTAAGACCAACTCCACCGCGATACTCGATCTTCATTTTCTCTTCTATAAGACCGTAAGAAGTAGTTTTTGTTGTACCTCGTACAACAACTCCATAGTTTTGAGTTCTTTTATCATGGTCGTGTCTGTGATTGTGGAAATGGTATCCACGAGTGAAATACATAGGCCATGAAGTGTAATTGTTTCTCGGACCTTGTATAAATTCCAACATCCATAATGGAAATTCATAATTCTTACTCGATTCATTTATCTGCAAAAGTACACAATTAATTTATTGTTGAGAACTTTATATATAGAGAGACATCATTAGCATATAAAGTATACGCACGTAGTCCCGACACCATTTCGCGTAATGTGCGTCTTTAGCTTTGCCCATTACATCATCTGTAATACTTGGCATATTCACTCTCATTGCTTCCTCAAACATCCTGTAACGAAAATACAATACTCATCTTATCAGAATTTAAGTCTTTCAAAATTTACCATTTAATCGCTTACGTTTCATAAGGCGCAAATTCTTCACAATTAAGCAACGTGAATGTTTGGATGATGTTGTAAACTGGATCTTCTAGCCACCCATCTACCCTTCTTCCGCTCACACGTCCGATATGATGAAATATGCTCGGGACACCCGGGTAATCATCATATGCAAATCGAATTTCCCCGGGACCATCATTGATTCTATCTTCCGTATTCCCGTAATAGTTGCTTGCTGCATAAGAAATCTCTTCTTGGACACATTGCGCGACAATGGAACCTCCAATACGTGCCTTGTTCTTGACCTTCTTTTTCAGGTGATACATGTAGAGCTCAAATGGATACATCCATCTGTACCGCACTGGACCACCTAAGGCACCTTCATCAGGGAGATGCACGGGTAAATGTTCCATGACATCAAAGAACGAAGGTGGAAATATCTTCTCCAAATTGCACAATTTTATTGCAATGTTATTCTTCATTACGCTCACATCCTCAACTCGCAACATTTTGGCAGAGATATCTCGAAAAAACACGGCAATCTCTGCAATTGTTCAAAAACCTTATAATTAGAAACATCCTAGTGTTACATGCATGAAACATGTGTTAAGAAAAAAAATGCACATACCTGAAATTGCCTTGTGCACGTTGCTATCCAAAAGCTCTAACATCGCAAATGGAAGTAGGCGTTTCATGATCACATGAGAATCATGACTTTTAAGCCCCGATAGTTTCCCACAACTCTCATCAACACATCTAGTGAAATTAGATGCATATCCATCCGGAAATCTGATGTCATTTCTCAACCATGAGAGAAACTTCCGTTTTGCTACGTTCGACAATCTGAACCTTGGAATAGGAACTGTTCCATCAGGTCCTATTTGTAAATCAGGTCTTGTGCATATGTCTGGAAGATCCAACCTTGATTTTATATTGTCCTTCGTCTTCCCCTTCGTATTCAGAAGAGTGTGGATGAGATTGTCGAAAAAGTTTTTTTCGATGTGCATGAAGTCTAGGTTGTGTCTGAGAAGAAGATTTTCCCAATAAGGCAACTCCCAAAATATACTCTTCTTGTGCCAATTATGGTATTCACCATATCCATCGATTGTTCGACTCGGGTTATCATGTCCTTTTCCTCCACAATCGACTGTTTTCTCTAATCCACCAATGGTGTTTATTCTTTCAATCAAAACTTCATAACCCGTCAACCATGGAGGAGGGTTACCTCGAAATGTCTTACCTTTCCTGAAAGCTTTGTTATTACGCCGATATGAATGATCATGAGGTAAAAATTTGCGGTGACAATCGTACCAACTATGTTTTCTTCCATGTGGTAACCAAAACGATTCTGTTTCTTCTTGGCAATATGGACATGATAGTCGACCATGCGTCGTCCACCTAGAAACCATTCCATATGCTGGAAAATCACTTATCGTCCACATCAATGCAACTCGCATTGTAAAATTTTGGTTTATAGAAACATCATAAGCACCCACACCTTCCCTCCATAAGAGTTGCAACTCTTTAATCAATGGTTGAAGATAAATATCTAGACTTTTCTTCGGATGTTTTGGTCCAGGCACCAACACCGCCAAAAAGAAAAACTCACTCTTCATGCACATACCAGGAGGTAAATTGTAAGGGGTGACTATAACAGGCCAAACCGAGTGTGCCTCACCATTCATTACAATAGGATTAAATCCATCAGTTGCTAAGCCTAAATAGATATTCCGACTTTCTGAACTAAAATCAGGATATACCTTATTAAAATGCTTCCACGCCTCTCCGTCTGATGGGTGATGCATTTCTCCTTCAGGAGACTCGTGCTCTGCGTGCCAGCGCATATGCGAAGTTGTGCCCTCCACTTGGTATAATCGCTTCAGTTGATCCGCAATAGGGAGATATAACATTCTCTGCTTTGCTATGTTCTTTCCCTTCCCTCTGTTGGTGTGATATCGATTCTTGTTACAAAAATGACATTGTAAAAGGTTGCGATCTTCGCCCTTCCAGAAAATCATGCAGTTGTCCTCACAAACATCAATCTTATGAACTGGCATTCCTAACGAACGTGTTAGCTTCTTCGTCTCATAGTATGACCCCAGAGCTTTATTAAGTTGTGGAAGAATCCGCTTAAATGCTTGTGTTATGTCATCTACACAACTCTCAACCAAATTGTGCTTCATCTTTATGCCCATTACTTCAGACGCCAAAGACAACTGCGAAATTCCTTCAACACAACCATCATAGAGTGGTTCACTAGTTGCTTCAAAGGCTCTGTAAATATTATCGTGGTTTGGCTCTTCCTCAATATTGTCATGGGTAATGTCTTATGTTGGAACTCCTTGTTCTTCTCCCATATTAACATGACCATAAGGATTGTCATGAACATTCCAAGCTTCTTCTCCTGGTAGATAGTGACTCGGCATCGAAGACTCCCCTACATCGTAACAATTTTCACCGTGGCTTGTCCAAACGTAGTAATTTTTCTTGAAACCGACTCTATAGAGGTGTTTTAAAACTATATTTGCATCACGTTGTTTCAAATTTCGGCACCGAGAACACGACCATGGCATAGTACCACGCTCTTGATATGATTGTTGGTTGGAAGCAAAAGCAATGAACATATTAATACCCTCTCCAAATTCTTCAGAAACACAATTTCTCATAGGATCAATATGGCGATCCATCCACTCTCTAGAACGAAAGAAATCTAACATTTTGAACTCTTCAAAATCGCCAAATTAAGTAAAGAAAACGAAGAGAAGAGGAAAAATCGTTTTACCTTGTGTTTTACCAAAGAGAGGAAAGAAGAACCTTGAGATATCTTTACACGAAGCCACGGATTAGCCACGGATATAATCCGTGGCTAATACAAATTATTATACGGACAATTTTTAAAGTGATTGGACGTATCGCGGAGACCAACTTGGCTTGCCGACATCAAGGTTGCCACGGAATAGCCACAAATATATTTCGTGGCTACAATTAGCCACGGATTGCCACGAACGGGTTTCGTGACAATCTTTTAATGTTCCATTCGTAGCTATTTCGTGGCAAAATTTTGCCACGACTTTTTCCGTGGCAAAATCGTGGCTAACTTACCACGGAAAGCCACAATTTAGCCACGAAACTTTTATTATTTTTTTCGTGGCTATCTGTGGCAAATTCGTGGCTATATCCCGTTTAGCCACGATTATTCCGTTGCTAAGTCGTGGCTATATCTGTTTTTTTTGTAGTGCGACTCCCGGTTTTGGGCCCGCAAAAATCACGAAGAAACAGAAGACCAACCCAAAAACTCATCTCGTTACCTTAGATTGCCCACACATCACACACAAAAAAACCATCTCCATATACATACATATATTTCTATATTTATACAAGCAACTATAAACAAATGCAAAATGAAGCAAGCAATGGGCTGAATTATCTAGACCCCTAAGTCCAATTAAATCAAAACTAACTAGACTCAATCAAAACTCTTGACATTTAGTTCCTAGATTACATGTTAAAAGAGTTCATCACAACTACATAATTTGTACGGAATAGCCTCATCTTTATCTTTGGACAGATTTGTTGCTCCTTCTTACTAATAAGGATTCGCCATATTTCCGGTCTCCAAATGGCTACTCGATAAAGAAGTCTGCTACTTACACCGTAAATTTAAGAACGGTTGAAGCTGATTTGCCTACTCCTTTGTCTGTTTTCCCAACACGTCTTTGTGAAGTCTTCTAGGTGGTTACAAGAATCTCTCCTTGCGTTGGTGACGCGGTGGATTCCGGCGGCTACGGGATGAAGGAGATTTGCCAGGGTTTCGTCGTTTATTTCTTTTTGCCTCCTCTAAACATCCAAGTCTCTCTTTTATAGAGGAAAAGGAGGAGAGCCCTAGGTTTCTCTTAATGATCCACTTTGTGAAATGGGTTATCGTTTTCCAAACGGGCCAAAATTCGGGTTAAAATTCTTCCCCCATACTAGAGAACAAGATTTTGATCCGCGCCAAGTGCGGAGTTTTAGTTTTTGAATATATAATCTTGTTATATAAAAGAGAGCGCATAAAATTATAACTCACCAGATCGTGACACGTGTCACATTTAATTTAGATCGTGACATTTGTCATTTTTAAAATAAGTAATCTTCTTAAAAAAAGTAATAAAAGAAGAAGGAAAAATGGAAAATTTAAAAATGGAAAATTTTAAAAATGGAAAATTTAAAAAAAGAAAAAAAGTGAGCGCGTTTACCGTGAGGACCCGCGTCAACCGGAAATCTTATTATATAAAAATGAGCGCGTTTAACGTGAGGTAAATACATATGCAAAATTATAACTCACCAGATCGTAACATTTGTAATGGTTAGTTGAGATCGTGACATGTGTATTAAATTTGATACATATACATTTTATACAATGGAAACTTAACAACATTGAGAAAAAACAGAAATATGGAAAATAATCAAAAATAAAAAACTTAACATTAATTATCAAATAATGAAAAATATAATAATCACAAATAAGAAAAATAACATAGAAAAAGAAAAATTTAACAATATTTTTAAAAACAATCAATAAAAACAAAATATGAAAAAATATGAAAAAATAAAAACGTAAAACTACTTAAAAATAAAAAAAAATCTCTATGATAACTTATTTGTTATCTTCATGGATCCAGTATCTAATTATTAATTTAAAATATATTTTTTCATGTAATAACAAAAGCAATGTAATAAAACAAAAAATGTGTTATTTTATTTCTTAATTGTTGGAAAAAGTAAAAATCAATTATTTACTATTATCTGATATGTTGTTGTGTGTCTTTTATAGTATTTGTTAATAAAATAACGGGTATAATATTAGTTTTCGTTTAAATATAACTATAATTATACAAATTTAATAAAATTATGTTTATATAATTATAAAATGTTTTTATGTAATTTGTCCACGTATTACGCGGGATTTCATCTAGTACTATATAAACTAAATTTGAAACTGTTTTCAATATATAGTGTATAATTTGTTGTGACTAACTACCAAAAATACTATTCTTAAATTTGTTTAGAACAATAATACCACCATCATAATTGTAATAGCAAATACCATAAATTTTCATTTGTATAAAAAGGGCGAATGTATTTTTAATTTAAAGCAAAGATTTTATTTAGAATAAGGCTAAACTTTTATTTTATATCTTAAAATCCAATACTAACATACCAATTTAAATCTAATTGACCATATAATCGAATTTTTGTTTCAAAAGGAAATCCACTGACATGCAAAAAAGAATTTTATTACCGTTCGTACCCAGGCCCGGCCCAATAATAATTACTGCTTGAAGCTAAAATGAAATATGGTGCCCTCTGAGATTCGAACAAGGGTGGATTGGAACAAATTAGGTATACACAAACCACTATGCTATGACAGAATTTTATGTTTTGATGCCTTTTGTCTGTTAATAAAAATGGCGCCGGAAGCCCTTGCTTTGCCAGCTTCCCAACAGGGCCGGCACTGTTCGTACCTAATACCGAACAATTGCATTTCAGTATTATGAACTTTTTTATAAAGATATGATTAAACGTGACCCTTTCATTATTTTTCTTTTTTTTTCTTTTTTTGTTGTTGTTAAAGAGCCTTTCGTTCTTGCCAAGAGATACATCCAAAAAGGTTCTTTATCAATCCTACAATCATCCACTCGTATCAACAAATAATGTTCTTAAATACTTCTAAAATCTCAGGCCCTATATTCTAAATTATCTCCCGTCTTAATTGGCCATATACTCAAGTTTGTTATATTAGAACTTACTCTGAATTCCTAAGTTCGACAATGATTTTCTTGTTCATCACAACTATGTTTTGAAAATCTTGAATTTCACCTACTGTAATGATGTGGCCAATAATAACTGCATATATAAGTTTAGTTATTAGTTAACACTATAATATTAGATAACTTTATATTTCTATGTTTTGAAAAAAACACTTACCGACCAAAAACTCAATACACAATTTTCCTCCAAGAATGTCATCGTAGCTAGCAAAACGCCATCCAGTTAATGTTATCGGTAGCTCTTCACAGTTTTCAACCACAGTTGTCAGATAAAACGAAATTTTGTATGCATGATTTGTTGTTTTGTAAGCTGAGGCCATCGAGAAGGTTTTGATCTTTGTGTCTCCTTCATGTAGAAGACTTTCAAACTGAGGCCAGTATTGTTTTTTTATTGTGACCCCGATTTTGTTTTCCTGTAAGTATAAACATGTATAAAATTAGTTTAAAACATGTACAAAAGTAATATGCGTAAATGAATAATATTGAAAATGATTTAACTATAAGTTATTTACCTTTGCATCACAGAATATGAGTTCCAAGGTAGAACCATAGGATGTCTCCTTTTAAAATGAATTGAAGTTGTTAAAGTTTGGTTAGTGAAAATTGTCATTGTTTATATAAGGCTAGAAATATTGGGTTTTTTAACAACTTGGGTAAGAAAAAACTTGGGTAAAAAACTTATAACTTTCTTTATATTAAATCTCGACAATATACTATTTCTTTTTGTGACATTTAACTATAAATATAAGAACACATATAGTAAATATATAGTAATGTTTCTTTATGTAAAATCTCGACAATATATTATTTCTTTATGTGACATTTATGTAAAATCTCAACAATATACTATTTCTTTATGTGTTCTTTTATTTATTAATGATTTTTTTGTTAATTTTTGAAATATATATATTAGTGAAATATTTAGTGGGCTTATTTTCATAACGCATGGGCTTCTAAATTTCTAATTTTTTGGGGTTTTTCAATTTTAATTCAAATTTTCAAAAGTGTCTCCTCAATTAATATATATAGGATTGTCCCAAATTCTGGAGGTTCACTTCTCTTTTTTACGATAGCGACCTGAATAAAAAAAAGTACAAGTTTTAATAATCCTCTTTAACTTTCGGTTTTTGCAGATGATAAGCGTTGCTCGAATATGGACAAAAGCCTCCAATGCCTTATGACAGACTCGCAAAAAAAAACCAGATAAGAATTTGTGTCGTGATCTAATTTTTATTATCTTAGGCCTTACACAAGGATGTACTCCTTTGCTAGTTAATATACTCTTTTTTATTGTTAAACAATAAGTTGGCTTGATGAGACGATCCACAATAACTAATATGACCTCCGTTTTGCCGCTTGCCATGACGAACCAATAATCAAATCCATTGTTACATTTTTTTCTTTTGTAAAGGCAATTTGTTCAACAACCCAAATAACTGATGTTATACCAAATGCTAAAACTACATGCGTAAGAGGTCGTCTGTGGCAAGATTCGATGTTCACGTTTCCTAATGCATGCACGAGCAAAACTTATGTCTTTTAACCTTCATTACCATTAGACGCTTCCATTGACTTGTGTTTCTATAACACGCTCAGCTCCACTTCCCTTAGTTTACTTTCTTGCACAAGAAATCGTTTTAAAACATTTGATGCTAAACTTTATATTTCACACCATTTTAAAGATTTTGTCAGTAATCTCTTATAATACTTGCATCTCTAATCTCTTGAAACTGTACAGTCTAGAATTTTGATATTTGGTTAACAACCAACTACCTACAATGAGATCTTTGGTTATCAATAACCGACTATCCACAATACCTCATCGGCTTAAGTTTCTTCATTTCCCGAGTCTCAGATGTTGCTTGAAAAGTTATCATCTTTAGATACACTAAATCCTCGACCTGAAATTCCAACTCCTTTTTTTGTTTGTTTGCATATATCTTTTGCCGATCGTGGGTTTTCTTTTTCATTAGACTTACACTTTGGTCCCAAATAAATTTTGATTCACAATTCCATACATGGGATAATTGCAACCAAACGATTCCAAACATGGATGCAATGAAAAATTAGTAGCAGCTTCAACCATTGTTGAGGTAATAAGAGAAATTAAACAAAAAATAACGGGGGTGACCAATAACTTGTATCTTTGTTGTGATCATGTCGAAAATTAATTCTCCTCATGAGAACGGATGATAAAAACCATGTTAGGACGTATAACAAGACACCAACACAATCGAGATCAAAGCAACAACCAAGTGGAGAAAACATATCCAAAACTTTTCTTTTGACAACGAATTACAAATTGAAATAACCCTGCTTCTTAACGGTTTAGTGACACAATAACAGTGACAACATGACGATAAGGCGATAACACACATGTGCCAAGACTTCATGACTAACGAACTCGGAACGATACAACATTGCTTAGCGGTGACACAATAACAAGACGATAAGGCAATGACACACATATGCTAAAACTTAATGTGTAACGAGTTCTGAACGATACGACATTTTGTAGAGGTAACACAATGACGATGACGACAAGACGGTAAGGCGATGACACACATGTGCTAAAACTTCATGACTAACGAGTTCCGAACGATATAACATTGCTTAGCGGTGACCAATGATACAAGATAAAATGCAACATGACTTAGTTAAGGCGGCTTTGATGTTCCATTTAATATCACAAGGCAAACCTCAAAAAAATTGAAATATATTTGAACCTTAGGGATTTCGAGACCACAAATTAATTCTACTATAGAAGGACACATGAACCAACTCCACAATATGTCAAAACATCACTAACAGCCAAGCCTTCCATTAATCAAACTTCCTCATTACACTAAGATGGAATTTAGATTCAAGCTATGTTGGTGATTTGAAATATTTTAAAATATATATACTTTTTCTTGGGCCCATTTAAAACAAAAAAAAACATTTTAATAAAAATAATTTTGGCTTTCTAAAACTGATTCACCCCAACTCAAAGTCGCAAAGTCCTCGTTGCGCACCCGACCCCAGGGAATCGACCCTCTCGGTCAGAACTAGAGTGGCGACTCACTCTAATACCAAATTGTAACGACCCTAATCCACCACCGTTCGTGAGCAATCCATACCCGCTTTCTCGGCCCATGGGCCCCACTCTCGATCAACGGTTGGTCCGCTATTCCGTGAGACTCTCACTACAAGAAACTGGGCTTTTAGCAACGAAATTTAGCAAGGAAATAGCGACGAATAAATATAGCAACGAAATAGCAACGAATTGGCGACGAAATAGCAACGGAGAATAATGTCGTCGCTAAATCGTCGCTATTTAGCGAGGTATGTTTTCCTCGCTAAATTGGCTACGATTTAGCGACGATTTTGGCGACGAATTAGAGCCGCGTCACTAAATCGTCGCTAAGTAGCGACGATTTAGCGACGAATATATATCCTTGCTAATTGGCTACGATTTAGCGACGATTTTTAGCGACGAATATATATCCTTGCTAATTAGCGACGAATTAGCGAGGAGGGTCGCTAAGTAGGTAAGCACGTTTTCAAAAACGTTGCTAAATCGTTGCTAATTTGATTTCCTTGCTAATTCGTTGCTAATTTTCCATCTATATAAACCCATCTACACTCTTCAAAAAATCACACCACAACACAATACAAAATCAATAACTCTATAAAAATATAAACACTCTAAAAATTTCAATATGTCTCACGGTAATAACAATATATACGAGTTACGGTCTTGGATGTATCGGCATAAAGATCGATCGGGGGTAGTTACGGACGAATTTACGGAGGGAGTTCAAGCATTCATGCGAGCAGGCCGGAAACATGCGGAATACGCAAGATACCGGTAAAATGTATTGTCCATGTAAGAAGTGCGTTAACACTAAATACGTGTTTGTTGAAACCGTATGGAAACATCTTTTTAATAGAGGTTTTATGCCGCAGTATTTTGTTTGGTTTCAACATGGGGAAGGGTATAACTCTAATTATAATACTGAAGTTGGAGATAGTAGTTATACGTTTCCTGTTAGTGATCATGTTAGTAACGAACCTGCTAAGTCGCTAATTTAGCAACGAATTAGCAAGGATTTGTTTTCGCAAAATATTTAATTTCGAAATTTATTTTTTATACCGTCGCTTATTCGTCGCTAATATTTTACGACCAACGTCGCTAATTCGTCGCTAATATTTTACGACCAACGTCGCTAATTCGTCGCTAATATTTTACGACAAACGTCGCTAATTCGTCGCTAAATTAGCGACGAATTAGCGACGAAATATAATTAGCGACGATTATGTGGCGTCGCTACATTGGCGACGAAATAGCGACGATTTGAAAATGGCGACGATTTAGCGACGAATATTGAATAGCGACGAGCGTATAGCGACGAAAATATTCTCGTCGCTAAATCGTCGCTATTGGCAAATAGCGACGATTTAGCGACGAAAAACGGCGTTGCTATTTGCCGTTTTTCTTGTAGTGTCTAGAAACTTCATTACAGATCCTGCAATCACCACATGACCTTTCCCCATATTTTATCCTCACTCGCACGATTCCGGGAATTACTTCCCGGAAGTTCACCCATCCCTAGATTTCTCCAACCCAAACACGCTTAACTGTGGAGTTCTCTACGTGCACTTTGGTGACATAGGTAGCCAAATTAATTCTCTTAAGTCTCTCCACATACATATCACATTTCAAAAATCGGGGTATCACAATTCACACCCACTCAGAGTCGCAATGTCCTCGTTGCGCACCCGGCCCCAAGGAATCGGCCTTCTAGGTTAGAATTAGAGTGGCAACTCGTTCTGATACCACTTGTAACACCCCAACCCGGGATTATCAGGAAGGGCGTCGTACAACTAATATCAACGCCAAAAACATTTTTAAAATACCACCAACATAGTTTTGAATCATCACATCCATCACTAAACCTGTAAAAGAAAAAGGGAAGCGAGAGGGGTAAGTGACAGGGGAGTCACCCATTGAGGGGATGCCAAAACACCCACATTACCGGTCAAGTAATATCACACCAATAACAATATAGCATAAACTAAATTTGAGCAAACACAATACCTAAAGTGCTCAAGCATAACACACAATGGTCTTACTTGACTTAAGTGTCTACAACACCGCCCGGGATGAAGGAGTTTTGCTAGGGCTTTGTCGTCATTTTATTTTTGCCTCCTCTAAACATCCAAGTCTCTCTTTTATAGAGGAAAGGAAGGAGAGCCCTAAGTTTCTCTGAATGGGCCTCTTTCTGAAAAGGGCCTTCCAAGTTGGTCGAAGAAAATGAGGGAGAAATGAGTCATCCTTCCGATTCGGCGTACTGGAGATATTTTCAAAATCAATATCCTCAATTTTCTGAAGCTACAAAGTCTTTCTATCTTCCTAATGGACAGAAAACATGTTGGTTTGATTGTCATCAGAGATTTCTTCCTTACGGACATCCATTGAGAAGGAAGAAAAAAGACTTCCTGAAGGGAAAAGACGCATCGAGAGAATACCCACCTCAGTCTTTGACTAGTGAGCAAGTTTATTGTGAGCGGTTAGATGGTGTAAATCCTCCGAGAACTAAGATCGTGGGTGGAAATGGTCACGAAAAAAAGATGTGTGGATATGGGAAGGAACATAATTGGCACAAGAAAAGTATATTTTGGGAGCTGCCATATTGGAGGGACCTTAATCTGCGACATAAATTGATGTGATGCATACAGAGAAGAATTTTTTGACAACATCATGAATACTCTTATGAGTGTGAAGGGTAAATCAAAAGACAACTTCATGTCAAGATATGATATAGAACGATTTTGTTCTCAGCCACACTTACATATTGATAGTGAGGGTAGAGCTCCTTTTCCACCGTACACATTGTAAGAAGATTGATAAACGAGATTTTACCCCGCTTAATCTAATATCTTAATGTAGTATTTAAGATGTCAAACCAAATCAGGAGCAAACAATGTATTCGAATTTATGCGAAACAAACTCAGTTTAAGTGTGATCAAAAGGGTTGTTTGAGTGATGTTTTTGTGACCGGAAATTTAACAAAACGAAAAACGAGAATTAAAGGTTTTGAAAGATTATTAAAAAGCTAAACAATCAGGTTAAGGTGTTTTAAAGGATGATTAAACTTTCGGATTTCAAATTGTCTTTTATAAAATTTACTTTAAGGTTTTGAAAACGATTTTAGATCAATCCACTCTCGTGGCAATGATCCTTTTCTCAACGATTGAACTAACACAATGTCTTGGATAGTTTAATCGTCGAGAAACTTTAAGGACAAATCAATTCTAACCACCAAGCTTATTAACACAGATCTCTCGGTTAAGCTAGGCTTGGTTCTAAGGTAATTGTTCAGGAGGCTTTATAATCTCTCGATTCATAAAGCTTCCTGGGTTCGATAATCGAATGGCCAACTCGATTAAAGCTTTAAGGTTGTTACCAAAGACTAAAGTTTTCAATCAATTAAGTTTTAGACAATTTTCATTCCTAGATTCAATCAAACCCCTTTTACCCTAACCCAATTGTCTATTTAGAACTACTCACAAATCATATTGAAAATCATAGCAATTTGATTCAAAGAAACCATAAGCATAAACAAAATAAACAAAGAGAATAAAAAGGGTAAAGAAAACTCTTATTCAATGATGATGATGAAGATTACAAGGTGGCCAAGAAGCAATCACCAAGAAAATCCCCTCAAAGTCTCAATATCAAAAACAAAACTAAGATCCTCCACTGGTGGCTGTGTTTTTACCCTAATAAACGAGTCTAAACCGAGAATAAAACAAAGGAAACCAAAAATCAAACCGGTTTTCCTTTTTTACATAGCGAAAAACCAAATCTCATAAAAATTCGCAGCCTGTATCGGTCAAGGCAAACCGATACAGGCTGGCCGATACGCGCTTCGGCAAATCTTCCTTCGGCTCTGTTTTCTTCGTATCGGCCAGGCTAAGCCGATACGACGAGTCGATACGTGTCTTCGGGTCTTCTTCTCTTGTATCGGTCACTCCAAACCGATACGGTTGACCGATACAAGCTTCGGCAAATCTCTGTTTTCAATATCGGCCACGGAAACCGATACGGTTGACCGATACAGACTTCGGCACACTCTCTGTCTTCTGTATCGGCCAACTGAAACCGATACAACATGCCGATGCAAGTGTATCAGTTTCTTTTTGGCTCAAATTCATCAATTTCGCCGTCTTTATGCTCCAAAACCTGAAATACACAAAACAAACCAAAGTGCAACCAATATGCAACCTATATGACACTAAATGCAACCTAAATGAATGAGTTCTAATGCATAACCTAAAGTAAAATGTGTAAAATATGCAAGTTATCAACTCCCCCAAACTTATCCTTTGCTTGTCCTCAAGCAAGAGAACTAACATCAAAGTTTAAAAGGGTATAGAGGCGGGGACCTCAGAACCAAAAGTAACGCGAAGAGTGTAGTGAACGAGTATCCTAAACATAGTATCCTGTCGCAACCGAGCTAGTTCTACCTATTTCCATTCATCTCAAACTCCGTCTAAATTCGTTATTATTACCAAAAGCATGTGATCCACTTGTCTAGTCTAAGCACCTTTCACATTCAATTAAGCATAGTCGAAGCATGAAACATGATCAAGAATTTTCAAGAGTTTTTCTATTTGTCTAGGTAAGAACGGGATTTCGAATCAAACGAGGAGGCTAACACTCAGGCATGTGGTTAGTTGTAGCGCGGTTTCTCTCGGGGAGTGAAAGGGTTAAGCAAAATCGGGAAAGACAAGAAGCAATGCAAATCCGGACATCCATCCCTATACAATTCTAATCTCTAACCCATCTTTTCACTCTCTACACACTTAAGCATTCAAACACCGAGTTTTCTTTCATTTTTTTTTCTTAACTACCTTAGGGGTTTTATTTGGCTAACTTTCTTTTCTTTTTTTTTTCGATTTTTCTGTTTTTTTTTTTCTTTTTTTTTTTTTTTTTTTTAGTAGCCATTCTTTACCCCTAGGAGTTTTACAATTTAACTCGTGTTTATTTTCTCGAAAATACGTTTTAGTTCAAAGATGTGTTTCCCGTTATCCCGTCTACAAACTAGCATATGATAACCTAGCCAAATGGATGTCCTTCCTTGTCGCTCCCTATACTTTCAAGTTTTTGCGAAACCAAACAATCACTAAATGAAAAGAATTCTCACAAGTGTTTGGGTTTAGGCGAAGGGGTGAGAGGGGAATCATCCTTATAATGAGAATGACCGGATTGCGCTTAAGGTGTTTCGGTTTAGGAAGCCACAATCCGTAGAAATCACAAAGCCATAGAAATACTCTTAAAAACTCTCAATCATGCTAATTAGAAGTCAAGTTTAGGTTCAAATAATTTTTGAAGGCTACCTAGAACTATCAAGCTTCATAACCACACTATTGGCTTTTTAAACATCAATGTCTAGGGTCGAGATTTCAAGATTTTCGGCGAGTTCTAAGTCGTTTGAGGAAGACACTACACCTAAGATACCGTTCAAAACACTAGACGCGTCGCTTTATAAGGCTAAAATCATCATAGATCCCCTATGCATATGACCTAAATGAACTAATCCTGAATGCATTTTTTTTTGTGTTTTTGGGTTTTTTCGTTTTTTTTTTTTTTTTTTATATGTCACTAATATGAAACTATATGACGACTCCCCCAAACTGAAATCACACGAGTCTCGTGTGAAGAAAGTATTTGGAGAAGATCCTATATGCAAAAACAGCCTAAAAGCTACATGCAATGAATGTGAAAAAGCATATGTACAAGGGTGGAGGGTTACCTCAGTAGTAGTTGGTGTCCGGGTCAGGGCCTTCTCCATCGGAGGAGAAAGTGGGAGACTCGTTGTCCGAGAAGACCGTGGGTGGGCGGTTGTGAAAGCGGTAGGGTCTCCTAGGCTGCCTAGGTGCGTACTGTCCGCGGATCGCGCACTACCACCGCACTGTCTTGGTTCGAACTGCAGCTCGCGCGGGACAAACCCCTCTTGATGGTCTTCTTCGGCGACTTGACCTCGCGCACCAACTTCCTTATGGTTCGGTCTTGGAAGGGGTTCCACCGGCTCATCCTCTGCATATCCAAGTACAAGTCCTGCAAAGGACCAGGCTGTCTAGGCGCGGTGGAGGGACCGAGGTAGTAGCGCTCGGGTCCGTAGGTAGGCAGCGTCGATGTGCTGAACTCGTACCTACTCGGTCCAGCAGGTCGGTGGAATTTTCTCGGACCGCGGACAGAGGAGAGAGGGGCGGCTGTGACATCGTGTAAGTGGCTCCCGTCGAGGTCGAAGTGAACCGCGGCGTTGCCGCTGAAACTTGTGCAGGCTGGTTTGGGAAGGAGGACGATGCTTTGAATGGTGTTTAACTTGAACGAGTACGCGTACTTACCCTCGCATTCGCCGACAATCATTAGCTGCTTTGCCAAGTATGGCATGTCCATGAAGGTCGGATGTTCTTTTCTTCCCAATAGGGGTACCCGCCAGCTGGTTAGAAAAGGTGTGACCCATCCGCCTATGCTCAGCTTTGGCGTGGCATCGGTGCGAGTCCAAGCCCAACGTTTGATGTCCATGAAACCGTTGATGAGCAGCCGAAGAACGCTCGGGAAGTGTTCCTCCGTCGTGGGGAACAAATCGGGGTCGCGGAGTGAGCGTCGAAGTATCGGAGCTAGACCTTGCTGCAAGTACATCATCTCGTTGTTGTTTACTTGCCCCGCCTCGCGTCTAGGGAAGAACACGTGCGAAAGAAGTTTCTGCACATATCTTATCGCCGGATGGCGAATCATCGCGCTCTTCGATCTCCCGGGCTGGTAGACCCCGTTGGCAATAAAGTTCCAAAGCCGTGCGCTTTCGCCTATCTCGTTGCTTGAGCTCAACTTGCCCGTTTGCTGGAATTCCGAGCATTTTTTCCCAAGTTTGGAGAGTTCCGGAGTATTTTCTCCCGTTGCTAGCCGTGAACGAGATTTCCATCACTTCATCCTTGTATGTGATCGCGAGGGTGGCTAGAAACCGACAAGTCTCCTCCTTGTAGGCTATTTCCTTCTTCCCTAAAACCCAATCAAGCCTCATGTGGCGCAAAATTTCCTTTACCTCATCGTAGATCCCTAATTTCCTGAGCGTATCCGTGTCGGGGAAACGCGATGGGGTGAATGGGATCTCCATTAGTGCGTCGTACAACTCCCGGGCCGTCGGTTGCTTCTTCGGATCGCGTGTGATGGGAGAATTGCTTGTCCTTGGTGGGAAGGGGAATGTGGGCGCTATCGCCACCTCCTCCTCGTCGTAGGAGTCGTATACGAACTCGAAATCCCCCTCTTCCACGATAGCGGGTTCAGTATGCTTCTTTTTCGCGCTAACCTTTCGCGATTTGCTCTTTCGCGGCTCCTCCCTCGGTTCCTCTCTTGGAACCTCTCTTGGAACCTCATCCGTGGGTTCCCTTATCACCACCGAACCCGACCTAGTCCTTCTTCTCGGTGGTTCTTCCTCTATTGCCTTGCCTTTCCCTTTTTCAGCCCTTGATGCTCTCTTAGGACCCATTGGCTATTATGGTGAATTTGGGCGTTTTTGGAGAGGGCTCGGATCGTTTGAATGGTTGAGATGACCTGAAAGAGAAGGAGGAGACAAAGAGAATGAGCCAAAAATCGGTTGATTTCGACAACAAACGAAGGAGATATCAAGTTTTTAAAATTTTCAACAATGGTGGAACAAGAGGGGGCGATATCGGTCGTGTTGATTTAAGAGAAAAACCCTAGGATTATATTTATACTCGACCGATATTAACAAAAATTCAGCGCGTATCGGTTACTCTGGCCGATACGGTTTAACCGATACGATACTGTATCGGGTATTCTGTATCGGCGTGTAGTCGAGGTTGGCCTATTTTGCGTTGTATCGGTCACATCAGACCGATACAACATACCGATACTAGTGTTTCCTCTTTCTGTTTTCCTTGTATCGGTCCCAGCAGACCGATACAACATCCCGATACGCAAGTCTCCACTTTCTGTTTGCTTGTATCGGTCCCGACGAGACCGATACAACATCCCGATAGGAACGTCTCCCCTTCTCTTTGCCTTGTATCGGTCCCAGCAGACCGATACGTCTCGTCGATATCGGCCAAAGCTTGCCGATATGGCTGGCCGATACGTAACTCCTGGTTGTTTCTCCTCGTTTTTCACCTGGAAAACACTACTAAGTAACCCAAGAAGATGATTAGAACTATGAATATGAGAATGCTAAATGAAAAACAAAGAATATGTACAAGGATAGACATGGGACTTCCTCCCAAGTGAGCTTGTTTATAGTCACGTAGCTTGACTTTACCCCTTTGTTTTAAGCAACGTTTGGATCCGAAAGAGACAATGAGTCTCCTCCGGTTGCAGCTTCGTTTGCGAAGTACGGTTTGAGTCTTTGACCGTTCACTGCAAACTCCCCTCCGTGCTTGTCCCAAAGCACCACAACTCCGAGTGGTTTGACCTCCTTGATCTTGAAAGGGCCGGACCAACGGGATTTCAGCTTTCCCGGGAATAGTCTAAGCCGCGAGTTGAATAGCAGCACCAAGTCGTTCACCTTGAACTCTTTCTTGATGATCTTCTTGTCGTGGAAGGCTTTGGTCCGCTCTTTGTAGATCCTCGAGCTCTCATAGGCGTGTTGGCGTATTTCGTCCAATTCCTCGAGCTGAAATTCCCTCTTCTCTTTCGCGCTCCTAATATCGAAGTTTAGAAGCTTGATTGCCCAGCTGGCTTTGTACTCGAGCTCTACCGGTAGATGGCATGCTTTCCCATACAGCAAGTTGAAAGGTGTCGTTCCCAAGGGCGTTTTAAACGCGGTTCTATACGCCCAAAGCGCGTCGTCGAGCTTGACGGACCAATCCTTCCTCGTTACACCAACCGTCTTCTCGAGGATGGCTTTGATTTGTCGGTTGGAAACCTCAACTTGGCCACTTGTTTGGGGATGATAAGGTGTTGCCACCTTGTGCTTAACACCGTGCTTCTTGAGAAGACTTTCAAAGACCTTGTTGATGAAATGGGATCCACCGTCACTAATCACAACCCTGGGAACTCCGAATCGAGGGAAGATTATCGTCTTAAAAAGACTAACAACGGCTTTTGAGTCGCTCGTTGTGCAAGCTACAGCTTCTACCCATTTGGAGACATAGTCTACCGCCACAAGGATGTACTTCTTGCCATACGATGATGGGAAGGGTCCCATGAAGTCTATACCCCACACATCAAAAATCTCAACCTCCATGATAGGGTTTTGTGGCATCTCGTTCCGCTTGCTTATATTGCCCTTCCTTTGGCAAGGATCGCAGCGTTGAACGAACTCGTGAGCGTCCTTAAACATCGTGGGCCACCAAAAACCAGCTTGTAAGACCTTGGAGACCGTCTTAAAGCTCGCGAAATGTCCCCCATAGGCTGAACCGTGGCAATGGGTAAGAATGCCGTTCACCTCTTCATCTGCTACACACCTCCGATATAATCCATCTTTGCACAAGGTGTAGAGGTAAGGTTCGTCCCAATAGAACCGTTTCAAGTCGTGGAAGAATTTCTTCTTTTGATGACGCTCCAAGTCATGCGGTTCTCTTCCCGTGGCCAGGTAGTTCACGATGTCCGCGTACCATGGCTCTTTTTCTGCGGCAAAGAGCTCTTCAACCTCGTACTCTTGCTCTCCCCGGAATCTCTGTAGCATGACTGTCATTAGCTGCTCCTCGGGGAATGAGTCGTCGATGGGCAGTAGGTCGTCTACGCGCAGCCGCGACAAGTGATCCGCGACTCCATTCTCGACGCCCTTCTTATCTTTGATTTCCAAGTCAAACTCTTGGAGCAGCAGAATCCACCGTAGCAGCCGCGGTTTCGCATCTTTCTTTGCGAGCAAATGTCTCAATGCCGCGTGATCGGTGTAGACTATCACCTTTGAGCCAACCAAGTATTGCCTAAACTTCTCGAAAGCAAACACGATGGCTAGGAGTTCCTTTTCCGTGGTTGCATACTTTGACTGCGCATCGTCCATCGTCTTACTAGCGTAGTAAATGACGTGGAGCTTCTTCTCCTTTCTTTGTCCCAACACCGCACCAACGGCGTAGTCACTGGCATCGCACATGATCTCAAAGGGTAGATCCCAATCCGGTGGCTGCACAATAGGAGCGCTAATCAGCTCTTGCTTGATCTTGTGGAAAGCGCTTAGACACTCGTCGTCGAACACAAAATCGACGTCCTTGCATAGCAATCTCGTCGGCGGTCTAGCTATCTTCGAGAAGTCCTTGATGAACCTCCTGTAGAAACCCGCGTGACCGAGAAAACTCCTTATGCTCTTCACCGAGTTTGGAGCTCCGAGGTTGGCCATAACGTCGATCTTTGCCTTATCAACCTCAATACCTCTCTCCGAAATCCGATGACCCAAAACGATGCCATCTCTTACCATGAAGTGGCACTTTTCCCAATTCAGCACCAAGTGGCATTCCTCGCACCTTTTAAGCACCCCGCAAAGATTAGACAAACACGAGGCAAACGAAGAACCGTAGACAGAAAAATCATCCATAAAAACCTCAACAATGTTTTCGATTAAATCCGAAAATATGGACATCATGCATCGTTGGAACGTCGCGGGTGCATTACACAACCCAAACGGCATTCTACGATACGCAAACGTACCATAGGGACATGTAAAGGTGGTTTTCTCTTGGTCTCGGGGGTGGATGGGTATTTGGAAAAATCCGGAATACCCATCGAGAAAACAATAGTATGGATGGTTTGCTAAGCGTTCAAGCATTTGGTCAATGAAGGGCAGGGGGAAGTGGTCTTTTCGAGTTGCAGCGTTTAGCTTTCGATAATCGATGCAAACTCTATGACCCGTGATTGTTCTAGTTGGGATTAATTCGTTTTTATCATTCTTAACCACGGTAATTCCACCCTTTTTCGGTACTACATGAACGGGAGAGATCCAATTGCTATCGGATATTGGGAAAATTATCCCCGCATCCAATAGCTTGATTATCTCTTTCTTAACAACTTCTTTGAGGTTTGGGTTCAGCCGACGTTGGTGTTCTATTGAGGACATAGATTCGTTCTCTAGATGTATCCGGTGCATGCACAAAGAGGGTGAAATCCCTTTGATATCATCTAGAGAATAACCTATTGCCTTCCTAAATTTTTTTTAGCTCATGAGTTAAAGTTTTAACCTCGTCGTCGCTAAGCGCAGCGTTTATAATTATCGGGTAGGTGGAGTTAGGCCCCAAGAAAACGTACCTTAGCCCGTTGGGAAGGGGTTTTAACTCTACCTTTGGCGCTTTGAGTTCGCTCCAATCGTTGTCATCGCTAGACTTACCATTGCTAGCATCGTCGTCCATCGTCATCGCCTTTGCGTCGTATGTAACCGCCTCGGGCAGGACAAGAAACTCGGCTTCCACATCGATGGGGTGGGAGTCGATTCTTTCCGGATCTGCCATCACGTCGCCTCTCGTTGTTCGGCCTCCTTCTTCTAAGGTGGTCATGGCAAGCTGAAGCTCGTCTTCCGTCGCTAACTCCTCCAAGAATTCGTCCGCGAGTTCATCCATCAAGTCGATGTAGAAAATCTGCCCATCAATGGTCGGTTTCTTGATCGTATCGTTGATGTCGTACCTTTGGACTAGGTCTTCTCCGAGATGCGAGATCAATCTTACCCTTTTTCACATCTATAATCGCTCCGGCTGTGGCTAGGAACGGCCTACCGAGGATAAGAGGGTCCTTAGGTTCTTCATCCATTGCCAAGACGATGAAATCAGTGGGGATGAAAGCGTTCCCTAGCTTGACCGGAATGTCCTCTAACACACCCGCGGGTATCCTTACCGATCTATCGGCAAGCACAAGGGAGATCCTGGTTGGCTTGAAGGATGAGAACCCAAGTCTCTGGGCAATGGACAGCGGCATGAGACTAGCGCTAGCTCCTAAATCGCACAAGCATCCTTCGAAAACCAAGGGGCCGATGGCACATGGTATGGTGAAACTCCCCGGATCACTCAGCTTCTTAGGGCAGTTTCGTTGGATGATTGCGCTGCACTCGTGCGAGAGGACTACTGTATCGTCGAAGTCCTGAAACTTGTTCTTGATCGCATCCTTTAGAAACTTGCTATAGTGGGGGACGAGTTTAAAGGCATCGACGAGTGGCATGGCAATTTGAACTTCCTTCATTTGCTTTTCAAACTGCGCTTTGTACTTCTCTAGCAGCTGTTTCTTAGCTCGACCCGGAAAAGGTAGCTTAGGCACGTAAGGGGACGTAACGTAAGCCGGCTTTTTCGGTTTGGCGGTTTTCTCCTCTGTATCGGCCTTGTTTGTGGCCGATACAGGTGGTCGATATCGGTCTTCCGAAACCGATACACCTGGCCGATGCGAGTGTCCTGTCTCCTTATCGCTCGTATCGGCCTTGTCTTTGGCCGATACTGGTGGCCGATATCGGCCAGCCGTGGCCGATACTCGCTGGTCGATACGGATGTCCTCGTATCCTCCTCTTTACCGTCTTCTCCACTTTCTTCGTCCGGGAGCGTGGTATCCGCCTCGTGGGATCGTTCCACCTCCCCCACCGTTCCGCATCGTCCTCGATGCGATCACCGAAGGTAATTGTCGTCCACTACGAAGATGTAGAGCGTTGACATACTCTTTCGGGTTAGCTTCTGGTTTCCCAGGGAGTTGACCCATTGGTCGTTTGGAGGATGACGTGATCTGCCCCACTTGGTTATCCGGAGCTTTCAGGTGCGAGCTCATTGATTCGAACTTCGCGTTGAGGTCGTGGTACGAGTTGTCAACCTTTGCTCGAATTTCCTTCTTGAACGTGCTAAACTCCAAGTGATTTCGGGTTTGGCCGTCGAGGATTTGCTTCGGCGGTCGAGCGGTTTGATCACCTTGGGGAGCTGGTGATGCAGCCGCTCCTTGAGTACCAGGGTGGTTGTTGTAGCCCGGAGGACGATTTGGTGGTGGTCTCGGTGCGTATCCTCCCTCGGTTGTATTGAGGTTTACCTTGGTAACCTCCTTGTTGCGTCCGGGGATAGACCCGATCACTAGGGTTAGCGACGTTGTTGTTGCGGTAGGAGAGATTTGGGTGTTGAGAGTAATTGTTGAAGCGCCAACCGTTCGATTCCCCATGTAGTTTATCTCCTCCTCGATTTCCCTCGATTGGGGGCAAGCTGTTCCTCTCCGCTTCCCACAAAGTTGATCCCCACTTGTTGAGACATGATCGGCTTGTCAAGCTTCTCGTTCACCGCTTTTATCTCTCGCTTGAATTGCTCATCATTACCAGAGCTACGGATGTTGCGATCGTAATCCTCGCCATAGTTGCTATCACTCAATGCATAGTTCTCCACCAACAGCTGCCCATCCGCTTCCGTCTTCCCAAGAAAGTTACCTTGGCTAGCTGAATCTAGAAGCATTCCGAACTTGGGTTTTAAGCCTCGGTAGAATGTGCTGAGCAAACTTTCTCCCGAGAACCCGTGGTGTGGACATCTCAGCGTATAGCCTTTGAATCTTTCCCAAGCTTCGCTAAATGTTTCATGGTCCTTTTGAGCGAAAGCCGAGATTTCATTCCTTAGCTTTGATGTCCGAACCACCGAGAAGAACTTTGTTAGGAAAGCCTTCTTGCAAGCTTCCCAAGTATGGATGGTGTCCTTGACAAGGTTCTTTTGCCATAGGTGTGCTTTGTCCCCTAATGAGAAAGGGAACAAGCGCAGCTTGAACATGTCCTCGTTGACACCGTTGATCTTCACCGTATCGCATAGCATATCGAATTGGTGAAGGTGGTCAATCGGGTCCTCACTAGGCAAACCGTAGAACTTGTTGCCCGAGATCATGTTGATGAGACTCGGACTTGATCTCGAAGTTGTTGTTGGCGATGGCCGGTGGCGCAATACCACTACGGTAGGTGACGTTAGAAGGCACGTCGTCGGTTCCAATCGTGCGTGCGGCGTTAGCTGCGTTGTTTGCGTTAGGTGCGTCACCCATCTCGAATTCGATTCCGAATCCGAAGTGTCCGATGTGGATGAGTCGGAGTGGACGCTGGTTCTTCTTTCTCGTGAGATAGCTCTTTCGTGTGCTTTGATGTCTGCGAAGAAGAGCAAGTCTGTCACTTTGTCGGTGACTTCTTCTTTGCATACACCTACAAAACGAAAATCACAAGGAAAGAGAACAAGTTAGTATCGAAACTGAAACTTAATCCCAAGTAGTTCCAAAATTCTAATAATTGTTCGAGTTCCTGAATCGGCAACGGCGCCAATTTGATAAACGAGATTTTACCCCGCTTAATCTAATATCTTAATGTAGTATTTAAGATGTCAAACCAAATCAGGAGCAAACAATGTATTCGAATTTATGCGAAACAAACTCAGTTTAAGTGTGATCAAAAGGGTTGTTTGAGTGATGTTTTTGTGACCGGAAATTTAACAAAACGAAAAACGAGAATTAAAGGTTTTGAAAGATTATTAAAAAGCTAAACAATCGAGGTTAAGGTGTTTTAAAGGATGATTAAACTTTCGGATTTCAAATTGTCTTTTATAAAATTTACTTTAAGGTTTTGAAAACGATTTTAGATCAATCCACTCTCGTGGCAATGATCCTTTTCTCAACGATTGAACTAACACAATGTCTTGGATAGTTTAATCGTCGAGAAACTTTAAGGACAAATCAATTCTAACCACCAAGCTTATTAACACAGATCTCTCGGTTAAGCTAGGCTTGGTTCTAAGGTAATTGTTCGGGAGGCTTTATAATCTCTCGATTCATAAAGCTTCCCGGGTTCGATAATCGAATGGCCAACTCGATTAAAGCTTTAAGGTTGTTACCAAAGACTAAAGTTTTCAATCAATTAAGTTTTAGACAATTTTCATTCCTAGATTCAATCAAACCCCTTTTACCCTAACCCAATTGTCTATTTAGAACTACTCACAAATCATATTGAAAATCATAGCAATTTGATTCAAAGAAACCATAAGCATAAACAAAATAAACAAAGAGAATAAAAAGGGTAAAGAAAACTCTTATTCAATGATGATGATGAAGATTACAAGGTGGCCAAGAAGCAATCACCAAGAAAATCCCCTCAAAGTCTCAATATCAAAAACAAAACTAAGATCCTCCACTGGTGGCTGTGTTTTTACCCTAATAAACGAGTCTAAACCGAGAATAAAACAAAGGAAACCAAAAATCAAACCGGTTTTCCTTTTTTACATAGCGAAAAACCAAATCTCATAAAAATTCGCAGCCTGTATCGGTCAAGGCAAACCGATACAGGCTGGCCGATACGCGCTTCGGCAAATCTTCCTTCGGCTCTGTTTTCTTCGTATCGGCCAGGCTAAGCCGATACGACAGGTCGATACGTGTCTTCGGGTCTTCTTCTCTTGTATCGGTCACTCCAAACCGATACGGTTGACCGATACAAGCTTCGGCAAATCTCTGTTTTCAATATCGGCCACGGAAACCGATACGGTTGACCGATACAGACTTCGGCACACTCTCTGTCTTCTGTATCGGCCAACTGAAACCGATACAACATGCCGATGCAAGTGTATCAGTTTCTTTTTGGCTCAAATTCATCAATTTCGCCGTCTTTATGCTCCAAAACCTGAAATACACAAAACAAACCAAAGTGCAACCAATATGCAACCTATATGACACTAAATGCAACCTAAATGAATGAGTTCTAATGCATAACCTAAAGTAAAATGTGTAAAATATGCAAGTTATCAAAGATGCGAAAAGAAGTTTAATGGAATGTCTGAAACATTCGGGTAAATTTCGTGATGGTTATGCTTCAGACTTGGATAATTGTGTTGATATAGATCAGAATGGAAAGCTTTCAGGCATGAAGAGCCACAATTTTCATGTGTTTATGGAGAGATTACTTCCATTTATATTTGTAGAACTCCTACACCGCAATGTTCACCAAGCATTATCAGGTACGATAATGAATATCTTTGTATATATTATTTATATATTACCGATGGAGTTAAACTACATATCATATATGTTTTAGGGATTGGCGCATTTTTCGGGATTTATGTTCAAGAACTTTGCATACAATTCGGGTTCAAATTCTAAAAAATAACATAATTATAATCCTATGCAATTTGGAGAAGATCTTTCCACCATCATTTTTTGATGTGATGGAGCACTTACCTATACATCTGCCATACGAAGCTGAATTAGGAGGACCTGTCCAATATTGGTGGATGTATCCTTTAGAAAGGTTTTTCAAAAAAAACTGAAATCAAAAGCAAAGAACAAAAGGTATGCAGCGGGATCAATTGTTCAATCATATATCAATGATGAGATTGCCTATTTTTTTGAACAATACTTTGCCGCGGATATACGAACAAAGTCGAGGTAAATGAAAATTACAATCAATGTTGCATATTTATCAATATGAATTCTTTAAAAGCCATTTAATTCATTTTGCAGATTAAGTAGATTTGATGAAGGTGATGCCCCTACATATCATGTACCTGGTGTGCCTTCTATATTTACTCAAATAGGCCGTCCAAGTGGAGTAATGCACGAATTATGGCTTTTTCAGAGCGAGACTATCAATGCGCACATTCATATGTGTTGAGAAATTGTGAATATTTTCAACCTACTAAGCGGTATATAAACATTCATCTTTATTTCAACTTCTTCCCATTTTTATATCAATAAATATACACTTTATCATATTTGTCTTATATGATAGCATGTTCGACGATTTTATCACGGACAAATATGTAGGACTCTCCGAAAAAAAACTCTCTATGAAAAGAGCTGATGAGTACCATTTATGGGTTAAAGATTATGTAAGTGAATGATATAATCATACAATTTCTAATAATATAAACAATTATTTTACATATTTGTGGATGATTTGTTTCCATATATATATACATAAAAGTGACTTATTGGAACGTCACAAATCCGTTACCTACATGGGTTCAAGATCTAGTTCATGGACCTCTGAACAATGTGAAAACATGGCCAATGTATTTCACAAGAGGCTATTTGTTTCATAAGCAAAATCACGGCACTGGACGAAGGACATGTAACTACGGGGTCAGTGTTAAAGATGAAAATTACACAGATGCATTTGACAAAGCGGATTTTTATGGGAATTTAACACACTACAAGAAAACAGAGGTTTTCCGACTACAACGTTAGTCGCACTGTAGTCGGTAAAAGATCATTTACGACTACTACATGATTAAGCCATGTAGTCGTCAATCTTTAGTCGCTAAATTGTATAGTCGTAAATATAGTCGCTATTTAACGACTACATTACGACTACGCCAAAAGAGTCGTATATTAGTCGTAAACGAGTCGTTGTATATTACGACTATGTTACCACTAATTTACGATTAATCAACATGAATATACGTATCGCCAAGGTAGTAAGAAAATAGTCGTAAAGAATGTAGTGACTATTTGACGACTATGAAACGACCATTGACTGATTGTTTATTTTAGTCGCCAAATAGACACACATTATTTACGACTATTATACGACTGCTTACCGTCTACCTAACGACTGTTTCTCGACTATGTGGTGACCATTATTTATAGAAAATTATACATTTGGTATTTGTTTGGTTTGTTATTGCCATTTATTTGTATTCATAAAACAGAAGAATCTTTCTTCTTGATCTGTTGTAATAAACAAGAAGCTCACACAATTGAATATAAACCACAATCCATGAAATTATCTTAACAAACATACAAGTACATCAAGTTATAACCAAAAAGATAACTTAAACATTGAAAAAGAAAAGTGACTAGTTCATGATAGAGGGATAAGTAACCTAAGTAGCAGGAGAAGTTGAGAGAGGTGTGGTGGTGTCTTTAGCTGATTCAATCTTCATAAAGTCGAGAAAGGCAGGATCCGTTTGGCGTAGGTACTTTTCGACCAAGGATAAGTGTGCGAGCTTGCTCTCTTGTGCAGCTAAAGCTTGCGAATGCTCTTGTTCACGCTTCTTATTAGTTGCGTCTTGTTCTTCGATCTTTTTTTGTGCTTCCTTCAGTTGCTCTTGCACTGACACAAAGGATGAAGAGCCTCCTTGTGTTTTGCCGCATGTGAAAACATTCTCAATATTCTCCTTGAGGCTTCCAAGTCCATACATATTGCCTCGTGAATCCTTTTGAGTGGACTTTGAACAGAAACAACAAAACAAGAAACAAAAGGAATAACAACTTTCGGGTATTCATAAATGTTTATGAAAAAAGTTTATAAATGAAAAATGTTTTATTTTACCTCGAGAAAGATGGTTGTATATTCATCCGCTGTGAGCTCTCGAAGGCGTGAAGCACCGTCTGAAATAACTGAATTCTCTTCATTAAGGTGAGACAATCTCTGTTCCAACTTTTTCTCATAATCGAAGCAATCTTCTCTGCCTTCTTATCGACAAAGGTACCATCCGGCTTCGTATGTGTCTTAATGAAGACCTCACCAATACTCACCGGTCTTCCCAATTTCTCTTCCTGCAATGTTACAAAAGAAACACTTATTACACATCAACTTAGAGAACATATATAATTTAGTTACTAACCATTCCATATTGGATTTGTTGATAAGAGGTCGGTCCCGATAAATGGATGTGAGGACCAAGACCACCACGATCAGACATACGAGCATTGGAATAAATGAGACTTCTTTCTTTTGCTTCGTCGGTATCCCAATGGAGAGTCATTTCCTTCCACAGAGATTTGCCGATCCATGTAGGGCGCTCTCTAGAATTTCTCACGAGAGGAAACCATGTCTTTCATCCGGCGTTGACAAATGTTCTCGAAATGTTGTTGAACTGTCCCTGTTATCAAGGGATCCCATGTGTGAGTTTTCTACAAAACAGAGAGAATATTATGATGTTAGGAAAAGAAATAAACAATAAGAGAAGAGAATATGTAAAAGTTAAGAGAATGATAAATGTACCGCAAACTCGACAAAGTATCTTTCTTGCCTATCCCTAGGCACACAAGTCCAGCTATAAAATGGACCATCAAATTTGTTCGTAAAAATTTTTGTAATCTTACGAACCAATTTAGATCCCTTGTCGCGAGTAAACCTAAAAGAAAGAAGTGATGAAGTAATAAAATTCAATAACAAAAGTAAAGAAATAGATAAGGAAAGGAAAGAAACAGACCCAAATCAACATAACTCTAGATAGTCTCACACAACAAGACAAACAAGCAATGAGTCTTATTCTAGATAAAATCGATCAATGAAGTAACGAGTCTAAGAAAAAACATAAAAGGATATAAAACATAGATAAATCAAACACATTAACCACAACCAATACATTCTAGGAGCCAAACACAACAAAACTAGAATCAATATCTTGTCGGTTTCTATTTGCACAAACTAGTAACATGAACAACATAAGCCTAAATCAAGAATCAATACACAGAGAATCAATGATTCAGTATCATAAGCCTAAATGAACAATCACTACACAAATACAATACAAAAAGAATCAATGAAGATAAAGAGATATACCATGTCGAGTTTGGCGTCGGTGTGGGAGAGAGCACCGTGACGAACTTATCACGTCCCGGCATCGCCGAGCAAGGCATTTAAAGTCGTCGGCGTGTCCTCCCTAAGATCCGGTACATCATCATCAACATCGCGGTCGAAATTGTTACCTTCGAGAAGATGGGCGACTATGACCTAGAGAATGATTAGGCGTCCCTTGCTCTTGCGGATCCTTCTCTCGCTTCTTCAATCCGATGCCTTTGTTGAGATTCGGAAATGCTGGAAAAGAGCAATTGGCGGTGGATAGTCTCGGACTTGTGGTGGTGGTGCCGTCGAAGGACCAGCCACATTGAGGACTTGTTGTCGCGACGACCGATTAGGTGAAGGAGTATCTTCACGATTTGGCGCCGGTGTGAAGTTGTATTGAGCCGGTAGACGGATTTTTTGCGGCGCGGGGTTAGAGATATGTTGGGAGTTATCTTTCGTTTTCTTCCTTTTTTTTGCTGATTCATCATGAGATCTCGTCTTGATGATGAAGAAGGAGTGACAATCGATGAAGACGAAGAAGGTCTCGACGGCTTGACGACGAAGAAGCGGATAGACGAAGAAGAAGCGGCGAGCAGAGGAAGAAGAAGATATAGCTAGGTTATGCCATTGGGCCCAAATGTGAAGCCCAAATTTAACTAGTAGTCACTTATTAGTCGTTTATGAGTCACCATTTTATATATATTACTAATAATGCATATTACAAATACATATTTTAAAATTTAAAATTACTAATTATTCATATTACAAATACATAATTTAAAATTTAAAATTAGTAATTATTCATATTACAAATACATAATTTAAAATTTTACAAATACATATTTTACAAATATATTATTCATATTTTAAAAATACGTTATATAAAAATAAAATACACTATTTCAAATTTTACAAATATATGTTACATACCAAATTATTCTTCGTAATATGTTTCATCATAAGAAGAAGACAAATTACATTGGAATTCATCTTTTGGTTCCGCATCCGCGACATTGTAATCAAGACAACCATCATATAATGGATCTTTTGCACTTTCTAACAAGTCGTAAAATTTATTTGAATGGTTAAATACTGGTTCTTCTACATTTACATTGTAAAATACTGGTTCACTCTCACTGATATATGTAGGATCAATGTAACTGGTTCCTAAATTCATATTGATTTCTTCTCCCATTATCTTGTGTCAGTAGCTATGTAGTCGCTAAATAAGCGACTACAAGACGACTCGCCGAAAAAGTCGCATATTTGCCACTAATTACCGACTATATTCAAACATTGTTTTTCTTATGGAGATTAGTCATTTATTAGTCGTTAAATTACGACTACAAGACCGGTTACTTGTTGTAGTCGTAAAATAACGACTCATAAATGACTAGAACTTTGTAGTCATTATACAGTCGTATAGTCGTAGCTAAACAGTCACGAAATATGACGACTATGTCTGTAGTCACTACCTGTAGTCGGAAATTCCCTGTTTTCTTGTAGTGACATATATCATTGAACTTGAGTACGAGGGAATGATCAATTTGAGAATCACACTATTTAAGTGTCAGTGGTATGACTCTATTATTGGCAGAGGCACTTGTACGAGCAATGGTGGCGTTGTAGATGTTCTTTCTTCGAGAAAATATAATAAGTACGAACCATTTATTTTAGGTACGTAAACATATATACACATTATTTAATACCGTTAATATTATATATATCTAATACATATGAGTCTCTAATTGCAACATTTTTATATTGCAAATAAAGCCTCTCAAGTGCATCAAGTTTGTTATATTCCGTACCCATATGTAAAGAAACCGAAGAAAGCGTGGTTGAATGTTGTCAATGTGAACCCGAGGAAAAACATAAATGTACAATATGCGAACAACGAACCGGCACTTTTGCAAACATAAAATGATGATACTGTATTGGTGACTACAATTGAAGATCTCGAAGTAGACAATTACGAAGTAGACAATTACTACAATTGGAGTAATCCGAATAAATCTTGATTACAATGTCGGAGATTCGGAACTAGATTATGAGTTTCATTGTAATTTGTCTTTTTCTGATGATGAAATAGAACAAGAATAATTTGTCGTATAATGTATTTATAAAATTAAAAATAATGTATTATTAATAAAATTTTCTTATCAAAATTTATTTATTTTGGTAAACTTATTACTAAGGTATTATGACTGTACAGAGACAGAGACTGTTTAGCGACTAATTAATTTTGGGCCAAAACAATATTGGGCCTATATTTTACGATTGTTTCCCAACTATTTGGCGACTAATCTGTTTTCCCCCAATTCATAACCATAATCTCTTCGATTTTAACTCACTAAACATCGCCGACGATTCTCCCTCTTCTCTCCGTCGATTCTCCCTCTTCTCCCGTCTCCTCCGTCGATTCTCCGTCGATTCTCCCTCTTCTCTACGTCTCCTCCACTCGTCGAGTCTTCAAGCCTTCATCACACCGATGTCGTCTCTCTTATCCATCTCACCATGAATCAACAAAAGAAAGGAAGAAAGCGGAAGACTACACACAACGTTTATATGACCGTGGCGGTGCAAAAGTGAACAATTCTTGCCACCCAGTATAATTTCACACCGACGGCCAGAGATAGCTTCACCTCAAGAACAAGTGACGAACTTGGCCAGACCTTCAAAGCCACCACCACCAGGAGTTAGGGATTATCCACCCCCAAGGGCTATGATCCAGAACTCGGCGCCTCCTCCTCATAATCAAACCCAGATGGTTGAAGAATTGGAGAACTCGGTTGCTCCTCATGACTCTCAAGCACAGAGTCGTCCGTCTTTTGAAGGAAACAACTTCGGAGATGCAGAGGATGCTTTGCCGGAGGTTCAGGAGGAGACATTGACAACCCTAAATGCTCTGTTGAGGATGCCAGGACTTGAGCAGTTTGTAACAGTTCTCTCACCCACACCGACGCCAAACACTACTTGGTATGCTTCTCACTTCTTCTATGAGTGTTGATATTAGTTGATATGTATGTTTGCTAGTAAGGACTAATGTAATTGCGTAGATTCAAAATGTCTGAAACGGGTAGTAAGCATTTTGACTCTTCTGTTGTGTTTGTCAATGTTGGTGAAAAAAAGACAACTATGTTCTTATATGTTGATTGATTGAACAATGATACATGATTGTTTGACTTTTGCTTTGTTTCTATTCTTTTGGGTTCTGTTTTTTGCTTTGTCCATTGCTTAGTTCATTGACGTTTGCAGGTTTACTCGCGACAAGGGATCTAAGCTTGTTCGTAAAATTACAAAAGTTTTTACAAACAAGTTTGATGGTCCCTTCTATAGTTGGACTTGTGTGCCTCGGGATAGACAAGAAATATACTTTCTCGAGTTCGCGGTAAGTTTATAATTCTCATTGCTCTCTTTGTTTGTTTTTAAAAAACATTCAAGTATTATCTCTCTTTGTTTTGTAGAAAACCCACACTTGGGATCCGTTGATAACATGAACCATTCAACAACACTTCGAGAGCATATGTCAACGCCGTATGAAGGACATGTTTTCAGCCATGAGGACTTCTCAAGAACGACCAATATGGATCGATGAAACTCTGTGGAAATAAATGACAGCATATTGGGATACAGATGAAGCTAAAGAAAAGACGATCATTTATTCTCATGCTCGCATGTCTGAACGTGGTGGTCTCGGTCATCACATCCAATTATCGGGTCCGGCGTCGTATCAACAAATCCAATACAGAATGGTTAGTAAATATAACAAATATGTCTATAATTTTCCTACTCATACTTTAACTTCGTTTTGTAACATTGCAGGAAGAGAAATTGGGGAGAGTCGTGTCTATTGGTGAGGTTTTCATTTAGACACCCACCAAGCCGGATGGAACGTATGTGGATAAGAAGGCGGAGAAGATTGCTTTAAATTATGAAAAGAATTTGCAACATAAACTGTCTCAGCTTGAGGAAGAAAGCTCTGCCATTTCAGACGGTGCTTCGCAACCTGGCGAGCCTACAACAGAAGAATATACTTCCATCTTTCTCGAGTTACTAAGAAACATTTTTCATAATCCACATTTATAGATTTTAAGTTTATGTTTTGTGGTTATTGTTTTGATTTTCTATTCACAATCAACTCAAAAAGATTCAAGAGGCAATATTTATGGAGTCGGAAGCCTCAAGGAGAGTCTTGAGAATGTGCTTGAGAATGTGGGCAGTAGCAAGAACAACGCACAAGGAGAGTCTTCTTCATATTTATCCATTCAAGAGCACTTGAAGGTCGCACAACAGAAAATCGAAGAACAAGCTGCTGCTAGTAAAAGGCGTGAAGAACATCATCTCAAAGCTTTGGCGGACCAACAAGTCAAGGTCGCAAAGTTATCCTTTTTGAAGGAGTACTTACGCAAAACTGATTCGGCCTTTCTCGACTTCATAGAGACTGAAGCAGCTCAAGACACCACCAAACAACCTCTCTCAACTTCCCCTCCTTCTTAGGTTACTAAAAACTATCCTATGAACTAAACACTTTTGATTTTGAATGTTTATGTTATATATATTTTTTTTGAATTGATGTTTATGTATGTTTCTTTGGATAATTTGACGAATTTATGTTTATTTAGATTAGATCGTATTATGTTTGCAGCAGATTTCAAGAATTAAATCAAATGGCAAAAGAAACAAAACGATTACCAAATGAACAGTAGTTTACTAATAGTAGTCGCCAAGTAGACATAAAACAGTCGTCAAGTAGTCGCAAGGTAGTCACAAAATAAAAAATGTCTACTTTACGACTGAATACAATAATTTGTTTTCTGTGATTTAGCCGTTATATAGTCGTAAATTAGTCACTATATTGTTACGACTATTTACCGACTACCTTAAAGTTACACATGATCATATAAAATAATCGTAAAATAGTCTCTATATAGTCACTAAATAATACGACTAACTTACGACTATTGTAAAGCTTCTCTTATTCAAGTTTATTAATTGTAGTTTAGTCATGAAACAATCGTCATATACACTAACTATTGAGCGACTATGTTACGACTGTTGTTCGTTGTCGTAATGTAGTCGTTAATTAGCTACTATATTTACGACTATTCTGTTTAGCGACTAAGGATTTCCGACTACATGGTTTAGTCATGCAAGAGTGGTAACTGGTCTTTTAGCGACTATTATGCGACTGATATTACAGTCGGAAAATCCATGTTTTCTTGTAATGCGACCGTCGATCGAGAGTGGGGCCATGGGAGCGCGGGCATGGGGTGCTCACGAACGGTGCGGGTCGGCGTCGTTACAATTTGATATCAGAGCGAGTTGTCACTCTAGTTTTGACATAGAGGATTGATTCCATGGGGTCGGATGCGGAACGAGGTCGTTGCGACTTTGAGTGAGGGTGAATTGTGATACTCCGATTTGTGAAATGTGATATGTATGTGGAGAGACTTAAGGGAATTGATTTGACTACCTATATCACCAAAGTGCACTTACTTTTCTGGTCAAGTAGAGAACTCCACAATTAAGAGTGCTTGAGATAGAGCAATCTAGGGTTAGGTGACATTCCGGGAAGTGATTCTCGGAATCGTACGAGTGATGACAAAAGACGGGGAAATGTCATGTGGTGATTGCAGGGTCAGTAATGAAGTCTTTAGAGTCTCCCGGAATAACGGACTGGACGTTGATCGAGAGTGGGGCCCATTGGCTTAGAGAGCGGGCATGGGTTGCTCACAAACGATGGCGGGTCGGGGTCGTTACAATAACTCTCTTATCTTTAGGAAAATCACTCAAAACCTAAAGTTCTTAAGTTCTCTCTCAAAACTTTCAAATTTCTCAATCTCTAAATTCATAAGTTATGAAACACCCTTGCATCTCCTTATATATAATATCTTACACAAACTTCCCATTCTATTTGTAGGATAATTTCCCTTTATTTACCTCTCTTAATATATTTAGATAACTCATTAATGTAAATATAACTATATATTCATGATCTCTTAATTAGGATTTGACTATTTTTATTTTTCTTCAATCTTAATCAACATTCTCCTCCTTAGACTTGAAATCCATCTTCTTATCACCAACGAGATTCTTCCATGGCCTTTTGTTAAGATATTCGCCTTTTTGTTCCACTTCCGGTTTATCGACAAGAAACCATATCTTGTTTTTTTTATAGAATAAAAATCTATTTTTGCGTGATTGTATCTACTTTAATGAATCTTTTGCTTCTTAATAATATGTTGGCTTTCATATTTCCATTCTTTTTTTAAACACAAATATGCGATCTTAGAACTTTCACCAACAATTTTGATCATGAAGTGTTAGATATTCTTGTCTCATTCTTACATCACACACTGCTTCCATAGCTTGACCAAGGCTAATTATGTTAATCTTCAAACATGGGATACAGTAAACATCGGCTAGAACCTTTTTGCTTCCACTTCTTAAAAAGACAATTAAACATTTTTCCCTTGATATTTATTCCCGAAACATCTCCAATTTCACCTTTCTTGTGATGGACTCGATAATTATTTTTAAATATGCTAAGCTTCTGATCATGTGATTGCTAGCCCCATTATCCAAATACAAAACATTATCTTTATTTGAGCAAATTTCAAAATCTTTAGGGTTCAAATTCTTCTCATTAAGATAAATGACTTCATTCGAATTTGTCTTTAATTTCATTGTTCATAAAAACTACCTCATGAATCATGAGATCATCGCCTTAATTTGTCTTAGATTTGTCATCGACTTGATTTTTTTGTAACTTGAGTAGTTGATCTGGACATGATGATAATAGTGTCCGAAATTTTCACACTGATAACGCGCTAACTTTGACAAATCTATGTTTTCATTAGACCTTTCGCGACCTCATCCTCCGTATAAAAATCGTCCACCTCTACCTCTTCCTTTGTTGTCCCCATAGTATCTACGACTGGACTGGTCATGTTTACTTTCCATGGTAGAATACATTAGTTTCTCTTGTTGTGTTTCTTTTTCATCGGCAGCGCTTTCTTCATAGGCCTTTAAGCATCCTATGACATCATCAAAACTTGTCTAGTTAAGATCTAAGAATTGTTCAAGGGATGCCACTATGTGTATATACTTTTTTCGGGGAAGACTCGACATAAACTTCTTAACCATCGTCGGGTCATCGATCTGAGATAACTTTCCAATATAGTCATCGATTTTTCTTGTATCTTTCATCTTAAGACGATTAAACTCGGTCATCAACATTTGAAGTCTTGCTTCCTTAACTTTATCGACTCCTAGATGTCTTGCTTTCACAGCTTCCCATACTTTTTTTGGTGTGTCTAAATTCTCGACTCGAATGATGAGTGTTTCAGGGATTGATTGAAATAATAAAGCTATCTCTATATCATTCTATGCCTCGTCAAAGTTTTCCTTCTCAATTACATCCCATACCTTGCTGACTTTTAGTATAATCTTCTTGAACCACATCGTGTACTTACTCAAATTTAGCATGGGACACTTTATGGAGGCATACCCTCCCATTATGTTATCTTTGACATCGACGATGATGTCGTTTCGTTTTTCTTTATCTTTTTTTCACTGTCTCTTTTCTTATTTTGTATTACTCTCAAAAGAAGAACAACACGCTTCCTCATGATCATTGTAAAGCTCTCATACCAATTATAGAATCAGGAGAAGATTAAGAACAAAAAATAACAAAGAATAATCCTCTTTATTAATCTTTAGGAAAATGACTCAAAACTTTGATTCTATAGTCTTTGATTACATGATTTATTTGAGATATCTTTCTCATTATCAATGATATCATTTCGATATCTAATTTTATCATTAATCATGTCTCATTTGCTCCTCTTCTCATGTTGAAGAAATTAATAATATTTGCTCCTTTCTCTTTCAGAGAATGTTCTCAATCTTTTGAACCAAAGTAGTGTATCATGTTTCTTACATACTATAGACTATTGTTGTCCTTCATAGACACACATATTTATTATTGAAGCATTTTCCGATGGGATATGAGATTTCTAATTTCACTTTGATGAATTAGCTAATGAACTCTTAAGTTCATTTTTGTATGAAGATCTTATAATGATAATTCATTTCATGAAATTTCATTCATCAATTGTTTGTATTGATTTGCAATATATGTATATATGAATAGTGATCCCTTTGAACTATTAAACTTCAAGTTCATATCACTTTTGTTCAAGGATTCCAACTATTCTATGGTTCTCATTTGGAGAAATTTTATCATCCAATAATAATTGCAAATCTTACAATAAACATCTCTTTAATAGTGTCTTATTAGAGCGGAGTTTCATCTCCAACTCATATATTTCATCATTTAGATATTTTTATGCGGTGTAGAAGAGCATTTATAACATATATCACACACACACATAATTTTCAAACGAGATTTTATCTGAAACCATAAATTATTAATATGGGAGAATTATTTCTTATTACTCATTGGTTTTATAATCATTTTCAATCATGAATCAATTTCAAGGGAGAGATCATTTTCATAATCCATTTGATTATAACCACCTCCAACAATGAATCAATAACATGAGAAAACTGATTTTTATAATTCATTTGTTTGAAGATCATCTTCTAGATGTTTCACTTTATCTCATTAGACATATACTACTTTTGAGATATCAATCCACCTATCAATTTAGTGGGATTCTTTAATTCCCCCTCCCTCGAGATGATAATTCTTTTTGATAATTCATCTCGAACCGAATCCCTTTTTAGAATCAACAACATGTTCATCTTGAATCATGTGTTTCATTTTAGATCATTTTAACATTTAATACGAGATTCACATTACTCTCTATCAAGATGATAATTTATTGACATTCATCTTACATTGATTCTCATTTTAGATCAGTTATATTAGGAGTAAAATTTTGTTGTATGTTTAAAGAAATCAACCATTATATTTAATGAGTTTTTTTAATCAACATAATATGGTGATTCATTCACAAATCTTTTCACGTGATGACTTTACACTTTTTCATCTCTATAAAACATGCTTAAGTTTAAAAACCTTCTTATTTTCAACATATTTTCAATGATTTTCAATCAGTGATAAACCCAGATGGCTTAACCGGTTATATTTTATTTTGATCAATTACTAACCTTCATGTTTACTATCATATAATTTCTGCCATTTTTTTATAGATGCATGTTGGCATCATGTTTCTTTTGGAGCGTTTAGCTTTTCTTATGCTCGTTTTGAACGTTTCGCTTTTTAGCGTTTTTGCTTTTCATCAGCATTTTTGTTCTAATAAAACATTTTGCTCATCTAAAGCATGTAATATTTTGCAATACTCAATATGCAAAATTTTCATATATTTTGAATAAAAAGATTATATAAAATAAATAATTATTTAACTTACTTTATAATCAAATAGGCATAACCTTTCATATAATCAAAGAGACCAGGGGCGAACCCACATGTAAACTTGGGGTGTTAGGTGACCCACCAAATTTTTTTTCTTTTTGTTAATTTATATACTAAGTTTTTTGTCTCACTTAATAGAGAATTTGAACCTCCAAATACAACATGTCCAACCCATTTATTTATTTTGACCCATCAAACTATTGTTAAAAAGCTATAACATAACATAAATACAATTAATTTTATTAATAGGAATCATATTAGGAACAAAAAAGAATATATTTTATTAACATAAAAACGTGCATATTAAAATTAACCTAAATATCTAATATTAACTTCGTTCTTCTTCTTCTTCTACGTGCATACATAGGTAAGGTTTGATTTTTTGTGCTAGAGTATGTTCAAAACGAAGGGGTAGATGACTCGAAAAGAAGACAAGCACATGGTATTCTTCGGTACTTTTATAGGTTTGATTTTTTGTTTTATTTGCAAATAATGATACATCTTTTAGGAGTCACATATAACTTATCTATGGTTTTGAAAAGAAACGATCAAGATATTTTAAATGCTATGTCATTGTTGAAATCGACTAAAAGGCAATTGCAACAGTTTAGAGATGAAAGTGTCTTCTTTTTGTGAGAAACATAATATCCGAAATCTTGACATGGAAGAAGATTTTGTTGACTCGAGAAAACCAAGAGCCAAAACAGGAGTGAAAAATATGCATCACTACAAGGTCAATTGCTTATATGTTGTTTTGGATTTGCAGATGCAGGAGTTTAACGATCGTTTTAACGAGGTTAACATTGAACTGCTTATTTACGATGCTTCTTTATCTCCAGCTAACTCCTTCATCGACTTTGATCATTCGAAGTTGATGAAGTTATCCCAATTTTACCCAAATGATTTTAGTCATGGAGAGTTCATATCTCTTGAGCAACAATTACATATCTACTTTGACAATGTTCGGAATGACGAAAGGTTTATTCCTTTAAAAAATCTTGGAGAACTTGCTCATATGCTAGTGGAAACACGGAAACATTTGTCACATCCGTTGGTTTATAGACTTTTGAAGTTGATTTTGATTTTGCATGTCGCTACCGCAACGGTTGAGAGATGCTTTTCAGCCATGAAGATTGCAAAGACACATCGACGTAATCGTATTGGTGATCAGTTTTTGAATGATTGTCTAGTTTGTTTTATCGAAAAAATATATTCAAAACCATTATGAATGATAATGTGATAGAAATATTTCAAAAAATGAAAGAAGGTAGAGTAATTTTATAAATATTATTTATTTATTTTAATAACAATATTTAATTTTTTTATTATATATTGAACCTGGTAAAAAAAGTTTCTAGGTCCGCCACTGAAAGAGACAAAACTTCAATATAATCAAAGAGACTTCGTCTTCAATTTGATTAATGATTTATATTTCCATATAATCAAAGAGACATAGTCTTCAATTTAATTAACGAAAATTTATCTTCCATTTGATCAAGAGGCATATACTAATATAAATTTTTCTGATTTATGATTTTGTTTTACGTTATGAACCTATTTATATTAAAATGCTTACTTCAACATGAAGAAGCTTATATAAATATATAACTATTATAATATAATATAAGCTTATTTCAACATGAAGAAGCTTATAAATATCTAAATATAAAATCTTATATAATATGATAGAAACTTTTTTCAAAAGTTATAATATGTTGACAAGTGTCATTTTTTTCTTTTGACATATGTCTTCTCTTTTAATTCATCATAAAATAATAACCCTTCTATTTTCAAGATAATTATTTTCATAATTTCACACATATTCATAGTTAGAAATATATATATATATATATATGCATCATTTTGTGTTAAACAAATTCTTAAAACTCTAAACTAATATATATTTAATAAAAATAGATGTAATGAAATTTTAATGAACAAACATATAAAGATGGAAGTAGAAATGAAAATATGAAAATTTACAGAAAAAGAATATAAATAATATAACTAAGAATATGATATAATTAAAAACTTAAATCATAAGTATCTCCTCTATTTTTAAGGTAATTTTTCTTAATTTTATAAATCTTGAAGTAAAACCCACATATATCATAAAAAATATTTATTTTTGTAGTAAATTTATATTGGACAAAATATTTTTTCTCTATTAGTTATGAAAGTTTCCTTACTTTTATCTACAATCTTTTTATAATCAAATGAAACAATCAAATGTTTAATATTTTTTCTATAAAAAAATAAGCTAATGAAATGTGGTCCAAAAAAATAATAATTCTCATGGTAAAAAGAAATAAGTTTTGGTCAAACAAAACCATTATTCTTAAATTGAATTATTGATTAATTTTGACTCCCTTGTGTAACCACCAAAAACATGACATAAATTATGTGATAAATGTGAGTAATGATATTGTTATGGACTACTTGATGGTGAAACCAAAGGGTCTTGCATCTTCCTCTCCTATATAAGAAAAAAACATTAAACATCTTCTTGATACCATTATTCATATATTTTCTATGTATCATTTTACTTTTTTCTTTCTTATGTGAAATTATAACTCAAATATATACTTCATCATTTCACATATGTTTTTTGAGTGATGTCAATCTTAAAAATTATGCGGTTGTATTTTGGGATTCATAACTTCACGAAACTATCACACTACGAGGTTTTTCAGAATTAAGGAAAAAATATTATTCGTCTCAACAAATCCACTTCTTTTCCTTATTCATGTATCAGTAATTTTTATAATTTAATTTTAATAACGAAAAGGCTAATCACAAATATTCAATTTACTCATTTCTACATATACATATATGTATTTTTATATCATTAACCGGCGCAATACTCGGGTCTTTTCCTAGTATATAATATAGTTCATCGTTATCCCGATATTAAGTATATGGTCAAACACTTAATCTAGATGATGGATAACTACTAAAGTAATTATCTAATAAGTTTATCATTATCCATATATTAATTATCTCGTCAAACACTTAGTCTAGATGTTGGATAATTACTAAAGTAATTATCTAATAAGTTTATCATTATCCAGATATTACGTATCTAGTCAAACATTTAGTCTAGATGATGGATAATTATCTAATACGAGTAGTTTATTTTATTTTTTTACAGATTTTTAAAATTCACATGTGTCGCAAAACTTAATAATAAAATAAGAGTTATTTAGTAAACTAGGTACTTTTTACTTCTTAATTTGTCAATAGGGTGATTTTTTCGTATTTGCATTTGAGTGATTTTTTATGTTGAAAAGTCAAAAATAACCCTGAACTTTATGGTCATGTCGTGTGAACATTCATTTATATGCGTGAACATTCATGTATTCATATGAAAATTCATGAATTATTCCTTCTAAAATAATCGTGACATTGTGTTAATATTCATGAACAAGTGTGATAATAAATAAACATGTGTGAATATTCATGAACATGTGTGAATATTCATGAACATGTGTGAATATTCATGATAACATGTGAACATTCATAGTTTGATTAAATAATTGATGAAAAAATCTGAAATAGAAAACTTGTGAACATTCATGAACCTTTGTGAATGCGCGGAGGGGTATATCAGTCATAAAAAATAGAAGGAAGGAAAATTACCTAATTACCAATTTTGAAACACAAATCACCTTATTGCAAATTAAGGTCCAAAAATAATTGTCTAAATGTTTTTTGGTCAAAATGGATCCAAATGTGTATTGACAACAAAATAGTAAATTTAATGGGTATTTTCCTAGAAAATAATTTGCCGGATCGTTTTTTGCATAACTATATTTAATGGGTATTAAAAAACTACACCATTTGAATTACATTTCATTTCACAAAACTACACCATTTCAAAAAATACTTCACAAAACTACACCTAAACACTCAAAATTTTGACAAAAAAAACACTCAAAAGTTTTGAGTCAAAACTAAATTCAAATAAACCCTACCCACACAATCCTACCCCCTTAATATTATACCCCAAACACTAATTAGCGAACCCAAATGAAAATATTTTAATTTTGGTAATTTTTAAAAGGGTAAATCAAACTTTAAAATTTTGAAAGGGTGTAAATATGTGAAACAATTAAATTAGGTGTACTTTTGTGAAGGAGAGGTTGAAAGAGTGTAGTTTTCTGAACTCCTCAATATCTTATGGTATCGAAATAGGTATATCTATACTATTAATTGGGAAGGACAAATTTTGAGAAGCCCTTAAATTTATTTTTTTTAATTACATGTAATGCCATTATATAAATTTTAGTATAAGGTAATTTTTTATTAAAAAACGTTTCTATTGAATAGGATTAAACGAAAAACAAAATTAAAATAAATAAATAAATATAAATAGAAAAAATATTCCTAATTAATAGGATTACAATTAAAAACGAAAAATAAAAATAAATAGGTAACATAATGAAATTATAAATATTATAAATATTTCAATTTTATAATAATCCATCGTACAATATTAATAATATATTTTCATTTTTTTAAATTATTTTTATTATTTAAAATTTTCATTATTTAAAAGTAATTTTTTAGAATATTCAAATCGAAGATGTAAATATAAAACCAAAAGCATCCGAAAATCTTTAAAAAAATTTAAATTTTTAATACTTTTAGGTATCTTTGCATGACGTCATGCTCTATTTTGCGACGGGTCAAAATATATCATATATAATTTATAATATATAAAAAATTATTTTTAATATTAAAACATACATATATATGTGATTAAAAATATTTATTCAACATGCACCAACAAAAAATGACTTAAAATTATATCACAAAATATTACGTTGTCTCGCACAGGTAAGAATCTAGTAATATTTAAAATCGAAAACAAATTAAATTGGTATATAATATATCGATCAAATAGCATTTTATAAAATTAATTTGTTTCCATTTTCTGGAACGTTAGACTTTGTGTGGAAAAATAAATTTTCCAATTGAAAAATCAAAAAGAAAATAATATAATTTAGGTAAGGTTTTAATTGCAGAAAACAGATCCAAATATGCTATTTGCATCTATATAACTCTTTCATGTCTCCTCCTAGTTTTCTACAACAAACATACATAAATCTAAACTCTCATCTCTCTTTACTTTTACACTTTGAAGAATTCATCTTCTCTTCTTTGTGTCCATGTTCTTAACAAATAAACACATCTACTTCTTCGTAAGATATTAAATCAATGAAGAGATCAATATCATAAACCCGTGCACGAGTTAAAAGGGCCTTTGTCGATGAGGACAACCTAAAACCGAATAAGAAAACTGCCAAAAAATCTATTTTTACGATCTTATCAAAATAGTGTACAAAAGAAGCTATGCATACAATTGTTCTTTCAAAACAAAAGATAATTGTGTAGAAAGATAAGTCAATTCTCGTCTTTAATTTACAAAACTTTGCAAAAGTATGCGATGTTACTTATTATCTTACTGCTAGATCATTGACCAAATTCCAAATTAGAAATCATTAGAAAAGGTATTGAGAAAAAAAGAAATGTATCTTGGTATTTGATTTAGTTGTATGATAATCAGTAACATCACACACTTTTGCGAACTTTTGTAAATAAAGAAGAGATTGGACTTCTCTTTCCACACATTTACTCATTGTTTTAAAAGAACACTTGTACGTATGGTTTTTTATGTGTACAATTTCGATAAGATCATAAACAATAAATCATTTGGCAACTTTCTTATCCGATCTTCGGAGTTGACCCCATCGACAAAGACCCTTTAACCTCGTGCATGAGATGACGATATTGATCTCTTCATCAGTTCAATCTCTTAAGAAGAAGTAGATGTGTTCTTCTGTAAAGAACAAGGACACAAAAGAAGAGAAATGTATTTTAAATTGAGATTCTTCAAATCGTAAAATTTATTAGAAAATTATTTTGACTTTTAATTGGAAAATTATTTTTTTTACTTTTAATTGGAAATTTATTTTCCTCTAAGTGTAACATTCCAAAAGATGGAAACAAATTAATTTTTTAAAAAGCTTTCATATCGAATATTATATACTAGTTTCAGTTTGTTTATATTTTAAAGGGGGGAAATGGATCTAAGAAATAGAAAACAATATTATAAATATTATATACCAAATATATAGTTATGCAAAAAAGACTTTAGAAAAAAAACTAGTGCTAAAATATTTAATTTTTAAGAAAATATCCAACAATTTTGCAGTTTCTAAATAAAACTTTACTTATATTTGAGCCATTATTTTATTATTAAGTTTTAGTGAGAAGTGTCATTTTAAAAATCTATAATAAAAACAAATCAACAACATTTTAAGTCAGATGAACCAAAACTCATTTCTTAATTCACATGCATGTATTTGGAGATTTCTTGCATAAGTTACATTGACATTTCATTCATGCATATACATAATTATATATTTTGTAAATTTTACAGTAGCAGAATGAAACATTTAAAATAAAAATTTCACATTTCAAAGTTTTAACTACAAAAAAAAACATTCAAATCTTTAGATAGCCATATCATAAATTGACGAAATAAATCATAAAATTATATGTGGAGGAAAAAACTATATTTAGAAAAATGTGTAATCTAACAATTTATTAGTTTATATTACACATATTCTAATCAATGATTTGTAACTTTTTATTTAAAGACATCCTAAAATATGTATATTGGATATGGTTTTACGATATTTTCTAAATTTGACTGAATCTTCATTTTTTCATTCATTCTTACTAATTTTCAGTGTTCAAGAAGTTTTAGGCGACGCCTAAGCGGCGATTAGACGCTAAGCTCTTATATACCGCATTGACAATCTTTTAATCCACCTAGATTATTATGATGTTATAAAAACACATAATATAATTTTATTATGTATAAATTATGATATTTAGTATTTTATATTTATAAAATAAAGATATCAACGTTATATAATAATAATAAAAATATTTTAAAGATTTTAATATCGATAAGCTATGATATTTTGTACATTTTATTATGTATATAATATGTTGTATGATTTTCTAAACGCTTAGACCGCCTACAAATTCGCCTAGGCTCCGATTAAGCGTTCTAGACACTAGACTCTAGATAACCGTCTGTTTAGCGCCTAACGCTTTCTCGAATACTGATAAACGAGATTTTACCCTCGTTCAGTCGAATGCCTTATCGTAGTATATAAGGTGTCAATCCGAATCAGGAGCAATTAAAATACTAGAACTTATGAGAAATCTTCTTAGTCTAAGCAATAAACAAAAATGTTGTTTGTTGAATGTTTTGTAACCGTGTAATCAATAAACGAAAAACGAAAATTAAGAGTTTTAAAGATATAAATAAAAAGCTAAACAATTAGGTTAAGGTATTTTAAAGGTGATTAAACTTTCAGATTTCAAATTGTCTTTTACAAAAATAACTTCAAGGTTTTGAAAACGATTTTAGATCAATCCACTCTCGTGGCAATGATCCTTTTCTCAACAATTAAACTAAAACAATATCTTGGATAGTTTAATCATCGAGAAACTTTAAGAACAAATCAATTTTAACCACTAAGCTTATTAACACAGATCTCTCGGTTAAGCTAGGCTTAGTTCTAAGGTAATTGTTCAGGAATCTTTATAATCTCTCGATTCATAAAGTTTCCTAGGTTCAATAATCGAATGGCCAACTCGATTAAGGCTTTAAGTTTGTTACCAAAGACAAAAGTTTTATAATCTATTAAGTTCTAGACAATCATCAATCCTAGATTCAATCAACCCCTTTATCCCCTAACCCAATTGTCTATTTGAAACTACTCGCTAAGCATGTTGAAATTCAAAGCAATTAGATTCAAAGAAAACATAAACATAAACAAAGACAAGAGAATAAGGGTTCAAGAAAATCTTATTGATGAAGATCACAAAGGTGGCCAAGGCAAAACACCGAGAATTCTTCAAAATCCAAAAGCAAAGAACAAAGCGATGAAAAGCAAAAACAAAAGATGGGAGGCTGTCAAAATCAGTCCAACCCTAATATAATAATAAACCAAATTCAAAATAAAGGAAACCAAAATTGGTTTAATTGGTTTTCCTTTTTACACATTCAAAACCGATATCCTTATAAAATTTCGCGACCTGTATCGGTCAGTCCAGACCGATACAGGCAGGCCGATATGCGCTTTCGGTAGCCTTCCTTCGGCTCAGTTCTCTTCGTATCGGCCAGGCTAAGCCGATACAACAAGTCGATACGCGTCTTCGGGTCTTTTTCTCTTGTATCGGCCACTCCAAACCGATATGCTTGGCCGATACAAGCTTCGGCGAACTTTCTGTCTTCTATATCGGCCAACAGAAACCGATACAACATGCCGATGCACATGTATCAGTTTCTTTTTGGCTTAAATTCATCACTTTCGCCGTCTTTGTGCTCAAAAACCTGAAATACACGAAACAAACCAACATGCAACCTATATGATACTAAATGCAACCTAAATGAATGAATTCTAATGCATAAACTAAGGTAGAAAGTGTAAAATATGCGAGTTATCAACTCCCCCAAACTTATCCTTTGCTTGTCCTCAAGCAAGAGAACTAACATCAAAGTTCGGGAAAGTGCAGAGGCGGGGACCTCAGAACCAAAAGCAACGTGGAAGTGTAATGAACAAGTATCCTAAACATAGTACCCTCTCGCAACCGAACTAGTCCCACTTATTTCTATCCACCTTAACTCCGTCTAAATCCGCTATTATTACCAAAAGTATGTGATCCACTTGTCTAGTCTAAACACCTTTCACATTCAATTAAACACAATCAAGCATGAAACATGATTAAAAATTTCCAAGAGTTTTTCTATTTGTCTAGGTAAGAACGGGATTTCGAATCAAACGAGGAGGCTAACACTCAGGCATGTGGTTAGTTGTAGCGCGGTTTCTCTCGGGGAGTGAAAGGGTTAAACAAAACCGGGAAAGACAAGGAACAATACAAGTTCGGACATCCATCCCTATACAAGACTATCCACTAACCCATCGTCTTTCTTCTAAACATTTAAACACTTAAACATTGAGTTTCTTTTCTTAACAACCTTAGGGGATTTTATTTTGGCTAAATTTCTTTTCTCTTTTTTTTTTTCTTTCGATTTTTTTTTTTTTTTTTTTTTTTTTTTTTTACTTAGCCATTCTTTTACCCCCTAGGTGTTTTACAATTACTCGTGTTTATTTTCTTATTTTTCAAAACCCAAAGACGTGTCTCACCAAACCGTTATCCCTTTCTAATTCACTAGTCTACGAAAAACTAGCCCAATGGATGTCCTTTCTTGTCGCTCCCTATACTTTCAAGTTTTTGCGAAACCAAACAATCACTAAATGAAAGGAATTCTCACAAGTGTTTGGGTTAAGGTTTAGGGGGTGAGAGGGGAATCATCCTTAGAATGAGAATGACCGGATTGCGCTTTAAGTGTTTCGGTTTAGGAAGCCACAATCCGTATAAATCACAAAGCCATAGAAATTCTCTTGAAAACTATCAATCATGCTAATTAAAAGTCAAGTTTAAGTTCAGATAATTTTTCGAAGGTGACTTAGAACTACCAAGCTTCATAACCACACAATTGGCTTTTAAACATCAATGTCTAGAGTTGCGGTTTTAAGATTTTCAGCGAGTTCTAATTCGTTTACGGAAGATACTACACCTAAGATACTGTTCAAAACACAAAGTGCGTCGCTTTACAAGGTTAACGTCATCATAGATCCCCTATGCATATGCTCTAAATGCCATGAACTAATCCTATATGCAGATTTTTTTTGTTTTTTTTTTTTTTTTTTTTATGAATGCTATTATGCGAAAACTAATATGACTACTCCCCCAAACTTAAATCACACGGTCTCCGTGTGAAACAAGCATTGGAGAAGGTTCCTAAATGTATGTATGAATGACTCTAATATGAAAAACTAATGCGTATGCACATGGTTCAGGTGTTACCTCTGTAGTACTAACACGACGAGTCGAAGTCGTCTGTATCGGTCTCAGCAGACCGATACTCTTGCCCGATATCGGTCCAGCAACCGATATAACAGGCCGATACCCCTTTCAGAATTCGTTTTCCTACTTCGTTTTCACCTGAAACCATCAAACACGACATAAACTCTAAGTAAATTATCGTCTAAATGCAAACTAAAATTGTATATACAAGGATAGACATGGGACTTCCTCCCAAGTGAGCTTGTTTATAGTCTCTTAGCTTGACTTTACCCCCTTCTTTTTAGGCGACATTGGGGTTTGAAAGAGATGTCGAATCTCCTTCGGTGACAACTTTGTGGTCCAGGGGCGGCTTGAGTTTTACTCCTTTCACACCAAACTCGCCTCCATCCTTGTGTTTGCCTTTATCCGAGTCGCAGCGAGCACTCCTTGCTTCTTTCTTGAAAGCTTTCTTCAAAGATTTAACCTCGTTGATTAACTTTCTAATGACGCGGTTTTGAGACATGTTCCAATGCGCCTTTCTGAACTTCCTAGGAGGGGATTGGTGTTCCACTTTTGGAGCTTTGGATTTGCTCCTTGCATCATCACTAGACTTACCATTGCTAGCATCTTTCTCCACTCCAATCACCAAAGCTTCACAAGGAACCGTCTCCGTAGGCTTTTTGGCTACATCGTTGATGGTGTACCGCTGAACAAGGTCCCTCCCAAGGTGCAAATCTATCTTTCCAACCTTCACATCTATGATGGCTCCAGCAGTTGCCAAGAAAGGTCTTCCAAAGATGAGTGGATTATCAGGTTTTTTGTCCATCTCCAAAACGACAAAATCTGTTGGAATGAAAACGTCTCCCAACTTTACCGGAATATCTTCTAAGATTCCAACGGGTACCTTCACGGATCTATCGGCCAGCACCAAAGAGATCTTAGTAGGTTGGAAAGAAGAAAGGCCAAGTTGTTTAGCCACAGACGAAGGCATAACGTTGACACTAGCCCCTAAATCGCATAGGCACTTTTCGAAAACCAAAGGACCAAGAGTGCAAGGCAAAGTAAAACTCCCTGGGTCGCCAAGTTTCTTAGGAGAATGATCCTTCTGAATGATCGCGCTGCACTCTTGTGAAAGCTTCACCGTGTCTTCCAAGTTTTTGGACTTGTTTTTGATGGTGTCTTTCAAGGATTTGGTGGAGTGAGGGACTTGCTTGAAAGCGTCAACAAGAGGCATGGGAGTTTGCACCTCGTTTATTTGCTTCTCGAGTTTAGCTCTAATATACTCCTTCAAGAGATGCATCTTGGCTCGACCTGGAAAAGGTAGCTTATCTTTATAAGGAGATGTCACATAACAGGGCTTCTTCTTTTTCTCGGATTTTTCTTCTGTATCGGCCATGTTCTTGGCCGATGTAGGTGGTCGATATCGGTCATCTGAAACCGATACTCCTGGCCGATGCGAGTGTCCTTTCTCCTTTTCGCTCGTATCGGCCTTGTCCTTGGCCGACACGGGTGGTCGATATCGGCCAGTTGTGGCCGATACGCCTGGCCGATACAGGTGTCCTGTATCTTTCTCATCACCGATTTCCTCCTTTGCCACTATCTCAGGGTTCCCGTCGTTAGCAACTGTGTCTTCCGGCTCAAACCAATGGTCCACCCCCTCACCTTGTTTCGCATTGTCCTCAATGAGATCGCTTGAAAGCGTTTGTGTACCACTACGAAGTTCTATGGAGTTGACATACTCTCTAGGATTGGCTTCAGGTTTACCCGGGAGTTGGCCCATTGGTCGCTTGGAAGCCGAAGTAATTTGAGCCACTTGATTATCCAAGGCTTTCAAGTGAGTACTCAAGGTTTCAAACTTGGCGTTGAGATCACGGTAAGAGTTGTCAACCTTTGCTTGAATTTCTTTCTTGAACGTGCTGAACTCCATGTGACTTCGGGTTTGGCCGTCTAGAATCTGTTTTAGCATCTGAGTGGTTTGATCACCTTGGGGAGCTGGTGATGCAGCCACTCCTTGAACAGCAGGAGGGTTGTTGTAACCTGGAGGACGATTGGGTGGTTGTCTCGGTACGTATCCTCCTTGGTTGTATTGAGGTTTACCTTGGTAACCTCCTTGTTGCGCATGGGGATAGACCTGGTCTTGGGGGTTGGCTACGTTGTTGTTTCGGTAGGAGAGGTTTGGGTGTTGAGAATAGTTGTTGAAACGCCAATCATTCTGATTTCCCATGTAGTTGATCTCCTCCTGAGTTCCCTCGGTTGGGGGTAATTGTTCATCTCCGCTACCAACGTAGTTAATCCCCACTTGGTTGGACATGAGTAGCTTATCCAGCTTCTCATTCACCGCCTTTATCTCTCTCTTAAATTGCTCATCGTTCCCTGAGCTGCGGATGGTGCGATCATAATCTTCTCCGTAGTTGCTATCGCTTAGGGCGTAGTTCTCCACCAAAAGTTGTCCATCGGCTTCCGTCTTCCCAAGGAAATTTCCTTGGCTAGCTGAATCGAGAAGCATCCTGAACTTTGGTTTTAGGCCGCGATAGAACGTGCTGAGTAGGCTCTCTCCCGTGAAACCGTGGTGCGGGCATCTCACCGTGTAACCCTTGAATCGTTCCCAAGATTCGCTGAATGTTTCTTGGTCTTTTTGTGCGAAAGCGGAGATCTCGTATCGCAGCTTTGATGTCCTCACCACCGAGAAGAACTTTGTGAGAAAAGCCGTCTTGCAAGCCTCCCAAGTCTGTATGGTGTCCTTCACAAGGTTTTTCTGCCATATGTGTGCTTTGTCCCCGAGTGAGAAGGGGAACAAACGCAGCTTAAACATGTCCTCGTTGACACCATTGATCTTCACCGTGTCGCATAGCATGTCAAATTGGTGAAGGTGATCAATGGGGTCTTCACTAGGCAGCCCATAGAACTTGTTGCTTGGACACCATGTTAATGAGACTAGACTTGATCTCAAAGTTGTTGTTGGCGATGGCTGGTGGTGTGATGCCACTACGGTTGGTGATGTTTGATGGCACATCCGCTGTACCAATGGTGCGTGCAACGTTAGGTGCGTTGTTTGCGTCACCCATCTCGAATTCTGAATCTGAACCCGAAGTGTCTGATGTGGATGAGTCGGAGTGAAGGCTGGTTCTTCTTTCTCGTGAGATAGCTCTTTCGTGTGCTTTGATGTCTGCGAAGAAGAGGAAGTTGTCACTTTGTCGGTGACTTCTCCTTTGCATACACCTAACAAAACGAAAATCAAAAGGAAAGAAAACAAGTTAGTAACGAAACTGAAACTTAGTCCCAAGTAATTCCAAAACTCTAATATTTAATCGAGTTCCTGAATCGGCAACGGCGCCAATTTGATAAACGAGATTTTATCCTCGTTCAGTCGAATGCCTTATCGTAGTATATAAGGTGTCAATCCGAATCAGGAGCAATTAAAATACTAGAACTTATGAGAAATCTTCTTAGTCTAAGCAATAAACAAAAAGGTTGTTTGTTGAATGTTTTGTAACCGTGTAATCAATAAACGAAAAACGAAAATTAAGAGTTTTAAAGATATAAATAAAAAGCTAAACAATTAGGTTAAGGTATTTTAAAGGTGATTAAACTTTCAGATTTCAAATTGTCTTTTACAAAAATAACTTCAAGGTTTTGAAAACGATTTTAGATCAATCCACTCTCGTGGCAATGATCATTTTCTCAACAATTAAACTAAAACAATATCTTGGATAGTTTAATCGTCGAGAAACTTTAAGAACAAATCAATTTTAACCACTAAGCTTATTAACACAGATCTCTCGGTTAAGCTAGGCTTAGTTCTAAGGTAATTGTTCAGGAATCTTTATAATCTCTCGATTCATAAAGTTTCCTAGGTTCAATAATCGAATGGCCAACTCGATTAAGGCTTTAAGTTTGTTACCAAAGACAAAAGTTTTATAATCTATTAAGTTCTAGACAATCATCAATCCTAGATTCAATCAACCCCTTTATCCCCTAACCCAATTGTCTATTTGAAACTACTCGCTAAGCATGTTGAAATTCAAAGCAATTAGATTCAAAGAAAACATAAACATAAACAAAGACAAGAGAATAAGGGTTCAAGAAAATCTTATTGATGAAGATCACAAAGGTGGCCAAGGCAAAACACCGAGAATTCTTCAAAATCCAAAAGCAAAGAACAAAGCGATGAAAAGCAAAAACAAAAGATGGGAGGTCTGTCAAAATCGGTCCAACCCTAATATAATAATAAACCAAATTCAAAATAAAGGAAACCAAAATTGGTTTAATTGGTTTTCCTTTTTACACATTCAAAACCGATATCCTTATAAAATTTCGCGACCTGTATCGGTCAGTCCAGACCGATACAAGCAGGCCGATATGCGCTTTCGGTAGCCTTCCTTCGGCTCAGTTCTCTTCGTATCGGCCAGGCTAAGCCGATACAACAAGTCGATACGCGTCTTCGGGTCTTTTTCTCTTGTATCGGCCACTCCAAACCGATATGCTTGGCCGATACAAGCTTCGGCGAACTTTCTGTCTTCTATATCGGCCAACAGAAACCGATACAACATGCCGATGCACATGTATCAGTTTCTTTTTGGCTTAAATTCATCACTTTCGCCGTCTTTGTGCTCAAAAACCTGAAATACACGAAACAAACCAACATGCAACCTATATGATACTAAATGCAACCTAAATGAATGAATTCTAATGCATAAACTAAGGTAGAAAGTGTAAAATATGCGAGTTATCAAATACCGCTAATTTTACGTTAATTTATAAACTTGACCTAATCTTCATTTTTTCATTCACGATTACTAATTTCTTATTTTCTAAACTCTCGAGTCTCGACATTATTTTTTAATACTTTCTGGTCTCTTCATCTTCAAAATTTTTACACGGATATTGTGTCTATAAATTAAGCCATTGTCGAGTGTACATTTTCGTATTTATACATTACAAGCTAGTTGTTATGCTATGGTTATATAGGAAAGAAATCGAGTTTCTAGAACGTTCCAAACTAATCTTTTTTTTTGTATAAAAATAAACATACTATCGGATAACTAACTCTGCATGTTATTTTTCCTAAATTTTGGCATAAACTTAAATTATTCAAACTAGGAAAAGTGAATCACCTCACAAATTAAACAACCACTCGGGTTAACGTAACGTAACTCGTTAAACTAACCAAAACAAACATTCATTCATCATTTTTATGACTTTGATATATATCTAACTCTTCCTTCAAAATGCATCGGAGATTCCCTCATCCACTTACAAACTTTATAACAAAAACATGTACCGCAAAAGATAACTGTAACACCCCGATCTGGGATTACTATGAACGACGTCGTACAACTAATATCATTGCCAAAAACCTTTTTAAAATACCACCAACATAGTTTTGAATCATCACATCCATCACTAAACCTGTAAAAGAAAAAAGGAAGCGAGAGGGGTGAGTGATAGGGGAGTCACCCAAAACACCCACATCACCGGTCAAGTAATATCACACCAATAAAAATATAGCATAAACTAAACATGAGCAAACACAATACCTAAAGTGCTCAAGCATTACACACAATGGTCCTACTTGACTTAAGTGTCCACAACACCGCCCGTAAACGCTTTATCGATCCCTATGAGGCACATACAACAAATCGACTGTGTTGCCCGTCCCCAAACCACTTTGCGGCTGCGGTACCGACTCCCAGTTCTGGGCCCGCAAAAATCACGAAGAAACCGACGACCAACCCAACAACTCATCTCGCTACCGTCGCTCGCCCACACATCACACACAAAAAACCATCTCCATATACATACATATATTTCTATATTTATACAAGCAACTATAAACAAATGCAAAATAAAGCAAGCAATGGATTGAATCATCTAGACCCCTAAGTCAAATTCAATCAAAACTAACTAGACTCAATCAAAAGTCTTGACATTTAGTTGCTAGATTACATGTTAAAAGAGTTCATCACAACTACAAAATTTGTACGGAATAGCCTTACCTTTGTCTTTGGACAGATTTGTTGTGCCTTCTTACTAATAAAGATTCACCATATTTCCGGTCTTCTTAGTACTATGTCTTGAATTGGTTTATGTGAAGTATCAGCCACAACGAACATCACTAGACCATCCAAACAATACCCATCCCAAACTCGGTAAATCTGGAAATTGGACAGAATTAAAAAGGCTCAGAGATTTGACGATAACCTTAGATCACACCGTTCACTTCATGCGATATTTTCACAGAAGTTATAGAGAGATGTCATGAATCTCTATATCAAGTTTCAGCTCTATCAGATCTGATTGCCTGACAATGGCTCTACTCGGATTGGTCACAGATCGAAACTGAACAAATACCTCTCTGTAAAACCATTGTAACTTTTAATATACAACTCGGATTAGAAAATAGTTTGCGCTCATGCGTAGATAAAGGACTCGGTTACTTACACCGAAATTTCAGAACGATTGAAGCTGATTTGCCTACTCGTTTGACCGTTCTCCCAAGACGCCCCTATGAAGTCTTCTAGGTGGTTACAAGACCTCTACTTGCGTTGGTGACGCGGTGGCTTCCGGTGGCTACAGGATGGAGGAGATTGGCCAGGGTTTCGCCGTTTTTTTCTTTTTGCCTCCTCTAAACATCCAAGTCTCTCTTTTATAGAGGAAAGGGAGGAGAGCCCTAAGTTTCTCTTAATGAACCACTTTCTGAAATGGGCTATCGTTTTCCAAACGGGCCAAAATTCGGGTTACAATTCTTCCCCCTTACAAGAGAATTTGCCCCGAATTCTGGAGGTTCGCTTCTCTTTTTTACGATAACGACCCGAATAAAAAAAAAGTACAAGTTTTAATAGTCCAATTTAACTTTCGATTTTCGCGGATGATAAGCGTTGCTTAAATATGGACAAAGGCCTCCAATGACTTATGACAGACTCGCAAAAAAAAAAAATCAGATATGAATTTGTGTCGTGATCTAATTTGTATTATCTTAGGCCTTATACAAGGATGTACTCCTTTGCTAGTTAATATGCTCATTTTTTATTGTTAAACAATAAGTTAGCTTGATGAGACGATCCACAATGACTAATATGACCTCCGTTTTGCTGATTGCCATGACGAACCAGTAACCAAATCCATTGTCAACAAAAATTTCTTTTGTAGGGCAAGTTGTTCGACAACCCAAATAATTGATGTTATGCCAAATGCTAAAACCACATGCGTAAGAGGTCGTCTGTGGCAAGATTCAATGTTCACGTTTCCTAATGCATGCTCGAGCAAAACTTATGTCCTTTAACCTTCATTACCATTAGACGCTTCCATTTTATTGTGTTTCTATAACACGCTCAGCTCCATTTCCCTTAGTTTACTTTCTTGCACAAGAAATCGTTTTTAAAACATTCGATGCTAAACTTTAAATTTCACACCATTTTAAAGATTTTGTCATTAATCTCTTATGATACTTGCATCTCTAATGTCTTGAAATTCTACTATCTAGAATTTTGATATTTGGTTAACAACCAACTACCTACAATGAGATCTTTGGTTATCAATAATTGACTATCCACAATACATCATCTGCACTACTTAGATCATGAACCTTATAACCTTGGTTCATTCCTAGTCATGATTTTGACTCTTCTCTTTTGGCATGATGTTCCTTCACATTTAATATACACGAAGTCGGTTCCATTCCGATTGTAGAATTCCTAGATTTTTGTGTCGTGCGACAAAGTGAATAATCATTTAATGATCGATTAGACACACGTGAAGAACCTAGTGGCACAGTCTCGCTCAAAGAGTTTCCATCCTCCTATATTAAAACGTTGTTTCCAATTTTTTTGGTAATACTAACACATAAAACACCTTATGAAAATTATTCAACTCATCCAATGAACTTAACCGTTATGCTACTATTTCAATCTGTTAAATTATAGGATATGAATTCGGCTTAACTTTCTTCATTTCCCGAATCTCAGATGTTGCTTGAAAAGTTATCATCTTTAGATACACGAAATCCTCAACCTAAATTCCAACTCTCTTTTTTTCGCTTGTCTGCATATATCTTTTGCCGATCGTGGGTTTTCTTTTTCATTAGACTTACACTTCGGTCCCAAATAAATTTAGATTCACAATTCCATACATGGGATAATTGCAACCAAACGATTCCAAACGTGGATGGAATGAAAAATTAGTAGCAGCTTCAAACATTGTTGAGGTAATAAGAGAATCCAAACAAAAAACAACGGTGGTGACAATTAATTTGTATCTTTGTTGGGATCATGTCGAAAATTAATTCTCCTCATGAGGACGGATGATAAGAACCATGATAGGACGTATAACAAGACACCAAGTGGAGAAAACATATGCCAAAACTTTTCCTTTGACAAAGAGTTACAAATTGAAATAACCTTGCTTCATAACGGTTTAGTGACACAGTCACAATGACGACATGACGATAAGGCGATGACACACATGTGCTAAGACTTCATGACTAATGAGCTTTGAATGATACAACATTACTTAGCGGTGACACAATGACGCTAAAGACAAGACGATAAGGCGATGACACACATATGCTAAAACTTAATGTGTAACGAGCTCCGAACGATACAACATTGTGTAGCGGTGACACAATGACTATGACGACAAGACGGTAAGGCGATGACACACATGTGCTAAAACTTCATGACTAACGAGTTCCGAACGATATAACATTGCTTAGCGATGACCAATGATACAAGATAAAATGCAACACGACTTAGTTAAGGCGGCTTTGATGTTCCATTTAATATCATAACGCAAACCTCAAACAAATTGAAACATATTTGAACCTTAGGGATTTCGAGACCACAAATTATCCGTACAATTATACTATAGAAGGACACATGAACCAACTCCACAACATGTCAAAACATCACTAACAGCCAAGCCTTCTATTAGTCAAACTCTATCATTACACTAAAATAAAAAACTAAGATGAAATTTATATTCAAGCTATGTTGGTGATTTGAAATACTTAAAAATATATATACTTTTGTTTGGGCTCTTTTAAAACAAAAACACATTTTAATAAAAATAATTTTGTCTTTCTAAAACTGATTCACCCCCACTCAAAGTCGCAACGTCCTCATTGCGCACCTGACCTCAGGGAATCGGCCCTCTCGGTCAGAACTAGAGTGGCGACTCGCTCTAATACAAAATTGTAACGACCCTATCCCACCATCGTTCGTGAGCAATCCATGGGCCCACTCTCGATCGATGGTTGATCCGTTATTCCGGGAGACTCTAGAGACTTCATTACTGACCCTGCAATCACCACATGACATTTCCCCGTGTTTTATCCTCCTCGCACGATTACGGGAATCACTTCCTGAAAGGTCACCCATCCCTAGATTGCTCCAACCCAAACACGCTTAACTGAGGAGTTCTCTACGACATGTGACTGGAAAAGTAAGAGCACTTTGGTGACATAGGTAGCGAAATCAATTCTCTTAAGTCTCTCCACATACATATCACATTTCAAAAATCGGGGTATCACAATTCACACCCACTCAAAGTCGCAATGTCCTCGTTGCACACCCGGCCCCAGGGAATCGACCTTCTAGGTCAGAACTAGAGTGGCAACTCGCTCTGATACCACTTGTAACACCCCGATCTGGGATTACCAGGAACGACGTCGTACAACTAATATCATCGTCAAAAACCTTTTTAAAATACCACCAACATAGTTTTGAATCATCACATCCATCACTTAACATGTAAAAGAAAAAGGGAAGCGAGAGGGGTGAGTGACAGGAGAGTCACCCATTGAGGGGATGCCAAAACACCCACATCACCGGTCAAGTAATATCACACCAATAACAATATAACATAGACTAAATATGAGCAAACACGATACCTAAAGTGCTCAAGCATAACACACAATGGTCCTACTTGACTTCAGTGTCCACAATACCGCCCAGAGACGCTTTATCGATCCCTATGGGGAACAAACAAAGGATCGACTGTGATGTCCGTTCCCGAACCACTTTGCGGCTGCGGTACCGACCACCGGTTCTGGGCCCGCAAAAATCACGAAGAAACAGACGGCAACCCAAACAACTCGTTTCGCTACCTTCGCTCCCCAACACATCACACACAAAAAACCATTTCCAATACATACATATATTTATATATTTATACAAGCAACTATAAACAAATGCAAAATGAAGCAAGCAATGGGTTGAATCATCTAGACCCCTAAGTCCAATTCAATCAAAACTAACTAGACTCAATCAAAAGTCTTTACATTTAGTTGCTAGATTACATGTTAAAAGAGTTCATCACAATTATAGAATTTGTACGGAATAGTCTCACCTTTGTCTTTGGAAAGATTTTTTACGCCTTCTTACTAATAAGGATTCGACATATTTTCGGTCTCCAAATTACCTCTTCTCTCACACACGCTTAGTACTATGTCTTGAATTGGTTTCTGTGAAGTATCAACCAAAACGAACATCACTAGACCATCCAAACAATACCATCCAAAACTCGGTAAATCTGGAAATTGGACAGAATCTAAAAGGTTCAGAGATTTGACGATAACCTTAGATCGCACCTTTCACTTCATGCGATATTTTCACATAAGTTAAAGAGAGAGATGTCAGGAATCTCTATATCAAGTTTCAGCTCAATCAGATCTGATTGCCTGACAATGGCTCTACTCGGATTGGTCACATATCGGAACTGAACAAATACCTATCGGTAAAACCATTGTAACTTTTAATATACAACTCGGATTAGTAAATGGTTTGCGCTCATGCGTAGATAAAGGAGTCGGCTACTTACACCAGAAATTTTCGAACGGTTGAAGCTGATTTGCCTACTCGTTTGTCTGTTCTCCCAACACGTCTCTGTGAAGTCTTCTAGGTGGTTACAAGAATCTCTCCTTGCGTTGGTGACGCAGAGGATTCCGGCGGCTACGGGATGGAGGAGATTGACCAGGGTTTCGCCGCTTTTTTCTTTTTGCCTCCTCTAAATATCGAAGTCTTTCTTTTATTGAGGAAAAGGAGGAGACCCCTAGGTTTCTCTTAATGATCCACTTTGTGAAATGGGCTATCGTTTTCCAAACGGGCTGAAATTCGGGTTACAATTCTTCCCCCTTACAAGAGAACTAGATTTTGACATGTGCCAAGTACGGAGTTTTAGTTTTTGAATCTATAATACTATATAAACTAAATTTGAAATGTTTTCAATCTATATTGTATAATTTGTTGTGACGAACAACCAAAAATACTATTCTTAAATTTGTTCTGAACAATAATACCACCATCATAATTGTAATATCAAATACCATAAATTTTCATTTGTATAAAAAAAGGTGAATTTATTTTTAATTTAAAGCAATGATTTTATTTAGAATAAGGCTAAACTTTTATTTTATTTCGTAAAATCCAATACTAACATACCAATTTAAATCTAATTGACCATATAATTGAATTTTTGTTTCTAAAGGAAATCCAATGACATACAAAAAAGAATTTTATTACCGTTCCGACCTAATACCCAACAATTGCATTTCATTAATATGAAGTTTTTTTATAAAAATAGGATTAAACGTGACCCTTTCAATTCATTTTTTCTTTTTTTTCCTTTTTTCTTTTTTTGTTGTTGTTAAAGAGCCTTTCGTTCTTGCCAAGAGATGCATCCAAATAGGTTCTTTATCAATCCTACAATCATCAACTCTTATCAACAAATAATGTTCTCAAATACTTCCAAAATCTCAGGCCCTAGATTCTAAATTATCTCCCATCTTAATTGGCCATATACTCAAATTGTTCGAGATCAACTCAGCTCTGCTACTCGGCATATATCTCGAGATTCTCATAACTACCCAAAAGAAAGATAATGATACGATATTCAAATAAAAAGGAAAAGATATCGACATCCTAATTAAAATAAGAAAATGAGCTCGCCGATCTATACTCCTATAAATACAGATCAAGCACCAAGACAAAAGGTGTATTCACAATTATCACGAAAAACACAAGAAACACGTCATATTCTTGGGAATTAACCTAGTTAGAATCCTAGTTTTTAAATCTATTTTTACTTTTGATTCTTGTACTTTTTTACTTATATTCATTAATAAAGCGACATACTTCAACTCATAGCTATGTTTCCTTAGTTATTCAAACTAATCGCTAAATTTTACCCAAACACATACTTTACAAACAAAGTAAATATTTGAACATAATTATGTAAATACTTCGAGGAAAGATCCCGGTAGAAACAGATATTTCATTTTTTGAGCAATGAAAAGTGTAAGAAAACCCTTAATCTACACAAATACAAAAGAGCTTTCATAAAATATAACAACAATTACATCTAAATCAAACGTAAGAACAATGAAAAATAAAACAAAATACTAAAACGTGTATTAAAAGTAATATTTATAGATAACAATAACTGACTACAATATTTACGAAACACATATAATATTTGTGAAATTATCTTTTGTTTAATATATGTGAAATTAACAAAAACGAAAATATGTAAAATCAAACCGTGTTTATCAATAGGGTAAATCATGAAACATAAAAGAGAAATATTTCAAAAATAAAAATATATATATGAAGTTATCTATGAAATAAATGAGGAAAATTAAAAACATACATGCACAAAAAAGAATAGAAAATATAAGGGCACAAAGGAAATAAAACAAAATTTCCTAAAAGCTCTCTCCACGTGGCAAAATTTCATTATTTTTGACTCGTTAGCAAATATAATTGTCATTTATTATGTTGATTTATGGGTTAGACTAGATTTTACCCGTGTGGGACACACAAAAGTTATATTTATAAATATATTAATTTAATATAATTGTAAATAATTTTTATTGATGCACATTGAATAATAAAATTATTAATCATTTATATGTATATTTTCATATTAAAAATAGAATTTTGTTGACACATGAAGGGCGTCTCGCAAAATATTGTAACGTATCAAAATTTTAAATTCTTTTTTATATTTTCGGATATTTATGGCTCTTCATTTATGTAATTTTCGACATATTAAATACTTTCAATAATAATAACATCATGGACTCAAATATTCCAAAAAAACGTTTTGATAATTTTTGATATTAATTTATGATAATCCGTAGTTAATATTAATTTTTGATAATATTAGATTTTAAAAACGTTTAATTTTAAATATATATATTTTGATTTTCGAATTGTTTTGTATAAATATATGTTTACCTATTTTTGTGGAATTTTTTTTTATTTCTCACGTTTTTTTGTAAAAACAAATTATTTTTCTCTTATTTTATTTGACCAAAAAGTCATTTTTATGTCATTTTTATTTACACTGAGTTTTTTATACCAATGACATATTTTGTAAATATATGTCACTTTTAAGAGTTTCTCAAAAAGAGTTATTCCCAATTAATAGTATAGATTAATCAATTTATTGAGAAAAACTTTAAGAAAAATATATTTTCATTAGAGTATTACTTGAATTCATTTAATAATGTTAACTTTAATTATTCGCTATGTAAACTCGGAAACTATTCATACTCGCGTCACGTGCATACTCAAATCATTTTGTTACAAATTAAATTAAGAGTTAATTGGTCCAATAGGTACATTTTGAAACTTAATTTGCCAAATAGGTGATTTTGGATGCATAATTAAATTTTTAGGTAATTTTAGCATAATTTTAAACACAATTTGACCAAATTACCCTCGCACTTGTTAATGTCTTAATTTCTGGTTTACCTAAACCACCGTTTTTGTACCAACATTTAAAAAAATATATATAATTATTAAAAAAGCAGAAACTTTTAAATTATTATTTATAATTATACATAATTTTTTTTAGAAAAGGAAAGTGGCATAAGTTACGGGATATCCTAACAAATATTGTAGGTTATAATTCTTCACTCACGAGTCAACATTCACATATTTCATTCACGGATCAACATTCACAAACTTCATTCACGGATTATCATTCACATAATTCACTCATGAAACACAATTCACAAACTTCATTCACGAACTAATTAACATTCACATAATTCACTCAAATAATGTATGTGAATCGTGTTTCATGGGTAATTTATGTGAATGGTAACTCGTGAATGAAGTATGTGAATGTTGATTTGTGAATGAAGTTTATGAATGTTGACCCGTGAATGAAGTTTGTGAATAATGTATATTTATTGTGTTTGATTTATGTGAACGGAATCCGTGAATGAAGTTTGTGAATATTGACTCGTGGACAAAACACAATCGTTTGTATCTTTCGAACAACAATCAATGAAATCAAAGAAAAAAATCAATTAGAACATATGGCTACCTCGTAATAGATGATATCTTTAGCTATGTGAAAGACATCAACAATGATTTTCGAAAATAGATAGTAACACTCGATTCAAGGGTTTGAAAACTTTGGGATTTTGTAATAATCAATCGATTTGGGGTTTTTGGTTCTTGTTAAGATTTGTCGTGAGAAAAAGGGGAATTAATTTTTGTTTTTGTTTTAAATAAGTTTATTAGTAAAATAAAAAAACCATCGACAATTTTTATAAAGAAACAAAATAATATTGTTAATATTATATTATTTGGATTTTTTATTTAAATGTCATATGGTTTGATTTTGGTACATGTTTAAAGTAAACCAATTGTAGATATTATGGAGAATTTAGAGGGTAAATCAGTCATTTAACTTTACAAAATCACTAAATAGCATATTAAATTAAAAATCACCTAAATAGCAAATTAGAGTCTTGAAATGTACCCCTTTCTCTAATTTTCTTTTAAATTAATCATCGCTTTTTAATATAATTGCATCAAGATCTATATATATCCAAATTTGTTTTTAGCCAATTGTATAATGATCAAACGTTTATTAAACAAAAGTAAGATGCCAAATAAAAATTCATAAAAATCCGAACCCGAATTTCTCAACAAAAATCCAAAAACTACAAAAATCCGAATCAAAAATCCAAAAATTCTGAACCGAATAATATTTCGAACTTGGATAGATCCGAACCGAAATCGAACCTAATTTGTAAATAATCCGAACGATTTTTATATAGTCATACTCGAAAAACCCGAACCCAAATGAACCCGACCCGAATCCGATCCGAAAACCGAATGCCCACCTCTAGTATCTAGTTTAGCCAAAAATACAAATCGAACACAAACCAATTTTTTCCGAGTAGATCCTAAGAGATCCTAAGAGTATCTTCATTGAGATATTAGTATCTAGTTCACCATGAAAATAAATCAAAACTATTAAAAACTAATATTTTAGAAGAATAAGTTAAGAAGTGGTTCTTTATTAAGAATCTCTTAAGATTTTTCGTGGTTAAAATTTTGTGATTTTATTTAAATTAATTGGTTTTATAAATGTCTTTTTACAACACATAAGTTTTTTTAAAAAAATTGAATTAATACTAAACTCGAGATCCAAAATATTTGAATAAAAAAGCAAATCTATAATTCATAATACATAAAGCTTTTTGTTATTATATATTTTTGTAGAACAATAATAATTGTTTATGTTATATATTATATCTTTCAAGAATTTCCATTAATGTATATTTCTATAATGTGTTTTAAGTTTACAAAATAATTTAAATAATAAATGTGACATAATTATTTAAACGGATCTTCCAAATGTCATTTCATATTTTTCTGAGTCATATCACATTTTTGTCAATTTGAATGTAAGAATGACACATATGCTTTTTAAAAACTGAATTAACAAATAATGTTTAGGAGATTGTCATAGATTTTCTAAATGATGCCAAAGAAAAAAAAATATAATTTTTCCAAATAAATATAGTTAATATCCTATATATACTAATTGAGAAACATTGTTTGCGCAAAACAATGAAAGATAACACGTATCATCACTACAACAATTTTAAAAAATAACAATAATCAATTACGTAACCCACATTTCAAAAGCTCATATAATATAATAGTCATTTTTATTTTGGATATATAATGAAATTTATAGTTGGATCTAATAAATTTTTTGGACCGGATATATAATACTATATTAAATTTCATTATTTTGGTGTGATTAATCAAATAAAAATCGAGTCAAAATTGTTGTAAGTGTTTCTCTATAACTTTGTAGTTAACACATTTTAGATGTTATTATTGTTTTTAAAAAATTAATGATATTTCCGATAAATGCACTAATAAATATTGAAAAGGATTCGAAAAATTTTTCAAATTTATTTTAAATAATTGTCTACTAGATTCTAAACGCACGGGAGTAATATTTACGAAATATTAATTTGATATATTTTTTAATTATTTTTTTGTTGGTGCATGTTGAATAAATTTATTTTAATCATATATAGATATGTATGTTCGAATATTAAAATTTTTTTTTATAAATCATAAATTATGTATGATATATTTTGACCCGTCGCAAAATTGTGCAAGACGTCACGCAAAGATATCTAAAACTATTAATAATTTTAATTTTTTACCCGTGTAGGACACACGGGAGTAATATTTATAAACATATTAATTTGATATAATTTTAATTAATTTTTTATTAATGCACATTGAATAATAAAATTATTAATCATTTATATGTATATTTTCAGATTAAAAATATAATTTCGTTATATATCATAAATTATGTAGAATATATTTTGACCCGTTACAAAATTACACATGAAGGACGTCTCGCAAAATATCGTAACGTATCAAAATTTTAAACTTTTTTATATTTTCGGATATGTATGGCTCTTAATTTATGTAATTTTCAACATATTAAATACTTTCAATAATAATAACATCATGGACTCGAATATTTCAAAAAAACGTTTTAATAATTTTTTATATTAATTAATGATAATCCGTAGTTAATATTAATTTTTGTTAATATTAGTTTTTAAAAAATTTTAATTTTAAATATATATTTTAATTTTCGAATTATTATGTATAAATATATGTTTACCTATTTTTGTGGGATTTTTTTTTATTTCTCACTTTTTTTTGAAAAACAAATTATTTTCTCTTATTTTGTTTTGACCAAAAAGTCCTTTTTATGTCATATTTATTTACACTAAAAAAATTTTTATACCAATGACATATTTTGTAAATATATGTCACTTTTAAGGGTTTTTGAAAAGTTGTTCTTCCCATTTAATAAGATAGATGCCAAAAATTTAAAATACTTTCATATTTTTGTACAATATATATATATATATTTATAAAAGGGAGAATCACAAAACTATACCATTTGAATTACATTTCACAAAACTACACCATTTCCAAAATACTTCACAAAACTACGCCTAAACACTAAAAATTAAATTCAAATAAACCCTACTCACACAATCATACCTCCTTAATACTATACCATAAACACTAATTAACGAACCCAAATGAAAATATTTTATATTTGGTAATTTTTTAAAGGGTAAATCAAGATTTAAAATTTTTGAAAAGGTGTAAATATGTGAAAATATTGAATTAGATGTAGTTTTGTGAAGGGAGGGTTGAAAGGGTGTAGTTTTGTGAATTTCTCTTTATAAATTTAGATAAAAAATCTAGTCAAATTTATTTTAAATAATTGTCTATGCCAAAAATTTAAAATACTTTCATATTTTTGTACAATATATATATATATATATATATATATAAATTTAGATAAAAAAATCTAGTCTACAATGAAGCTAGCTAGAATATTGTTTCTAATTTTCCTTTTAAAAGTTAAAACCTAGTCTTTGACCCAAAAAAAAAAGTTAACACCGACACTTTTACCCAAAAAAGGAATTGTTAACACCGACTCTATGTCCCACCCTAGAATTCTAGAAAGAACTAGTATATAAGCGAACGCATCAATAGAGACACTTAACAAAACTTAGGAAATCAAAAGTAATGACGACTCCCTCTCTCTGCCCAAACTTTAATCTGAGAGAAGCTACGAAGAAACAAAACGGCATCGCTATGTTCCTTACGGAGAAAGTAATCTCTGCCGTAGCAAGAAACTCAAACTTTGTCTACTCTCCGACATCTATCAGCGCCGTTCTGACTATGGTGGCTGCTTGCTGCGAAGAAGAAACAATAAGATCGACCATACTCTCCTTCTTTATGGCTTCTTCAACCGATGAGCTCTACGCCGTTTTCCGCGAGGTCGTTTCTGTTGTTCTTCCTGACGGCAGTGCCGGCGGTGGCCCTAAAATAGCGTCGGTTAATGGAGTATGGATTGATCAATCAATTTATGTTCATCCCACTTCCAAGAATCTTTTATTGAACCTTTTCAAAGCTGAGTTTGCTCAAGTTGATTTCCAATCCAAGGTAATTTACTTTACATTCTTTTTAGGTGTTTTTTTCTCGTGAGAATTACAAAACTACACCTTTTGAATTAGTTTCACAAAAACAACTCATAAACCTACCCTTAATCACTATATCCTAAACACTAATTAGCGAACCCAAATGAAAAAAAATTAATTTTGGTGATGCTTCAAAGTAAATCAAACATTTCAAATTTTAAAAGGGTCTAATTACGTAAAAAAAATAAATTAGGTAGAATTTTGTAAAGGAAAGAATGAAATGGTGTAGTTTTGTGAATTCCTCTTTTTTCTTTGGGTTTTTGGTTTTTAAATCCAGTTTTTTATTCTAATAATCCGTTACTAGATATTTTTGTATATCAGTTCTTAATTATCTGTAACTAGTGAAATCTAATTATTGATATGTTTATCTTAATTAGTGATTAGTAGTAGTTATGCTATATAAGATCATGTTTGGATCTAATTAACAATTGGGGGAGGAAAAATTGCAAAAAAAACCCAAGGTTTCAACTTTTCGACAGAAAAAACCTGACAAATATTCAGGTGTAAAAAAAAACTTTCACTTTTTTATTTCACATTTTAAAACCTAAGATTTGTTTTTTTAGCAAAACAAACCCTAGCCAAAAATCAGTTAAATTTTAGCGGAGAAAAAATGATTCGTTTCACTTAAATGAAAATGTAATTGTTTCACCATCGTATACAAAATGGATATAAGAAAAAAACGAGATAAACGAAAAAAAGTTTTGTGATTTTGAACACTTTATCAAATACTGAATTTATGGATTTTAGGACAAATAATATCATCGTTGTTTGTGTTTTTTTTTTGTTTTTCTTGTTTTTTCTTCATATTCTCTTTGATATACGAAGATAAATCAAACCCGTTTTAATTTTATGTGAAATATGTCGTTTATCTCTGCTAAAATTTAACCGATTTTTCGGATAGGGTTCGTTTTGCTAAAAAAAACAAACCTTAGGTTTTAAAATGTGAAATAAAAAAATCAAGGTTTTTTTTTAAACCCGAAAATTTCAGGTTTTTTCTGTCAAAATGTCGAAACCTTGGGTTTTTTTTTGCAATTTTTCCCTTGGGGGAAGGTAGCTTGTAATTTCAGGGAGCGTTTGAACTTATAAACCATTTGTGTTTCACTCACCAATTCAATTTTGTAATTTTTAAGAAACTACTATTTACTTTAATTACTAACAGCTTATTTTTTTTTATTTTTTCCGGTATAGACTTTATAAAAAGTTTAAATCATTAAATTGCCTCTATGAAATACTTTCGAAGTTTTTGTTTTTTGATTGGTTTAGTTTTGTTAGCTTTCCGTTACAAAATACAATTTGGTTAAGTTATGTTTGGTTTTATTTCAATATATATATATGCTGTTAGTGATTGATGATATAAATTGTTGTGTGTTGAAGGCTGAAGAAGTGCGTAGAGAGGTGAATGCTTGGGGTTCATATCATACCAATGGTCTTATCAAAGATATTCTTCCTCGTGGATCCGTTTCAAGCCTAACCAAATGGATTTTCGGAAACGCATTGTATTTCAAGGGATCTTGGCAGAAAAAATTCAACAAATCTTTGACAGAAAACAAACCCTTTCACCTTCAGAATGGAGAATCAGTCTTTGTGCCTTTCATGAGCAGCAACTATCATTACCAATACATAACTGCTTACGATGGTTTCAAGGTCCTAAAACTTCCTTATAAACAAGGACTTGATAACACTCATCGCGCCTTGTCAATGTATTTCTATCTACCGGACAAGAATGATGGACTTGATAATCTTTTGGTGAGAATGGCATCTACTAATGGATTCTTGGATAATCACATTCCGAGTCATGAAGTTAGCGTTGGGGAATTCAGAATCCCAAAATTCAAGATTGAGTTTGGGTTTAACGCTACAAAAGTTTTCGGTGGTTTGGACCTTAATGTGCCAATGTACCAGAAAGCTTTTATTGAGATTGATGAAGAAGGCACCGAAGCTGCGGCTGTCACTGTTACAACGGGTTTTGGTGCTTGCAGCATGCCAAAAAGGATAAATTTCGTGGTCGACCATCCATTTATTTTCTTGATTAGAGAAGACAGAACCGGAACCATTTTGTTTGCTGGTCAAATCTTCGATCCTTCCAAATCTTCTTCTGCTTAGGATCGGCTTCAACCGAGATTGGTATATATGTTAATTTAGTCTGATCTGGTTATTTAGGGGTTTTTTCAAGAGTTATCTACTAAACTAAGTACATTTTATTTTTTTAATTTGTCAGTGGGGTGATTTTTTTTTATATTTGCATTTAGATGATTTTTTATGTTGAAAAGTCAAAAATAACAATGAATTTTCTGGTCAGGTCGTGTGGACATTCATCTATGTGCATAAACATTTATGTTTTTCTTTCTAAAATAATCGTGACACTGTCGATTTGAAAATGTGTGAATATTCATGAACATAAATTAATATGCATAACAACATTGTGAACATTCATAGTCTGATTAAGTAATTCATGAAAAAATCTGAAACAAAAAACTTATGAACATTCATGAGTCTGTGTGAACGCGCGGAGGAATATATATGTCACAAAAAAATGAAGGAAAGAAAATCATCTAATTATTAATTTTAAAACACAAATCACCTTATTGCAAACTAATGTCTAAAAATGTACTTGATTTCTTAATTTTTTTCTTTTTTAAAATGGATTTTAGAGTTACTTGATAAAATATACTATGTCTTCCTATTGCTACGCGTGAGTAAATGATTGAAAAAACTTTATTTAATCTTTAAACAAGTTTTTGGACCAAAAAAAAAAAAAAAAAAAAAATCTTTAAACAAGTTCATGGTTTGTACACTTTAACTTTATGGTTAAGCTTTGTTCTTTTTTTATTTCATACTAGGAAGGAACCCGCGATACTCGCGGGTTTTTTATATTATTTGTTTTTGTTTTTTTGATGTTTCAAATATTTTTTATTTTCCCAATATATTTTCTTAACTACCTATATAATGTTACATTAATTTTTATTTTTTGAATTCTCTGTTTTTGATATATTTTCACAAATCTTAAATAGTTTGTATATTCTTCATTTTTTTATTTTTTGTATCACATATTTTTTTCTTGAGTATTATGATACCATTTACTTATATTGATGTATTTTTCATATATTTGCTTATCTAAATTAGTGTTCTTATATATGTTTTATATTATTTGTTTATTTAGTGTTTTAAATTGTGTATTTTTTATTTTTTTTTTAATTTGCTTTCATGTTTTCTAACTAATTTTATAAATTTTGTATATTTTTTATTTTATATGTTACTTATGTGATGTTGTTTTAGATATAGGGGTTTAAAAATAATTTAATTTATTCAAAGCCCTATACATTTTTTTTAAAACATATATTTTAAAACTTTGATGTATTAATAACTTTTATGCATTTGATATTGTTATATAATAATATTTTTAAATATTAAGTTGAAATTTAATATGTTTTATGAATTAGTAATTAAATTATGACATAAGTTCTTTAAAATTAATGAATTTGATAAATAAATTAGTAATAAATTTGAAATGATGATGTGTCAATTATTGGAGAGCTTTTTATTTTATGAATTCTCTTTTTTGATTTATTTTCACTAATCTTGAATAGTTTGTATATTCTTTAGTTTTTGATTTTTTTGTTTGTTTTTATCACATGATTTTTTCTTGTGTATTATGATAATATTTACTTATATTGATGTATTTTTCATATATTTGCTTATCTAAATGAGTGTTCTAATATATGTTTTATATTATTTGTTTATTTAGTGTCTTAAATTGTATATTTTTAATTTTTTCTTTATTTTGCTTTCATATTTTCTAACTAATTTTATAAATTTTGTATATTTTTATGAGGAATTCACAAAACTACCCTCTTTCTTCTATTCATTTACAAAACTCTACCTAATTCAATTTTTCACATATTTACACCCTTTCAAAATTTTAAAAGCTTGATTTACCCTTTAAAAAATTATCAAAATTAAAATTTTTTCATTTGGGTTCGCTAATTAGTGTTTAGGGTATAGTATCAAGGGGTAGAATTGTGTGGGTAGGGTTTATTTGGATTTAATTTTTAGTGTTTAGGTGTAGTTTTGTGAAGTTATTTTGAAATGATGTAGTTTTGTGAAAAGTAATTCAAATGGTGTAGTTTTGTAATTCTCCCTATTTTTATTTTATATGTTACTTATGTGATGTTGTTTTAGATATAGGGACTTAAAATAATTTTATTTATTCAAAGCCCTATAACTTTAAAAAAAACATATATTTAAAAAAAATTATGTACTAATAATTTTTATGTATTTGATATTGTAATATAATAATATTTTTAAATATTAAGTTGAAATTTAATATGTTTTATGAATTAGTAATTAAATTGTGACATAAGTTTTTAAAAATTAATGAATTTAATAAATAAATTAGTAATAAATTTGAAAAGATGATGTGTCAGTCATGGAGAACTCCCCTCATCTTTTATATATATTAAGTTGAAATTTAATATGTTTTATGAATTAGAAATTAAATTGTGACATAAGTTTTTAAAAATTAATGAATTTAATAAATAAATTAGTAATAAATTTGAAAAGATGATGTGTCAAGCCTTGGAGAACTCCCCTCATCTTTTATATATATGATTGGTCATTGTCGTTCTTCATTCATTATGACAATGAGTTGATTGACCATACCCTTTATATGTTAGTTAATATCCCTATGAGTTTTCGATGTATGTAATTATCCCTAATACTTAACAATCTTTGCAATATCTTTGTTTAATTACACAATTATATATATATATATATATATATATATATATTCACCAAATTCAACTACTAAGACTTCGCTGTGTTATTGCATCTAGACTAAATCTCAAAAATAATATCATTCTCAAGTGGTCTTGGCAGTGATCCATCAACAAAGCTATTGCATCGAAAATATATTAGTTATAGCCATGAACCATTGGTTGTAACTAACTCCATGTGAAACAATAACTAGATCTTGATGGTTAGCCGACTTAAGCAAGACATGTATGTGAATGCAATGTCGCGCCTTGCCCTTTGGAAAAGGGGCAACCGCCCCAGGCCACATCATTTTTACGAAATTTGAATCTTTGATCTTCAACAATCAACATGTTTTTATTTTTTCAAAATTAAACTATACTTTCTCAATAATAATTCTTTATCCCCTTCAAAATTAAACCTTAAACACCAAAATTCTTAAAATGCTAAATTTTTATTATTATTTATGGTATTTTGATAAAAACAAACTTAATAAATATGTGTGGTTTGAGTTTTGCATAGACGTTTTATAAGGTCCAAAAATATTAATGGGAAAAAAACAACTTAAAGTAAACCATAAATTGAGGTTTATTGCAAAAACGAACCAATTATGTTTCTATTATTAGAACGTATCCAAAGTGTTATTATCTATACTATTAAAAAGAAAAGATTTTTACAAAGAGGACAAAAAAAATTCTATTTACAATATTGTCACTCAATATAACATATGGTTATGTTTAAATACAAAAAACAAAAAAGGAAAACATATTAATTACAACATTAAAATAGGAAACAAAAAAGAAATAAAAAAAAAATAATTTTCAATTTTTAAAAAGTTAAAAATAATAAATCGAATAATAATATCTAAAAAATTAATTACAGAATAATTCATGAGAATGCCATTATGAATTAATAAAAAATATCAGTGCATTTAAAAAATTATATTATTTACGAAATTGCCACTGCCATCATAAACAAACCTGCATCAGAGTTGTTCAATCCGGTATTGTAGATTTATTCTGCTATTTTATTTTCAATCTTTTGAAAATTTGATGTAGATTTAGTCTCTTACGTAATGTAGATTATTCATTCTTTTGTAGATTTTAAAAATCTATAGCTTTTATTTCTGCTATAAAAATTTAGGGGTGGCAAAAAACCCGGACCCGAAGAACCGAACCGAACCCGACCCGAAAATAAGGAATCGAACTCGGCCAAATATCGGAACGGGTTTTACATTTCCATACCTGAAAACCCGAACCCGAATGGACCCGAACCCTAAACCCGAATGGGTACCCGAATTACCTGAAATTTAATTAAATATATAAATAATTTAGTGATTTTATATATGTAGTAACTTATATCCAAAATTATAACATTTTTCTTATATTTCGAGTAGTTTTGTATAATTTAAGTACTTTTAAATACTTTTGTATAATTTTAATTATCTTTTATTCGTATTATCCTAATAAATTATGTATTTTTGAATATTTTAAAATATTTAATTTTTATAATTTTGGAGTTTTTAAAATAATTACGGGTACCCGAGCCTGAACCGAACCCGAAAAGAACCGACCCGAACCCCAACCGAACCCGAAAAAATTAGAGAAATACCCGAACGCGACCTATAATCCTTTACCCAAAAATCTGAAACTCGAATAGACCCGACCCGAACGGATACCCGAACGCCCACCCCTATAAAAATCTATAGCTTTTAAAATTTTTTATATCTGTTAAAATCTATAATATTAGGTATTGTAAATTTTTATGCGTTTCAAAAAATATACAATAACTATGTATTGTAGATTTATTTAAATATGTCGCACTAAAAATGTCAAAACCCTTATTAGATTAACCATAGTATGTATTGTAGATTTGTTTTGGTTAATGCATATTTAATTGCCCTGTCATTTTCTATGTGTTGTTTTTGTCTCTAAGTATGTGCCTTTAACCTAAAAATTCAAAATTTCATTGGTGTAGATCCAATCTCAGAGGACATGCATCAACTGCGAATATCCGCTTGCTCGATATTGTTGTTGTAGGAGGACATTTTCTGGATGAAATGTTTGTAGCGTTTTTTCGATCATATCGTAATCTCTTATTTTTTCACCGCACAACTTCATTATGGAAGTTATACCAAATAAGACAGACTTATAATCTCCTACATTTTTATAATCATGAAATCGGAGATTCAACCATTCATGTTTGACTTTTGGTAAAATCACATATTTTTGGTAAGCAAACCTATTCTTCAGGGATTCTCAGAGATCTGTAGGATCTTTTTGTGTAATATATTCATTTTTTAGATCGAATATGGTGGCGTAAGAAAATCATGGTCGTAGCTTTCTTCTCATCATGAGTTGATTATGACTTATCAATTGTAATAATAAGCTTTTTTCCCTTCAAATGTATTTTTTGCGTCTATTGCCCATGTCATTTAGTTTCTTCTGGAAATATCAAGGCAACGATTGCAAGCTTTTGCAAATTCGACATGATAACTATAAAGAAAATAATAATTTGTTAGATTTAATTTGATAGTTTCTCTTCAGATTTTATTTATTTACTTTTAAAATTTTCCAGAGTTTCTTTTTAAATAAAATCAGGATTTAAAGCAATTTTCAGATGCAAATTATGGCATAGTATTTAAACATATCTTTTGCATTATATTTATAAATTTAATAAATAATATAATAAATTGAGAAGGCATAGCCTATCATATTGAGGCGGCATAGCACGCCATAATCAAGCGGCATAGAACGCTATAAAGAATAGATAACAAAATTATAATAAATTTAGGAGGCAGAGCCTTACATTTTCAAGCGGCATAGAACGCTATAGAGAATAGATAACAAAATAGAATACATCTAGTATACCATCAAATTATTAATTTACGACACATTTTTACTATACCTTCGTAATATAACTGATCGTATGAACATATAGAGTTCGTGATGATAACGTGGTATAAAATAATAATTATATGGTGTGTATGTGGAGAATGGGAAGAGATAATAACATAACGCTAGAAAATGATTATTGTTAACTTTGGTTAGCGATGATATTATACAAGCAATAGGAGGAAACCTTTATATAGGTCATAAGAATCGGTTTAAGCACGTAACCAACACATGTAAATGGGCTTTTGGGCCTTTTGATGTATAATTATAGATGAATTCACAAAACTACACCCTTTCTATTCCTCCATCACAAAACTACACCTAATTTAATTTTTTCACATATTTACACCTTTTCAAAATTTTTAAAGTTTGATTTACCCTTTAAAAAATTACTAAAATTAAAATCTTTTCATTTGGGTTCGCTAATTAGTGTTTAAGGTATAGTATTAAGGGGATAAGATTGTGTGGGTAGGGTTTATTTGGATTTAATTTTGAGTGTTTAGGTGTAGTTTTGTGAAGTATTTTGGAAATGATGTAGTTTTGTGAAATGTAATTCAAATGGTGTAGTTTTGTAATTTTCCCTTAATTATATTTCAATATAACAGAAACAATAATAATGAGGCTTTTTTATTTATTTTATAAAAACAAAAAACTATTATTAAATTTTAAATTAAATATGTAAAATTATTTGAAAAATATAAACACATCATGATTATATTTAGGGTATAATATTGAAGAAGATAGGGTTTAGTTTTGAGGGTTTCCTGTTTATGATATTTTTATCCAAAAAAACTTATTTTAGAAAAAAACTCCTAATCATATTTTTGTACAAAAACTATTTTTCAGTGTATTTCCTGGAATTTATTATTATTATTATTATTACACCACGACATGAGCCTCTATTTATTGCCGACCAATACTTGACAGTTACTATAATTCATCATCCATCAATGGCATCTTACTTTAGAATCTCTCTCTCCTTCGTAATCTCGTCTTTGCTAATCTCACCGGCTGTCTCACAGTCATCATCATGTTCGTCACAGACATTTTCAGGCCACAAATCTTACCCTCACTGCCTCAATCTCCCTAACCTCAAAGCCATCCTCCATTACTCATATGACGCTTCTAACACAACCCTCTCCGTCGTCTTCTCCGCTCCGCCGTCAAAATCCGGTGGTTGGATCGCTTGGGCTATTAACCCAAAATCCACAGGCATGGCTGGATCTCAAGCACTCGTCGCCTATAAAGACTTCAAAACCGGCGTTGCCTCCGTCACAACGCTTAACATAATCTCTTACAGCTCTCTTGTCCCGGGGAATCTGTCTTTTAATGTTTGGGATGTTAAGGCGGAGGAGACCGGAGATTTGCGAATCTACGCGAAAGTGAAAGTTCCCGCGGATTTGGCTTCGAGTGGGAAGGTTAACCATGTTTGGCAAGTGGGGCCAGGAGTATCACCAAACGGGAGGATACAACCGCACGATTTCAATAATCCGAATCTCAACTCCGTCGGATCTCTCGATTTGCACGGAGCCACCACCGGTGGCTCTGTCTCTGGCGGCGGAGGCGTTGGTAACTCTAGAGTTCATAAGAAAAACGTGAGTTTGATTTTTGGCATTTTTTAGTTTTGAAACAAATTTTATCTAAAATAGTAATCAATAATATGGATTTGAATAAGAATTTGTCAGATCCATGGGATATTAAACGGTGTGAGCTGGGGGGTTTTGTTTCCAATAGGAGCAATGATAGCTAGATACGTTAGAGTATTTGAATCCGCAGATCCTGCTTGGTTTTACCTCCACGTGTCATGTCAGTTCTCTGCTTACGTTATCGGTGTTGCCGGATGGGCCACCGGTCTCAAGCTCGGCTCTGAATCTAAAGGTATTCGGTACAACAGTCATCGGAATATCGGTATTGTTCTCTTTGCTATGGCCACTCTTCAGGTAAAAAACCAATGCGTAATTCTCATTAGATTCTAATCCAACTTTGTTACAATGTTAGTGAAGTAATGCAAGTTGGCCAATTTGAAAAGATATGTTTTGTTGTGTTGTTGAATTGAACTATGATTTATTTTTTTTGTCTTTTTGCACGTGTTTAAAGATGTTTGCGATGCTTCTGCGGCCAAGGAAGGACCACAAGTTAAGATTCTTTTGGAATATATACCACCATGGAGTTGGATACTCTATCCTTATACTTGGAATCATCAATGTTTTCAAAGGTTTAAGCATCTTGAAGCCAGAGCATACATACAAGACCGCTTATATCGCTGTCGTTTCCACCTTAGGAGGGATAACTTTGTTATTGGAAGTTATCACTTGGGTCATTGTCATCAAGAGAAAATCGGCAAATTCGACAAAGCCTCCCAAGGCATGATCCGTTAGTAATTTTAGTTTCTATGTTCTTATTTATTTAAGTTAGAAATTCAATTGGTTTTCTCTCTTTATTTTGATTCCATCTCCAAACTTTTGCTGTTTTTTTAAACAAAAATTCTTATGCTTTGTTTTCATGATGACTCTTGGTAATTTATGTTGTAGAACTGTAGAAGAAATACATATGTTTTATTACTTGTTTGTTGTTTCTTTTATTTCCTTTGTGTTATATGATTGTGATTCAGACTTTTTGCAGAGAGTTTTATTTTTTCATTGTTTTATTAGATTTAATTCATATTATTTCCCAACTTTCTAAGTTTTTTTTTGTCATATGTTTTAACGTTCTAAGTTTTGAATGAGATTTTAGACAAAACTAAATGACCAAGAAACAGTACTTAAGTGCTGGTCTTTCCGTTTGACTTGTGTGGGGTAAAACATTTGTCATAAGATTCTTACTTTTTGAGGTATTTTTTAAATTATGTTTTAACTTTAATGTCTCCACCACCTACTACATTGTCACCTTTAATTACAACGGCTCTTAATTCTAGTGGAATCTTTAATTTTCAATAACAATTTCCACTTTTCTTTCGTAAAGGTGGTTTACATTGTGGATTTGGGACTCGTAATACACCGAAATTTGGGTCACAAAAAATATTTTCACAAAAAATTCAATAACGGGAAAATTGGCTAAATGCACCGTATTCAAGAATAGTTTGTCTCTTTATATCTTTGGATGTAATAATTTGTCTCAATATACCTTTATTTTTCATAAATACAAAACTAACCTTAAAAATAAATGATATCATATAGAGCCTAAGTCCATTGAAAAAATTTGAAACCAAAACTATATAATATATATAAATTGTCTATAACCTAAGCCCATAATTCTAATTAACTAACATTTTTCTCCTTTGTTGTTCATCGTCCTCTTCTTCGGATATCTCTCTCTCTCTTTCTTTCGCTCTCTCTCAATCTCTTACTTTCTCACTTTTTCAATTTATTCTAGCTTTAGAATATTTTCATCATCAATTATAACTTATTATTGGTATGTTCTTTAGATATACAAGACAATCCTAATCAGGGGCGGATGCACCCTTTGAATGGGAGGGGCATTTGCCCCCCATAAATTATTAAAATTAGCTTAATTTTCCCTAAGATTTTAAAATTGCCCCTATTGATAATTTTAATTAATAAGGGTATTTTGTGGTTTTGCCCCCCCTAAAAATTATTTCTAGATCCGCCCCTGATCCTAACAACAAAAAATATTCATCTTTTTGTAAAGCTTTTTCTCTCTCTGTATGGTCTTCTTCGAAATTTACTCAGGAAAGTTAGGTTTTTTTTGTTGAGCTTTCTCTCTCTTTGTTTTTTGTGTATTGGATGTCTTGTTTTCATAAATCTTGGTATGATTTGATCGATTATACTTTTAACGCCAATTCGACTATTGTGTGAAAATTTATTGTTCTCAGATGTATTAAATTATCTTATTATTGATGATTTTCATGGTGAAATAAAGACATTGTAAAGCTTTTTACAAATATGCTCTATCTATATTACCATTAATCTGAAGGTTTCTTCTTGTTCCTTTGGTATACTTTGATTTAATGAATTGATTTATGAATTGATTTATGAATTGATTTATGAATTAAGATCACACTAATATGCTTTATCTATCTTATGTAAGCTTAATCTATTTTTTTGTTTGTTTTTAGGTTATGGATTCTAGTTCCCAAAAAAGGTTGTTCATATCAGGGTCTGAAATCTGAAGTAATACACATCAATAACTACTGCAGACTGAGTATTATTCCAAATTTGAAGACTCTCTTTCCAAATAAGTATAAGGATGTTAGGAGGGATCCCTTGTTTGCTTAGATTTTGGCGGTTTACCATAATAAAATGAAATATTCAGCAAAAATGATACACATGCAAAAGACATGAGGTATGGTTTGAGTTTTCTAGGAGGCCAATACGATTCTCTAGGAGGCCAATTGTGAGGTTGCTAAAGAAATTGATTTTGATAAATGGGTAGATGATGGTGGCTTTTGGAGCAAGTTGCTGAGGATAGAAGAGCATACTATTCTTGAGAAAGTGTTCAAGACTGGAAGCGAGTGGACAAATTAAGGCTTATTTATTTGTGTGTGATTGTGGATGTGGTTTTGGCGAGACTGCACTTGAGTACATCAAAGTGGTCATGGATATGGCAAAGCTTAGGGCATATTAGTGGGGGCGTGAGAGTTATGATCTTCTTCTCAAATCAGTCTTCAAGAACCGAAAGAAAATGTTGAAAGCACCAAAAAGCTATGCATTAGAAGGTTTCTTATACCAACTACTGATTTGGGCTATGGTAGCGATACCGATTGTTGGGAAGTTGTTGGGGACAAAACTCACCACTGACTTTGTAGCTGGTCCAAGATGCTCTAACTGGGTATCATATGTCGAGATAAAACTAGAGATGACAATTACATCAGTGGTGAGTCAAATTAACATTAGCTTAAATTTTATAAGGCATTTCCATATGTGTCGAATATTTTTTTTAATGTTATTTAGTTTTTTATGCAGGGTAATATATATCATTACATTTCTAGTATTGGGAATGGGAAAATTTTAGACAACATTTTGTTCTCTTTAGCTGATACGAGAGATTGTAGAGTCGATCATTTGAATGAACTAATCAAGAATAGTTATAACTGGAGTAAACATGTATAGGAAGCAGAAGAACGAGTAAAGACATCTTCCATACCCGACAAACAAGAGGAGCCTGATGTGGATATGGAGAATGAAGATGTCGAGGATGATTTCCATACACCAATGCCTTATGAAAGCTCGGGTTATGCTCGAGGTAAAAAGAGGCTTCCTGATTATGGATTTGAGAAGAGCAAGCATAAACTGCTTTTTGAGCATTCAAAACCTCCACAACTTGTTTTGAAACATCTTTCACTGCCTTTGGAGAGAAGATGGAGCATAAATATGAGAAGATAATCAATGGTTTGGAGTCGCATATCACACAACTAAGAAATGAGATCAAACCTACCAAAGGTAGAATACGGTCTCGGCAGAACCCGCAAAGGTACATCCTTCTCAGCCACAACAAACCGTTAAAAAGGGAATAAACAAAAAACGTTAAGTTTCTTCACTTGTTTAAAAAAATTTTGTATCTTAGTATTCAACTTGTATGGAACTTTATTGTATAATACATGGTTAAAATGATATGTTGTTAAATGTAAGACTACATATGTATTTAAATGGAAATATTTTTATATGATTAACTTGGTTTTGTTTTTGATAATTATTTAACGGATGTCTTTATATTCACTTTATTATGTTAACATGATGATATTTTCCATGATGAAAAAGAGCTAGATAATCTTTTTGACTTAAATTTAAGTCAAAGTTCGCATATTGATATGAGGATGAACACTCATGAGTAGTTGCATAAAACAATGGAAGAATTATCACAAGCCTCACACGTAACAAATTTTGACCCGACACCTCTTCCAAAGGCCCAAAAGCCAATTCCTTGGTGGACTCCAGCTACTTCATTTCAAGCTAGCCGAGTTGAAGTTACAAAATTGGTAAGTTCTTTTGGTGAGAACTGGGGAACAAAACGTTGGAAGGAGCTAAAATTGATGGATGATCCAATAGACCAAGATGAGTTTGCTGATTTTCCACTAATATTTGTGTTTGATGCTTTGTGTATTCAATTTTATGAACGGTCTATGAAACTTATGTATGTATTTTATTCCGTTTTAAAATATATAATTTGAAAAAAATTATTTTCGAATGTGATTATTTTGGATTATTTTTCGTTTCACAGATCTGAATATTGGTCCACATCTGTTTAATATAGCTATGATGGAACGGATCATGAACCAATCAGCATGGCTAAACAATAAGGTTAGTAATACTACAAATATTAATTTTATTCATATGAGTAGTCAATTTCACGCATTGAGTTTGTCTCTTCATTCAGGAAATGGATTCTCTTATGTTCTTGTGGCAAGAACGAACAACCTTGGTGTCGTTGGAAACATATCGTGTAGCTTTCATGACTAGTTGGTTCGACATGCAATTCAACACATCATACTTGGCATTTTCGGTTAACAAAAAAATAGTACTTGGCGGACCAATACTTGTTAGCTTATGGGAATGGTAAACTTCCACTTCATGGGCAAACAAAAAGTATGGGGAGTAGACATTGATCGTATCTACTTTTCATTGTGTGTTAATGGCAATTATTGGATATATATATGTGCATAGATATCCAAGAAAAAAAGTTGAGGTTTTGGATTGTGGAGGTTCTAATTAAAGAACTGTTGCTCAAAATTTTCTATCGGTACTATGGATTGTGAAGGCATTTCATCCTTCTACCACAAGGAAACAACTGCTCGTGAACCCATATTTCAGCTTCCATGTTCCAATGAAACGTAGACTAAACAAGACTTTATGTGATTGTGGAGTATACACCATCAAATTAATGGAATGTCATCTACTTGGACTAGACATCTCTTTAGTTGATGATGAAAATGAAGTTGGATTCAGATGGCTGAGGCTCATCAGAAGGTTGATGAGCCATTAGACAGCTGAGGAAACCTCATGATATTTCAGACTTGGAGAAGCAAAAGGAAACAAGCTTTAACAAAAAGATTGTCTTATTAGGAGAAGGCGTGGTGAACAAGGAAGGAAGATTCATTATGGGAGATAGCGAATCAAGAGAATATTTCCTAAGAAAAAAATAAGGAAATATTCCCGATTTGATGAAGAAATGGAGATGTTCTAAGATTGGCGTGTGTAAACCATTAGGTTAGTATATAAGGCTTAGAGGTGTTGAGAAAAAACGTCAACATTCTAAGCCGCTTATTGTCGCGGGTATCATCTAGGGCTTTTATCAAAATATGAGTGTTCGATCTATTGTACAAACTAGGAAAAACCTTAGTGTTGTAATAGATCAGTGTGTTTATTAGATAGTGTCTGGGGAAAATAGGGTAGATTGCGTAATAGCTAGTTTGGGTTGTGTCTTATACAGAGAAACCTAAAGAGATATAAGTGTACTAAGCGTTTGAGCTCGGCGCTTTCCGAGTGAAATCTGTGTGTTCATCAGTTGACTGAGAGTTTCCACACGTTCAATTGGTATCATAACCTGCATCTGACCAAGAAAATTTGTTTCTTTAAAACATGTGAGATCTGTGACAAAAGGTATGGAGAACTCTCAACACTACATGCCGATGAACAAGCTACCGATACTGAAGTCTCAAAAATATGGCTGGTGGAAGGTGCAAATCAAAGCGTTGATTCGTGGTATCGACGAAGATGCTTGGACAACTGTTGAAGATTGTTGGACCCATCCGAAGGTCATGAATGACAAGTCGGAGGAGATGGAAAAGCCAAAGAATCAGTGGACCGCTGAGGAAAAAGCAGCCTCCAAATTCAACAACAAAGCACTTTCAATAATCCGGTGCTCGCTGTCTGAAGACCAGTTCACCAGAGTGCAAGGATGCACCACAACCAAGAAAGCTTGGGATGCTCTGGAAGTATTCTACGAAGGAACTGAAGAAGTCAGAAGAATCAGAATTGGTATTCTGCGACTGACTTCGAAACACTGACCATGAAGGACAATGACACCATTGATGAGTTTAGTGGAAAGCTGAGTGTTATTGCCATTGAAGTGCGAGTCATGGGCAAAGTTTACAAGGACAAAAAGATGGTGAAGAAGTTCCTCAGAATTCTGCCAGACAAATTCCAAGCTCACAAAGCTGCCATAGAAGTATCTCTCAACTCTGATAAAATGAAGTTTGACCAAGTGGTTGGTATAATGCAAGCTCATGAGATACAACAGTTTCGGAAAGGTGAAACAAAAGGGAAGTCCATTGCTCTGGTTGCGGAGAATCAATCACCAAGCTGTGATGATCTGGAAGATCAAGTTGGGATGACTGTGAAGAAGTATTTCAAGAAGATGGAGCGTGGACAACGTAAGTTCAACGGACCTGGTTACAAGTATGAGCCGAAAGATGAAGGAGACCGCACTAATAAAAGAAGTGATGTTCAGTGCCATGAGTGTAGGGGATTTGATCACTACAAGAATGATTGCCCAAATCTCAAGAAAAAGGAAGGAACTCAGTGCTTCGAGTGCAAAGGTTACGGGCATCAGAGGGCTGATTGTGTCAACACTCAGAAGAAAGGTGAAAAATCGTATGTCTCTTGGAGTGAATCAGACTCAAATGAGGAAGACAAGGGTATGACAAATATCATCGCTTACCTCAGTGTGGTGGAATCGAACTCTGAATCAGATGTCGAGTCGGTGACTGTAAGTGACAATTAAGTGCTAGTAAGGACTTTGTTGAAGCTTCGCAGTGACAACAGAGACCTGCTTGAGTTTCAACTTGAAACTACTGAGTGATAACCAGAAGCTTATAAAGGAGAAAGATGATCTTGTTGTGGTGGCTCTAACTACAAGAAGAAAATCAGAAGCTTGTCAACGACAAGGAGAATCTTCTCGCTAAGATCGAATCTCTCAACACTGAAATCAAATATGAGGTTGAGAAGAATCACCTGCTTGAAAACCAGCTCAGTGAACAGATGAAGAACATCAAGATGTTGCCCAAGGGTACTAAGGATCTAGACAAGGTTCTAACTGTAGGACGTACCATCAATGCAAAGTGGAGATTGGGGTATCAAGGAAACAAGTCTTATATGCTAGACATCAAGACCCATTTTGTTAAACAACACAACCAAAATCAGCCTCAACTCCTCATAGGCACACTCCTCAGAGATCAACCTACCTGACCATAGCTAAGGTAAATCGCAACTGGTTTCCTGCGCGTAAGATCCTCAAGACGCGTAACTCACTGAACGTCACGAGTCCTACTACTGCGGTGAGTATGGGCACATTCGAGCATCTTGTTTCTACTTCATTAATTTTAATATTTTCTGAATTTTATTGATTTTTTATAAAAATAAAAAAGTTAATGAAAGTTAAGTTTCCGTTAATCATGCGATGTTAAATAGCTAGCTGTCAAAAGTTTAAGTATTAAATTGGAAAAAAAAATTGAATTTATATATTTTTCTTGACGTTAAATAAGTTTGTGTATTAAGTTTGTTATTAGAATTACGTTGGTGTATTAAAATGGAATTTCTCTATTGAAAATATCAAGTCAACAAAATATCTCCTATATTTTGTCATTCAACAAAATTAAATTGTAATTAATTTTGTTAAGTAATGGTGACAATTAAGTTGAGAATAAATTCTCATTATTCCACTTCATAACTCCTATGTAAATGGGGCTATATAAGAAAGTTATATTCTTCTCATTTTGATATAATATTGAAACATAGAAACACAACTAAAAGAAAATTAATTCTTCACATGTCCTCTTCTAATTTTCCTTTATTTGTTCTATTTTTTAATTTGTGTTCTGGAGAGTAAAACACAAAAATATACAAATATTTATGATTTTAGGTCCGTCAAAAAAGCGTGATATTATGAGGCATTTCAAAAACTAAAATGGGTTTCTTCTTCGTAAATATGTATTAGTATCATGCAAACAAATAGTTTAAATATTTTATTTTACGAATATGAATTAGTTCATGTGCTGTAAAAATTGCGTTAGTATAGTCTTTTTATCTTTAAGTTTTTTAAAAAGTGTTTAGAGGTTAATAATCTTCTCTTTTGAAGGCATTTTATTGTTTCTCGAGATGTTAACTCATTCAATTTTTTTCGTGAAAATTTTGTTGTTCAAAGGTCGAAAAGTGTATCATAGTTCAAAGGTCGAAAAGTTTATGATTTTATAAAATGTTTGATATATTAATTTTTTCATACATTGTTAAATATAATAACCAATACTAATATCTTATACTTTTGCAAATAATAATAATAATAAATATTTACATAATTATAATTTGCTAAGAATGTCTTTTATACACATGTTAGCTAAAAAGAGTTTTTCAAAACAAAAAAAAAAAAAAAATAGAAACAAAAAGTGTAATGAAATTTTGAAAACATTTGAGTAATCACTTATAAATAAATTACGTTTATCCATTAAAAGTCAGCTATTGTATGTTCAACGATATACTTTTATATCACTCCCCGACGCAACGCACGTGTCTTTTCCTAGTACTATATAAGAGGTTGACTCTCACCATATAGGCTTCACCAATGAATCAGAGGTTACTTTCTAAGCAAACTTTCTTCATCTTCTAGAGTCTTTCAAACTATATTTTTAGTTATTTGAAATCATTTTGTGTCTTTAATTAATATCATACATTTCAAATAATCAATCGTTTATTATTGATCTTCAATATAGAACTAAACAAAAATACACTCTTAAATAAGAAACAATGCATTTAGAACAAGGGCTAACTTTGAAAAGTTGGAACAAGATTAAATAAAAATAATCAAAACTAGATTGCAACATCACATGACCTCTTGTTGTGTCCTCCATTACCACATCCGCAGCACTTGTACTCCTTAGACATTTGTGATCCTTAGACATTTGTGATCCTTGTGACATTCATATCATGTCATCAACTAATTCATATCTTCTTTTTCTTCTTCTACCAGAACGTTTGCGTGTTTTAGGTGCTACCAATTTTGATTGTGAAACACTTTCAGGAACATGCCATTCATCTTTCAGGACATGTATAGGATTATTGATTTCTTCGTATAAACTTCTCCAACCAGTAATCATGTATTGTTCATATGTGAATCGATTTATCTCCATACCTCTTGAAAATATAGATGGAATAACATCTCTACAAGGAATTTTTCCTAAATCACACTTTCCACATATACAAGTTTTTCTAGCCAAATCAACAACACAATCATACTTGTCACCTTTAACAAGAGAGTTGTATTGGAAAAACTTTAAATCCTTTGGCCTTTACAATCCTCGATCAATCTTTTTCTCCACTTTTATCGTTAAAGGATTCTTATGCTTTGAGCTCAACAATCTACGCTCATAAAACCATCTCGTTAGCAATTCCCTTATATTGTCTAACAAAGGAATCACAGGAAACTCCCTAGAAGTTTTCAGTACAAAATTTATTGATTATGCTGGATTATTCGTCCTTATGTCATACATGAATCCATGAAAGTTACATTGAGCCCATTTTCTCACATCTGCGCTCTGAACGTATCTTCCAATAGTCTGACTCCTTCTGCAAATTTTGTCAAAAACCTCCAAAAACTCGACAGTTCTATATGCTTTTGAAGCTCTTTCAACCAACCCTGACACTCTTTTTACCTTATAACTCTTAACCACATTGCTTAGCAGATGATGGATGCAAATTCTATGTCTAGGTCGCAGGTAAACATTACCGAGTAATTTGACAATTGATGAGTTTCTATCTGACACAAATGCTAAACCAGGATCATCACCAATAACAACCTTCAACTGCATGAAAAACCATTCCCACGAATTGTCATTCTCTTAATCAAGAGTCATCTTCTTAAATGCCCATATTTCTCCTCCTCAAATCTCTTATGCCCTCCAAAAATCTCTTATGCCTTTTTTATTTTATTTTTTAATAAAAAATTCCAAAATTCACAAATCTAAACCCTAAACTAATTGAAGTGTCGTGGATTTGGATTTACGAACCCAAGGGGCTGAATATTGATTTCTAAACCCTAAAACTTTTCAAAAAATATTTTATAATCATATTTGGACGATTTTTATCAAAAACATTTAATTTTTTTTTCTTTCAATTTTTAAAATATTTTTATCAAATCCGTAAAATTAAATAAAAAATATTGGCGTTTTAGATTTTAAAAATATTTTTTTGTGGCGTATAAAAATAAAAACGCAAAAAATAAAAGATGTCCTTTTTAGATTATACTTATAGATATTGGGAGTTTGTAGGATATAACTCCTTAATCAACAACCCCAAATGCAATTAATGGATATAAATTAGGGTTACCATCTAAAGTTGTAGCAACAAGTAGAACTAATTTGTATTTACTTTTAAGAAAAGTACCATCTACTACAATCACCCTCCGAATTGCCTTGTAGAAACCTCGCAGAGATTGACCAAATGAAAGAAACAAATATTTAAATCTACCATCAGATTCAGTTGTGTAGTAAGTATGTGTTCCCGGATTAGCTTCTTTGAGCATGTGCAAATATTTTGGCATTTTACTAAAACTTTTCTCTTGCATTCCTCGTACTATTGTAAGTGCATATTCACGGGATTCCCAAGCTTGGGAATAAGAGATTTCACAACCATGATCCTTGCGCATAAACTCTATAACTTCATTGGGTTTTGGCCCTTCTTTGACACCGTCATATTTAGACTTGATCAAGTTTCCAATTTTTTTTTGCAGAAGTTGTTTTTTCAAATGAGCTTTTCTTTGAAGGAGCATAATTATGTCCTGCCACACACTTATTGATCATGTAGGTTGTGGATCCAGCCAAAAATTTTGCACAAAGACTCTATCTACATTGGCGATCTTTACAAAAAGCAGACCACCATCTAGTCGTCAATTTTACGACCTTGTAATCAAAGTTATATTTCATAGCCTAAATTTCCACGGTTGCCTTTAATACATCTTTGCTTTTAAAAAGTTTCTCCTTCTTTACACAATCAACCAACCAAACATCACCTTTCTTTTCATGGCATTCCTTGGTTTCGAAAACTATGTCATCAACACCACAATCACCTTGAACATTGTTGTCGTCGACTTTTCTTTTGAAGTCGTCATTCATCTTTGGAGAATGGCCAAATTCCTCATGCTTTTCCTTCACATTATCATCATCATCATCGACATGACCTGAATCATAAGGATCTTTATTCAAATCGAATGTTTTGTTTTAATTCTCGACTATACTCGCAAACAACACACACAAGTAAATAGACGAATTATTCTTCGTATATCCAAATAAAGTTGTTAAGTTGTCGATCATTGGCAATAACAATCGGGGGAACTCGTAAGTTATTGATGAGAGAAGTTGGAAAATAACTCAACTCGAACTAACAATCATCTGGTCCATTATGAAATCCTCTAAAACCATCATCTTCAATTGTTCAAACGTAGTACTTGATTCCAACGTGAGCAATTGATGCGATCGTTATCGAACCGTCGGACGAGGAAACCGAGTACGAGCTAGTACCGGGCAATCGATCAGCCGATCGCAAATTACTGGGCGCCCGATCATCCGGAACCAAGAAACGACCATCCGGAACCGAGCAACGATCATCCGGAACCGAGCAACGATCATCCGGAACCGAGCAATGATCATCCGGAACCGAACAAATGCCGAGCATCCGATCATCCGAAACCGAGGAAATGCCGAACGAACCCGAAGGAGTTATCACCCGGTCAAGAGCTAAGGAGCTAGGCAGGAAAGCTCACACGATGATCAAGGAAGAGAAGCTTGGAGGAGCCGACACGAGAAGCTACTTCAACATCTTCACCACAGCTACTTGAGAAAGGCCAAGCTATGGTAGCTAAGCGGACTAAGTATCTCGCTTGGTACTCTTTCCCACTGGGTTTTAACGAGGCCAAGAAGAACACTACGTCGTCCATTAGCCACCATAGCTTGAAGAGTGTATTAAGCAAGACAATTCCACTACTTGCTTGTTATCCACGCAATTTCCTTTTATCTTATGATTTCCTTTTTCTAGAACATTACGATTTCCTTTTCTCTTAAACGCGTGAAGCCCTAAAAGGAAGCGACTTGTGCTTACCTATATAAGCTTCACGCCGCACTCCTTTGTCCCTTAGCAAACAACTTAATACAAAAACATAACCTAAGGTTTTCCGCCTCCTTGATCTTGTGAAGAGATCGGTTCCTTGTTGATCTTGTGAAGAGATCTGTTCTTCTCCTTGCGCAGCCACCGTTGGAGAGAACTTCTATCACTTGCTAAGCCCCCTCAACGCTTACCAAGTCTCCGCGACCAACGTTATCCATTTTCCCGTCCACTACCGTAGTTTCGTCCGCCTCGTTCCTCCACCATCCACCCATATCCTTCCCATCCATCACCCGCATAGTTCAGCCTCGTTTGGAGAGCAGATCCCTTAGACCGATCGTATCATGTGGTATCAGAGCCACCTCTGAACCAAGGTTGAGTCGCTTCTATCTCTTCTTTTCGTTATTATCGTTTTGTGCATAACTTGTTGATCACTACCACTTGATTCGTATTGCTTGCTCGCTAGTTTGTCCGCAACCTGCATTTGATTCCTTTTGCTTGCTTGAATCCTGCTAGTAATTTGTGGCATCATTGTTAGGTTGTGTAACACGTCCTGCTTGTTCCGTGAAGTATTGATCTATTGCAAGTTTTCTGTTCTTGTTGTTCGTCTTGTTCTTGTGATTGCGAGTGTGGCGGCGACCAATTCTTTGGCTAGATCTTCAAAACCCTTTTTTTTAAAAACGGGCACTTGTTTGACAAAGATTTCCTTTTTGCTTAAACTTCCTTTCCTTTGCTTAAAAACGAAAATTTCCTTTTTCTAAACCGCGTGTGGCGATTTCCATTTTTTTTAAACCGTGTGTATTGTTTCCTTTTCTTCCATTACTTGAGTGTTAGTGTGTTCTGTTTGGTTTTGCTTGTATTCAATTACCTTGTGAGCACCTTACTTTGGGTTATTTTTCCGTGTACCAGGTAGCATGGCCCTCTCACCCGAGGCGTTAGACGACCTAAAGAAGCTCATCGCTACTCAAGTCGCCGAGGCCATGACTCAGCTCCTACCTCAACAAATCTCCCAGCAGCTCACCTTGGAACGTGAGAAGCAAGCCAGGGAAGCCAAGGAAGTATCCTCGGAGTCCGAGAGTGGGCACACGCCAACTCCATCCGAAGCTATCCGCCTCGCCAAGGGAAAAGGCCCAGCCGATGGTTCCAGAATGCAGGCCATCCGTCACGTCTTTCCCCGAGACAATACCGAGAAGGAGACCGGGCTCCTAGAGATAGAGCCGATCCTTTTAGACCGGCACCATTCGCTCCTCGACGCGCTACCCACTTCGACCACAACCGTCGGCCAGAAACCATTGGAGGCCATCGGATCCACATCCACTCCGGTGAAGAGTACTACGATCTAGGCGCATCGGACCATAGCCAAAGAAGCCATAGGCGGGATAGGGAGTTCAGAGATCCTGTTAGGCAGCAACTTAGGCACATCAAGGCCAAGTTCCCTCCCTTCCAAGTTAAGAACGATCCCGAGGTCTACCTAGATTGGGAAAGGAAGATGGATTCTAGCTTCATCTACCATGACACTTACCCGGTTAACAAGGTGAAGATTGTCGTGTCAGAATTCAGTGACTATGCTCTCCTATGGTGGGATCAGCTGTGCCCCACCAGAAACCGACACAACGAGCCCGCTATCACCACTTGGGCACAACTTACCACGCACATGAGGAAGCGTTTTGTTCCCAATCACTACCACCGTGAAACTCTCCACAAACTCAGGAAACTCACCCAAGGGTCAAGCTCCGTCCGGGACTACTACCAAGAGAGTGAGACTCTGCTGGTCCGGGCCGGCCTAGAGGAAGACGACGAGGTCGCCATGGCACGGTTCATCGGAGGACTCGCCCGGGACATCCAAGAAAAATTGGAACTCCAGTCCTACGAAGATCTCGGGGAATTGGCGCACAAGGCCGAACTGATTGAGAGCCAAAACAAACGTAGGTACGTTAGGCCAAGCTATCCGCCCAATGCAACCAATCCGCGAGACGTCCTGCCGCCCAAACCCGAATTTCGCCGAGACTATAAGCCCACTCCTAGTACCGCCAAAGAAGAACCAAAGGTAGCCTTCAAGGACAAGGTTGGGACACCCTTGAGCAACTGTAGGTGCTACAAGTGCCAGGGCATGGGGCATTACGCCAGGGACTGCGTCAACAAGAAGGCGTATCTCCTCCTTGACAACGGTGACGTTGTGCCCGAGGCATCGGATTCAAACAAGGAGGAAGAAGACGAAGAAGAGCCCGCGGCTGTTGGAGAGATGCTCGTTGCCCGTAGGACCTTGAGTGTTCAAAACCAGGCCGAGGAGATCCAACAACGAGAGAATCTCTTCCACACCAGGTGTATTATCAAGGAGAAGGTGTGTAGTTTGATTATAGATGGCAAGAGTTGTACCAATGCGGCCAGTGAAGTAATGGTCGAGAAACTGAGCCTCAAAACTCATCCCCATCCGCGCCCATACAAGCTTCAGTGGTTGAACGAAGGGGGTGACCTAACCGTCACTCATCAGGTCAAGGTAGCCTTCACCATTGGCAAGTATGCAGACGAGGTACTTTGTGACGTATTGCCGATGGGATCAAGCCACGTCCTGCTAGGGAGGCCATGGCAGTCTGACCGGAGAGTCATCCATGACGGCTACACCAACAAGCACTCCTTTGAGTTCAACGGCCGCCGAATAACCCACCTCCCTCTCACTCCCGGCGAAATCTACCAAGACCATCTCTACCTCAAACTGAAAGGTGAAAAGGAGAAAGACACACCAATGAGTACCAACCTCCACATCAACTCTAGTGAAGTTTTCAAAGACTTAAACTCTGAACTACCTATCTTGATGCTTATATATAGAGAAACGCTTATTAGTTTAACCGAGTTTGCACAGAACCTTCCTAGTGGTATGTCTCAGCTTTTGCAGGATTTTAAGGACGTGTTCCCAGAGGATGCCCCGCCAGGACTGCCACCTATCCGAGGGATTGAGCATCAGATAGACCTGGTGCCAGGAGCGGCCTTGCCGAACCGACCTGCTTACCGCACCAACCCGGCTGAGGCCAAAGAACTCCAAAGCCAAGTGGAGGAACTGATGAAGAAGGGTCACATCCGTGAGAGTATGAGTCCTTGTGCCGTCCCGGTGTTACTGGTGCCAAAGAAAGATGGGACATGGCGCATGTGCGTTGATTGTCGAGCCATCAACAACATCACGGTTAAGTATCGCCACCCTATCCCTCGACTTGATGATATGTTAGATGAATTGTGTGGTTCTAACGTGTTCTCTAAGATCGATCTTAAGAGTGTTTATCATCATATTAGGATGAAGGAAGGTGACGAATGGAAGACCGCCTTTAAGACTAAACAAGGATTGTATGAATGGCTTGTAATGCCCTTCGATTTGACTAATGCTCCTAGTACCTTTATGCGGTTAATGAACCATGTGTTGAGGTCCTTTATAGGTGTCTTTGTAGTTGTTTACTTTGACGATATACTAATTTATAGCAGGGACATGGAGGCCCACCTCACGCACATCCAGATGGTGCTAGAAGTACTTCGGAAGGAACACTTGTTTGCTAACCTCAACAAATGTACCTTTTGCACTAACCGAGTTATTTTCCTAGGTTTTGTTGTAAGTGCAGACGGCGTACAGGTTGACGAGGACAAGATAAAGGCCATCCGAGACTGGCCGAGTCCTAAGAACGTCGGAGAAGTTAGGAGTTTTCATGGCCTAGCCGGCTTCTATCGACGGTTCGTCAAAGATTTCAGCACAATCGCCGCGCCACTTACGGAAGTAATCAAGAAGGACATAGGCTTCAAGTGGGGAGACGCCCAGGAGCAGGCCTTTCAGGCCCTGAAAGAGAAGCTTATCAACTCCCCTCTACTTGCTTTACCTGATTTCCTTAAAACCTTTGAAATTGAGTGTGATTGCGTCTGGTGTAGGCATTAGAGCTGTCTTGATGCAGGACAAGAAACCCATTGGATATTTCAGCGAGAAGTTAGGTGGGTCAACAATCAACTACCCCACCTATGACAAATAGCTCTATGCTTTGGTGAGAGCCTTACAAACCTGGCAACATTACTTGTGGCCCAAGGAATTCGTCATACACACGGACCATGAATCCTTGAAACATCTAAAGGGTCAACAGAAGCTTAACCGGAGACATGGGCGTTGGATAGAGTTCATTGAGACCTTCCCATATGTCATCAAGTACAAGAAAGGTAAGGACAATGTAGTCGCCGATGCATTGTCCCGGAGGTACACTCGTCTTAGTACTTTGACATCTAAACTTATTGGATTTGAGAAATTGAAAGAATTATATGAGATAGACAATGAGTTTAGTGAGGCGTATAGGAAGTGTGCCAAGTTCTCTTGTGATGGTTACTATAGGCACGATGGATATCTCTTTTATCACCATAAGTTGTGTGTGCCTAATGTTTCTGTTAGAGAGTTGTTAGTCAGGGAATCCCATGGAGGTGGACTTGCCGGGCACTTTGGAGTTACTAAGACTCTTCACAGCCTGCAACAACACTTCTATTGGCCTGGCATGAGGAAGGACGTTGAGAAAGTCTGTTCTAGGTGTGCCACATGCAAACAGGCTAAGAGTAAAGTCCAGCCGCACGGTTTGTATCTCCCTTTACCCATTCCTGAGCATCCTTGGACAGATATATCGATGGATTTCGTAATAGGATTGCCTAGGACTAAGACTGGTAGAGACTTGATCTTTGTGGTTGTTGATAGGTTTTCTAAGATGGCTCACTTTATTGTTTGTCATAAGACCGATGATGCCGTTAATATCGCTAACTTGTTCTTTAGAGAAGTTGTTAGGTTGCATGGTATGCCGCTTGTTATTGTGTCTGACAGGGATACGAAGTTTCTTAGCCACTTTTGGAGAACCTTGTGGGCAAAGCTAGGAACCAAGCTGACCTTTTCCATCACTTGCCACCCACAGACTGATGGCCAAACCGAGGTAGTCAACCGGTCCTTAAGCACCTTGCTAAGGACAATGACAAGGAGCAATCTCATATCGTGGGAGGATTGTCTACCCCACGTTGAGTTTGCTTACAATCATTCTCAACACTCCACTACTTTGTTTTCCCCTTTTGAAATTGTTTATGGGTTTAACCCATCATCACCACTAGATTTGATCTCTTTACCTTTGAGTGAACGTTGCAGCCTAGACGGTAAAAAGAAGCCCGAACAGGTGAGGAGACTCCATGAGAAGGCCAGGATAAACATCGAGCACAAGACGCGGCTATACGTCAAGAAAGCCAACAAGGGCCGCAAGGAATTCATCTTTGAAGAAGGCGACCTGGTTTGGGTTCACCTAAGAAAGGAGAGGTTCCCAGCCGAGAGGAAGTCCAAACTAATGCCCAGAGTAGATGACCCGTTCAAAGTATTGAAGCGGATCAACGACAACGCTTACAAGATTGATCTCCAAAGGAAGTACACCATTTCTGACTCATTCAATGTCTCTGACTTGTCTCGTTTTGTTGCAGATTCTGATTTGAGGTCAAATCCTTTTCAAGTGGGGGAGGATGATGCGATCATTACCGAACCGTCGGACGAGGAAACCAAGTACGAGCTAGTACCGGGCAATCGATCAGCCGATCGCAAATTACCGGGCGCTCGATCATCCAGAACCGAGCAACGACCATCCGGAACCGAGCAACGATCATCCAGAACCGAGCAACGATCATCCGGAACCGAGCAAATGCCGAGCATCTGATCATCCGGAACCGAGGAAATGCCGAACGAACCCGAAGGGTTAAGAGCTAGCCAGGAAAGCTCACACGATGATCAAGGAAGAGAAGCTTGGAGGAGCCGACACGAGAAGCTACTTCAACATCTTCACTACGGCTATTTGAGGAAGGCCAAGCTATGGTAGCTAAGCGGACTAAGTGTCTCGCTTGGTACTCTTTCCCACTGGGTTTTAACGAGGCCAAGAAGAACACTACGTCGTCCATTAGCCACCATAGCTTGAAGAGTGTGTTAAGCAAGGCACTTCCACTACTTGCTTGTTATCCGCGTAATTTCCTTTTATCTTATGATTTCCTTTTTCTAGAACATTACGATTTCCTTTTCTCTTAAACGCGTGAAGCCCTAAAAGGAAGCGACTTGTGCTTACCTATATAAGCTTCACGCCGCACTCCTTTGTCCCTTAGCAAACAACTTAATACAAAAACATAACCTAAGGTTTTCCGCCTCCTTGATCTTGTGAAGAGATCGGTTCCTTGTTGATCTTGTGAAGAGATCTGTTCTTCTCCTTGCGCAGCCGCCGTTGGAGAGAACTTCTATCACTTGCTAAGCCCCCTCAACGCTTACCAAGTCTCCGCGACCAACGTTATCCCTTTTCCCGTCCACTACCGTAGTTTCGTCCGCCTCGTTCCTCCACCATCCATCCATATCCTTCCCATCCATCACCCGCATAGTTCAGCCTCGTTTGGAGAGCAGATCCCTTAGACCGATTGTATCAGCCATCTCCCTCGTTTCTCCTTATCATTAATGAACTTCCATTCGTTATAGACTATCTGATTTGAAGAGAAAGAGAAAAAAAAGAAAGAAGATCGTTGAATAAAAAAAATAAATTCTACTTAATTAAATTTCAACTCAACATGATTCATTGTCAAGATGAAGATAAGTTTAAATAAAATTAGTTAGGATTGCTTCTTACATTTTCTCAAATATTAAAACATGGAATAACCGAAAAGGTAGAATAAAGATTCTAAAACAGAAAGAATACATACAAGAGTCATAATATATATTCTTACCTGGTTAGAAATAGCACAAAAGTGAGAACTAATTGTTGTATATGATGTGTGGCATTTTTAACGTTTTAAACATAGGATTTAGCCACACAATAGAGTCTTTTTATGTGTCTTTAGTTGTTTTACTGGTAATAAAAGTCATGGTGGCGTCTCGAGGCACTGATGATGGATTTATGGAGTTTTCGAGGCAAAAGAACGGAGAATGAGAAGAAAGGGAACCGATCGATCGATCCTCCTTAGAGATCGATCTATCTCTAATTGCGCAAACATACGGAGTTTTTCTGGATCGACCAAGGACCGAAGATTAATCGATCTTCATAAGGATCGATCGTCCTTCAGGAAAACCAACAGTAAAAATCAGATCGACGAAAAGTCGAAGGACGGATCGATCTTCATGTCGATCGATCGATCCCCACCTAGGATCGATCGATCTCTTCTCCGCATCAGAAGATTTAATTTCCTTTTATTTTAGATTTGCCAAGATACTTCCTATTTTGTAAGGGAATCTCCCAAACCTATAAAAACCTGTTTTAACCTCTCTTAGAGGTGTGCTTTTATAATATAAGTTTTTTATAGTTTGCAACTTACAGAGAGGAGATTCAATAAAATTTCGCAAAGTGTTTCTAATCTTTATTCTTAGTATTTTGTTATTCATCACTATTAAAACATATTTGATTTGCTTAATCATGAACATTTCTGAGTAGTTCTCTTGTTAGGTTTTAGGGTTTCAAAGGAATTTAGGATTTTCTAGATTATATTGATTGGTTAGGGAATTTATTCTTAGGATTCTTCATCTAGTTTAAGAACGGTTAAGTGTTTCCCAATCATATTCTATCTAGTGAAAACTAATTCATGCGATTTATCCTAAAACCTGACGCTTTTAATATAGTGTTCACAAACGTTTGCTTTTTTCTTTTACTAATTGCTTTCAAAAACCTTACAAACAACATTTTTGTGACACTTATCTTTACATTGAATTTAAGAGTTTTAGTGTAACCATTGGTCTCTGTGGATTCGATCCCTAAGTATTACACGATTAACTGTGCACTTGCAGTGAATCATACTAGGGTAAATCCTCTCAGTATTAGTATATTAATTTTGATAGAATGTTTTGTAACTTTTACTCTCAAGGCAATAAGTGTCATTTTATTATTTTGACATGTGTCTCTCAAAAATTAATATAAATGTCAAATAATTTTCATATTTCTTCTGTTTTAATACATATAATTTACATGACTTTTATATAATATTTATTTTAGAATTTATATATAACTTTTAATTCATTTTCGATCAAAAAATTTTTAATACAATTGTTTTCATATAATTCGAATATTATTGATTAAAAAAAATATTTATATTTTATAACATCTACATGAGACAAACATTTTTGTTACACATTTTTATATAACTCTAACCATAATTTATTTATCAAATAATATATCTAGTTTGATATGTATCATTTTTTATTAAATCATAACTTTTGTTTAACGAGTTTTAACAAGTTCTAAAAACTTGACACATGTAATAAAGTAGAGCCATGAGTTGGCGATTTACAAGACGAAAGTAAGGCCTGCTTTTTGAATTGAACGACGGTTCAAAATCAATCTCGGCGAATATCACGAAGCGGAATGGGATACGACAAATTACGACACCGGATTTGCGAGCATATCTTTAAATCTCCAAGCTTTAGGAAAGAAATCGGTTGGGCAATAATTTTTTCGAGGAAATCAAGGGAGGAAGGAGATGAAGCGACTGCAGTTGTGAGGGGAATGGATATTTCCTTTTCTTCTTCGCTCTCTTTCCTTTTAAGAAGACAATCTGTGTCCAGAATCATATCTAAATCTTTGATGAAGATTGCGAAATCACGGCATTTGATGAAGAGGAGGTGGGACTATTTAAACAACAGAGAAAGGAAAGTAACACATCTCCATCACAAACCCACTACTCTTTGCATCCAAACTCAAATCCATAGATTAATGGCGGCCCTAGCGATTGCATTCAATGTCAACGACGTGAGGAGAATTAAGATGAAACTCCCACAAGCTCAAGAAGGAAAGGTAAAAGGACTGATTTGGTTTATGCCAACGGTTTGGGAGTGTGCCGGTCGGGTTCAGGGATTTGATTTGGGGAGTGGAAATTTCCACTTCTGTTTTGAAAGAGAAGAGGATATTGCTTCCGTGGAAGCTAACCGCCCCTACCACTATGACCAGTGGATGCACCTCATTGAGAGCTGGACGACAAGTTCTCAACCATGACCTTTTGGATAAAGGTGGAGGGCCTTACTTTGCGTTATTGGCTTGTCGAGACGCTGAATGATATCGGCGAACCCATAGGAGCCGTCGAAGAGGTGTGCCTCGCAGAGACCAAGGTCAGGTCACTATGGCGAGTGATAAATCGTTGGACTTTTCCACGGAACTTGAGTACGACGAGGCGGTTATCTCGGTCAAGCTTAAGTACGAAAAACCTTATGGTTTTTGTCGGATTGGTCAAAAGATGACACATGACGAAAAGGGTTGTCCACTGCGGGTGACAAGACCGGAACAAGAAAGAGGTTTCAACGGGAGATCAGATTGGGAGGACCGGCGTGATGGTAAGGATCAGCGGCACCTTAACCAAGGGGAAGAGAGAAATCAACCGCAACAATTTCACAGTAGAGGAGAAAGCTCGAATATGCAGAATGGGGGATGAGGAGCTAATCCGGTGAGACAACCGTTGCAGAGGCAATTACTCCCGGAGTTTACTGCGGTGGTGGAAGCTCGGGAGGCTCAAGAGTTAAAAGAGAAGATTCCGACGGTGGAGGGCCGGTTCTCATCCAAGAACTGGGTCAGAACGGCTTTTGGGAAGATAGGACCAGAAGGGGTGGTGGTGGATAAATTGGCTTTGACCACCTTTACTAGCGGAGCAAGCGACGACCGAGATGAAAATGGAAGTGAGAAGATTACGGCAACAGAAGGGAAAGCTTTGGGGAGTAAATTGGAAAAGGAGGTGCCGCAGGGGAAGAATCCGGCGAAAGCACTGGTTCCACCGGCGAAGACAGTGCCGGAGATGAGGACCTTGCCGACCGAGGTGGCAGTGATGACCAAGGTGAGGCCGGACGCGACGGCTGTTTCCTTTCACGGGGGAAAGGAATTGTTAAAGTGGGTGAGGCAAATAGGCCCATTGGGCCAAAAATTCCAGGCCAGGTTTTTAAGACAAAACTGGTGGGCCCAACCTTTGCACCTTTGACAAAAAAAAGTTGGTATGATCAAACTGTAGAGGAGGAAGAAAATGAGAAACGTGCAGATTTTTTCTCTGCCCCTACCGGTACTATTGGCTTTGTAAGCACGGGACGTGATACTCAAGGTAATCGGTTGGGAATCGAGGAAATTATTTCCCCACTTAAAGATCTTTTTGAAGTTCCATTTGGAAGTAATCCTTTAAAAAGCATAGGTAAGAAGGGTAAAAAGTTTAACGAGGCTTTGAATGCAATTAAGAAGATTGTTAATGTGTCGGCAAAAAAAGGTAAGATGGTTAAAACTTCTCGGCTTACTTTGAAGGACTACAAGGCGATGGAAAATCAGGCTCGGGCTAAGGATGGCCCGGATAAATGAAAGAAAACAAAGGAATGTGAAGCGCTAGTGGGCCGGGTCCCACCGGCGAAGGAGTAAGTATGATTATAAGCTGGAACTGTGAGGGAGTAGGTAATGATATAACAGTTCAGAGATTGAGGGAGTTTCGAAGAGATTGTTTTCCTAGTTTGCTTTTTCTTATGAAAACAAAAAATAATGTAACTTTTCTTAATAATATTAAAATAATGTTGGGTTATGATTTTCTTCACACGGTTGAGCCTTGTGGGCGAAGCGGTGGTTTAGCACTATTTGCTCTCACGGAGTTAAATGTTACCATCTTATATTCAAACAAAAATATTATAGACATAAGTGCATGCCACAATCAAAGGGCAAAGAGTCTTTATCTCATTCATCTACGGTGAGTCGATGGTGATGAGACGTAGAAACGTTTCAGAGCGAATCACTCGTATAAGCACAACCCGCAACGGCCCATGGCTGATGACGGGGGATTTCAATGAGATCATTGATCACAATGAAAAGTCAGGGGGAAAGGAGACATGATAATTAATTCTTAGACTTCCGAATCTTGAAGCATTGTTGTGGAATGATCAATTTCCCCTATAAAGGGAATTTCTTTTCATGGGTGGGAAGAAGGGAGAAAAAATTGGTTCGGTGCCGATTAGACAGATCAATGGGCAACGAGGATTGGTATGATCTTTTTACGCACACGCATGTGGAATATATGAGGTTTATGGGCTTGGACCACCGACCAATAAATACTTGTATTGATATAAGAAGACAAACATGAGCCAAATCCTTCCGGTTTGATAAAAGGTGGCTCGCGAGCGAGAAACTGGAATCGGTGATCCTGGATGGATGGAACCGGGTGGACCAATACAGTGAGGTTGGAGACCGGATCAAGGCATTCAGGGCATCCATAGCGCGGTGGCGACGGACAAATAATTGTAACTCTAGGATTAAAATCCTAAAACTAAAAGAGGAGTTGGATCAGGCTTATACAGATGAGAATATCTCAAAACTTCAATTAGGAATGATTAGAGATCAGCTACGAGCAGCCTTCAATGAGGAGGAACAATTATGGAAACAAAAAAGTCGGGTAATGTGGCTTCAGGAAGGAGACAAAAATACATGTTTCATGCCTCTACAAAGGCAAGAAGAGCAAGGAATAGAAAAAGAGGCGGTTCAGTATTTCCAATTCCTCGTCTCGAGTTCGCCATATATGGATTTGACGAATGAGGTGTTCAATAATCTGAGATGTGGGGTATCAGACGAAATGAACCAGAATCTCATGAGTGAGATCACGACAGAAGAAGTTAAAAAAGCGGTTTTCTCGATAAATCCGGAAAAAGCACCGGGACCGGATGGAATGACGGCTTTATTTTACCAAAAGTTTTGGCATATCGTAGGGAAAGATGTCACGGATATGGTGAGCCATTTTTTTACAATAGGGGAATTAGAGAGTGAGATAAATGAGGTTAATATTTGTCTTATCCCAAAGACGGAAAGACCCAAGGAGATGAAGGAGATTAGACCAATTAGTCTTTGTAATGTGGGTTACAAAATTATTTCTAAGGTGATGTGCCAAAGATTAAAACCGTTACTTACGGGACTTATTTCGGAGACACAATCAGCTTTTGTGGCGCGGAGAGCCATCACGGATAATATCCTGATTGCTCAAGAGGTGTTCCACGCGTTGAACACGAAGGATCTTTGTAAAAAGGGGTTCATGGCCATTAAGACAAATATGAGTAAAGCTTATGATAGAGTGGAGTGGCCTTTTTATATACACTGCTAAGGAGGATGGGTTTTACGGAACTCTGGGTGGATCGCATTATGACATGCGTTACCTCAGTCTCTTACAGTGTACTTATAAATGGTACTCCGAAAGGGAGAATCCAACCCTCGAGAGGATTACGACAAGGGGATCCATTGTCACCATACCTATTTATCATTTGCACGGAGGTGCTGATATCACAGATTCAGCGAGCGGAGGAGGATAGAACCCTGATGGGTATTAAGGTGGCCTATCGAAGCCCCTTAGTCTTACATTTATTGTTTGCGGACGATAATCTATTTCTGTGCAAAGCGGAAGTGCAACAATGTACCGAGGTACTACGCATTCTCAATCTTTATGGAAGAGCATCCGGACAATGCATAAATTTCGATAAGTCCGCAATTATGTTTGGGAAAGACGTGGATATTATTAGGCGTAACGATATAAAGTCAATACTAGGTATCAGAAAGGAAGGCGGAGTGGGGAAAATATCTGGGGATCCCGGAGCAGCTACAGGGTTCGAAGCAACAAATTTTCTCTTACGTTCGAGATAGACTCCACCAACGCATTAATGGGTGGAATGCAAAGTTCTTGTCGAAAGGAGGAAAGGAAATTATGATAAAGTCTGTGGCCCAGGCAATTCCAACGTATGTTATGTCATGTTTCCTCCTACCTAAAACACTTTGTACCCAATTAACCAGTGTTGTGGCAAATTTCTGGTGGAGAGGGAATGAAAATTCAAAAGGAATCCATTGGCAATCTTGGAAAAAGATGTGCATCCCAAAGGAGAATGGTGGGCTAGGTTTCAAATCATTTAAGGATTTTAATAAAGCTCTTCTAGCAAAGCAGTTATGGCGACTTCACCAATTTTCCAAATCTCTGGCGGCAAGGATACTAAAGGGCATATATTTTAGGAATCACCATCTGTTTGAGGCTAAAAAGCCACATCGACCATCATATGGCTGGAGAAGCCTATGGTCAGCGCGAGACCTACTGGAGGTGGGGACACAGAGGATAATTGGATCTAGGGAGCATACGTTGGTCTGGCATCATAATTGGATCCCCGACAAACATCCAAGACCGGCAAGGGGCCCATGAGCAATGTACTATCCACAACTCAAGGTTTCAGATCTAAGGGCTCCAGGACAAACTGGGTGGAATCTCCCGCAACTCGCTCAAATGATGCGACCCGAAGATTTGCCATTAATCACGAGAATTTTTCCTTGTAGATATAGGGAGGATAGTCTCTGCTGGCACAACACGAAATCAGGGGTGTATTCAGTACGCTCAGGATACCAGGTTCTGAACTTAAATAGAAATGATGAGGAGATTCAGATCCTCTTACGTAAACCATCATATAGAGTTCTAAAAAAGCTGTTTGGACACTACAAGCGCCAAACAAGCTGAAACATTTTTTGTGGGAAGTTTTGATAGGAACAGTGTCGTTTTACGAGAGGCTGGTGTACCGACATATAGGGAGAGACAAGAACTACCCACGATGTGGATTAGAGGAAACGATCAACCATATGCTCTTTGAATGTCCCCCAGCTAGGCAAGCGTGGGCTTTGGCTGGATACCCGTCGGGCAATATCAGGTTCTCGACCAGTGGGTTGGGAAGGAATATGGATTTTTTTATTATCACGAGGTCGTCACTGTCAGCAGGAGACACCGGCATAACCATGGGTGGCATGGTTTATCTGGAAAGCGAGAAATGATAAAATTTTCAGAGGCATCGACCGAAGCCCCATGGAGACAATGACGACTGCGACAGGGGAAGCAGAAGCGTGGAATCGAGCACAAGAGTTACTATCAGCTCATAATCCGAGGTTAGAATCGGAAACAGAGGGATACACGGATACCAGTCAAGGAGAGACATCGGAGATGTCATGCTATACAGATGGATCGTGGAAGGATGGAGAGACAACTAGTGGACTGGGATGGGTGGTTCAATCACGGATCGGCCAGGTAGAAAGATTGGGTCTCAAGGGATACAAAAGGAGTTTATCTCCCTTACACACGGAACTATGTAATGGAAAGCCTAAGAGATTATGGGCAAATATGTAAGATCTTCTACACAGACTGCTTGGATCTTGTGAGGATGGTATCGTTACCACATATGTGGTCAACTTTTGCTTCAGAGTTAGATGTGCTACGTGATCTGCAAGCGGTCTTCCCGGGTTTCACACTTCGGTTTGCAGCAAGGGAAAACAATGCGAAGGCGGATCTTCTGCCACGAAGTGCACGTGGCAGGAATAATGAATTCCAACAAATCAATTCTTCTCTTCCTATTTGGATTGCTGACACACCAGTTGTATTTGTAATACAGTAGGAAAGACCAACTCAGGGAAAAAAAAAACTTGACACATGTCCTCTTTTTAACTAAGGTTGTGAATGGTTAACACGTAACTGCAGATCAGACTAAGGTTGTACTAGTACGTACTTAGTCTGTCATTCAAAAAATCATATTAGTACATAGATGTTCAGACAAAAAATGTTTGTACCAGTCTGCACTTATACACAGAACGTCGTACCATCATTTTACACTATTAGTCTGATTTTCCAGTCTACACCATTTACCATACTAGTAAAATAAAATTAGTCAAGTTTATAATATATTGTACACAATACTTTGTACTAGTCCAACTTTTACCATTAACATTCATATATTTTTCTCTAAACTATTGTACAATAGATTGCATACTTCTATTTATTGCGTACCGAAGTCAAAATATAATCATACTAAAATATTAGTATGCACTTGTAGTCCGACAAAAAAATGACAACCATTCAAAGCCTAATATTATTTTTATTAGATTTAACTAATTGTAATACTTAAACGTATATGAATCATTCTTGTACTACGCAAAAATTTTATAACCGTAAACTAATATTTATTTAACAATTAATATATTTTCAAATTAATACATATCATCTTAAAGAAAAACATCATGGACTTAAAACCACATATATCATTAACTTTTTATTTATTTGAAATTAATTATATGGAAAACATCATGCACTTAAAATTGTCAACAAAATATCTCATAGAAATTGTCATTAAACAAAATTAAATTGTAATCAATTTTGTAACATAATCATGACAATTATTATGAAAATAAATTCTCATTATACCATTTTGTAACTCCTAAATGAGTAGAGCTATATAGGAAAGTTATTTTTTCTTTTGTTACACAATTTTTTATAACTCTACTAATATTTCTTTAACATATTATATATTTCTAATTTGATATGTATCATTTTAAAAAGAAAAATATAAGTTTTGTTGAACAAGTTTGTGATAAAAAAATTTTTGTTGAACAAGTTATAACACATGTGTTGAACAAGTTATAACACATGTGTTGAACAAGTTATAACACATGTCCGCTCTTTAACTAATACAATTTTTTATATTTACTAATTGAAATACCTAAATTTATAATACCTATCCGCTCTTTAACTAATATAATTTTTTCATATTTACTAATTGTAATACCTAAATATATATGCATCATTTTTGTGCTAGACAATTTTTTATAATTTAAACCAGTATTTATTTAACAATTTATATATTTTATAAATACATATCATTTTTAGAAGAAAAAATCCAGAATTTGAACCCACATATATCATAAACTTTTAATTTATTTGAAATTTATATTGAAAAACATCATGGACGTAAAATTATCAATAAAATATCTCCTAAAAATTGTCATTCAACAAAACATATATTTTTCTTTTAAAAATGGTGCATATCAAATTAGAAATATATAGGTTGTTAAATAAATATTGGTTAGAGTTTTAAAAAAAACTTTTATCGTAAAAATGAGAAAAAATGGTTTTTTATATAGCCTAAAAACAAGAAGAAAATGGCTTTCCATTATAGCCTCACTCATTTAGCAGTTACAAAATTGTATAATTATAAATTATTTTTATAATAATTGTCACCATTATGTTACAAAATTATTCTAAAATTGTCAACAAAATATCTCCTATAAATTGTAATTCAACAAATTGAATTGTAACATAATGGTGACAATTAAATTTTGATGAGAATAAATTGATATATGAGCAATGTTGAAGAAGGTGAGAACACATATAGTGACGCTATATAAGAAAGTCATTAATTTCCATTTTGATATACATTTGGCATTTGAAATAAATATTGGTTTGAACTCATAAAACTTAGATACAATGCACAACATCATTTTCTAATCAAATTTAAAATAAAATTAAGTATTTGTGATAAAAAAAGAAATAAATAAATGTTACTATTTTTCAATAAACAAAAAATAAGCTAAAAAAATTTGGCCCAAGAAAATGATAATTCTCATGATAAAATAATTAAATTTTAGTCAAACAATAATTTTATTCTTAAATTAAATAAATAATTGATTTTATGACTCAATTATCTAACCACTAAATTTGACATAAATTTATGTGTTAAGTGTTAGTAATGATGGTGTTGTGGACTACATGGTGAAACCAAAAAGTTTTGCATCCTCCTTTACTATCGATAATCTTTTATATACCGTTATTCACATATTTTTTGTCTATCATTTTATTTTTATTCTTCTTTGTGTGAGGGTACAACACAAATAATAAGTTCGTGAGCTTATGATTTCGAGTTATGTGAATCATAATCATTCTCCGGTTGTATTTTAGGATTCGGAAAGTCATGAAACCGTAGGTATTTTCATAATTAAGAAAAGAGTATTACTCGCCTCCATAAAACCACTTGTTTTCCTAATTCTTGTGTCAGTATTTTTGTAATTTTAATTAAATTACCAAATATTTTACTTACAAAACCCGTTTCGTAATCAAATATATATTTATTTTATATCATTATCCGACGCAATGCGCAAGTCTTCAACCTAGTTATTTAGAAGCTAGATGTTTCCTATCACTAAAAGAAAGACACATATTAATTACTTTATATTGTCGAACAATTTACTCTATTATCCTTTACCAAAAAAATAACAATTTACTTTATTATTTTGTGTGTGTTGGTCTTATAGAATATCTTGTTTAATAAGGTATTTGGACTAAAAAAATTTCATGAAAAAAGTATTTACAAAATCCATTATATTTTACCATCTAAAAAACAAAACAAATTGGTCAATATGAGATAGTATTCTATGTATAATCGTTTCTAAAACTTTAGTCAACATTTATTGTATTTCCGTTAAACAAAAGATACAAATTGTAACTACATATGGTCAAAGAAGTTTATACCATATATTTTTTGATCTTATATATATATATATATATATATATGAGTGGTCATCTTGAAGAAACAAATCACAACTCACATAAAGAAAATAAAAACTTGCAAAAAAACATTCAAAAAAATGATGAAGTTAGGTGCATTTTTGTTAGTTTCTTGTGTCTTATTCTCGGTTCTCCCAAGCCTAACCTCACTATACTTGTGCCCAACAAAAGTAGGTGTATTTTATGGTTCATGCAACAAAGATTTCAACACACAATGCATTAAGTCCTTATGGAACTCAACAAGAGATTATCCTCCATTCGACACAACATGCATTTGCAATAATCTACCTCAAAACACTCATCGATGCATTTGTAGTCATGGTCCTTGCTAATCTACTTAAACACTCTTATTAAAAAGATTTGCTTTGTTGTTGGTTTTCCTTACATATTTCCTATATAATAATTGTTTAATATCGTACCATGTTAACAAAATAAAAATAATGGGTTCAATATATATATATATATATATATATCTTATTCGTATTTTTTTTGTTTGTTAAGCTAAGAAAAAATAGATGCCCAATATCATTAATCTCTTCTTAAAGTGAATGATATTGTCGAATAATATGTTCACCAGATTTTCTAATAACCTAAAACTGACCAAATAATAATAATTTAGCATTTTCGCGTTTAAGGGAATCGATCTTTGTTCTAGCTACTAACGTAGCGATTTCTCCACGAAAGAAAAACCACTATGCTACTACCACTTGGGTTTACGTATGGGAAGCTTATAATGTCAACATTACTCCATATAGCCAAAAATATCAACTTTGAGATAAAAGAAATACACAAGGCTTATGAGTTTGTGTTAATTACTATGAAATATATAGTTAGTTTTTTTTTAGTTCTTGGCATCTTATATAATAAGATAGAATGTTTTGTAACTTTCTCTCTTAAAGCAACAAGTGTCCTTTTGTTATTTTGACATGTGTCTTTCAAAAATTAATATAAATATCAAATATATTTTTCATATTTCTTTTGTTTTGATACATCTGATTTACACTACAAGAAACTGCGTATTTAACGACGATTTTTTACAACGATTTATATCGTCTTAATGTAACGACGGTTTTACGACGATTGAACAAGATTCGGGGTTATCGTTGTTGAATCGTCGTAAATGTACAACGATTACGGTCGTCGTAAAATCGAGGTACAGTAACGACGATGTTACTACGATTTGGATTAGTCGTCGTTAAATCGTCGACAAATTACAATGATTTAACAACGTAGGCCTTTAAACGAGTATTTCGTCGTTATATCGTTGTTATGTAACAATGATTTCACAACGTCTATGTCGGGAGATGTTTACGACGGATTTGCGTCAATTTTTTGTAGATGAAAACGTGTTTTTATAAGTGTATCTAATTATATACAACGTTATTTTTCGTTGTAAAAGATTTGTAAATTCGTTGTAAAGTGCTTGTAAATTAAAATCGTTGTAAATTAGTAGTTAAAAATCATTGGTAAGAAGTTGGTAAATTTTGAGAACTCCTATAAATACATCTTCTATCCTCACCATAATTCACATCACAATTCACACCATCTATCTTTATTCTCTTTCTAAAACAAAAAACAAAATTCTGGATCCGATGTCTACAAAATTTGAAAATGAATGTACATGCATCGAGGCGATGACGGATCGGTGACACGAGAGTTCCTCAACGGTGTAGAAGTTTTCATGCAGCAAGCCACAAGTTTACCGGTCACTGTTGAAAGCGGTAAGATGTTTTGTCCTTGTACAAAATGCGATAATAGACGGTTTATTTTGGTTGAAAATGTATGAAAACATTTTTTAAATAGAGGATTTACACCACAATATTTTATATGGTTTCAACATGGGGAATGATATTGTGGTAATGTTGCTAGCAGTAGTAGAAATAATCATCATGAACATGTAGAAAGTGAGTATGGTTATAATTTTCATCATGATCATGGAAATGAATTGGATAGGATAAATGACATGGTTAGTGATGCATTTCGTGTAGAGGATAACAATGCTGCATTTTCATCTGATGGAAATTTAGTCGAAGAACCAAATTTAGATGCTAAAAGATTCTACGACATGTTATGTTAAATGTTGCAAATCAACCAATATATGATAATTGTAGGGAAGGTCACTCTAAATTGTCATTAGCCGCTAGAATGATGAATATTAAAACTGATCATAACTTATCTGAGATATGCATGGATGATTGGGCTGCATTGTTAAAAAAATATTTACCGTATGATAATTTAGCTGCCGAAACGTTTTATGAGGTTCAAAAGTTGGTTATAAGTCTTGGTCTGCCGTATCAGTCAATCGATGTATGTGTAGAAAATTGTATGATATTTTGGAAAGATGACCACAATCTTGAGGAATGTCGATTTTGCAAGAAACCAAGATACATGCCTGAAGGAGTAGGTCGAAAGAGGGTACCATACCAGAAGATGTGGTATCTACCTATAACAGACAGGCTGAAAATGATGTATCACTCTGAGAGGAGAGCTTCTTCAATGAGGTGGCATGCATAACATACACGGAAGCCTGCAGAAGTGATCCACCCATCACATGCGAAAACGTGGCAACACTTCAACTCGGTATACCCTGATTTTGCAAGGCGAAAAGGTAACTTCTACCTTGGTTTATGTACATATGGATTTAGTCCATTTGATATGTCAGGTAGGCAATATTCTTTGTGGCCCATCATCGTCACCCCATATAACCTCCCACCGGAGATGTGTATGCAAAGAGAATTTTTATTTCTGAGTATATTAGTCCCTGGACCTAAGCATCCAAAAAGATCACTTGATGTATTTCTACAGCCTTTGGTGGAAGAGTTGAAAGAGTTATGGCACAGTGGAGTAAAGACGTATGATTGTTCGACAAGAAGAAATTTTACAATGCGTGCAGTGCTCCTATGGACGATTAGCGATTTTCTAGCCTATGGAATGTTGTCAGGTTGGACCACGCACGGACATATGTCATGTCCGTACTGCATGCATCGCACTGATGTCGACCGTACTCAACTTGTTTTCAGCTAAAGAATGAGAGGAAAACAAGTTGGTTTGATTGTCATCGTCAATTTCTTGGTATGCGCCACCCCTACCGGAAAAACAAACGACTGTTTAAGAAGAACAAAGTGGTTCGTGATCCTCCACCGGTGTATTTAACTGGCGAACAAGTTGAAGTACATATGGATCATTACTTTGCGAATTACACTGTTCCCCACGGAGGAAATTGGCATGTAGCGCCTAATATGCCTGATGGTTATCTTGAGGAACACAACTGGCATAAGAAAAGTATCTTATGGGAGCTCTCATACTGGAAAGATCATCCACTCCGACACAATCTCGATGTCATGCATATATAGAAGAAATTTTTCGATAACATTATGAATACTCTATTGAGCGTGCAGGGAAGACAAAAGACAATTTTAAATCACGTCTTGATTTGATTGAGATATGCGTGAGGAGGGAACTGCACATTGATAAAGACGGAAAAGCACATGTACCTATATTCAGGTTATCTAGTGCAGCGAAGGCGTCGTTATTCCAGTGGGTGGTCTCTGAAGTCAAGTTTCCTGATGGTTTTGTTTCTAATCTTTCTCGGTGTGTAGATGGTAGTAAATTCACAAGTATGAAAAGCCATGATTGCCATGTGTTTATGCAACGACTGCTACCATTTGTCTTGGTGAAACTTGTTCCAGAAAACGTGCACGAAGCAATTGCTGGTACGTTTAAATTATAATTAATTAACTAATATAGTCCAAGTTATCATTAATTAAATATAATCTAATAGAGTTTATTTAATTTGTATAGGTGTTGGATTGTTCTTTCGGGATCTTTGCACGAGAACGTTAAACGAGAATGTAATAACGCAACTACATGAGAACATCCCGCTCATTTTGTGCAATTTGGAGAAGATATTCCCCCCTTCCTTTTTTGATGTTATGGAACACCTACCAATACATCTCCCACAAGAAGCGGAACTTGGAGGGCCTGTTCATTTCCGATGGATGTATCCATTTGAAAGATTTATGAAACATATAAAGGGAAAGGCGAAGAATCTTGCTAAAATCGAGGGCTCAATTGTTGCGGGTAGTATTACGGAGGAGATCGTACTACTTTGCACCTACCGTGAGGACACGTAAAAGAGCACCAAGAAGATATGATGATGGAGGCATTCAAACAACATAAGCGGTAAACGGAGTGCCTGATGTATTTTGTCCAATTGGTCGGCTTAGTGGATGCACAAAAGAGGTGTGGTGGAGTAACGAGGAAGAAATTCATTGTGCCCACACGTACATTCTATTGAACTGCGAAATTGTAACTCCATGGGAAAGGTAAAAAAAAATAGTTCACTATATATATATATTGTGAACTGAGGACATGCTTAATTTTGTTGTTTTTTCATATAGTCTCTTCGTCGAACAAGTTAGAGAAGGAATTGAGGGGATATCTGATGAGGAGGTTGATTCACGTAAAGCTCAACACTTTGTGATGTGGCTGCAAATACAAGTACGAAAAAAAAATTATATATATATATGACCATTTAATTACTAAACAAAGATAATTATTTATAAACATAAGTACTTGTGATCATTTCAGATTGATTACGAGGACGAATCTTATCCAGTTTGGTTTCACGAGATGCTTCAATGTCCACTTGCGAGGATCACGATGACATCAATGTATTTTACAAGAGGATATGTTTTCCACGCGTATGAGTACGGTCGACATCAAACAAGTGTTAACTATGGTGTCTGTATTAGAGGGGACATTGATTTCTACGACATCATCCAAGAAATCATAGAAATAACATTTCCTGGATTGCTGATGCAGCGGAAAGATAAATACGAAAGTAATCTTGAGTATCAATGGATCTCAAGGAGGACAATCGTAGCTCGGAATTCTAATGTTATCGGATATCAATGGATTCACGATGAACAAAGATTTCAAAGACTTCGTTTGAGAATACTCTTCTCTCTAAAGCAAAACTTTATTAATCAAATCAACAACTCCCATAAAACGAAAGACCTAACAAGCCTATTTATAATAAAACCTAAAATCCTAGAATATTCTATAATACTAATTGGAAATTATCTAAATAATTAAATAAATAGAAATATAAATAATAGAACATATTTGGAGATATATTCCAAATATCTCTCTGCATCATTCTCTCTGACGAAGAAAAGATTTGTCCCGAATCTTAATTGCGGTCTTCGAGTTGAGGCCCTAATTCTTCTTCCTTTTCTTCTCCAACGGAGAACAGACTTTCGCCTGTGATGGGATAGATGTTTCCGGTCAACATGACATCCAGAATAGTTCTTCGATTGAGAAATCAAAGAAACGCGGCTCTGATACCAACTGATGCAGCGGAAAGATAAATACGAAAGTAATCTTGAGTATCAATGGATCTCAAGGAGGACAATCGTAGCTCGGAATTCTAATGTTATCGGATATCAATGGATTCACGATGAACAAAGATTTCAAAGACTTCGTTTGAGAATACTCTTCTCTCTAAAACAAAACTTTATTAATCAAATCAACAACTCCTATAAAACGAAAGACCTAACAAACCTATTTATAATAAAACATAAAATCCTAGAATATTCTATAATAATAATTGGAAATTATCTAAATAATTAAATAAATAGAAATAGAAATAATAGAAGATATTTGGAGATATGTTGAAATGTGTGATCTTCAAATGCGACTGGTTTGATCCTACGATCGGAAGAGGTGTTCGAATCAACAAGTTTGGGATCGTGGATGTCAACAAGAGTAGGAGATATAACAAATTTGAGCCTTTTATACTTGCATCGCAAGTTGAGCAAGTAAGTTTCATTCCTTATCCCCGACTTAAGTCGACGGAGGTAAATTGGTTGTCCGTCATCAAAATTGCTCCAAGAGGATATATAGTCCGGGAAGAGGAAGCATCACTCCAAAGTGATACACCCGTTGATATTCCTTCCCCAGAATTAAGCACGGACGATGTTCTACTCGTTGATCCATTTAATAGGATAGTTGAAGAGCTGAACGAGGACGAGGAAGAAGACGAACATATAGACGAATTTGATGAATCTGAGTCCGAAAACGAGGAAGACTATGAGTCTAATGAAGATTCTGAGTAATAAACAAGTTTTAAATTTATGTAAAATAAAATGTAATGTCAAAATATGTCTTAATTTTTTAAAAAAAATAAAAAACCAGAATCGTCGTAAATTCGTCGTTATAGTACAACGATTTTACGACGATTAGCTTCCAGTCGTCGTAACATCGTCGCCCCATATGAATATTTGTTTAGTACGAGATGTCTTTTCATACGAGGTTTCTTCGACGAGTACAAAGTTGTACTATGTTTTATGGATGCAAAACCGTCGTTACAACTATTTTACGGCGAACTAATTTTTTAAACCCTAAACCCCAAAGGTTAAGCTTTTAATACGTACAAGTACTCGTACAAACCCCTAATGTTACTTTTAAACTATAAAAAAACAACAACAAAATAGTTGCTAAGAAACAAATTTACAATTTCTTTAACTATTTTGTAAAGTTGAATATAAAGTGTATTATAGATTTAGATCATATTGAGTATAGATGTTGTTAATTTTTTGGTTTTGTTATTTTTATGACCATTAAGGTTAAATAGCTATAATATACTTCAATTACTACCAATAAATACATTCTAAAGTCATTTGCACACTAAATTTCAATGAATTTCATTTAAAGTTAAGATTCGTCGTAAATTCGTTGTAAACTTACGACGACATAACGACGATTTTATCAGAATCGTTGCTATATAATCGTAAATTTACTACGATATAACGACGATTTGTCAAACCTTGTATAACCTCTAAATGTCGCATCCATCAGGTGTTTTTTATACGAGGTTATAAAATACTATTCGTTGGTAAATAGTTGGTAAATAGTTGTAAAATAACTACGAGTTTACGACGATATGTATAATTTAAACGACGAGTTTACGATGATTTTTTAATTTTTGCGAATTATTTTTCCCTCTAACACGCGCTGGTTTGGCACGCGTGTACAACGAATCGTCGTAAAATCATCGTAAATTTATGACGATTTTACGACGATTGCTAACACTATATATAACCCGCATAATTTCTTCTTCCTCGCTCATTCCTCCTCTCACTCTCTCTCTCTCTAAATTTCCAATCTCTCTCTAAATTTCTCTCTACAATCTCTCCTCTCTACAATCTCTCATCTCTACAACATATAAGCTAGATGTACCGGCTCATGTCCCGTACACTACTTTCCGGGTTGAGGATATTTTAGCTAAACCTGGACATGACAGTCTTCGGCGTTTAGATTCCCACAAGACTGCAAACACCTACTGGTACGTAAATTCTCTATAAATTATAATATTTCGAATTATATTATTATTTTTTAATTAACTTTATATTAATTGTTTATCTTTTTCTTTAACGTTCAAGTTTGACAACATGGTCGCACGTTCGATCGCCGACATTATCAAGGGATATTTCACGGAGGCTCATCCCAACTGGACGAACACTCCGGATCACATTAAGAAGACTTGGTTCAAATGTTTCGCGGTAAAACCATTTTCTCACTTATTTATTTATTTAAATTATATTTCTAATTAATAAATATTTATTTATTAATATAATTTGTCTATTTTTGCAGCAAAAGTGGCATTGGGATATCTCGATCAACGAGTCGGTGAAGATGGAGTTCAACAAAAGCGCCAAGTTTCGCCTGGTCAACACTGTCTCTGATTGGAAGGACAAGTGGAGGGTCCTTGGAGACGCGGCGAAACCGATCTTCTTATCGACCGCGGTTTGGGATGGCTTGAAGGCCTATTGTACGGATGGTCACAACGCCAACGTCGCGACTAAGTGTTCCACCTCAAGGAACACTAAGTTGCCCGACGGGACGACGAAGCTGATGACTCATACATCCGGTCATATCCCGTTTGCTGGTTATATGTTTAACATGGTAAGTTATCTAACTGTTTTAAAATTAATTATATTTTTTAATTACTTTAACACTTTAAATTACATTTTAGACGAAAGAGATGGGTCGCAAGCCACCCGTTAGCGTTGTCTTCGAAAAGACCCACAAGAGGAATAACAGCGAGTTCGTTGATGGGCACTCGCAGCGGATTTTCACCGAGATCGAAGCTCGGAGGACGGAAATTGAGACTTAACGCTCTCAGAGATATCCTGCAGGCACTCAGAAACCCGGCGAGCCTCTTTCCACCGCTGAGCTGGATCAGATCTTCACGAAGGTTATATTATATAATATATTTAACTTTTCTATTATTTTTAAATTTCAAAGTATTAATAATTATTTCTTTTTGTAGGTTGCTCCAAAGAAAAAAAGGCGGATTATCGGGTTGGGATCCATCTTGAACGTCCCGTTGGTTGACCCATCATATCGATCTCCGGTTCAGATGGAGGCCGAGATGCAAGACCTTCGAGCTTCGCATGCGCAGTCACAGAAGACTCTCACGTACTACGACAATCTTTTCTCGGTGTTTGTTGCGTCCAACCCCGAGATTCAGCGTACGATGCAGACGGATCCTAACCGTCCTACACAGAGCAGCGTTGATCCCGAGAACGCAACGCGGGACTATTTCGGGGATGATTTGGATTTTGATTTAGGCGGGGGTTCGGGTTCGGGTCATATATAGATTTTTTTTTGTATTTTGTAAACTTTTTAATTATATATATTTTTTATTAATATAATTAAATTAAATTTCTGTTTTTAATAATATTTTTATTATTTAAAAATAAATAAATCGTTGTAAATTACATGTTACAAAGGCTTTCTATAAACGACGATTTTACGTCGAATATTAACGACGATTTTACGTCGAATATTAACGACGATTTTACGTCGTTATGTTCTACACATATCGATGTCAAAACGTTGTAAATGAACAACGACTAAATCGATGTAACATCATCGTAAACTTACAACGATTTTACGACGACGTTTTGCCAATTATTTTACAACGAATCTAAGTCGTCGTAAAATTAACAACGAATTTACGACGATTGTTTTTTTTACTTCGATCGATTTACGACGAATTGCATTTCGTTGTTAAATCGTCGTAATTGCTGTTTAACAACGATTTTGTTCGTTGTAAACGAGCAGTTTTCTTGTAGTGTTACATGACTTTTATTAAATATTGATTTTAGAATTTATATATTACTTTTAATTCATTTTCGATCAAAAACTTTTTTATACAATTGTTTTCATATAATTATAATATTATTGATTTTAAAAAGAATTTAATTAAATTTTATAACATCTGCATGAGACAAACATTTTTGTTACCCATTTTTGTAAAACTCTAACAATAATTTATTTAACAAATAATATATATAATTTGATATGTATCATTTTTAAAAAAACCATAACTTTTGTTTGACAAGTTTTAACAAGTTCTAACAAGTTTTAAAAACTTGACACATGTCGTCTTTTTAACTAATATTATTTTTATTAGATTTAACATGTGTTCTAAAACGCGGGCGTCCAGCCGCCTATATATGTAGATATATGTTACAATTATAAAATTTAGGGAATTGGTGGGCAACTTATGGATGTCAAACACCTACTTTACAAAAGCTAGCAACAAGAATCCTTGCTTTGACCTCTAGCTCTTCTGGTTGTGAAAGAAACTGGAGTAGCTTTAAAGCGGTTAGTTTAGAACAATTTTGTTTTTACATATTATTTTGTACAACTTTTTTAATTTTAGAATCATCTTTTCTTAAATTGCAGATCCACACGAAGAAAAGAAATAGACTAGATGTTGCTCGCCTAAATAATCTAGTTTATGTTCAGTTTAATGCAAGACTATTTAACAAGGACAAAAGGATCAAAGAAAAGATAATAGATGTGATCCAAGATGACGGTAATGAAGACACCGTAGAAGATTGGATTGTGGAGCAAGATCAAGCTAGTGATGTTAATCTTGTACCATCTTCCCAATCTCCAAATGTAAGAGAACTATATGATGATGATTTTGAGTCTGATGAAGAAGATGAAGTAATGATTGACATGGAATTCGAACCTGATGTGTACCATGAAACACCAGTGTTTCGAGACACATCACTAAATTAGAAAGGTCCATTTCGATATATTTACTTATTTCTTGAACATTGTAGTTGCTTCTTTTTTTTAGTAGCTTATCTCTGTTTTTTAAATTTTGTGGCTTTACAATTTGCAGATATCAAAAAGTCAAACACATGATAATAATTGATCATCGAAGAAAGAAAAGGTGAAAGAAGTTAGTTCTTAGTCTTCACTCTTTAGTAAACTTTCATTATTTTGTGGTTCGAGATCAAGATCTTATTATCTTTTTGGGTATCATGTGATTGAAATTTTGATATTATTTTGTATTTTGAATATATATTTAGTAGAAATGTTATCTTGACGTGGAGTTAAAACAACTATCTACGTTGATACGATGAGACTTTTTTAACGTATTAGAATTTTTGATATGAAATTTTAACACAATATCATAAAATTCATGAAGTATAAATATTTATAAATTCATGAAGTTAAAATATAAAATATTAGATTTTAAAAACTAGTCCCCGATTAATCCCCGTATAATCCCCGATTTATTGGTTAGGCGCTAGTCCTCACTCGGCCGCCCGACTAGCGCCTAGCGAGTTTTTGAACATGGGATTTAACTAATTGTAATACTTAAACGTATATGCATCATTCTTGTGCTACACAAAATTTATATAACTTTAAACCCAATATTTATTTACCAATTAATATATTTTCAAATTAATACATATCATCTTATAGAAAAACATCATGGACTTAATACCACATATACCATGAACTTAAAATTGTCAACAAAATATCTCATAGAAATTGTCATTTAGCAAAATTAAATTGTAATCAATTTTGTAACATAATGATGACAATTATTATGAAAATAAATTTTAATTATACCATTTTGCAACTCCTAAATGTGTAGAGCTATATAGGAAAGTTATTATTTTATTTTTTTGTTACACATTTTTTATAACTCTACTAATATTTCTTTAACATATCATATATTTCTAATTTGATATCTATATTTTAAAAAGAAAAATAAAGTTTTGTTGACAAGTTTGTGACAAAAAAAGTTTTGTTGAACAAGTTATAACACATATCCGCTCTTTAACTAATTTTTTTTCATATTTACTAATTGTAATACCTAAATATATATGAATCATTTTGTGCTACTCTATTTTTTATAATATAAACCAATATTTATTTAACAAATTTATATATTTTTAGAAGAAAATATCAAGAATTTAAACCCACATATATCATAAACTTTTAATTTATTTGAAATTAATATATTGAAAAACATCATGGACTTAAAATTATCAACTAAATATCTTCGAAAAATTGTCATTCAACAAACCTTATATTTTTCTTTTAAAAATGGTGCATATCAAATTAGAAATATATAGGTCGTTAAATAAATATTGGTTAGAGTTATAAAAAAAACTTTGGCGACCTAATGAAGAAAAGGAAGTCTCGTATTTTCTTTTCACGTAAATTTGTCTTTGACTACGTATGTTTTGAATATTTGTCTAAATCTATATTAGTATTTTTGAAGTACTAATTTGAAATTTTCCAAAAAATCACACTAAATTACACATTATGCCATTGGGCGTAAAAGGAAATATTTTTGAACATTTAATTACGAAAAATCAAATAAGGAAATATTATAATTCTCTCCAATAATAAATAAAAAATATTAAAGAAATTATGTAAAAAATATTTGAAAAACAAAATAAACATATGTAATTCACATAAATACATTATTACGTAGTTTTTTTATAAAAACTATCATTAAAATTTTATTTAAATCAAAACAAACATGTTTAATTAATATTATTAAGAATTTAAAAACGATTTGAAAAATTTTTTTGTTAAAAATATCAAACAATAAAAAACAAAATAGTTTGTTAACGAGTTTGATTTCCGGTTCGATTATAAACAAAAAAGAAGAAATTGCAATTCTACTAAAATTTAAATCTTATATTACATATTTTGAATATGTTTACAACAATTATTTATATATATATAATCAAAATAATTATAATTTTAAATAAATTTGGGTAAATCGCATAATATGATTTGTGTATTTTGATTCGATTTGTATTTTGAATTCGGGTATTTTCGAATCCTAAATATAATAAATAATAAATTATTGGTCTAATCAACTTATAAATTATATTAAATTTTTGCTATACGAAATATATAATAAAATATATATATTATTATTTTTGAAGTACTTTTTTGAACTTTTCCAAAAAAACTCACTTAACTACATACTATGTCATTGGTTTTAAACTCACTTAAAGAGTTATGTGAAACTTACACAAACATATCTCATTCTATATATATATACTTTTTAAAATTGACTTAAATATCAACAAAAACAATAAAACCGATTTTAACATAAAATCAACCACTAATTTCATATTTATGATATTTTTGATATAATCTTTTTATTTTTCTTACGGAGGTCTATAAAAAATTTCAGAATATAAATATTTTTTAAAAAGTATATAGTTTAGTTTTTATATATAATCATTGTCCATATTATAATTTTCTATTTATATTAATATTTTAGATGTTAATAAACATCTATATTGAACATAGATAAAGTTTGTTTAAATCAATTAACACTAGCATAACAATTATTTATTAACGGGTTCAGTTTCTAGAAAAATTCTAGATAAATGACAAGAAGTTTGAAAATAATGATTAAACTTTATCATAAACAAATTTCGGGTAATTCGGGTTCAAATCTAGAAATTTGTTTTGGCTTCGGGTTTTCGAGTAGTAAATTTCTCAATTCGTTCGGGTTATTTATTTTTGGAACGGTTTCGGTTCTTTAATTTCGGTTTGGTTCCAATTATGTACTTCATATATAATTATAACTATTATTATTTTAAATAATTTTTTGGGTAGTTAGAGTAGTTTAGTTTAGTTCTACAAAATTGAGTTCGGTTCAGATTCGATTTCGGGTATTATGGTAGTAAATTTCCCTATACATTCGAGTTATTTGTTTTTAGAATCGGTATTGATTTGGGGATTTCGGTTTGGTTTGGGTTCGGTATTTCGGATCCGGAAGTTTTGTCTATCCCTAATTTTTATAGTTTATAATAGTTTGGAATAAACACACTTACAAATTATATTAAGATTTTGCTATATAAAATATAATTCTCATTATATATTTATGGGAGAATCACAAAACTACACCTTTTGAATTACATTTCACAAAACTACACCATTTCAAAAATATTTCACAAAACTACACCTAAACACTCAAAATTAAATTCAAATAAACCCTATCCACACAATCATACCCCTTAATACTATTTTTAAACACTAATTAGCGAACACAAATGAAAATATTTTAATTTTGGTAATTTTTAAAAGGGTAAATCAAGCTTTTAAAATTTTGAAAGGGTGTAAATTTGTGAAAATATTGAATTAGGTGTAGTTTTGTGAAGGAATGATTGAAAAAGTGTAGTTTTGTGAATTTCTCTATATTTATTTGCATAAACAATAAAAGAACAAAATACTCTTTAGAAATTCTGAATATTTTTATTTATTTTACAAAATCAGAAAAAATATTATAAACTTCTAAATTAACTGTATATATATAAAATTATTTATAAAAAACATAAACCCGTGGTACACCACGGGTTAAATCCTAGTTATTAAGTAAATGTTACGCAAAAATTAAGCTTAAAATACAGACAAACTAGAGAAGTTATGGAGAAGAAAACTGAAACTGTAGAGCAACATTATAATAACTAGGAGAAAATCTGCGATGCGCGCGGGTGTGGATATTCTATTGGTTCCTCCGTAGTTAAAACCATAAAACGTGTTGAACATGATAGTAGTTGTGTCCGTACTTGCTATGTCGCAAAAGGACACATATGACGCTATAAAGTATAACATATATGTGAGCAAATGTGTGAATGGAGGTGTGCTAAACATGATAGCGGTTGTGTACGTGCTTGCTATACTTTTACAGTCCTGTCGGGACCTTTTTGACATAAAACTTATGTTCCCGCTTACGTAAATGAAGAGGCAATTTATATTCGTGGATAACTCAATATGTGTTGTGGACCCTTTTCCGTTGTGTTCCAAATGTTTGATCTTTCCCATTCTGGATTTTTAATTTTTTTGGATTATTTTCGAATTTTTCTCGGAAGTTTATTTAATATTTATTAATATTTTAAGTAAAAAATAAAAAAGTAAACTGAAAGTTAATTTTCGTTAACTCGACATGGTAAAATGGTTAACATTCAAAAGTTTGCGTATTAAGTGAAAAAGTTTTTATGTTAAATTTATTATTAGAATTTAAATAAAATTTTCCCTAGAATAATGATCAAGACTACCAATAGTTTTTGAGCAATAGACAAATCCAATACATTTAAAATTAGTATACATTTTTGACTTGTGAATTATAAATATAAGAATTAATACTTTTTAAAAATTAAATAAATGAAAAAATATTTAAATAACAGTCGTTGTTTATACCTTTATTGTTATCAATAAATTTTTTTTATCACTATTTACTTTTTAGGATAATAACAACTTTTATAACGAAAAATGAAAATCTAGAGTTACCATCCACAATGAAATATCTTTTTCAAAGAGAATCTTAATTGGTATGTATTTTATTATTATTAGGGGAAATTTTATTTTAATACACCAAATTCATTTTTCTTACCAACTTAATACTCAAACTTTTGGTAACTAAGTTAACTCTTTTATTTTTATTAAAGGCACACTCACACACAAACACATAGGAGCCTTCTTTTTTACAGCGTTGCTTTGCTTTTATTATATGCGCAGGCACGACACGTGCCGTTTTGGATTTTGTTTAATTCATTAGAACCAAACCAAACCAACATTGAAAACAAATTGGTTCTTGTCTAAAAGCTTTGTTACTTTTTTGTCTCGTTAGTGGTAAATCTATAACCTCCTTTCTTATTTTCTTTTCAAAGTTATCATGTCAAAGTTTCTTTTACATTATTTTCGGGTGACTAATAACAAAGATAGAGGATGAAACATAGCGAAAGATGCAAAGTTCTACATTTTCTTATAGGAAACAAATACACTTAAGGAGACAAAGAACCATCTTCTCTCTTTTATACTAACAACAAACCATCTTATTCTTCAACGAGGTTGGTGTATGTTTCTTGGAGTAACCTTCTGGTTCGCCCATTTAGATGGCTTCTCGACATTCTTAGCCGATTCCACAAACATTCTCGGACTCCATTTCCTTGTCGATTTCTTAACAATCTCACCAGTCTGTTCATATGTTAAGACAACTGTTTACACTGTCCTTACCAATTTCAGAAGAAGCTTGATAGATATCTCCTCCATTGAACCCTTGATAAAACTCGTCGTAGTCGAAGCAATCATCAATGTCATCGAAATCAAACGATTCTGGAAGCAGATCAACTACATTTTCTTCCTTGTCATCGTAGAAACCATCGGGTCCTTGGTTTTGGCTGATCCAGTAGTGATGGTACCATCGCCATAGCTTCAAAGTAGCTCTTAGAGATCTCTGCACACATGACACCAAAAACCAAACGGATAAGATCAGAATCGATCTCGCGATTACAAGATTTCACGGGTTGAAGCTGTTGGTATCAGAGCGAGAAGCCACTCTAGTTCTGACCTAGAGGGCCGATTGTCTGGGGCCTGGTGCGCAACGAGGACGTTGCGCCTTTGAGTGGGGGTGAATTGTGACATTCGTCCCACATCGGATATTTAGAGAATGGAAATCTAATATATAAGGGAGAGTTTAACCCCAATTTAATGTGAGGCCTTTTGGGGTGATACCCAATAAGCAAAATCGTGAGGGCCTTAGGGCCCAGAGTAAACAATATCACATTAAAGGAAAGGTTAGACTCTCGAAGTAACATTCTCGACCCGTCGGACAGGGTGGGCCCACGGGCCTAGAGAGAGGCGCCGTGTGGTACACGGTAGGGGCGGGATGGGGATGTTACAATTTGGTATCAGAGCCGTGTTTCTTTGGTTTCTCAATCGAAGAACGATTCTGGATGTCATGTTGTTCGGAAACATCTATCCTATCATAGGCGTCTCTTTCCGCAGAAGAAGAAAACTATGAGTTTCATATCGAAGACCACAGTTAAGATTCGGGACGAATCTTTTCTTCGTCGGAGAGAATGATGCAGAGAGATATTTGGAAGATTTACAAATATCTTTATATTTACATTATTAGTTATTTTATTATTAAGATGTTTTCCTTTTCTTATTTGGAATATTCTAGGGCTTTCAATTTATTATAAATAGGTCATCTATACTTATGTTGTAATGGAGACTTTGATAATTAATAAACAAGAGATTTCTCTTAAACCTTGTGTTGATTTGATTCAATTCATCTCACGAGAAGCCTTGTCTAGATTTGATTAAATTCATCTTCACAAGATGCCTTGTTTTTCCACCGCGTTTGTAGCGGCATCCAGAATCGGGTTGAACCTGATACCACACGGCTCTGATACCAACTGGTGCAGCGCGAAAGCGTAAAAGGATAGAACTAGAGATCCGTTGATTCTGAGAATACCCGGATAACTAGGGATAAACGCAAGGTTATTCGTTTAGTCTGAGAATCCCCGAATAAACCAAGCCTTCTTGAACTCGTTGAGATCTCTCAATAGATCTACCGAAAACAAGGATGAGAATACTCTTCTCTCAAAAGCCAAAGCTTTATTAATAATCAAATAAACAACTGAATACAAACCTAGGCCTAAACGCCTTATTTATAACAATAGAAAAACCCTAAAAGCCTTTAAAATAATAAAGGAAAATAACTATATTATTAAATAATAAATAAAGGAAATAATAAAGATATATTTGGAGATATCCAAATATCAATCTACATCATTCTCTCCGTCGAAGAAAGATTCGTCCCGAATCTTAACTCCGGTCTTCGGGCTGAGATCCTGATTCTTCTTTCTTTTCTTCCACTGAGAAAATCTTTCATCCACAAGTAAAATATGTTGTTGAGGTTTCAACACGGGTTTTGCACGAAATAGATTCCAAGAAACCCTAAGCTGCACGACTTCTTCACGCTCAATGATATTCAGGAAAACTGTAATTATCTGATGACGCACAACTTCTGCACAAAACTGTTTGAATTCTGATTTTGCACAAATCAGAACTTCATCTTCATAGACATCATAAATTGGATCACCATAGATCTCTCGATAGACCTCATGGTTTTCTTCTCCAACGGAGAACAGACTTTCGCCTGGGATAGGATAGATGCTTTCGGTCAACATGACATCCAGAATCGTTCTTCGATTGAGAAATCAAAGAAACGCGGCTCTGATACCACCTGATCCTGATCTATCATCTACCGGAATCATAGGTTTCTTCAGTTTCTCGTCATTTTCGGGGAAAGAAATTAGCGGGAGAGAAGGGAGAAGTTTGATCAGACGACGTCTCTCGCTACAAGGAGAAACACAGAGAGCTTCAAAGGAACATTATCAAGATGGCGTTCTTGAGATGCGAAATTTAAGTCAACGGTGATTTGATTTAAGGTGGAGATTCTCTGTGGTTAAAACTCGATTAAGGTTCTGGAAGGAAAAAGTTAATGAATTTGACTCAAGGTTAGAGAACCAGAATCGAGTCAATAACTCGTAAGGCTAAGATCCGGAAGGAATGTTGTTTCGTTGTGGTTGTGGATCACATAGTAATTATGTGATGTTCTGAAGTTTCTGGATAAACAAGTTGCTAAGGTTAAAGAATATAGATCTGAATAGAACACAAGGATAATAATGTTCAAGTTTGGTGGAAAGAGATCCTAGAAGGACGCAGAGATTCATGGTTCTAGAGGACGCTTTAGGAATGATATCTATGTCAAAAGGTTACCGAAACATCAAGTTAAGATCTAAGATTCAAGTATGAGGTTATAGCAGATGGTAGAACCTTGAACAACGAAATCTGTTTGAGGTGAAACAGGTTGACAACTTCGAAAGCTTTTAGGATTTGTTAGAATTGAGTTGTTGTTATCTCAAGGATAAAGACTGAAGTCTCAAAGATGTAAGAAACTCATAGGTTGAGAGACTTACAAGGAAATCAAAGGAGAGCAATGAATTGAAACATTCATTGTTCATCAATTTGATAGTTTAAATCAGATTGAGGGAGTCAGAAGGGAAGTGTTCTTGGAATGTTTTCTCGAAGAAAGACCGTTGGAGGTAGCTACATGATGGTGTAAAACAAGCGTCTAAGATTTGACATATTGTTTAGAGAATAAGCCATGGTTATACAGTCAAGCACACAAAAGAAGTGGTGATTATGAACCTAAGAGAAACAATGAGGAGAAAGTAAGAAGATAGATCTCAAAGACATAAGAAACGCTAAAGGATTTAGGTTTCAGGTGGAGCTGTACAGCCAAGAGTGTCCTAGTCTTCTAAGCATGGTTTCTATTAGTTCATGAAGATGTTGAAACCGAAGTAGTCATTGTTGGGAAGGATTCATATTGTGTGTGAAGAAAACAAGTTTCTTCGAACAAGCGAAGATGTCTAAAGTTCCAAGCATAATCAGATTGTTGCAACAAGAGAAAGAGAGGAAAACTTTCTTTATGGATAATGTGCTTGATGATGGTATAGACATGAATATCGCTTGCAGTGTTCTTGGAGAACGAGTGTTAGCAATCGACATGGGATCCAAGATAAGGATCGGAATGCAAAGGGTACAAATTGCATTGGAAATAAAGTGACTTCAAAGATTCTAGATTAAAGAAGTCAAGGGTCTTAAGTTAGTGTTTCAGAGATGTCACAAGGTTGTGAATATGAAACCAACTTAAGGGGGCAACAGTTCGAGTCTGATCTCGATGGCTTTGCTATTGCAAGAAAAAGTTTGAACAAAACGTTGAGCAGAGATATTTGTATCGATAGTCTTCCTAGCCAGACGGAGTTAGGCGGCGGGTTCTGTTAGTAATAACAGCGGTGCGAAGTGATGCTCTATTTAAGATGTTCAAACAAGTTTTGATCAAGTTCAAGATTGTTTCAAGGAAGTGAAACATGAGTTAGTTTCTTATGCAACTTTGATTCAAGGAGAATTTGTCTATCATCAGGTTTATGTTAAAACATGGTGTTTGGAAGGGGTTGTGTCGAAAGCCTATCTAGCAATGTTTATAGTTAGATGGCGTGTTCGTTAAGTCTAACAGCGGTACAACAAGGAGTTCAAATAACATGTTTAAACAAAGAAAATATTGAATCAAAGATTGATTCAAAGGAGATGACACGCAAGATTCAAGGTATTTGATTCAAGACTCAATGCGCATGAGTGAAATCAAAAGGCTAGTAAGAGAATCAAGTTGCAAAGATACACGTCTTGGAACTTGTTCAAAGTTGGTTATGAGTATGTTAACTCATAAAAGGAAACTATGAAGAAACAAATAATCAATGATGAGTTGAGCTTTATACATGAAGAATTTTGTTCAAGCTATAACTCAAGATAGACGTGGAGATGTTGGTAGCTCGGAAAGGCATTGTGATTTCCACATGTGGAGCTTATCAAGCATATGTCTAGATCATTGATGGTTTAGTAGATTTATGATAATTATTCTACTATGGTATTTGTTCTGCGTAAGTATACACTTATGCAGGTTTAAAGAAGATCAAAGTGCCAAGACATCAAAGGTTCTAAAGGGCAACATGTAAGGAGAAACCAAGTTGGGCTCAAGGTGGAGCTCAAGGAAGCAATAAGGAAGAAAGACAACAAAGCATGATTCATGGAGGTTTGAAGTGATGTTTAATCTGAAGGTGGAGATTGTGAGAATATCAGATTTAGACATGTTCCTATTACAATTAGGAATACGATGATTCCTAATCTTAATAGGAAAAGACCTTCATAGGACATTAGTTATAAATACAAGCATAGAATCTAAGACATAAACTAATCCGAGTCCTTAGGATTCCGAGCACCTTAGAGGTGGCTCGTAAAGCAAGAGATAGCTAGATAGAGAAAGAGTCTTTTCTCGGTATCTAGGCTTAGCTTGTAGTAGTCCTTCTTCCTAGGTTCTCTTTGTACTCTCTCGGGTTATCTAACCGGAGATCGAGAGAGTGTTTGACCTTCTTATTGTAAACCACGTCGGAGGTGTTTTCCGACTCTTCATAGTGGATGTTGTGGATCCCTGATCCACCCCAGATGTAGCGGTTGCGGCCGTGAACTGGGTTAAAGTCTTGTGTCATTAGAATCCGTAAATCGGTTAATTGTCTTGGGACAAGGATTTGGAACACAAAATCCTTTACATATGTGTTTTCGGATCTGAAAACGAAGCAATCACAGATTCATGTGAAAGTTTTAGCTAAGTATAGTTTTGAAAATCGACAGATCTGATTATTATTATCGGTTAGAAAGCTTAGTACTAAAACTATGGAGGTAGAAACTCGAAAGAGAAAGTGAAACATGAACATATATTAGCTTATATCCAACGAATCAACCCACGAAATCGCAAAAACAAAACAAGTCATTCGATCAACACAGAACAACCATAGAAGTCAAAGAAGAAGCTTAGAGAAACGATTCGTTCTTCTTTACCTTTGCCGAGAAAATATCTGAAAGCCTCTCACTCTCTTCTTCTTCTCTTTGACTAAAAAGCGAAACGGATAATGATCAAAGAAGATGAAGATAATTGATTTTTCACATAGGAGAGAGGAGAGTCAAGAGTTTAATGGCGCAGCGACGTTTAAGACAGCGGGACCCACAAGAGTGTAGGGGACCAATCAAAACGCGAATAAAAAAGGAGGAGGTGCTGATGTGTCATCACATGGAGAGAAGTTCTTCTCTTATTATATTATAGATATATTATAGATTAAACACTAAGTAAAATAATAACAAAAGCTAAAAGGAGTCCGCGGCTTAATTGCCACTTTTGGCGGAAAAAATATCTGGTGTGCCACTCCTTAATCACACTGCTACTCAAACATGGAAAAACCAATACTAGCCTTTATGTATTTTGAATTAAAATAAAGAATAAATAAAAATACAAGAAAAAGGAAACAAAATTAAATTAAAAAAAAAAGAAAAACGGGAAAAAAAAAATTATATCTTGTCGTCATCATCCCCTCTTCTTCCTCCACGATTGCGCCTCCATCTTCGTCTCCATCTTCGTCTCCATCTTCGTCTCGAACATCCGTGAAACTGAGATTGCGGGTCGAAGCTATTAGTCTTCATCGACTTCTCATCTGCATTCATTGGTTTGTTCTTCACTTTTCATTTGGATTCAAGCTTTTTGTAATTTTTTTGAAGAATCGTAAATGTAGAGATTTGTAATGAAATCGATTGGTTAATTAAGTCCACATTTGTTTGTTAACCATCTTGTGTGTATACGCATTGCTAATTTAGCGAATGTAGGTGATGAATCGTGTGTATACGCATTGCTAATTTAGCGAATGTAGGTGATGAATCGTGTGAATTTTAGTTTAATTAGGATCCCCTAATCGATTGGATCTTCATTTTAATTCAGATCGAGTGCAATTGGTTCAAATGGTACAACTGTTATAAATCTTCATAATCATTATAATTGGTTCAACTAGTACAATTGTCGTTGTCGATATAATCAGTATAGTTGGTTCAAATAGTACAAATGTGGTTATACTGTTACGTATCGGATAGTTCTAATTGAGGATTATATGTTGTTTCTTTGCAGGAGGCGATGAAGAACAAACGCACAAACATACATTTTGATTATGGAGGGTACTATTCTGAAGATCATGAGTGGAATTCTGGAAAAGCCGTGTATGCTATATCTCTTAAGACGTGTTCCGTGGAAGATATCACTTACTCAATGTTAGTTGATAAGATCTACAAAAAGACGCTGAGTCATGAAAGCAAAGAAAAGCTCAAACTGAGTTATAGTTTATCTAAAAGTCGGAGAGAATCATATATTCTAGATAACGAGGACGTGTATGTGTATCTAACATCACTTGATACAGAGGGGCTTAAACATGTATTGCATGTTGAGGTAATCGAAACTTTGGAAACAAACCAGAGAGTAGCGCAATATTCAAGAGCAGAGTTAGAAAGTTCATTTGGTGTGAACTATGAGGAACTTGGTTCAGGTAACAGAGTTGGTGATGTAGATAATGGTCGTATGTGGGATATAGTGAACGTTCCGATTAATGAAGAGGTGATGGTGGATGTTATAAATGATAATCTTGTTACCGACGGGCTTAACGAATCGGTCGCAACGGTGGATAGCCCGGTGGATAACCATGTTGATGAAGATTTTGATATGAGGCATGAATATGTTGAAAATGTAGGTCCTGTGAAACAAATTCAGAGTGTTGGTGAATGGGATGATGGTACAAATATGGAAATAGAACAAGAATTTAGTTCTAAAGAGGTCGTGCAAGATTTAGTTTCCCGAGCTGCAAACAAGAACTGCTATGAGGTTGTAACAGTGAAGTCGGACACGAATCGACTTATCCTACGATGTCGACAAGCTACGGTAGGTTGTAAATGGTATGTAAGAGTTGCGAAGACTAAGGCGTCATCTTTTTGGACCATCAGAGTGCACAAAAAGATGCACACGTGTTCTCGCCTTGATTCGGCTGCAAGTAGTAGTACCGGTTGTCAGAGAGGTACACGGAGATTAGTTGCATCAATGTTACAGGAAGATTATCCAGGTTTATATGATACACCTGTTCCGAAGACCATTATTAGTATTGCACAACGTCGACTTGGTGTGCAGATGTCGTACTCTACTGCTCTGAGAGGAAAGAAACAACATGTTACCGATGTAAAAGGTAGTCCTGAAAGAGGCTACAAGATTTTGTTTTCTTATCTGCACATGTTAGAGAGGGTTAATCTTGGAACAAAGACGTATGTGGAATTGGCCGAAGGCAATAGGTTCAAGTATCTATTCATCGCGTTAGGTCAGAGCATCGAAGGGTTTAGAGCAATGAGAAAAGTTATTGTCGTGGATGCAACATTTTTGAAGACTATATACGGAGGCATGTTAGTTTTTGCTACAGCTCAGGATCCTAATCATCATCATTATCCTATAGCTTTTGGTGTCATTGATCGCGAGAAAGATGTCAGTTGGGCATGATTTTTTGAGAAGCTTAAAACCGTTATACCCGATGATCCTCGATTGGTTTTTATTAGTGACAGAAATTCAAGCATCATCAAATCGATCATGGAGGTGTACCCTAAAGCAAAACATGGACATTGTATTTGGCATTTGTGTCAAAATGTTAGAGGACATGAGAAGAAAGACAAAGATGAACTTGCAAAGAAATTCAGGGAATGCGCTCATGCTTATACAAAGCCAGAGTTTGATAGACACTATGCTGAGTTGAAGGGTAGGTTTCCTAAAGCTGGTGCCTATCTAGACAATAGAATAACACTTGAGAAATGGACAAGGGCGTATTTCGAAGGAGACAAATACAACATAGACACCAGCAACTCAGCGGAATCAATGAATAGTGTGTTCTTGAAAGCAAGGAAGTACCATCTAATTAGTATGATTGATGCTATTTTGGAGAAGTTTTCTGAGTGGTTCAATGAACACAGAAAAGAATCTGGGAATGCGATAGACAAGCAACTGGTGCCTTTCGTGGAGAATGAATTACATGGGCGATGTTTAATCGCGACAAAATTGTTGGTGGTTGAAATAAATAGTTTTCATCTCGAATACAACGTAAGAGGACAGTCCGGGAAGATTTATGTGGTCAACTTGAAGGAGAAAACTTGTTCTTGCAAATGTTTGGACATAGACAAGTATCTGTGCGTTCATGCAATAGCCGCAGTGAGGGCCTTCATGAGAAAAGAAGGGAGAAGGATGAATATCCAAATCCATGATCTATGCCCCGAATATTACTTAATGCACTCTTGGGTTTTGGCATATTCTAGGACAATTTATTTGGTGCCACATGAATCCAATTGGAGTATTCCTGATGATATTTTACAGCTGTACGCTTTACCGCCGGAGTACACTCCTAAGCTCGGAAGAAACCAAGACACTCGGTTTCCATCGACTGGAGAACGGAGGAGAAAGAAGTCAAACAAGCGTACCGCTGGAATAGACTTGGAACGGTGGTTACAGCCCGAAGAGGATGAAGAAGAGGAAGAACATGAAGACTGATCATGTGTTTGTTTGGTTAATGGGTTTTGTTTGTCTTGAATTATTACGTTTATGTAACTATCACATTTGGACAACTTGGTACAACTTCTGTTTATTTGTTCACTTTATTTGTACTTTATATAATTATGTTTTAAGACGTGAAAAGAACAATTTTGGCATTAAAACAACGATATAATCAAGAAATAAACTATTTAAACGAAAAAAAGCAATGAAATTCAATTTCCACCGAACATGTGTTAGACTTCATCTAAAAACCCCTTGTAGTATAGGGAAGTTAAGGTAATTGATGAACTTATGCACAACAAAATTTTGAATAATGAGATAACATGAAAATTATATTGTCCCACCCTCTTAAATGGTAAATAATATTGGAAAATGAGTTGGACAACTAGAATTTATCTTACAAACCTAAGGTCCAACTAAAATTTGTTCCAAATCATATAAAGTACAACTGTTTATATGAAAGTACAACTGTACATTTACGTACAACTATTCCAAAATGTTGCACGTGCGGTTTTTTGAAGTGGGCCCGACTTTGATTTAACTAGAAAAAGAAGAAATATAGTTTATTTAAAATAAAAAATTCGACCTGACACGGAGTGACTCGACTGAAACCTAAACCTAACCTAACTTTGTCTATATATATATGTTTATACTCGCTTTCTCTCTCATTCATCCCCAATTGAAAACCCTAGACGACGGCGGCCCAGTCTCCTTCCTCCCCAATTGAAAATCCTAGACGACGACGACCTCCACCTCCGACGATGCCAATTAGTTACACGAACTCCAGTTCCTCTGAAGCAAGTTTTTCCAGCGGCTGCAACCGAGCGGACGGTGATTATTGGGTGTCGGATATATGTTGGTGTGGTCAGATTATGAAAATTGTAGGGAGTACGAAGGTGGAAGATCATGGTAGACGATACTTCAAATGTCCAGCAACTGCGGTCAGTTGTAATTTTTAGTCAAGATCTTATAATTTTTAGTTAAGATCTTGTAATTTTTAGTCAAGATCTTGTAATTTTTAGTCAAGATCTTGTAATTTTTAGTCAATATCTTGTAATATTTGTATTGATTTATGCGCAGGATGGTGGTGGAGATGGAAAAGACCACAAACGGAAATGGTGGGATCACGCTATTGATGAAGAACTCAAGATGATGAAAACCCGAGATGAGGAGCTTCATTCTTTCATTAACAGAGAGGTAACCGGATTGTGGAGAGAAAATGCTCGCATTACTGGTCTGCTATCCGAGAGAGACGAGGAACTTAAAAGGTTGAGAAGATTAGTTACAAGGAGGTAGAAGGTTGGTGGTTGCGGCTAAACCTATATTGTGGCGGCGGAGGAAGATCTTAATCTTAATGAGTTGTTTTTTTTTCTTGGATCTTCTCCAATTATGTATGCTTTTATTTGTTTTTAATGGATTTTTAGTTGAACTATTTGTTTTTTGTAATCCAAGTTAAACTATTGTCAGTTGCCCTTTAAATGTACTCATTTGTCCCTTGTCCGAAAGTTCTTGAAACTTAGCTGAACTATTGGTTTTTGTAATCCAAATTAATCTACTGTTAGTTGTCCCATTTAATTGTTCTCATTTGTCCGAAAAATACTTTTACTTGTCCGAAAACTTACTTAATTGTTCCAATTGTACCATTTAAACACACACAAATGAACATAATTTGTTTCATTTGAACCAAAATACAAAAACAAATCAAATCAAAGTACTAGACGGACAAGTAACCACCTAATTTTTTTTTGGTTTCTTCGCCTCTCCAGGTGTGAACATCTTTTTTGGCTTCCTTGTCCTTTTCTGCCCAGTCCTCACAATCAACTCTTGGTTCAGCTTCTTCTTCTCCTTCTTCGTTCTCTGATCACCTCTTCCTTCTTTGCCTCCTTCTTCGATTTCTTCTTCTCCGTCTTTTTCCTCTACTGCAACACTCTCGCCTCCTTCTTTTTCTCCTTCTTTTCTGACAGGTTCTTCTTCAATAGGAGGAACTACCAAACCCAAATTCTCTCCTGCAACTACTTCCGGAGCTATCGTCCCATACAAGATCTCTGGTATATCCAAATACCTTTTCACTTCATTCAATTTACCATTGAATTCTCCAAGTTTATCATCCACTTTCTTTTCAATTTCACCGAGCTTCCCCATCATCTTCTGAAACCCTTTATCCATTTCCTCCTTTATTACTCGGAGAAATGAATCATCTACTCTAGAACCAGAACCCGAAGCATTGTGTTGAGGCATGTTGTCCACTCTCTCATGTTCAGGACCAACATTGCTACCTTTTACCCGAGAACCAACATCTTGTTCATACATACCTTTCCACCATATTCTCTTCTTCTCTACTATTAGACGCTTCCTCCAACAATCCACTACTGGATCAATAAAACCTATCCCATCATCAACATCATCGTCTATAAGTCTGTCCAACAGAGTCTTTTCATCCGCGTCTGGTACCAATACACTCTCGATATCCTGCACAAAACAATGTTACCAATTGAGTATCCGCCAACGATTAATCAAACACATATATTGATCTTCATCTAACCTTAGTGCTCCCAAGCGTTTCATGTATGACATCCATTGGAAACCCTTTCATATCACATTTGGTGAACTTGCGCTTGCACATCCTCGGACATTCCTTCTCCGCGGGTACATCTTCTCTATATTTGCGTCCAAGACGCGAAATACATTCAAATGGCAGAATCTACACACTCATATACAATATATTAATAATTTTGTTCTATTCTCTATTAAAATTTATAAACTCAACACATGATTTTACCTCTAAAGGAACAATAAAACCAGGAAAGGGAGGTTGTGCTCCTGGTTTGTTCAAAACACAGAGCAAGTCCAAACATATCTTACTTTCTGTTTACATACCTGGTCACTATCAGTACTTCCAAGGGTTTCTTCGGATTCTTCTTGATCTTTTTCATCTCCATCATCGCCACCATCATCTCCACATTTCTCTCCTTCCTCTTCATCAGATTTTTCTCCATTTTGCTCTTGTTCTTCTTCATTGTTTTCGTCTATTTCGTCTACCTTATCTTCTTCCTCTTCCTTTTCTTCATCGTCTTCTTTTTCTTCTTCCTCTTCCTTTTCTTCTTCCTCGTCTTTTTCTTCTTCCTTCTCTTCTTCTTCTTCCTCTTCTTTTTCTTCTTCCTTCTCTTCTTCGTCTTCCTTCTCTTCTTCGTCTTTCTTTTCTTCTTCATCTTCCTTTCCCTCTTCGCCTTCGTTTTCTTCTCATTCGACTTCCATTTCTTCTCCGTCTTCTTCGTCTTTTTGTTCCTCGTCTTTTTCTTCTTGGTTCTTTCCTCCGTCTTCTTCTACTCTTTCGACATCTCCTTCCACGTTTTCTCCGGCGTCGAACCATTCTTCCGGCTCCTCTTCACCGTCTTTCTTTTTTCTCTTTTCTGCTTCCCCCTTTGAAGGTTTGGTTGAATCATACTCTTTTCCTTTCTTCCCTTCTCTTACACGAGCCATGAAATTGAAGAATGAAAGTTTAGATCGACAGGATAAAAGACAAAGGGGCAAAATAAAATTAGGGATTTCAGATTTCAGTGAGGAGAGTTTGAAAGATTTAATCGACAAATAAAATTAGGGATTTCAGTGAGGAGAGTTTGAGAGATTTGAGAGATTTCAGCGGGTTTGGGTCGGGTTTACGGATCCGGTATTGGGTTTGCGAGTTTGGGTTTGTGTTTCTCGGTTGGGTCGTAATTAACTCAAACATTTTCCCTCTTTTCGTCTTTTGCTAAGGTATAATCAATTAAAAAAAAATCCAACAAATACAGAAATACAGACGAATACGTATAATGGCATATAAGCTCGTATTTTCTTCAGAAGTGGCATCAGAGCTATTAATCCAGCTAAAAGAGACAAAGAATGATTGGGTTTAGAAATGATGTCACGTTGATATTTAATTAGAGCATTAACACTACCTTTAGGGTCAACGCTGAATGCTAGACGAGTAAAAGAGTAAAAAGAAACATAACTAAATTGTCAAAATTTTCAAATATTTGACCAATAGAAAGAAACATACAACTTCAAAATATAACATACAAAATTGAAAACCCCATAAAAATTCCAAAAGAATGCCCAAAAGTAATAGTTATAACATCATATCAAAAGCTAATACATAGAGTTTTAGGGAGTAGTTATAGATGAACTTGCAACGTGACGGTTTCCGATGTTTCCGCACTTGACGTTGTCTGGAAACTTCAAACCCCAATATGTTAGTTGGCGATAGACAGAGGGATTAACGTGGTATTCTCCTCCTTCAAGTTTGAGTACCTTACACATTCAACCGACGGTTTCGATATCCCGAGGGTTGCCTATCCTCGTATAATAATTGTGGATCGGATAAGTTTACAGCGTGTTGTCCATTTGAGATTCGACCATGTTTCCGTCCAGTCGGAACCTTGTATGTTGGTCCATTTGTCTGTTGACATTTTTGTTATCAAGAAAAGTAAAGAAATTAAGTACTTATTATAATAACATAAAAAAGAGAGCAAACATTACTACCAAAACAACAACGTCTCTCGCCGCGAGAGCGATGATGTCAGCGCAAGAGACTACCCCATGGCACAAGCTTTCAACAACATCTTTAACAAGTTGTATGATGTCTAGTCATGTAACCCCAACATTACTCGCGGCTAACATTTCGTTCTGATCCTATAAGGTTAGCAAAATCGAGGCGTCACATCCCTGCAACGAATTTGTCAAACGTTATTAGAAATCCAAAACGACAAAACATAAATTTTAAATATTTACCTCAACGAAGCAGTCATGGAACTGAAGTCGAAGCAGTCATGGAACTGAAGTCGAAGAGTTGTGGAGCTTTACGGGGCTCAATGGCCACTTGTTGTTCGACAACACGGCGTATTGTATTTTCCGCCCCTATAGAAGTTTTGTCGTAGAAGCCTACTTACATGGCTTCTAAACCACCAAACGTGAAGCTCATCAATATAATTATTATAACAAACATCATTGTGCTTGTGAATTCCTCTCTCTAGTGAAGAAGAGTAAGAGACTATGTGTGAGAAGCCGAGAAGGGAAAATTGTTTCTTAGAAATTTTAATCAATTGAATCGTATATATAGATATATCTTATTATATAAAAGTGGGTGCGTTTTATTATAACTCAACAGATCGTGACACGTGTCACAATTAATTTAGATCGCGACATTTGTCATTATTAAAATAAAGAATCTTTTTAAAAAAAAGGAAAAAGAAGAATGAAAACACCTTAAAAATGGAAATCTTATAAATTAAACACTCAATGTTGTTAAAATAATGTTAAAGAAAAAATAATTTTTAAAGAAGAAAAATAAGAAAGGAAAAATGTTAATAAAGTTTAGGAAAAAAAAAGAAATCATATATATAATGACGCAGATTTGCTTCTCCTGAAGCTGTCCACGTGTATTTTTTTCTGCATTGGGCCTAAAAACTTTATGTGTACCTCTTCTAGCTGTGCGTTTAATCATAATTTCTGGCCCAAATAATAAAGATTGCTCAGTTATCGATCGCTACCTCTTCCTGCACGCCTCGGAGGGTTTTCTGAATTCAAGTTCCATGAAGATCTTTTCATCTTCCCCGCAGCGGCAGTCTAGCCAACCTTTATGTGCCGCTTTTAATGCTTTCAAGTCTAAGTACGTTTTAACTCTCCTCCTTCCCAGATCTTGTGTTTACAAATACAGCACGCCACACGGCTTCCGCTACCTACACATCCGCCATCGCCTCCAGAGAGTTCCGTAAAATGGCTTCCCAAAGCTTTGCTCGCGGCGGTGGAAGCAAACCGGAGAAATCGGCGTCGGTGTCTCCGACGACGGTGAAAGAGTGGCCGAGACCGACGGAGATACCGTACCAGCCCAAGATCGCGAACTCTGTTGATCTGATTGGGTATGTGAACCAACCGGTTCAGTTCCACGCGAATCTCGACGGAAGTTTCTGGGCAGGCACCGTTATCACGCACGGGTCGGATCCTGATTCGGATTCAATTCATAAGTTCTGGTTAGAATTTCGAAATTATTGTAGTCCTTCTTTGTTTTTGAGTTCTGAAATCGAGCTAAAGTTAAGGTCTTTGAAGCTATGATTTGATTGTGTATAGTTTTGGTTTGTGTGATAAATAAGTTTCTGTGTCCTGCTTGTTACAAGTTTTTGATGGGTTTTGTCTGAATTTGAAGTTTTGACTAAAATAACATTTTGATAGAAAAATAATAAGTTTTGACGATTATAGTTGATTTTGACTTCTGCGTAAAATTAATCATAATTGTTTTAACATAAATTGATTGTATATTATTTATAAGTTTAACATATTATTTTGAATTATTTACCAAAAAATATTATCTGAATTAATTAAAAATGAGTAAACACTAAGACAAATGTCAAAATCTTAGGTGGACATTTGGATTCTCGTCTTTTTATACATGTTTGAGACTCAATATTGTTTTAATTCCCCTTAACTTACATAAACAACTTTCATGGCTTCGAACTTTCCCCCAAATAAATGCCTTCGAGGTCTCCAAACAACAAAAACTACGTAAAGGGCTAAGTTTAATGGTCATCGCTCTCGCCATCTCAAAATCAATGCACACGCACACTATTCATTTGTCGTTGATCTAACCATGGCAAAGCATCATATATTATATATGTGACCGTGTCCGCAAATCACCAACATCCCCGCGTTTGCGCGGGGCTCCGCCTCTAGTATGTTAATAATGTTTAGGAAAAATGTAATAATATTTAGGAAAAAATGTTAATAATTTTAAAAGAAGAAAAAATGTAACGTTTAGGAAAAAAAGGCAAAACAAAAAATAAGAAAAAAAAGAGAAAGGAAAAACCAAAAAAAATGAAAAAATTAAGCAAACGAAAAGTTTTCACTACATCTATATATACATATCTAAAATCACTAAATTTCAATGTGCTCTCCTTTTTGTTCTATTTACATGTAAAATATACTCTCCTGTTTGTTCTATCTATATATATATATACATGTAAATTGTTATGTAGTGGATAACTAAATGATTCTACAAGAGTTGTATATCACATATGTTTTTGGAATGATACGTTCTCGCATAAAAAAAAACATAAATATCGTAATCCCAAAGCATATGTGACATGAACAATGCATATTGTACAATAGTGCAAGACACACAAAAAAAGATATCATCATTTTGATAAAGATATTATCTTTCTTTTTTCTAATAACTATCTTGTTAATTGCGTTTATATGTCGGTATTTTTTTCAATAGGTTCTTGGTTGATTGTATTATATTTTACTACTATTTAAAATAATTATATAAAAAAAGATATCATCATAGGTTCTTACGTTGTAAGGGAAAACCGCTTATATTAATATCAAATACCTCATATCTACTATCTATTTGATTCTTTTCTATATTTCCAAAATTCATAAATTAACTTGAACTAAAATTGTTTCTTAGTTTTTTTTTCAAATCTACGAACCGATAGAGTTTGACTTATGTACACAATTAAATCTTTTTATGATATACAAAAAACTAACTAAACAATTATGTTTTTAAGAAAACATTTTTATTAATTTGTAAAGAACTTCAAAATTTAGTTAACATATTTGGTTTGGGTTATATGACGGTTTCAAACAAAACTTTTAAAGTAAATAAATCTTTAAAATAAATCATTTAAGGTAGGGAATAGAAGGTGAGTTAAAACAAAAACATGAAACAAATAATAACAAAAATTAAGAGGAAAAAAACTTGTCATATATAATTGTTCTCCATAATACACCACTTCTTGTTAGTTCCAACTCAAAACTTTTATACCAATGAATTATTGTTAAAAATAAAGAAAAACAGAGTACAAAGAAACCGAATTAAGATGTGATAGAAAGAAGAAAAATGTTAAATCACCTTCAATCCAATGACCAAAAAATATGTCAACATGACAGATTTCGGAGAATCTAACCTCCCTCACCAAAAGCCGTAAGTTCCCAAAATCATTGGTTGAATGAAATCATAGGAAACCAACATTAAATAACACTATTATCATCGTAGAGAACTCAAACTATTCAAAACATTTTATAAAGAAAGAAAAAAACAACTATGCAAAAGAATAATTAGTTAAGAGAGTTACCTTGGTACGAAGCACACAAAGAGACGTTACTTGGCCAAGAACATCAGGTTTTGGTTCATAGTTAATCCACATGGTTCCGATGCTACAACTACATAGTGAGAGAAAAAAACTTTTAACCAATCATAGTCAAGAAACATAATTTAACCAATCAATAACAATTTATATGATATTACATTGTCAAACATGATGCATATGACTCTTGGCTAACTTCCCTACTATCTTGACTTGTGGTAGTGGAGACTCTGGAGCCTCGGGAGAAAAAGAAGAAAATAATATATTTTTCAATTGAGTAATGCAGAGAGGATACGTTTTTTCCAAAGAAGAATAATCTACAATGTTAATCAAATATCTTAACTTTTTGATTGTCTCGTTGTTAATCAATCACCATACTTTGGTGGTGATTGGTAGATGTTGTAACTTTATGTTTTTTGTTGTAGAAATCATAAAAACGGTTTTCCTATATAGCCTAAAAAACGAGAAGAAAATGGCTTTGCTTTATAGCACCACTCATTTATCAGTTACAAAATTTTATAATGATAAATTATTTACATAATAATTGTCACCATTATTTTACAAAATTCTTCTAAATTTTTTAACAAAAATCTCATATAAATCGTAATTCAACAAAATTAAATTGAAACATAATGGTGACAATTAAATTTTTATGAGAATAAATTGGTATTTGAGCAATGTTGAAGAAGGTGAGAACACATATAGTCGGTGTCGTGCTTAGACTAATTTAGGCTTGGGGCGAACAAAAAAATGTGGCTTTTACTATTCAAAAATTAAAATACTAAAAAAAATAATTCAAGACATAGATAACAATACTAATGACAAAAAGTTTTAATCCAAAATTTTTATTCCTTTTTTTCTAAAAAATCGTTCATCAAAGTCGTATAATCAAGTTGTCGAATTAACGTTCTCTCTAGGGTGTGCAAAATTACCAAACCGAATGGTTTTTTACCAAACCGATCTGAAATACATAATTTTGTTCGAGAACGGGTTCTCTAAATAACCCAATCGAATACATTTTTATATTAATTGGTTTTCGGTTCGGTTTGGTAAATTAACCGAAACCCAAACGGGTAATTGGTTTCCCGAATTAAAAATTCAATACAATAAGTGTTTTGTCCGTTTAGTTTATACTTATTATATTATTAGAATGATAATGATTATTTATTCAAAATATTTATATCTAAGTTAACCAAGATATATTATATCATATATATTTATATATATTATTACAATTTGATGTGTTGAATTATATAATATGTATGTATTACTTGTCTTTGCAAGTTAAGTCTAGGTGGACATTATTAATTTTAAAACATGAATATCATATCACCTAAACTAACCGAATATATTGGAAAACATCAAAATAAATTAATTTGAATTTGGTAACTATTACTAAAATTGAACCAAATTGTTTCTTTTTTTCCCATTTGGACTTATTCTTCTAATTTAAATTTCCCAAAAACCGAATTTTTCAAACCGAACCCGAATCGTTTAAAAATCTTATCCCATTAGATTTACATATTTATATCAATAAATCAATAATAATCAAACATTTTACTAGAAGTAAAGTTTATAATATTTGCATGAATATTAGAATATTGTGTATCAACTTGAATCATCATGAATGTAATTAAAATGGATGAGGATTTCATTCGGACCCAAAAACTGAACCAAACACGATATGAATATTAGGAACCTAACCGAGACCGACAAAATATTCAAACGAGTTTTAGATTTCAAACCTATAAAATCGAATAGATCCAAACCGAAACCTGGACGGATACCCGAACTTATCCAAATTTTAACTAAATATATAAAAATATTTGTAATTTATATTTGTAATAACTTAAATTTCAAAATTATATCATTTTCCCTATTATTTCGTATAGTTTTGTATGATCAAATATTTAAAATAATAAATTAATTAAATATAAAATAATATAAGTTATGAGAAATAAAAGGGATAATTACAAACAATATTCGAAAATATTAATTAATTAAATATAAAATAATTTCCTTTATTTTCTCTTTGGACGACACGTAGGCAAAACTCCTTGTCATTTACTATATAAGATATACAAAACTCAAAAATAAAAGGATAATCATAAAAAATATTAAATTAATAAAAATATATGATTATATAAACCATTAAAAATAAAAGGGATAATCATAAACGAATAACAAAATAAAAAATTAATAAAAATATAAAAAATTACTTATTTTTAGAATATATAATTGAAATATTGAAATATTAAATTAATAAATTTTGTGAAATATAATTGAAATTTCGAAATATTAAATTAATAAATAATATGTGATGATATAAACTACTAAAAAATAAAAGAGATAATCATAAACTTAAAAAAAATTATTAAATTAATAAAAGATAAAAAATCTTTAATTTCCTCTCCATGCGATACATAAGCAAAATTCTTTGTTATTTACTTTATAACTAGGTATGTACCCCGCGCCTTGCGCGGGACATGATATTCATAAATAATATTAAGTTATATTATAGAAAACCATGAATTGATCAATTTAGGGTTGAGCATTTAATCCGAGATCCGAAACCCAAAACCGAACTGATCTGAAAAATCCAGTTTGGTCCAGTTTCGGTTCTCATATTATCCTATCGGATTTAATATTTTATAACTCGGGTTTTCGTTCTAACCCGAACCGGCCTGAGGCCTGAATTGTACTCGAATATACCCGAAGTTATACACAAGTATATAGTTTTGATAAGGTAATTTGGATTTTAGTAGGTTATTTCAATTTTTTGTGGGTTATATGAATAAGCCGATTCAAATCCCGAACCGAACCCGAATTATCCAAACCTCATACCAAAAATATGAAAAACCTGAAAATTCGAACAAAAAAACCCGAACCGATTAATATTTGGTTTCATGCCAGGTTTTGTTAAATATATAAAACTCGACCAGAACCCGAATATATTCGAACCGAACGGATCCTATATCCTCTAACCCGAAAAACCCGAACTCGAATGAGCCCGACCTGAATCCGGCCTGAAAACCGAATGTCAAGGCTCCAATCCACTAATCAAAATCCCCACAGTATGCATACCCTGGTAAATGTAGGCGCAATCCATTTACCGAAATTCGTAGGTCCATTAAACGAAGGCCCGCTTAAATGGTTTCGTATGTGATAAAGTCTTATTTATAGTGGAATTTTTTTTTTCCTTTCTTAATGTTTTCAATGTGGGACAAATTTAATTCTTAAAAATTTTATATGTGGGCCTGAATTCGTTGGGAATGAATTATAATTGCATAGAATTCGTCGAACAAAAATTATTCAAAAATATAATCATCCAAAAGCAAAAAAATAAAATTTCCTATAATCGCTTTCTGCGCGGGAAGTGATATTTATAAATAATATTAAGTTATATTATGAAAGACCATGAATTAATCAATATAGGACTAAACATTTAACCCGAGATCCGAAACCCGAAAACGAATCGACATGAAAAATCGGTTTGGTCCGGTTTCGGTTCTCATATTATTCTATCTGGTTTTAATATTTTCTAACTCGAGTTTTCGTTCAAACCCGAACCGACTTGAGTCCCGAATTGTACTCGAATAGACCCGAAGATATACACATGTATATTGTTTTGATAATGTAATTTGGATTTTAGTAGGCTATTTCAATTTTTTGTGGGTTATATGAATAAGTCGAACCAAAAACCGAACCGAACCGAATTACCCGAAATAAGACCGGTAGTTCTTACCAAAAATATGTAAAACATGAAAATTCGAACCAAAAAATCAAAAAACCCGAACCGAATTGTATTTGGTTTCAGGTAAGGTTTTGTTAAATATATGAAACTCGACATGAACACGAATAGATTCGAACCGAACATAACTGTATTTGTAAATAACCCGAACGGATCCTATATCCTTTAACCCGAAAAACCCGAACTCGAATAAGCCTGACCTGAAAACCGAATGTCGAGGCTCCAATCCACTAATCAAAGTTCCCGATACTCGTTGGCAATTTATGAGACATGCATCTATGAAAGACCTTTATTGAAAGTTGAAATAACTAATCAAGCTTTGCAAGCTTATTCAAAGAAAAAGACCCGCATCATGCATACCCGATAAATGAAGGCACAATCATTTTATCGAAATCTGCAGGCCCATTAGACGAAGATCCGCTTTAATAATTTTGTATGTGGTAAAATCTTATTTATTTTAGAAGCTTTCTTATTTTGTTTCTTATTGTTTTCAATGTGAGAGAAATTTAATTCTTAAAAGTTTTATATTTAGGTCTGAATTCGTTGGGTCTGAAATATAATTTATAGAATTCGCCGAACAAAAAATATTCAAAAATATAAGGACTAAAACGCAAAAAAATAAAAAATATCATAAAAGTTCTCAAATCGCGACACGTATGCGTTTTGTCTTCTCTTTTAATAGTTTAGATATATTATTCCCACTGCATCCTCAATTAAATAGTTTGAATTTATTATTCTTTAGACCACCTTCTTCCTCCGTTATTTAGTTTTCCACACTATTCCAAGAAAATGAAGCATGTTAGTCGGTTTATTAGTTTGAGTTTATTTTCTTGCGGTCAATTTGAATAAATCTTGATATCCTATTTTGGAGGAACAAGTAAAGTAGTTGTAGTATTTTTAGGCATAGTTTATTGTAGGTGTGAACTCTACTTAAGAGGATCATCACACGTTTTTTTTGCAATAAAAAAACAAGTACTTTCAGCTTCTTCTTGTTGTGCTCTATTCTAGCATTAACAGTGGAAAGAATGGAGAATATGCTAAGATCTAAGGAGTGGTGTGATCTCATAGAAATTGAGATCTCATAGTAACGACTATGTCGGTGACATAGACGACATAAAAAGTGCTTCAGGTTATGTATTATGTTTTGTGGAGCTGTTGTAGCTTGGGCGTCTAAGAAGCATCCAATAGTTACTTTGTCAACTACGGAAGTTGAGTTTGTGGTTGCGGCAAATGGAGCTTGTCAAGCTGCATGGTTAAGGAACGTAGTAGAAGAGACATTAGCGGAGCCAGAATTTTGACCTACCAGGGTCATAATTTTTTTAACTAAAAATTTACATAAATGTAGTTAAAAAATTCAAGGGAGAATTACAAAAGTACACCATTTGAATTACATTTTACAAAACTACACCATTTCACAAAACTACACCATTTCAAAAATTACTTCACAAAACTACACTATATATTCTAAACTAAATCTAATTAAACCTTACCAACACAATCATACCCCTTAATGATATACCCTAAACACTAATTAGCGAACCCAAATAAAAAGATTTTAATTATGGTTATTTATCTCTTTAAATAATATATTTGGTTAAATTACCCTTTACTTTATTCAATTTTTTTAAAATTATTTGGGTTCGCGAAATATAATGCTAAGATTTTAGTGTTAAAAAGAGTAAGATTTTGTGTTTAGGATTTTTTTTTGATTTAAAATTTAGTGTCTAGATATAGTTTAAATGAAAAAGTGTAATTTTGTGAAGTCTAATTCGAAAAACGTAGTTTTATAATTACCTCATTTTACTTTAAATACTTAGTTTAAATTTTATTTGATTAATATTTATTGTTTAATATGCTTGTGGAATATAATTAAGTTAAAAATACATATGGGTCAAAAAATATTTTGGACATGGGTCAACCCCAAAATTTTAATATACTCTAAACAATTTTTTTAATATTGACATGGGTCAATTGACCCACATGGCAACTCATTGCCTCCGCCACTGATAAGAGACCGGAATCAATCAAGCTGAAGGAACCGTGTTGTTTTGTGAAAACAGCTCGACGATAAAGTTGTCAAAAACCCGGTTCTACATGGAATGAGCAAACACATACATGTGAGGTACTATTTTCTGCGTGATCTAGTGAATGATGGCATAATTAGCTTGGAGTTTTACTCTACACAAGTTCAGTTCTCAGACATTTGAGAGGCTTAGGAGGAGTTTGGGTATGTGCTTAAAGGAAGTTTAAACCGGAAAAAGAGTCTTTCCAGTGTATGGGAAAATTTGAAACATGTTAGTCGGTTTATTAGTTTGAGTTTGTTTTCTCGCTTAGTCAATTTGAATAAGTCTTGATATCCTATTTTGGAGGAACAAGTAAAGTAATTGCAGTATTTTTAGGTTTAGTTTGTTGTAGGAGTGAAGTCTATTTAAAAGGCTCATCACAAGTTTTTTTCAATAAAAAAACAAGTACTTTCGGCTTCTTCCTGTTGTGCTATGTTAGACCATCTCCAACAGAGAAACCCACAAAATTTCTTACCTATTCATTGGGACTCATGAACAGTTGGTTTAAAAAAAAGAAAAATAAAATAATTAAAAACGCATCAATCATGAATCGCCACGTATCCAAAAGACCCACTAAATAGTTAAGATCTGGATCTTAAATAGGAAATATAAGATCTAGATCTTAACTATTTAATGGGGCCCACCTGCTAAGATCTCGTTAAGAAACACCAATGAATATACTCTAGCATTAACAGAAAATACAATAAAGCTATATAAAAAAAATTATTGCAATATTTTAAAAAGTAGGCCCTTATAAATCTGAGGCCCTATACCTATGCATCATCTGTATCTGCTCAAGGTCAGACATGTATACACAAGAGTTATTAGTAACAACCTCTCACAACTATATATCATAATATAGATCAATTTCTTATGGTTAGATTTTACATTTACCGTAGGTTTTTTTTAAAGGTTTACGACAACCAGGGGTTGTTAGAGGAGTAATTGTTGATGGATTTTTGCTTATTTTTAAAAAACATTGCATGTAGAAAGAACCCATAAAAAATCTTTGTAAATAGGTACAAAATTTTTCTGTAATTATTATAGAAGCGGAAAATGTCCCATATTTTATAAAAAGTACAGAGTAAATAATCAGTAAAGATAATACTTTTCTTTGAAAAATATTCATATGAAAATTCAAGTGGTCAAATAGTTGAGGACGGGTCTGGTCTCAAACGCTACCACTCTTGAAGTTCGATTTTCTGGCTATGCAAAAATAAGTCACATTTATTTGGACATCTACAGGAATATGAACCTTTGTTTTCGGCCCATTTGAAAAACTGGAGAAAACATCTATCAATGGATTTTTTCTCTACCAATAGGATTAGTCTGAACTTTTCCATAAGTCTAGGATTACCCCGAGTTATAAAAAAACAATATTCATATGAAAACTTAATAACTATATGTTGGGTCGAGCATTTCAGGATTGTGGTTGTTATTTCAACTAAATATTCAAAAAGAAAACCTTATAAGACCATCATTATCGATGGTTTTTAAGAGAATTTTTACGGTGGGTCCCATCTGTTTAAACAAAATTCGCTTCTTCTGCCTCTTCTGTAAGAGGCGTCTCTTGTTTTTTTTGCAGGTCCCACTCACATGTGGCGGCCCGCGATTGGTCATTTTTTTAAAGAAAAATAATAGAAAAATAAATAAATTAAAAACCTTTAAATCGACTCCAACCGATAAAAGAGTATTTGAGTATACATTTGATTCTCCATGTTTCTAAATATGTTGGGTTAAAAGTGAAAATTTCATCCTCTGTATTTTCCAACTCTTATCTTTACGGGTTTCCAGAGCTAACCATTAGATGAGATAAGTAGAAGACAAAACTTACATAAAAATAGCCAAACTTATCTCTCTCCAAAACATTTGGTCCATACGATAAATAAAGAAAGAAGAAAAAAGAAGAGGAAGAAGATGAAATATGAAATGAGAAACATCAAGCCACGATGCATATCCCTTATCTTTCTTCTCTTTGGTTTGTTTCTTGGAAATTTCGTAGTTCAAGGTCTTGTTCTCAAAACGCATCTCCTTCGAATTTTATCTTCCTTTTTAATTCAATATGACTAAATAGTAATAATATTCTTGTATGAAAATAAATGTTTTTTTTTGTGTTTTTGAATCAGCCTCAAGAGCTACTGTCTCACTTCACTCACAAGTAAATCTCCATGTAAGTTCCCATATAGAAAATTACTGATTACATAAAGGAAACATAATTAAATTTTGTTGTTTATTAAATGTAAAGTATGTATGTGAATGCAGAACATAAGGAGGAGGGAAATGATAGGATCGACGGCGCCAACATGTACGTATAATGAGTGCAGAGGATGCATATACAAATGCAGAGCAGAGCAAGTCCCCGTCGAAGGCAATGACCCTATCAACAGTTCTTATCATTACAGATGTGTTTGTCATAGATAATAATTATTATTATTATCTCTTTCTTTTCTTTTTTTTTTTGCCATTCCATTGCAATTTTGTATGGACTTAATTGCACTCTTTTTTTTGAATGAGATTTTTCAGTGAACATTATTACTTCATCCTTTTTCATTTTTGTATAGGATGTCATAGATTTTTTTTTTTGATTTTACATAATTTTTTTAAGTTTCCTTGGAATTTCATTTTTTTGTGATTTAGTTTAACAAGAACCGATCTATGGAATTTAACTTATAATGCATTAAAGAAACTAATTTTTTTTTTATGTATTGTGAGTAATTTAACTGTCAAATTCTTTTTTTTTATTAATTTGTATGTCAAATAAATAGAAAATAAACTACTTAATTTCTAACATTCATACATTGTTCTAAAACAATTTAATGGAACAAAATGGAGTAGAAATAATATTTTTTTACTAGTATTGATGTTAATAACCAAAAGTATTGAATTTCTTTTTGTAATGTGTATATATAATATTCTGTTAGGCTTTTGAAGTACGTGTTGACGATGATGATGATAAAATTTGAGGTGGGTGGTTGTACAAAAGCACCTAAGAGTGTTTAAAACCACAGGAAGATCACATGGTCATGTGGTCCAAATATGAGACAAAAGTCAAGAAAGGATCACATGAGGGAACTAGAGTTGGTGTGTTTGTAATTTTAGCCACTCTATCTTTTGTTCTGTTTCTTATTATTACAATTCACATTTAAGTCTTTTGTTTCATTTGGATCAGTAGAATGTTGCAGAATGTTAAGATCCTCCTTCTAATAAATTTGTTTCCTATACAACTCATGGTAATCTTTTTGGTTTTACTGAATTTTCTCCAACTTCCGCAAGTAAAAATTCATAAATCGACGTAAATTTTCCCTTACTTCCGGAAATTGACATAAAAACAGCCACAGTTGATGGATCAAATTGACTCATAGCGTTCTGGAGCTGGATGCAAAGTCCACCGATAAAACGAGATACTACTTGGATTTCGCTATCAAAAATTTATGTTCTTACTACTTGGATGCTCTTAGCCGACGACATACTCTTTTGACCACCATTCGCGGAATTAAACCACACCAATCCTTTCTTTAGTCTCTGAAACAGAGAGTGGTATGAACACAAAGTATACCATCCAGGATGGTCTTCTTTTTGAAGACTTGCGAGTTTGCGTTCCAACTTGTAGCCTACGTTTACAAACAATCCGTGAACTACACAATGAAGGCCATGTCGGAAGAGATCGCACGCTCCAGCTAGTGACGACATCATAATTCTGGTCGTCTTTACCGCGTGATGTGGGCAGATTTGTGGAGCGATGTCGAGTGTGCCAACATGCGAAAGGAAAATATTCTAATGCGGGTTTGTATCTTCCTCTTCCGATTCCGACTCAGCCATGGACTCATTTAAGTATGGACTTTGTCTTAGGCCTTCCTCGTACACAAAGAGGCCATGATTCTATCTTTGTAGTTGTCGATCGTTTCTCGAAGATGGCTCACTTCATACCATGCAAAAAAGGAACATATGCTAGTAGTGTGGCTACATTGTTTTTATGAGAGATTTATCGTCTTCATGGCTTACCATTGTCTATTTTGTCCGATCGTGACACAAAATTTTTGAGTCATTTTTGGAGATCCCTTTGGAAACTTCTTGGCACAAGCTTGGATATGAGCACTTCCTATCATCCTCAAACGGACGGCCAAACAGAGGTAACAAATCGATCTTTGGGTAACTTGTTGCGTTGTTTAGTAGGCGATAATATCAAATCATGATATCAAATCATGGGATTCAAAGCTGAGACATGCCGAGTTTGCACACAATCATGCTTCCAATAGAAGTCTTGGTTATAGTCTGTTTCATGTTGTTTGTATTTTGATTCCGCGTTGTCCTTTAGGCTTGACAACAGCACCTGACCGTACGCGTCTCCATGGAGAGGCGGTGGATTTCATAGAAGAGTTGCAGGTCATTCATCGTCAAGCACGAGCTAACCTTGAAGCAGCAACACAACAATACAAAAGGGCGGTAGATGTGAAAAGACGAGAGCTACACTTTAAGACTGGTGATTTGGTATGGGTTGTGCTTACAAAAGATAGAATTCTTCTACATGAGTACAATAAGCTAAAGTCTGGAGCAATAGGACCAGTTGAGGTGGTGGAAAAGATCAACTCAAATGCATGTCGGGTGAAACTTCCTCAACATTTGCGTACTTCAAATGTGTTTAATGTGAAGCATTTGTCTCCGTTTCGTGGCGATAATGACGACGTGGATCCTAGACTAATGTTTTCCCTCGGAAATGCGGCCGATGCGGCTGTTTTGTCGCCTCAACTAAAATATCTTTTTTTGCGTTTACGTTTTTATATTTTTGCCTCAACTAAAATTTTGCCTCAATTTTTTTTTTTCGTTTTTGTCCTTATATTTTTGCTTCAATTATATTTTGCCTCGATTTTTCCGATTCTTTTTTTTTATATTCTGATTTTTTCCATTTATATTTTTTTGATATATTCCAATTCAATGACTATTTGTTTTTAATAGTCAGTTTTATTTTACGATTTCAAATTTTGAACAACAAAAATAAAAAAAAGTTTGGCTCAATTACTAATATTATGGAATTATTACTCTTTTTAACATTCTTTATTATTTTATACGAATAATACAATTTACAAATAATAACAGTTATTTAATTTATAATTTAATTTTATTATTTAGATACATTTTCTACTTTAGTAATATCAATTATTATTTTATTTTATTTGAAAATTTTAAAAATTTATAACATAACATTTTCGCATTGAAATTACAAAAATATCTGGAATATACAAAAACAATAGTTTGTTTGAATCTAATAATATTGTTCCTATGTAATTATAAAATATATATCACGTTTTATTTTATACGACAATAAAAAATATTTTATGAAATAAGACATGTTATAACGTTCAAGTTCTTTTAATTATTTTCAGAAAATTCTAACCAATATCACAATCTGTAATATTTTTTTTTAATTTTTTCATTGTGGTATTAGTACATATATATGTATAAATATAGTAATATATATAAGTTTGATAATTTGTCGTAAACAAAAGAGTTAAGATTTTTAGTAAGATAAGTATGTATATATATCTAAAATAAATTATGCTCGTTATACAATATTTATTTGGTTTCTAGGATTATTTTAAAACGGAAAATAAAGTTTTAGTATATATAATTATTTTTAAATAATCTGCCATGCGCACGACACGAGATCATCACCTAGTTAGGTTAGAAAATCGGTTGTGCAGAAGTTGAAGTAAAATGTATTTTTGTCTTTTTAATTTTAATATACATTGAAGAGAAAACACTAAAAAGTAATTTACTTATATACGTGTTTTGTAAACAATATATATATATATATATATATATATTTGTGTGATTTTAAAAATACAATTTTTATGTGTATAAATAATTTTTTCGGTTTATATGTTCTTTTACTCTTTTCCCAATCTATACTATTAAAAAAGAAGACAAAACGCCTACGTGTCGCGACGTAAGAGATTTAAATAAACTTTTTTATTTTTGCGTTTTAGCCCTTATATTTTTTAAACTAATTTTTCACCTAATTTTAATATATTTTATAATATATTCAAATGTGTTATACCCATATATAATTGTTAGGATTATGAGCTTCCAACTTAAAACCAATTGGTGATAAGTGGAGAGGCTCATATCCCTTATATATTAGTTTATAACTCTTTGAGTTTCCGATATGGGACATTTGTCCCTAATACGCCCCCTCGAGATAATGGGTCTCGTTAACCATTAATCTCGGGTATTTTGGGCAAGAGAGGCGGACCAGTGGGGCAGGCCTGTGATCGGATCGGGCTCTGATACCATGTTAGGATTATGGGCTTCCAACTTAAAATCAATTGGTGATAAGTGGAGAGGCTCATATCCCTTATATATTAGTTTATAACTCTTTGAGTTTCCGATGTGGGACATTTGTCCGTAATAATAATTATATCCGAGTTTTATAGATAGGGTTAAAATAATCCCACATACATCGAGAGAGTTTTTAGGAAATTTTATTGGTTTTGCGTTTATACCCTTATATTTTTGCCTCAATTTTCGCCTATTTTATTTGATTCTTTTAATATATTCCGATTTAATATATTTTTAACTAATTTTTTATGGCCGATTTTATTTTATTTTTTTAAAATAATTTAGAATATAATTGATTTTATTAATTATATTATAATTAATATAATTTATTAATTAATTTAAAATAATTAATTAATAAATTATAGTATATTCTTAACTAATTGATTTCTTAAAAATAATTTATTAATTTACACGAACAAACAAGATTTTATTAAATAATAGATTTTATTTTATTTCTTAAAAATATTCCACGTTATATTGCACACGGACAAACAAATTATTTTGAATCTATTATTGTGTGGAATAAATTCATAATATTTTTGAAATAAAAGTTTTAGTATATAATAGGCATGGGCATATTAACCTGAACCTGTAGACCCGAACCTGTAAGATCCGAACCTGGACCCGAACCGAAGTTAGAGGTGGAACCTGTTGGGTATGTTTTGACCATACCCGTGGGTACAGGTTCGGGTCCGGTAAGAACTCGTACCCGAATTGAACCCGAATAGAACCTGTTACTTGAATGAGTGTGTAGAGATTGCAAGTGTCCCTAATGGTTTAGAATATGATGTTCTTTCTTGGTGGAAGCTAAACAGTGCTAAGTATCCAGTTCTTTCATTAATAGCTAAAGATATTCTTGCAATGCAAGTGTCTTCCGTAGCTTCAGAATCTGCCTTTAGCACTAGTGGTAGGCTTTTAAACTCATCTAGAAGTTGTTTGACACACTATATGGTTGAAGTTCTTATGTGTTTGGAGCAATGGCTAAAGTGTGAGATTAAAATGAATGAGAAAGGAATTATAAGAAAAGAACAAATGTTGGCAGATTTCGAGTTACAAGATGAGCTCATGAGAGGTAAACTTTTGTGTTCTTCATGTTATGTTTGATTTTTAGTTGTGCTAAATATTTAACATTAGTCTTTTTGCTTGTAGAATTTGAGCATGTATTCCATCCAGTGCACCCACAATAAGGTAAGACTTGAAGTTTCATGGTTCCAACTTCCAAAAAACAAGACTCAAGAATACAAGACATTTCATATTTTGTAACTTTGAGTTTGAACTTTACATTTTGAATTTGATATTTACTTTGTTTTTCACTTTGAAATTTGAACTTTGGTTTTTGTTTTTGGATAAACACAATTAGACAATCTTTTTAAGTTCAGGTTTTTTACAATTTTGGGTAAAAATACCCGAAACATGTACCCGAAACCTGTACCCGAAAGAAACCTATAAAAATTCGGGTATTTTGGGTAGAACCTGGACCCGAACCTGTACCGATAGGACCCGAACCTGTACCCGACCCGAAAATTACAGGTACTTAAATGGGTCCAATTTATGTATACCCGTTGGAACCTGTACCCGTTAGGACCCGAACCTGGACCCGAACCGAATACATGTATGCCCAGGCCTAGTATATAATATTATTTTTAATGCCGGGTCATCACCTAGTAGGTCTGTGTTAAACAAATTTGCCTTAAGATACAAACTGAATATAGTTTTGGTCTTTTATATTTAGAGAATAAGCCCAATAGGCGTATAGAAATTCATGAATAAAAAGCAAACCAAAAGGAAACATCTCTAAGACATTATTTGTAAATTGATTTTTATGAAAAAACTTAGGTATCGGCACCGGAACGAGTTTCGACAAATAAAATGTAATATGGCAAATGGATCTTTAACAACCAATAAAAAATGTTACATGGAAAAAATTTTAATAAAAGAAAAATAACGAAAAAGGCTTTTAAGCCCAATAATTACATATCAATAAAAAATTTGAAACATCATTTATGGAGAAACAAATGAAATAGTAAATAATTTAGAACATAAATTATATATTTTTATAGAATAATATTGAGTACAACGAACCAAAAAAATATGATAAAATTTTATTGGTTAAATTTGTAGGTGTCGGGTAAATCAATATCCGTAACCGTTTGTAACAGATATTTATTTTAAAATCCCAACCGACCCAAACCCGGTTAGACCCGAACCGTATCCGAACCGTATCCGAACCGATATACTAAATTTATCCTAATGGGTCCTAAACCTCTATACCCGGTGTACCCGAACCCGACCGGGTCTTACCCGAACCCGATCGGGTTGCCCGTTTGCCCACCCCTAATTTAAACCAAATAAAGTTGATAATGGTCAGGAGAAGACTACTACAACGAAAATTGAAACCTTCTCCATTTGGCATTTGTCCAAAACCTATAAAACCAAGTTGAAGTTAGTGTAAACCTTCACCACAAAAGAAAAAGTTAGAATTATGTTACATTCGATTGATATATTATTTTACAAAGTTATACTATTTTTATCTAAAATATCTTAGGTTATATTTTTGATTTATGTTTATATAACCGATCATCTATACTATTAATTGAAAAACATTTTTTAAAAGAACCCTTCAAAAATTCTTATTACAATGTAATGCCACTACATATTTTAACATAACTTATGTTATGATTGTCTTTGCAAATTATAATTTTAAACCCACTACAAAACCTCAAAAGAATTCATAGTATAGTTTAAATGTTTTTAGCAAAAAATTTGGTAACAACAATCATTCAAATTTTGATATTCACTAATTTTAAACTTTAAATTCGAAAAATATTCTACAAAAAAGAATAAAGGAAAACAAACAAAAGACCGATTTAAAATTTTAACATTTATAAAAGACAAAATTTGAAAACAATAATACTGTGAAATGTCTTTGATAACAAAGGATTTAAATTTCAAAATGAAAATCAATTAAAATTTTAGCAAATAAAATAAAATTTGATAATAGTTTTCATATCGAAATAAAAAAGTTGAATTATTCGAAGAATAATATCTACACAATCTAAACTTGCTTTATTTTTAATTTATATATAAGTAATTAAGACATAAAAAAAAGAATAGTAATACATATTTTAATTTTCCTTACTGGTCGTTAAAAGAATCACAAAGCGAATTTGAAACGAATGATAATTGTTATGAGATTAAATCGAATTCAATTTAAGTATAATTATAATTTGCGATGGGTAAAAAAATAACATAAATAATTGATAAGATATAACTAAATTATATTCATAATATTAAAATATACATAAGTATAGTTTTGAACTTTATATTAAATATAGTTCAGTAATCAATTTTTTATATATTTCTTATACTCAGATCAATCCGGGTTAGCCACTTAGCCCATAATTTAATTGTTACCACTAAAAATATGTAGTCGTGTGAAAGAAATTATACCACTAAAAAAAAAAAATTGTATATTATCGTCATTGTAAGAAAATAATAAAAATTTCAAAATACTTATATACTCTATGAAACAAAAGACTACAAAAATATAATCCAACTCGATGTATAAATTATTTTATATATTTTTAACCAAATAATTTTAATTTCTTTTCATTTTCATACATATTATATAAAAACTACGACAAAATAAATCTCGCACGTACGTGCGGGTTCACATCTAGTTATATTTTACAATAAATTATTTTTTTTACGTACAGTCGATCTTTTTATTTAAAAATTAACAACTCATCTTTATCTGAAACAAACATAATGGTATTTCAATTAGTACTATTTCGAATTTTAAGTTTTAATTAATAATAATGTTATTTTTAACTAAAATTTGGACAAGAATGTCAACTAATATCCGAAAAGAGATAGTATTCAAAAAAGTTTATTTTTCAAAGTTTGAAACATAAGAGAATTATTTTTCAAAGTTTGAAAAATAAAAGAAGTATTTTTCAAATTTTCTCTATATATTTTTATAAGAAATAAAGTATAATAACATAAAAATTAAGCTCTTGTTAATTTTTGATTAATCACCGATTTATCCTTGATTATTCATCGGTTCTATTTGTAGTTCACACGCATAACACCTACTGAGTTTCGAAACAAAGACTAAAAACTATATATTTTGAGATTTTTGTTATATAACTAAACTAGGAGTTAACCCGTGATTCACCACGGGTTTATGTTTTCTATATGATTTTATATATTTAATTTAGAAATTTTGAATATTATTTTATCTTCATTATTTAAACAAAATATGATCAATTAATATTGTTAAAATGAGATTTTTTTAATTACTATTTAATATTTTTATTATATATTTCATATAGCAAAATTTTAATATAATTTGTAAGTTGATTATACCAAATTATTATAATTTATTATTTATTTGGAAAAAACCCGGATTCAAAATACAAACCGAAACCTAATCGAAATACATAAATCTAACTATGCGATTTACCCAAATTTATTTAAATTATATTTTAAATATGTAAGATAAGATTTAAATTTTAATATAATTTAAATTTTAATATAATTGTAATATTAATTATATTTTTTCTGCAATTTCTTCTGTTTTTTTTTTAAATTATATTTTAATATGTAAGATAAGATTTAACTATTTTGTTTTTTATTGGTTGATTTTTTTAACAAATTTTTTTTCAATTCGTTTTAAAATTCTTAATAATATAATTAAACTCTTTTTTTAATTTCTCTGTTATTTTTGTTAAAAATAATGTAATGGTTTTTAAAAAATACTCTTTCTAATGGTAGTTTGATTTAAGTAAAATTTTAATGGTATTTTATAATAAACTATGTAATAGTGTATTTCTGTGAATTGCATATTTCTTATTTTGTTTTTCAAATGACTTTTACATAATTTCCTTAATATTTTTGAGTTTATTTTTGGAGAGGTTTGTAATATTTCTTTATTTAGTTTTTCGTAATTAAATGTTTAAAATTATTTCCTTTTATACTCAATAGCATAATGCGTAATATTGAGCGATTTTTGGAAATGTTCAAATTACTACTTCAAAAATAATAATATATATTTATCCTTCATATTTTGAGATTTTTGTTAGGATTTAGTGAAAGGAGTATCGAAGGAGATAGAAAGATAAGAAGAATAGAAGCTTTACTAAATAATATTTTCCTTAATTTGTTACGATTACATCATCCTTACTCTTATTCTAATTGTCTTTACTATAATAATAGATTATGGCCCGCGCCAAGCGCGGAGTTATTATTTTGAAAATGAAATAAAGTGTGTAAGGGAATGAGTGTTTAATTGATGTGTACCTACGTTTAAATTTACCATTTATATGGAATATAAAAAGTATGATTTACCTTGATTTAGCGTAAATTAGAGATGATATGTCACAAATATTCTGAAAAATGTTTAAGAAAATAAAAAAGAACTATTGAATATTTGGATTGCTCACAAAATCTCTAATATTAAATATTTCTTTTGCATCAAGGTCTGAAAACTACAATGTCGTAATTTTTTGACTCGCGTCAAACGCAGAGTTATAATTTATAAATGTTCGAACCCTTTTTATTATTTATTAGGGCAATTGTCAAAAATATCATTAATTTTTTTTCTTAAAACAATAATTACATCATAAGTTTTTTCCTTATTAAAAAGGTTTGATATTTCTGTTAACATTATTATTCATTTTATTTATATAATTATTTCCTTTATTTTGTATAGGTTTTGCTATGTTTTAAAATGCGGCCGCATTGGCAATTAAACGGCCGCTTATTCTCTATTTAGTGACGAACCGTACGATCTTGGTCAAATCGTTGGGAAAAATCGTTGACTGGTTTTCAACCGATTTCCAATCGATTAATCAACTCAAATCGGTCCAACACCGATTTATTTTTAATAAATTTAGACTGTTGTGGGTTAACGCCAATTTTGATGGAGCAATGTAATAACTTTACTAAACTCATTTAATTCTCTAAGAACAAAATACTTATTTATAGATAAATTTTAACTAATATGTAGCTTACATTACCAATATGCGATTTTTTAGTTATATTACATGTTGAATAAGATTTAATGGGCCATAAAATTTCAATTAGCATTAGGTTTTTATATTCAAATTTTATGAACTTTTTAGATTCAAATCTAGTGGGCTTTTAATATTGAGTATGTAATCAATTGTTGATAGTTTTTTTAAATCATTCTAATGATGACATATGTTTTATTTCCATGTTTATTTCCACGATGACATCTGATATAGGGATTGATGTTGGTTGCTTCACCGTACAAGGCATGACCGTGGTGTGAGTTTAGTCGACCGTTAGAGATGGAAAAGGATAGACTTTTGTCTTGTATTGAATTGTTTTCTTAGTGGGCTTATCCTTACTCTAGACCTATCCTTGCAATGGACCTCATATATTTTGTGAGCCTTAATATCTACCGACAAATTTGAGTTAGGTGAAAAGTGGGAAAACTTTTTATTTCCCCACAAGAATTTCATATACCGAAAATTTCACACCAAAATTTTACCTTTGTTTAACTGCACATGAATCAAACTTGTAATGCTTAATTGCCCATGAAATAAATATTAAATGTCTAATTGCCCATAAATAAAAAGTTTCACATGTTTTTCCCCATAAAATTGGTTAAATTTGGTTTAATATTTTCTAACCCTAAACCTATTGTAATCTAAACCGAATTTAACCTAAACCTAAATAGTAAACCGGAAAACTAAACCTATTTAACCCGATTACACTTAAGAAAAATCCATAAACGATAATACCCAAATTAAAAAAAACCTAAATCACTCTAAGAACCCTAAAACAAAGATTTTGAAGACGATTGCGGAGAATTTCATCAATGGATGAATCCATGGTAGTGGATGTTCATGTTCGTCTAGAGGAGGAGATTTACGACGAAGAAGCAGGCGATATAAATGATTATCACATAGATCAGGCCGTGGAACTTTTCGCGAACTACCAAGAATATGTCTGTCACGATGAGAATCTAGAGAGTGTCGACGAACCTGAATAAGTCGTTCGAGATAGAGAGACCAAACTTCTGAGGCGAAGCAATGGTAATCTATATATGAAGCACAGTGGTGTTGCATTCAAAGAGTGTGTACTTGATTATGCCTTGAAGACTAAAAGAAATGTGAAGTAATACATGTAAGATAAAGATAAAACAGGGTTTAAATGCATAGAAAGTGATGGCCGTGAAGGTTATGAGGGTTGTGAGTGGCAAGTGTATGCTTCTACTCTTCCTAAGGATTTGGTGTGGAGGTTTATAGACAACCATAGTTGTATACCAAATGGAGAATGTGAGATGTTCAAGGTGCCTCAGATAGCTAGACTATTTATAGATAAATTAAGGAATGAACCTAATTAATTTATGCCTATTAAAGATTGAGCAAATCATTAAAGAAACTTATAATATCTCAGTCACTAGGCATCAATGTCAGTCTGCTAGAATCAAAGCTTTGAAATGGATAGATATTGAGTATGATGAGCAGTTTTCAAGATTAAGAGACTATGCCATTGAGATACTAGTAACAAATCCAAAGAGTGTTGTCGAGATTGATACTATTAAGAATGATGCAAATAATGATGTATTCAATAGGTTTTACATATGAATTTTATTCACTCAGGAAGACATGGAAAGAGACATGTAGGCCATTGATTGGTGTTGATGGATGGTTTTTAAAACATAAGATCAAAGGTCAGTTGTTGGTTTCTATGGATAGGGATGCATATAATGGTATTTATATAATTGCTTGGTCTGTGGTTTAAGTGGAAAACAAGGAGAATTGGGTGTGGTTTGTGTAGAGACCGAAGATTGACTTGGACTTGAAAGATGGTGATGGATATATAATTACCTCTGATAGACAAAAGGTAACATATTTTTGTAGTTTGGTATGTTTGTATATTTATTGTTGTTTGCATGTTTTAACTATTTCATGTTTTATGTTTAAGGGACTTATACTAGCTGAGGAGATGGAGCTACCTAAAGTAGAGCATAGGATGTGTGTTAGACACATTTATGCTAATCTAAAGAAGAACCATGCAGGTAAGAAACAAATGAAACCACTGATATGGAATCTAGCTTGGAGTTATAATGAAACAGAGTACAAAGAGAGGTTGGATAAGATATTTCAGTATGATGTTGGTGTTTACAATGATGTTGTCAAAGCAAAACCAAAATCTTTGACTAGAGCATTCTACAAGCTTGGTCACTACTGTGAGGATGTAGATAATAATTTCACTGAGTCCTACAACAACACTATTGGTATGGCACGGGAGAAGCCTTTTGTAGCTATGCTTGAGACTGTGAGAAGACTAACAATGGTGAGGATTGCGAGAAGGTCTGTTTTGAGTTATAATCACAAATGTATGTTTATATTTGTTTATGTTTATGTTTATGTAAGATGTTTATGTAACATATGTCTTTCTATCTATTTCACATGACTATGTACACCATATATGGCTGAAATTTTGAAAAAGAACACACACAAGCGACTAATTGTACTGTTGTAAGAGGCACTAATCAAATGTATGAAGTGATGCTTGCAGGAGACTATCATTGTGTCTGGTTGCAAAGGAGGACTTGCACATGTAGAAAGTTTGAGATCTGTGGCTTCTTTGTGAGCATGCTTATGGAATTACTATTGAGAGAAACCTACTTGCAGAGAATTATGTTTGTTGTTGGTTCATGCGTACCTTTGGAAAAGAAACTACACATACGACATAGGTCCACAAAGAGGTCCACGACATTGGCCTAGAACTGGTGGTGGAGTTGTTCATGCCCCTCCACAGCCTACAACTGATGATGAATCTCAATCCAACAAAAAGATGAACAAAGCAGACAAGAAAAGGAAGAAGGGAGTGAATGAGTCTCCAACCAAACAGAAACAACCTGAGAATAAAAGGACTATTCATTGTAAAGTTTGTGGTCAAGCTGGTCAAAATAGCAGGACACACAAGAATGAACATTCTCAGGTTTGTATGATGATATGTAGGCATCTCAATGTCAAGTTGAACCATCAAAAGGCTCTCTATAAGATGGTGTTGTTTTGTTTTATGTTTTTTGTGTTATCGGCTTTAACCATTACAATGTTGGTTTTTGGTCTAAACATGTCATATATAACACAAATACCACAATAATGTCTTTAAACAACACAAATACCACAATCACGTCTTTCATCTTGGAAAACAACACAAATACCACAACCATCTTTAAACAACAACAAAAGCAGAATTACCACAATAATGTCTTTAAACAACAACTACATACTACCAATAAACCTACTTATAGATTACAATACATCCAACGACGAACACAAATCCAATAACATAAACAATCATGATCTTCTTCATTTCGGATTTGCTTTCAAACAATGCATCTTCTACTCTTTCCATTGTCTCTTTCTCAAGCTTTATTTGAATCTTCTCAAACACCATGTTCTCTATCTCTGTTTTATGATCTTCAAGCCTTGAAATTCTAACAGCTAATGACTTTATTTCATTTAGATGAGCCTCATCAACCCATTTAAAAGTGTGGTTATTTTTCTTAAGCTACAACATTAACAAAAAGGCATATTTAAACCGATTTTAATAAAATTTAAAAATGTTCGTAATGTACAGTTATAACACTCCACAAAAGATAAATAATTAAATTTACCTTGTTTGTTACAGCATAAGCACACCGATAATACCTACGATATGGATTTGAATCCAATTTTGATATGAGTTCCACCACACGATGCCGCATACACATTTCTTTGGAACTCCTAAAGTTCTTCCTCTATGAGGTGTGATTGATGAAGAAATCGAATGCCCAGATTCATTACTCATTCTCGAAATCGACAACTTTGGGAGAAATTGTGCTTAGAAAAAATTAAGGTTCTAAGCGTTTGATTTTGGGGATTTTATTTACGGATTAACGAGTCAAAATAGTGGTTTACGGGTCGGGTTATGTTCCGGTTAAATAAGGTTTTGGTTTGGTATTCGGTACGATTTTTTAATTTTCTGTTTAACCCGTGAATTTGAAAAAGCTACTTGAAATTGCTTTTCATGGGCAATTAAGCATTACAAGTTTGATTCATGTGCAATTAGACAAAGGTAAGATTTTGGTGTGAAATTTTCGGTATATGAAAGTTCTCGTGGGGAAATATAAAGTTTTTTCCTTGAAAAGTTAACTCCTAGTTTGAATCTGAGAGAATTGAATCTACTCTGAGGAAGAGATTTCGAAAATATCTGCAAGTTGAAGTGATCAGTCGGTAGATGTTTGATCACCAAAGTACCCGGAGTTACTTTCTCTCTTGCATAATGATAGTGGGTCTCAAAATGTTTTGTCATTGTATGAAGAATTGGATTAGCTGATAGTTATACAACGTACTTGTTATCGCAATAGAGCTCAACATGTTTGTTTTGAATAATCCAAAAAATATTTTAATAGAAAACCAATCCAGGAAAGCTTAGCTATAGTGTCTAACATTGCTCTATACTATGCTTATGTACTTGATCTTGACAAATTTTCTTGTCTCTTAGCAGACTAGGATATGATATTAGTCCCTAAGAAGGTACAATAACCTCCGGTAGATCTACTTATATCTCTACAACCTGCATAATCATTGTTATAGTATGCTCTCAGAGTATAATTTGTCTTTGAAGTAAAGTGTAATTCCATTTTTGTTGTACCCTTGATATATCTCAATATTCTCTTCACAAAATGAAAATCAAATAATGATGGTCTATGCATCTTATGACATACAAAATTGACTGCAAATTGTATGTCAGATCGCGTTAGAGTTAGGTATTTTAGCTTTCCTGCTAAGCTCATGAAATAGGTTGGATTTGAGAAATCTTCATCTTGATAAGGGATTCTATCAAGTTGAAGTGGTAAAGGTGTTGGCATTATTGGTGCACAATCAAATATCCCAACTGCTTCAAGTAAGTCTAAAGTATACTTCTCTTGATTTAAAAATAGCATGTTGGTGTAAACTTAGCTTGTACCTCTAGAAAGTAGCTTAGAGGACCCCATGTATTCCATCATGAATTCTTTTTCTAGAGTATTGAGTAACTTTACCACCAAAATTAGACCATTAATTTTTAATATCGTATCATCCACGTATAACATGAGCATGAATATATTGTTCCTTTGTTGGTATATGAATAGAGAAGGATCCCTAGTATTGTAAACAAAGCCGAATTCTAATAGATAGGAACTAAATTCATCAAACTAGGTCCTTAGTACTTGTTTTAAACCATAAATAGCTTTGTTAAGCTTACACACATATTATGGATGGTCTTTGTTCTAAAATCAAGGAGGTTGTTTCATGTAAACATTTTCTTTCAAATCTCCACGTAAAAAGACATTTTTGACATCTAGTTGTTTAATATCCCATCTTTCTACAGTAGTAACATGTAGAACCATCTTTATAGTAGATGTTCTTACCACATGACTATATGTGTCTAGGAAATCTACCCCTTCTACTTGATCAAAATTTTTTGCAACCAGGCGTGCTCTTAGTCTGTCAAGGGTTCCATCTGCTTTTGATTTGGTTGTAAACACCCATTTGCATCCTAGAATGTTAGCTTCAGTTGGTAGAAGTTTAAGATCCCATGTATTGGTTATTTTACATGTCCCCACTTCATCACCCATAGATGCAATCCAACCCGGATGTTTCAAGTCTTCTCTTACAGTCTTAGACTTTTCATGAATTCCTTTGATAGTAAGTAGAGCATATCTTGGATTTAGTTTATGAATTCCATGCTTTGCTCTTATAGTCATTTTGTATGTCAGCAATTTCTTGAGGTTGTGATAATTCTGGAAATTTTTCTTGTGAAGAGATATTAGGAACAACTTGATGTTGTTGAAAAACTTCACTACTCAATGAAGAACTTCCAATATTTACAGGAGATAGTGATGTTATGTCAGCAATATGATAATTTTGAGGTAAGGAAGTGTATTTTGTAGTGTAGACTGAGTTGGTTGAGTAAACACCTCTTCTTCTACATATTGAGTTTCCTTATCTCCTTATGTGTTCTTATGTCCCGAGTACCAAGTTGCGAGAAGAGGAGTAGCAACATGTGGTAAGTAATGATTGTACCTATCATTATATAGAAACCTTTTTCATCAAAAAGTACATGCCTCCTTATGTAGACTCACCTTGTGGGAGGATAGAAACACATGTACCCTTTTATATTTTTGATTGTACCCAATAAAGACACACACGAGAGATCTTGGATCAAAAAAAAATTTAGAAAGCACTACCAAATGTTCTTAGAGACGAGTATATAGGCTTTTGACCCTAAATAAACTGAAAAGGATTGGCCATGTCTTGATGACAAGACTGATAGTATATTGATGAGGAAACTTGTTGAGAACACAACTTCAACCCATAGAGATTGTGGTACATCACCCTGAAACATCATTATTAAGCCTAGTTTTATTAGATGTCTGTGTTTTTTTATTGTATTGGTTTTTTACAAGTTGCTGGAAAGCTTTGAAAACAACAAAAAACATCAGACTTCAACTTTAGTAGATAAAACCAACAAAACTTTAAGAAATTGTCAATGAAAATCACATAATATTTGAAACCTTGATCATATTGTATAGGAGAAGGTCCCCAAACATTTTTGTGAATTTTTTCAAAGGGTCTAGATGATTGAAATTCAGACTTAGTAAAAGGTAGCTTGCAATTTTTGCCTATCTTGCATGATTCACACATAGACAAAGTAGTTTTATTGAAAGAAATAACTTTAACATAAGACATATGTTGAAGAACTTGATGATGTAAATGACCCAATCGTCTATGCCAAACAGAATCAAATGTTGCTTGTCGTCTTGATGAATAATAAGCCATAAACTTAGGATTCTCCAATCTGTAAAGTCCTTCATGCTTTATTCCCTGACTGAGAAGTTGAATTTTCTTTTTGTCTTTAACATATACAATATGAGAGTCAAAGGTGAAGGCACATGGATAATCATCAGTGAGTTTAGAGACATACAATAGAGATTTAGCCATTTCAAGACAGACCAACACATCATTAAGTGGTAACGTACCTGTCATTGCAGGAAGAGCTATCGAACCAATATGAGTGATAGGAAGAAAATCATAATTTCCTACCATAACCGAATCAACTCCATCATATTGTTGAACTGTATGAAAATTCTGAAATGAGTTGGTCACATGATGAGTAGCTCTTGTGTCAGGATACCACTCATTTCCAGAGTAGACATTACCTTTGGAGACTCTCATTTTGTTCATAGCTTGAGGAGGTTCATCAATCTGAAAAACATGGTCAAACCTTTTGTGGCATCTATAGGCAAGATGATTGTTTTTACCACATATCTAACATCTTGGCCTATTATCACCCTCAAAGTAGGAGTCTATACCATTGCTTTAGACTTATTTGTCGATGAAAGCCCTACCTTGAGTTGTGTAAGTACCTCTACCTTGATTTGAGTAATAGCATCTACCTCTGTAACCTCCTTTGTTCTGGCCTCTTTGTGTGTAAGAGTAACCTCCTATGTCAGCATAGAAGGCTTGATGGGGAAAGACTTTAGTAGGATCAATATAATTTTGTAGTTTATCTTCAAAACCAGTCAGTTTGAAAACAATATCATCAAGATAAGGTCCATGAAAGAAGTTCATATTATTTTCAATCACAGTAAAACAATTTCATATTTTTTATCCATACCATTAAGAATCCCATTGATCTTATTGTACTCAGAGATAGGTCACTACAAGAAAAAGACGGTATAGCCACGGTAAAAACCGAGGTTGTAATGTTATTTTTGTGGCTATATGGACTCACAACCACGGATGGCCACGAAAAAAAATCGTGGCTATAGCGTCGTAGTTGTTTTATATTTGTGGCTATTCAGCCACGCTTGTTATCGTGGCTATACATGGCTATTTCAGCCACAAATTTTATCGTAGCTAGTCGTGACAAATCAGCCACACATATAAACGTAGCTAGATGTGGTTATGTTGCTACAGATTATCTGTGGCTAGTCGTGACAATTCAACTACGCATATAAACGTAACAAGTTGTGGCTATATTGCTACGGAATTTTCGTGACTAGTCGTGACAAATTATCCACATATACATACGTGGTTTGTCTTGGCTATATATAGCCACGAAAAGTTTTGTGGCTCGTCATGACTACATAGCCACAGTTATAGTTGTGGCCAGTCCGTTAGCCACGATTAGTTACGTAGCTAGTCGTGGCTATATAGCCATGAATATACCTATTTAGCCACAAAATTAAACGTAGTTGTTCTTGATACAACCACGATTATTCTGTGGCTTTCGTTTTTTTATTGCCAAAAAAATTTATTAAAACCAATCCGAAACGTGCTGAAATATATGCAAATAAACCGAAAATTATATTGAAACAAAACTCAATCAAATAATATTGGGTGAAAATACACATAATACAAAAACAAAAAGATAGTTTTAAAGTACATGAAACCAAATACAAATTTATAGTTTTAGGGTGACCATTAACCCTCACACTCATCATCATCCTCATTTCCATCCTCACCTTCTTTGTCACCATCTTTCTCACCATATTTCTCACCCTCTTGATCGTGGTTGACGCTTGGAGCAATTTCGGGACTAGGTTGAGGCGTTGTGTTTGAGGCAGCTGCATAAGGAGACCCGATAGCAAATGGATGGTTCGTCTCTGGATCGATCCCATGAGTCGAGAGAATTGCCTTCTGCGCCTCTACACTTATATAACACAACAAGTTTTACAATATAATACATTATTAAACTCTTAAGTATCCTTAACCTTAAGAATCAGAATCTGAATCCTCTGAGGATTGTCCTGATGCATTGTCTTCAATATTTTCGTAATCTAAAGGCTCCACATCATCCAAATCATCATAATCATAAACATTTTCATCGACGGCATGACTTGTTCGTGAATCATCGAACTAGGTACAACGAGGTTGTCGAATGTATCATCATGTAGGGTTGTCAAAGCAATTTTGTCATTTTCGCAGTAACCCCTCGGCATAACTTTACCACACGCCCACCAATCATCTGTTGTCGAACCAGATACACGATCGAGGATATGGAATGAAACACACTTGATCACATTGACCAACTAAAACGAAAGGGTCATATTTCTCATATCGTCTACGGGGGGCTATATAAACTAAAACGAACGGGTGTCTACGCAATCTGGTACCTTTTGTGGTGTCAAACCAAGTGCATCTGATTATCATTGCTTTAAACCCAACTTCACCGCGATACTCGATCTTCATTATCTCTTCTATAAGGCCATAATAAGTAGTTTATGTTGTACCTCGAACAACAACTCCATACTTTTGAATTCTTTTATCCTGATAGTGTATGTGGTTGTGGAAATGGTATCCATAGGTCATGATGTGTAATTGTTTCTCGAACCTTGTATAAATTCCAACTTCCACAACGGAAATTCATACTTCGGACTTGCTTCATTTATCTGCAAATACAAATTAATTTATAATCGAGAACTTGATAAAGACATGATTATATTGTAAAGTACTCACGTAGTCCCTACACCATTTTGTATAATTGGCATCTTTAGCTCTACCCATCGCATCATATGTAATATCTGATATACTCAACCTCATTGCTTCCTCAAACATCCTGCAAAGAATTCACAATACTCAGCGTCTTTGAATTGAAGGCGTTAAAATAAACAAAATTTACCATCTACTTGCTTACTTCTCATAGGCGCAAATTCATCACAATTAAGCAACATGAATGTTTGTATGATGTTGTAATCTGGATCTTCTAGCCACCCATCTATCCGTTTTCCGCTCACACGTCCGGTATGCTGAAATATGCTCGGGACATATGGGTAATCAGCATATGCAAATCTAATTTCTCCCAAACCATCATTGATTGCATCTTCAGTATTCTGTAATTATTTCTTGTTGCATAAAAAATATCTTCTTGAACACATTGTGCGACAATGGAAGCTCCAATACGTGCCTTGTTCTTGATCTTCTTTTTAAGGTGATACATGTATCGCTCAAATGGATACATCCATCTGTAGTGCACCAGACCACCTAAGGCAACTTCATCTAGGAGGTGCACGGGTAAATGTTTCATGACATCAAAGAACGAAGGTGGAAAAATCTTCTCCAAATTGCACAATTTTATTGCAATGTTAAATTTCAGTACACCCACATCCTCAACTCGCAACATTTTGGCAGAGATATCTCGAAAAAACACTGCAATCTCGACAATTGTTCAACAACCTTATAATTAGAAATATTCTAATGTAATCATGAATCATACACTATGAAAAACAAAGTTCACATACCTGAAATTGCCTTGTGCACGTTGTTATCCAAAAGCTCTAACATCGCAAATGGAAGTAGGTGTTGCATGATCACATTAGAATCATGGCTTTTCAACCCCAAAAGTTTCCCACAACTCTCGTCAACACATCAAGTGAAATTAGAAGCGTATCCATCCGGAAATCTACTGTCATTTCTCAACCATGAGAGAAACCTACGCTTTGCTTCGTTCGTTAATCTGAACCTTGTAGTAAGAATTGTTCTATCGACTCCGATATGTAAATCAGGTCTTGTGCATATCGCTGGAAGATCCAACCTTGAGTTTATATTGTCATTCGTCTTCCCCCTTTGTATTCACAACAGGGTGGATGAGATTGTCAAAGAAGTTTTTCTCGATGTGCATGAAGTCGAGATTGTGTCTAAGAAGGAGATTTTCCCAATAAGGCAAGTCCCAAAATATTCTCTTCTTGTGCCAATTATGGTACTCACCATATCCATCGATTGTTCGACTTGGTTTTTCATGTCCTTTTCCTCCACAATCGACTATTATCTCTAATCCACCGATGGTGTTTATCCTTTCAGTCAAAACTTCATAACCTGTCAACCATTGTAGAGGGTTACCTCGAAATGTCTTGCATTTCCTGAAAGCTTTGTTATTACGCCGATATGGATGATCCTGAGGTAAAAATCTATGGTGAGAATCATACCAACTATGTTTTCTTCCATGTGGTAACCAAAACGATTTTGTTTCTTCTTGACAATATGGACATGATAGTCGACCATGCGTCGTCCACCTAGAAACCATTCCGTATGCTGGAAAATCACTTATCTTCCACATTAACGCAACTCGCATTGTATAATTCTTGTTCCTAGAAACATCATAAGCACTCACACCTTCGCTCCATAAGAGTTGCAACTCTTCGATCAATGGCTGAAGATAAATATCTAGACTTTTCTTCGGATGTTTTGGTCCAGGCACCAAAACCGTCATAAAGAAAAAATCCCTCTTCATGCACATACCAGGAGATAAATTGTAAGGAGTTACTATAACAGGCCAAAACGAGTGTGCCTCACCATTCATTCCAATTGGATTAAATCCATCTGTTGCTAATCCTAGGTAAATATTCCGACTTTCTAAACAAAAATCAGGATATACCCTATTAAAATGCTCCCACGCCTTTCCGTCTGATGGGTGATGCATTTCTCCTCCAAGACACTCGTGTTCTGCGTGCCAGCGCATATGCGAAGTTGTTCCCTCCACTTGGGAGGTATAACATTCTCTGCTTCGGTTTGTTATTTATTTTCCCTATGTTCGTATGATATTGATTTTTGTTACAAAACCGACATTGCAAAAGGTTGCGGTCTTCGCCCTTTCATAATATCATGCAATTGTCCTCATAGTAGGACCCCAGAACTTTATTAGGTTGTGGAAGAATCTGTTTAAATGCTTGTGTTATGTCATCTACGCAACTCTCAGTCAGATTGTGCTTCGTCTTTATGCCCATGACTTCCGACGCCAAAGGCAACTGCGAAATTCCTTCAATACAACCATCGTAAAGTGGTTCACTAGCTGTTTCAAAGGCTCTATAAATGTTATCGTCGTTTGGCTCCTCTTCAAGATTATCCGGAATCACATCTTCTGTTGCAAATCCTTCTTCTACCATATTAACATCACCATATGGATCGTCATGAACATTCAAAGCTTCTTTTTCGGGTAGATAGTGACTTGGCATCAAAGATTCACCAACATCGTAACATTTTTCAACATGACTCGTCCAAACGTAGTAGTTCTCTTAAAACCGACCCTATAGAGGTGTTTCGAAATTGTATATGCATCACGTTGCTTCAAATTTTGGCACCGAGAACACGGACATGGCATAGTACCACGCTCTTGATATGATTGTTGGTTGGAAGAAAAAGCAATGAACATATTAACACCTTCTCCAAATTCTTCAGAAACACAATCTCATCGAATCAATATGTCGATCCATCCACTCTCTAGAACGAAAGAAAATTTGACATTTGAACTCTTCAAAATCGTCAAAATAAGAGAAGAAAACGAATAGAAGAGGAAAAAAGTTTTAGTTTGTGTTTTACCAAAGGAAAAAGAAGAAGAAATGATGATATATTCTTTTGACGCAACCACGGATTAGCCACAGATTTGTCGTGGCTAAATAAACTTTACGCATGCACCACACATTTAGCCACGGAATTACCACGAACATTATCCGTGGCTAATTCAAAAAACTTATTCCGACAAATTTTAAAGCAATTGGACGTATCGCAAATACCCACTTCCCTTATCATGTCAGATTTGCCACATATTAGCCACAAACACGTATTCGTGGCTACAATTTGCCACGTTTTAGCCACGGTTTAACCACCAAACCACTTTTGTGGCTACAATTTGCCACGGATTGCCATGAACATTTTCGTCGCAGTCGTTAATGGTTATATTTGTCGCTAATTCGTGGCAGAAGTTTGCCACGCTTTTTACGTGGCAAAGTCGTGACTAAATTTACCACGAATAGCCATGGATTAGCCACGAAAAATTTATTTCTCATTTCGTGGCATTCCGTGGAAAATCTGTGGTTTTTTACGCTTAGCAACGACTAATTCGTGGCTATGTCGTGAATATATCTGATTTTTCTTGTAGTGCAAACCCATAGAAAAAGTTAGTCACAAAGAGTCTTAATATCTCCTAGATATCCAGTCATAGATTTATTTCCTTTGAGAATGGTTTGTATTCTTCTTTGTAAATCTAGTTTTGTAGAAGTACAAACTATATTGTATTTTTTACTTAATTAAACAATACCTCTCGAGATGAACGCAAGCCATGAACCGCGTTTAGAGCATTCTCTGTTAGAGAACCAAAGAGCCAGGCCATAACCAGCTGATTCGACCTCATCCATTTGAGAAAGTATGGGTTGCTTGTTTTGTGGCTTGGTCATAGTTGGAGCAGATCGCATAGAATCCCCATTAACACCCCATGAGCATTTGGCTTGAGAGGAATTGATCAAATTGTAGCTTCCACGATAGGTAGTTCTTGTCATTGAGTTTGAGAGTCACACGCTGAGAGATGGTGAGAGTAAGAGCATAAAAAGAATAAAGATTATTATTAGGGACAAAAAGTCCCACATCGAAAACATGATACTATAATGACTAATATATAAAGGATATGGGCCTCTCCACTTATCGCCTATTGGTTTTAAGTTGGAAGTCCATAATCCTAACATGGTATCAGAGCAGCCTTTAACATAAAATAAATCGCCGCCGCCGTTTCAGTCTTAAGCCGCCGCCGCCGTTATTTCTCACCTCCATTGCTCTGCTTTCGATTTGTGAAACAGATTCATGTCTGGTGCTAACTCACCCCTAGTCAATCTACCATCAACCACAACAATCAACAATTCTTTATCTCCATACTCGCTTCATGCGTGGGCAATCCTGGATCTTTGATTTCCTCGTGCACCAACTGCTTCGACCATTGGCGCATATCAGATCAATCAACTAATAAGTTTGCTCCAATCTCAACGTTCAGATGTTTCGACTGAGAAGTTATCGGGTAAAAATAACTTAACCGATGTCATAATTGACACCGGTGCTTCACATCATATGACTGGAGATCAAACTCTTCTCATTGATGTTGTTGATATTGTACCCTCACCGGTGACGTTTCCCGATGGGAATGCGTCTCATGCCATAAAACGTGGCACACTCGTTTTAAATTCTGAATACATGCTTCCAACTTAAAACCAATTGGCGATAAGTGGAGAGGCCCATATCTTTTATATATTAGTCATTATAGTATCATGTTTTCGATGTGGAACTTTTTGTCCCTAATACTTCCCCTTGAGATAATGGTTCTATTAAACCATTAATCTCGGAAAAATTGATTGGGATGTTCGGATCGCGGCGGCAGCGACTTTATAGCGGCGGCGGCTTGTTCGTTTTTTCTTTTTCTTTTTAATTTCGGTAAAGGATCGACGCTTTGATACCATGTTAGGATTATGGGCTTCCAACTTAAAACCAATTTGCGATAAGTGAAGAGACCCATTGTTGGAATTCGCACTGGTTTATAACGGTTTATAAATCATAATTGCGAATTATTTCCCTAGGATACGTGCAAATATTGAATCAAATCTATGTCATCAGTTTATAGATTTACCTGGATGGTTCGTAGCGGAAATATGAACTGTGATAAATCGAGGTGTTGAAGCACTTCAAACGTCGTGCCTCTACCGGTATCCACACGCACACAAATTGGATTTATCGGGATGCTAGTGCCGTAGAGATCTAATCTCAATCTCTTAGACAAACTATTTGTCTGCTATGTTTAGGGTTATGTAGAATAGGGTTCTTGTTATCAAGTGTCATTGTGCCTCTTTATATAATAGGTTCTCATAATCTAATTAATAACATAATGGGCTTATCTGGCTAATGAGCCAAACCCAATAAGCACATCACGATGACTTGACTTTTTCACATATGCATTAATATATATATATATATATATATATAAATATAATATCTTATATTATTAAAGTGCACAAATATAAATATATATATATCTAATATCACATATATATTATATTATAATTAAAACCCAACATAACATATTAATCCAGTTTGCTTAGGTGTGTGACCCTGTAGGATCGCAATTTGGAGTGCTTCAACACCTCGATTTATCAAGGTTCATATTTCCGCTACGAACCATCCAGGTAAATCTATAAACTGATGACATAGATTTGATTCAATATTTGCACGTATCCTAGGGAAATAATTCGCAATTATGATTTGTAAATCGTTATAAACCGGTACGAATACCAACAGTAGTATCAGAGCCATGCGTGTGTAATATTGAAATTAAACTTAGATAAATTAGTGTATATATGATATATATTGAATAATTTGTCACTGTATTATTATGAAATCGTTCACGTTCATGTTCTAATTGTTAATTAGGATAGTTGAAAGAGTTTATGATTATTTAACTATCCGAGCGAATTGTCTGCATGTTTTCATCTAGTTGAATTATAAACATCCATATACATGTAAGATAAGCATAACATAATCAATTATATTATGTGTGAATATTATTGCTTGTCTGTTCCCGTGTATGTTTATAATGAAAACCTGCGGAGTTATTAAAATATTGGTTTAATATTGAGAATATTAACTATTTTGTATGCACGTATAGACGTGTTGTGTTGTTGATATGGCTTTTTGGAAAAGTCAATCACGTATTATGTGAATATTTATACAGATTCTGAATATTGTTTGAAACATAGAGATTTTGTTTTGGTCTTGAATCCTTTTTAAAATATGTTCTAATATGATTAGAACTATTTAAATTTATTTAAAATTATTTTCTAAAATTTAAGTTGAAGAAATTTAATTGGATTAAATTAATTCAATTGTTTCTATCATTTAATTTGATACATATTAGATATGAAGTTTTATATTTTGATAATTTATATTAGATATAAATTTCTAATATAAAATTAAATTAAATTAACAAAATGATATAATAAAATATTATGGGAATATTTTATTAGAAATAATAGAAAATTGTTTTTAAAATAAATATAAGCTTTAAGGATAAAAGTTCATGTTAGCAAATCGTTCGCTAGATCGTAACTTTAATCTTTAAATAAATTAATCTGATTAATTTTAATCTAATTAAAATATATATTTGATATATTTGAATTAATAGTTTATATAAGATATAAATTATAAAATTAGATTGAATTAATAATTTATTCCTCAATTAATGTTAAGTAATTTGATGTCTCCCCAATCTTATAAACTGTCAAAACCTAAATTGTTGTATGGCGGGTCTGCCAAAGTAGCGGTCTGCAATTATTTAGGAGTGAAACAGATACTTGAATTGTTGTGTGGCGGGTCTGCCAAAGCAGCGGTCCGCGACATTTTAAGTATGATGATAATCGTTATCATATGAAATAAGATCGGTTAACTTGACTAGGCTATCAAAACGGTTTTGGGCTTAGAGACATAGGGTTGGATAAGACATAAGATGTCATCCACCACCAAGAATTATAAAAGATATAATTAGCAATGGTGTTGCTTACCTAAAAAGCTAGATATTCGAGGGTGGAGCCAAAGCTCACTTGAATTCTAGTGAAATATGGATCTTGGATCACTATACTCTTTTTGAGGAATAATTGTATTGAGTATAGTGTAAGTTTTCTTAATTGTTGAGAATGCTTAGAAAAAAAATTCATGAACATCATATTAACTTCTGCTTTTCTTTTTCTGACAGTTATGTCAAACCCTCAAAATTCCGATTCATTGCAATTCGTTCTTGAGAAGAACAAATTGAATAGATTAAACCCCCTTATCTACTTGGAAGATCATGAGGAGAAGAAATCTTTCGAGGTTTCTTCACCAGGCATCTATGTCATAGAAGTAAATGTTACTACTTCCAGTTCTACTCCTTGGGTATTGGATACCGGTTGTGGTGCTCACATTTGTGTGAATGTCCATGGTTTAAACAAAAGTAGAATTTTGGAGGAAGGACAAGTGGACCTACGTGTGGCTAATGGAACAAAATTTTATGCATTAGCCGTGAAAACATATCCGATGTCTTTGCCTTCAGGCATGGTCTTAGAACTCAAGAATTGTTACTATGTTCCTGCTATTAATAAGAACATCATCTCAATTCCATGTTTGGATATTGAAGGTTTTGAATTTTCAATCAAGAACAAATGTTGTTCTTTCGATCGAGATGGTATGTTTTATGGTAGCCCATTAGAGAATGGGCTCTATGTTCTAAACCAAAGTGTGTCAGTCTATGACATTCGCACCAAGCGGTTTAAGTCTAATGACTTAAATCCAACTTTTCTCTGGCATTGTCGTTTGGGACACATAAATGAGAAACGCATTCAAAAGCTTCATAGTGATGCACTTTTAAACTCATTTGATTATGAATCTTATGAGACATGCGAATCTTGCTTGTTAGGTAAAATGACTAAAGCTCCGTTTACCGGTCACGGTGAAAGAGCAAGTGACTTATTGGACCTCAAACATACAGATGTATGTGGACCAATGAGTACCAGTGCTAGAGGAAATTACCAGTACTTCATTACATTTACTGATGACTTTAGTAGATATGGTTATATTTACTTGATGAAACATAAATCCGAATCCTTTGAAAAGTTCAAAGAATTTCAGAATGAAGTACAAAATCAACTTGGCAAGACAATTAAAGCTCTTCGATCAGATCGAGGAGGAGAATATTTGAGTCAAGTGTTTAGTGATCATCTAAGAGAGTGTGGAGTTGTTTCACAACTCACTCCCCCCAGGAACACCACAGTGGAACGGTGTGTCTGAAAGGAGAAATCGAACTTTATTGGATATGGTTCGATCAATGATGATTCACACGGATCTTCCATTATCCTTTTGGGGATATGCTCTAGAAACTGTTGCGTTTATGCTAAACAGAATTCCATCAAAATCAGTTGAAAAGACACCGTATGAGATATGGTGTGGAAAGGTTCCAAATCTGTCTTTTCTGAAAATTTGGGGTTGTGAAGCTTATGTTAAACGATTGTTTACTGATAAGCTTGGCCCCAAATCTGATAAATGCCTTTTCGTAGGTTATCCGAAAGAAACCAAAGGTTATTACTTTTACCATCCTTTTGAGAACAAAGTATTTGTTGCTCGAAATGGTTCCTTTATGGAAAGAGAATTCTTAACAAAAAGAACTAGTGGAAGTAAAGTAACGCTCGAAGAAGATCGAGAACCACATGAGGATGTTCCAACTTTCGAGGAGGAACATAGATTAGATCTACAAAGAGTTGTAGAATCTACACCTGTGAAGCCTGAGGTACGTAGGTCCGAAAGGAGCCGTCACGAACCTAATAGATTTGGGGATTGGGTGATGGATCATCATGATTTATTTATGATAGAGAGTGATGAACCTACATCTTATAAAGAAGCAATGATGGGACCCGATTCCGACAAGTGGGTAGAGGCCACTGAATCCGAAATGGGATCCATGTCACTTAACAAAGTATGGACTTTGGTTGATTTTCCTGATGGTGTAAAAGCTATTGAGTGCAAATGGGTTTTCAAGAAGAAAATCGACATGGATGGTAATATACAAATATACAAAGCTAGATTGGTGGCTAAAGGTTACAAGCAAATTCATGGTATAGATTATGATGAAACCTATTCCCCAGTAGCAATGCTTAAATCCATTCGGATTCTCCTAGCAATTGCCGCTTATCATGACTATGAAATTTGGCAGATGGATGTGAAAACAACTTTCCTTAATGGAAATCTGGAAGAGGATGTGTACATGACACAACCTGAAGGTTTCATGTTCCTGGAAGTGCTAGGAAGGTATGCAAGCTTCATCGTTCCATTTATGGTTTGAAGCAAGCATCTCGGAGTTGGAGTCTTCGTTTTAATGAAGCGATCAAAGAGTTTGATTTCATTAGAAACGAAGAAGAGCCATGTGTTTACAATAAAACCAGTGGGAGTGCAGTTGCATTCTTGGTATTGTATGTAGATGACATACTGCTCATAGGAAACGACATTCCTTTACTTCAGTCTGTCAAGACTTGGTTGGGAAGTTGTTTCTCAATGAAAGAATGGGAGAAGCTGCTTACATTCTTGGAATAAGGATTTATAGAGATAGATTGAATAAGCTCATTGGACTATGCCAAGATACTTATATCGATAAGGTCTTACATAGGTTTAAAATGCATGATTCCAAGAAAGGTTTTTTTACCAATGTCTCATGGCATAGTTTTTAGCAAGACTCAGTGTCCTAAGACACCTGATGAACGTGAACGTATGAGTAAGATTCCTTATGCATCAACTATAGGATCTATCATGTATGCCATGCTTTGCACTCGTCCAGATGTCGCATGTGCTTTGAGCATGACGAGCAGATGCCAATCTGATCCATGTGAAAGTCACTGGATAGCAGTTAAGAGCATCCTTAAGTACTTGAGAAGAACTAAAGATAAATTCTTAGTTTATGGAGGTAGAGAGGAACTTGTTGTGAGTGGTTACACCGATGCCAGTTTCCAAACAGACAAAGATGATTTTCGATCACAGTCTGGATTTGTCTTCTGTCTTAACGGAGGAGCGGTAAGCTAGAAAAGTGGCAAGCAGAGCACGGTGGCTGATTCAACAACTGAGGCTGAGTATATAGTTGCTTCTGAATCAGCTAAGGAAGTTGTTTGGATTAGGAAGTTCATCACTGAACTTGGTGTGGTTCCTAGCATCCATGGTCCAGTGGATCTCTACTGTGACAACAATGGAGCGATCGCGCAGGCGAAAGAACCTAGATCACACCAGAAATCCAAACATATTCAAAGACGTTTTCATCTCATTCGCGAGATTATTGAGAGAGGAGATGTGAAGATTAGCAGAGTTCCAACGGATGCAAATGTTGCCGATCCTTTGACTAAACCCCTTACGCAGCCTAAGCATGAAAGTCATACTTCTGCGATTGGCATTAGATTTCTTAAGATGTGATCTTAATTCTAGTGGGAGTATTTATTTTTTTTATTTTATGATATGATGTTCATGTTTACAAACATTTGATAAGTTTTCAAATTAATGAAATTTGTTTCAATATTATTTTCTTATTTGATAATTAAATAATAGTCCCAAAGTATTTTATATCATTCTTATTGGTCATCAAATACGTGATTTGATCATGAAACCCTATAAGTGAAAGATGATATAAATTATTGAGGTCCATAGTCAGATTATTAATCATGGGACATTAATAATTATGAATGACTAGTATGTGATGTGACTGATGACTAAGTTTCATGAAGCCATTGATATGTGGTATTAAAGTCAATCACATAGATATGTGTTGGGGAACACAGTATCGGACTGACCCGTTATGAGAACTCTACAAGATTGTTATATGAGTGTCATAAGAGTTTCTCATCACGACTATAGAGTATAGTCCTTTGACCTGAGTTCGTCATGATTTCTTACACATGGATTGATTCACTTTAACTCTGTCAAACGTCTGCCGTAAATGGGAATTATAAAGGCAGTGATTAGGCGGATTAGAGAAATGTATAAGGAACAGGGATGGAACAAGATGGGATTTGTCCCTCCCATATAACGGGAGATAAATATCTCAGGGCCTATCGGAGATTTGATTCTAAAAATGCATGGTCGTGCTCAAACGAGGTGATTGTCGATCGTTTTTTTAATTAGTATAAATCGGAGTCCGATAAACATATCTAGCTTAATAAGGATGACACTGTTTCTTGCCTTATGCTTAGATCGAGATATAGTGACAAAGGATTATAGGAATAGAGATTCCAGTACAAGTGGGAGATTGTTGGGAATGTCCTGAAATCTTATGTACTTACTTTAATAAAGTTGTATTGTCGAGGTTTGACAATGTCGTATAATATTAGGTGGTTATAATGTTTTGCTAGAGACCGCTTATAATTTATGAGTTTAGAACTCATTACTAATATTATGCGATATTGTCAAACCTCGACAATACAACTTTATTAGAGTAAGTACATAAGATATCAGGATATTCCCAACACCCATATCCTTTATATATTAGTCATTATAGTATCATGTTTTCGATGTGGGACTTTTTGTCCCTAATAATTATTGTCTATTAAGCAAAACTGAATGGCTCTGATACCATGAAAGGAGTATTAAAATAGAGAGAAAGTTAAGAAAGATAGAAGTTTTACTGAATAATATTTCCTTAAATTATCACGATTACATCATCCGTACTCATATACTAATTGTTTTACGATAACATTGTGACATCTGTTTCATGACAACTCATTATTCAATATTCAATAAATCATCAAATCACTACAAGAAACTGGGCTTTTAGCAACGAAATTTAGCAAGGAAATAGCGACGAATAATTATAGCAACGAAATAGCAACGAATTGGCGACGAAATAGCAACGGAGAATATTGTCGTCGCTAAATCGTCGCTATTTAGCGAGGTATGTTTTCGTCGCAAAATTGGCGACGATTTAGCGACGACTTTGGCGACGAATGAGTTCCGCGTCGCTAAATCGTCGCTAATTAGCGACGATTTAGCAACGAATAAATATCCTTGCTAATTAGCGACGAATTAGCGAGGAGGGTCGCTAAGTAGGTAAGCACGTTTTCAAAAACGTTGCTAAATCGTTGCTAATTTTATTTCCTTGCTAATTCGTTGCTAATTTTCCTTGCTAAATGGTTACAAAAATTTTAGAATGGGACTATATAAACCCATCTACACTCTTCAAAAAATCATACCACAACACAATACAAAAACATTCACTCTATAAAAATATAAACACTCTAAAAATTTCAATATGTCTCAAGGTAATAACAATATATACGAGTTACGGTCTTGGATGTATCGGCATAAAGATCGATCGGGGGTAGTTACAAACGAATTTACGGAGGGACTTCAAGCATTCATGCAGCAGGCCGGAAACATGCAGAATACGCAAGATACCGGTAAAATGTATTGTCCATGTAAGAAGTGTGTTAACACTAAATACGTGTTTGTTGAAACCGTATGGAAACATCTTTTTAATAGAGGTTTTATGCCGCAGTATTTTGTTTGGTTTCAACATGGGGAAGGGTATAACTCTAATAATACTGAAGTTGGAGATAGTAGTTATACGTTTCCTGTTAGTGATCATGTTAGTAACGAACCTGCTAATTTACCGCATCATTTTGATAGTAACTATGATCATGATCAGGCCGGTGGTTATGTGCATATAGATGATAATAGATATCATGAAATGGTTGCTGATGCATTTCATGATACGAGGGAGTATTTATCCGAAAATGTAGTTGAGGAACCTAACCTAGATGCTAAACGATTTTATGATATGTTAGACGCTGCGAATAAACCAATTTACGAGGGATGTAAAGTTGGATTGTCAAAACTATCATTAGCATCTAGGATGATGAATATAAAATCCGATAATAATTTGAGTGAGTTTTGTATGGACTCATGGGCGGAGTTATCGAAAGAATATCTCGCATGAGGGTAATGTAGTCTGCTGAGTCGTATTACGAAATACAAAAGTTGGTTTTTAGTCTTGGATTGCCTTCCGAAATGATTGATATTTGTGTTAACAATTGTATGATTTATTGGAAAGATGATGATGAGTCTGCTTGAATGTCGTTTTTGTCGTCAACCGAGATATAAGGTCCAAGGGAAGGGGAGTAAAGTCCCGTATCAACGGATGTGGTACTTACCCATCACATACGGACTCAAAAGATTGTATCAATCGGAGAGGACATCCGATTCGATGAGATGGCATGCAGAACACTCGGTTGAAGATGGGGAAGTCACTCATCCGTCAGATGCAAAGGCTTGGAAGCACTTCAACACGGTATACTCGATTTCGCGAGAGAGGTTCGTAATGTATACCTTGGTTTATGCACCGACGGATTTAGTCCATTCGGTATGTCCGGTAGACGAGTACTCTTTGTGGCCGGTTATACTAACTCCGTATAATCTACCTCCCAATATGTGCATGCAAAGAGAATTTCTTTTCTTAAGCATTTTAGTATCGAGTCCGAAGCACCCAAAGAGAGCTCTTGATGTTTTTCTCGCAACCTTTGATACATGAGTTAAAAGAGCTATGGTCCACCGGGGTTCGTACGTATGATATCTCATGCAAGAGAAATTTTACGATGCGTGCAGTGCTCATGTGGACTATTAGTGACTTTCCTGCTTATGGCATGTTAGTAGGTTGGACAACGCATGGACGATTGTCTTGTCCATATTACCGTCATCGGACTGATGCGTTTCAACTCCCACATGGAAGGAAAACAAGTTGGTTTGATTGTCACCGACGTTTCCTTCCAATCAATCATCCATACCGAAAGAACAGAAGGTTATTTAAGAAGAATCGGGTCGTTAAACATCCACCCCTACTTTATCCGACGGAGGCAGAGTTATTGGAGGAGTTGGATAATTATGGGGCGCAAAAAACATGTAGACGGGGTGGTAATTGGCATGTTTCTAATTTACCCGATGGATACGGAGAAAGCCATAACTGGCACAAGAAAAGCATTTTTTGGGAACTCCCGTACTGGAAAAATCACTTGTTGAGACATAACCTCGACGTTATGCACATTGAAAAAAACTTTTTTGATAATATTATAAACACATTGTTGAATGTACAGGGGAGAACTAAAGACAATTTGAAGACAAGACTAGATTTGCCCGAAATATGTTTTAGAAGTGAGTTGCATATCACGAACGATGGTAAGGCTCCGGTCCCAATCTACGATTGAAACCCGAAGCAAAAAACGCGTTATTCAAATGGGTCACTTCGGATGTCAAGTTTCCCGACGGATATGTTTCCAAGTTATCTGCATGTGTTGAGAATGGTCAAAAGTTTTCAGGTATGAAAAGTCACGACTGTCATGTGTTTATGCAACGACTTTTACCTTTTGCTTTCGATGAGCTTTTACCTGAACCCGCACACACAGCAATAGCAGGTACTTATTAAATACGATGTAAGTCGCTTCGTGTCACGTTACCATATAGCGACGAATTAGCAACGATTCGTTGCTAAATCGTCGCTATATTGTATCGTCGCTAAATCGTCGCCTTTATTTCGTTTGCCGCGGGTGGGAAACCAAAAGGTTTGAACCAAAAGAGGCGACGAAATGGCGACGATTCGTCGCTAATTCGTCGCTATATTAGCGACGAATTAGCGACGACACAAAATACTATATATACCCGACGAGTTTTTCCCTCATTTCACACAAACTCATTCTCTCTCTCTCTCTAAACATTTCATTATCTCTAAATAAACCCAATTCAAAAACCCAAATCCAAAAACATGTCTCAAAATAACCAACCCCCTCATTATTATAATTTCATAAGGAACCGATCCGGTTCCACCTCTAATTCAAACTCATCCCAACAAAACCCACCCCAACAAAACCCACCCCAACAAGACCCACCCCAACAAAACCCAAGACAAGAGCCTATTCCCGATGCTCCAGCTCGATCCCCCGTCGATTTACCACCACCTCGGCATCTTGGACCGCACATGCGGCGGATCCTCGACTTTCTTCGGCAGGAGAGCCACCAGTACCTACCGTTGCTCCATTCCGGACGGTCAGATGGGACATTTTGGTAATTAATTAATTGATTTTTATAATTAATTGATTTTTATATTATTTAATTAATTGATTTATTTTAATTAATTGATTTTTATATTATTTAATTAATTGATTTTCGAATATAATAATTGCTAACGATAAATTTATTTTTCGTAGGTTTTGCGATAACAAGGTTAGTAGGAGTGTCTCGGATGTGATGAAAACGCATTTCGTGGAGCCGCACGTCAACTGGTCGCAGACCCCTCCTTATATCAAGGACATCTGGTTCGAATCTTTTGCAGTAAGTAAAATTTTTAATTATTTAAATTTTAAAAATTAAACATTATAAAAAATTAATATAAATATTTATTGTAATAAAATAACATATATATTATATAAAATGTAATAATTATTACAAAATTTATTTTTTTATTATTTAAAATTTATTTTAATATTTTAAAAAACTCAAATAGCAAAAATGGCATTGGCGGGAGGAAGACATGTTTAAAGTCCGCAAGGGTTTCGAGGAGAAAGCCATGCATCGCCTCACCGGGATTATCAACAAATGGAAGACTAAGTGGCTGAAGAAGGGAGACGAGGTGAAACCCATAGCAATGGATGGGGCGGTGTGGAAGGGCCTTTGCGACTATTGGACGAACCCGCATTCGGTTCAAGTTGCGGATAGCTGCTCCAAGTCCCGACTCACACCGATCGACGAGACCGGTCCATATGTCCACACCTCAGGACCGACTTCTTACGCCGGACGGCATATACAAAAGGTATTAATTAATATATATTTAAAATTTAATTACTTTTTCAAATAATATAAAATTTAAAAATATATAATTTAATTATAATTTTCAATAGCGCGAGGAGATGGGCGAGCTTCCGCCCATTGTGGAAATTTTGAAGAAGGTCCAGAAGAGGAAGGACGGGACCTATGTGAGTTCACGATCTGAAAATATCGTGAACGCATATGAGGCTAGAGTCGCCGAGCGGGTTAGTCAGGGTTCGACGTCGACCGATGGTAGTTCGGTCAACTCCTCGGGACAGTTGTCGGTCACCGAGTGCGACCAGATCTACTATGAGGTAATAATTTAAAATAATTTAATTTAATTCAAAATAATATTTATTATAATATCTAACGATTTTAAATTGTCTATATAGGTGGCCCCGAAGACGAAGAAGAACCGCACTTTTGGAGTCGGTTCGATTGAGACGGTTCTCGCTGCTTCTTCTTCGCAGCCTCGTCCCACTGCCCAAGATCACGCCGAAGAAAATGTTTGGTTGAGGGAGCGACTCGCGGCACAAGAAGTCCGCTATCGAACATCACGGACTTCTTCTCCATCATCGCGATGGAAAGTCCAAACCTCGCGAGGTTGATGCGGCGACGGGGAGTCCAACCAACTCAGCCACCAAGTGATCCCTCCGGATGTAGCGGCAGCGGCAGCTCAAGACCTTGGACGTGATATCGGGATTGATGATTACGTCGTCGATCCCGATGATCCCGCTGATCCCGCTGATTAGTTTTAATTTATTGTATTATTAAAATATTTTGTATTTTTTTAATATTTTTATAATTGTTTTTTTTTAAATTTGGTTTTTAAATTTGTTTTTTTTTAATTTTTTTTTTATATCGTTGCTAATTCGTCGCTAAATTAGCAACGAATTAGCAAGGACGTGTCAAGCCAGTCCTTGCTAATTCGTTGCTAATTTAGCGACGAATTAACAACGACTTTTTAACACATCGTTGCTAATTCGTCCCTAAATTAGCGACGAATTAGCAACGATTTGTTTTCGTAAAATCTTTAAATTGGAAATTTATTTTTTATATATCGTCGCTAATTCGTCGCTAATATTTTACGACCAACGTCGCTAATTCGTCGCTAATTTAGCGACGAAATATCATTAGCGACGATTATACGGCGTCGCTACATTGGCGACGAAATAGCGACGATTGCAAAATGGCGACGATTTAGCGACGATTTTTGAATAGCGACGAACGTATAGCGACGAAATATGGCGTTGCTATTTGCCGTTTTTCTTGTAGTGAATTAGTCGGACAGGAATTGATAATGATTGTTTCACCGTACAAGACATGACCATGATGTGAGCTGAGTCGACCGTTGGAAAGATGGAGAAGGATAGGTTTTTGTCTTGTATTGAATTGTCTCTTTAGCGGATCTATCTTTGATCTGCGCCTCATCTTTTGTGAGCCTGAATATTTAAAAATCATTTTGGATCTGAATTTATGGTTTAATATTTTTGTCTATCGTTTACTTTTAGTATATTTTTATGGAAATCAATATTCTAAATTTGAAAACTATTTATAATATTTAATATTTTTTTGGTTTGGATTTAAATTTACTGTGTTTAAGATCTAAATATTTTCATTAATAATAATAGCTTGTTATTATCATTTAAAAGGTAGAGATAACACGTCAATAAGAAGTATTCTTACATCTTAACACGTGTTAGCTTTTAGTAAGCTAGTCGTCCGTTGAAGGTGGTCCCTAATCAACTCGCACTTGAATTTGCTTTACAGTTACAAGTTTCAGTACACTTGAATAACCTACCTATATCTTTATAGAGATGCTAAAAAAATCAAAAATTGTGCCATTTAGGGACCTTGTTAATTTGGAGCACTACATATGTATTTTGTCTATAAATAACATATTCATTTTAAGGCAATTCTTATGAATAACGTTAAATAAAGTTAGTTTCATAAAATTAACACATCTTTTGTAAAGTTTTACAAATACCACGTTTATTTCTCATAAATAACACAAATCTTAAAATTTTAAAATTATACCATGAACCTTCAAAATTATACCCTAAACACTATATTGCGAACCCAAATGAAAAAATTAAAATTTAAAAGTGTTAAAACTCGTTTTTTGTGTTTGTGGTATTTTGTATACTGTTACTTTTTGATGGTATTTTTGATATAAAAACATTTTAATGGTATTTTTGTTATAACAAACTTTGTAATAGTACTTTTAAAATCAAAACTTATTTTGATGGTATTTTAAGGAATTTTTCTTTCACGTTTTATAAGGCCTAAAATACCAATCCTTCGTGTTTCAATGACTCCACCACAACTCATGTTGATTTGTCTTCCAACGTTCAATTTTTTCATATATAAAGGAACATAATAATTCTCATTATATATGTACTATTAAGTTTACTACTACAGAGGATGTCTTTTGAACACAATGAACTGGTTTGTTAAAGTTCTAGGTTTTGTTTCATTACTTTCTTCAGTGTTTGTAATAACAACAGAATCAACTCCTGAATCTGCTCTTATTACCAAACTTCCTGGCTTTAACCGCACTTTTCCTTTAAAACATTACTCTGGGTAAAAACTGAATCATCTGTTCTTCTTGAACTACAAAATACTCATCTTTGTTTTAGTCACTTTTGTAATTTATGTCTATATTTGGTTTTGGTTTAAAGGTACGTGGAAATCGATAAGGAGCATGGGAAAAATATGTGGTATTACTTTGTTGAATCAGAGAAGAATCCATCAAAAGATCCGGTCGTACTATGGCTCAATGGTGGTCCAGGTTGTTCAAGCATGGATGGTTTTGTTTACGAACCGGCTAAGAAAACTGATACTTTCCCACAATTGCATCTCAATCCATATAGTTGGTCTAAGGTAAATTTCTTGTATACAAACAAAACATTGCAATTAAGACATTTTAATCGTATAGTTAACTGTCAAAAACATTGATGAAGTGAATAACAAACTATAATTTACTATCACTTATGAAATATAGTAAACGAAACCAACTAAAAATTGCATATTTAACATTTTTTGACAATTTACACTTTCATTTAGTTTGATTCACTTCTATTTTCCTAACTAGAAAAGAACCCGCGCGTTGCGCGGAATATTTACAAATTTTTATAGTAATTTCAAATAATTTTACATTGACTTTGTGAAAGTTTTGATTTGTTTTATGAAGTATTTTCTTTTTGTAATAGGTATATGGTTTAACTTTAAATATTTTTCATCTATTTTATATTTTACCAAGCTAATGAAAATGATTTTGTTTACAAACAACTTTTGTTTGAATGTTTTAGTTTATTATCAAACCGATGGCATATCAATATGTAAAGAAAATTGTTGTTGTGTACCCCATTTAACTTCTCTAATTTTAATTGTACGCATGTTGTTTATTTTTGGTTTTACGCGGACATCTTAACCCGTCAATTAATTTGGATCATATTTTGTTTTGTTTTCTCAGTAACGTTATTGAATTATTTGTATATGTAATTATTTATTTTGTATGAGGTTTTCTTTTTTGGTGGATATTTTAAGTTTATTTCATATATTTGGCACTAAAATTTGGATTTAGAAAGTATGTATATATATGAAGTATTTCCATCCAAATTATAGTTATTTAAAATTTTATAAATTTATATTTATTTATTTTTAAAACTATTTTCTCTCTAACCAATTTTGTTAGATGTTTTAGGTCTTTTGATTTGTTTTATTTTATTTGATTTTCAGAAGTTTCTATTCATATTTTTTATTTATTAACTATAGTATGACCAATCATATTATGTAGTTTTAATTTTTATTTGTTTTGAATAAATGTTAAAATAATACATCATTTATAACTTTTAATTTTTTTGCTTTTAGATCGAAATTTTACATAATGGGACATATGTAATAGTATAAGAGAGAAATAAATTTGATATATTTTCATTTTAGAAAGTTGATATATATGTTTTTTATTAGTGTTAAAGATTATATAGAATGTTTTTTTTATTTGAGTTTTATTAAATGATTTTTTAATTGAATTGTCTTAATTATTTTTTGATGATGTGGATACCTTAGATTGAGAGAGTATTGTGCTATTATATAATAGATTTTACCTCCAATTTTTCCATTTAGTAAGTTTTACTAATTGAAACTATACCGATTTAGATGTAATAAAAAAAAAACTATACCGATTTGGTATGTGTTTGCTTGTTAAAAAGTTTTGATGTACTATTTCATTTAATTATTCAGGTGTCTAACATCATATACCTTGATTCACCTGTTGGTGTGGGATTCTCTTACTCAAAGAACAAAACAGATTACGAAACTGGTGACATGAAAACCGCGTTTGACTCACACTCGTTCCTTCTCAAGGTGAATCTTTAGATCATGTTTTAGTTTATTAGGTTTAATTCAGATCACTAAGTGCTTCTTCTCTTGGAATGTTCTTCCATCAGTGGTTTCAAATGTATTCGGAGTTTGAGTCAAACCCATTGTACATCTCTGGAGAATCTTACGCCGGAATTTATGTCCCAACACTTGCTATTGAAGTTGTTCAAGGTATTTATTAATTTACATATGTTAACATAATCAAAGATGCATCTCCTTGAACTTTTTTTTGTATTTGTTGGCTTATGTTACAGGGAACAAAGATGGGCTAAAACCGGCTATTAATTTCAAGGTACAACAATAATGGTTTAATATTAGTTTCATCAATTCTTTTTTGGTTTCAAATATAATGACAAGATCTTCTGTTTGGTTAATTAGGGATATTTGGTGGGAAATGGAGTTGCGGATTCGATGTATGATGGAAATGCACTTGTCCCGTTCGCATACGGGATGGGACTAATTTCTGATTATCTCTTTGAGGTTTGTTTATGTGTAAGAAAAAGAATGTTTGGTCGAGCATGGCCAGTTCGTGCGCCTGTTCTTCCAGGTGTTGTCCCTAGTTGGACTCAGCTTCTAAATGACATCATTGTTCCTTGCATCGTAAGTAAACAGTCAAGCCTCTTTCTTTTTTGACATTTCAAACTAAAATCCGAAAACATCGAATATTTTCAGAATGATAGTGTTGCGAGATCATGGTTGAACGATCCGACAATCAGGAAAGCTATTCACGCTAAAGAGGTCTTAAAACAATATTTGATCATATTGTTATGTTTCTATAGAATTATATTATTAATTTGGTTTGAACCTTTAACAGAAGAGCGAGATCGGAAGCTAGGTACTCTGTTCTGGAAAACTGACATTTGATCACGACGCAGGAAGTATGATTAGATTACATAGAAACCTCACTCTGAGTGGATATTGATGTAGCGTAAGCTACGATGTCGTTAACTTCTTGTTTAGTCTGCGAATGCCCAAGAGATTATCCTTCCTATTTCGATGAGACCAACTCGAATCGATATAAGGAAGAAGAAAGAGTTTTCAGAAGCTCTTTAATAAATTTAATGCAAAAGTCGTCTCTCTTACAAACCAAGAGAACGAGTATTTATAACAACGAAAGAAACCCTAATCCTTATAGGAATAGGTAAATATTAAAACCGAAATCATAAATATTAAAACAAAACCGAACAAAGAAAATAAACCAAAACCGAACCGATGATGCTTTTGTCCTACATCAAATATAGAGCTCTCATTTACATGTACTTCTGACATATATATAAAGCCAAATATGCACCCTTTGGCTTATTTTAGAGATTGATGACTCAAGTTTTTGAATTTTAAGCGGCGATCACGATATGTGTTCCATACACCGGCACTCAAGCTTGGATACAAAGTGATAGATGAATGGAGAGCATGGATGTCGAACAACCAAGTCGCGGGGTAATATTTTGTGTCTTTTTGAAAACATATGGTTTTATTTTGTGAAGCTCTAAATTGTTTATTGATTTGGTTTGCAGATATATACAAGGATATGCAAACAATCTAACATTTTTAACCATCAAGGCCAGTAGTGAATCACAATTCTATACACAAATAAGTATCTTAATCGGAGAAATGGTTGTTTGCTATATTCTTAATTATGATGTTATGTTTGTAGTAATTTCAGGGTGCATGACATACAGTTCCTGAGTACAAACCGCGGGAGGATTTGGACTTTTATAGCCGATTTCTCGAAGGAAGCATGATTTAAGAGAGCTCTCTATTTAACAAAAAAAAAAGTATATGAAAATTAATGAAGAAATGTTAGATCAATAAAGTATATGAAAATGATGAAATCTTAGATCCTCTTGTTATGGTTTGAATATGAAACATGTTTTTATCAACTTTGTGAATGATAGATTCTTATGTTTCTCTTAAGTTACTTGCATTGTGTGCATCTTTGTTTTATGTGCATAACTCTTCTGCTTCTCTGTTATTACTAGAACTTCTGTTTAAGTAGTCTTAAGAATCTTGGAAGATTGTGTTTGCATTTAAGTCCAAAACAGAAGAAGCCGAAATAAAAGTGCGGTTGATAAATCACCAAATTTTATTATACTGTCTCAGACGTCATTTTAAATACTTGTAGAAATGGGTTTTAATATATAATTGTTTATAATTAAATAATAATTCTTATTATATCAAAGTGTTAACGTTTAAATTTATTTTAAGATTTTATCATTTTAATAAAAAAAACCTTTCAACTATAAATGAATCCATTTTGTAAACTCTAAATTGTTTTTTTTTATTAAGAAAACCTCCTAGTTTTGAAAAACAAATCTTTAGTGGTTTCCATTGAGTCATTGACAAACACATCACTTTTAATTTAGAGAAATTCCTTAAAATACTATCAAAATAAGTTTTTGTTTTTAAAATACCATCAAAAAGTTTTTTATAACAAAAATACCATTAAAATGTTTTTTATAACAAAAATACCATCAAAAAGTAGTAGTTTACAAAAATACCACAAACTCAAAAAACGAATTTTAACACTTTAGATTTTATTTTTTTCATTTGGGTTCGCTATATAGTGTTTAGGGTATAGTTTAGAAGGCAGGGTATAGTTTTTTGGAGATTTTGGATGTAATTTTGAAAATTTAAGAATTGTGGTATTTATGAGAAAAAAACTTTTTAATGGTATTTGTAAACTTTTCAAAATCTGTGCTAATTGTGTTAAAAAACTTTTTTTGGTGGTATTCATAAGAATTGTCCTTTAATTTATTAGAAGCTAATATATATATATATATATATTCAAGATTTATATACAGTTTAAAATTTTTAATATCAATTAATGGTGAAATGATATAAATTCTTGTATTTTTTTATAAAAAAAAGTTTATATACTTCTATATAGAACACGATGTTGCTAATAAAAACAATCCTGGTGTTTTACTATTAAACATATGATATCTTCAATAAATTAAATTAATATACTTTTTTTGTAAAAAATGACTTGCTAATATTTTTTTATAGACAAAGGGGTTGATTTCAATAAAAGTTTAGTGATCAGGTTTTAAGAATGGAATCGCACTCATAGTTGAGGGAATTTTAATTTATCAGTGCATAAACATAAAAAGTTTAGAAATTGTTTTTTTTTATTTATCATTCCATTGATAACATAAGCTTAAATCCATCTTAAGATTTAATAGATACTCTCTTAATTAGTTTATAGATTCATCCACATAGGAAACTTGAAGCTTTGACCCTTTCTTCTTATTAGACAAAGCAGCAGAGGAATTGCAGATTTTGGGGAGAGAAGCCTTTCCTTTGTATTCTTTACATACTTGAGCCACAAAATCCATCATATTCTGCATCCCAAAAAAAAAAAAAACAAATAACATATTTTTACTTGATTATATAAAAAAATATAAATAAATGAATATTATTTTATGAAAACAAAGAGTTAAATACGTTATATAGTGGTTTGCCGTTGACTGTGAGCCATGGCACGTACTGATGTTTTGGGTTCAAACTAAATGTCTCGTTTGCATTCTCAAGTATGAGCTGAATTAACAAAACAATAACATAAAAGAATTGTTACATGTTTACTATAAATAGTTATTGAAATATATTTTGTTGATATATATCATAATACATGGATATATTATATATATGGCTATAATATATTTTAATATCATTTTGTATAAACTTACAGTTTTAGAAAGATCACCAGAGTAACAGTCTTTGATGGCTTTCTCACCTCCATATTTCTTAAAACATGATGACTCCCAATTTTTATTGTCGTTTTCAACACACCTTATGAACCAGTAGTGGATTTTCTGCGGTCGAAAACACATTACATTTTCTCAAATTAATTAAATTTCAAACAATCATCATATTGCCAATTGTTTGAATTCATACATTCACTAAAACACATTTTTTAAAAATCACCAAAATTTTCTTATTTTAAAAAAAATATATATTAATGAAGTTATAGTTGAATGTGTTCAACAAATTTCTAATTTTTTCCTTACATTTGCAATAGTTAACAAACTAGTACTAAATATTTTTTCAATTAATTAAATTTCAAACAATCATATTGCTAATTGTTTGAATCCACACATTCACTAAAATACATTTTTTTATAAATCACCAAAAATTTCATTTTTTAAAACAAAAAAATTAAGTTATAGTTGAATGTGTTCAACAAATTTCTAATTTTTTTTCCATACAGTTGCAAAATTAAAATCTTTTCATTTGGGTTCGCTAATTAGTGTGTAGGGTATAGTATTAAGAGGGTATGATTGTGTGGGTAGGGTTTATTTGGATTTAATTTTTAGTGTTTAGGTGTAGTTTTGTGAAATTATTTTGAAATGGTGTAGTTTTGTGAAATGTAATTCAAATGGTGTAGTTTTGTGATTCTCCCAAAAAAAATGAATCTGGAGATTTTATATAGAACTATAAAATATGCTAAAAATAAATGCACATCATATTACCGGATCAGGCCAAGTTCTTATGGCACAAGCTTCAATGGCGTTTAGTTTGCATTCCTCTTCACCATGCTTTACCACAAAAAATCAAATAAAAATAAATAAATAATTTGAAATAGAGTATAAAAATAAATAAAAAAAATAGAAATTCGATTAATGTATAAACAAAAAAAAAAGAACCTGGCAAGTGACAGTAAGATTATCATTGGAGACTTTGGCGTTACCAAAAGGAACAAGCTTGAGATCAGCGATTTTGAGGAGATCTGACTTGAAGATTTTGACAAGATCCCCAACTATGAAATCTTGACAAAAGGGACAAAGCGATTCGTAGTAAAGATTTAGATTCACTTTGTCTGATTCTCCAGCCACTATGTTGTCTGAGATTGTGAACAAAAGGAAACATGTTAACATGAAGAACACAATCTTGTTCAAAGAAGAAGAATAAGCCATTGTTAAAAGATTTTTTTTTTTTTTTTTTAACTTAAACAGTTTGAATTGAGTGGCTAATGACCATTGCCTTGTGTTTACATTTATAGATAATATTTTTAACTGTGTTACTGTCATTTATTTATTTTTTACTAGTTGGTAAAAGATTTTTCAAGTGGGGTCCGATAGCAACTCAAGAATTAATATCCTGACAATATCTATTTATTTCCATTGTGAGTTTAGACCAAAACCAGAAGCTAAAATAGTTTGCTACCTTTCAATATAAAATGATATATTTATCTTGAATATGTAGTCTATACTCTATAGATGTATTAGATAATTGCGTATTTGAAATCCTTTTTGTTTTATAATTGAGTTTATAAGATGTATTAGATAGTTTACTTTACAAGATATATTAGATAATTGACTATTTTACAAGATCTTGAGTATTTAGTCTATATATGTTTCTTGAATAATTAGTTAACTAATTCTGCTTTTATTTTATCCGAGTCGGTCTTGATACATCTTTCAAATTAAATTTTATACCTACATTTGTACAATTTACTTTCAATAAGTTCAAGTGGATGTCTAGTTTGAACAACATATATGTATATTTCACCGTGACAAAAAAGATGTATACTTTCACTTTTAAATAAGGGAAAAAACTAATCTAATCCAAGAATTGAATTTAATTACAAAATAAGACCATATCTTTTTTTAATGACTAGAATGTTTGTTATGAACTTTCGTATCCAAAGTGTTCTTCCATCTTTCGAAAATGTAATTATGAATTAAATAAAAAACCTAATGCATTAAAAAAGTCAACGTATTTACAAAATTGCCACTGCTGCGAGGATAAGTGAAATAAGGTTATAATGTCGTGGTTTATTATTGATACTTTACAAGGTACTAGGTTTTGAATCCGTGCTACTCGCGTAGTATTTTTAACTAATATTTTTTTATAATTAATAATATGTTTTCAAAAAAATTTGAAAACTAAAAAAGAAAAGAAATTGGTAGTTTCAACGCATAAAATTAATCAAATAGAAAAAAGAGAAATTATTATTCGGTTGTTAATAAAAACCACAAAAAGAAAAATCAAAACACAACAAATAACCAAAAATGAAACATTGATAGTACCTTATTCATAGTTTGAAAGTGTCAAGTCTAACCATCAAATGTTCACAATATAAACTCGACTCTTTACTAATTATTGATGGACTTGTTGATCATTAGTGAAAATTAATATCAAGATTCATTGAGAACTTATACACTAAAATATCAAACTAAATTTTTTAATATTTTTAATAGAATATCGATGTAAAAATTAGAACACAAAAAAACTCATAGATTCATAAAGAAAAAAATAAATAAATAATATACTTACAATATATATTAAGACATGTTAATCAACTGAAACGATCCAAAATTTTAAATCAATTCACGTCTTTGTTTTCACAAATCCAACCTGCAATAAAACTAAACACCATTAATATTTCAATAAAACTTTCATGCCATAATTAAATGTAATATCAAAGCAAAAAAAATATAGGGGTTACTTATGATGTGAAAGTCAAGATCAAACAATGTATTTATATAAAATTAAGAGGCGGTGGAAAATTAAAGTTTCCGTTTGTTTGACGATATCTACTAAATAAAAAGGAAAATTTATATATTATAATTAAAAAATTTATATTTCTTTTATTTTCAAATTATTTTCTTCATTTAAAATCTATATTATATAAAACTAATATTTAAAACTAACTTTTCTTATTTGTCTACTACAAAATATTTTAGGAAGTTTCTATTTATCTTATTTCCATATTATTTTCTTCAACTAACTTTTTAAATTTGTCTACTACTTAATATTTTAGAAAGTTTACATTTCACTATTACAAAATATTTTAGAAAATTTACATTTTTCTTAAGCTTAAATTATACGTAATATTTTTGAAAATCACATTTCTCTTATTTTATCTTTCTCTACTACGTAATATTTTAGAAAATTTATATTTGTATTAAGCTTCCAATATATGTAATATTTTTGCAAATATCATTTTTCTTATTTTACATTTCTCTGCTATGTAATATTTTAGAAAATTTACATTTCTTCTATTTCAAAATTATTTTCTTCATTTAAAATGTTAATTAGTGAAGTGACTAATCGTGATTGGTCGTCTAAAATCCTATGTGGACGGCCTTAGAAGCGTGTAATATTTTAGGAAGTCCGTAATATTTTATGAAGCTTACATTTCTCTAATACATACTAATATTTTAGAAAATTTACATTTTTCTTAAGCTTACATTATACGTAATATTTTTGGAATTTACATTTTACTTATTTTACATTTCTGTACTACGTAATATTTAAGAAAATTTACATTTTTTTACTTCCAAATTATTTTCTTCATTTAAAATGTAATTAGTGAGGTGGTTAATCGTGATTGGTTGTTTAAAATCCTAGGTGGACACTCTTAGCATCAAATAACATCAATTTTTATTAGTAATATATTTATACAACAAATTATTTCCTAATTCGATAGAGATACGGATCTTGACATATCTTTTGACATATATTCTATTGCCTATTACTGATAAGTGTGTATTTTAGTTGTTTTAGGCATGTATTTTCATAGCATTTTAGGACCTTAGTTGCATAATTCATATAGATTATAGTCTCATTTACCATATTTTCACTAAGTAGTTTAGGATAGAGTTTTAGTTAGATTTAGGTCCCTTGTGCATTGCATCATATGCATTTCAGGTACTTGGAGCTATGGGGAGCTCGTTGAAAGCAAAGGGGAGCTAAGGAGAAGCTCATTGGACGCAAAGAAGAAGAAACGGAGCTCCAGCGGCCACGAAACCGCCAGCCAAAACCGCCGAGGAGAAGGAGCCGAAGCTAGCTCGCGGTGAGAAGTCCAGCGGTTGCCAAACCGCCGCTCCAAACCGCTGGAAGCAACCGAGGCATCCTGGAGGTGAAGATCTCCAACGGTTATCAAACCGCCGCACCAAGCTGCCAGATGAGAATGAAGAAGCAGACTTGCGGGTGCGATTCCAGCGGCCACGAAACCGCCGAGCTTGACCACCGGAGAAGACGAAGCCGAAGAAGTTGCGGATGTTCGGTCCAGCGGCCTCCAAACCGCTGGACCAAACCGCCTGAGACGTGCGCATGTGCACTTTATGTTTTCTCCTATAAATACTCCTAGGGTTTTAACATTACCGTTATCTTATCTTATGTTTATTATTCTCTCCTAAACTTTAGCCACCTTTGTTGAAACCTATTAAGGTTCATTTATTGTAGTTTGAATCTTATGTTTTTCTAGTATTAATCTCTTCTATTACCTTATCATGTCTTTATCTATTGTTATTAGCAAGTTTTTAGGTATGTCTAGTGAGTAGTTATCTTATGGGTTTTGGGGTTTAGTTAGGTTAGGATGATGGATGATGGTTAATGATGTATAGGATGTTTAGGTTATGGTTTCTATAGCATTAGGTGTACTTAACACTAAGGTAGAAGTAATTATCCTAGCTTAGTACCAAGAGGATGTTTTATGCCCGGAAGGTGTTCGATGAAATGTCTAGTCCAACCTCTTGCTAGTCTTTTATACTTAGTCAATGGAAGTTGATGTCTAAGGTTTAAGATGAACTTTTAAGGACTTATGCTTAATGATCCCTAATCATCTAGACTCGATTGGAAGATTTGAGGTTTTTATGATTAGGGAATGGATTTGAGTTATGGAAGTGATCTAATCTAGATTAGTGATCCTTGTTCTAGAAAGTTGTCTCATTTATTAGTTTTAACATCATTATCTTGATTCCATCTATCCAAAACCAATGATTTAAACCCCAAGATCCAACCTTTATCATATTTAAGCACATCCCTAGCTATTTCTTGTTTAGTTGACTTTTGTTGACTTTTACATTATTGTTTTAGATATAGTATTTGTTACTTAACAATCTTCTTATTAGGTCTATTCTAAGTTAGTTTCTTGTATTCTTGTTGTTCTTAGTTCAATATCCTTGTGGATTCGACCCTTATATTACTACAACGTCATGTGCCTTGCACTTGGCGTTGTTTGTGATTGAAGTTAAACTTTGATCCCATCAAGTTTTTGGCGCCGTTGCCGGGGAGATTGCAACTAGTCAATAGGATTTGGAATCTTCTTAGTTTTAGACCAATTGCTACTTGAAAAGTTACTAACTTCTTTCTTTTGTTGTCTTTTTCATCTTGTCCTTCTTAAAGGTGTATGAACCTTAGGAGCCAAAGAGGAGAAATCATTGATTGCATTCCGGAGCTTGGAAGGTTAGAAAGAGCAAATAAGAGGGCAAGGGACCAAGAGAGAAGAGAAAGAGAAGAGCAACAACGAGAAGAAGAAGAGATGACAAACCAACAAGGAGCCAATGAAAACCCCCAAAACCAAGCCCACGGGGTGGGAGTTGGGGATATGCCGCCGCCTCCTCTACATGTTCCAAGGGAGGAAAGAAGGATTGGTGATTACGACGAGCCAATAACGAACGGAACAAGAATGGGCATCCGGCCGCCTCCTTGCACCGTAAACAATTGGGAAATCAAGTCTAGCTTGATAAACATGGTGCAGAATAACCGTTTCTTCGATCTACCCAACGAACACCCGATGGAACACCTAGACAACTTCGACCGCCTATGCGGAACAATCAAGATAGGAGGGGTGCCGGAGGATGTTCTAAAGCTAACCTTATTCCCATTCTCTCTCGGGGATAAAGCCGCACAATGGGAAAAGGGAATCATCACATCAACCATCCAAACATGGGATGAGTGTAAGAAGAGGTTCCTCTCCAAGTTTTTCTCCACGCAAAAGAAGGCAAAGATCCGTAATGATATCGCTACGTTCAAACAAGGTGGTAATGAAAGCTTGTATGAAGTTTGGGAAAGGTTGAACGAGTTTACAACAGCTTGCCCCCATCATGGGATGTCGAAGGAAGCGATACTCGGGATTTTCCACCGTGGCGCTCACCGCGACTATCAACTCGCCCTCAACACGGCTAGCAACGGAGACTTCGCAAGTCTAACCATTCCTCAAGGAGAAAAACTAGTGGAGAACTTAGCTCAAAGCGAGCAAATGAATGGAAAGGATTACGATAGATCGATGAGAGAATTGAAGAGTGAGTCCAAGGGAGACGATCTAAAGTATAAGGAGCTTAATGACAAGTTTGATAAAGTACTCCAAATACTAAAGAAACCGGTCCATTATGTGGGACATGAGGAGAATCAAGGTTGGTGCGAAGACTTTGATAATGGCGAGCGAGAGGATGTCAACTACGTCCAACAACAAGGCCAAGGAAGAGGGTATAACTACCAAAGGCCTTTCAACCAAGGATACAACAAAGGCAATAACTACCTCTCTTACCGAAGCAACAATGTGGAGAACCCACAAGATCAAGTCTACCCCACCACGAAACCTCAAGAATACAAGCCAAACCCCCAAGGAGGATATGGACAACGCGGCCCTTTCTACCAAGGCCAACAAACAAACCAACCCAACAATAGCGCATCTCCTTCGACTTTGGAAGAGAACTCGAGGATGCTTAAGCAAATTTTGGACGGGCAAGGTAGACATGCCACAGAGGTGAACAAGAAGCTATCCGACTTGCATGCAAAAGTGGATGGAGCTTACGTGGAGTTGAATGCCAAGTACGGCCGCCTCGCTTCTCATGTAAAAAGGTTAGACAATCAAGTGGCACAAGTAGCCTCCTCCTCGAAAGGGCAAATGGGAAACCTCCCGGGCAAAACCGTGGCGAACCCTAAGGACGCTTGCAATGTTATCTTGAACATAAAAGAAGGATATGCTGAGAAGGAGGAAAACTCCATGGAGCAAGGGAAAGGAGAACCATTCTACACACCGTATCTACACACCGTATCGGAGAAACGTTCTCTCAAGACTCAAAGAGAATTTCTCAAGACAAGGCATGGCCATTCCTTATCTCACCAACGTCGACCAAGTCCCAGCCTATGTGGAGTTTATTCAAAAAAAATTAGGAAACAAGGAGTGGGTAGAGGATATGGTCAAGGATGTTGGCACGACTCCGATCCAATGCCGAAAAAGTCCTCTTACGAAAAAGCAAGACCCCTGAGCCTTTGTAATAAGGCTCAAGCTTGGACCCCTCGAAGTCAACAACGCCATGATTGACACCGGTTCGAGTGTGAATGTCGTAAATGTGAGAATGCTGGAGAAGATGGGTGTTTCTAGCATCTCCAATTGTGAGAAAGTTCTAATGTTTGGAGACTCGTCGATAGGGAGTCCCATAGGTAGCATTGAGGACTACCCGGTGAGAATAGACCACAAAGTCATCCACACCGACTTCGTAGTAATGAAAGGTTCGGATGACGGAAATGAAATCTCCCTCATCTTGGGAAGACCCTTTTTGGCCACCGTGGAAGCAAGGATCGACTATGACGTAGGAAGAATGATTCTTCAAAACGTTGATGAGAGGTTCTACTACTCTAGTAGATCCTCGAAAAAAAACCTATGTGGAATGGTGACTTCGAAGGAAGGAGTCCAAGATGTCAAACGCGAAGGAGATCCAAGTGTGGAAGAATTGAAGAAGAAGTTTGACAATTTGAACTTGGATGAGAATGTAGAGCTCCAACAAGAGCCATTGATCAAGGGAGAAACCACCACACCAAAGGGGACTACCCTAGTGTGGAACAAGAAAAAAGGAGAATACACCACCAACAACATCAAAGAGGGGGAAAAGCTTGAGGAGACCACTTTGGATCTCTTCGCTAATCCCACCTAAGTATCACAACAAAGTCAAGCTTAGTGACTATAAACAAGCGCACTTGGGAGGCAATCTCATGTCTATCATTGTACATACTAGCTTTTAATTTTAAGTCTTTTAATCTAGGTTATGTTTAGAATATAGGGAAATAAGAGGAGACAAGCATCACAGGAGGAGTCCAGCGGCCACAAAGCCGCTAAGGGAGACCGCCGGAAGGAACGCAGCCAAGGCAAGGGTTCTGTGATGTTTCCAGCGGCCATGAAACCGCTGGAAGAAGCCGTCGGGACTCCACACGCCAGGTAAGTCTCTGTGTTGGTTCCAGCGGCCCCTAAACCGCCAGATCCAACCGCTGGAACCAACACAAACCTCCACCTTCCTTTAAAATTGCAAAAAACCCTAGTTTTTCCCCTCTTCTCTCTTTTTCGCCTCCAACTCGATTTCAAGCAAATTTTCCACTAAAATTTCAATCTTTCAAGAGTTTTAAAGAACATAAAATCTTTCCAAACCTGATCTTTATCCAAATCTCCAAGAATCAAAGGTAAAATCTTCAAAATTTTGAAATCACCATTGTTGCTCCTTTGAAAGCTTGAAACTTTCAACTTTGGGAAATTGATTCTTGATGATTTTTATGGTGTTAGGACCAATAAGTTAATAAGTAACTCCTGGTAGATGATGGCATTGAGCCATTGTTAAGAAATTTTTGAGCTTGTGAAAAATTTGACTCGTTAGCACTCTCCTAGAACTTGTATTGAGTGTGCTTGATGAATACTATTGTTTTTGCACCATTATACCCCATTTGCGGTGGTTCGAAACACCGTGAAAGAGTATAACCCATGATTGATGAAATTTTTATAGGAAAAATGGTGTCAACATCGAGCACAACACGCGCTAGCGGCTCTCACGCGACTTCCGTCGATAGCAACGCACCACAAGATCAACAAGAATTGTGGATGGAAAGGTTCAACAAGATTAAAGAAAGGGAAGTTTACCCCACGAGGTTCTTGGACAACAAGGTGTTGATCAAACAAGGAATAAAAGGGCAAGTGGAAGATTTGCTCGATAGAATGGGCACAAAGGCCCTATTCACATTGGACGAACCCACATGTCCGGAGCTCACACTACAGTTCTTGGCAACGGTAGACTATGAAGGCGATGAGACCGCCGGGAAGGTGAACTTTATGCTTGAAGGAGAAACATATTCGATTGATTTCGAAATGTTTTGCAAGCTATATGGATTGAGAAGGAGAAGAGGAATGAAAATGGGAGAGGCTCATTGCCCATTGCAACTTTTATGGGAGAACATCGCTATCTTGGAAGACTTCCGCCCATCGAGGGCAAAAATGTCAAAGGTGAGGAACCCAACAATAAGATACGTCTTAAGGCTCCTAGGCAACACGTTCTTCGCAAGACCTCAACCTTACACAACAACAAAGGTAGAGCTTGGCTTCATCTATGAGCCGTTGAGGTCCTTCATAAGCATGATGTCGGGACAACTCGTAGATCAAGGAGATAGCGACATATGCAAGGCATCCGAATTTCTCAAATACCTAATAAGTATTAGAGATGAAGAGGAGATTGAGGGTCGAGACTATGGTATAAGCATTGGAGGAATGCTTACTCCCCTTTTTCGCTCCCTAAGGATCGACCTTAGCCGGTACGATGAGCTACCAAACGCCTACATGGATGAAGGATACATGGTGATAACAAAGACAAGCGCGGGCCGTTTTAACGGGGACGCATTCATGTACAACTTCATGGACGATAGGATGATACCGATGTGTTGCTTCTTGCCAAACACCAACTATACCCACACGGATTCAACCGACGGTATACGCTTCCGTCTCCCCACTTGGTTTTACTTCGAGGTTCCAAAACCAAGGAACCAAATCCCCTACCTTTGGTAAACCAAGGTACCTTCTACCAACCATTGTAAATACCATTCATGTAGTGTAGTTTTTATTTTTCTTTTACATTTTAGATTTTATCATTGTTAGAATGGCCTTACTTCACTACTTTTCACACCGAGACGGTGTGATTTAAGTGTAGGGGACGGGCCATTAGTTACTAATCACCTTTTCTTGTTTTAAGTTATGAGTGATCATGCATTGCATCCATCTAGTTAGTACATTGCATTTGTTAAGAGTTATATGCATTCAAAAACACCAAAAAATCGAAATTTTTTGAAAAACACAAAAAGAAAACTAGTTTCATTTTGCTTTATCATTCATATAGTATAGGATCGAGTCTTTAGCTTTAGGATATACACACTTGTCTATGGATCAATGATGATATTACCTTGTAGAGAGTTATAGAAAAAACATTGCAATGTGAATTCCTTTTCGAGATTGTTTGGTATAAGTGATAGAATCTTTTTAATCGTTGAAATTGTACATCTTGAACTTTCTTAGTCTAGAGGATATAGTTTGTTTGATGCTCACTTGATTTGAAACCACTCCATGAATATTGAACCTAATTGAATCATTAATTTCTTGCTTGATAATGTGCATTGTAGTTTCATGATATATATCCAAACTTTATTCCTTTTTACCACCCTCTTGATTGTTTGGATAACCATCTCATTTTTAGATGGCCTACCCTTAACCCGAAACCATTCCTTCAAGCCCCGTTTAATTCTTTGAGTGAGGCCTTTTGGAAAGTGTTACATTGGCTAAACTTTGTAAGTATTGGGGACGACAAGTCCCACATCCCATCTAGGTGGTTAGCAAGTTTTGATTTGGTAATGGGTGAGGGAAGTGAGGAAATGAAAAGAAAAGAGAGTTGGGTTATCATTAGAGAAGTCTAAACACCAAAACTAAAAGAGTAACTACCTTAGGGAGGTTTGAAAAAGCGAAAGAAAGGGCATTAAAAACAAGTTTAAAACCTCCTAAACCACAAACAAAAAGGGTAGAAAGTAGGAGTACAAAGAGTGAAGCCTAATCCAAAAGAAAACCCTTAAGGATAGTGTGCAAAGGTGAAAGATAGACTTGTGGTGTCAAAGAAAGAAACCCAAAAGGGAATAAAGGGTAGAGTTAGGATTAAAAGAAAGGATTTGAGTGGGTGTTTAAAGATAAAAAGGGGAGTGAGCAAGAAAAGAAAAGTAGTGAGTGCTTAGAACGATAAGTAGGAGGGGTAGAACATGGGATTTAATGGCTTGTACGTATTTGTTCCTAGTCTTCCTTACTTTTGCATCATGTTTACACTACTTATTTGCTTTTGAGAGTAAGCCCCCTAAAACACTTAAACATCTAAACACTTAACCACTTAAATAAGACCTTTTCCCAAACCGATTGAAACTCTTTGCATTGCATCTAGCGAGACCACCGGTTACTAATTAATGAACTTAAGGATGTGGTGAATGAAAGAGTGAGTGGATATGGGCATTGAATCTAGGTAGGACTTGTGATAGTGTGCTTTGGATACTTGATTGAGACTTCTCATTACTTATGGTTAAACATCTTCTCAAAGTGCTTCATTGCCTTAGTTAACATTGCATATGTTTGATTCTTAACTTTTTGGTTCTGAGATCCATCCTCCGCTACGTCTTTTGTGTTTATTGAGTGTTGTTTGCTTGAGGACAAGCAAAAAGGCAAGTGTGGGGGAGTTGATAAGTGTGTATTTAAGCTCTTTTAGGCATGTATTTTCATAGCATTTTAGGACCTTAGTTGCATAATTCATATAGATTATAGTCTCATTTACCATATTTTCACTAAGTAGTTTAGGATAGAGTTTTAGTTAGATTTAGGTCCCTTGTGCATTGCATCATATGCATTTCAGGTACTTGGAGTTATGGGGAGCTCGTTGAAAGCAAAGGGGAGTTAAGGAGAAGCTCATTGGAGGCAGAGAAGAAGACACGGAGCTCCAGCGGCCACGAAACCGCCAGCCAAAACGGCCGAGGAGAAGGAGCCGAAGCTAGCTCGCGGTGAGAAGTCCAGCGGTTGCCAAACCGCCGCTTTAAACTGCTGGAAGCAACCGAGGCATCCTGGAGGTGAAGATCTCCAGCGGTTATCAAACCACCGCACCAAGCCGCCAGACTAGAATGAAGAAGCAGACTTGCGGGTGCGATTCCAGCGGCCACGAAGCCGCCGAGCCTGACCGCCGGAAAAGACGAAGCCGAAGAAGTTGCGGATGTTCTGTCCAGCGGCCTCCAAACCGCTGGACCAAACCGCTGGAGACGTGCGCATGTGCACTTTATGTTTTCTCCTATAAATACTCCTAGGGTTTTAACATTACCCTTATCTTATCTTATGTTTATTATTCTCTCCTAAACTTTAGCCACCTTTGTTGTAACCTATTAAGGTTCATTTATTGTAGTTTGAATCTTATGTTTTTCTAGTATTAATCTCTTCTATTACCTTATCATGTCTTTATCTATTGTTATTTGCAAGTTTTTAGGTATGTCTAGTGAGTAGTTATCTTATGGGTTTTGGGGTTTAGTTAGGTTAGGATAATGGATGATGGTTAATGATGTATAAGATGTTTAGGTTATGGTTTCTATAGCATTAGGTGTACTTAACACTAAGGTAGAAGTAATTATCCTAGCTTAGTACAAAGAGGATGTTTCATGCCCGGAAGGTGTTCGATGAAATGTCTAGTCCAACCTCTTGCTAGTCTTTTATACTTAGCCAATGGAAGTTGATGTCTAAGGTTTAAGATGGACTTTTAAGGAATTATGTTTAATGATCCCTAATCATCTAGACTCGATTGAAAGATTTGAGGTTTTTATGATTAGGGAATGAATTTGAGTCATGGAAGTGATCTAATCTAGATTAGTGATCCTTGTTCTAGAAAGTTGTCTCCTTTATTAGTTTTAACATCAATAGCTTGATTCCATCTATCCAAAACCAATGATTTAAACCCCAAGATCCAACCTTTATCATATTTAAGCACATCCCTAGCTATTTCTTGTTTAGTTGACTTTTGTTGACTTTTACATTATTGCTTTAGATATAGTATTTGTTACTTAACAATCTTCTTATTAGGTCTATTCTAAGTTAGTTTCTTGTATTCTTGTTGTTCTTAGTTCAATATCCTTGTGGATTCGACCCTTATATTACTACAACGTCATGTGCCTTGCACATGGGGTTGTTTGTGATTGAGGTTAAACTTTGATCCCATCAATTACCCACCTCAAGTTGGTGATCCAGGATCATGGACACCTAACGTGGACAAAAGTTACTCGAATGTTGGTCTTGGTAACGCTTTGGTGAACATGTCGGCGACTTGTTCTTTGGTTTATAGATGAACCGTCTTAATGAGGCCGGATTGAACCGCATCTCGAATTTGATGAAAATCCGCTTCGATGTGCTTTGTACGCTCGTGAAATACCGGATTCTTGGCTATATGAATAGTCGCTTGGCTGTCGCAATGTAGCGTCATCGGGTCCAAATTAGAAACACCGAATTTTCCCAACAAAGCATGAATCCATTTCAATTCTCTAAGAGTGTAGGCCACAGTCCGATACTCGACTTCAGAGGATGAACATGATACCGTCTTTTGCTTCTTTGTTTTCCAAGAGATGGGAGAGTCACCCAAGTACACTACGTAGGGAGAGATAGAGCGTCTCGAGAAAGAACATGCTGCCCAATCAGAGTCACAATACGCTGTAATATTGATCTCACTATCAGATCGCAGAAGGACACCTTGAGCGGGAGCTTTGTTGAGATATCGAACAACTCGCAAGGCCGCATCCCAATGTGCTTGTAGAGGTTTTTGCATAAATGGTGACAAGATGTGCACAATATAACACAAATAAGGTCGTGTAATAGTGAGATAAACAAAACGACTTACAAGACGACGATATTTGTCCGGGTAAGCGAATAACGGACTTTCGGCTGATGCGAGCTTGTGGTTGAGTTCGGCAGGAATAACTGAGGGCTTGCAATCGTAGAGCCCTACTTCAACTATGATGTCGAGAGCGTATTTACGCTGAGAAAGACATATACCATCCGGACCCCGTGATACCTCGATACCCAAAAAATATTTCACCTTTTCGAGATCTTTCATGTGAAAGCATTCGTTGAGATAACCTTTAAACTTGTTGATTGTTTCAAGGTTGTTGCCGGCCATAACAAAATCTCAATTAACGAGAAAAGTGAGTAATCTTCGTAGCTTTGTTTAAATCCGAATTGTTTTAACGTGGTGGAGAGTTTCGCAAACCAACACTGTGGAGCTTGTCGTAGACCATAAAGCGACTTCCGAAGGCGACAAATCTTGTTTGGGTCAGAAGATTGATAACCTGGTGGAAGCTATATGTAGAATTCTTCTTCAAGGTCACCATCGAGGAACGCATTACGTACGTCCATTTGGTACACCTCCCAATCTTTAGATGCAGCGACACTAAGAAGATATCTCACCGTCGTCATCTTTGCTACCGGTGCAAATGTGTCGTCAAAATCTGTCCCTGCTTTTTGGCGGTTTCCCATGATGAAGAGTCTAGCTTTGTGTCGCTCTAGCGTGCCATCCGAGTTGAATTTAAGTTTATATACCCATTTGCTTGCAATCGCCGTTTTACCAGGTGGAAGATCGGTGAGCTCCCAAGTTTGATTGTCTTCCAATGCTCTTATCTCAGCCGTCATTGCGTCACACCACTCTTTGATAAGAACTGCATCCTTGAAATGACAAGGAATTGTACTATCTAGAATCGCAGCCATGTAAGCAACATGATTCGACGTATAACCTGAAACTTTCAACATATGTGTTAAGAGTGTAAGGATGTTACTTGAGACCGAAGGAGGACTAGGATCAGAGAGACCGGGTGTGGCAGCGTGAGGAGTGTCAGAGTGTACTATATGTTGTGTAACGTAATCTTTGAGAAGAACAGAGGGCTTTTGACTTCGATGTCCTCGACCCAACAACTCAGGTAAACCAGGAGATGATGGTGGTGTAGGGTCTGTCTCGGATATGTTCGTTTATGGGTTGTCTTTTGTAGCTGCGTCAGCAACTGTGTCAGGTACTGTGTCAACAACTATCTCAGCAACTATGTCAGCAACTGTGTCAGAAGATGTAACTGGTGTAGAGTTAACATCTAGTGGTGCTTCCTCATCATCAAAAAAATCAGACTCGTGTGCTACGGATCTTGATGTATCGGAGAGCGATTCATTGCTCTCAGAGAACGAAAACTTGTCTTCTAGAAATCGTACGTCTCTACTCACGAAGAATTTTCCAGTCTCGAGGTCATAAAGTCTCCATCCTTTATGTCCAAACGGATATCCAACGAAGACACATTTACGACTACGCATACCAAATTTATCTTTGTTACGGTTCCCGTGATCATAGTAACAAAGACATCCAAAGACACGCAACATAGCATACGAAGAAGTTTTTCCAAAAAATAACTTTGTACGGAGTTTTGCCTTTTAACACCGAGGAAGGCGTGCGATTGATGAGATGCGTTGTCCTGAGAATGCTCTCACCCCAGAACTTAACCGGGAGAAAACTTTTGAATAGACACGCGCGAGCTACATTTAAGATATAACAATGTTTTCTTTCAACACGTCCATTTTGTTGAGGATTATCGACACACGATGTTTAATGGAGTATCCCGTGTTCTTGGAAGTAAGAAGTGAGACACATAAATTCTGATCCGTTGTCGGAACGAATTGTTTTGACAGATTTCCCAAATTGTTGCTCACTACAAGAAAAAACAGATATAGCCACGACTTAGCCACGGAATAATCGTGGCTAAACGGGATATAGCCACGAATTTGCCACGGATAGCCACGAAAAAAATAATAAAAGTTTCGTGGCTAAATCGTGGCTATCCGTGGTAAGCTAGCCACGATTTTGCCACGGAAAAAGTCGTGGCAAAATTTTGCCACAGAATAGCTACGAATGGAACATTAAAACATTGCCACGAAACCGTTCGTGGCAATCCGTGGCTAATTGTAGCCACGAAATATATTCGTGGCTATTCCGTGGCAACCTTGATGTCGGCAAGCCAAGTTGGTCTTCGCCGATACGTCCAATCACTTTAAAAATTGTCAGTTTAATAATTTGAATTAGCCACGAATATAATCCGTGGCTAATCCGTGGCTTCGTGTAAAGATATCCCAAGGTTCTTCTTTCCTTTCTTTGGTAAAACACAAGGTAAAACGATTTTTCCTCTTCTCTTCGTTTTCTTCAGTTTATTTGACGATTTTGAAGAGTTCAAAATGTCAGATTTCTTTCGTTCTAGAGAGTGGATGGATCGCCATATTGATCCTATGAGGAATTGTGTTTCTGAAGAATTTGGAGAGGGAATTAATATGTTCATTGCTTTTGCTTCCAACCAACAATCATATCAAGAGCGTGGTACTATGCCATGTCCGTGTTCTCGGTGCCGAAATCTGAAACAACGTGATGCAAATACAGTTTTAAAACACCTCTATAGAGTCGGTTTCAAGAAAAATTACTACATTTGGACAAGCCACGGTGAAAATTGTTACGATGTAGGGGAGTCTTCGATGCCGAGTCACTATCTACCAGGAGAAGAATCTTGGAATGTTCATGACAATCCTTATGGTCATGTTAATATAGGAGAAGAACAAGGAGTTCCAACAGAACACATTATCCATGATAATATTGAGGAAGAGCCAAACCACGATAATATTTACAGAGCCTTTGAAGCAGGTAGTGAACCACTCTATGATGGTTGTGTTGAAGGAATTTCGCAGTTTTCTTTGGCGTCTGAAGTAATGGGCATAAAGACGAAGCACAATTTGGCTGAGAGTTGTGTAGATGACATAACACAAGCATTTAAGCGGATTCTTCCACAACCTAATAAAGCTCCGGGGTCATACTATGAGACGAAGAAGCCACGGATATTCCCCTATAGCCACGGAATTTTCCGTGGCTATACCGACTAATTCTTGTAGTGGCTCGACCATCGCAACAAAATTTCGAATCAAGCGAGACACTTCCGACTTAGCCGACATAAGAAATTTCCACATTGATAGAGAGTTATCGTCAATGATTGTCAAAAAATAACTCGCTCCACCAGAAGAAGGTGTACGATACGGACTCCATACATCACAGTGAATAAGGGTATTAATACTATCATTAAAAATTTCACGTGTTTGTTTAGAACAAAAACAAATGTCACAACTTTTGATCTCCCTTAAAGCACTTGAGGTTCGATCACAATCTGGAAATGAATGCAAAAAACTAGCATAAGAATTTCCTAGTCTCCGATGCAACACCCGACACAGTCGACGATTTGGTGATTTTAATTTGTTAGACCGAGCAGCTACAACACCCGTAAAATAGTACACTCCCTCACGCTCTTCACCCGCTCCAATCAAAGTCCTCGTAAAACGGTCTTGTAAAAAGCACAACATATCAGTGAATATAGCGATACATCCTGTTTACTCCAACAACTAAGAAACCGAGGTCACGGTACACGTAAAATCCGGAACAAATAATACGTCAGGAAGTGAATATTCGGAGGTCAACACCAAAGTTCCACGTTTTGTGGCCTTTGAGGCGTTTCCATCGGGAAACGTTACCGGAGAAGGGACGATGTCAACAACATCGATCAATAAATAACAATCTCCAGTCATATGATGTGATGCCCTTGTATCAATAATTACATCAGTGAGACTAGTTTTACCCGACAACCGTTCCGAGGAAGTGTTTGGTCATTGAGCTTGAAGAAGATCAATCAGTTGAGCAATCTGATCTTGTCCAACACCTGCTCGAGGGTCGGCCACAACTTTTCCACGACCTCGTCCAATACCTCTACTTTCTCGTCCACCTCTCTAGTTTGACTTAGTCTCTGATACAGATGTTGATCCTCTCTGGTTTGACTTATTCTCTGATACATATGTTGATCCAGAAGTTGTTCCACATGTTGCTCCATTCTTCCCGTTTTCTTCATACCACCAGTCAGGGAACCCATGGATTTGAAAGCACTCAGACGCCTCGTGTCCTTGACGGTTGCAGTGAGTACAAGACATGGAGGATTGATATCTTGTAGATTTTGCATGTTTTTACATTGTTTTATGCATTAGAACTAACACATTTAGATTGCATTTAGTGTCATATATGTTGCATTTGTGTTTGTTCATGCGGTTTAGGTTCATGAATACCAAAGTGACAAAAAGGCGAGAAAAAGGAGCTTAAAGTAGCAAAAACGACCATATCGGTGACTTGTACCGACCAACTGTGGTCGAGAGGCGAAGAAAAGGCGAATAAGAGGCGAGGAAGTGCATATCGACCAGTAGTATCGATCACAACTGGTCGATATTGAGCAAAAAGTCGTATCGACTTGTGGTATCGACCTGAAGTGGTCGATACTGAAAGACAAATAATTCAGACGAAAAGCTTCCAAAATACACTCGTGGAAGACGCTCCCACCGTTGGATCTGTATGAAATTTTACCACAAGATAGCCATAGATGTTAGCTTTCATTTGGAGGTGTTTTGAGATGATTTCATCGGTTAGATCTAAAGTTACACGAGCGGAATACCGAGATGTTGTATCGATCCAAATCAAGTCCATATCGACCAAGTGATATCGACCAAATCAGGTCGATATCAGGGAGAAAATAATGAAAAATTTAGATTTCATATCGAAAAAGGAAAAGAAAGTCCAAACTCACTTAGGACGTTTTCTCAAGACCCAAAACTCGTTTTTCTTATATTAGACTTATTATTTAGGTTTTAGAGGGGATCTTTTTTATATCTTTTATCATCTTTTATCATACTTTTCTTCTTGGTTTTCTCTGTGATTTTGGATGTTTTGAGTTTTCTTCATTGATAAACAGAGTTTCTTCTACCATTAATCTCTTGATTTATTTTATGCTTTTCTTAACTATGATTGCTTTGATTTTCATTATACTTAATCATGTTTGCTTTGAATTTCATCATGCTTAGCGAGTAGTTTCCCATAGACAATTAGGTTGGGGGGAAAATGGTGAATCAATATTAGGATCGATAGTTGTCTAGATCTTAAAACATTAAAAAACTTTTGTCTTTGGTAACAAACTTAAAGCCTTAATCGAGTTGGCCATTCGATTACTGAACCTAGGAAACTTTTATAAATCGAGAGGTTGTAGAGGTTCCTGGCAAATTAACCTAGAACTAAGCTAGATTAACCGAGAGATTTGTGTTAATAAGCTTAGTGATTGAATTGAATTGAACTTAACGTTTCTTAAGATTTAAACTATCCAAGATGTTGTTTTAGTTTATTTAATAGGAAAAGGATCATTTTCACGAGAGTGGATTGATCTAAAAACGTTTTCAAAACCTTAAAGTTACCTTTGTTAAAAGACATTAAAAACCTGAAAGTTTGATCACCCGTTAAAGTACCCCGACCTGGTTGTTTAGCTTTTAATTTGAACTTTTAAATCAACTTTTAATTTCGTTTTTGCTTTCTTAGTTAAATGTTACAAAACCTCCCTTTTTGTTTATTGCTTAGACTAAGAAGATTTCTCATAAGTTCTAGTGAGTTGATTGCTCCCGGTTCGGATTGACACCTTATATACTACGATAAGGCATTCGAAACAACGAGTGTAAAAATCTCGTTTATCAAGGATCGATCTCGTGAGCGTGAACCATAGACGGTCTACGGTGACGAGTTCGAATGCACGGCGAAGCCGACAACATTTGTTTTTGTACCTTCCTTCGAATTCATCACATTCAAGTTATGCTCTTCTCTAACAACGCGAGAATACACTTGATTTAAACTTGTTAGAGGATCAGTTCCGGTAATCGTCGATCGAATGTTACTAAACCGCGGTTGACCGAGCCCGAACATGAACTGATGGACTTTATCTTCCTCTCTCTCCTTTGCAATATTAGTAGCCGCTTCACAACTACACACGGCCAGCTCTATAGTTTTCCAACTCTTCCCACAGTTTAGACAAACGCCCATAATATTATAACATTGTTTGCCCATCTTGTTGACAAGAGGACAAGAGGAGATTTCATCTTTCAAGACTTGTTTCCTCACGCCGTTACCCACAGAGAAACGAGCCTTGAGATTTTCCCACAACGCAAACGCTTCAGGAACAAAGGCAACCGTCGATCTTATCTTCAAGTCAATGGATGTCCTATTCTAACCAAAGATCATGGAGTTTGCAGCAAGCCACAAAGATAAATCCGGATCGACGGTTGGTTTGAGAATAAGGTCATCTATGAACCCTAGTTTATGTTTTGCTTGAAAAGTTGAAGAGAGTTTCGTAGTTCGATAGACCACTCGGAGTAGTTATCTTCCTTCAACGTGACGGAAGATATGAGTGCTCCGGGGTTATCTGCAGCAGCGAGCTTGTAGTGAGGAGGAGTTGTATCGGCGAGAACTATCTGGTTTGCCATCGGCGGCGGCAGCTAGGTTTTAGCGGCGACGGTGGCTTGTGTTTTTCGTTTAGTTTAGGTCAAAGATCTTCAGCTCTGATACCATGAAATAAGGTTAAAATGTCGTGGTTTATTATTGATACTTTACAAGGTATTTATAAAACAAGTCATTTCCTAATTCGATAGATACGGATCTTGACATATCTCTTGACATATATTATATTGCCTATACTTAGTCTCTGATATAGATGTTGATCCTCTCTGGTTTGACTTATTCTCTGATAGATATGTTGATCCAGAAGTTGTTCCACGTGTTGCTCCATTCTTCCTGTTTTCTTCAATAAGTCTGGATCTGAGCTTCAAAATTTTTCTCACATTTTTTATAATAATTAGACTAACCCTCCAAAAACGGTTATTTGAAGACATTTTCACTTTAAATAACGTTTCTAAAGTAAGTTTGAATAAGGGCAACTTTCAATTTCATCAACAAAACTAGAAAACAATGATTCCATTTTTCTTTTAATTTTTTTTTTGATGAAATACGTACGTGAGAGAGAAAATCATATTTTCTTTCATTTTTGGTTTATTTTTTCATGTAAATTCGTGTGAATTTCAGTTTATAGAATTTATATGCCTATTTAATGTTTTTAATATTTAATTCTAATGCATGTCTGTAAACTTACTATTTTTTATTTTTGCATAAAAAAAAAAAAACTATTTTCACTTGGTTAATTTAACCTAAAAAACTATTTTTCACTTGATAATCGATATTGTGTATAATTTATAATCTCAATGTCCGGGATATAATACAAAAAATGTGCATTTGGGGTATGAAAACATACATCTAAATAATTTCTCCCCAATAGACAGTGTTTTACCAAATGAAATAATGACCAATTTTGTATCAATATATTCCACGTAAAAATCTTCGAATTCAAGCCATATGTTTTTCTGTATACGGTCACTATATCGTTATGGCCGGCAATAATTTATACCAAAAGAAACTGATTTAATTGTTTAGTTTATGTAATGTATTTAAATTTTAACCGCTTTACCCAAAAGAAATGAGCTGAACTTTGACGAGAAAACTTTTTTCTGAGAAATATATGTGATTGAGATATATACAGATTCGATTTCTTTAGGTAAATAATTTGCTAGTTTTTTTTCCAAAAATCATTCCAAATACTTAATCCAGGAAAATTGAGATCGTTGCGGGTTTAAAAATGAATATGTACAGTATAAAATAAATTATTATATGCTCTTAATTAAAATATGAACAGTGAAAATCAAAAGATATATATTTTTCTCATTGGATCCTATATCTATTTAAGAACATTGATTAACCCTTATAATAAATGAAAATGATGTTTAAATAGGTTTCTAAACAAAATTGGGTGATAGATGTAATTTATTTAGCAAAGCGACGTAAATTCCAGCTAAGAGTTTTGGCATTTCTTCCCAATTTTAATATTCGTTTGAAGAACTTTGAGAAAATATTTATAGGTTGGTTGAGAGTCGAGTAGATGCTAGTTCGACCCATATTAAGGTATAGTTAAGTTATGTCCACATATATGTTTGAGTTATTTACAAAAAGGTTTATAGTTGCGTAGAGAGACTAGATTAGACTCAGTTTTGGTTTTCCTTAATTAATAGTTTTTGCTGCACTTTCGAAATTATTATTTCATAAATTATAGTTTAGCGGGGACACTACAAGAAAACTGGGATTTGGCGACTACAATCAGCGACTAAATCAGTAGTCGCACAATAGACGACTACGTACCGATTATTATGCGACAGTTTTACGACTCCGTCAGTAGTGTCGTACGATAGTCGTTAAATTGCGACTAACTATGTAGTCGGATAAATGGTCGTATAATAGCGACTAATTGATGACTATATAATTTGTGTTGAAATTAGTCGATAAATTGGTGACTAAAATGCGACTAATAGGAGATTGTAGAGGCGAGTCGTAATGTAGTCGCAAAATAGCGACTAAACTACGACTAGTTCGGCGTGTCGTAATATAGTCGTCAAATTGTCGTCAAATATTGGCACAAAAAACACGTTTTATAATCGGTAGGTGGGTGGGTAGTTGTACTGGTTTTTTGCGACTACGAGTTTTAGTCGTAAATTAGTCGCTAAAATGGCTTATATATACTCCACCATTTCACTCGATATCATTCACACATATTTCTCCCTTTCATTATCTCTTTTAATTGTAAGAAAAACAAGTTTCAAAAAATGTTTTCTTTGAAAACATACTAAATAAGGAGAGTTTTCGTTATAAAAAAGGTTTCGTTACCAAAAAAATGTCGGGGAATTTTAATTATAGTAATTCTCGGGAGTGGATGTATAAAAGGATTGATGAAGGTACGAGAAATTTTTCAGAAGAGTTCAAATCGGGGGTGGAGCAGTTCATGACATTTGCAAATAGTCAGCCTCTAACACAGGATAATGGCGGTAAGTTTTATTGTCCTTGTAGTGTTTGCAAAAACAATAAATTTATCCCGGGGAATAGAATTTGGAATCATTTGTTTAGCAAAGGATTTATGCCAGATTATTATATTTGGTATATGCATGGAGAGGAGATCAATATGGGGTTAGGAACGAGTCATATTGATCCGACATATATTACTGGGAATGAGGAAGTAGAAAATGTAGTAGAAGATAGGTATGTAGATATGGTAAATGATGCATTTCGTTACAATGTCAATGTCGATGATAATTATCATCAAGATAGTTATCAAAATGTAGAAGAACCGATATTTAACCATTCAAAAAAATTCTACGACTTGTTAGAAAGTGCAAAAGATCCATTATACGATGGTTGCCGTGAAGGTCACTCGCAGTTATCATTAGCTGCTCGAGTCCTGCAAAATAAGGCTGATTATAACATGAGTGAAAAGTTAGTGGATTCCGTTTGCGAATTACTAACGGATTATTTACCGAAGGAAACAAGTCTACTAATTCACATTACGAGACGAGAAAAGTTAATGCGAAATTTAGGCCTCCCATATTATACAATTGATGTTTGTATTAACAATTGTATGCTCTTCTGGAAAGAAGACGAAAAGGAAGATAAATGTCACTTTTGTGGTGCACAACGATGGAAGCCTAAACAAGACCGACGGAGAACGAAAGTGCCGTATAGTCGGATGTGGTATCTACCTATCGCAGACAGATTGAAGAGAATGTATCGAGCCACAAGACTCGCGGCGTCAATGAGATGGCATGCCGAGCACCAAGCAAACGAGGGAGAAATGATTCATCCTTCAGATGCGGCGGAATGGAGATATTTTCGAGAACAAAATCCTCGGTTTGCTGAAGAACCCCGAAACGTATATCTGGGATTATGTACCGATGGATTCAATCCATTTGGCATGTCTCGTAATCATTCATTGTGGCCTCGTGATCTTGACTCCATATAATCTACCCCCCGGTATGTGCATGAATGAAGAGTTTTTGTTTCTTACAATTCTGAATTCCGGGCCAAATCATCCGCGATCTAGTCTTGATGTCTTTCTCCAACCTCTTATTGCAGAGTTAAAAGAGTTGTGGTCCATTGGAGTCGATGCATACGATGTGTCCTCAAATCAAAATTTTAATCTAAAGGCAGTGCTTTTGTGGACGATAAACGACTTTCCCGCGTATGGGATGTTATCAGGATGGACAACCCATGGTAAATTGTCTTGTCCAATATGCATGGAAGATACAAAGTCTTTTTATCTACCTAATGGAAGGAAGACATGCTGGTTTGATTGCCATCAAAGATTTCTTCCTCATGATCATCCAATGAGGAGGAATAAAAAAGACTTTCTCAAGGGAAAAAACGCATCTAGAGAGTACCCACCTCAATCTTTGACCGGTGAGCAAGTTTATTGTGAGCGATTGGCTGTTATAAATCCTCCGGCAACTAAGGACGTGGGTGGAAACGGTCACGAAAAGAAGATGCGTGGGTATGGGAAAGAACATAACTGGCACAAGAAAAGCATATTTTGGGAGTTGCCGTATTGGAGAGACCTTAATCTCCGGCATAATATTGATGTGATGCATACAGAGAAGAATTTTTTTGACAACATCATGAACACTCTTATGAGCGTGAAGGGTAAATCAAAAGACAACATCATGTCAAGATGGGATATAGAACGATTTTGTTCTCGGCCGAATTTACATATTGATAGTGGGGGTCAAGCTCCTTTCCCAACCTACACATTGACAGAAGACGCGAAAAGAAATTTATTGGAATGTGTGAAACATGCGGTCAAATTCCCATATGGTTATGCATCTGATTTAGCCGGTTGTGTTGATATGGAAAATGGAAAATTTTCAGGCATGAAAAGCCATGATTGTCATGTTTTTATGGAACGGCTACTACCATTCATCTTTGCAGAACTCTTAGACCGGAACGTTCACATTGCTTTATCTGGTAATTTTTATTTTTAATTGTACATATACTTTTACTTTTAATTCTACATAGTTTTTTGACTTTTAATTCTACGTATATATATATTGTAGGGATTGGAGCATTTTTCGGGACTTGTGTTCGAGAACTTTGCGTACAAGTCACGTCCAAATTCTTAAACAAAACATAGTTTTAATCTTATGCAATTTGGAAAAGATATTTCCGCCATCATTTTTCGACGTGATGGAGCACCTACCTATACATCTCCCCTATGAAGCTGAATTAGGAGGCCCTGTATAATATAGGTGGATGTATCCTTTTGAAAGGTTCTTCAAAAAGTTGAAGGGAAAAGCAAAAAATAAAAGATATGCAGCAGGATCAATTGTTGAATCATATATCAATGATGAGATTGCATATTTCTCAGAACACTACTTTGCCGCAACTATACAAACAAAATCAAGGTAAATGCGTATATAATAATCAAGGTAGCTAAAAACAAGACCATATATTCTTTTTATTATAATTTAAAATACGTAAAACTCATTTGGCCAGATTAACAAGATTCGATGAAGGTGAAGTCCCTATTTATCATGTCCCTGGAGTGCCTTCTATATTTACTCAAGTCGGTCGTCCAAGTGGGGAAATGCGTGAAATATGGCTTTCAGAGATAGACTATAAATGCGCCCATTCATATGTTTTACGAAATTGTGACTATTTTCAGCCAATTGAGAGGTATAATAACTGCCATCTCTCGACCCCTATTAGGTTTTCTTAGAATCATAAGTTCTCATATATTTGTGTTGTTGGTGTGTTGTGTGTAGAATGTTCGAGGAATATATTTTGGCTAAATATACAGGACTTACCGAAAAAGAACTCTCCACAAAAAGAGATGATGAATATCATTCATGGGTTAAAGATTATGTAAAGAACAAATATATATTCATGGCATTATTAAAATTATATTTTATTATTTTATATATTTATATTTTATATATATTATGCAGGTAACTTATTGGAATGCCACAAACCCATTTCCTACTTGGGTTCAAGAGATAGTGCATGGACCTTCGAACAAGGTCAAAATATGGCCAATGTATTTTACAAGAGGCTATTTGTTTCATACACAAAATCATGGCGTTGGTCGAAAGACATGTAACTATGGGGTATCTGTTAAAGGTGAAAATTACGCAGATGCATCCGATGCATCAGACTTCTATGGGATCTTAACTGATATCATGGAACTTCATTATGAGGGCATATCCAATCTGAGAATCACACTTTTCAAGTGTGAATGGTATGATCCAGTTAATGGTAGAGGCACTCGAAGGAACAATGGTGGCGTTGTAGACGTTCTTTCATCAAGACAATATAATAAATATGAACCATTTATTCTAGGTACGTACTTATTATATATATATATATATATATGCACATAATATTTAAGTAATGACACACCCTAACATATGAAGATATAATTTATACATGTTTATATTGCAAACAGCTTCACAAGCCCATCAAGTTTGCTATATTCCATATCCATACATAAGAAAACCGAAAAAAGTATGGCTCAATGTTGTAAAAGTAAATCCCAGGAGAAATATAGATGTAGGATATGCGAATGTCCAAGAGACGCTTTTGCAAATAGAAAATGATGATGGTGTATTTGTGACTAGAGTTGAAGATCTTATATGCGAAAATTTGGGAGAGAGCGCAAACCCAATAGACCTCGATTACAATATCGGAGACGCAGAACCAGATGATGAATTTCAGTGTAATTTATCATCTTCCGATGATGAACCTTATGAGGATGAATAAATTAAGGTGTTTTTATGAGTATTATTTAAATTGAAAATAATATACGGTTTTCAAAACTATAACTTTTAAATATTAAGTAAATCTAAAACAACAAATATTAAGTTTTAGGAGTAATATATGGTTTTCAAAAATACAAATTTAAATTATTAATTAAATCTAAAACTATTAATATTAAGTTTATGATTTTTTTTTAAAAGGTTTGGGCCCAAACCAAATATTACAAAAAAATTACATAAAATTCTCTCACTAGGAATCGAACCCAAGTCCTCTTTCAATTTAACATATACCTTAACCATTATGCTACACTCTCATTTTGGTTTATCATAAACTCATTAATACTTAAATCGATTTTAACATATTTTTCAAAGCCTTAAAACGAAAAAAAAAAACCTAATCTCACAAAACCTAACCCGCCGTCGCCTCCTCTCCTCGTCTCCGTGTCCGACTGAAACCTAACCCGCCGTCGCCTCCTCTCCTCGTCTCCGTCTTCGACTGAAACCTAACCCGCCGTCGCCTCCTCTCCTCGTCTCCGTCTTCGACTGGAACCTAACCCGCAGTCGCCTCCTCTCCTCGTCTCCGTCTTCGACTGAAACCATGGCTGGCGGGAGTAAAGGTCGAAAGAGAGCAGTGATTGGCAACGTTTCTCAAAGACCCGTGCCAGCTAAACGGCCTAACTCTCTACCGATACAGTACAATTTCACACCGGCGGCTCCAATTGCTCCGAATCAGTCACCTGAAGAACCATTGCGTAATTTACCCCAACAATCAACTCCTCAGGCACCGCAAATCCGAGACTTTCCACCGCCACAAGCGCTTTTCCAGAGCTCCGCTAATCACCACCGCGAAGAGAGTCGCTCACAAGAATTTCAAAACAATCCACTTGCTAACACACATGGCGAGCAGAGTTACCCATCTTCTCAAGGGAATAACTTCGACAACGATTCTGATGAAGTCTTACCGGAACTTCAAGAGGACTCGCTCATGATTCTCAATGCTCTATTGACCATGCCAGGTCGTGAACAATTTGTGACGCTTCTCTCTCCTACACCTACGCCTAACTCCAAATGGTATGACTTTTTTTCTTAATCTATTTGTTTCTGTGAATTGATGATGTTTGTTAATTTCTGTGAATTGATGATGTGAATTGATGATGTTTGTTTCTGTGAATTGATGATGTTTCTGGGAAAGAGATGGTGTTTGTTTATCATTGTGTTATGCTTAGCATTGTCTTTCGGCATATTGTCTTTTGCTTTCTAAATGTCTATTAGCTATCAATTTCTGTGAACTAATGATTTTGTTAAGAAAGAGATGAAGTTTGATACAATGGTTTCTGTCAAATGATAATTGTTTGATACAATTGTTTCTAAGTGTTTATAGACTAATGTCTTTTGCTTTGAATCTATTATATTATGTTAGTCCTCTGTCTTTGCTTTTTTTCCATACACTTGCAGGTTTACTTGCGACAAACATTCACATTTGGTTCGCACGATCAGTAAAGTTTTAAAAAACAAATTCGATGGTCCCTTCTATAGTTGGACACGTGTTCCTCAGGATAAAAAAGAAAGGATGTTTCTTGAGTTCGCGGTAAAGTTTTCTTTACTCTAGCCTTTTTAAAATATTAGTTTCCTTATGTTTTTTTCACTAACCTTATTATATTCTCTTTGTTTTCAAGAAAATCCACACCGGGATCCCTTGATAACGAGGCACGAGTTCAACAATTCTTTGAAACTATTTGTCAAAAGCGATTAAAAGACATGGTGAGCACTGTGAGGACTAGTCGAGAACGTCCTACATGGATTAACAAAACAGTTTGGCAAACGATGGTTGATTACTGGGATACTGAAGAAGCAAAGCAAAGGAGTATCACCTATTCTAATGCTCGTATGTCTGACCGAAATGGTCTTGGTCCTCACATCCACTTATCAGGGCCTACATCCTATCAACAAAGGCAAGTCAATATGGTAAGTAACTTATATATATTTGTTGATATTATTCTTATTTCTTTGAAACTTTAAGTATCTCATAATCCTTGTTCGTTTTGTAATGTTTCAGGAAGAAACATTAGGGAGACCAGTTAATGTTGGTGAGGTTTTCGTGAAGACGCATACAAAGCCAGATGGTACCTTTGTTGATCGAAAAGCACAGAAGATCGCTGAAACTTATGAGAAGAACTTGCAAGAAAAGTTGTCCGAGATACAGGTGGAGCCTTCATGTGTTTCAGATGGCACTTCAAGAGTTAAGGAACTCACACCAGATGACTATACAGACATCTTCCTCAAGGTCAAGTAACTTGTCTTCTTTGATGTTTATCTCTTTTTTTTACAGTCCATAGAGTAGTATTTGGTGTTCTTTCATAACTTACATTCTATTTGATGGTCATTTCTTTCTTTTCACAGTCCACAGAGAAGGACTCACGAGGCATACCTTATGGAGTTGGAAGCATCACTCTTCGGAATGTTGCAGCTGCCAATAAACAAGGAGACTCTTTGGCGTTTGTGACATTGGAAGAGAAGCTGAAGGAAACTCAGAGCAAATTTGAAGAACATGTTAGTTATAATGCAAAACTTGAAGAAAAGAATTCTCAAATTGTAGCGGAACATAAGGAAAAGCTTGCACACTTGTCCTTGGTCGAAGAGTATCTACGCCAGCGAGATCCGGGCTTCCTAGATTTTATGACGGCTCATTCATCTGGATCAAGCACAAGGCCTCTCTCAACCCCTCAAGCAACAGCTCAAACATCACCTCCACATGCTACTTAGGTTACCTCTTCATCAACTTTCATGAACTTATTAATTCTATAATGTGTAATGACTTTTTAAATAAACCATGTATGTGTTTTACTTTGTGTTATGACTTATGAAATGATGATGGTTTAAATGTAAAATATGTTTTATGATTTGTGTTTTCTTTAGGTTTCAGTTTAATTTTGAAATTATAAGCAACAATACCACAATATAGCAATCAGAGAAAAATGAATATTATATATAGAAATCGTTTAAGGGGTAGTCGCCAAACAATCGTTTATCAGTCACAAATGAGTCGTAATGTAGTCACCAAACAGTCATATTTGAGTCGTAATTTAGTCACTACAAGTTACGACTACACAACGACTACGACGATAATAATTGTGAATATCGAATTAATCGTAATTCAGTCACTGCCTAGTCATAAAATAGACGTAACATAGTCGATAAATTTAGTGACTATAATACGACTAATATTACAGACCTCTTTTTCATGCGAATTAGTCGTAAATTTGACGTCAGGTAGTCGTATAATTTAGCGACTATGATACGACTACGTAACGACTAACACATGTAGTCGTAACGTAGTCGTAAAATAGCGACTAATTTTACGACTATTGACATAAGCGACTAACGATTTACGACTACTTGCAGTAGTCGCCAAATCGTCGTAAACTGTGATTAAGCGACTATATAGCGACTATTTTTACAGTCGCAATATCCATGTTTTCTTGTAGTGGGAAGTGGTCTTGGTCTAGTGGCATACATAAGTCCATATGAAACAGATAATATCACCCCACCCGGGATAGAATCCCAGCGCCTACGTTAGTGTAAGAATGACTAATGGGTTGGCCATTTGTGGCCCGAATGTTGATAAAAAATTTATAGTTTAGCGTTTAGGATAGTAATGAGTGTTGTGACCTTTGTTCTTTTTGTTTAAATTTATTAAAATTAATTTGTAATTAAGGTCTCCCAGAAAAAGCAAGGCTCGTCTTGTTTTCCTTGATAATCTAGATTATACTAAAACATTTGCGCCAATTTCTAAGATGACCACGATTCGTTTGCTTTTGGCCTTGGCATCTATATGAAATTGAGAATTATTTAAAATGGATGTCCATAAGTTCGGTATTTATTGGGCATTGAGATTGGAAGGAACCTCGAAGGGATACTTGGTGCTCGTCTGTCGTCTATACCCATTGAATAAAGGGAAAATGTTGAGAAATGCCACACGCAGTAAAAATATTATGAGAAATGCCATAATAAACAAAACCTTTGACGTAATGCCATATTGTTGACTGTGAATAAAAAAATGCCAAGATTGCCCATGGCTTTGACTTGGCGTGGTGTTGTTTAGCGTGAGAGCTAGTGGCAGCACATTAATGGTGGATGGGAGTGACATTAATTATGGCTGACATATAATTATGATGACTATTACTTATTTTAATTTAATTATGATAAATGAGATTTAAATATATTTATGTTTGATAATGGTGCTTTAGAGAAAAACAAAGAAAAAAAGAAGAGAATAAGAAGTTTATGACTTTTATGCGTCCAACATTTATGGTTTTTGGATTATTGGTGTAAAAAATTACGTTTGTTAGTGCAGGTGGTTGAGGAGAGAGTATAAATATGGACGATGTTGTGAAAGTTATTGTTGGTGAATGGTGTTGTTTAGAGTTTGGTAAATGGTCTTTCAAGATATCTAATGGTGTTTGCTAAAAAAAAAGAAAAAGATATCTAATGGTGTAATGGTGAGATGCGTTCAGATCAAAGAAAATATAAGCTTCAATGATCTGATGAAGAAAATAGTAGAGTTATATGCGGTGGACAAGAAAGTAGTTACACCAAGTTTGAGTTTTTGGTATGAAGGAGGATGTAGTATGTTGAACGATGGAAAAATGCCCCTTGTCTGTATAGATTCTGATGTTGAGCTAACAGAGTTCAAGAAAAGCAGAGCGGAAGTACAAAAAATCAACCTTTTCCTATCTTTAAAACCAGCGCGTGTGGACATAGATAACATGAATGATGATGAACTTTTAGCGAGTGTAGAAGAAATAGAAGTTGCCCATAGAAGAAGTGTTGTCCATGGAGAAATAGAAGTTGCCCATAGTATGTTGAATTTAAAAGATTGCAGAGTGTTGTCCATAGCAGATAAAATTCGTGTTAAAGGAAAAGGGAAGATGGTGGTAATGGCTAATATAGGAGACATGACTGAAGAAAATGTAGATGGTGAAACCGAGTCATCATCCGCGTATGGAAGTTCAACAGACGATGAAAGATATATGGCTGAAAGTGAGGATGAATATAATTGCGAAATGTGGACAAAGTTGATCAATAGGGAGTATCCAAATAATTGGGAACCGTATACCGGATATTTCGAAGATGGGGTCGAAGCCGGTGGAGATGTGTTAAAGAGGATGGACGAGACAAGAGAGGTGGTGGACAGAAGAGTGTACGATGATAGTGACAGTCAGTACAAAATTAGTGGGCATGTAGAAACAACTCTTAACAACACTCCAATTGGATTTAGTTTGGGTTTGGATTCAACGCAATTTGATGGCGTGGTTTTCCCAAACATTGATGAAGGTACACATGATGATGTTTGTGAGACAACATCGAATCGGAAACAGAGAGATATTGGAAACTGATAACTTGCATATTTTACACATTTTACCTTAGTTTATGCATTAGAACTCATTCATTTAGGTTGCATTTAGTGTCATATAGGTTGCATTTTGGTTTGTTTCGTGTATTTCAGGTTTTGGAGCATAAAGACGGCGAAAGTGATGAATTTAAGCCAAAAAGAAACTGATACACTTGCATCGGCATGTTGTATCGGTTTCTGTTGGCCGATACAGAAGACAGAAAGTTTGTCGAAGTCTGTATCGGCCACGCATATCGGTTTCTGTGGCCGATATAGAAGACAGAAGTTTCGCCGAAGCTTGTATTGGCCAACCATATCGGTTTGGAGTTGCCGATACAAGAGAAAAAGACCCGAAGACACGTATCGACCTGTCGTATCGGCTTAGCCTGGCCGATACGAAGAAATCTGAGCTGAATGATGAATACCGAAGCGCATATCGGCCAACCCGTATCGGTTTGCTATGACCGATACGGGCTGCGAAATTTTATAAGTGATTTGTTTTTTTGTAAAAAAAGGAAAACCGATTAAACCAATTTTGGTTTCCTTGATTTTAAATTTGGTTTGGTTTTTATTAGGGTTAAAAGACTTTAGACAGCCACCCTAATGATCTATCTTGTTTTTCATCGTTTGTTTTTGTTTTTGAGACTTGGAGGAGAATTCTTGGTGATTGCTTCTTGGCCACCTTGTAATCTTCATCATCATCATTCAATAAGAGATTTGTTTACCCTTTATCCTCCTTGTTTTTGTTTATGCTATTGATATCTATAAACCTAATTGCTATGAGTTTCAATATGATTTGTGAGTAGTTCCAAATAGACAATTGGGTTAGGGTAAAAGGGGTTTGATTGAGTCTAGGATAGATAATTGTCTAAAACTTAATTGATTAAAAACTTTAGTCTTTGGTAACAACCTTAAAGCTTTAATCGAGTTGGCCATTCGATTATCGAACCCAGGAAGCTTTATGAATCGAGAGATTATAAGGATTCCTGAACAATTACCTTGGAACCAAGCCTAGCTTAACCGAGAGATATGTGTTAATAAGCTTGGTGGTTAAAATTGATTCGTTCTTAAAGTTTCTCAACGATTAAACTATCCAAGATATTGTTTTAGTTTAATCGTTGAGAAAAGGATCATTGCCACGAGAGTGGATTGATCTAAAATCGTTTTCAAAACCTTAAAGTTACTTTTGTAAAAGACAATTTGAAATCTGAAAGTTTAATCATCCTTTTAAAACACCTTAACCTGATTGTTTAGCTTTTAATTAATCTTCAAAACCTTTAATTCGCGTTTTCGTCTTGTCTAATTTTCGGTTACAAAAACATCACACAAACAACAACCTTTTGATCACACTTAAACTGAGTTCGTTTCACACAAATTCAAATAAATTGTTTGCTCCTGATTTGATTTGACATCTTAAGTACTACATTAAGATATTAGATTAAACGGGGTAAAATCTCGTTTATCAAATTGGCGCCGTTGCCGATTCAGGAATTCAAACAATTATTAGAATTTCGAAACTACTTGGGATTAAGTTTCAGTTTTATTTACTAACTTGTTTTCTTTCCTTGTGATTTTGGTTTTGTAGGTGTATGCAAAGAAGAAGTCACCGACAAAGTGACAACTTGCTCTTCTTCACCGACATCAAAGCACACGAAAGAGCTATCTCACGAGAAAGAAGAACCAGCCTCCACTCCAACTCATCCACATCAGACACTTCGAGTTCAGATTCAGAATTCGAGATGGGTGACGCAAACAACGCACCTAACGTTGCACGCACCATTGGTACAGCGGATGTGCCATCAAACATCACCAACCGTAGTGGCATCACACCACCAGCCATCGCCAACAATAACTTTGAGATAAAGTCTAGTCTCATTAACATGGTGTCCAGCAACAAGTTCTACGGGCTGCCTAGTGAAGACCCCATCGATCATCTTCACCAGTTTGACATGCTTTGCGACACGGTGAAGATCAATGGTGTCAATGAGGACATGTTTAAGCTGCGTTTGTTCCCCTTCTCACTCGGGGACAAAGCACACATATGGCAGAAAAACCTTGTGAAGGACACCATACAGACTTGGGAGGCATGTAAGACGGCTTTTCTCACAAAGTTCTTCTCGGTGGTGAGGACATCAAAGCTGCGAAACGAGATCTCCGCTTTCGCACAAAAAGACCAAGAAACGTTCAGCGAATCTTGGGAACGATTCAAGGGTTACACGGTGAGATGTCCGCACCACGGTTTCACTGGAGAGAGCCTACTCAGCACGTTCTATCGCGGCCTAAAACCGAAGTTCAGGATGCTTCTCGATTCAGCTAGCCAAGGAAATTTCCTTGGGAAGACGGAAGCCGATGGACAGCTTTTGGTGGAGAACTACGCCCTTAGCGATAGCAACTACGGAGAGGATTATGATCGCACCATCCGCAACTCAGGGAACGATGAGCAGTTTAAGAGAGAGATAAAGGCGGTGAATGAGAAGCTGGATAAGCTGCTCATGTCCAACCAAGTGGGCATAAACTACGTTGGTAGCGGCGATGAACAAATACCCCCTACCGAGGGGAATCAAGAGGAGATCAACTACATGGGTAATCAGAACGGCTGGCGTTTCAACAACTACTCGCAGCACCCAAACCTCTCCTACCGCAACAATAACGTAGTCAATCCCCAGGACCAGGTCTATCCCCAAGCCCAACAAGGAGGTTACCAAGGTAAACCTCTATACAACCAGGGCGGATACGCACCGAGACCACCACCAAATCGTCCTCCGGGCTACAACAACCACCCTGGTACTCAAGGAGCGGCTGCATCACCAGCTCCCAAGGTGATCAAACCGCTCAGCTGTTAAAGCAAATCCTCGACGGCCAAACCCGAAACCACTTGGAGTTTAGCACGTTCAAGAAGGAAATTCAGGCAAAAGTTGACAACTCGTACCACGATCTCAACGCAAAGTTTGAATCAATGAGCTCGCACCTGAAAGCTCTGGATAACCAAGTGGGGCAGATCACGTCATCCTCCAAGCGACCAATGGGTCAACTCCCAGGGAAACCAGAAGCCAACCCGAAAGAGTATGTCAACGCTCTACATCTTCGTAGTGGCCGACAATTACCTTCTGGTGATCGCATCGAGGACAATGCGGAACAGGTGGGGGAGGTGGAACAATCCCACGAGGCAGATACCACGCTCTTGGATGAAGAAAGTGGAGAAGACGGTCAAGAGGAAGATACAGGACACCTGTATCGACCAGGAGTATCGGCCACAGTTGGCCGATATCGGCCACCAGTATCGGCCAAGGACAAGGCCGATATGAGCGACAAGGAAACAGGACACTCGCATCGGCCAGGTGTATCGGTTCCAGAAGACCGATATCGACCACCTTTATCTGCCAAGGACAAGGGCGATACAGAGGAAAAAACTGCCAAACCGAAAAAGCCGGCCTACGTTACGTCCCCTTACGTGCCTAAGCTACCTTTTCCGGGTCGAGCTAAGAAACAACTGCTAGAGAAGTACAGAGCGCAGTTTGAAAAGCAAATGAAAGAAGTTCAAATTGCCATGCCACTCGTCGACGCCTTTAAACTCGTCCCTCACTATAGCAAGTTTCTAAAGGATGCGATCAAGAACAAGTTTCAAGACTTCGACGATACGGTAGTCCTCTCGCACGAGTGCGGCGCAATCATCCAACGAAACCGCCCTAAAAGGCCGAGTGATCCGGGGAGTTTCACCATACCATGTGCCATCGGCCCCTTGGTTTTCGAAGGATGCTTGTGCGATTTAGGAGCTAGCGCCAGTCTTATGCCGCTGTCCATTGCCCAGAGACTTGGGTTCTCATCCTTCAAGCCAACCAGGATCTCCCTTGTACTTGCCGATAGGTCGGTAAGGATACCCGCGGGTGTGTTAGAGGACATTCCGGTCAAGCTAGGGAACGCTTTCATCCCCACAGATTTCATCGTCTTGGCGATGGATGAGGAACCTAAGGACCCTCTTATCCTCGGTAGGCCATTCCTAGCCACGGCCGGAGCGATTATAGATGTGAAGAAGGGTAAAATTGATCCGCATCTCGGAGAAGACCTAGTCCAAAGGTACGACATCAACGATACGATCAAGAAACCGACCATTGATGGGCAGATTTTCTACATCGACTTGATGGATGAACTCGCGGATGAATTCTTGGAGGAGTTAGCGACGGAAGACGAGCTTCAGCTTGCCATGACCACCTTAGAAGAAGGAGGCCGAACAATGAGAGGAGACGTGATGGCAGTCCAGAAAAGAATCGACTCCCACCCCATCGATGTGGAAGCCGAGTTTCTTGTCCTGCCCGAGGCGGTTACATACGATGCCAAGGGGATGACGACGGACAACGATGCTAGCAATGGTAAGCCTAGCGATGACGACGATTGGAGCGAACTCAAAGCGCCAAAGGTAGAGTTAAAACCCCTTCCCAACGGGCTAAGGTACGTTTTCTTGGGGCCTAACTCCACCTACCCGATAATTATCAACGCTGCGCTTAGCGACGACGAGGTTAAAACTTTAACTCATGAGCTAAAAAAATTTAGGAAGGCAATAGGTTATTCTCTAGATGATATCAAAGGGATTTCACCCTCTTTGTGCATGCACTGGATACATCTAGAGAACGAATCTTATGTCCTCAATAGAACACCAACGTTGGCTGAACCCAAACCTCAAAGAAGTTGTTAAGAAAGAGATAATCAAGCTATTGGATGCGGGGATAATTTTCCCAATATCCGATAGCAATTGGATCGCTCCCATTCATGTAGTACCGAAAAAGGGTGGAATTACCGTGGTTAAAAACGATAAAAACGAATTAATCCCGACTAGAACAATCACGGGTCATAGAGTATGCATCGATTATCGAAAGCTAAACGCTGCAACTCGAAAAGACCATTTCCCCCTGCCCTTCATTGACCAAATGCTTGAACGCTTAGCCAACCATCCATACTATTGTTTTCTCGATGGGTATTCCGGATTTTTCCAAATACCCATCCACCCCCAGGACCAAGAGAAAACCACCTTTACATGTCCCTATGGTACGTTTGCGTATCGTAGAATGCCGTTTGGGTTGTGTAATGCACCCGCGACGTTCCAACGATGCATGATGTCCATATTTTCAGATTTAATCGAAAACATTGTTGAGGTTTTTATGGATGATTTTTCTGTCTACGGTTCTTCGTTTGCCTCGTGTTTGTCTAATCTTTGCGGGGTGCTTAAAAGGTGCGAGGAATGCCACTTGGTGCTGAATTGGGAGAAGTGCCACTTCATGGTGAGAGATGGTATCGTTTTGGGTCATCGGATTTCGGAAAAGGGTATTGAGGTTGATAAGGCAAAGATCGACGTTATGGCCAACCTCGGAGCTCCAAATTCGGTAAAAAGCATAAGGAGTTTTCTCGGTCACGCGGGTTTCTACAGGAGGTTCATCAAGGACTTCTCGAAGATAGCTAGACCGGCTGACGAGATTGCTATGCAAGGACGTCGATTTTGTGTTCGACGAGGAGTGTCTAAGCGCCTTCCACAAGATCAAGCAAGAGCCGATTAGCGCTCCTATTGTGCAGCCACCGGATTGGGATCTACCCTTTGAGATCATGTGCGATGCTAGTGACTACGCCGTTGGTGCGGTGTTGGGACAAAGAAAGGAGAAGAAGCTCCACGTCATTTACTACGCTAGTAAGACGATGGACGATGCGCAGTCGAAGTATGCAACCACAGAAAAAGAACTTCTCGCCATCGTGTTCGCTTTCGAGAAGTTTAGATCCTACTTGGTGGGTTCAAAAGTGATAGTCTACACCGACCACGCGGCGTTGAGACACTTGCTAGCAAAGAAGGATGCGAAGCCTAGATAGTTGAGGTGGATCTTGTTACTCCAAGAATTTGATTTGGAGATCAAAGACAAGAAAGGCATCGAGAATGGAGTTGCAGATCACTTGTCACGATTGCGCGTAGACGACCTCCTTCCCATTGATGATTCGTTCCCCGAGGAACATCTAATGACGATCATGTTAAAGAAATCCCGGGGAGAGCAAGAGTATGAGGTTGAAGAGCTCTTTGCCGCAGAAAAAGAACCTTGGTACGCGGACATTGTGAACTACTTAGCCGCGGGAGAAGAACCGCGTTACTTGGAGCGTCATCAAAAGAAGAAATTCTTCCACGACTTGAAACGATTCTATTGGGACGAACCTTACCTCTACACCTTGTGCAAAGATGGATTATATCGGAGGTGTGTAGCGGATGAAGAGGTGAACGACATTCTTACTCATTGCCACGGTTCAGCCTATGGGGGACATTTCGCGAGCTTTAAGACGGTCTCCAAGGTCCTACAAGCTGGTTTTTGGTGGCCCACGATGTTTAAGGACGCTCACGAGTTCGTTCAACGCTGCGATCCTTGCCAAAGGAAGGGCAATATAAGCAAGCGGAACGAGATGCCACAAAACCCTATCATGGAGGTTGAGATTTTTGATGTGTGGGGTATAGACTTCATGGGACCCTTCCCATCATCGTACGACAAGAAGTACATTCTCGTGGCGGTGGACTATGTCTCCAAGTGGGTAGAAGCTGTAGCTTGCACAACGAGCGACTCAAAAGCCGTTGTTAGTCTTTTTAAGACGATAATCTTCCCTCGATTCGGAGTTCCCAGGGTTGTCATTAGTGACGGAGGTTCCCATTTCATCAACAAGGTCTTTGAGAGTCTTCTCAAGAAGTACGGTGTTAAGCACAAGGTGGCAACACCTTATCATCCCCAAACAAGTGGCCAAGTTGAGGTTTCCAACCGACAAATCAAAGCCATCCTCGAGAAAACGGTTGGCGTGACGCGGAAGGATTGGTGAAGGACCCTAGGAACTGGATCACTCTAATGGTACGGTTTTGGGGATATGAACTCCGAAAGGAGAACTAGTTGGATTGAAGGGTCGCACAAAGGTTGCGGAAGGCCTTTGATATTCCCGACTTCAAGGATGCTTGATATGACGCACAAGTCCACCACTTGAAGGGTTCTCTCGTCGTTGCTTGATATGACGCACAAGTCCAACGATTTGAGGAAATGTTTACTTGGATATGACTCACCAAGAAACAAGAAAAGTTCTTACAAAGAACAAAGAGTGAAACTCTAAAAGGTTGATAAAATATTCGATGTCTTATTCCAACAAAAGGGTTACATACTTATAGTGTGTTCTAGTCAAAGACATAAATTGAGGTTGTGGAAAACAATGCATTGAAAAAGAGGTCTTTGACTAATTTTTTAAATGTGGCGCGAAAACTATTGTTGACCAAGCAAAGATGACCATTCGGCTGCTTTATGTCTTTTCGGCTACTTGGTCGATTCGGCTACTTGGTCGATGTTCGATGCTTCATGCGCCGCGGTTAGGAGTATCACGCACCCGGTACGGTAAGTATGGTCGGGTGAGAGTTCTTCACGGACGGATTCAGTCCAAGTGCGGCCTAAGTCCCTTGAAAGCTCGAGAATCTTGGCCTTAGAGAAATCAAGTCGATCAAAGTGCCAAAACTGATCAAAGGGCCCGGTCAACTCCTCCATACGGCCATCAGCACATGCGGTTCGAGCCAAATGGTTCAGAAGGGAGAAACCTCGGTCGGCCTCGGATCCGTTGGTCTTGGAAGATCGAGTTGATCGTCGTGGATAGCTTCCAATTTGGTCGGCTCGGTCATTTGGTCGAGAATCTGGTTGAAGTTTTGATCCGGACGTCCGTGGGTCGATCCGGTACACGGCTCGGCCAGACTCTCGATCATATCGGCCCGCTTCATATCGGTCTGGTTCCCGATCTTCATATCGGCCTGGTTCCATGCCTGGTTCCTGATCTTCAAGCCGGCTTGGCTCCATGTACTGGGGCACATCATCCCCTCCTTCTTTAAAAGGATTTGCCCACAAATCCGGATCATCTACATGAAACGGAGAAAGATCAGCAACATTAAAGCTTGAAGAGATGTCATACTTACCTTGTAAATCAAGTTGATAAGCGTTGTCGTTGATCTTCCTAAGGATCTGAAATGGACCATCAACCCTAGGCATGAGTTTTGACTTTCTTTCTTCTGGAAACCGTTCTTTCCGCAGGTGGACCCAAACAAGATCACCTTCCTTGAAAACCACCTCCTTTCTTTTCTTGTCGGCATATTTCTTGTAGCTTTCGGTTCGGGTTTTAATGTTGGCATGAACTCGCTCATGCAGCTTCTTGATAGTATCAGCCTTCCTTTTACCATCTGTGCTAACTCTTTCACTTAAAGGCAAAGGTAAAAGATCAAGTGGAGATAAAGGGTTAAACCCGTAAACAACCTCAAATGGAGAGAACTTGGTAGCCGAATGCATAGCATGATTATAAGCAAATTCCACATGAGGTAAACATTCTTCCCAAAGCCTAAGATTATTTTTAACCAATGATCTAAGTAATGCGGATAAGGTTCGATTCACAACCTCGGTTTGACCATCAGTTTGAGGATGACAAGTTGTTGAAAACATCAATCTCGTTCCTAACTTAGACCATAAGGTTTTCCAAAAATAGCTAAGGAACTTAGCATCACGATCAGAAACAATGGTCCTAGGCATTCCATGCAACCTAACTATTTCTCTAAAGAACAAATCAGCAACTTGAACAGCATCATCAATTTTATGGCATGGAATGAAATGAGCCATTTTCGAAAATCTATCTACAACCACAAAGATAGAGTCTCGACCAGCTTTTGATCTAGGCAAACCAAGTACAAAATCCATAGAAATGTCTACCCATGGATGAGAAGGAATAGGTAGGGCCGAGTACAAACCGTGATTTGATGCTTTAGTCTTTGATTTCTTACAAACCACACAACGATCACAAATCCTTTCTACATCCTTTTTCAAGCTTGGCCAATAGAAATGATCGTAAACGGCCTTGTAGGTTTTCTTTATTCCAAAGTGTCCCATGAGTCCTCCGCCATGAGCTTCCCTAAGAAACAACTCCCTCAAAGAACATTGGGGCACACACAAACGGTTATCAAAGAATAAAAATCCAGAATTTTGAAAATATTTTCCATAAGCCGTTTTGGAACATTTTTGAACAATCTCCTTGAAATCGGGATCGGTTGCATACAAGTCCTTGATAAATTCAAAACCAAGCGAGTTTAGTTTCAAGGGCTGAGAGAAGAGTATACCTCCGAGACAAGGCATCAGCCACAACGTTTTCCTTACCTTGCTTGTACTTTATGACATATGGGAATGTCTCAATGAACTCTACCCAACGGGCATGCCTTTTGTTCAACTTTTGCTGACCTTTGAGATGTTTTAGAGATTGGTGGTCGGTGTGGATGATGAATTCCTTCGGCCAAAGATAATGTTGCCACGTTTGAAGAGCTCTCACCAAAGCATAAAGCTCTTGGTCATAAGTGGGATAGTTAAGCGTGGCTCCTCCAAGCTTTTCACTGAAGTAGGCAATGGGCTTCTTTTCCTGCATCAAAACGAGCACCAATACCCACGCCCGAGGCATCACATTCAATCTCAAAAGCTTTAGAAAAATCAGGAAGTACAAGTAAAGGAGCTTGGGTCAACTTCCCTTTGAGAATCTGGAATGCCTCTTCTTGATCTTGTTCCCATTTGAATCCGACATTCTTCTTGATTACTTCGATCAATGGGGCGGCAATGGTACTGAAGTTTGGAACAAACCGCCTATAGAATCCAGCAAGTCCATGGAAACTTCTTACTTCACTCACGGTTGTTGGACTTGGCCAGTCACGGATGGCCTTGACCTTTTCCTCGTCCACCCTAAGTCCATCAATACCTACAACAAAACCTAAGAACACCACGTGATCTGTTCCAAAAGAGCATTTACCAAGATTTGCAAAGAGTCTCTCTTTTCTAAGAATTTCAAGAACAGAATTCAAGTGCTTCCTATGATCGTCAAGGTTTTTGCTATAAATAAGAATGTCATCAAAGTAAACTACAACAAAATGACCTATAAAAGATCTCAAGACGTGATTCATCAACCGCATGAAAGTACTAGGTGCATTAGTAAGCCCAAATGGCATTACAAGCCATTCATACAATCCTAGTTTGGTTTTAAATGCCGTTTTCCATTCATCACCCTCTTTCATCCTTATTTGATGGTAACCACTTTTCAAATCAATTTTGGAGAACACACATGAACCATGCAACTCATCTAGCATATCGTCTAGTCTAGGAATGGGATGCCTATACTTTACCGTGATGTTGTTGATGGCGCGGCGAGTCCACACACATGCGCCAAGTCCCATCCTTTTTGGGCACAAGTAGTACGGGCACGGCACAAGGACTGAGGCTTTCACGGATATAGCCTTTCTCAAGAAGGTCTCCAATCTGTTTTTGAAGCTCCTTGGTCTCCACCGGATTAGTACGATAGGCTGGCCGGTTCGGCAAAGAGGCGCCTGGAACAAAATCTATCTGATGCTCAATGCCTCGTATTGGTGGCAATCCCTTAGGATTCTCATCTGGAAAGACATCAACAAAATTCTGCAAAATATCTAAAAGTTCACTCGGAACCTCCGGTGCAAGGTCAGAAGATGAAGCCATCAAAGATTCCTTATATACGAGTAAAAGAAATGGCTTTTGAGAGTAAAGAGATTTCCTGACCTGGTTTTCTTTGATGAAGAAATTGGAGTTTCTTTTAGACGATTCTGGTTCAGCTGACTTGGTCTCTTTGTCCCGGTTCTTTTTGAGTTGGACCTGGTCTTGGTGAACTTCCGAAGGTGTTAACGGTACCGAGTGTGATCTTTTTCCCTTTATGGTCAAAGGAGTGCCGGTTGGTGAAACCATCATGGACAGCTTTCTTATCAAATTGCCACGGGCGTCCCAAAAGGATATGGCAGGCGTCCATGGGCGGAACATTGCGGACGACCTCATCCTCATATCGTCCAATGGTAAGAGGGATTGTGACCTGTTCCTTGACGTATTGTTCTCCGGTCTCATTGAGCCATTCCAACTCTGAAAGGATGAGAAAGAGGCCGAGTGACGAGCCCAAGTTTCTTTACAAGGATGTCACTAGCCACGTTAGTGCAACTACCTCCATCAATGATCAAAGAACAAACTTTTTCAGAAATTAAGCAACGAGAGTGAAAGAGATTCTCCCTTTGTTCTTTGTCGTTGGTTTTGGGTTGTACGCTTAATGCTCTTCGAGTAACAAGAAGTGGTCCGTGATGGGGATAATCAAAAGCGTCTTCTTCCTCATCAAAGATAGGACCCAAGTCTTCCTTACTTTCCTCTTCCTCCTCAGACTCGATGTCACCATTCTCCATGAGAATCATCACACGTTGGTTTGGGCAATCCTTGGCATAGTGTCCTAGGCCCTGACATTTGAAACACCTAATGTCTCTTGCTCGGCCGGAAGTCTCTATCGCCTTTCCTTTGTCAAAGCGAGCAGGAGCATCAGTTTTAAAAGCGTTATTTGTTGTGGTAGACGACTTACTCTTGTCTTGATAGCTTGGTTTAGGAGTAAAGGCCGGTTTGGGAGTAAAGGCCGGTTTTGAGTAGCCTTTTCTTTTGACTTGTTGTTCGATCAAGATGGCTTTGTGTAGCATCTGCTCAATAGTAACATACTCTTGAAGCTCCATTCGATCTTGGATGTCACGGTTGAGTCCTCGAAAGAAATCGTGCCATAGTGGCTTCCAATGGCTCTTCTACATCCGCTTTGATCATCAAGACCTCCATCTCTTGGTAGTAGTCTTCTACGGACTTGGTGCCTTGAAGCAAACGCCTTAGCTTCTGGTGTAGTTCACGGTGGTAGTGAGTAGGAACAAATCGCTTCCTCATCAGCATGGAAAGCTCGGCCCATGTCTCAATTGGCCTCTCACCTGTTCTCCTCCTATGAGTCACAACTTGATCATACCAGTTAATAGCATAGCCCGTGAATTCAGTGGCAGCCAATCTAACCTTTTTAATTTCAGACAAGTTTTGGCAATCAAAAACCAATTCAATTTTTCTTTCCCACTCAAGGAAGGCATCCGGATCGTTTTTACCACTAAAAGTTGGGATTTTCAATTTTAATCCTCCTAGGTGATTAGTGACGTTATCGTTCCTAGCAAATGGATTGAACTCACCTTGCTCTCGGTTTCGTTGACCTCTCCTAGGCCGGTTGGTCGATCGGTCTTCATCCTCTTGGACGTCTTCCTCGTTGATCTCATCGTTGGACCGGTAGCGCCTACTTGGTCGACCTCGTCTTGCTTCGGTCCTGACATGAGTTTGTCGGCTGGTTTGAAGCTCATCAAGTCGTTGGTGAATCTGTTCTAAACCTGCATTCATCATGTTAGTCATAGAATCATTCAAAGCACGCATTTGGAAATTAGTTAATCCATGGTTAGAGTTTTCCGGTCGGTTTCTTTCTTCGTCACTACTCATGGTTCCTGAAATTTCTTAAAACAACAACGTTAGATAAAAATTTCTCACTCTCTCAAGTGTTTGATCCTCGCCCACTCAAGTGTTTCCCTCGGATTTTTGGTGATCTCACAAACGAGTTTCCACTCAAGGTTCTAAGAAGAACGAGTCTAGGAATCCCAATGGACAAGTCTAAGCAAACAAAAGAGAATTTTCTTAAAGATAGAAAGATAAGAGATTTTGTGTTTGAAATCCGTTTTAACCACCTCAAAGGCTGGATTTCTCCTCGGCCAGGCAGGCTTTCTCTTCCACCACCAATCCGTTAATATGACTTTGAAACTTTTTTCTTTTCTTTTCTTTTGTTTTCTTTTTGTTTTCTTTTTTTTTTTTTTTTTTTTTAAATCGGATGGTAATGAGGGGCCCGGATTTAAGATAGGTAGAATAAGAAGTGTTTAAAAGAAGATGAGAAGATGAGAAGATGAAATGAATAAGAAGATACCAGAAGAGTGGCTCTGATACCACTTGAAGGACCCTAGGAACTGGATCACTCTAATGGTACGGTTTTGGGGATATGAACTCCGAAAGGAGAACTAGTTGGATTGAAGGGTCGCACAAAGGTTGCGGAAGGCCTTTGATATTCCCGACTTCAAGGATGCTTGATATGACGCACAAGTCCACCACTTGAAGGGTTCTCTCGTCGTTGCTTGATATGACGCACAAGTCCAACGATTTGAGGAAATGTTTACTTGGATATGACTCACCAAGAAACAAGAAAAGTTCTTACAAAGAACAAAGAGTGAAACTCTAAAAGGTTGATAAAATATTCGATGTCTTATTCCAACAAAAGGGTTACATACTTATAGTGTGTTCTAGTCAAAGACATAAATTGAGGTTGTGGAAAACAATGCATTGAAAAAGAGGTCTTTGACTAATTTTTTAAATGTGGCGCGGAAACTATTGTTGACCAAGCAAAGATGACCATTCGGTCGCTTTATGTCTTTTCGGCTACTTGGTCGATTCGGCTACTTGGTCGATGTTCGATGCTTCATGCGCCGCGGTTAGGAGTATCACGCACCCGGTACGGTAAGTATGGTCGGGTGAGAGTTCTTCACGGACGGATTCAGTCCAAGTGCGGCCTAAGTCCCTTGAAAGCTCGAGAATCTTGGCCTTAGAGAAATCAAGTCGATCAAAGTGCCAAAGCCGATCAAAGGGCCCGGTCAACTCCTCCATACGGCCATCAGCACATGCGGTTCGAGCCAAATGGTTCAGAAGGGAGAAACCTCGGTCGGCCTCGGATCCGTTGGTCTTGGAAGATCGAGTTGATCGTCGTGGATAGCTTCCAATTTGGTCGGCTCGGTCATTTGGTCGAGAATCTGGTTGAAGTTTTGATCCGGACGTCCGTGGGTCGATCCGGTACACGGCTCGGCCAGACTCTCGATCATATCGGCCCGCTTCATATCGGTCTGGTTCCCGATCTTCATATCGGCCTGGTTCCATGCCTGGTTCCTGATCTTCAAGCCGGCTTGGCTCCATGTACTGGGGCACATCAATTGGTCCATCAAGCTCGACGACGCGCTTTGGGCGTATAGAACCGCATTTAAGACGCCCTTGGGAATGAAACCTTTCAACTTGCTGTATGGGAAAGCATGCCATTTACCGGTAGAGCTCGAGTACAAAGCCAGCTGGGCAATCAAGCTTCTCAACTTCGATCTTAAGAGCGCGAAAGAGAAGAGGGAGTTTCAGCTCGAGGAATTGGACGAAATACGCCAACACGCCTATGAGAGCTCGAGGATCTACAAAGAGCGGACCAAAGCCTTCCACGACAAGAAGATCATCAAGAAGGAGTTCAAGGTGAACGACTTGGTGCTGCTATTCAACTCGCGGCTTAAACTATTCCCGGGAAAGCTGAAATCCCGTTGGTCCGGCCCTTTTAAGATCAAGGAGGTGAAACCACTCGGAGTTGTGGTTCTTTGGGACAACCATGGAGGGGAGTTTGCAGTAAACGGTCAAAGACTCAAACCGTACTTCGCAAACGAAGCTGCCACCGGAGGAGACTCATTGTCTCTTTCGGATCCAAACGTTGCTTAAAACAAAGGGGTAAAGTCAAGCTACGTGACTATAAACAAGCTCACTTGGGAGGAAGTCCCATGTCTATCCTTGTACATATTCTTTGTTTTTAATTTAGCATTCTCATATTCATAGTTCTAATCATCTTCTTTGGTTACTTAGTAGTGTTTTCCAGGTGAAAAACGAGGGAAATAACCAGGAGCTACGTATCGGCCAGCCATATCGGCAAGCCTTGGCCGGTATCGACGAGACGTATCGGTCTGCTGGAACCGATACAAAGGGAAAAAGGCTCACGGAGTTTCGTATCGGGATGTTGTATCGGTCAGCTGGGACCGATACAAGGCAAAGAGAAGTGGAGACATTCGCATCGGGATGTTGTATCGGTCTGCTGGGACCGATACAAGGAAAACAGAAAGAAGAAACACTAGTATCGGCATGTTGTATCGGTCTGCTGTGACCGATACAACGCGAAATAGGCCAACCTCGACTACACGCCGATACAGAAAACCCGATACAGTATCGTATCGGTTAAACTGTATCGGCCAGGTAACCGATACGCGCTAAACTTTTGTTAATATCGGTCGAGTATAAATATAATCCTAGGGTTTTTCTCTTAAATCAACCCAACCGATATCGCCCCCTTCCTTGTTCCTCCATTGTTGCGAAATTTAAAATCTTGATTTCTCTCTTGTTTGTTGACGAAATCAACTGATTTTTGGCTCATTCTCTTTGTCTCCTCCATCTCTTTCAGGTAATCTCAACCAATCAACCAATCCGAGCCTTCTCCAAAAACGCCCAAATTCACCATAAGAACACATGGGTCCTAAGAGAGCATCAAGGGCTGAAAAAGGGAAAGGCAAGGCAGTAGATGATGAACCACCAAGGAGAAGGACTAGGTCAGGTTCGGTGGTGATAAGGGAACCCACCGATGAGGTTCCAAGAGAGGAACCAAGAGAGGAACCGAGGGAGGAACCGCGAAAGAGCAAATCGCGAAAGAATAACGCGAAAAAGAAGCGTGATGAACCCGCAGTCGTGAGAGAAGTTAATGAACCCGCAGTCGTGAGAGAAGGGGAAGACTACGACTACGTATACGATTCCTACGACGAGGAAGAGTTAGCGCCGGCTCCGCGAGGTTTCACGTTCCCACCGACGGCCAACGGAACGCCTCTCGAACGAGACCCGAAGAAGCAACCGTCGCCCCGAGAACTCTATGATGCGCTAATGGAGATAACATTCGTTCCGTCGCGATTCCCGAATCCGGATACACTCAAGAAATTGGGTATCTACGACGAGGTAAAAGAGATTTTGCGCAACATGAGGCTAGAATGGGTCTTAGGGAAAGAGAAAATCGCATACAAGGAGGAAACGTGTCAGTTTCTAGCCACGCTATCCCTCGAATCCACCAGCCTAGGAATCACATGCACTTTCAAGGGAAACGACGGGAATACCTACGGGGGACCGCTCGAAGTCTGGGCAAGGATCCTCGACATTCCGGGAGACGGTCAGCCCGAGCTCAGCAACCAACCGGGAGAGAGCGCGCAGCTTTGGAACTTCATCCCCAACGGAGTCTACCAACCCGGGAGATCGAAAAGTGCGATGATCCGCCATCCGGCGATAAGGTACGTGCAGAAACTGCTTTCGCACGTATTCTTTCCTAGACGCGAGGCAGGGCAGGTGAACAACAACGAGATGATGTATCTGCAGCAGGGCTTGGCACCGATACTTCGACGATCACGCCGCGATCCGAGCTTGTTCCCTACGACGGAAGAGCACTATCCGAGCGTGCTAAGGCTATTCATCAACGGCCTATTGGACTTAAAGCGTTGGGCTTGGACTCGCACCGACGCCACACCGAAGCTGAGCATAGGCGGATGGATTACGCCCTTTCTAAACCGATGGCGCATACCCTTATTGGGTAAGGCAGAGCATCCGACCCTCATGGATATGCCTTACTTGGCTAAGCAGCTTATGATCGTCGGAGAATACGAGGGTAAGTATGGGTATTCGTTCAAGAAAAATGACGTCCAACGAATCGTCCTTCTCCCCAACCACGCAGCCACGAGCTTCGACGGAACCGGCGTGATACACTTCGATCTTAGCTGGCACCAATTCCACGACGTCATTGCAGCCCCGTTGTCCTCGGTACGCGCTCCGAGAAGAACCCAAAGGCCAGCTGGACGGAGTAGCTACGAGCCCAGCTCTACCGCGATGCCCATCCACGGTCCCGAGCGATACTATCCAGGCCCCTCCTCCGCGCCTATGCAGCCCGGTCCGCTGCAGGACATGTACATGAACATACAGAGGATGGACCGCTGGAACCGCTTCCAAGACCGCACCATTAGGAAATTGGTGCGCGAGGTCGAGTCTTTGAAGAAGACCATCAAGAGAGGTTTGTCTTGCGCGAGCCGCGGTTCGAACCAAGACGGGCGGTGGTAGTGCGTGATCCGCAGGTAGACGCACCTGCACCTAGGAGACGAAGCCGCACCGTCCGACGCCCCTCGGTCGCTCTCTCGGACAACGAGTCCCCCACATTCTCCTCTGATGGAGAAGACGACGCCCCAGATAGCTACTACTATTGAGGTAACCCTCCACCCTTGTACATATGCTTTTTCACATTCATTGCATGTAGTTTTTAGGTTGTTATGCATTTGGGAACCTCCTTCGACACTTGTTTCACACGGAGACCGTGTGAATTAAGTTTGGGGGAGTAGTCACATTATCATCACGCATTTTAGTTTTACTTAGCATCCACATATTAAAAAAAAAAAAAAAAAAAAAAAAAAAAACCACAAAACACAAAAAAATCTGCATATAGGATTAGTTCATGGCATTTAGAGCATTTGCATAGGGGATCTATGATGATGTTAACCTTGTAAAGCGACGCACTTGGTGTTTTGAACATTATCTTAGGTGTAGTATTTTCCGTAAACGAATTAGAACTCGCTGAAAATCTTAAAACCGCAACTCTAGACATTGATGTTTAAAAATCCAATTGTATGGTTATGAAGCTTGGTAGTTCTAAATCACCTTCGAAAAACTATTTGAACTTAAACCTGATTTTTAATTAGCATGATTGATGGTTTTCAAGAGAATTTCTATGGCTTTTTGATTTCTACGGATTGCGGCTTCCTAAACCGAAACACCTTAAGCGCAATCCGGTCATTCTCATTATAAGGATGATTCCCCTCTCACCCCCTACGCCTAAACCCACACACTTGTGAGAATTCTTTTCATTTAGTGATTGTTTGGTTTCGCAAAAACTTGAAAGTATAGGGAGCGACAAGGAAGGACATCCATTTGGCTAGTTTATCATACGCTAGTTTGTAGACGGGATAACGGGAAACACATCTTTGAACTAAAACGTATTTTCAGAAAATAAACACGAGTTAAATTGTAAAACACCTAGGGGTAAAGAATGGCTACGTAAAATAAATAAAAAGAAAAAAAAAAAAAAAAAAAAAAGAGAAAGTTAGCCAAATAAAACCCCTAAGGTAGTTAAGAAAAAAAAAAGAGAAGAAAACTCGGTGTTTGAATGCTTAAGTGTGTAGAGAATGAAAAGATGGGTTAGAAATTAGAATTGTATAGGGATGGATGTCCGGATTTGCATTGCTCCTTGTCTTTCCCGATTTTGCTTAACCCTTTCGCTCCCCGAGAGAAACCGCGCTACAACTAACCACATGCCTGAGTGTTAGCCTCCTCGTTTGATTCGAAATCCCGTTCTTACCTAGACAAATAGAAAAACTCTTGGAAATTTTTAATCATGTTTCATGCTTGATTGTACTTAATTGAATGTGAAAGGTGTTTAGACTAGATAAGTGGATCACATACTCTTGGTAATAATAGCGGATTTAGACGGAGTTAAGGTAGATAGAAATAAGTAGAACTAGTTCGGTTGCGAGAGGGTACTATGTTTAGGATTCTTGTTCATCGCACTTCCGTGTTGCTTTTGGTTCTGAGGTCCCCGCCTCCACACCTTCCTAAACTTTGATGCAAAATTCTCTTACTTGAGGACAAGCAAAGGATAAGTTTGGGGGAGTTGATAACTTGCATATTTTACACATTTTACCTTAGTTTATGCATTAGAACTCATTCATTTAGGTTGCATTTAGTGTCATATAGGTTGCATTTTGGTTTGTTTCGTGTATTTCAGGTTTTGGAGCATAAAGACGGCGAAAGTGATGAATTTAAGCCAAAAAGAAACTGATACACTTGCATCGGCATGTTGTATCGGTTTCTGTTGGCCGATACAGAAGACAAAAAGTTTGCCGAAGTCTGTATCGGTCACGCATATCGGTTTCTGTGGCCGATATAGAAGACAGAAGTTTCGCCGAAGCTTGTATCGGCCAACCATATCGGTTTGGAGTTGCCGATACAAGAGAAAAAGACCCGAAGACACGTATCGACCTGTCGTATCGGCTTAGCCTGGCCGATACGAAGAAATCTGAGCTGAAGGATGAATACCGAAGCGCATATCGGCCAGCCCGTATCGGTTTGCTATGACCGATACGGACTGCGAAATTTTATAAGTGATTTGTTTTTTTGTAAAAAAAGGAAAACCGATTAAACCAATTTTGGTTTCCTTGATTTTAAATTTGGTTTGGTTTTTATTAGGGTTAAAAGACTTTAGACAGCCACCCTAATGATCTATCTTGTTTTTCATCGTTTGTTTTTGTTTTTGAGACTTGGAGGAGATTTCTTGGTGATTGTTTCTTGGCCACCTTGTAATCTTCATCATCATCATTCAATAAGAGATTTATTTACCCTTTATTCTCCTTGTTTTTGTTTATGCTATTGATATCTATAAACCTAATTGCTATGAGTTTCAATATGATTTGTGAGTAGTTCCAAATAGACAATTGGGTTAGGGTAAAAGGGGTTTGATTGAGTCTAGGATAGATAATTGTCTAAAACTTATTTGATTAAAAACTTTAGTCTTTGGTAACAACCTTAAAGCTTTAATCGAGTTGGCCTTTCGATTATCGAACCCATGAAGCTTTATGAATCGAGAGATTATAAGGATTCATGAACAATTACCTTGGAACCAAGCCTAACTTAACCGAGAGATCTGTGTTAATAAGCTTGGTGGTTAAAATTGATTCGTTCTTAAAGTTTCTCAACGATTAAACTATCCAAGATATTTTTTTAGTTTAATCGTTGAGAAAAGGATCATTGCCACGAGAGTGGATTGATCTAAAATCGTTTTCAAAACCATCAAGTTACTTTTGTAAAAGACAATTTGAAATCTGAAAGTTTAATCATCCTTTTAAAACACCTTAACCTGATTGTTTAGCTTTTAATTAATCTTCAAAACCTTTAATTCGCGTTTTCGTCTTGTCTAATTTTCGGTTACAAAAACATCACACAAACAACAACCTTTTGATCACACTTAAACTGAGTTCGTTTCACACAAATTCAAATAAATTGTTTGCTCCTGATTTGGTTTGACATCTTAAGTACTACATTAAGATATTAGATTAAACGGTGTAAAATCTCGTTTATCAGAAACGCAATGCAACTAATTAGCGAAAATGATCCATGCTTTTTGAACGATGCACCACCAATGCATGATAACGTGAGGGGCGTTGCAAGGGATGAAGCGAACATGGACTTGAAGAAGGCTGGTGATGCAATCTACGTAGGGAGGGTGTACAAGAACAAAGTGGAGTTGCGAAAAGCTCTGACGGTAGTTGCTATCACAAATCATTTTGGGTTTGTAGTTAGAAAATCCGATAGAAAGAGGATGATTGCTAATTGTGTAGACGAGGATTGTGAATGGCGTGTATAAGCAACGACTCATGCTAATTTAGAAACTGTTGAGATAAGAACAATTAACTTACGCCACAATTGTGATGTACAAGCGAAGATGAAGTATGGAGTGAAGGCAACATCGAGTATTTTAGCTGAATTGTTGCAAGCTAAATTCGCTAATGGAAAGAAAGATCCACGAGCTTGTGAGATTCCAAAGATGGTTTTGGCAGAGTTAAATGTGACAATATCATATATGAAAGCATGGAATACGAAGGAGTTGGCGATGATTAGTGCACGAGGTGACGAAGAAGCCAGTTACTCATTCTTGTCCACTTATCTGCAACTTTTACAGAAGACTAATCCAGGATCAATATGGACAATGAACAACACATAAGGTAAAGATGGTAAAACGTTGTTTAAATACCTATTCTTTGCGCTAGGTGCATCTATTGGTGGTTATAAATACTTGAGGAAAGTAATTGTCATTGACGGAACACAAATGAAAGGAAAATACAAGGGCTGCTTAGTGGCAGCGAGTGGACAAGATGGAAATATGCAAATTTATCCACTAGGTTTTGGAGTTGTGGATAGTGAGAATGAAGCAGGGTGGGTGTGGTTTTTTGAACAGCTGAAAGTTTTTGTGCCTAACGAAATTGATTTGGTTTTCATATCAGATAGACATGCGGCAATTTATGCTGGTCTACGAAAGGTTTACCCTTTTGCACAACACGGTGCATGCATTGTCCATTTGTATAGAAATGTGAAACACCATTTCAAAACGCAAGGTATTGCAACAATAGTGTCCAAAGCTGCACGGTCATTTACTTTAGGAGATTTTCGGTATTGGTTTGATGAAGTTAAAAAGCGGGATCCAAAATGTGCAACCTACCTAGAGTAGATCGGTTTGGGACATTGGTCGTTGGTTCATTTTTCAGGGATGCGTTATAATGTTATGAGTAGCAACATTTCAGAATCATTAAATGCTGTTTTGCAAAAGGCAACAGATTATCCAATTGGATCTATGGTTGAATTCATAAGACTGATGTTGATGAGGTGGTTTGATGGTAGAAAAAGGAAAGCATGGAACACACGAAGTCGTTGTACACCAGAGGTCGAAGAAATTTTAATTGACCACTTGCATTATGCAACAGGATGTTATGTCCTTTCAGCAAGCGACGGGATTTATCAAGTCAACGATGCAATGGGATTGGGGTTTACGGTTGACCTCGAAAACAAAACATGTACATGCAAAGTTTTTGACGTGTTGAAGATTCCTTGTTGCCACGCTTTAGCTGCGGTTGGTGTACGAAATGTTGACCTCTACACATTGATATCAAAATTTTATTTTGTGGACGTTTAGAGGAAAAAATATGATGTGGTCTTGATGCCAGTCCCAAACGAAAAAGATGTAGACGTACCGGTTATGGCTAGCGAAGTGAATCTATACCCGCCAAAAACAAAACGAGGGGCAGGCCGTCCAAGGAAAGAGCGACTGACATCAAAAGGAGACCATAAGGTACTCTTGTATATGACTTTTCTATGTAATAACATTAAAAGGAAACCATCAGACATTTCGCAATGTTATATTGTAGGGGAAGAAAAGGGGTGTTAAGAGATGTCGACGGTGTTTGGGAATTGGACATAACATAGCTACATGCAAGAATCCCATATAGGTGGCCGAAATGTATTCGTGTTATTAGAAAAATTTTCATTTTCTAGACAAGGAGACTAGTGTTGTTAGTGTATGATGTATGGGTTGTGTAAGTTTTATTTGGCAATTACGGTGTGGACAAGGACTGTTAAAGTGTCCGTAACATATGTAATGTTTTTGGGATAGTATTTGTCCACGGAATGTTAAAAAAAAAGTTTGTCATTGTAAAATTAAGGCTGGGAAATTTAATACGGGTTTAGTGATATTACACAAGTGCAAACTATCCTTCACATTAGAAAATAGTTAACAATTTAATTGCATACCAAAAAAAATAACAATTTTCACAACGAATATCTTTCTCACAAGGACCTCCAAGGTTACCACAATGAGGGACATCGAAATATCTCCATGTGTCGGTAAACCCATTGCCTATTTTAACGGGTCATATTCCATATATGTGGTAAAATACAGTATGCGTAATGAGCTCCCCTTCTTCGTATTTACTAATATTGCTTTTAAATAGCTTCATTGTTGAAATACCGTCATGGTAACGACCCACACATATTAAAAGCAACGCAAGGATAAAAGAAATAAAATGGGAAGACGGTGTTGTATTTTGAAGTAAATAAATTGCTTCATCAACCGTACCTTCCCTATTGGCTAGGCGTAGACTTTCGAGATAGCATGCAGATGGATGACCCGCCGTAAGACATTTAACAAAGAATGATCGATATTTAGAATTTAAGTTGATATAACATGGATCTTCCTCAAACATGTGGAGTGAGACTATATTAAGCACGTGTCTACGAAAAACAAGATCAAAACCTTGTTTAAAAGATGCTAGGATTTGAAAACCATCTTTATAGGTAAGTTGGATTATAATATCCAAAATATGGGAAGGAAAATCAAATAGTTGGAGAGGAGGCATGTTGTTGGGATATGATGTCTATAGTTGATATATAGAACAAACATATTGGTAGTAAATGTGGAAGGTGAAAACTAGATAAGCATTAACTAAATAACATAAATTAAGCACTAAAAAAATTAAGTTTTGTCGATTAATATTGTTTAAAGACGATAGTGAGAAGTAGATAAGCATTAACTAAAAAGGTTGTATATGCGAAAATTAATGGTTGTTCAGATTTTTAGTTTGGAAAATAATCACTTATGTTCTAGTGGGTGGTATACAATAGAAGGAATGAAAATTGTGTTGATTTCGGATTCTAACATATAGCATTAAAAACAAATAGTTTAAAAACACATAGAAGAGGCTATTTGATACGTCCTTTGATCTAGACCGATACTCCGTGACGAGGCGAGTACTACGATGAAATGAAAACCGTGGGTGGTCGAAGGGAAAACGGCGGATAACTCCGGGCTAGGAGGTGGGGATGGAGATGTGGAAGCGATGGATGGAAAGGGAACGTCTCAAGGAGGCTATGGGGCAACCTCCTTGATGGATAGAAGAGACGCTTGGAAGCAAATAAGTTTGTAAGCGGCTCAAGTTCGCAAAGGAACCGAGAGGAGTCGACTATAAGGAGTTTAGGTAAAAAGTTGACTGAGGAAGAAGAAGGTGCGGCGCAACCCTTATATAGAGGAGGCACAAGTCGCAACTCTCTATTAGGGTTGTGCGTTTAACGAAAAAAAGGAAATCCGAGAAAAGGAAATCCGCACAAAATGGAAAAACGCAAAGAGAAAAGGAAATCGCCAAAACAACACGGCGTTCCTTAAAGAAAAGATAGAACAACGAGTAGTGTGAAAATGCCTCGTCTCTTACATTCTTCAAGCCATGATTGCTAATGGACGACGTGGTGTTCTTCTTGACCTCATTAAAACCCGGTGGGAAAAAGAGTATCAAGCGAGACACCTAGTCCGCTTAGCTCTCATAGCTTGGTCTTCTTACGTGGTGGCGGTGAATATGTTGAAGTAGCTCCTAGGTGATACTTCCTTGTCCATGGTACTTGATAAAGCTATCTTGGCTAACTCCTCAGCTTTGGACCGTGTGATCACGCCTTCCCGTCCTTCGGTGATTGGTGCACGTGCGCCTTGTTGATCGGCATCGGTATCGAGTGGTCGAGGTTGGTCGATATCGAGTGGTCGATGTTGGTCGATGTCGAGTGGTCGATGTTGATCGTCGAGTGGTCGATGTTGATCGTCGAGTGGTCGATGTTGATCGGCATCGGTATCCGATTCTGGTTCCACGCTCATATCATCCCCTCCTTCTTGAAAAGGATTTGTCCTCAAATCTGCATCATCAATAAAGGGAGACAAATCAGACACATTGAAGGAATCCGATATCGTGTACTTACCTTGGAGGTCGATCTTGTAGGCGTTGTCGTTGATCCGCCGGACCACCTTGAAAGGTCCGTCTACTCGGGGCATGAGTTTGGACTTCCTCTCGGCTGGGAACCGTTCTTTCCTCAGATGGATCCACACCAAGTCGCCTTCTTGAAACACCATTTTCCTCCGGCCCTTGTTGGCATGCTTGGCGTATTGCTCGGTTCTCCTCTCAATGTTCTCCTTGGCCTTCTCATGCATTTTCCTAACCTGTTCAGCCTTTTTCTTGCCATCAACACTAGACATTTCACTTAGAGGTAAGGCGATTAGATCTAATGGAGACATGGGATTAAATCCGTATACTAGTTCAAAAGGAGAGTAGAGAGTCGCAGAATGCTTAGCGTGGTTATAGGCGAACTCAACATGGGGTAGACACTCTTCCCATGACTTAATGTTGCTCCTCACCAGGGTTCTCAAGAGCGTGGTTAACGACCTGTTCACCACCTCGGTTTGACCGTCCGTTTGCGGATGACATGTGGTGGAAAAGGACAGTTTGGTTCCTAGCTTGGCCCACAACGTACGCCAAAAATGGCTCAGGAACGTGGTGTCACGGTCGGAGACAATGACTTGCGGCATGCCGTGTAGCCTTACCACTTCCCGGAAAAACAGATTAGCTACACCCACGGCGTCATCCGTCTTGTGGCATGCAATGAAATGGGCCATTTTGTTGAACCTGTCTACAACCACAAAAATGGAGTCTCTACCATTTCTGGTTCGAGGTAAGCCAACTACAAAGTCCATAGATATATGAGTCCAAGGGTGAGAAGGAATGGGTAACGGGGTATACAAACCGTACGGCTGAACCTTACTCTTGGCTTGCTTACAAGTGACACACCTAATACATATTCTTTCCACATCTCTTCTCATACGCGGCCAATAGAAGTGGGCTTGAAGACTTGCCAAGGTCTTGGCCACTCCGAAGTGTCCGGCTAGTCCCCCACCGTGGGCTTCTCGGACAAGTAGTTCCCTAACCGAGCCGGTAGGTATGCACAGCCGATGGTGAAAGAACAGGTAGCCGTCCTGTCTATAGTAATTCTCACAAGCAAACTTAGCACATTTCAAGTAATAAGAACCAAACTCGGAATCGATTCATACAACGTTTTAAGCACTTCAAATCCTATGAGTCTAGATGTCAATTCCGAGATTAGAGTGTACCTCCGAGACAATGCGTCGGCTACGACATTGTCTTTACCTTTCTTATACTTGATAACATAGGGAAACGTCTCGATGAACTCAATCCAGCGGCCATGCCTCTTGTTCGGCTTCGTTGTCCCTTCAAATGCTTGAGCGACTCATGGTCCGTGTGGATTACAAACTCCTTCGGCCAAAGATAATGCTGCCAGGTTTGCAAAGCCCTCACCAATGCATATAACTCCTTGTCATAGGTAGGATAGTTCAGCGTCGCTCCCCCTAATTTCTCACTGAAGTAGGCAATTGGCTTCTTATCCTGCATAAGAACCGCACCAATACCTACACCAGAAGCATCACACTCAATCTCGAATGTTTTAAGAAAATCAGGCAGCATAAGTAAAGGGGAATTGATAAGCTTCTCTTTAAGGCTTTGGAAAGCCTGGTCCTGGGCGTCCTCCCACTTGAAACCGACGTCTTTCTTGATGACTTCCGTAAGTGGTGCTGCAAGAGTGCTGAAATCCTTGACAAAGCGCCTATAAAAACCGGCTAGACCATGGAAACTTCGGACTTCTCCTACTGTGGTAGGTCTCGGCCAATCCCTAATAGCCTTTATCTTCTCATCATCAACTCTGTACTCCTTCTGCACTCACAACAAAGCCTAAGAAAACAACTTGCTTAGTACAAAAAGTGCATTTATCAATGTTGGCGAATAAGTTCTCCCTCCGTAGGACTTCAAGGACGGCCCGTATGTGGCTAATGTGCTCGGCCAAGTTCTTGCTAAAGATGAGGATATCGTCGAAGTACACCACCACGAACACACCTATAAAAGATCTCAACACATGGTTCATTAGTCTCATGAAAGTACTAGGTGCGTTAGTGAGACCGAACGGCATTACAAGCCACTCATACAAGCCTTGCTTAGTTTTGAAGGCTGTTTTCCATTCGTCACCCTCCTTCATCCTAATCTGATGATAACCACTCTTAAGATCTATCTTAGAGAAAAGGTTAGAACCACACAATTCATCAAGCATATCATCAAGTCTAGGAATAGGGTGGCGATACTTCACCGTGATGTTATTGATGGCTCGGCAATCAACACACATGCGCCATGATCCATCCTTCTTGGGCACAAGCAACACCGGTACAGCACATGGACTCATGCTCTCTCTGATGTGCCCCTTCCGCATTAGCTCCTCCATCTGTTTCTGAAGCTCCTTGGTCTCCACCGGATTGGTTCGGTAGGCGGGTCGATTGGGAAGTGCGGAACCTGGCACAAAGTCAATCTGGTGCTCAATGCCGCGTATAGGAGGCAAGCCTGGTGGAGTTTCCTGGGGAAAAACGTCACTAAAATCCTGCAATAGCTTAGCCATTTCACTAGGAAGCTCCTGTGAGGGGTTAGTACTAACAAGGCTTTCCTTGTACACAAACAATAACATAGAGCAATTGGAATTCATAAGTTCAGACACTTCTCTTTGGTTAATGTAGAGGTTGGCGTGTGGGCCCGGTGTCTTCTCCTTTTCTTCCTTGAGTTTGAGATAGAGCTGGTCTTGGTACACTTCACTTGGGGTGAGAGGAACCAGAGTGATCTTGCGGCCCTTGAACTCAAACGTGTGCTTGTTTGTGTATCCGTCATGGAGTACTTTCCGGTCAGACTGCCACGGTCGGCCAAGCAGCACATGGCTGGATCCCATGGGTATGACATCACACAGGACTTCATCTTCATATTTGCCTATGGACATAGTGAAACGGACCTGTTGCGTGACGGTGAGAGCACCACTATCGTTGAGCCACTGCAGCTTGTATGGCCGGGGATGGGTGATGGGTTCTAGGCTTAGCTTCTGGACCATTAGCTCACTGGCGGCATTGGTGCAGCTACCCCCATCTATGATCAGGCTGCATACCTTTCCTTTGACCGAGCGGCGTGTGTGGAAGAGGTGGTTTCTCTGCACTAACTCCTCCGGCTGGTTCTGGACACTCAACGCCCTCCTGACTACCAGCATCTCTCCAACAACTGCGGCTTCCTCCTCCTCCTCTCCATCTTCTGGATCTGACTCAGACTCCTGTGGAACTACCTCTCCATTGTCCAGAATCATGAAGACTTTCTTGTTGGGACAATCTCTCGAGTAGTGTCCCATCCCTTGGCATCTAAAACACCTAACATTGCTGGAGGAGGTGTTGGTTCGGCCTTTGGGATCAAACTTGACCTCTTCTTTCGTCGTGGAAGAAGGCTTGGCATCCTTGGAGAAAAGTGGCCGAGAAGGTAGGAATTCCTTGGGTTTATTGGTCGTGGAGGAGAAGCTCGGCTTGGCGTACCTTCTTTTGTTCTGACTCTCCACTAGTTCTGCCTTGTGCACGAGTTCCTCAAGATCCATATAAGTCTGGAGCTCCACCTTGTCCTGGATGTCCCGGCTGAGTCCACCAATGAACCGTGCCATGGTTACTTCATCATCTTCCTCTAGTCCGGCTCGGATGAGAAGGGTTTCCATCTCCTGGAAGTAGTCTCGGACTGTGGTGGACCCTTGGGTGAGCTTCCTCAGCTTGTTGAGGACTTCCCGGTGGTAATGGCTCGGCACAAACCTTTTTCTCAAGTGGGTGGTGAGTTGGTGCCAAGTGGTGATGGGCTGCTCATTATGACGGTTCCGTGTGGTGCAAAGCTGATCCCACCACAAAAGGGCGTACTCACTAAACTCTGAGACGGCTATCTTTACCTTGTTTGAGGCATACGTATCATGGCACAAGAAGCTGGACTCCATCTTCCTTTCCCGATCAAGATAGGCTTCCGGATCATTCTTGCCGAGGAATGGTGGGAACTTGGCCTTGATATGCTTTAGCTGCCGGCTCTCCGAGTCTCTCGGGTCGTCCCTGTCTCGTCTCGCACGTCTCCGGCTTCGCCTACTACGGTCTGAGACGTTGACGCCGTAATACTCGTCGCTAGAGCCGATGTAGACGCGTTGCCCGGCTATGGTCTGGGTAGGACGGTGTGGAGCAGCGTGTGGCCTACGCCCGGGTGCTCGTCCTCTCGGCTCGCTCGGCTCGGCATGCACCCGTTGCCGTGGTTCCCTCTCGCTCGTTTGCGTTGGTTGAACGGAGGTTGCGGATCGCTTGGAACCTAGATGTACCGGCAACGCCCTTACCTTTGCAAATCCGCATGGCATCGGATGGAGTTGGAGTTGACCCACCCTCAGAGTCCGAGGTTCCCTTTGCGGTTTCCTTGGTTTGCCGCTCACGTTCCAGAGTAAGTTGTTGGGCAATCTGTTGAGGCAGCACTTGGGCCATTGCTTCAGCCACCTGCGTTGCTATGAGTTTCTTGAGGTCGTCAATCGCTTCGGGTGATAGGGACATGGTACCTGATACAAAAGCGGGTAGCTCGCAGTAAGTTGTTCTCAACACCAAAAACACAAGCTACAAAGAGTAAAAGGAGTTCGGGTACGCGGCAAAAGGAAAAATGGCTACGCGGTTTTGAAACAAGGAAAAAGGAAATCGGATTTTTAAGTAAAACGCGAGTTTTGTTCAAAAAGGAAATCTTTCAAAACACGTTTTCAAGTTACGTTTAGGGTTTTCTAAGATCAAAACATAAAGTTGCCGCCGCGCACAACAATCACAAGAACACGACGAACAATCAAAAACAACTTAGTTACTATCAAGTCAAACAGATGCGCGCACAACAAGTTTTAATCAAGCAGATTCGAGGTGATAAAAGTTTAAGGGAAAGAAGTGACTCAGCCTTTGGTACAGAGTTTGGCTCTGATACCACCTGATACGTCCTTTGATCTAGACCGATACTCCGTGACGAGGCGAGTACTACGATGAAATGAAAACCGTGGTGGGTCGAAGGGAAAACGGCGGATAACTCCGGGCTAGGAGGTGGGGATGGAGATGTGGAAGCGATGGATGGAAATGGAACGTCTCAAGGAAGCTATGGGGGCAACCTCCTTGATGGTTAGAAGAGACGCTTGGAAGCAAAGAAGCTTGTAAGCGGCTCAAGTTCGCAAAGGAACCGAGAGGAGTCGACTATAAGGAGTTTAGGTAAAAAGTTGACTAAAGAAGAAGAAGGTGCGGCGCAACCCTTATATAGAGGAGGCACAAGTCGCAACTCTCTTTTAGGGTTGCGCGTTTAACAAAAAGGAAATCCGAGAAAAGGAAATCCGCACAAAAATGGAAAAATGCAAAGAGAAAAGGAAATCGCCAAAACAACACGGCGTTCCTTAAAGAAAAGATAGAACAACGAGTAGTGTGAAAATGCCTCGTCTCTTACATTCTTCAAGCCATGATTGCTAATGGACGACGTGGTGTTCTTCTTGACCTCATTAAAACCCGGTGGGAAAAAGAGTATCAAGCGAGACACCTAGTCCGCTTAGCTCTCATAGCTTGGTCTTCTTACGTGGTGGCGGTGAATATGTTGAAGTAGCTCCTAGGTGATACTTCCTTGTCCATGGTACTTGATAAAGCTATCTTGGCTAACTCCTCGGCTTTGGACCGTGTGATCACGCCTTCCCGTCCTTCGGTGATTGGTGCACGTGCGCCTTGTTGATCGGCATCGGTATCGAGTGGTCGAGGTTGGTCGATATCGAGTGGTCGATGTTGGTCGATGTCGAGTGGTCGATGTTGATCGTCGAGTGGTCGATGTTGATCGTCGAGTGGTCGATGTTGATCGGCATCGGTATCCGATTCTGGTTCCACGCTCATATCACTATTGAAAGAGGTTGTTTATATAAAAATCAACATAACTCGCACATTTTCTTGGAGGTCCAATAGAAAAAGCAATCAGGGCAACAAACATTACGTCGGCAATGAATAACACATTCGCAAATTTCTAGTTCGCATGGACAAAGACATGAGGGAATGGGATGATAATTCCAAGTGAGCATAAATCGACCGCTGCGTGCAGGCCCCATGGCATTCATTTGTCTAAATATTGTTTCGGCAATTTCAACAGCCTCTGCTATCTCTGCACTTGTGTTTAGTGGTTGGGTGGGATGTGTTCGGCACAAAAACTCCAAGGTAGACATAGCGTTGTCATTCTGTCCACAACAAAAATAAACCATAGCTGTCGCAAAAATACCATATTTAAGCGAACCACCCGCTGAAAGTAGATAAATGAGAGCATTTTCTAACGAACCACCCTGTGTCACAATTCTAAAACCCTCTAAGTAAAGCGCATATGGGTTTATAGCAAACAAATATTTTTCGAAAAACTGCCTACCACTTCCATCAAGATTAATACGGAAAAGGGTTAAAAGAAACTCATTGATATCAACCTCGTACAACACTTGACGTTCATAGGAAGCATCTCTACCTAGCCTTCCAGCAAAAATAAAGGGGTACGAGTTTCTATATCCTGTCTTGCCAACAAAAGAAGCTATGAGTGGTAGAAGTGAGAGAAGAGCTTCGTCTGACATTTTTGATAATGTTTGAGGTAAAAAAATTTGTTATAAAACTGTAGTTGTGTGAACGCAGAGTATATGTAATGTAGTTGTAGTTGGTGGTGTCATGGTAAATGTTAATAAATGTGTATCGTTCGTTAGTAAATGTTATTAAATATTTGCAGATGGTGTTGTTGTCACATTATATTGGACTTATGGACAACAAAAAAATATATATAACCGAAAGTTGTCCATAGAAAGGGGTTGGAAAATATTTTCATGTTTACATAGGAGAATGTTATTACACGATACGATAAATTGAAAGAGAAATTTGTAAGATGGTGATGAAGAAGAGAAGGGTCAAAATGTTGTTTACAGTCTTCAGTTTGTCACACAGGTCTCGATGGGCCAGATTGCGTGCGTTTTCATGATTCTTAGCCGAGTCTGCAATATGAAGCATCAACCTCGCGGATGCTTCAAGTTCATCTATTATCTTGTTTTGGGTACGGATTACATCTTCGGATAAGTTATTTGGGATTTGGTCTGGTACAAGTTCGTCACACCATTTGAAAAAGCTACACTTTTCTCCGGACTATGATGAAATAATCAAAGATTAGTACAATGAATAGACATAGTAACATTAACCACACCACTGAAACCTAACCTTGTATCTTTCGCATCGGTAAAAATAACGTCATGGGTTTTTCTCTGTTGTAGATTTCATGGTCTTGCACGTTAAACCGCAAAAACACCGGATTACAGTGTTTGTGACTTTACACGAGGAGGAAAGTTGAGAAGAAGCCATGTTAGAGAGAGAAGAAAATAAGAATAAAAAACGCAGATCTAGAAATTGTTGTATTGTATTCTATTCCCATGTATTGTATTCTCGGGTTATATAGAATATTCTGAACATGATAATTTTCCCTTGTTGGAATTGGCGTCAAATAAAAAGTCACAAATGTGGTTATTCGACTTGTGTGTCTAAATATCCAAAATTAAAGTGAGATAATTATCACAATTTAAAATCATCCGAAATTTGATAATTACCCAAAAGTTTCACAGGTACGTTTAATAAACAACAAAAATAACAATTTAAAATCATCCGAAATTTGATAATTACCCAAAAGTAAAACAGGTACGTTTACAATTCCGAAATTTGATAATCAGCCCAACAAAAAAAACCTGGATGCCAAAGTACGTTTAATAACCGAGAAAATAAAACACAACAAATGAAAGTCAAAAGGTGAGGACTTCAACAAACTCCTCGTAGACATCCATAACATATTTTATACGAATCTCGTCCACATCAGCTTCTGTCATATCATCTAAGGGAAGACCTTGGCAGTGAAGCTCTATAAACTTGACGGTCAGTGGACCACAATCGCCAGCACGTGTGTTTTGATAGACGGGGACAAGCCTGTCGAAGGTGAAGCTGTGCGGTAGGGGTTCAGCATTTGGGAGTGGACCAACTAGGTCAGAGACAACAACTGGTAACATGTCCACCACAGGTTTCATGAAGGAATTGATTTTCTTCTCGTCATGAGTAGACATAAGTGCATCAAGAATGTCAATTGTACCGAGCTTCAAATGAATAACGAGCGCAACCCAATGTGATTTCCCCCAATTCACCGGCACATATATTGTGTCCACGTCTCTGAACCACTTCATTTGATTTGTTCGATTGGGTACGTCTCCGGATACATATTTCTTGATCGTGCTATTCGAGGCGAAAGTAGACTTACCTTTACGTTTTTAAAGTCTTTGTGTTGGTTGCATAGCATGCGAATGAACCATGAATCAAGAATTGCAATTCTTGATGGTAAAAGTGAGTTGCCTAGTTGGCGCCAGAGTACAACCAACATTGCTTCCATGTGCTAATGAGAAATGATTATAGTTTTTAGAAAAATAATTTCTGAGACACATTAAAAAAAAAACTGAAACATAAATTAATAATGATTATGGTATTGACTTACAGGTGTATAAACCCACTGTTGTGGAGTGAATCTGAACAAAAAAATTCTTCGGAACAGCATGTCCATCAATAATGTACTCGCTATATATAATTTGTAGACAAATAATCACCAGTCAAAAGCATAGCAAAAGATGTTTTATTTAAAAAATTATTGGAATATACCTTTGTCGGTAGGATGATATCTTCCCCATGTATTTTTTCGCCAAAGGATTGCTATCTAATTTTTTCAAAGATAGCGAAAACCCATATCTCGTAGGTGGCAACCGATTTCTTTTAGTGGGAAGAGGTGTTTGTTGAGCGTCTTCAGTTCCCTCACGTAACCGCTTGGATGTACGAGGTTTAATATCATCCTTTAAATAGTGAATTTAAAATCAGTGTAGTTACAATATTGTTTTCATTAAATTTAAAAAAAATGCACTGAAGGACCAAAACCTGTTCAAACGTGATTTTGGATGTAACATCAACAAAGTTGGGTGTGGTATCAGCCTCGTTTACCTGAAAATTGTTAAAGATGTTTTTATAAATAAACCAAATTAATAAGGACATGAATATTAATTTAACATACATGATGGCTTGTGTGTTCAACTGGATGAATGGTTTGACAACTATCAGGCGGGTGAGGTTGTGACATTGGCTGTAAAGAAAGGAAACTAACGTTGCAGTGTACATGAAAATAAAGATATTTAATCATTACGAAAATTTATAATTTTGTTTCTACCTGTTGTAAAGTTATTTTGGAGCCGACATCCACGCAAAAGACAACATGATCATCAACAAGGTTTACATCAGCCTGTGAAGATTCAAATACATTGTATTATGGTATAAAGTTTTTATAAGGTTTTTATAATGTTTATGAACTGGAAAAATACCTCTTGCCCAATATTATGATCATTGCAGCTTTGTTTTATGTCTTCAAGAATTGTAGGGACAGTAGAACCATAAGCCTCCCATGTCTGCTCTTTGGAATCTTCTTTGTGGACAAATATTGGCTCTACGACAGGGTTAACATTATCACCACTCTTAAGAGCCTTTTTTACCTCAGCTCTCATTTCTGCTTTTAAAACCAATTTCTCATCAGCCAAAAGTTTGACAACCGCAGACATGTGATCGCTTAACTTGGCATCAACCTCCTTCATAACCTCGGCAAATGCAATTGAAGACATTTGAGAACGTCTTACCGGTGAATCAACAGGTGTTTTGCCCTTACTGTTTCCTTCTACATGAGATTTTGGTGACACTTTAGGTTGAGTAGTTTTCCGCCTGTTTTTTTCTTTCGGGAAAGTTACAATGGGAGCCAACTTCGCATATCCACCTACCCAGTCGTCTTTGTTGAAAATGTGATCATTTTGCACTAGTCCAACTAGATAGTCAACAGATGGGTCCTCATTTTCATCTTCCCAGAATGTGAGATCATCTTCAAACGCTAGAAAAGGTTCTAGAACATTGACTACCTCAAGCTACAATAAACAAAGTTATTGTTAGAAATTGGACATAATGTATACATTAGTAAAATAAGCTTGACACAAACTCACATTAGGTATTGCCTCTGCTTCGATTAATGTGGAATTATGAAAAGACTTCAACCTTGTTAGTTGGGCTATCGAGCGCTTCATAAACGTTTCTTCATCGTCCGTGTCGGGAAGATGTCTCTGCAATATAGGAACAACATGGAGAAACAACAGTTGGAAGGAAAGGGTGAAGCCATGTATAGAAGTGTGAGATTGGTTAAACTTGTCAACCAATTCTTTCACATTCTTGTTACGGTTTCCAACTTTGACCATCTGAACCGTTAGTTGGAAAGATTCACGGCCCCAAGGGTATGCCGTGAAGGTATCCAAGTCTTTAACCATCTCAACAACTTCCAGTGATGCTCTAACAGGCTGGGAATTGCACAACAAAACGCCTTCAACTATCATAATAAGCGCTAGTCTAAGCCTCCTTCCACTTGGCATTCTTTTTTCTTTTGGTAACTTTAGGTCCAACTTAAGCCAGGACACTATTTCAGATATGGCAACAATTTTTTTGTCACCCATAAGTGTCTCCCAGTAAGGGGGATCACCGTGAGCTGGGTTTTGAGAAGCCTTTATCTTGCTTGCGTCAGGATATGGACCGCATGGTAGTTTTGTGATTATCGCAAACTCACGCAGGGAAAATCTGAAGGGTTGTCCACCAAACACAAACAACATCTCATGTTTTTTGTTGGTGTGGAGAGGTCGACTTAGCAAGTTGTGGACGAGTTTGTCGGAGATAGAACACTTCCGTATTGGAAGTTGAAGTAGACCGCTGAAACAAGATTCTTGTAGCCACTCAAGCTCGGGGGATCCTTGCAAAGCATCGACAATGTCGAGTAGGTACTCTGACTTAGAGTACGAATTGATACGGCCGTTGACGGGATAACGGTCTACGGCGAATAATCTACGAGGGAGAAGATACTTGTTGATTTCTTCATTTTCATCAGATTCCATGGTCTCCTAAAACAGTGGACAACCAAAGAATTACAAAAAATAAATAGTTAATTTAAAATGTGTCCACGAATTGGGAATGATATTCAGTAGAAAATATAAACCGTGGACAAAGACATTTCTGTAAAAATTTAGAGCTTGAACAAACAATGTTAAATACGTGGACATAATGTACTGAAAATATGTTTTATACATTAGAATATAGAAAACTAAAAATTGTCCACGAAAAGGGTTGTCCACGAAAAGGGTTGTCCACGAAAAGGGGACAAATACATTAACAATAAGAAGTTGTTAAGGAAGACAAAATTGAACAAAATTAAACCGTGGACAACAACATTAGAGATGTCCACGGTTTTTGCTACACAAAAACGTGATACATTTTCAAATAACCAAATACAACAAATAATGTCCATGAAAAGGGTTGTCCACGAAAAGGGGATCAAAGTTCATAAACAATAAAAAGTTGCTAAGAAAGTGAAAATTTAACAAAATTAAACCGTGAACGACAACATCATAGACGAAATTCATAAACAACCAAATACACATAGGTAAAATTCAAAATTATAAGAAGACCAAGTCATCAAAGTGATTTTCGTAAATTCGGATTTTTGAAGCCGAAAAAATTCGAGGTATAAAATTTCCTTTTTTACAGAAAAAGTAGAGCAGAAAAAACAATAATGAGTGGTTTAAACAAAAAAATAAAATATTTATGAGGAAGAACACGATTTGTGTGGTTTTTTAACACCAAAAAAGTTCATATTTTTCCGTTTGAATCTGTTTGTTTATAGTCAAAGAACATGCAAAAGAAAGCAGATAAGGAAGTTACCATTTACGTAAATCTAAAGTGTTGTCGTGACTTTGTAAGGTTCGTACCACCCAAAAAAAAAGGAGAACTATGGATTTTTTACCGACAATGAAAAAGATTTTTGTGAAGAAATATGGATTTTACCGACAATGAAAAAGAAGGCAAACTTGGATTTAAGGAAGATATGGTAAAGACAAAGTTAAATTACATAGAAAAAAGAATAAATGATTTCCTGAATTTTACTTCGTCTTCTTTTCTCGATAACATCCCAAAGTTTATCGACATAAGTTACATAATAGCAATGATGATTTTACTGAGTACACACAATGTCAGAAAAAAGTTTTAGTTTAGTTTAATACAATAAATCTCTCGAAAAAAAATACAGAGGGCATAAAAGTATTTTCCACGACTCTTGTGGCATTGAGGGAAAGGCGTAATTTGTTATGGCAGGCGGGAAAATAATTTCTGCAAATGTGGCATTTTTGGTAATTTTTCTTGAATAAAACCATCGTTTAGCTTATTACTAATGATGATTTTTTTACTGAATCCAAACATTATCGGAAGATTGCTGGTTGACTCGTTTATTTAACTATAACAAGACCAAAGCTTGTTTATAATGTTCATACTTTGTCAAAATTGATGCAAAAATGTGTCAATCTCATTGGGATGCGACAATAAGAGTTTTTAGTTATCTTAAAGGTGATACTGAGAGGTTTTAACCCTAGTATGATTCACTGCAAGTGCACAACCAATCATGTTATACTTAGGGATTGAATCCACTTAGACTAATGATTACACTTGATGGGAAATAAGTTTTACCGCGACACTAATAGCCCCAAGTGCAAGGCACGAGAAGTATGTAGTAATCGGGATTGAATCCACAAGGAGATAGTATAAAACAACAAGAATATTAGAAATTATTCTAGATTAGAACTAATCAATTGCATGTTTGGGATATAGCTAATTGCTAAAATAATAAGTAAATGATCTAAAAACAAAAGTCAACTTAAAGTCAACACTAAACAATTATGAGTTAAGAAATATACTAAAGATAAAGACATAGATCTTGGGGTCAAGATCATGGGTTTTGGATGTATGGAATCAAGCTAATAATGTTAAACTAATAAATGTAAATGCTTTCTAAGACAAGGATCACTATGCAAGATAAAATCACTCTCATGACTAAAATTCATTCCCTAATTATAAAGACTACAAATCTCTGAATCGAGTCTAGATGATTAAGCATAAGTCCTAAAATTCCATCAATACCTTAGACATCAACTCTCTTTGGATTACATAAGAGACTAACACTAAACTTGGATTAGACATTTCATCGAACACCTTTCGGGCATGAAATGTGCTCTGAGTTCTAGCAAAATCTATACTAGTATTAAAACATCTAGTGTTATAGAAAACATAAACCAAACAACCTAAACATCATTAAATATGATCCATACCCCAAACCTAAAGAGACCTCAAGAGCCATTAGTAGACTACTCACTAATCATGCTAAGAACAATCAATGAGATGATAGAAGAAGACTGATACTCAAAGGTTTTACACTACAAGAATGCAGGCTATTTCCGACCAAAACTGCGTCGTCGGTTCCAGATGGTCGGAAACCGGCTTTGGTCGGAAAGTGGTCGGAAATTTCCGACGACATCTTTCCGACGGCAATTCCGACCAAATTTTCCGACGATTTTCCGATGGATTTCCGACGGAAATAAATAATTTTAAAAAAAAAAATTACATTTCCGATGGATTTCCGACGGAAATAAATATTTAAAAAAAAAAAATTAAATTCTATTTCCTACGGATTTTCGACCCTAGTATGATTCACTGCAAGTGCACAGTTAATCGTGCAATACTTGGGGATATAATCCACATAGACTCATGGTTACACTAAAACTCTTAAATTCAATGTAAAGCTAAATGTCACAAAATGATGTTCGTAAAGTTTTTGGAAGCAATTAGTAAAAGAAAACAGAAAACGTTTGTAAACAATATATTAAAAGCGCTAGGCGTTAGGATTTATCGCATGAATTAGTTATCACTAGATAGATATATGATTGGGAAACAATTATAATCATTCTTAAACTCAGATCTCGATAATTAGATTGATCCTCTCTCGGGCGTATCAATCCCTATGCTAACAAGTACGAATAATAAACTCTTGTTTGCGTTCAGTAAATCCTAGCATGCAATACGTCTAAGTCCGATATGTTCACAAAACGCAATAACATCTACTCTCGAGGCTAAAGACGTTTTGCTCACCTAGGTTCTATCGGGTTCCTAAACCAACTCTCGTTGAGTCTAAATAACCTAGAATAAAGAACTATGATGATCAAGCAAGTTCAGACGGTAAGTTCAATCTAGATATAGAATCCAAAGAAAAAATTCCCTATCCAATCAATCTAATCTAGCAAATCCTAAATTCCTTTGAAACCCTAAAACCTAATGATGAGATCGAGTTTTAACCTCAATCATATACAATCCCAAGTGCAATGCACAAGTTGTTGTAGTAATTTAGGATCGAATCCACAAGGAGATTGCACTAGAGCAATGAGAATACAAGAACCTAACTTAGAATAAACCTATCAAATAACATTGTTTTGTACCAAACTATTCATAAGGGAATAAAATAAAAGTCAACTTAAGGTCAACTAATCGACAAATAACTAAAACGAAGCTAAATAAGATAAATCTTGGATCTTGAGGTTAAGATCATTAGTTTTGGATAGATGGGATCAAGGTAGTGATACTAAAACTAACAAAGGAGATGACTTTCTAGAACAAGGATCATTAATCTAGATTAGATCACTTCCATGACTCAAATCCATTTTCTAATCATAAAAACCACAAATCTTCCAATCGAGCCTAGATGATTAGAGATCATTAAGTATAAGTCCTTAAAAGTCCATCTTAAACCTTAGACATCAACTTCCATTGGCTAAGCATAAAAGACTAACAAGAGATTTGGACTAGACATTTCATCGAACACCTTCCGGGCATGAAACATCCTCTAAGTACTAAGCTAGATTAGCTACTCCTATCTTAGTATTAAGCATATCTAATGTTATAGAAACCATAACCTAAACATCATAAACATCACTAAACATCATAAACATCACTAACTATCATCCATCATCCTAACCTATAGAAACCCCAAAACCCAAAAGATGACTACTCACTACTCATGTTTGAAAGAAAGCTAATGATTAAAGATAAAGACATGATTAAGATATTAAAAGAGATTAAAGATAAGAAAACATAAGATTCAACATTCAATAAACCTCTAAGGTTATTACAAAGGTGGCTAAAAACTTAGAGAGAAATAAAATGTGATAAGATATGGATTAACCTAAAGTTTCCTCAATGTATTTATAGGAAAATAGAGAGAGACGTAAGTCGCGCAAGACCCAGCGGTATGGTCCAGCGGTCTGGTGACCGCTGGACCGAACATCGACGAGCGGTTCTTCTCGTGTCTTTTTCGGCGATTTTCTCTAGCGGTTCGGCGACCGCTGGAACTCACACCCGCAATCCTGCTTCTGCACTCTCTCTCCGGCAGTTTGGACTAGCGGTATGGAGACCGCTGAACTGGACACAACGACATGATTCTTTGGCATTTTCTTAGGCGGCATGCTCAGGCGGTCTGGTGACCGCCGAGATCAACTTCCGCAATGCCTTCGGTCTTCTCGTCCTCTGTGTCACCATTGGCGGCTTGCTCCAGCGGTATCGACCGCCGAGATCAACTGTTCTCCAATTTGGCTCCCTTTAAGCTCCCTTGAACTCCACTCTAGCCTCCATTGAGCTCCCCAAAGCTCCAAGTACCTGAAATGCACATGATGCAATGCATAAAAGACCTAAATCTAACTAAGACTTTATCCTAAGCTACTTAATGAAAATATACTAATAATGACTAATAACTATATGAAATGTGTAACTAAAGTCCTAATATACTATGAAAATGTATGCTTAAAACACCTAAAATACACACTCATCACCTAACAAGAGAACTACCCAGACATGTTCATGAATAAAGCAATTAAAGATGTTTGAATAATTATGATAAACAAAATACTGAGTTAAAAGTTAAGAAACACTTCGCAAAGATTATTAATTCTCCTTCTCTTGAGTTTATAATCTTTAAAAGTCAAAGCAAAGATAAAATGTAGCCTAAAAAATGGCTAAAAATAGACATAAATAGAGTATTTGGCGTCGTAAGGTTAAATCTGGAATTCCCAATATCAAAAGGAATATGATTTCCTTTTATTTGTGAAGTTTCCATTTTTCTTCGAAGGTTCGATTGATCATATTCGACCGATCGATCGGCGTGTCGATCGATCTCCTTTACAGTCGACCGATCGATCGACGTGTCAAGCGATCTCCTTTGTAGTTGATCGGTCGATCGATCTTTCTGTGTTTTTTCCCGCAAGTTTGATCGATCGATCGATATCGTCTGTGAATTCCCGCAAGTTTGATCGATCGATCGAAATGTCGACCGATCGAAATGTCGATCGATCGATGGGGCCTTTTTTTGTTTAATTCAATGCGACTAATCCACGATCCGTCTTGGCTAACTCTTTTAAGCTCTTTGGACGCCTTATACCTCTTTATAACCTTAAATGACTCCAAATAAACGATTGTGTGACCTAAATCATTGATTCAAAACACTAAAATACCCACACATCAACTCCCCCAGACTTAGTCTTTTGTTTGTCCTCGAACAAAACAATACACTAAGTGAGCGGAAGAGGTTTTTGAAAACTCTGAATACTTGCATCATCAGTTAATCTTATCCTTCCCAAAGTAACCTATAAACCACATAAGACAAACACCAGCTCTAAACTTTAAGACCATACTACCACCACGAAATCACCCTCACAATACTCTAAATCCACTAATCCTCGAAAATCTACGGTTTCACCTCAATTGACTTCCTAATCTCTTAAAGCATATAAAAGTGCGGTCTCACTAAGGGAAAATTAATCACTAGACATAAGTCTTACCTTTCAGGTTTCATAAAAACTAAGAACATCCTCTTCTGGTTCCTTTCCTCTCTCTTTTCTCGCTTCCTCAAGGTCGAGTGTCTCCCTAACTTTCTCTAGGGTGTCATTTGTATTTTTTTAATTCGACGTTGGTTTTCCATTTGTTTTTTTCTTAGAAGGGCAGTCTCTTTATGGTTTTCGTTTCAGCGAATTCGAAAGAACACAAGTTTACGTTCTACTTCTAAATTAGCATATTTTCAACCAATATTCACGACTTTTTCAAATAATGTAACCTTTTTTAGAAGGGAAGAGAGAGGGGAACCATACTACACATAGATGTCTTAAAGGACCTGAAAGAAAAACCATATCCAATGCATCACAAAACCCAAAGTGAGAAAATTAATCAAGATTAACAATCTACTATGGTGAAGTCAAAATCAGTTAACCGAAAGATTATGCGAGTAAAAGGAACTTTCATGTGGAACTGGTGACATGTCATGGGGTTTCTGAAATCTCGCGGTCCTTAGCTTTGTTGTCTAATGTGCTTTTAAAAGTTAGTTGGTTAGTCAAGAACAAGATCATAATGCATCATACTCAGTTTTTGAAAACAAGTTTTTGACTCGATACAACGACTCGACAGGGACTAAAAGAAAAAATCTAAAATAAAAGAAAAACAAAAACCAAAACGAACAAACGAGATTAGAAATAAAATAAACACCCTCCCCCAGACTAACTTCACACTGTCTCGGTGTGTATGTCATGTCTAAAGAAGAATGATAAAGCTGAAAAGTAAAAAACAAAAGCAAATGGAATAAGTAGATGATAAAATATAGAAAATAAAAACGAAGTATAGAAATGCGACCAACTAGTCGTTGTGATCAGAGGTGGTGTGGCTCTCTGCATCTCCATGATGTCTCCTAGACCTCTCTCGCCTCATCGGTGTCTCTACATCGTCCTCCTCGTTGGTTGTACCACTTGGTCCTTCCTGATGCGCGCGCCTACCCTTATATTGTGATGGTGGCATGCAGCAAGCGTTGGTGTACTGATGGAAAGTGGTCCAGGCGTGTGATACCATCCTCGTGAAACGTGTTTGGTTCTCATTGTATTATGCGTCGCGCTCAGCTGGTGTGGGATCACGCAGTGTAGGTAACGATAGATACCCGACATCGAACTTTGCTGGTAGTGGTGGAAATGGCATAAAAGGCATGAAGGGGTGGATTCCGAGCTCTGACCTTGCTCGAACTGTTGAGTAGGGCTCTGCTTCTGTGGAGGAGCTCGTGGAAGTGGTGGTGGCATGTATTGTCCCTTGAGGTCGTGCAAGAACCGCAAGTTAGCAACACAAGTCAGAAAAGTCTTCTCAATAGCCGGGAGATATAACTTACGCATATGTTCCTCCCTATCCACGAAATGATACTTGTACTTCTTGTAGAAGCCTACGCTGGCCAAATAGCTCATGTCAATGAGATCTATCTTGGGGATCGTCTCAGTAACAATCTCCAAAATCTTGATGCCCGAATACAAGAAGATATGAGTAAGAAGACCTCCTAACATGTTCTATGTCTTCGAAAGTAGAGGAGAATGATCGTAGCTTCCGAATTACCAGCTCGGTCGCAAACATATAACCCAGGTTGACGTTGTGCTCCAGTGGATAATCCTGTCTCGGGTAAACCTCTTGGGCCAAATGTCCAATGCAATGATGAAGCATTACTAGCTCGATGTTACTCACTGCTCCTGGTTCTTTCTTCCAGAGAAAGATTAGGTTGAGTATCGAGATGACCATACGGATAACCGGAGAGTGGATAAGGTGAAGGACCCTAGGAACTGATCACTCTAATGGTATGGTTTTGATTTGAACTCCGGATGGAGAACTGGGTGGATTGAAGGGTCGCACAAAGGTTGCGGAAAAGCCTTTGATATTCCCGACTCCAAATGGTGCTTGATATGACGCACAAGACCACCAAGTGAAGGTTCTCTCGTCGTTGCTTGATATGACGCACAAGTCCAACGATTTGAGGAAATGTTTGCTTGGATATGACTCACCAAGAAACAAGAAAAGTTCTTTTTAAAGAACAAAGAGTTAAACTCTAAAAAGTTGATACCAAATTCGATGATCTTATTCCAAAGAATGGATTACATATTTATAGAGTTTTTCTAGTCAAAGACATAAATAGAGAATGTGGAAAACAATGCATAGAAAATAGGTCTTTGACTAATTTTAATGATGGCGCGGAAATTATTGTTGACTTGACCAAAAGTGACCTTTCGGCTGCCTTATGACTTTTCGGCTACTTGGTCCATGCTTGATGTATCTTGAGCCGCGATTAGGAGTAGTACGCACGCGGGACGGTAAGTACGATCGGATGGAAGTTCTCCACGGACTGACTCGGTCCAAGTGCGGCCTAAGTCCCTTGAAAGCTTGAGAATCTTGGCCTTAGAGAAATCAAGACGATCAAAGTGCGAAATCTGATCAAAGGGCCCGGTCAGTTCATCAATACGGCCATCAGCGCATGCGGTACGGGCCAAATTGTTCAAAAGGGAGAAACCTCGGTCGGACTCGGATCCATTGGTCCTGGAAGATCGAGTTGATCGTCGAGGATAACTTCCAGTTTGGTCAGCTCGGTCGTTTGATCGAGAATCTTGTTGAAGTTTTGATCCGGACGTCCGTGGGTTGATCCGGTACACGACTCGGTTAGATTGTGAGGTATGATCCGAGGAGTGCACATTGGCTGACATGTCCGGGGCGTCCTGTTCTTCATATCGGCCTGGTTCCTGATCTTCAAGCCGGCTTGGCTCCACGTACTGAGGCACATCATTCCCTCCTTCTTCAAAAGGATTTGTCCACAAATCCGGATCATCTACATGAAACGGAGAAAGATCAGCAACATTAAAGCTTGATGAAATGTCATACTTACCTTGTAAATCAAGTTGATAAGCGTTGTCGTTGATCTTCCTAAGGATCTGAAATGGACCATCAACCCTAGGCATGAGTTTAACTTTCTTTCTTCTGGAAATCGTTCTTTCCGTAGGTGGATCCAAACAAGATCACCTTCCTTGAAAACCACCTCCTTTCTTTTCTTGTCGGCATATCTCTTGTAGCTTTCGGTTCTGGTTTTAATGTTGTCATGAACTCGCTCATGCAACTTTTTGATAGTATCAGCCTTCCTTTTACCATCTGTGCTAACTCTTTCACTCAAAGGCAAAGGTAAAAGATCAAGTGGAGATAAAGGATTAAACCCGTAAACAACCTCAAATGGAGAGAACTTGGTAGCAGAATGCATAGCATGATTATAAGCAAATTCCACATGAGGCAAACATTCTTCCCAAAGCCTAAGATTATTTTTAACCAATGATCTAAGTAATGCGAATAAAGTTCGATTCACAACCTCAGTTTGACCATCAGTTTGGGGATGACAAGTTGTTGAAAACATCAATCTCGTTCCTAACTTAGACCATAAAGTTTTCCAAAAATAGCTAAGGAACTTAGCATCACGATCAGAGACAATGGTTCTAGGCATTCCATGCAACCTAACTATTTCTCTAAAGAATAAATCAGCAACTTGAACAGCATCATCAGTTTTATGGCATGGAATGAAATGAGCCATTTTCGAAAATCTATCTACAACCACAAAGATAGAATCTCGTCCCGCTTTCGATCTAGGCAAACCAAGCACAAAATCCATAGAAATGTCTACCCATGGATGAGAAGGAATAGGTAGGGCCGAGTACAAACCGTGATTTGAGGCTTTAGTCTTTGATTTCTTACAAACCACACAACGATCACAAATCCTTTCTACGTCCTTTTTCAAGCTTGGCCAGTAGAAATGGTCATAAACCGCCTTGTATGTTTTCTTTATTCCAAAGTGTCCCATGAGTCCTCCGCCATGAGCTTCCCTAAGAAACAACTCCCTCAAAGAACATTGGGGCACACACAAACGGTTATCAAAGAATAAAAATCCAGAATTTTGAAAATATTTTCCATAAGCCGTTTTGGAACATTTTTGAAAAATCTCCTTGAAATCATGGTCGGTTGCATACAAATCCTTGATAAATTCAAAACCAAGCAATTTAGTTTCAAGGGCTGAGAGAAGAGTATACCTCCGAGACAAGGCATCAGCCACAACATTTTCCTTACCTTGCTTGTACTTTATGACATATGGAAATGTCTCAATGAACTCTACCCAACGGGCATGCCTTTTGTTCAACTTTTGCTGACCTTTGAGATGCTTTAGAGACTGGTGGTCGGTGTGGATGATGAACTCCTTTGGCCAAAGATAGTGTTGCCACGTTTGAAGAGCTCTCACCAAAGCATACAATTCTTGGTCATAAGTGGGATAGTTAAGCGTGGCTCCTCCAAGCTTTTCACTGAAATAGGCAATGGGCTTCTTTTCCTGCATCAAAACAGCACCAATACCCACGCCTGAGGCATCACATTCAATTTCAAAAGCTTTAGAAAAATCAGGAAGTACAAGTAACGGAGCTTGGGTCAACTTCCCTTTGAGAATCTGAAATGCCTCTTCTTGACCTTGTTCCCATTTGAACCCGACATTCTTCTTGATCACTTCAGTCAATGGGGCTGCAATGGTACTGAAGTTTGGGACAAACCGCCTATAGAAACCGGCAAGTCCATGGAAACTCCTTACTTCACTTACGGATGTTGGACTCGGCCAATCACGGATGGCCTTGATCTTTTCCTCGTCCACCCTAAGTCCATCAGCACCTACAACAAAACCTAAGAACACCACGTGATCTGTTCCAAAAGAGCATTTACCAAGATTTGCAAAGAGTCTTTCTTTCCTAAGAATTTCAAGAACAGATTTCAAGTGTTTCCTATGATCTTCAAGGTTTTTGCTATAAATAAGAATGTCATCAAAATAAACTACACCAAAATGACCTATAAAAGATCTCAAAACGTGATTCATCAACCGCATGAAAGTACTAGGTGCATTAGTAAGCCCAAATGGCATCACAAGCCATTCATATAATCCTAGTTTGGTTTTAAATGACGTTTTCCATTCATCACCCTCTTTCATCCTTATCTGATGATAACCACTTTTTAAATCAATTTTAGAGAAGACACATGAACCATGCAACTCATCTAGCATATCGTCTAGTCTAGGAATGGGATGCCTATACTTTACCGTGATGTTGTTGATGGCGCGGCAGTCCACACACATGCGCCAAGTCCCATCCTTTTTGGGCACAAGTAGTACGGGCACGGCACAAGGACTGAGGCTTTCTCGGATATAGCCTTTCTCAAGAAGGTCTCCAATCTGTTTTTGAAGCTCCTTGGTCTCCACCGGATTGGTACGATAGGCTGGCCGGTTCGGTAAAGATGCGCCTGGAACAAAATCTATCTGATGCTCAATGCCTCGTACTGGTGGCAATCCCTTAGGATTTTCATCTGGAAAAACATCAGAAAAATTCTGCAAAATATCTAAAAGCTCACTCGGAACCTCCGGTGCAAGGTCAGAAGATGAAACCATCAAGGATTCTTTGTACACAAGTAAAAGAAATGGCTTTTGAGAGTAAAGAGATTTCCTGACCTGGTTTTCTTTGATAAAGAAATTGGAGTTTCTTTTAGAGGATTCTGGTTCAGCCGATTTGGTCTCTTTGTCCCGGTTCTTTTTGAGTTGGATCTGGTCTTGGTGAACTTCCGAAGGTGTCAAAGGTACCAGTGTGATCTTTTTCCCTTTATGGTCAAAGGAGTGCCGGTTGGTGAAACCATCATGAACAGACTTTCTTATCAAATTGCCACGGGCGTCCCAAAAGGATATGGCAGAGCGTCCATGGGAAGAACATTGCGGACGACCTCATCCTCATATCGTCCAATGGTAAGGGGGATTGTGACTTGTTCCTTGACATATTGTTCTCCGGTCTCATTGAGCCATTCCAACCTGAAAGGATGAGAAAGAGGCCGAGTAACGAGCCCAAGTTTCTTTACAAGGGTGTCACTAGCCACGTTAGTGCAACTACCTCCATCAATGATCAAAGAACAAACTTTTTCAGAGATTAAACAACGAGAGTGAAAGAGATTCTCCCTTTGTTCTTTGTCGTTGGTTTTGGGTTGTACACTTAATGATCTTCGAGTAACAAGAAGCGGTCCGTGATGGGGATAATCGAAAGCGTCTTCTTCCTCATCAAAGATAGGACCCAAATCTTCCTTACTTTCCTCTTCCTCCTCAGACTCAATTTCACCATTCTCCATGAGAATCATCACACGTTGGTTTGGGCAATCCTTGGCATAGTGTCCTAGGCCCTGACATTTGAAACACCTAATGTCTCTTGCTCGGCCGGAAGTCTCTATCGCCTTTCCTTTGTCAAAACGAGCAGGAGCATCAGTTTTAAAAGCGTTATTTGTTGTGGTAGAAGACTTACCCTTGTCTTGATAACTTGGTTTAGGAGTAAAGGCCGGTTTTGAGTAGCCTTTTTGATGCGATCGTGAACGAGCCGATATCGACCACTCGACCACTCGACACCGACGAAATGCCGATATCGACCACTCGACCACTCGACACCAACGAAATGCCGATATCGACCACTCGACCACCCGATACCGAGGAGTTGCCGAGTACCCGAACATCGAATGCCGAGGAGATGTTGGACGTACAAGAAGGAGCTATCACTCGGACCAGAGCTAAGGAGTTAGCAAGACAAGCTCACACGATGATCAAAGAAGAGAAGATTGGAGAAGCCGACACGAGAAGCTACTTCAACATCTTCACCACGGCTACTTGAAGAAGACCAAGCTATGGTAGCTAAGCGGACTAAGTGACTCGCTTGGTACTCTTTCCCACTGGGTTTTAACGAGGCCAAGAAGACCACTACGTCGTCCATTAGCCACCATAGCTTGAAGAGTGTGTTAAGCAAGGCACTTCCACTACTTGCTATCTATCCGCAATTTCCTTTTCCCTTAGATTTCCTTTTTACTTACGCGGTTTGCGATTTCCATTTCTTTGCGATTTCCTTTTTCTTTAAACGCGTGAAGCCCTAAAAGGAAGCGACTTGTGCTCTCCTATATAAACTTCACGCCGCACACTCTTTTGGTTTCATCGAACAACTTATAAGAAAATTATACCTAAGGTCTTGTCGCCTCTTTTGATCTTGAGAAGAGATCGGTTACTCTTGATCTTGTGAAGAGATCCGTTCTTCTCCTTGTGCAGCCGCCGTGGGAGAGAACTTCTATCACTTGTTAAACCTCCTCAACGTTTAACAAGTTTCCGCCGCCACTTACACTTCCCCTCCCATCCTACATCGACGTTCCACCCGCACCATTCCGCTACTATCCCCACTCGTCCATCCATTCCATCGCCGAGACAGTTCAGCCTCGTTTGGAGAGTCGATCCCTCAGGGCCGATCGTATCATGTGGTATCAGAGCCGCCTCTGAACCAAGGCTGAGTCGCTTCTATCCCTTCCTTTCTTCTTATTTTGTTATGCTTAACTTGTAGATCTATACCGCGTATTTCATCCTGCTTGCTTGATAGTTTGTCCGCAACTTGTTTGGTTACTTCTTGCTTGCTTGAACCATGTTTGTTCCGTGGAGTATAGATCTATTGCACTTTTCTTGTTCTTGTGTTCATCGTGTTCGTTAGGTTGATAGTGTAGCGGCAGCCAAATTCTTTGGCTAGATCTTAAAACCCTATTTTTACAAACGCGCACTTGTTTTACCACGATTTCCTTTTTGCTTAAACTTGTCGTTTCATTTAAGCCAAGAATTTCCTTTTTCAAAACCGCGTGAGACGATCTTCTTTTCATTGAAACCGTGTGTTTTCCTTTTGTTAGCGTGATTGTTTGGCATTGCTTAGTTCAGTTTATCGTGAACACCTTACTTTGGGTTATTTTTGCGTGTACCAGGTACCATGGCGCTCCCACCCGAGGCGTTAGACGACCTCCAGAAGCTCATCGCTACCCAAGTTGCCGAGGCCATGGCTCAGCTCCTACCGCAACAAATCTCCCAGCAGCTCACCTTGGAACGTGAGAAGCAAGCCAGGGAAGCCAAGGAAGTATCCTCGGAGTCCGAGAGTGGTCACACGCCAACCCCATCTGAAGCTATCCGCCTTGCCAAAGGAAAAGGCCCCGCCGGTAGTTCCAGAGTACAGGCCGTCCGTCACGTCTTTCCCCGAGACAATACCGAGAAGGAGACCCGGCTACCTAGAGATAGAGCCGATCCTTTTAGACCGGCACCTTTCGCTCCTAGACGCGCTCCACACTTCGACCACAGCCGTCGGACAGAAACCGTTGGGGACCATAGGATCCACATCCACTCCGACGAAGATTACTATGAGCTAGGCGCATCGGACCGCAGCCATAGAAGCCGTAGGCGGGACGAGGAGGCCGGGGATCCTGTTAGGCAACAACTTAGACACATCAAGGCTAAGTTCCCTCCCTTCCAAGGCAAGAACGATCCCGAGGTCTACCTAGATTGGGAAAGGAAGATGGAGTCTAACTTCATCTACCATGATACCTACCCGGTCAACAAGGTAAAGATTGCCGTGTCCGAATTCAGTGACTATGCTCTCATGTGGTGGGATCAGCTATGCACCACCAGAAGCCGACACAACGAGCCGGCTATCACCACTTGGGCACAACTTACCACGCACATGAGGAAGCGTTTTGTTCCCAACCATTACCACCGTGAGACTCTCCACAAACTCAGGAAACTCACCCAAGGGTCAAGCTCCGTCAGAGACTACTACCAAGAGATGGAAACCCTGCTGGTCCGAGCCGGCCTAGAAGAAGACGACGAGGTCGCCATGGCCCGGTTCATTGGAGGACTTACTCGGGACATTCAAGACAAGCTGGAACTCCAATCTTACGAAGATCTTGAGGAGTTAGTGCACAAGGCCGAGTTAATTGAGAGCCAGAACAAGCGCCGGTACACTAGGCCAAGCTACCCATCCAATGCAACCAAGCCGCGGGATGTCCAGCCAACCAAACCAGAATACCGCCGAGAGTTCAAACCACCACCTAGCGGCGTGAAAGAAGAGCCCAAGACAGCCTTCAAGGATAGGAATGGGGCATCCTTGAGCCATGTCAGGTGTTACAAGTGTCAAGGCATGGGTCATTACGCTAGGGATTGTGTCAACAAGAAGGTCTACATGTTGCTTGATAACGGAGACATCCTTCCACCGGATACAGACTCTGAATCTGACCCTCATGAAGAAGAGGAAGAAGAGTCCGCCGCGGTTGGAGAGATGCTTGTAGCCCACCGAGCATTAAGTGTCCAGAATCAGGCCGAGGAACTACAACAACGGGACAACTTGTTCCACACCCGGTGCATCGTCAAGGAAAGGGTGTGTAGCCTAATCATAGATGGAGGGAGTTGCACCAACGCTGCAAGTGAGCATATGGTCGAGAAACTTCACCTCCAAACCACCCCACATCCGAGGCCATATAAGCTGCAATGGCTGAATGAAGGAGGAGCCCTGACGGTTACTCACCAAGTCAAGATAGCCTTTGCCATAGGAAAGTATGAGGATGATGTACTCTGTGATGTCTTGCCCATGGGCTCGAGCCACCTCCTGCTGGGTAGACCGTGGCAATCAGACCGCAAGGTTCTTCATGATGGATACACCAACAAACACTCTTTTGAGTTCAAGGGCCGCAAAATCACCCTTCTCCCTCTCACCCCTAGCGAAGTCTACCAAGACCAGCTCTACATCAAACTAAAGAACGAGAAGGATAAGGAGATACCGCCTAATACCAACCTTCTCATCCACTCTAGTGAAGTTTTTAAAGACTTAAACTCTGAACTACCTATTTTAATGCTTATATATAGAGAAACGCTTGTTAGTTTAACCGAGTTTGCACAGGATCTTCCTAGTGGTATGTCTAGACTTTTGCAGGATTTTAGGGACGTGTTCCCGGAGGATGCCCCGCCAGGACTGCCGCCTATCCGAGGGATTGAGCATCAGATAGACTTGGTGCCCGGAGCTGCCTTGCCAAACCGACCAGCTTACCGCACCAACCCAGCTGAGACCAAGGAACTCCAAAACCAAGTGGAGGAGTTGATGAAGAAGGGTCACATCCGTGAGAGTATGAGTCCATGTGCCGTCCCGGTCTTACTGGTGCCGAAGAAAGATGGAACGTGGCGCATGTGTGTTGATTGCCGAGCCATCAACAACATCACGGTTAAGTATCGCCACCCCATCCCTAGACTTGATGATATGTTAGATGAATTGTGTGGTTCTAACGTGTTCTCTAAGATCGATCTTAAGAGTGGATATCATCGGATTAGGATGAAGGAAGGTGACGAATGGAAGACCGCCTTTAAGACTAAGCAAGGATTGTACGAATGGCTTGTAATGCCCTTCGGTTTAACTAATGCTCCTAGTACCTTTATGCGGTTAATGAATCATGTGTTGAGATCCTTTATAGGTGTCTTTGTAGTTGTTTACTTTGATGACATACTGATTTATAGCAGGGACATGGAGGCCCATCTCACTCACATCCAGATGGTGCTAGAAGTACTTCGGAAGGAGCGCTTGTTTGCTAACCTCAGCAAGTGTACCTTTTGCACTAACCGAGTTATTTTCTTAGGTTTTGTTGTGAGTGCAGACGGCGTACAGGTTGACGAGGACAAGATAAAGGCCATCCGAGACTGGCCGAGCCCTAGGAACGTCGGAGAAGTTAGGAGTTTTCACGGCCTAGCTGGCTTCTACCGCCGGTTCGTCAAGGACTTCAACACCATAGCCGCACCACTCACTGAAGTCATCAAGAAGGAAGTAGGGTTCAAGTGGGAAGCCGCCCAAGAGCAAGCCTTTCAGGCTCTTAAAGAGAAGCTTATCAATTCCCCTCTACTTGCTTTACCTGATTTTATGAAAACTTTTGAAATTGAGTGTGATGCGTCTGGTGTAGGCATTGGAGCTGTTCTAATGCAGGACAAAAGACCCATTGCTTATTTTAGCGAAAAGTTAGGAGGCTCAACGGTCAACTATCCAACATATGACAAGGAGCTATACGCGCTGGTGAGAGCCCTACAAACATGGCAGCACTATCTGTGGCCCAAGGAGTTCGTCATACACACGGACCATGAATCCTTGAAACATCTAAAGGGGCAACAGAAACTGAACCGGAGGCATGGACGTTGGATAGAATTCATCGAGACCTTCCCATATGTCATTAAGTACAAGAAAGGTAAGGACAATGTAGTCGCCGATGCATTGTCCCGGAGGTACACTCTTCTTAGTACTTTGACATCTAAACTTATTGGATTTGAGAGATTGAAAGAATTATATGTGGTCGACAATGAGTTTAGTGAGGCGTATAGGAAGTGTGCAAAATTCTCTTGTGATGGTTACTATAGGCACGATGGATATCTCTTTTATAACCATAAGTTGTGTGTGCCTAATGTTTCTGTTAGAGAGTTGTTAGTCAGGGAATCCCATGGGGGTGGACTTGCCGGGCACTTTGGAGTTACTAAGACTCTTCACGACCTACAACAACACTTTTACTGGCCGGGCATGAGGAAGGACGTGGAGAAAGTCTGTGCTAGGTGTGCCACATGCAAACATGCTAAGAGTAAAGTCCAGCCGTACGGTTTGTATCTCCCTTTACCTATTCCTGAGCATCCGTGGACAGATATATCGATGGACTTTGTGATAGGATTGCCTAGGACTCGGACTGGTAGAGACTCGATCTTTGTGGTTGTTGATAGGTTTTCTAAGATGGCTCACTTTATTGCTTGTCATAAGACCGATGATGCTTGTTAATGTCGCTAACCTTGTTCTTTAGAGAAGTTGTTAGGTTGCATGGTATGCCTCTTGTTATTGTGTCCGACGGGGATACGAAGTTTCTTAACCATTTTTGGAGAACCCCTGTGGGCAAAGCTAGGAACCAAGCTGACCTTTTCCACCACTTGCCACCCACGGACTGATGGCCGGACCGAGGTAGTCAACCGGTCCTTAGGCACCTTGCTAAGGACGATGGTAAGAAGCAATCTCAAGTCGTGGGAGGATTGTCTACCCCACGTTGAGTTTGCTTATAATCATTCTCAACACTCCTCTACCTTGTTCTCTCCTTTTGAAATTGTTTATGGGTTTAACCCGTCTTCACCCCTAGATTTAATCTCTCTCGCCTTTGAGTGAACGTTGCGGTTTAGACGGCAAAAAGAAAGCCGAGCAAGTGAGGAAAATCCATGAGAAGGCCAGGTTGAACATCGAGCACAAGACGCGGCTATACGCAAAGAAGGCCAACAAGGGTCGCAAGGAGGTTATCTTTAAAGAAGGCGACCTGGTGTGGGTTTACCTAAGGAAGGAGAGGTTCCCAGCCGAAAGAAAGTCCAAGCTGATGCCGAGAGTAGATGGCCCGTTCAAAGTTTTGAAGCGGATCAACGACAACGCCTACAAGATTGATCTTCAAGGGAAGTACACAATCTCTGATTCGTTTAATGTGTCTGACTTAGCTCGTTTTATTGCAGATTCTGATTTGAGGTCAAATCCTTTTCAAGTGGGGGAGGATGATGCGATCGTGAACGAGCCGATATCGACCACTCGACCACTCGACACCGACGAAATGCCGATATCGACCACTCGACCACTCGACACCGACGAAATGCCGATATCGACCACTCGACCACCCGATACCGAGGAGTTGCCGAGTACCCGAACATCGAATGCCGAGGAGATGTTGGACGTACAAGAAGGAGCTATCACTCGGACCAGAGCTAAGGAGTTAGCAAGACAAGCTCACACGATGATCAAAGAAGAGAAGATTGGAGAAGCCGACACGAGAAGCTACTTCAACATCTTCACCACGGCTACTTGAAGAAGACCAAGCTATGGTAGCTAAGCGGACTAAGTGACTCGCTTGGTACTCTTTCCCACTGGGTTTTAACGAGGCCAAGAAGACCACTACGTCGTCCATTAGCCACCATAGCTTGAAGAGTGTGTTAAGCAAGGCACTTCCACTACTTGCTATCTATCCGCAATTTCCTTTTCCCTTAGATTTCCTTTTTACTTACGCGGTTTGCGATTTCCATTTCTTTGCGATTTCCTTTTTCTTTAAACGCGTGAAGCCCTAAAAGGAAGCGACTTGTGCTCTCCTATATAAACTTCACGCCGCACACTCTTTTGGTTTCATCGAACAACTTATAAGAAAATTATACCTAAGGTCTTGTCGCCTCTTTTGATCTTGAGAAGAGATCGGTTACTCTTGATCTTGTGAAGAGATCCGTTCTTCTCCTTGTGCAGCCGCCGTGGGAGAGAACTTCTATCACTTGTTAAACCTCCTCAACGTTTAACAAGTTTCCGCCGCCACTTACACTTCCCCTCCCATCCTACATCGACGTTCCACCCGCACCATTCCGCTACTATCCCCACTCGTCCATCCATTCCATCGCCGAGACAGTTCAGCCTCGTTTGGAGAGTCGATCCCTCAGGGCCGATCGTATCACTTTTCTTTTGACTTGTTGTTCGATCAAGATGGCTTTGTGTAGCATTTGCTCAATAGTGACATACTCTTGAAGCTCCATTCGATCTTGGATGTCACGGTTGAGTCCTGATAGAAACCGTGCCATAGTGGCTTCCAATGGCTCTTCTACATCCGCTTTGATCATCAAGACTTCCATCTCTTGGTAGTAGTCTTCTACGGACTTGGTGCCTTGAAGCAAACGCCTCAGCTTCTGGTGTAGTTCACGGTGGTAGTGAGTAGGAACAAATCGCTTCCTCATCAGCATGGAAAGCTCGGCCCATGTCTCGATTGGCCTTTCACCTGTTCTCCTCCTATGAGTCACAACTTGATCATACCAATTAATAGCATAGCCCGTGAATTCAGTGGCAGCCAATCTAACCTTCTTAATTTCAGACAAGTTTTGGCAATCAAAAACCAATTCAATTTTTCTTTCCCACTCAAGGAAGGCATCCGGATCATTTTTACCACCAAAAGTTGGGATTTTCAGTTTTAATCCTCCTAGGTGATTATTAACGTTATCATTCCTAGCAAATGGATTGAAATCACCTTGCTCTCGGTTTCTTTGACCTCTCCTAGGCCGGTTGGTTGATCGGTCTTCATCCTCTTGGAAGTCTTCCTCGTGGATCTCATCGTTTGACCGGTAGCGCCTACTTGGGCGACCTCTTCTTGCTTCGGTCCTATTATGAGTTTGTCGGCTTGTTTGGAGCTCATCAAGCCTTTGGTGGATCTGTTCTAATCCTGCATTCATCATGTTAGTCACAGAATCATTCAAAGCACGCATTTGAAACTTAGATAATCCATGGTTAGAATTTTCCGGTCGGTTTCTTTCTTCGTCACTACTCATGGTTCCTGAAATTTCTTAAAACACCAAACGTTAGATAAAAATCTCACTCTCTCAAGTGTTTGATCCTCGCCCACTCAAGTGTTTCCCTCAGATTTTGGTGATCTAACAAACGAGTTTTTCGCTCAAGGTTCTAAGAAGAACAAGTCTAGGAATCCCAATGGACAAGTCTAAGCAAACAAAAGGAAATTTTCTCAAGATAGAAAGATAAGAAATTTTAGTGTTTTTGGAATCCGTTTTAACCACCTCAAAGGCTGGATTTCTCCTCAGCCAGCAGGCTTTCTCTTCCACCACCAATCCGCCAATATAACTTTGAAACTATTCTTTCTTTTTTTTTTTTTTTTTTTTTTTTTTTTATACGGATGGTAATGAGGGGCCCGGATTCAAGATAGATAGAAAAGAAGTGTTTATTGAAGAAAGATGAAGATGAGAAGATGAAATGATTTAGAAAATACCAAAAGAGTGGCTCTGATACCACTTGAAGGACCCTAGGAACTGATCACTCTAATGGTATGGTTTTGATATGAACTCTGGATGGAGAACTGGGTGGATTGAAGGGTCGCACAAAGGTTGCGGAAAAGCCTTTGATATTCCCGACTCCAAATGGTGCTTGATATGACGCACAAGACCACCAAGTGAAGGTTCTCTCGTCGTTGCTTGATATGACGCACAAGTCCAACGATTTGAGGAAATGTTTGCTTGGATATGACTCACCAAGAAACAAGACAAGTTCTTTTTAAAGAACAAAGAGTTAAACTCTAAAAAGTTGATACCAAATTCGATGATCTTATTCCAAAGAATGGATTACATATTTATAGAGTTTTTCTAGTCAAAGACATAAATAGAGAATGTGGAAAACAATGCATAGAAAATAGGGTCTTTGACTAATTTTAATGATGGCGCGGAAATTATTGTTGACTTGACCAAAAGTGACCTTTCGGCTGCCTTATGACTTTTCGGCTACTTGGTCCATGCTTGATGTATCTTGAGCCGCGATTAGGAGTAGTACGCACGCGGGACGGTAAGTACGATCGGATGGAAGTTCTCCACGGACTGACTCGGTCCAAGTGCGGCCTAAGTCCCTTGAAAGCTTGAGAATCTTGGCCTTAGAGAAATCAAGACGATCAAAGTGCGAAATCCGATCAAAGGGCCCGGTCGGTTCATCAATACGGCCATCGGCGCATGCGGTACGGGCCAAATTGTTCAAAAGGGAGAAACCTCGGTCGGACTCGGATCCATTGGTCCTGGAAGATCGAGTTGATCGTCGAGGATAACTTCCAGTTTGGTCAGCTCGGTCGTTTGATCGAGAATCTTGTTGAAGTTTTGATCCGGACGTCCGTGGGTTGATCCGGTACACGGCTCGGTTAGATTGTGAGGTATGATCCGAGGAGTGCACATTGGCTGACATGTCCGGGGCGTCCTGTTCTTCATATCGGCCTGGTTCCTGATCTTCAAGCCGGCTTGGCTCCACGTACTGGGGCACATCATAAGGGATTGCTTGGCAGCGTTGGACTGAAACGTCCTCGTCCCGATTAGATGCCAGATAGTGCTCATATCCGGAAACTGATATGGAAATCCAGCTCGGAGGCGTGTCTGTTGAACCCATAGATGTCACAAAGATCGGAATCGGTACCTCGTAATAGACTCTTCGAAAGAAGTAAATTAGAGTTGCTTCAATGGGAGTAGGAAACGCGGGATGGACATGCTTCATGTGGAATAAAGCCAAGAACTGTCGCGCCGCCTCGGGGGTAGAGATGATAATGTGTGAACGCCATGTGACCAAACCCGATCTTGTTGAGAACCGTGCGTACATCCTCAAGTATCCCCAATTTCGCCAAAGTAGCCTTGCATAGTTCGCACGCTCCAACATCTCATTATAGAAAAACGAGTCATACTTATCCCAAGAAGTACGCAACTTCTCCTCGCGTTTCAGGAATGATCTATCGGTGCCCATGGTATTCAATGTAAGATCGACATTTGTGGGCATCCGTGCTGCTTCCGGTAAAGGCAAGGTGAACGCGTTGGTGGTTCAACATCGGGGTCAGGGACTCGCGCGACTTCCATAACTACTCCTTTGTCTTTTGATTGCTTTTGGGAAGTCGAAGCCGTTGTGTTCCTCGAAGGGTTTCTTTTAGAGCCTGCGGGATTATCATATGTTCTTCCCATGACCTGCCAAGTTTCAAAAACAACAAAACAAACAAAATAAGTATTGAGACTTATTTTTCTCGTTGAAATGAACTTTGTCTAATGTGCAAATTATGAAATATGCAAATGAAAGATTGATTTAAATGAAAAGTTGAACTAATAATGTACAATATGCATGAAAATTCTATATAAATGCCAAGCAAAACAATTTCTTTTTTATGTTTATGCAAAAATTAAAAACCTAAATTCCTAAATTACAAACAAAATTCGAGGATTCACAAGCATGAACACTCTAACCCATGGCTAAATCAACATCCTAATTGTTTCTATGTTCTCTAAAACTCTAATTTTCAAATCCTAAGAATATTCAAAATTGTTGTTTTGTAAAAGTGAAATTTGAAGATTTACCTTTGCTTGAATCTACAAAACAATGTTAGAAACAAATTAGTGAGGAGAAAACAAGTTGATTTGGCCCAAAAACCTTTGAAAAAGGGGGAGAATTGAAGAAGTTATGAAGAATTTTGTGAGAGATATCAATGGGGATTTTTGAGAGAGAAAGGGGAAGAAGATGAAGAAGGTGAAAAATAAGGGAGAAAATTGATTTTAGGGTATTTTAGGTTGGATTTTCGGTTTAGTTTTAAAAATAAACCGGTTTTTGCTCAGATTTTGAACCCAAAACGCGTACCTAGGTGTCGATTGATCAATCGAAGCATGGTCGGTCGATCGATCAAACTCTCTAACTTTTTCTTCATCTTTCGATCGATCGATATAATTATTGTCGAACGATCGATCGAACTTTCTCCCAAATTTTCCTCCTCGATATCCCTTTTGTTCGATCGTTGGGTATGTCTTTTTTGAGCGATCGATCGGATGATGCTCGATCGGTCGATCAAACTTACGACCAATATTTTCAATATTTTCTCCTTGTTTGCGCATTTGATCTATTGTTGCTTGTTGACATACCCTTCGATCGATCGATCGGCTTTTCCATCGATTGATCGATTTGTCCTCCATGAAATCCTTTCTCCGAATTTGATGTAATTTTCATGAAAAACACAAAAATAATATTAAAACTAAACTAATAAAGAAATTTTATACATATACCAGTGGGTTGCCTCCACTCAACGCTCGTTTAACGTCATTAGCTTGACGGATTCACCGTTTAGGCGTTTGGTAGATCGTTGAGGAGAATATCGGGTTCCTCGGTGAGTTCAGACGATGCTAAGTACGACTTTAGCCTTTGTCCGTTGACTATGAAATCTTCTCCGCGATCATTCTTCAATACAACCGCTCTGTATGGTCGTACCTATTTGATTTTGAAAGGACTCGACCATCGTGACCTTAGCTTTCCCGGAAAAAAGGTTCAAGCGCGAGTTGAAAACCATAACAGTATCATTGACTTGAAAATCTTTGGGGATGATATTTTTTTCGTGCTCGAATTTAGCTCTTTCCTTATAGATCCTCGAGTTCTCATACGCGTTATGACGAATTTCATCTAACTCGTTTAGTTGGATCACATTTTCTGAGCTGCAGATTTGATGTCGAAATTTAAAAGCTTTACGACCCAAGCTGCCTTGTATTCTATCTCTACCGGAAGATGGAAGAATTTTCCGTAACCCAGATGAAACGGTGTTGTACCAAAAGGCGTCTTGAACCGCGGTACGGTAGGCCCATAGAGCTTCTTCTAACTTTGTTGACCAATCTTTGCGTGAAAAGCTTATCGTTTTCCGAAGGATGCTCTTTATCTCTCTGTTAGAAACTTCTACCTGACCGCTCATATGTGGATGTTAAGGTGACGCTACCTTGTGTTTCACCCGTGCTTTGTAGTAATGAAGCAAAGACCTTGTTGATGAAGTGAGAACCACCATCGCTTATTAAAACTCGAGGTACTCCAAACCGCGGAAAGATGATGGAGAAATTTTGCGCACCACCTTTGAATCATTGGTCAGACTTGTTATCGCTTCTACCCACTTCGAGACATAATCTACTACGACAAGGATGTACTTATTTTTGTTTGACATTGGGAATGGTCCCATGAAATCTATGCCCCACACATCAAATACCTCAACTTCCAAGATGAATTTTTGAGGCATCTTGTTTCTTTTGTCGATGTTGCCTTGTCGTTGACATGAATCACACCTCGAGACGAAGTTGTGCTCGTCTTTGAACATTGTTGGCCACCAAAATCTAGCTTGTAATACCTTAGTCACTGTTTTAAACGTAGGAAAATGGTCGACGTAGTTTGAATCGTGACAATGAAAAAGAATACCCGAGACTTCTTCTTCCGGTACGCATCGTCTATAAATACCGTCAGCACAATGCTTGTACAAGTATGGCTCATCTCAAAAGATGTGTCTTATGTCTCGAAAGAACTTTTTCTTCTTGTAACCAACGAGATCATAAGGTACTAGGTCTGCGGCGAGAAAATTAGCAATGTCGCAAAACCAAGGTTGTGGAGAGTCCTCGATGGTACTTGCTTGGGTTTGTAGTTGTGGTTGTGTCTTATACCTATTGCGTAGACATTCTCCTCTGGTATGGGATCGTTTATAGGCATAGATGACTCCACTCGCAACCTGGATAAATGATCTGTCACACCATTCTCTACACCCATTTTGTCGTTGATTTCTAGGTCAAATTCTTGAAGGAGAAGGGTCCACCGTAGAAGTCGCGGTTTAACATCTTTTATCGTTAACAAGTACCGAAGCGCATCATGATCAGTGTGGAAAATGACCTTAGAACCAACCAAGTAGGAACAAAACTTCTCAAAGGCGAACACGATAGCAAACAACTCACAAATCACCTCGAAATGCAATTCCCAGTTCAGTGGTTGTACAATCGGGGTTGAGATCAAAGCGTCTTTTATCTGCAAAAAGGAAAGTAAACACTCTTTATCAAAATCAAACTTGACATCTTTACAAAGAAGTTGAGTACGAGGTCGAGCGATTTTTAAAAAGTCTTTGATGAAACGTTGATAAAACCCTGCGTGACCAAGGAAACTCCTTATCCCTTTTACGAAATCTGGTGGTTGTAGAGCTTGCATCACTTCGATCTTGGCTTTGTCCACCTCGATACCCTTTTCTGAAATTTTGTGGCAAGCACTATCCCATCTCTCACCATGAAGTGGCACTTTTCCCAATTAAGTACCAAGTGTTTCTCCTCACACCGTTTGAGCACCCTGCAAAGATTAGCAAGAGACGAGGAGAAGGATGGTCCATAGACAGAAAAATTGTCCATGAACACCTCCATGATATCCTCGATTAGATCAATAAAAATCGACATCATGCATCGTTAAAAGGTCGCAGGGGCGTTGCACAGGCCAAAAGGCATCCGTCGATAGGCAAAGGTGCCATAAGGACATGTGAACGTCATCTTCTCCTGGTCATTTGGGTGGATTGGAATCTGAAAGAAACCTGAATAACCAGCTAAGAAACAGTAGTAATGGTGATTAGCTAATCTTTCGAGCATTTAATTAATGAATGGTAAAGGGTAGTGATCCTTTCTAGTCGATGCATTCAACTTTTGGTAATTAATACACATTCTATGAACTGTAATAGTCTAGTTGGCATTAGCTCATTCTTATCATTCTTAACTACATTTACTCCCCCTTTCTTAGGCCCCACGTGAACCGGACTAACCCAAGTACTATCCGAAATTGCATAGATGATACTAGCTTCTAGAAGTTTCATTATCTCTTTCTTAACGACATCTTGTAGATTAAGGTTTAACCTTCTCTCATGTTCGATAAATGTCATTGATTCATCTTCTAGATGTATCCTATGCATGCATAAATCCGGTGATATATACTTGTTATATCATCTAACGAATAACCTAATGTCTTACAATATTTCTTAAGTTCGCAAAGGAGTAAAGTCGTCTCTACATTGTTTAATCTTTCGTTGATTATAACTGGGTATGTCGAATTAGGTACTAGATACGCGTACCTTAGCCCAATGGGAAGTGGTTTGAGTTAGATTTTTGGGGCTTTCAGCTCGTCTCAAAAATTTAACGACTTGTCTGATTGATCGATCGATCAGACTTATCGATCAATCAATCGATGATGCAAACTTTTGACAAAGAGTTTCTTCGATCGATTGGTGCTCATGGTTGGTCGATGTGGAGTTCGATCGATTATTCGGTTGATTCGATCGATCGATGTTGCGAACTTTCGCCAGAGAGTTTCATCGATCGATCCTTACTCATGGCTGGTCGATGTGGAGGTCGATCGATAGATCGGTGGTTCTGATCGATCAATCAAAATTGCTGCGAGATTTTCGTCTTATGTTTCGTAATTTTCCAAAGATATCACCGAAACCATCCTTCTGAGAGTTTTGTTCGAGTTCAGAATCTGAGTGAAACCCGCTATGTAGTCTTCGAGGAACCATTGCTCGGTTTCAGCTCTCGTAAGTGCAATCTTTAATGGGTATTCGATGAACATCTCATCCATTATACCAGCGACGGATTCATCGATTACGTCAAGGCAAAAACTTTTTCCATTCACTTCGGGTCTCCGCATGATCTCTTCGATTTGAAACTTCATTACTATGTCACCAAAGTGGAGGTCAATCTTTCCTTTCTTTACGTCGATAACGGCTCCTGCAGTGGTTAAGAATCGTATTCCGGGGATGAGAGGATCCTTGGGTTCTTCTCCTAGCTCAAGAACGACAAAATCTGCGGGGATGTATCCATTACCAATCTTCACAGGTAAATTCTCGAAAACTCCTACCGGATATCGCACGGAGCGATCGGCTAAAACTAGAGATATATTGGTATCCTTGAAATCAGTCATGCCTAAGCGTTTGGACACACATAAAGGCATGAGGTTCACACTAGATCCGAGATCGCATAGAGATCTTGCAAAGGTGATGGAGCCTATTTGAACAACTAGGAAGAAACTTCTCGGATCTCCTAATTTCTTGGGAATTGCTTGGTGGAACATGGAGTTGCAATCCCGAGAGATCATCATAACACCTTCTTCAAAGGTGATTTTGTTAGTTAGCATACTCTTCACGTACTTCCTCAGAGCGGGAACCATTTGACATGCCTCGATGAAAGGTAGTCTCACCGTTAACTCGCTAACAATCTGTTTGCACTTCGCATCTTCGAGTTAATTTCGAGATTTCTTAGGACGCACCGGATATGGAACCCTAGGTATGTGAACTCTGGGAGGAAGTGGGGTTTCAGAAATCTCATCAGCTTCTTTGTCATGAACACCTACATCAGCTTCTTTACTGGTGCAATTGGGAGGATTCGAATCCTCGGGTTTGGTGACTTTCGGTGGAGGGGACTCAACATGTTTACCACTACACAAAGTGATTGCGTTGATAAATTCATGGTTCTTTGGATTTTGCTCGGGTTTCCCAGGGAGTTGCCTGTTTTGTCTCCTTACCCCTTCAGCGGTTTGTGCACCTTGAATGTCTAGCTTATTTGCCTGTGTTGAGAGGGACTCAAATTTGTTGCTAAGGAAATTGTATCGATCAAGGAGTTCTTTACTACCTTGTTGTTGGATGGACAAAATATGTTGCATCATAGCTTCCATCTTGTTCTCTTGAGGAGCGGTTTTTTGGTAGTTCATGTGATTCTGAAAGTTACCCGTGTTCTGAAAACCTCCCCGATCCTGAGAAGTGGTGGGGAAATTACCAAGGTAATTCCATTACCTTGGCCTTGTACGAAATTCCTCCATGAAATATTATTCGCGCTAGAGTTTTGCACGTATACTTTTCCCGGGAAGTTATTCGTACCGGAGTTCTGGCCGTTCTGCATGTTATGGCCGTTCTGAATGTTGTTTCTTCCTTGGGCTGGGTATTTCTGAAACTTAGGGTTTTTAACGTTGTTGCTGCGATAAGACATGTTTTTGTTTCTATCCATCGAGTTATGATATCCTCTTTGAAAATTCCCTTGTCCTCCGATAAAATTCACATCCTCTTGTCCCTCGTCATCCTCCTCATCATACAACCTATCATCATTCTCGACAACTTCCTCGCCAGAGTTTACACCACGCTTTTCCTTTAGAAATTGTTGCATCATGCTTTAAGCTCTTTGATCTCGGAGTTGTCTTTGGTGCTTGTGCTTCTGGACTTAAGTTTCCTATCTTACTGAGGGCATGCATTGGCGTTTCTCACTATGAGATTCTCAATAAGTACAGTAGCTTCCTCCGCTGTTATAGTCATGAGATCTCCGTTACTTGCGGTGTCTAGAGATAGTCGATACGTCTCATCGATACCACGATAGAAAGTGTTGATCAAGTGGGTCTTAGTGAAGTCGTGATGTGGACAATTTCTAATACAATCCTTGAAGCGTTCCCATGCTTCGTAGAAAAATTCGATTAGGCCTTACCGGAAAGATTAGATCTTGTTCCTAAGAGCGTTGGCTTTCGACTTCGTGAAGAAGTGTGCGAGAAACTGTCCTTTTTACTCATCCCAAGTGTGGATAGAATCAGGTGGGAGAGACTTGAACCATCGATATGCTTTGTCAGCTAAGGAGAATGTAAACAACTTGCACATGAACCAATCTCTTGAGACATAATTGATTCTAGTTGTGCTACATATGTCCTCAAAGCTCTCGATGTGGTATGTCGGGTGTTCTTGAGTTAACCAGTGGAATTGCTTCTGTTTTACCAAGTGGATAATCTAAGAGACTAAGACTTAATCTCGTACTCTTGTCTCTGATTTCCAGCTGGTTGAACATGATTGCGGTCTTGAAAGAAGACATCAGAACCGTCTACATATAGCATGGTTGATCCTCTTTGGGTTTGGTTGTTTTGTCGAGCTTAGGCAGCCATAAAATCAGCCATTTGCTGTCGCATCAATGCGATCTCAACGTTTTCGTAAGCTTGTTGGTTTTGCACATCGCCTTGTCCATTGCTCACTACTAAAAAAAAATCATATAGCCACGGCTCAATCGGTGGCTATGGACCTAAATCCGTGGCTATTTGAGGTCATAGCCATGGTTTGCCACGAACACAAAACCGTGGCTATACGCTCGTGACTAAAATTTTTCCGTGGCAACCGTGGCTATATTTGCCACGGATTAGCCACGATTGTCACGACTGAAAATAGCCAGGATTTATCACCGTTTTGTCCGTGGCTAGATTTGCCACGGTTGTTCCGTGGCATTACCGTGACTATAATGTCATGGATTTTGTCGTGGCTAATCCCTGGCTACCTCGGCCACGGATATAACGGTGACCATACGTGGCTAGATTTGTCACGAATTTTGTCCTGGCAATTCGTGACCTTTTGCAACGAATTACTCCGTGGCTACCGTGACAACATTTAGTCACCGAAATAGTCGTAACTATCCGTGACAAAAATTTAGTCACCGAAATAGTCGTGACTATCCGTGACAAATGATGTTTTTTTAATTACATTAAATATAAATTAAAATATAATTATATACAAAAAAAAATACATAAATAAAGAAATTCGAGTTAAAACATAATTATATATAAATATTTGTTCAAAATATATAATACAAAAAAAAATCATTCTGCAAAGTTACAAATTCACTTAACATAAACACAAAAAACATAGATAAATACATGATGAAGCTAATGCTTCATCTCTATGCCTCATCTTCTTTTTCTTTCTCTTCTCCATCACTAGCACTGTAGCCCCTCTTCCTCTTCATTCTCCTGGTCCTCTTCATCCTTCTCTTCCTCATCATTTGCTATATCAATAGCATTATCGGATTGTGTTGGGTAATTTCTTGCTGACCCACCACCCGGAGTTGTTCTTTGGAGTTGTGTTCGACCCTGCGGCATTTGGAGATGGCTGCATTGTTACCGGATCATACCCAAGGTTCCGAAGGATCGGCTTACGCATGGCAATGATGCTCTCCATACCAGAATTCATCGTCCGGAAGCTTGACTCCAGTGATCCAACCCTAGTCTCCATTTCGAGATTCCGAACCAGAGAAACCGGAGCAGGCTCTGTTGGGTCCACATCAAGATACTGGCTGCTTCCAATCCCGTAGATATAACCCTTCTTGGGTGGTACAAGCTGCAAACGAAAGTACAAGTGATTAATAAGAACATAAATTATATAAGAAAGAACTAAAAGAAAGAGTTAAAAGAAAGAGTTAAGAAAAAAAGTTAAAAGAAAGAGTTAAAAGAAGTGATACCTTTAGGTATGTGAGGTTGACTAGCTCAGGAGAAGGCACAATAGTGGACTGGCCACTGTTGGTGGCAGCTCCTGTATACTCCACGAAGCTTGTGTAGCGACTACGTAGCGGCCTGCTCAACGGATCGCACGATCCGTTCCGCTCGAGGATCGACAAAGCTGCCATCTTTGCGCATGTGTGTCTTGCGCAAGATATCGGTGTATGCGGGAGGAATTCCACCAGCCTCAATCATCCGCAAGACAACAATCAAATCCAACTATTAAACGAAGTAAAAAAAACAAATTATTAAACACAAACAAAACAAAACGAAGTAACTAACTAAAACACAAGTAACCAAACTAAAACATAAGTTAACATAAATAACAATTGTAATAAGATTAAAAGATCAAAAAGATTAAAAAGGATTAAAAGGAGAAGGGAAGAGACCATACCATGTTATAACCCACCTTTCCAAACCCTACTTGGACCAGCACAATGCTTGTGTGGTCCATTGCCATCGAGGATTAGACATGCGGTTCTCGGAATTCGTACGCGCTAGAGTCCGACATTCCTCTGTGTCCCACAAATGCAACATTTCTTTCCGGTGGTCGTCATTGACAAACGGAGGCTTCACCCCGAGCGTTCTTCATCTTGCTCATTGTGCTTGAAATAGACCCCATCACTTTCTTCTTCCACATGAACCATACCCTATTGTGAATGAGAGGGTTCCAATAGTATTGTTCTTTGGGAAATAAAAAAGAAAACGAAGCACAAATCGGAAAAACTTAAGACATAACAAAATTACTAAACAAAACACTTACCACGAAGTCCTGCCACCATTCATCTACTCTGGATTGTGGAACCATTGTCCAGTTCCACCAAGGACCCATAAAATTGTTTTGCCATGTATTCTTTATGGACTTGTGCACCACATCGTCTATCCCAAACCTGCATTACAAAAATAAACATTTACGAAACAAATTCAAACATAAATGATACATTTTAAAACTTACCACAAAGCATTATTTAGCTTCATTGGATGTAGATGGGGTTGCATCCTCCTTGTAGGAGATCGGATAAGTGCAGCGAGACTAACAGGAGCTGCAGCATTGGGTGGAGGAGCTGGTGGACCATCGTTGATTGGAGGCTGGTGGTGGAGCTGGTGGTGGAGGCTGTCGGTGGTATCCGAGCTCTACGGAGCGGGACGATTCACATCCCTTGGTCCGGTTGCACCGGGCGGTGTATCAAATGAAGAGGATGTCCGAGAATTTAGACGAATTGGTGGTGGAGGCTGGAGTTCCATAGCCTTCGGGTACTCTTGCTCTCTTTCTCCTTACGTACGATGGCATAGGCTGAAACAAAACCACAAGTAACGACAAGTAAAAATTCAAAATAAAAAATCTGAAATCTAAACCCTAATGGTCACACATCTAAACCCAATAATCGTTTTCCCCAAAATCAAAGCGTAATCAAAATCGCCAAGAGATTGAGACAGAGAGAGACACAAAGAGAGACACATAGAGAGAGAGACACACAGAGATAGAGACACATAGATAGAGAGAGGCATCCTAAAATCGCCAAGAGATTGAGACAGAGAGAGACACATAGAGAGACACAGAGAGAGACACATAGAGAGAGAGATACACAGAGATAGAGACACATAGATAGAGAGACACACGGAGAGATAGAGACACACAGAGAGATAGAGAGAGACGAAGATACCTTCTTAGAGAGATGGAGATGAGACGGAGATGCGACGGAATCAGAGAGGAGAAGCGACGAAATCACAGAAGAGATGCGAAGGAGATGCGCCGGAATCGCCAAGAGAGAGAGAAAGAAAAGAGTTAGAAGGAAACAACGCAAATGAAAAAGAGGTAACTCGATTTTAGGTTTAATGAACTTAGCCACGGTTTAATCCGTGGCTAACCATGACTAAATTAAAATATCTTAATTCTAGTCACGGTTAGCCACGATCAAATCCGTGGCTATGCCTTAGCAAAAAAAATTATATGGAAAATTTGGATTTGCCACGGTCTGGTTCGTTACAAACCGTGGCTAATATTCATTACAACCACAATTTTCCACGATTATATCCGTGGCTATGCCTTAGCAAAAAAAAATTATATGGAAAATTTGGATTTGCCACGGTCTGGTTCGTTACAAACCGTGGCTAATATTCATTACAACCACAATTTTCCACGGTTATATCCGTGGCTATGCCTTAGCAAAAAAAATTATATGGAAAATTTGGATTTGCCACGGTCTGGTTCGTTACAAACCGTGGCTAATATTCATTACAGCCACGATTTTCCACGGTTATATCCGTGGCTATAATTATTCAAACATACATTCAAAACATTAATTCTACTTACTTAACCATACAAGTACAAGACAATCATAAATATTCAAGCATACATATGTATATATATCACATTTTTTACACAACCATATCATCTATATGTTGACTTACTCTTCTTCACTTCCTAAATCCGAATCCGAATCTCCAAATGAATGTTGTGAGGCAAATTCGTCATCATTATGATCGACGACCAAATTTTCGTAATCCGTAGCATCCTCCACTTGCATGAGATGTAACTCGAATCATGTCGGTAGGTACAACATTTTGCTCAAATGTATCATCTTGAAGTGCAGTTTGAGAAGTTTCTGTTGTCTCGCGAAATTCTCTTGGGAAAACTTTAACACACGCCCACCAGTCGTCACTCGTTCTTTCATCCAAACGTGGATATGGAATGTAGGATACTTGGTCACATTGACCTGTTAAGACAAAAGGGTCATACTTCACATACCGTCCTTCCGGGGCGACATCAACCACACCGCTTGCGTGTCTACGTATTCCGAACTCTTCTCTCGTTATCAAACCAAGAGCATTTGAAAACCATTGCTTTTAGTCCAAGCTTGCTCCGTGGTACTCAACTTTCATAATTTCTTCAATAAGTCCGTAGTACATAGTTTATGTTGTCCCACGAACATAAACCCCATAGTTATTTGTCGTTTTCCTCTGACCATAACTAGCAGTGTTGAAGTGATATCCGCGAGAATAGTACATAGGATAATATGTATAATTACGTCGAGGCCCTTGCACAAATTCCAACATCCATAAAGGAAACTCAAAATTCTCGGATTGATCATTGATCTGCAAATTATGTTGACACTTATTAGATATATTTCAATCTTTTTCAATATATATAGATATATATATATATATAGTGATCAGACTTACATAATCTTTACACCATTGGGCATAATGTTTGTCTTTAGATACTGTTCGGTTCATCGGTAGTAATATTTGGGTAACTTAATGTCATATACTCTTCAAACATCCTGTAAAATTGAAATGAAATTAGATGAATTAGTGTATATATATTTTAAAAATACACATATACCTCTCATACGGCTCGAACGCGTCACAATTGAGCAACATGAATGTTTGCAAGACGTTATAATCATCATCATTCAACCAAGTGTTTCTTCCTTTTCCACCAACACGTCCAATATGTTGAAAGAGATTTGGAACATCATCATAATCGTATGTAAAGTTTATTTCACCACGACCTACATTGTTAGACGCTTGATCATACTCATTTTCTTCATAATATTTACGTGTGGCGTAAGAAATCTCTTCTTGCACACATTGTGCAACAATGGACCCTCCAATTTCTGCCTTGTTCTTGATCTTCTTTTTAAGATGATACATGTATCTCTCAAAAGGATACATCCATCTATATTGCACCGGACCACCTAATTCGGCTTCATCGGGTAAGTGGACGGGTAAATGTTCCATCACATCAAAGAAAGAAGGTGGGAAAATTTTCTCCAAATTACACAACTTCAGACCAATGTTTTCCTTAAGAACTGCGACATCCTGGACTTTTAACGTTCTAGCCGACAAATCTCGAAAGAAAACTACAATATCTACAATTGCACAACAATAACGTATTAAATTAAAGAAGGCTTTATAAGTAGTATACATAAACACATTTATACCTGAAATTGATGTGTAGACTTCATTTGATAAAATCTCTTTAAATGCAAATGGAAGTAACCGTTGCATGATCACATGACAATCATGGCTTTTAAGTCCGGATAACTTGGTAGCGTTTTCGTCAACACATCTACTAAAGTTAGAAGAATATCCATACGGAAATTTGATATCTCTCTTCAACCACATGAGAAAATTTTTCTTCGCTTCTTTTGATAACCTAAAGATTGGAGGCTGGAATCGTCCCGTCTTCTTCGATCTCTAAGTCCGGTCTATTACAAATATTCGGAAGATCCAATCTAGATTTCAAATTGTCTTTTGTTTTGGTCGAATTCAGCACAGTGTTGATCAGATTGTCGAAAAAATTCTTCTCAATGTGCATGACATCAAGATTGTGCCTTAGTAGAAAGTTTTCCCCGATACGGAAGCTCCCAAAATATACTTTTCTTCAACCAATTATGATAATCTCCATATCCCTCAATCGTTCTGCCGGGATTATCATGTCCATTACCTCCACAATCAACAGTTTTCTTCAATCCTTGAATGGTGTCAATCCTCTCATAACAAATTTCTTCACCGGTCAACCACGATGGACGATTGTCTCGAACGGATTTCCCTCGTGTAAATGCATTCACATTCCTGCGGTAAGGATGAGTAGAAGGCAAGAATCTTTGGTGACAGTCAAACCAACTAAATTTCCTTCTGTTTCGTAACCAAAACGCATTTGTTTCTTCAAGACAATACGGACATGATAGTCGGCCATGTGTACTCCATCCAGAAACCATTGCATAGGCCGGAAAGTCACTTATCGTCCACATCAGAGCCACTCTCATAGTAAAGTTTTGCTTTCTATAAACATCATAAGTCGGCACACCTACATTCCATAACATCTGCAACTCTTCTATTAGTGGTTGAAGATAAATATCTAGACTTTTCTTCGGGTGTTTAGCTCCGGGAACCAAAATTGCTAAGTAGAAAAACTCTCGTTTCATGCACATACCCGGTGGCGGATTATATGGAGTTACTATAACCGGCCAAATTGAGTGTGCTTCACCATTCATACCTATTGGATTAAATCCATCCGTTGATAGCCCGAGATATATATTACGACGTTCTTGAGAAAATGTAGGATACGTTTCGTTAAAATGTTTCCATGATTTCCCGTCAGACGGATGATGCATTTCCCCTTCAGGAGATACATGTTCTGCGTGCCACTGCATTTGACTTGTTGTTCGCTCCATTTGGTATAATCGCTTCAACCGATCTGCAATAGGTAGATAAAACATCCTCTCGCTTTGCTTTATTTTTCCCTCTCCCATTGTTCGGGTGATATCTATCTTTGTTACTGAAACGACATTGCATAAGCTCTCGATCATCTCCCTTCCAAAAAATCATACAATTATCCTCACACACATCTATCTTTATCACTTGGTAATCCCAAGGAACGCGTCAACTTCTTAGTCTCATAGTACGAAGATGGAGCTCTATTAGGTCGTGGAAGAATATGCTTAATTGTCGATGCCCATTGATCCACACATCCCTCAGACATATTGTTCGCAGTCTTTATGTTCATCATACGTGACGCTAAGGACAATTGTGATAATCCTTCAATACATCCATCGTAGAGCGGTTCACTAGCTTGTTTAAATGCTTCAAAAACACTATCTTGATCTGGTTCTTCTTCCTCATTGGAATTCAAATTCCCTTCAACACCAAATTCTTCTTGTCCCATGTCATCATTAATTGGAACTTGGTAACCACCATAACCGTCATCACATGGTTGTTGAAATTCGTCGGGATTAGGAATTGGAACTTGTACACCGCCATAATCTCCATCCCATGGTTGCTGAAATTCTTCGGGATTAGGAATTGGAACTTGTACACCGCCATAACCTCCATCCCATGACTGTTCTTCAGGTATATAATGAGATGGCATCGAAGACTCGCCAACATCGTAACAATTTTCTCCATGACTTGTCCAAATGTAATAGTTACCTTTAAAACCCTTCAAACATAAGTGTCTAGCAACGACATCTGCATCACGATGCTTTGAATTCCTACACCTTGCACAAGGGCACAATAAAGTTCCTCGTTCTTGATACGAAGCTTGGTTACAAGCAAATGCAATGAAAGCATTTACACCTCCTTTAAATTCTTCAGTGATAGAGTTGCTAAAAGGATCTAAACGTCGATCCATCCATTCTCTAGAGTGAAAAAAAGTAGCCATTTTTCTTTCTGCAAGTTTTTTAACGATATTTGTGAAGATGGTGGAATAAAATGTTTAATATCCTTCGATATAGCCAAGGACAAGCCACGGTTTCGTATCCGTGGCTATATATAGCCACGAAAAAGCCACGGTTCTAATCTGTGGCTATATATAGTCACGGAAAAGCCACGGTTTTGTATCCGTGGAAAAAAATGAATCAATTTACAATCATGTTCCGACGCAAACATGACTGATTTGACGTCACTAGTTTGTCACGGACAAAACCGTGGAAAATCGTGGCTAAATACAGCCACGGACATGTCACGCGCCGACACCCGTGGCTAATTGCCATGGATTGCCACGGTTATACCGTGGCTGAATTGTCATGGTTAAAGCTATGACAAGTTCGTGGCTTTTTAGTCACGCCTAGTCACGATTTTGCCACGGTTGATCGAGTTTGACTAGATTTGCCACGGTTAACGTTTTCGTGACTAGTCCGTGGCTTTTTTTTAAGGTAGCCACGGATGTATCGTGACAAGCCGTGGCTATATGATTTTTTTTTAGTAGTGGCTGGCATCAATCAGATTACCATTAGCGTCGAGTCGAGGGTCGTTATCCATGTCGATACATTTTCCTCTGTTCCGACGATTGGTATATTCGATTCTTGGTAATTCGGCGTTGTCAAAAGCGAGTAGGTTGTCAGCTCCTTCGCTTCTTCTTTGCAGTCACCTGAAATAAACAAGAAAGATAGTAAGTAACTAAAATAAAATAAAGAAAATCTTATACTAAATTTTAAAATTGGTCCCCGACAACGGCGCCAAAAACTTGATACTCAGAGGTTTTACCCTAGTATGATTTACTGCAAATGCACAGTTAACCGTGTAACACTTAGGGATCGAATCCACATAGACCAATGGTTACACTAAAACTCTTAAATTCAATGTAAATCTAAGTGTCACAAAAAGGTTGTTTGTAAAGTTTTTGAAAGCAATTAGTAAAAGAAAACATAAAACGTTTGTAAACAATATATTAAAAGCGTCAGGCATTAGGATTTATCGCATGAATTATTTATCACTAGATAGATATGTGATTGGGAAACAATTATAACCGTTCTTTTTTTTGTCACTCATACTTCTTTCATTCATAATTTAATCGGTTACAAGATAGAGCGTCGTCATCGGACAAACCCGAATAACAAGATTGAAAGATATAACTTCAAAATAAGCATAATTTAAAGATAGAGACACAAACTTATATAAGCTTGATAGAAAATCAGGAGAGTTGTAGAAACAACCTAACACGAGTAAACTCGAGATAGAAACGGTCTTCAAACCATTATCATCGACTGACATATAGATAGTCACAATTGGAAACATACCAAGAGATTTTGATACTAGGTCCATAACCTCGAATTTCGCCGAAACGTTCTCCGTTGCATCTTCTGGTTCCGAAGAAACTTCTACACAAGATAACAAACCGGTTTTGGGCCAAACCATCTTTCTCGGCTTAGAAGCTAGAGATGGATTATTCTTCTTAATGAAGAGAGGTAACAAGGTTCTCTCCATGAAGGAGGAGTGTGGTGAAAACTTAAGAAACGATGAAAACGATCTCTCCCGGCCTCGTCGGAAGGAAATTGGTAAAGACCTCTCCATGAAGAAGTAGTCTAAGAGACGAAGCATTTTTGATTTTACAAATGTCGAATCAAGCTTCAGATTTGTGTGAATTAACTTTATGGAGACATAACTAAGAGAGGATCTCGACGACATTACAACGCATCGCCGGAAGAGACACATATCCCAAGCAGAAGACGGAAGCCAATGGTTCAAGGAAAGCTCTACAACAAATAACCATGACCCAACGATGGGAACAATGGTCTTGATGGGAGAAACATCTTTGAGTTTTTTTTTTCCGAGAAAGTTGCATAACATTAACAAACCATATCATCCCTTGGATGGCTATATTGATGGAGCAGATCATGAAGACCAGCAGTAACCGTTGGAGTCCTAGCCACCATAAGAGAGCAGCCAAATCCAATCCTTCCCAAGTCCATATCTGAGCTAGGGTAGAGAACAGAGGTGGCTTCAACAACCGATAAACACATAAGAAAGAGCCCGACGAGAGAAAGGGGAGGTTCAAGAGCAGAGCCCAAGAGAGATCTCGGCTGCGATAACTTGCAAGATCGGAATAAGGAGAAAAGGCACACCATCTTCATATCAAACCCCTGAGCTGCTCCGACATTGACCTTATCGAGCAACCTAGCCAAGGTAAGTGCAAAGCCACCGTAAGATACGGATTTATTTATTCTTAACTCGCCGCACCGCTTAGATCTGAGCCATCCCGCTACAAAGCTTGATAGGAGAAATAAAAAAGCAAAGCGATAAAACAACACAAGAAAGAGAGGTCGATTCATGACGAAAGGAAATAAGAGAGAGAGGTCCCGACGCCGGCCAGCTCCGGTGCCGCCGGCGTCGGACAATAGCGACTTTAAACTTGTCTCGGTAATTATAACCGTTCTTAAACTCATATCTCGATTATTAGATTGACCCCCTCTCGGGTGTATCAATCCTCATGCTAACAAGTACAAATACTAAACTCTTGTTTGTGTTCAGTAAATCCTAGCATGCAATACGTCTAAGTCTGATATGTTCACAAAACGCAATAACATCTACTCTCGCAGGCTAAGGATGTTTTGCTTACCTAGGTTCTATCCGGTTCCTAAACCAACTCTCGTTGAGCCTAAATAACCTTGAATCGGGAATTATGGTGATCAAACAAGTTCAGGCCGTAAATTCAACCTAGATGAAGAATCCTAAGATTAAATTCCCTAACCAATCAATCTAATCTAGCAAATCCTAAATTCCTTTGAAACCCTAAAACCTAACAAGAGAACTACTCAGACATGTTCATGATTAAAACAATTAAATATGTTTGAATAATTATGATAAAAAAATACTAAGATAAAAGTTAAGAAACACTTCGGAAAGATTATTGATTCTCCTTCCCCTGAGTTTATAATCTTTAAAAGTCAAAACAAAGATAAAACGTAGCCTAAACAATGACTCGAAATATGTATAAATAGAGTATTTGGCGTCCTAGGGATAAATCTGGAATTCCTAGTATCAAAAAGAATATGATTTCCTTTTATTTGTGAAGTTTCCCTTTTTCTTCGTAGGTTCGATCGATCGATCGACGTGTCTATCGATCTCCTATGCAGTTGATCGGTCGATCGATCTTTCTGTGTTTTTTCCCGCAAGTTTGATCGATCGATCGAGTTGTCGATCGATCGATATCGTCAGTGAATTCCCGCGAGTTTGATCGATCGATCGATCGATGGGGCCTCTTTTTGTTCGATTCAATGCGATTAATCCACGATCCGTCTTGTTGACTCTTTTAAGCTCTTTGGACGTCTTATACATGTTTATAATCCGAAATAACCCCAAATAAACGATTGTGTGGCCTAAAACACTGATTAAAAACACTAAAATAGTCACACATCAAAGACATAATGATAATAATAAACAAAGATTCAAAGATAAAGATGAAGATTTGATTAGCAAATCACTAAAGAACCTTAAAGGTTTCAAGGTGGCTAAATAAACTTAGAGAGAAAAACTTGTTTAAAACCTAATCTTAAGAGAGTATTTATAGAAAATAATAAGAAGAAGTCGGGTCAACCCGTGACAAACCGGTCAACCCATAAAAAATAAAGAACCGTGCAAGGTTCGGCGACCAGGTCCAGCGGTTTGGCAACCTAATAGTAAGTTGTCCCCAGTTATCCGTCCAAATTACTATCAATTGTTTGATCAAATTACGAGCAATTGCCCTGCGAAATTACTATATGTTGTTAGGACAACCGAGACAATTTACTCTCAGTTGTCCGGACATCTGAGACAATTTATTGTTAGTTGTGCGGCGAAATTATAATCAATTATCCGATAATTTGCTGTCAGTTGTCCAAATTACATAATCACCACAAACAATTGTACCAAAAATACATAAACATCAATTCATATTTTGCTTCTTATTTATTCTCACTTGTTTTTCTTTTCTGTCTTCTTCTTCTCGGTTTGCTTTTTTCTTTCTTCGCGTTTTTTTTTTTTTTTTGCTTAATTTTTCTTCAATTACAATAAAGAGCAGAAGGACGAATCGACGGAAGATGAATCGAAGGAGAAAGAATCAACAAGAAAGATGTTCGAATTTGATTAGGATTTTCTCGACGAAATGAAAGGTGGAAAAGAAAGAGAGGCTGCGTAAAAGAAAAAAAAGAGATTGCAACTGAGTATAGGTTTTGGGTCATTTCAACACAATTTTAATTAAAAATTAATGTTTTAAAAATAAAAAATAAGAGGTGGCATAAGAGATTAAAATTTCGAAAAAGTTGCATAAAAGCAATTGATTGAGTTCGAGTCTTATTTGCCACTTTTCCAGAAAAAATGATCTGGTCTGCCACCAAATGATCTATATGCCATTCTTTTTTTGATATTCCGAAAATATCATATAAAAAAATCTAAAATTCACAAATCTAAACCCTAAACTAATCGAAATGTCTTGGACTTGGATTTGTGAACCCAAGGGGTTGAATTTGATTTCTAAACCCTAAAATTTTCAAAAAATATTTTAAAACCGATTATATAATCATATTTGGATGATTTTATCAAAAATATTTAAAATTTGTTTTTCAAATTTTAAAATATATTTATCAAATCCATAAAATTAAATAAAAAATATTGATGTTTTCAGATTTAAAAAATATTTTTTTTTTGAATGAATTTTTGGTCTTTTAAAATCCAGAATAATAAGGATACAAATAAGCAAAACATTTTTGAGAAAGTATCAAATAAGCCATTGATCCAATTGATTCACTTTGACATTAAATTATCTACGAAAAGGTTGATATAGGAATAGTGGTGGATGATGAAACTGATGTCTACGACGAGTGATTTTAACCTCTCTAAGAGAATCTTTTGTAAGAGGTTGTTTTTTTTTTGGTAACTCTGTAAGAGGTTGTTTCATCTCTAAATAACATTTCTTTGTTAAGAAAGCATCGTTAGACGATATCTCTACCTCTAAAATCTAGTCGTACAATGAAAAATCTATGTGATATCATCCTATCGTCTCAGGGACATATTTGCACCTTTGATAGATAATCTCAAAGGATTCTTTTTAAGTTTATAAGGTGAAAAATTTATATGATTTCAAATAAAGGCGAGTCCCTCAAAATCATCTATAATTTCAAGGTGTAATTTCATCTCCATCTTTCTAAGTGTAATTTTAAGGGACTCACCTTCATCTACTAAAATGATGCGGCCTCAAAGGGGCTCATCTCGAACTTCAAGATGCGGCTTTACGGGGTTCAACTTTAATATCTAGGATGTTAAATCTATGTGATTTCATTTGCAAATAATAGATAAACGTCACATGGTAGATGTTAGGGGTGGGTGCGCATGTACCGGTTCGGGTCGGCTTTATTCGGATTTGGGGTTTTCGGGTGAAAGAATAATACGACCCGTTCTAGTATGTTGATAAAATGTTTCAAGTTTGGTTCGGGTCCGTATTTGTTCTTTCCGGTTCGGTTCAGGTCCGGATACCCGATATTATTAAATAAACTCCAAAGTTATAAAATAAAATATTTTAGGATCTATATTAGTATTTTTGAAGTACTAATTTGAAATTTTCCAAAAAATCACACTAAATTACACATTATGCCATTGGGCATAAAAGGAAATATTTTTGAACATTTAATTACGAAAAATCAAATAAGGAAATATTATAATTCTCTCCAAAAATAAATAAAAAATATTAAAGAAATTATGTAAAAAATATTTGAAAAACAAAATAAACATATGTAATTCACATAAATACATTATTACATAGTTTTTTTATAAAAACTACCATTAAAATTTTATTTAAATCAAAACAAACAGGTTTAATTAATATTATTAAGAATTTAAAAACAATTTGAAATTTTTTTTTGTTAAAAATATCAAACAATAAAAAACAAAATAGTTTGTTAACGAGTTTGATTTCCGGTTCGATTATAAACAAAAAAGAAGAAATTGCAATTCTACTAAAATTTAAATTTTATATTACATATTTAGAATATGTTTACAACAATTATTTATATATATATAATCAAAATAATTATAATTTTAAATAAATTTGGGTAAATCGCATAATATGATTTGTGTATTTTGATTCGGTTTGTATTTTGAATTCGGGTATTTTCGAATCCTAAATATAATAAATAATAAATTATTGGTCTAATCAACTTATAAATTATATTAAATTTTTGCTATACGAAATATATAATAAAAATATATATATTATTATTTTTGAAGTACTTTTTTGAACTTTTCCAAATAAACTCACTTAACTACATACTATGTCATTGATTTTAAACTCACTTAAAGAGTTATGTGAAACTTACACACAAACATATCTCATTCTATATATATACTTTTTAAAATTGACTTAAATATCAACAAAAACAATAAAACCGATTTTAACATAAAATCAACCACTAATTTCATATTTATGATATTTTTGATATAATCTTTTTATTTTTCTTACGGAGGTCTATAAAAAATTTCAGAATATAAATATTTTTTAAAAAGTATATAGTTTAGTTTTTATATATAATCATTGTCCATATTATAATTTTCTATTTATATTAATATTTTAGATGTTAATAAACATTTATATTGAACATAGATAAAGTTTGTTTAAATCAATTAACACTAGCATAACAATTATTTATTAACGGGTTCAGTTTCTAGAAAAATTCTAGATAAATGACAAGAAGTTTAAAAATAATGATTAAACTTTATCATAAACAAATTTCGGGTAATTCGGGTTCAAATCTAGAAATTTGTTTTGGCTTCGGGTTTTCAGGTAGTAAATTTCTCAATTCGTTCGGGTTATTTATTTTTGGAACGGTTTCGGTTCTTTAATTTCGGTTTGGTTCCAATTATGTACTTCAAATATAATTATAACTATTATTATTTTAAATAATTTTGGGGTAGTTAGAGTAGTTTAGTTTAGTTCTACAAAATTGAGTTCGGTTCAGATTCGATTTCGGGTATTATGGTAGTAAATTTCCCTATACATTCGAGTTATTTGTTTTTAGAATCGGTATTGATTTGGGGATTTCGGTTTGGTTTGGGTTCGGTATTTCGGATCCAGAAGTTTTGCCCATCCCTAATTTTTATAGTTTATAATAGTTTGGAATAAACACACTTACAAATTATATTAAGATTTTGCTATATAAAATATAATTCTCATTATATATTTATGGGAGAATCACAAAACTACACCATTTGAATTACATTTCACAAAACTACACCATTTCAAAAATATTTCACAAAACTACACCTAAACACTCAAAATTAAATTCAAATAAACTCTATCCACACAATCATACCCGTTAATACTATTTCTAAACACTAATTAGCAAACACAAATGAAAATATTTTAATTTTGGTAATTTTTAAAAGGGTAAATAAAACTTTTAAAATTTTGAAAGGGTGTAAATTTGTGAAAATATTGAATTAGGTGTAGTTTTGTGAAGGAATGATTGAAAGGGTGTAGTTTTGTGAATTTCTCTATATTTATTTGCATAAACAATAAAAGAACAAAATACTCTTTAGAAATTCTGAATATTTTTATTTATTTTACAAAATCAGAAAAAATATTACAAACTTCTAAATTAATTGTATATATATAAAATTATTTATAAAAAACATAAACCCGTGGTACCACGGGTTAAATCCTAGTAATACCAATAAAAAACAATTAAAACTATTCAAAAGTATCAAAGTATATAACCTCGAACCTAAAGCTTTTGCAAGGTTCGTCATCAAATAAAGGTATGCAAAATCTCATCTTCTACCTTAAACTATTAAAGATGTTTGTTTCTTTGAAGAACCGTCCTTCGTATCTAAATGTTTCAACTCCACAAAGCTAATTTTCAGCTAAGAGGTATCAATTTCATCACGCTTATGACTTCTACGGCGATTCACATCGTTGTTGAAAGTTCGCCTTCGACGACGATATTTTATTTGAAGCCAAAGTCAAGTGAAAATAATTAATTAGATTCCAGTTAAAGAAGATCTACATATCAAAACCAAACAACATGAGTTCGTTTGTTTCTCAAAAAGGTGGAAGAAGAACCATCCTCTCACTTACAAAGTGTTAATTGCGAAACAACGCATTGCTTCTCTCGAAGAATACTACAAAAGTAATCGAAACAACTCTGAAGCTACCATATGGCGTACTACAAAGGATTTCCACACGATTATTTCTTATGCGGAAAAAATGATAGTGTACCTCACGATAGGTAAACACACAAAAATTCAAAATACGGAAAGAACCTCTAAGATACTCAAGAAAAATAATCACATAAATATATTATATGCGGAAAATGGTCATAAAATCCCTACAAAGGATAATTACATGATTACAAATTTACAAAGGATAAAATCTAGAAAGATCTTTACAAATCGCCAAGTTCATAAATCATGATGGCTTTGACCAAAACAATAAAAAATATTGCCTTACATATTACTTTTAATATACTAAGACTTTTTCATCTATAAGAAGTCACATGAAAATGGTTTCTTCGACTAAATGGAATCAACGACTAGTCTCTATGTGAGAAATATCTCATGGAGGATACTCAGATGATTATTTCTTACGCGCAAAAACACTACCAAGTCCTCATGAATGATAAGTATTCGACTATTCTCTTCAGGAGGCAAAGCAGGGCATGAATCCTAAAGGGGAGAATTACAAAACTACACCATTTGAATTATATTTCACAAAACTACAACATTTCAAAATAACTTCACAAAACTACACCTAAACACTAAAAATTAAATCCAAATAAACCCTACCCACACAATCCTACCCTCTTAATACTATACCCTAAACACTAATTAGCGAACCCAAATGAAAATATTTTAATTTTGGTAATTTTTTAAAGGGTAAATCAAGCTTTTAAAATTTTGAAAAGGTATAAATATGTGAAAAAACTTGAATTAGATAGAATTTTGTAAATGAATGGATGAAAGGGTGTAGTTTTGTGAATTCCTCATCCTAAAGTGGGATTATGTACAATGAGTCCTACACAAGTTTTTCAAGTCACAACACAACTTCGAGATTGATGTCAAAAACCATATTGAAGCATGGAAACAACCCAAGAAGTCGCAGTGCATGTTCAAGTTAACTTTTTCAAGCAAGTTGATCAAACAACAAGAGAAACAACGCGTGTTGCATTCTTTTTCCCTAAACAATGGTTTTTCCACTGGATATTCCTGGTATGGTTTTAACGAGGCAACAATTTAATCGCATTTTGAGTAATTCCCAAGGAATAATCCCTATAAATAGATTAACTCATCTATACTCCTCGGATTATAATAAATTATCTCATAACATGATATTTCCCACGTTCTAACTAAGAGAGTGTAAAGTTGAGGCAAACTGTTGGGGATAATTTAACTATATTCAGTTACGACCAAACCGGATTCCGATAAGTGAGATAATCGATAAAAGGCAAATCAACTGCCCATAATATTTGAGCGGGATATTCGCAAATGGATATCACCAATAGCATATTATTTCCTGATCATAAACGAAAAGGAAAATAAATCCTATATGTCGAAGATTACATCATCGAAATACTTGGGTATAAATAAGGAGTCATCGACCATAATGTAGATGATCTGAGTGGATAAAGTCAAAGATAGTATTATATAGCTATATTATATCGCAACCACCAAAAATTTCAGATAAGATCCATATCCATATTCTTTCTGTAACAAGGAATATATCACCTACATATAACCCTTATATAAAGGAACATGAAGACCAAGGTAAATTCATCTACGATCTTTGTAGTCTTCACAAGAAATATTACAATATAGAGAGTTATGCTTGAACGATAATCTAGTCAATATATCGATTATTTACTCTCAAATCTTACAATTTTACTGTAAACCTAATGTCTAAACTCTGACTTATATATTGTGGATTTCTATTGGGCCCAAAGCTAAAGTTGAAGCCCATTAAGTTGAATGAAGCCTGGTCCAGCTTCATCAACTAAACGGCGCCGTCTTCACCTGCAACAAGAGGTTTAAAAGGTGAGAAAAATACAGAGAAGATAACACGGAAAAGAGAGAGAAAGGATTCACCGGAGGAGAAGAGTAATTCACCGGAGGGAATTCGCGGCAAGAGTCGTGGTGATTGGTTAATTCCGATACATCGTCTTTGTCTTCTGTGTTCTGGCATAAATCTGTAATCGGCAAGAAAGCTCAAGATCAGCTTCGTGTATAAGCCACGGTCGGGGCTTTTCCGGCCAAGTATAGTGCAACACCGGCGCAAGCCAGCCCCTGAGACGTAGCCATTAACGGTGAACTCAGGGTAAACAAATCTCAAGTGTCTTACATAAGCAATTCCGCAAACATCAAGCATAAAGAGTCAACACAAGAACATTGATTTATATAAGCAAATCGTAACAAGTGGTATCAGAGCAGCTCAGGATCAGAGGCAAAGAAGCAATCAAGGAAGATTAAGTAAGAGCAAGAAGGTAATCAGAGAGGGTTCGAAACTTATCTGTAAGTACTGTGTGTTTTGCTTGAATCTTGATCTTCAAGGCAGCTTCTGAAGCAAGCAAGATCCATGGGTAAAGACAAGGAGATGAGGGTTAAGGTCAAGGTAGACAGATTTGATGGCACATGGGACTTCCCTCTGTGGAAAGTGAGGATGATGGCTCACTTTAGCATGCTGGGTCTTAAAGACATACTCACCGATGAAGAGCTTCTGAAAGAACCTGAAACAACAACACAAGACCCACAAGAATCTGCCACAGAAGGAAATCAAGGAAACACAGATTCTACAACTATAACAACTATGGTTAAAGACCCTGAGAAAGTTGAGAAATCTGAGAAGGCCAAGAACATTATAATTCCTAATGTAGGTGATCATGTACTGAGGAAGATTATAGGCTGTGAAACTGCAACATCTATGTGGAAGATGCTGGACAGTTTGTACTTGGAAAGCACTTTGCCCAACAGAATCTACTTACAACTCAGATTCTATAACTTCGAGATGCAGGAGTCCAAGAACATTGATCACAATGTTGATGAGTTTCTGAAGTTGGTGTCAGATTTAAACAACATTGGGGTTATAATCTCAGAAGAAGTACAGGTTATTCTATTGCTAAGTTCACTACCTAGCAAGTTTGATCAATTTAAAGAAACTCTCAAGTATGGAAGAGAAACACTGAACATCAAGGAGGTGATAGGTTCAGCCAAATCCAAGGAAAGAGAGATAACAGAAAGCAGTAAATCAAACAAGGGTCAAGCAAAAGGCTTGTTTGTTTCCAACAGCAGAGGCAGATCAGAAAAGAGAGAGTTCCAGCATGGTTTTAACAAGAACATAGGACATTCTAGAAGCAAGTCTAGGCCAAGAAGCCTAAAGAAAGACAAAGGTTGTTTTGTCTGCGGCAAGGAGGGACATTGGAAGAGAGATTTTCCCGAGAGGAAAGTTCAAGGGAGTGTTAATATGGCAAGGAAAGTTTAAGGAAGTGTTAACATGGCAATGAAGGTTCCTAAGTCCTTGGTGTTAGAACTGCCTGAGGAGAGTTGTGAAGGATCAGAACCCATGACTCTATCCGCAGGCATTCAGAAGTCAGAGGATGACTGGGTGTTGGATTAAGGAAGTAGCTACCATATAACACATGGCAAGGACCTACTATTTGATCTAGAGGAGTTCAAAGGTGGTAAGGTGTTAATGGGGAACAACACTTTCAGTGAAATCAAGGGAATAGGCAAAGTCATAATCATTACTGATGAAGGTCTAAGTGTTATCCTCACAGGAGTTAGGTATATGCCAAAGATGGGCAGAAACTTAATATATTATGGTTGTCTAGAGAAAGCAGGGTGTAGATATGAGGGTGAGGATTTCATAGTCAACTTTCTACTCAAGAAGGATGGGAAGAAAGTGTTGTCAGGAAAGTATGATGATGGTTTATACTACTTGGAAGGTACAGTGCCAAGAGGTGAAGTCAACACAGTGAGGTCTGCAGTTGACTCAGCAAGAAAGTGGCACTCAAGACTTGGCCATATGGGAAAGAAGAACATGGAAAGGCTGATACAGGATCAGTACATTTCAAATATGGATGTAAAAAGCTTAGAATTTTGTGAAGAATGTGTGTTGGGAAAGGCTAAGAAACATAGTTTTCAGAAAGCAAAACACACGTCTAAGGAGGTACTAGAGTACATACATTCATATCTATGGGGAGCACCAAGCATAACTCCAAGTCTAGCTGGAAACCAATACTTCATCACCTTTATAGATGACTATTCAAGGAAGGTTTGGATTTATTTCCTGAAAACAAAGGATTAGGCATTTCAGAATTTTTCAGAATGGAAAGCTTTGGTTGAAAACCAGACAGGGAAAAGAATCAAGACATTAAGGACTGACAATGGTCTTGAGTTCCGCAACAACAGATTTGATCAGTTGTGTAAAGATTCTGGAATTGCTAGACACAGAACTTGCGTCTACACACCTCAACAGAATGGGGTTTCAGAGAGGATGAATAGGACAATCATGGAAAAGGTTAGGTGTATGCTAGCTGAGAGTGGAATGGAAGAGAAGTTTTGGGCAGAAGCAGCTTCCACTGCTGTCTATTTGATAAATAGATCACCTAGTTCAGCCATTGAGTTTAAACTGCCAGAAGAGTTATGGTCAGGAAGTAAACCTAGCATTTCACACCTAAGGAGATTTGGTTGTTCAGCTTATGTTCATGTTACTCAGTCCAAGATAAACCCAAGAGCAGTGAAAGGCTATTTCATTGGGTATCCACAGGGAACAAAAGGGTTCAAGATTTGGTTACCAGAAGAGCTTAAATGTGTGATCAGCAGAAACGTTGTGTTTCATGAAGAAAGGTCTTCAAGGACACACAAGGGAAAGCAACAGTAAATGATTCAGCTAAGGAACCAGAAGCTAAGAAAACTAAGAAGGTTACTTTCAGCACAGAGCTGATCAGAGGTCCATCAGAAAGTTCTCAGAGCTCAGGACAAGGTGGAGCTTTGTCTGATTCAAGTGATTTTGGATCACAAAATGAAGGTGGAGCTTCATCAGTCCCAGAAACAGATCAGACACAAGAGGATGAAATTCCAGAATCAGTTTCAGATCAGACCCTAGAAACTCAGACAGAAATTGAGGAGGCTGAAACAGACAGAGATGATGAGGTTTTGGAAGATTTGGATAACTATGTTCTAACCAGAGACAGAGTAAGAAGGGAAAGGAAAATGCCATCAAAATATGATGATTTTGATGTTGCAGCTTATGCTTTGTCTGCTGCCAAAGACATAGAAGTTGAAGAACCTGAGACTTATGCTCAGGCTATGATGAGCATAAACAGACAAGAGTGGACAGAAGCTTGCAAGGGGGAAATGAGTTCTCTAAGTAAGAATCACACATGGGACATAGCTAAGAGACCTAAGAAGAAAAGGGTCATTGGTTGCAGATGGATTTTCAGAAGAAAACCTGGAATTCCAAATATGGAAAGCTCTAGGTACAAAGCTAGACTGGTTGCAAAGGGATATTCTCAGGTAGAAGGTATAGACTACACAGAAGTATTTGCACCTGTAGTGAAGCATGTCTCTATAAGGTTAATGCTATCACTGGTGGTAAACTTTGACCTAGAACTAGATCAGCTAGATGTCAAGACTGCATTTCTGCATGGAACACTAGAAGAGGAAATCTACATGGAACAACCAGAGGGGTTCAAACAGAAAGGAAGAGAAGATGATGTCTGTCTTCTTCTTAAGTCACTGTATGGACTGAAACAGTCTCCATGACAGTGGAACAAAAGGTTTGACAGTTTCATGAAAGATCAAGGGTTCAAGCAAAGCAGAAGTGATGCATGTGTCTACATCAAGGGAACTGAAGTCCAGAACATGATATACCTATTACTCTATGTGGATGATATCAGTGGCGGACCTATGTAGTAATTAGGGGGGTCAAATGACACATGTAAAATTTATAAAATTAATGTGTTTCCATTGAATAATATACTTTTTTGGCACAAATGGTTAAACATGCACCCCCTAAATATTGAATTTATGTGTCAAATTCTTCTTATTTCAATTTTTGACCCCGGTAAAATAATTTTTTGGATCTGCCACTGGATGATATGCTAATTGCATCTAAGGATCCTAAGAAGGTAACAACTCTCAAACAGAGCTTAAGTCAAGAGTTTGAGATGAAGGATCTAGGCCCAACAGCTAGAATCTTAGGAATGAACATCACAAGGGACATGGTAAAGGGCACTTTGAAGTTGTCACAAGGGAAATACTTGGAAAAAGTTCTAAAGACATTCAACATGTTAGACAGCAAACCAGTGGTCACGCCACTTGGTCATCAGTTCAAGTTAAAGAGCTTAACTCAGGAGGAGTTAAAAGAGGAGGCTAAACATATGGTGAATATACCATATGCCAGTGCAGTGGGCAGTCTTATGTATGCAATGGTTGGTTCCAGACCAGACCTTGCACACTCAATGGGGGTGGTTAGCAGGTTTATGGGGAAGCCAAGCAGAGAGCATTGGAAGGTTGTTAAGTGGATTTTAAGATACATCAAGGGTTCAACAGATTGTGTTTTAACATTCACTAAAAGTTCAAGTTCAGATTTTATCATTGAAGGGTATAGTGATGCAGATTATGGCACAGACTTGGACAGAAGAAGATCAATCACAGGTTACGTGTTTCAGGTTGGTGGAAATACAGTAAGTTGGAGGTCAGGTTTACAACATGTTGTGGCCTTATCTACTACAGAATCAGAATACATGGCACTAACAGAAGCAGTAAAAGAAGCTATGTGGCTTAAGGGTATTTGTGAGGATCTAGGGTTCGAGCAAGGTGCAGTCAAAGTTCATTGTGATGCTCAAAGTGCTATTGATCTATCTAAGCATGGAGGACATCATGAAAGGAGAAAACATGTGGCTACTAAGTTCTACTTTATCAGGGATCAAGTGGATGATGGTATGGTCACTATTGCTAAGATACATACAAGCAAGAATCATGCGGATATTTTCACTAAGAGCGTACCTGGAACCGTGCTTGAGAGGCATCTCGATGTCCTCAAGATCCTGAACTGAAGCTGCATGCAACGTCTGTGGGGTGTTCTTCTTTGTTCATCACCTCGCAGACACAAATTAAAACACAAACATGGGTTAGCGTTTAACTTATGATGTTTGGTGTTAAAAGAACAAAGGGTTATTTCAGCTAGGTGGAGTAGGACTTACCAGCTGAAGGTGAAGGAGGTTCACTGTCTTCTTCAGGGTCCTCTAATAGCTTCGGCTTCACTGATCTCAGACATGCAGAACAGAAAACAAAAGGTTAGCTTTCGTATTTTTTTTTTAAGAATCTAAAGCTAGGGTTTGAGATCTTACCAGATCGAGGATGGAGCTGAAGGGTCTTTTGTTCGAGAAGCTAGATCTAAGTTAAAGTTTGCAGATCTGAGAACTTTCGAGTCAAAAGTTGTATCGGGAAAGTTTCGAACTTTCGGGCCAAGTTTTGGTAAAGGAAATCCGAAAGAAGTTTAGGATAAGTAAAGGGAAATGGAAGAAGAGGAAGAAAGGAAAGAGTTCGATCTAAGACAGAGGGTCAGTAAGTCGGATTTGTGGCCGGAAAATCGAAAGGGAAGAGAAATCGCCAAAGGAGGAGTTTTTGGTTTCAGATGCGGCGCATAAGGTCAGAGTTAAGACAAGGTGGAGATTGTAAACCTAATGTCTAAACTCTGACTTATATATTGTGGACTTCTATTGGGCCCAAAGCTAAAGTCGAAGCCCATTAAGTTGAATGAAGCCTGGTCCAGCTTCATCAACTAAACGGCGCCGTCTTCACCTGCAACAAGAGGTTTAAAAGGTGAGAAAAATACAGAGAAGATAACACGGAAAAGAGAGAGAAAGGATTCACCGGAGGAGAAGAGTAATTCACCGGAGGAGAAGAGTAATTCACCGGAGGGAATTCGCGGCAAGAGTCGTGGTGATTGGTTAATTCCGATACATCGTCTTTGTCTTATGTGTTCTGGTATAAATCTGTAATCGGCAAGAAAGCGCAAGATCAACTTCGTGTATAAGCCACGACCGGGGCTTTTCCGACCAAGTATAGTGCAACGCCGGCGCAAGCCAGCCCCTGAGACGTAGCCATTAACGGTGAACTCAGGGTAAACAAATCTCAAGTGTCTTACATAAGCAATTCCGCAAACATCAAGCATAAAGAGTCAACACAAGAACATTGATTTATATAAGCAAATCGTAACATTTACTAGCCAACTCATCAGTATAACAATATACTTCGATAAATACTCAGTTTCTATAATTTTCAAACGAATCGCTAATTTTTTCTCAAATGATCTCAATGAGTTCTAATCTATGTCTAAGGAATCAACTTCATGTCAGCTTGTAGCTCTTCTTAACAACTTTAGTGAAGGATAAAAAATTTTTAAACTCGCCCTCAAATTTTTCGTTAGTAATGTAGGCTAATAATTAAACTATTAATAATGCTTTACAGGGTGCTATTGAAATATATCAGATTTACAAAACCTATTTCATTTCGAAAAGATTTACTAATGATTTTACAATATGAAACCAGATAATTATGTTCAACTTTTAAAAATCTATGGCAATTTATTTGCAAAATCACCATGATATCATCTGATTTTATGATAGATTACGGGTAAAAAATTAGATTGACCTTGGTTGACATCATAATGTCTCAAGTAACCCACAAAGAAAATAAATAACTAGATTGGAAAAGGTTTTTTTAATACCGAAATAGCCCCTCACCGCGTGTTTGTAAAATAAAATAATTACAACTTTGCCATTATGTAAACTTCTCAGCGGGAAATTTAAAAATCAGCAATAAAAGAGCGATAAATTTTAATTACGAGATTGCCATCGTCTATTTTTTGACACGAACATCTCAGCCAGTGGTCCTTTGGTTGCTGACTTTACATTTGGCGAAGATGTTTATGATTTGGATGATTTGATTTCGCGGAGTAATTTTTTCCGCTGAGATGATTGTCCTTCCTCTGCGTATTTCTTTTGATTAGCTGAGATGTTTAAAAAACGAAGTGGTATTTCTGTAAATTTGGCGGTTTTGTTGACTTCGATTGCTGAGTGATATTTTATAGCCGATTTATTTAACTTTTTGGCGGATTTGTTTTGATTGATTGCTGAGTTTTAATATTAGACTGAGTTGTTTAAAATTAAACCGCTGATTTATTTTTAAGTAATTGTTGATATGATTTTCAACGTAGTTGTTTCACACGTCTGTTGATTTGTGACTAAAATTGAAATTGCGAGAATGACCCCTTTGGCAGCTGTTTTTAATGACGATACCGCGGAGTTGTGTATCTTGCTGACTAGTTTTACGCGATCGCCGATATGTTTTGTCTTCGACAGCTGAGTTAATCTTTGCTAATCTGACCCTCTCGTTACTGCTGTTTTTTATTTCGCTGATTTTTTTAATTGTTTGGCCACTGATTTATTTTTTTCCAGTAAAATTCCAATTATTTGCACCGCTGATTTGTTCTCTTTAGTTTAAAAAACTCTTGGGGATTGGGAACAAAAGGATTGTTGTTCGTGTTAATAAAATCTTTAACCCCTAAATTAGTGAACTTATAATCTCTAACCCCTAAATTAGCTTATGTTCAAAAAGAGAACTAAACCGGGACTTGGAAACATAACCCTAAACATAACCCTTATACCTCTATAGGAAACATAACTCAAAAACATAACCCCTAAACAATGTCGGCTATGGTTTCATTTATTGGTTACAGGCTTGTAAGTTAATGTTTCATGTTTAGGTAAGTGATAGTTAAATATGTTGTTGTTGTTTGTTTTGTAAGTAAATATGTTTGCTTTCGTAAATATGTTTGAAACGAAATAGGACTAAGTTATAGGACAAAGTATTTGAAATAAATTGGAAATAGGACTAACCACACCATACCCATTAACTGGAAATAGGACAAAGTATTTGAAATAAATTTGAAACGAAAGCATCATTATTAAGTTAAATCCCACTTGAAATAAAGTTCACTAAACTAGCACTAAGTTAAATCCCACAAGCATATCCAATTCCAATAGCTCCAGATACAAAGAGATTTAAAACCTCAATTTTTATGGGACTTATAATACAACTTCATCACAAGATATTTCTCTGTAGAGGAAAGAAGAGGAAAAATCGAAACCGGCTTGAAACTTCTATGAAGCTGCAGGATCGTTTATGACTTCCAAGAACTCGTCTTTAATAGTGCCCACACAAAATTGAAAAATCAAAGACAACAAATGGTAAAAATCAAAGTTAAAAACATCGTAAAATCAAGTTGAAATAGAGTTATATGGAGATTGTGTGTTGTATGATTTCAGTGGCGTCGACTCTTGTTCCAATAATCTTTAGTCTCACTTCACATTCTTTCTAGATCTTAACCTGCAATAACCATTCCAAGATTTGGTCAGTTTCTTGAGATATAAATCGAAAAGACCGATAAGTAATGATGTTGCCAATAAAAATAAGTAGAGAAAAAAACAAACCGATCCATCTGATGTGGTATAATTAGGCATGAAAGACATAGAATCAAACGCATAAAACACATAGAATCAACATAAAACAAGAACACATAGAATCAACATAAAACACGTTGAATCAACATAAAACAAGAACTAATGATGAAAGTAAGATTCATAAGATTTACATGCTTGGACACAAAGATCTAAACAGGGCCAAAGTTTAATAAGTCACAAGCAAGTAGATAAGCAATATGACATTGCAATGATGAATATACACCTTAATGGCTAATTGTCTCAAAGAAACAAATCGTTCTAGACACAAAGTTGGCTGCTTTCATTAAGTTTCTTGAAAACATAAGACTTTCATTAAGTCACAAGCAAGTAGATAAGCAATATGAGAGTTTCTCTACTTCGAACCTTTAAAGAATCAGACTTTTTAGTCACAAACAGCATACAAAGCTACAATTCAGTTTTCAAGTAAAGAGTAAACAACAAATGGGTAATTGCTTAGCTCACCGACGCCGAGGAAAGGACACGCCGAGGAAAGGACGGAGAGATGAAGAGGAGATTACGAGGAGGAGGAGTTAAAAACGGAGACGACAGAGGAAATTAAGGGGAGGTGAAGCGGAGGAGACGAGGAGGAGATATAGAGGATAAACACACAAGCGAAGATGAAGAGGAGGAGATATACAGGAGAAACACTATCCTCCTTCCTCCGCCGCCTTCAGAAACGTCGTCTCGTATCCGTCGTGACTCGCCGTGGTGTTCACGAGAATCGGCGCCGTCGCATAATTAGGAGAAAGAGAAGGAGAGGAGGAGAGCTTTTTATCAAAATTAGGTTATCAAGTTGATTTCTTAATTTTTTAGTTTCCAATTTTTTTTTGAAATTTTTAAAATTTTTTGAAAAACTTAATTTTTCCCCAAATTATTCTTTTTTAATTTTGTTTAATTAAAAAAAAAAACTGATGGCAAAATCGATATTATATTACAAAAGTCTGGTTTTTTAGACTTCTTACACAATTGTGGGTCATTCTAGTAAGCCTATCTTTTTCAGGGTTATGTTAGTTGAGGGCATGCCAACCAAGGTCATTCTAATTAATTTTCACTAGATTATAATTCACAAGATATTTAATATTATGGACTAAAAGAGTGTTTCTATTAACTTATTTTATTTTCTAAAGTTTGACAAAATTTTGTAAAATACCTACAAAAATCTCAATTTTTACAAGATATTAGAAATTATGGAGTAAAAGATTGTTGTCATTGATTTCATTTATTTTCAAAAATTTGTCAAAATTTTGTAAAAACAATGTGCTATTACCCACAAAATTCTAATATTTTTACATGATATTAAAAATTATAGATTCGACTTATTATTAACATTATTATATGTATTCTAAGTTGTGTTTTGCACAACTTATTATATCCCAATTATTAACATTAGTATATCTATTCTACATTATTAACATTATATCTTAACATGTGTTTCTATTTATATTTCTTCCCAATTATTAACCCAATTATTAACATTATTATATGTATTCTACATTATTAACATTATTAATTAACACGTGTTTCTATTTATATTTCTTCCCAATTATTAACATTATATCTATTCTATATATTTTATATTGACACGTGTCACGATCTGGTGAGTTATATTGTGACACGTGTCACGATCTGGTGAGTTATAATTTTACGCGCTCTCTTTTATATAATAAGATTATAATATTTTTACATGATATTAGAAATTATAGATTCGACTTATTATTAACATTATTATATGTATTCTAAGTTGTGTTTTGCACAACTTATTATTTCCCAATTATTAACATTAGTATATCTATTCTACATTATTAACATTATATCTTAACATGTGTTTCTATTTATATTTCTTCCCAATTATTAACTCAATTATTAACATTATTATATGTATTCTACATTATTAACATTATTAATTAACACGTGTTTCTATTTATATTTCTTCCCAATTATTAACATTATTAACATTATATCTATTCTATATATTTTATATTGACACGTGTCACGATCTGGTGAGTTATATTGTGACACGTGTCACGATCTGGTGAGTTATAATTTTACGCGCTCTCTTTTATATAATAAGATTAGTAAATGATTTTCAATTATTTGGTATGAAACATAAACCCTAATAAAAAAATAATATAAACCCTCATACAATTTGGATAATCGTCTTCTACATTTAAATAATCACTAATAGCTTAAATAGTTTTTTTGTTTGTTAAAGACTAGCTTCAATTATAAAATCCTAAATATGATGGTTGTTATTATGTTGATAAAATCATAACAAAAAATTCAATGAATATTTTAGATGGGTTCGTTGAATCCAAACATAATGGATCATAAAAATCAATGGAGTCGAATGAGAGGAAAAGTGTAAAAATAGTAAAAAAAAATTATACAAATTAAAGCAATTATAAAAATATTTTTTAAACCAGGTTTTGTAATAAAAAACCGATCGTGAATATGGAAAGAATATAGACGTGCGGAAGAAAAGTCTTATGGTGGAAGGTTGGATTTTGAATGCTATCACTTACACGTAAAATCAATACCCAAATCATTTCAAATTCTTTCACAAATCATTTCTAAAGTGAATCCATCAAATATTAATAACACAAGATTTAATTAATTCATTTTAAATCTTTTATTGAATAAAAATGGATTTCAAAAATCAGTTAGTATAGACATTGCAAATACATAAACCAATAACACTAGATTTTGAAATCTTTTAATGAAGATTATTTAAATACAATAACCAATAACACTAGATTTTAAAAGAATAAATAAAATCATTTATTGAATAACAATGAATTGTACATGGATTTCAACTCTATTAAAATTCATGATTGAATAACACCTACTTAATGTTTTCTCGTTCGTAAGAAGAGTTGATTGTGTTTTTAAAAGCTTTGTGATAGTAATAAAAAAAAATTATTTTAGGAAACTAATGCTCCACGCCTTGATTTGTACCAAATCTTACATCAAAAAGTACAAAAGTTAGAAACATAAATGTACAAAATTTTGTGAGTCAATTTTCCAAAATAATTACAAACAAGTTTTGTAGGTGGAATCACCTGAAAGTGCAAAAGTTAGAAAAATAAATGTACAAAATTTTGTGAGTCAATTTTCCAAAACAATTACAAACAAGTTTTGTAGGTGGAATCACCTGAAACTCTGCACCTCTGAGTTTTGATACTAGACTTAAAGACATGTTGAACACATAACTTCACACATGAATATTCAAGTTAAAAATCTTGATTATATTATAAAATTTCTATAAATTATTTTTTACACACCATCTGACTTAAATTGGCTATTATACAAACAATTATATCTAATCGTCATCAGACAATTTCTAATAAAATAAACGTAGAGATCACTACTCTGAAAAGTCCTTACTGAAATCTCTTAACGATAAGTGGCTATGAATGTTAGTTTTTCTTTAACACCTTTACACCTGCTTGTAACAATTAAATCTTTCTAGATTTTTTTGTTAGCAAAATAAAATACTTTCTTATTTTTTTAAGGGAAGATTACTAAAGTAACCCACAATTTGACTTTTATTGCTAAAACGGACCTAATCTTTTTTTTATAACTAGAGTAACCCTCTGAACTTTTTGCCCGAAACAGCCTCTCCTTCCCTTTGACAGGAAAAAAAACAGTTTTCGAAACTGTCATTATGACGTCATAAAAAAAAGCCAGCGCATTTAAACACGCGAGTTATTTACAAAATTGCCACCGCCAGCGAGGATAAGTCTGCCGCAGATTTATTTTTCACGTTTTGTAGATTTATTTTGCCACGTCATTTTCAATATTTTAAAAGTCTGCCGCAGATTTAATCCCTTTGATGCATATTTAATTCGATTTACAGTGATGCATATTTAATAAATCTGCCGCAGACTTAATAAATCTGCCGCAGACTTAATAAATCTGCCGCAGACTTAATAAATTTGCCGCAGACTTAATAAATCTGTCGCAGACTTTATAAATCTGCCGCAGATTTATTAAGTCTGCGGCAGATTTATTAAGTCTGCGGCATCACGTTAGAGTTGTCTTGTGCGTTTTGTAGATTTGTTGATACTATTGTAGATTTGTTTTGGATTTTCCAGATTTTTTGGCGCTTACTTTACAGTTTGCCTCTATGTGCGTGACTTTAACTTCATCGGTGAAATCGCCGTAGATCCAGTTTTCATAGTTTTCTCATCAACCGCCATTGTAGATCCAGTTTTTCTTAGTTGTTTAATAAATTGTCATCTCTGTTTGTTAAATTCACATCTTCGCTCTCGCCGTCGTCGTCTCTGTAGTCGTTATCTTCTCCGGCTAGTGTCCGTCGTTATCTTCGTCGGGGTTTTCTTCATCGTCGTTGTCTTCGTCGGCGTGTTTTTTGTCGTCTTCGTTGAGCTTTGTTTAGCTTGGTCGTCGACTTTTGTCCTCATCGTGTAAGTCGTCGTCTTTATCGGCTTGTTTTTGGTTGTCGGCTTCGTCGTCTAGATCTGGTTAAAAATCTGCAGCAGATTTTAAACTCTCGTTGCAGATTTATTTTTAAAACTATCAATGGAACAAGTTGTGATTGTTTGTGGTTTATGGAAGCTCAAGAAGAAAGGATGGGTGTTTGAAGTTGACAATAAACGAGGATCTCGTATTCTTGGAGTTAACTCATACATGCGTTATGAGGATTTTATTCGGATGGTGTACGAAGACTATGGTTTATCTACGGAATTGCATCGAGTAAGTTTAAATTATATGTTTGCTGAAAAGATGATGGAAAAATTGCCTTTTGATACTCCTCCAGTCATAGTTTGTAATTCACGACAGTTACAACTGTTTATCAATATGGTGAAAGTAGATATGCTTCGGTTATGTGTCGAAGTAGCAGATATTGATCCTCAATCTTCGAAAAATTCGTGCAAGTTAAAGTCTTGGAATGTAACCGAGGAATCCGTTGACTGCAGGATTGATAAGACCATGGAGACCGAAAATGTTGTTGAAGATATTGAAGAAAATGTTGAAGATATTGAAGAAAATGTTGAAGATAATGTTGAAGAAAAAGATATTGAAGAAAAAATCGAAGATAATGTCGAAGATAATGTAGAAGAACAAGTTTGAAAAGATGTCGAAGAAGATTTTGAACTTAATGACGAAGGAGACGAGGATGTTCAAGACGACGTCGATGTTGACGATGACGACGATCTTGATGATTCGAGATTCGATTATTGTGACGAATCGGACGGAACGGATTCCGATGACGAGAATTTTGTTGCTTATGGTGCTATTTATACGGAGGAGGACACTAAGAAAGAAGAAAAAAAGAAGAAGAAGAAGAAGAAGAAGAAGGGAAAGAACCAAAACCAAATGATTCATTTGTATATTTAAGCGACACGAAAGTTGATTATGATTTGTTGGACATGAGTGCAATTGATTTGAAAGAAGGTGAATCTTTTTGCACGAAAGAGCATTTGGAAACAAGACTGGAGATGCTTAGTGTTATTCAAAAATTTGATTTTGATATATACAAATCAACACCAACGCTGCTCTCTGTAAAGTGTTGGGTTGAAGGATGTGTTTGGAAGGTAAGAGCTACATCGGTGGACGATTTTCCAAAGTTTTATGTGAAGACATATGTTTCGGAGCATTCTTGTTCGGTGACTGAGCGGTCGGGAAGATCACGACAAGCAACACCAGAGGTCCTTGGCGTATTGTACAAGGATTTTGTTGGTGGTGTAGGACCAAAAGTGTTGCCAACTCATGTCGCATAAGCTTTAAATAAGCGATTCAAAATTAAGGTAAATAATGTTTTGGTCGTTGTAGATTTGTTTTGGTCTTTGTAGATTTGTTTTGGTCTTCGTGTATTTGTTTTTTTTTGGAGATTTGTTTTGGTCTTTGTAGATTTGTTTTGGTCTTTGTAGATTTGTTTTGGTCTTTGTAGGTCTTTGTAGATTTGTTTTGTCTGTTGTAGATTTGTTTTGTCTGTTGTAGATTTGTTTTGTCTGTTGTAGATATGTTTTGTCTGATGGTTGTTCACTGTTGGTGGCATGTAGATTGCTTATTGGAAAGCCTATCGAACGTTAAGACATGCACGATATCTCGAGAGAGGTACTCCTGAAAGTGGCTATGAGAAATTGCCGGCATATCTATACATGATAAAACAAGCAAATCCCGGAACTTATGCTAGACTCGTGGTGGATCCTGACCAAAGATTCAAATATATGTTCCTAGCATTTAGTGCGAGCATCAGTGGGTTTCAATATATGTGGAAAGTAGTCGTCGTAGATGGTACATTTTTACAAGGAAAGTACAGAGGAACACTTTTGACTGCTACAGCGCAAGACGGTAATTTTCAGATATTTCCTCTTGCATTCGCTATTGTTGATACTGAGAATGATGAGTCTTGGGAATGGTTTTTCAACCAACTGAGTAGTGTGATTCCGGATGATGATGACCTTGCGGTTATATCGGATAGACACCATTCAATCGGGAAAGCTATCGCAAAGGTATATCCCAAGTCCGCACGCGGGATATGCACTTACCATATGTACAAGAACATATTGGTTCGTTTTAAGTGTAAAGATGCGTTTGGTCTAGTAAAAAAAGCAGCAAATGCTTTTAGGCTAATTGATTTTGAAACCACGTTTGCCCAGATTGAGTTTTTAAATCCTGCACTTCATGGTTATCTTCAAAGAGCTGATGTTCGCTTGTGGTCACGCGTCCACTTTCCCGGAGATAGATATAATCTCACTACGAGCAACATTGCGGAGTCGCTGAATAGAGTTATATCACAGGCACGAAGCTTACCTGTCGTGCATTTACTTGAAGTAGTGCGATCTATGATGACACGATGGTTTGCAAAAAGGAGAAACGATGCGATGAAAATGTCTACAACTCTAACTCGTGGGGTGGAAAAGCTGTTGCAAGTTTATTTTCTTGAATTGCAGATTTTTTTAAAAATCTGACTTTTGCAAGTGTACGTTAACTCTTGTTTTGCATTTTGTAGAATCGGGTGGAACAAGTGAAGACCTACAATGTACAAGTGATTGATGAATCAAAAATGCAAGTCTCAAACGGGACTAGTTCATATGTTGTGGACTTGATGGATAAAACTTGTTCTTGTCGTAGGTTTGATTTGGAGAAGTTGCCTTGTGCTCATGTCATAGCTGCAGCCGAGAGTGTAAATGTCTCTCGCATTTCATGTTGTCATTCATATTTTCACAGGGAAATCTTGTACGCCGCATACTCGAATGTCATTATGCCTAGAGATCTAGCATTGCCAATTCCAGAGGCTGTTAATTCAAAGGTTTGTCTACCGCCTGATGTGAAAACGCAACCAGGTAGGCCAAAGAAGAGTAGATTCAAATCAGCAATGGAGAAGGCGTTGACCAAGAAGAGGCCGAGGAAACAACACAGATGCAGCAGTTGTGGGGAAGGAGGGCATAATCGAAAGACATGCAATACATAAGTCTTTGTTACTCTATATAATAAATCTGCGAACCGTTTTTAAATCTTCAAAACTGTATAACTTATCCAGCAAAACAAAACTATACCGTTTTTCTTTCTTACAGGTTTGTTAAATCTGCAAAACTGTGTAAAATATCTGCAAACCATTTAATAATATCTGCGAAACCCTGAATTAAATCTGCGAAACGTTATAAATAAATCTACGAAGCTTATGAATAAATCTGCGAAACCCCAAAATAACCCGCAAAACTTATATAACACTAAATTTACTTCATAACAACATAATAAAATCTGCAAAGCTTATAACACTAAATTTACCTCTACTTGAATATGTAAATTGCTAGAAAAACAACAACCGAAGTCATGAGACCTATGAAAAGCTTCTGGGTCATATTCTTCAACTCATTCGTATGATTAGTAGTCTCCTTAATCAAGTTCTTTAGAGAAGCTAATTCATCGATTTTATCTTGGAGTCCACCGTGTTCTAGGGCGAGCTTTCTTCTAGCTTCCGTTAACTCTTCCATCAACGCCTCGTCCCACCACTTCCATATGTGGCAACCTCGATAATCAGTAGCACTCTGCATTGTGAATAGTCATAATTATGCATATTCACACCTCAAAAATAATCTACATAAGGTTTGCATTGTTATTTGCTTACATCGCGTTTAGCACAAGTGTAGTAAAGCCTCCCTGGGTTTGCTCTCGTCTTCGATGCTTCGACGATAACATCTGAACCACAAAAACACACCTTCGTACGACCGAGTTCGCTTGGAACGTCACGTATACGAAAAATGGCTAATGACCTCATCTTCATCTTCATTTTCGTAACCACCAAAACCGGGGGCTTCGTCCGGATCGCTAAGGCTATAACTAAACGTTCTTCCCATCTTCTTGTTGCCTACTTTGGTTGTAAGAACAATCGAAACCCTAAATTTTGTCGATCCCCTTTTCAATTTTATATCGAAAATTAGAAGCTTAAAACGCACCGTTTTGTTTAATTATTTACAACTGTAAAACAAATCTGCAAAACTGTAAAACAAATCTGCAAACCGTTATAAAGATCTGCAAACACTAAAATAAAAATCTGCAAATTTTATAACAAATCTGCAATGACATCGAAGACAAATCCAAGGTAACCGACAACATTTAGAAAGCGAAGACAAATCCTTACAACATTAGGAACATCGAATTTAACTTCTACTTTAGTAGGTAAATGGCAAGAACAACAACAACAAAAGTGATAAAACTTATGAAAATTGTGTGGGTCATGTTCTTCAAATCATCCATTTGAGAAGTGTTCTTCTTAAGCGTCTTGTGTAAAGAAGCCAATTCGCCGATTTGGTCTTCAAGTCCACTGTGTTTGGAGAGCTCTCTCTTAACCTCCGTTAATTCATCCATCAAAGCCTCGTCCCACCACTTCCAGACATGGCATTCTCCATCCTAATAGGCATAAAACCTTAAATACCAGTCTTTCCACGTTAGTTTTAAACTGAAAATAGAAATATTTGCTTACATTGTATGAAGGACAAGTGTAGAAAAGTCTCCCCGGGTTTGTTGTCGTCGCCGAAGATTGGACGACGACATTGTAACCACAATAACACGTACTTATGTGGCCAAATTGAAAGTTTTCCTCTGGGTCACGAAAATGTGTATGGACTGGATCTTCATTTTCGTAGGTCACCCCACGACGGTAGGATGTCGACGGATAGATTTGGCTTCGACTTGCCATATTTTTGTTCATCGCTTTGTTTTAAGAACGTAAAAGCCCTAATTTTTGCAGATCCCCTTTTTGATTTAACTTTGAAGCATTAAACGCAGCGTTTTATTTAATAAATTATAACAAATCTGCAACGTTGTATAACAAATTTGCAAAGTTGAAATAACAAATCTGCAAAAAATCTAAGTAAAATAACATATCTACGTTTCGTCTTCTTATCTCTCCTCATTGCGACGTTGCATCTTCCTATCTCTCTATCAATATATAACCCTTCTCATAAAACCTAATCTCAAGAAAACATACATCATGTCTATTGTCCCACCATATACATCCAATTTCGCGAGCATGGTCAATGCCATACACAACATGCAAGATCGGGATAACCTCCCGCTTCTAAACCCTGGTCCGAATGTATGGTGTGACAAAACCACTGTTACGTGGTTTAGGTTTTTACATGATCTCTCCCAGGCGATCCAGGATATTCTTCGAGAGGGATGGGTCCATGCGTGGCCGACTTACCGCTTCATTCCCGATGATGTCAATGGACGATGGTTTCTTAAACTAACTATAAGCATAACCGATAATGTAATCTTATCAGATTTATCTTTTTGTTTCTCTAACACTAATAAATTTTTTTTCTTCTTTTTATAGCGAAAATACAGATGGGATCCGAGGCATAATTTGACAATTTGGACACAGTTTAATCTGCTGGCTAGAACGATTTTTCGTGATCATATGCGCACGTTGAAGAGGATATGGTTTCATGGCGGCGAGAAGCCTGAAGGAATGACTACTAGAGTTTGACTTGCTCTGGTTGAACTGTTTGATGAGTTAGGACCTGATAATTTTCAGTATGGACAATGTAACTTTAGATAAATGTTTTCATAAGTAACATCTAGGCAGTTCATAAGTAACATCTGTGTTTCATATGTAATCTATTTTGTATGACACATTTATGGAAATTTCGTGGATGTAAACAAGTCTGCAATTGTGCAACCCTACAAAACAAATCAACCAACCCTGTAAAATAAATCTGCAACCCTATAAATTAATCAACCTTACAAAACAAATCTGCAAAAGGATAAACAAATCTACAACCCTATAAATGAAATAATCAATACAAATCTACAGATGTTAACAAGTCTGCAACCATAGTAAACAAATCTACAACCCTACATAACAAATCTACCAACCTTCTAAAACAAATCTGCAACCCTATAAATTAATCAACCCTACAAAACAAATCTGCAAAAGGATAAACAAATCTACAACCCTATAAATGAAATCATCAATACAAATCTACAGATGTTAACAAGTCTGCAACCATAGTAAACAAATCTACAACCCTACATAACAAATCTACCAACCTTCTAAAACAAATCTGCAACCCAATAAATTAATCAACCCTATAAAACAAATCTGCAAACCCTACAAAACAAATCTGTAAAACGGTAAACAAATCTACAACCCTATAAATGAAATCATCAATACAAATCTACAAATATAGACAAGTCTGCAACCATAGTAAAAAATCTGCGAACATAAACTTGTTTAAAGTTGAAATGTAGTACATAATCTGTTTAAAGTTGAAATGTAGTTCATCAAACTTAACATAAACATAAATTTTAAAGTTCATCAAACTTAAACCAACATCAATAAACTCAATATGCCTCATCTAGTAGTTGTGGGACATAAATATCTCCTTCTTCATCACGCAGAGGTGGAGGGTGACACATCGTTCCTTTTGATGCTTCAGGAATTTCGTCAAAGATCTCCGCCGCATATCTCTATCGGATTTGCAGAATCGTTGCATCGCTGAGACCATCAAAGCTCGTCCCCAAAGCAAGGCACTCAATGTATTTCAAAGTGAAGACACCACAATCTCTCGGCCTCATATTCTTTGGAACATTCTCCGTTTTCCTAAACATGTCGAACATCTCAATACGAGGTTGACGATCTTTTTCTTCCAAGAAATTGTTAAGCATTAAGGGTATCAACTTCCGCAGGAACATACATTCTTCAACCAACTTTTCATCTGTCACATGAGTTGGAATGGAGTCGTAGATATACAATTTTTTTTGGGCAGATTAATATCCACTGCAACCCAATGGTCCTTCTTAATGTTCAATGGTACGTAGATATTATCATCATAAAACCACCTTTTGTTTGTCGGCGATGACTCAAGAACGACACCATTGAACAGCTGTTTGTACGTATTATCAAGTGGCCATGGCAATTTGGAGCGTAAGGTAGAAAACCCCGCATAATCAATTTTCATTGTGGGAATTGACCAAGGACACATGAAACAAATACGTGGATTGTAAGGAGAATCAGGACGCATGGATCTCCTACGGAACAATGTCATGCCCAACTCCATGTGCTGCAAATTTGAAAAAAAAAATTTCTCCAGATGTAAACCCTACAAAACAAATCTACAACACTACAAAACAAATCTATCACCCCTATAAAACAAATCTGCAATACGATAAAAAATCTGCAACCCTATAAATGTACAGATGTAATGTAAACAAGTCTACAATAAGAGAATACAAATCAGCAACCCTACAAAACAAACCTCTAAAACAAATCTACATATGAAAAAGTATCATAGAAAACAAATCTACAAAACAAATCTGCAAAGACGTTAAACAAATCTGCAGATGTAAACAAGTCTGCAATCATAGAAACAAAATCTACAACCCTACAAAACAAATCTACCACCCTTGTAAAACAAAACTGCAAGACGATACATAAATCTGCAACCCTATAAATTAAATTACCAATACTAATCTACAGATGTAAACAAGTCTGCAATCATAGAAACAAAATCTACAACCCTACAAAACAAATCTACCGCCCCCTTAAACAAATCTGCAAGACGACGATAAACAAATCTGCAAGACGACGATAAACAAATCTGCAACCCTATAAATAAAATTAACAATTCATCAGAAGTTTACGAAATGCTTACAGTATCACCAAGCCAACCATATCGTCTACCTTCCCATTCTTCCCTTGGAAGAAATAGCTCCTTGAAGAATCTCACATCAGCGTTTAAGGTTCCAATTGATTCATGCCTAAAACAAAGCATATGTTAATTACCTAGCATATGAACATCTATAATATATAAGAATTAGTTACTTACTCTTTCGGAATGGTGAAATCAACAACTTTTTGCCATTTCTCTTTGTCCAGGGGCCCAAAAGGATCATAACCATGGGCAGAAGGAATGATCCGTTTCACTGTAGAGTTTCCATCGTAAGGAAATTTTTGAGAAGCTGCTAGTTGTGGGACTCTCTTCTCTACAGCATGTACAAAATCATTCAACCCTTGCGTATCTATACCCCCTGTAATAGCATCTACAAGATCATCCAACCCCTGCGTATCTATACCTTCGGCCTCATCATCAGAAGGAGCAGCCATTTTAAGTTCTAACCTTTTTGTTTCTTCTGTTACGTCTTCAACATCAACGTCTTTCTTTTTCTCTTCTGCAATTTTTGGCAGAGGACCTGGTTTACGACGACGACTTTGTTTTGCCTTTGGCACTTTAGAAACACGTGGTTGTTTTTCCTCTTTCACTTTTTTAAGAGTCGATCCTTCCTTTTGCATTGCTCCTCTTGTTTTCACACCTTCCTTAATCTCTCCCTTCGCCACCTTCTCAGTTTGTGGTTTAGTTACCTTCTGAGTTTTTGGTTTTGAAACCTTCTTCGGTGACACCTTCTCAACCTTCTTCGGAGACACACGCTTCCGAGTTTCCAACCACGATCGTAACAATCGGTAAACCAAATTCATGTAATAATCGGTTTCCAATCAGTAAAACAAATCAGCAAGACCATAAAAAGTCTACAAATAATACAATAAATCTACAACACTATGAAATAAATCTACAACAGTTTAAACTAAATCTACAACACAATGTAATAAATCTACAATATTTTAAATTAAATCTACGATACCATGTAATAAATCTACAACATTTTTAATTAAATCTACAACACAATGTAATAAATCTAATGTTGTTACTAACCAGTTTCCAAAAGAGTAAATTAAATCTACAACATTTTAAATTAAATCTACATGTTGTTACTAACCAGATCATCATTGGTGTTGTCCACCTCACGTGCTCTGCTAGACTTGGTGTTGTCCACCTCACGTGCTCTGCTAGACTTGGTGTTGTCCACCTCACGTGCTCTGCTAGACTTCAGATCAGAGATAACTCCCTCCATTTTACCCAATCTAAAATCAACACTTTTCTGAAAGAGTGTAAATTTTTTTACCAACTCATCAAAAGCCTCTTTCACTGCATCAATCACAATCTTCCTAACGGTAGACATGGCCACCATCGTATCTGAATGATCCTGTACAGAATCATCTTTTCTTCCACTCTTTTTCTTATTAGAAGCATTACCTTCAGCTTCATCAACTATCTCATTCTTTTTCTTCTTAAAAACAATACCTTTACCTTCATCAGCTACATTTTCACTCTTTCTCTTATTCTCTTTTTTCTTTGCCTCCACAATAGGCCAAAGCTTTGGATCAAAACAATCTTCAATGACGTCATTAAGCAACTTGTCCAGACTTGCATCCTTCTGCTCCTCGTTGTCAGGCCAATATGGATACTTGTCCGCTGCAGTAACATGGCACATATGCCTCACTCGAACCTATACAAATGTAAAAATTATATTTACAATGTAAGTTAGCACATAAAACAAATATGCAACAAAACACACAAGCAAATCTGCAATCACACTAACAAATCTGCAAAAACACAAAACACACTAACAAATCTGCAAACCACACACACTAACAAATCTGCAAAACACACTAACAAATCTGCAAAACACACTAACAAATCTGCAAAATACACTAACAAATCTGCAAAACACACTAACAAATCTGCAAACCGCATAAACAAATCGGCAAACACCCATAAACAAATCTGCAAAAACCATAAACATATTTGTAAACAACATTGCACAAAGCATAAACTAATCTACCATACCTCGTTATAAACATCTTTCTCCTTTACCAGAAACTCTTCAATGGTGTATCGGTTTCGACCTCCTGCCCACTGCAAGAGTCCTGGCCCGTCTACACCTTCCCTCTTCTGCCCTTGTATCTCTTCGATACAGCAACAGACTCATAAACCCATATAAGGAGTGCGTGAACACATCCGTGTATCGTGTAAGTGTCTTGCACAAACGAACCTTCTCTAATGGAAAGTAGTAGTGCAGAAAAACCTTCTCTACCCCAAGGATATTTCTCAAACTGCTCTTCGTCAAATACTCGGACAGCAGCAGAATAAGGAATTCTTGACCCTGCATGTAGTCCATAAATTCCAACGTGCAGGAGTATCAACTTTAGTATCAACTTCTTCTTTTCTTCGCTCTCCTTAACTCTACCACTTGTCAACGTTCTCAATAACTCATTATACGAAGGAGTTTGATTTTCACTGATACCAAAATCATTCCACAACTCTGTTTTAAGAGTTGGGACAGGCGGCTTATCCCCTTGATTCACTGGATCACAATTTAACCCAGTAATTTCTTCAAATTCATTCAGTGAAAACCTCAGTGGAAGGCCATCAATAACAGACCAGAACTCATGCTTGTTCTTCACTTGTAATTGATTTGTCAAGAAATAATGGACCGTCTTACCACACCATGTGTACTTGTCCATGTCAGTAAGCCTTAGAAATACTCCAAGACAAGACTCCTTCATATTTTCCCATACCTCATCTCCTACCGACGTCTTAGCAGCTTCTATTCTGTTAAGGAAACAACAGTGTCCCATACTCTTTTTTTGGATTGGAGATAACCCTTCTTTATAGCGTCTAGGTGCATAAAAAAGTCATACCTAATTACAAAACACAAACGAAAACAATAGTTAACAGTAGATGAAACAAGTCTACAAATACTATGAAACAAGTCTACAAAACATATGAACAACAACACATCGCAAAACAGATCTATGAAACAAATCTACAAATCTACAAAACAAGTCTACAAAGCACTTTGTATGTAAGAACGTAAAAGCCCTAATTATCTGCAAAAGAGAACCACAAGAGAACCAGTCTACAAAAGAAAACCAGAAGAAACAAATCTACAAAACCTATCAAACAAATCTACAAATCAGAAGAATAAATCTACAAAGATGAAACAAATCTACAAATTATATGTCTGCAAAAGAGAACCACAAGAGAACCAGTCTACAAAAGAATACCAGAAGAAACAAATCTACAAAACCTATCAAACAAATCTATAAATCAGAAGAATAAATCTACTAAGATGAAACAAATCTACAAATTATATGCAACATATCTACGCACGACATGTACAACGAAATGAAACCCTAAACAACGAAACGCTAAATGTGATTGAAAAACCTAACAAACAATGAAACCCTAAATTACGAAATATAACCTTCTTCCATGGCGCGACAAACGACAACACGGCGGGAAACGAAAACAAGGCGACAAACGAAAACACGGCGAGAAACGAAAACCCTGAAGAACGAAGAAGAAGACAATGGCGAGGACGGAGACGAAGACGACGGAGACGACGAAGAAACCGCTATTCGCAAAATCGCACAGGAGAGAGAGGAGAGAGGGAATTATTTTTATTTTTTTTAAAATCCAAATTATAAAAGTTATAAATCATAAATAAGGAATTCTAAAAGTCACAAATTATAAGTTTTTTTTATTCATAATGGCATTTTCGTAAATGGCATAACCGTAAATATGTTTTTTTTTCATAACCTCCTAAGTCAAAATCATGTTTTTTTTTAATAACTAGAGTGACCCTCCAAAAATGGGTTAGTCTAGTTATTTCGAGTTTATTAGGGTCAGTTGGAGTCATTTTCACTTTCTTTAAAGGTATATTCCTTTTTTTCTTAGTTCACGATATTGAGAATATTCATTTTTCTTTACCCCTTGGAACAAGAGAAATATTTCTTTTTTCCTCCCCTTGTTTGTCATGTCACATATCAATCATGGGTTTTCAAACTTTATTGAATTCCCTTCTGCCTTTTGTCTTTAAGTAAGTTATATATGTTTTCAGACTCTTGATGCATCTTCATGTTTTTAGCTTCAGATGCATCTTCATTCTCTCCCTTCATATATGAATCTTTGGTCACGCCCTCCTTCAGCCTTATGCCTCCACCTCAGATCTCAAATGTTCCCCACACTCCATATGGTATTCATAAATCATGTGCAGCTCATGTCTTCAACGTTCTCCCATTTTTTCCACCACTTATTCACGTCATATGCAATACATATGAACACCTCATCTCCCATGGTACAGTCAATGTAGAAACTTTTCATGAAAACATAACTGACATCTTCGGCACCAGATGAAGATGATAGATTCAAAGTGAAGATTCCTAGTCAAATCGTAAGATCAAATCTTGGCAACTTTTCTCTCATCTTCTTTGGACCGTACACCATTATTCCAATGCGTAAACTTGTGGTCTGTTGTATAATCTCTATTTCCACACACATACATATATTACAAAAATCATATACTACTTATTCTTGAGACTAGGTGTCTCGCCCGCGCCATGCGCGGATTTAAATATTTTGTAAAATATTATATTTATATGTAAGTTCTCGCGCCATGCGCATGAGATACTCTTAACACCAGATAATACCTATAGAAATTAGGAAATAGATTTTAGTTTTTCACAAACGTGTTTATATAAGAGTCACCTAGTTCAACTTAATTTAACTCCGTTACCTGCCATCAACATTCGTGACATCATCACATTTTTCACAACTGAACAATGGTTTTCCATTATCATCAATGATACCATAGGGATAAGGCTCAACCTTCTTGTTGCAATCAACACACGCCATATAGAATCAGTTTTTAGTTTGATCGATAGCATCAATTATGACAAAAGTAACATATTTCCCGGCCTATGCAAAAAAGATTAAATTACTTTAGAATGGGTTTATATGATATCGTCACAATATTTGTTGTAAGTTTATCGTAGTTACCTCTATGGTTACAACGATTCCGCGAATAGATTTTCTTTTGTTTTTATGTAAAAACTCACCACGAAGACAAATTTTAGACCCAAGAGACACTTGGCTACTCGAGGTACGTGTTACCATTTGACCACCCTTGGCAACCGTTAACCTTGGGACAAAAAAACCGTAATCATAAAGCTATAAAAAAACATTACCAATAAATCTGATTAATGGTTCTCACTTTTGAAATCATATCCTTTTAACCTTTTTTAAATGATCTTATTTAAACTTAGATAAAAAAAAATCAAATTATAGTTTTCAACTTTTCACAACTCAATAATTTGTATAATTTATGTGTAAGAAAGGTACATGAATTTAAACTTGGTTGCTTCCTCTATTTCGGGATGTAGGAGTAATTGTGATGAGTTGAATTCATTTGCCACGGTGATGTCACCTACGTTAACACAACAATTAAAAAAATAATATTCAGATATTCTTAATTAACCTTTTGATGTTTTGATCGGTGAACATGTGACATGGAGAATGTCTTAATTAACCTTTTGTTGTTTTTATATTTTTTTCTAAAATAAATATGTCATATCTTTGTACTCCTTGATAAAGGCAAATAACAAAACACAAATTATAACCTCATTGTCATTTTGGGCATGGTAAGCTACAACTTTCTTAGCAAATTCATCCCAAAGAGTACAAGTCAAATATATATCCCTATCCGCAAAAAATATGAAGTCAATAAAAACCATAATTTTAAATATTAAAATAAGGATGGAAAATATTTAAATATTACCATTTCCCCCCCCCCCCCTTTTATCCTCTAGGGAACCGACTTCCACGATTTGCCCAATCACATCTGTAACCATATAATTAAAAATAATCAGTAAGATGTTCAAGTAATTAATATATCATATATATATATATATATATATATTTAAGATGACTTATTACCTATGACAACATCCATGTCTAGTTTTCCGGCCAAGATTTTGGTAAAATCTTTGAAATACAACTCAGGAAGAGTTATTGGAAAATTTATCAGAAGTACGGAATAATTTTATTCTGAGCTGATGTGGATTTGTGCGGTAATCACCGGTGTAAGCGCAGAGTTGAAAAGCATTGATTGAAATGGAGTTTCCCTCAACCAAAACATGCTTATCACTACAAGAAAACATGGATTTTCCGACTGTAAAATCAGTCGCATAATATTCGCTGAAAGACCAGTTACGACTATTGCACGACTAAACCATGTAGTCGGAAATCCTTAGTCGCTAAACTCAATAGTCGTAAATTTAGTCGCTAAATAACGACTACATTACGACAACGAGCAGCAGTCGTTGCATGTATCCTAGTACCCTGAAAAGGAATTCATGTATAAGTATAAATTTATAATGCTAGGTAAGTACCACGCGCCTCGCGTGGGAAATTTTACGTGTTGACTGAGCCATAATAGTCATACCGTGAAATCGTTTAACGGAGTTGTTCATCCATCCCTTTAAATCATTTAACATCGTGCCTTTTTTAGCTAAGACAATATGGTTGGAATATAAAATTAGCGAAATAACTTTTAATTTAAATAAAATATTCGGAACTTGATTTTATGAATTTAGGAGACTTTAATAAAGGAATTTTGGAAAACTTGACTTTTTATAAAATATAAAGTCTAGAATTTTTAGCAAACAAAAAGATTTGTCATGTTTAATTCTGAATATTTACTTCTTTTACTTACTCAATAGAGTTAAGCTTCAGGGTCTCTTAATTATAAATATCATTTTAAATTGTTCATAGTTTCATGAACGCCAAATTCTTTAGGTTTTAATACAATTTTTCTTTACACGTATTCTTTCTTCATATATATTTCAATAACATGGATTATAGCAATGAATATTTACAATCATAATTTTTAGAAAGCCTATAATCATAATTTTGGTTTTACTGATTTTTTAATAGCTAAATCAGTTACTTCAACATTTTTAAATTACTTTTCAAAAAACATAAACCCACGCATGGCGCGGGAAAGTTACCTAGCATTGTACATAGGCATGTTGTCATGGGTAATTTTACCCTACCCTACCCAAACCCGAAAAAAGCTTGCCCAGAAACTCGGATAGGGTAAAGTCTTGGTAGGGTAACCCAAACTCTACCCTATACAATTTAGGGTAACCCGCGGGTACCCGCTTCAATTTTAAAATGAGAAATTCTTTAGAATACCATCAAAATAAGTTTTTGTTTTGAAAATACCATTAAAAAGTTTTTATAACAAAAATACCAATAAAATGTTTTTTATAACAAAAATACCATAAAAATAGTAGTTTACAAAAATACCACAAATATATAAAAAAACAAGTTTTAACACTTTTAGATTTTAAATTTTTTCATTTAGGTTCGCTATATAATGTTTAGGGTATAGTTTTGAAGGGGTAGGGTATAGTTTGTTGGTGGTTTTGGGTGTAATTTTAAAAATTTAAGATTTGTGGTATTTATGAGAAAAAAACTTTTTAATGGTATTTGTAAAATTTTCAAAAATATGTGCTAATTGTGTTAAAAAAAAATTTTAATGGTATTTGTAAAACTTTCAAAAATATGTGCTAATTGTGTTAAAAAACATTTTTAGTGGTATTCATAAATACCACAAATCTTAACTTTTCAAAAGTACACCTAAAACTTTCAAAAAACTATACCATACCCCTTCAAAACTATACCCTAAACACTATATAGCGAACCTAAATGAAAAAATTTAAAATCTAAAAGTGTTAAAACTCGTTTTTTGTATTGTGGTATTTTTATAAACTAATAATTTTTGATGGTATTTTTGTTATAAAAACATTTTAATGGTATTTTGTTATAAAAACTTTTTAATGGTATTTTCAGAACAAAAACTTATTTTGATGGTATTCTAAAGAATTTCTCATTTTAAAATTTGTACTAGGCAAGGCGCGTGTTTCTTAAATAGATTTATATTTATAGTTAAATAAGTATAAATTTATATCTAAAATAAACTGTATTCGTTATACAATATTTATTTATTTTCTAAGATTAATTTAAAACATGAAATAATTTTTTTATTTTATATGAATCTAATGATATTATTAAAGATAATGAAACTTTGTCCCGCGTATAGCGCGTGGTCCGCACCTAAATAGAGAGTTTAATGTTTGCATTCTGTCGTTATATAACATGTCGTAATTAATTAGCACCATTCATGATGCGTGCTATTCTTAACTTTTTTTTGTTTTAAGCTATTTTTAACTTCTTTTAACGACTCTCATTTTTACTCTCTTGTAGCTTCTTCTATCTCATTTTAAACTTGAACACATTGCGACCAATTAAATTTAAGTAAGCAAACGCGACCGAATTTAATGATTTAATTTTTATATAGAAAAAATTATTAGTTTGAAATAGAAAATCACTTAATAAAAAATAACAAATAGGAGAGTTATATCAAATTCAGAAGCCACCATTTCTTTTTTTCCACATTTTGGTTTTTTTATCCCAAACATACCGCGATTTCGAACGGGTTCTCCAACAACACTTGAGGTTTGAGAATGTTTGAAACCATTTCTTTTTTTTCCACGTTAATGTCTTTTTATCCCAAACAAACCGCGGTTTGTAAGTTGTCGCTTCTTTGTTGCCGTTCTGAAACTGTGTCAAAAATTGTTAAAAATATAAGTATATTTTTGAAAATTGAATAAATAACAGTAGAATTAAGTAATACCTTACTTTCGTACCTTTTTTATCAACTTCCTCAACATTACTAGAGGGTTATCTTCGTTTTCTTTTGACATAAGATCTTCGCTAAAACAAAAAGGAGTGTTGTATTTTCTTATTTCCCCTTTATTTTTTGTAAGCTCGTTTAAGAAACGCATATTGTTTAAGAAGTAAATAATGAATGAGAGAAAGGTACATCCATCTATATAAATCTTTAGGTTAAAAATAATATCCCCTTTATAAAAACACACAAAACGCATGGGTTCATCGAATGGGTCCTATAAAATTTAAGTAATCCATGGGCCAAATTTAGTTTCATTTTCACGTACGACTCTCATGTTTAATAGGCATATTGTTTAATTTATTTAACTTTGCTCTTAGTAAGGCCCAGTAAGGCCATTTAGTGTATTATGTAAATTTTAGAAAAATATATTTTTATAAGAGAGTTTTCATTGGTTTATATTAAGTGTTTATGCCATGTCATCATTTATTTGTTGAAACTAACTGTGGTGATGACAGCTAAGATTATTTGTGAAAATAGTGTCTTAGGGATATGATCTTTTGACCACAATTATTATGGTTAGTTCACTAAACAAGTGATACTTCATGAATACTTTCAATTTCTCGATAAACCCGTGAACTTGGAGATAATGTTGGGCTTTCTACACAACATTTTGGACTTGTTTACTAGTTTCCAAATACCACATTGTACATCTTCTTATTCCATAATATAACAACATTTGAGATTATAATGATGCTAACACTTTAGTTTTGGTCACATGATTCTTACACATAGGACCAAAAGATAAGAATAAATCTTGATGTTGCATTGCACTTGTTCATGTTTTCATCAATTGGGTAAATCTAGTATCGTGTCATGACTCCAATGAATATATATCAAAAAATTTACAAGGGAAGATGAGAGTTTGGCGGCGAAGCAAATCCATAGTTTGGTCCTAGGTTTGCTAAGATAGGTTGGTTTGAGAGACTTGGTTTGATCTAGAGAGCTATGATCTCATTGGTTTGTTTTATTTTTTTTTATTCTTTCTCTTTGGTTTTGAAGGCTTCCATTTCGATAGTTAGGTTAAATGATAAATGGATACGAGATGTAGAAAAGATAAGATAAAAATAGAAATTGTAGAAGATTTCTTGAACATATAAATCAAGGTTATTTTGAGATTCTCACATGTAGTTGTTTGAGATATAGCGATTAAGTCACAATATTTTTAATCATGTTATCGATTAATGTTTCAAAACTCATCTCTTTAAACAGAATTCTTAATTGAGTTATCGAGAAGCAAAGAATAATTGTTTCTACTCAACTCCAATATTCATAAGTAAACTTTATATTAACCATGAATAAGGATTATCGGTTCAATGTGTGTTGTTGGTTCTTATAGGACTTTGGCTTTAAAACTTTGGCTATTTTTTGTCAATGAGACAACATAAGTCTACATTTTCTTTGAAAAAATGTAGCTTTGACCAAAATTAGAAGGTGAGAAAGTTTTTCACTAGTACATAGAGTGGAAGACACATAATGATGTATGAGAAAGAGAATGGATCTTCCTCGCGTGCATGCACCTCCTACTTGGCTTGGGGCTTGGGTTCATGGGTTTGGGTTCAAATATATTCTTGTTGGAGAAAAATTTCAAGTAACTTTTTAGCTAATCTGGTCAATTGAATTGCAAAACCGAACCAAAATTGTTGTTCGAACCAAGATTAAATAGAACTGTTTCGAATGTTCGGAGAATATTCCACCCATTAACACTAACATATTCCTTTTTTCCGCAGTAAGTCTCAAGAATATACGTAGATACATAGGTTGCGGTTTGGTCATGAGTCATTTCTAAGTCAATCTTAAATCAAATTCCTGATTAGTTATAAATACTTTTTGCGAAATGTTTTCTTTTACAAATCGTTTTCTTTAGGCAAGTTTACAATACTTTTTCTTACAGTTTATTAAAGATAAAATGTAGTTTTGCAATTATTTTATAATATTATATTTCTATTCTTCTTGTGCTTTCTTTCAACATATGACAAATCTTTATTAGAAAAACACATTCTATCGTAATAATAACATATGTATATTTTTAAATTGTTACTTTTTAGTTTTATTATTTGTGTGGTGTGGTCAAAGACATTTGCCTCGTCTATCTTATACATTTTAAAACTAATTAACCATATACTGTTATTAGTGCATGTGATTTTTTTTTTAAAATATATGAATTCATAAATCTTGGTGAATTTTGAAAACGAAATTAGAAATAATTTGATATACCTTCGAATTTGGTATTTTTTGTATTTTGAACTTAAAAATACTTACACATCCATTAAGTTCTAAAGTAGATTTTGAAATCCAAATAGAAATAATAAACGAGTAAGATCGGGTTTTGAAAAATATGGGTTATTCTAGTTATAAGCGCACCTTTCTTAGACAAATGCAGTCATTTTCCCTTGATATACTTACAAAGTTGTTGGTGCAGGAATCCGCACTATTGAGTCGTATAATTCATTTGGAGTTACTTGCATACGAAGAGTTCAAAACTATACATTAATGGTCATAGTCAATGTGATAATTAAGAAGGAAGATGACTCCTTTGAACTTATTTGTATACGAAAAGTCCAAAATTGTACGTTAATGGTCTTGGTGAATATGATAGTTAACTTAATAAAAAGAAGAAAGATTGACTATAAAAGAGAAGAGAAGACTCCAAAATCAAGGGGCCATCTTATACAATAAGTCATTACTATACTTACTATATTATTCTTATAAACATATACTTTCTCTTTACTTTATTCTATGTATTCAAATATGTTTTCTACTTAAATATATCTACTTTAAATCTATGGATTTTATCTTAACCATCTTGGTCTTTTAATTTCATATTTTTATGTTATATTTGTTAATATATTTTATGCTTGTTTTATGAAAACTTTGGTCTCATTTTATTTATATTGTGATCTGATTAAAAATAGGAACCATAACTCACAAATGGCGCTAGATGGAGGGGACATAAAGTTTTCTTATTTTACAGGCACGAGGTCGCTCTTACGAACATTGAAGGTAAATTCAAGTGGTTAAGATCATCCAAACCAAAGCCGAGATCTTATTTCGCACTCAAAACCGAAATCTCATCTCGCATCCGAAGCCGAGATCTTATCTCACACTCAAAGCCGAGATCTCATCTCGCTTCCTAAGTCGAGATCTTATCTTGCACTTAAAGTCGAGATCTCATCTTGCATCCTAAGTCGAGATTTCATCTCGCATCCTAAGTCGAGATCTCATCTCGCATCCTAAGTCGAGATCTCATCTCGCATCCTAAATCGAGATCTTATGTCGCAATCAAAGCAGAGACCATATCTCACACTCAAAACCGAGGTCTTTTCTCACACTAGAAGTCGATGTCTTATCTCACACTCAAACCCGAGATCTCATCTCGCTTCCTAAGTCGAGATCTTATGTCGCATTTAAAGTCGAGATCTCATCTCGCATCCTAAGTCGAGATCTTATCTCGCAATCAAAGCCGAGACCATATCTCGCACTCAAAACCGAGGTCTTTTCTCGCACTAGAAGCCGATGACTTATTTCGCACTCAAAGGCAAGGTCTTGTTTTGCTCTTGAAGCCAAAATATCGCCTTACTATCGAAGTCGAGATCTTGCCTCGCGCTCGAAGTCAAGATCTTCTCTCTCATCCGAAGTCGAGATTTTTACCTTGCTCTCTCTCCCGACATATCCGCCATGTTTACTTCGCGACGTGTAAACATGGTCTTTTCTCGCATCCTAAGTTTGGAGTTATCAAAAGCCGAGATCTTCTCTCGCATCCTAAACGATATCTTATCTCGCATTTTAAGCCGAGATCGTATCTCGCACTCAAAATCGAGGTATTTTCTTGCACTTGAAGTCAATGTCTTGTTTCTCACTTGAAGCCAATGTCTATTTTTACTCTCGAAGCCGAAATCTTGCCTTGCTCTAGAAGTCGAAGTCAAGGTCTCCTTTTCCTCGAAGCCAAGGTCTCCTTTTCCTTTCGAAGCCAAAATCTTGCCTTACTCTCGAAGTCGAAGTCTCGCATCGCACTCGAAGTCAAGATTTTGCCCTCGCTCCCTCTCCCGACATATCCACCACGTTGACTTCGCAACATATAATACAAATTCAGATTGAGGCGCATCTCTCTAGTTCGACTTACAATTACTTAATTCATGTTCAGCTCCCGACACATAAGACATGTTCATCTCGTCGTTGCTTAGTGTGAATTCATCAATGACGATGATCCAACAATTTTAGTTCTTCGAGAAAATGATGGTGCAGGAATCCGCACTATTGAGCCGTATAATTCCTTTGGAGTTACTTGCATACGAAGAATCTAAAACTATACATTAATGGTTTTTGTCAATGTGACAGTTAATTCTCAACTTAATGACAAGAAGAAAAATGACTATAAAAGAGAAAAGAAGACTCCAAAATCAAGAGGTCATTACTATACTTACAATATCATTTTTATAACAAATACTTTCTCTTTACTTTATTCTATGTATTCAAATGTGTTTTCTACTTAAATATATCTACTTAAATCTATGGATTTTATCTTAACCATCTTGGTCTTTTTATATTTTTATGTTATATTTGTTAATATACTTTACTAGTTTTTTGGCTCGTGCTTTCCACGAGATAAATTAATCTAAAATGTTTATTATTTTATGTTCGTAAAAATTAGTTAAATTTATAGATAAAAAAATTTATTTTACCATGTAATATTATATCTATCGATAAAGTTAACAAAAAATGTTATATTTACTATATGTCTTTTGAGATTAATAGTTTGTTTAATATGTAATTTTCATGTTTTTATTCGCACTATTGCTAAAAACAATTAGTTTATTAAGAAAAAATATGAAAAAACTGGTTTGCGGAGGCGAGTAACACTCTTTCTTAATTTTGAAAACCCCCATAATGTGACGGGTTCATTGAATTCGAAAATAAAACCATTTAATTTTTATAATTCTCATCACTCGAAAATATAACTCTCAAACTTTATATTTGTATTATATTCTCACACAAAAAAAGAAAAAGAAAATAATAGATAGAACATTATGAATAATTATATCTAGAAGATGTTGGAAGTTTACTTCTTATCACTCGAAAATATAACTCTCAAACTTTATATTTAGCTTATTTTTTGTTAAATAAAAAATATAACCTTTATTTATTTCTATTTTTATCACAAATAAGTAATTTTTTTATTCATTTGATTAGAAAAGAAGGACAAAACTAATGAAACTTTTATATATAGTTCATAGTTAGAAGTATTTTTGTCCAACATAACTTATTCTAAAAATATAGTATAAAATTATGATATATGTAGTTTTAGTCCAAGATTTATAAGAAGTGATACATATTAAACTAAAAAATGATTTACTATATGAATATTGGTTTAGAGTCATAAAAAATGTTTCAAACAAAAATGATGCATTATAGCTAAAGTTTTATGACTATTAACTAGGCATGTTGTCATAGGTAATTTTACCCTACCCTACACGAACCCGAAAAAAGTCTGCCCAGAAAAAGCTTGTTTTGAAAAAACCCGGATAGGGTAAAGTCTTGGTAGGGTAACCCAAACTCTACCCTATACAATTTAGGGTAACCAGCGGGTACCCGCTTCAATTTTAAAATGAGAAATTCTTTAGAATACCATCACAATAAGTTTTTGTTTTGAAAATACCATTAAAAAGTTTTTATAAAAAAAATACCAATAAAATATTTTTATAATAAAAATACCATAAAAAATAGTAGTTTACAAAAATACCACAAATATAAAAAAAACAAGTTTTAACACTTTTAGATTTTAAATTTTTTCATTTGGGTTCGCTATATAGTGTTTAGGGTATAGTTTTGAAGGGGTAGGGTATAGTTTTTTGGAGGTTTTGGGTGTAATTTTAAAATTTTAAGATTTGTGGTATTTATGAGAAAAAAACTTTTTAATGGTATTTGTAAAACTTTCAAAAATCTGTGCTAATTATGTTAAAAAACATTTTTAGTGGTATTCATAAATATTACAAATCTTAAATTTTCAAAATTACACCTAAAACTTTCAAAAAACTATACCCTACCCTTCAAAACTATACCCTAAATACTATATAGCGAACCCAAATAAAAAAATTTAAAATCTAAAAGTGTTAAAACTCATTTTTTGTATTTGTGGTATTTTTGTAAACTACTACTTTTTGATGGTATTTTTGTTATAAAAAACATTTTAATGGTATTTTTGTTATAAAAACTTTTTAATGGTATTTTCAAAACAAAAACTTATTTTGATGGTATTCTAAAGAATTTCTCATTTTAAAATTGAAGCGGGTACCCGCGGGTTACCCTAAATGTTATAGTAAACATAACATAATACATTATTTGGAATTTTGACCTTTTTGTGGATTTTGAGAAGATGAACAACTTATTTAGGGTTTTGTTTTTAATCTTTAAAACACATCGTTTTGAAAAAAAAATTAATTTTAAAAATCTCACGGGTACCCGAAACTCAATAAGGTAAAACCCGACTAAGACTTAGGGTAAATAAAACCTGCCCATTTTCAACCCTATTAGTTTTAACAAATAAATTCAGGTCATGGGCCTTAAGTTTTACATCGGGTCACGGGTACCCAATGGGTAATTACCCTTCTTTAACATCCTACTCTTAACCAATATTAATTTAAAATATTAAATGTGCGAAAATGATGAAACTATAAAATATAGGGATAATCACAAAACTACACCCTTTGAATTACATTTCACAAAACTACACCATTTCAAAATTACTTCACAAAACTACACCTAAGCACTCAAAATTAAATCCAAATAAACTCTACCCACACAATCCTACCCCCTTAATATTATACCCTAAACACTAATTAGCGAACCCAAATGAAAAGATTTTAATTTTAGTAATTTTTTAAAGGGTATATCAAGCTTTTAAAATTTTGAAAAAGTGTAAATATGTGAAAATATTAAATTAGGTGTAGTTTTGTGAAGGTAGGGTTGAAAGGGTGTAGTTTTGTGAATTCCTCTAAAATATATTCATCTTAAAAATAGAAGGATACTTATGAAAAAATAAAGTGGACACATGTCTCAAGAATATGCAAACACTTGTGAGCACCACATTGAAAGTTAAAAAAACATTATATCTTATTATATAAGATGCTTGTTTTATGAAAACTTTGGTTTCATTTTATTTATATGGTGATCCGATTAAAAATAGGAACCAGAACTCACAAAAGTAGTTGATTATCTGTTTCAAAAATTAATATTTATGCTAATTACCGTGCATACTATAAGCGGCTTATAAACTAATATCAATCAAAACTATATTGATGCTAGTAAAAAACAAACAGTTTGAAACAATTTTTTTCTCTAAAACACAAAAAGAATGGAGGAGTAATTGTTAGTCTAAGTCAATGATTAAGTTTAATACCAAAAAGTATATGGTAATTAAGTTAAAGAGTTTAAAATAAGCCGAGCATTAATTGATAAGTAAGGTCGAAGCTTGGAATTGTGATAGAAAATCGTAAAATAAGTACTAGTTTACGTGTCATTTTTGACTATATAATATGGTTTATTCGGAATATAATTTTAAAACAACTTGGGGATCTCAGTATATGCTGAAAACTCTCTTAGTAATTGTGACTTTAAGACCATGTTTCATGTGAAGAATAAGACCAGGTTTTGGTTCAATCTTTTGTCCGTTGATGACATTAATCTCATAGTTTTGTAATATTTCCACGATCACTGTCTTCATGAGATTCATAGCTAAAGTCTTACCTAGACAAGTTCTTGGACCGGCATTAAATGACAAGAACTTAAAAGAAGGCTCATGTTTGAAACCTCCTGTCTCTGAAATCCATCTCTCTGGCTTGAAATCCATTGCATCTTCTCCCCATATGGCTTTCATACGCCCCATCGCGTAAATAAAAATCATAATATTGAGATTTGATTTGACATTATGCCCACTTGGAAGCACATCCGAAATAACAGGAGACTTGCGTTCAAACGGTATTGGTGGGTAGAGCCTCATCGACTCACTCAAAGCACCATGTAAATACACTAGCTTGTTCAAGTATGGTGACGTGTCTTGGTCAGGGCCACTTCCAGTTGTTGGTATATTTGAATTTATCTCTTGGAGAATCTTTGTTAGAACGGTCTGTTTTTGAGACAGAATCCAGAAGAACCACGTGAGGGCAGAAGCGGTGGAATCTCTCCCTGCTGCCATGAAACCTATTGTAAAGTCTTTGAGGAACTTATCATCACTCGGGTTCAACAACTTGTACTTTGTTGTATCAAGCTTTATGAATGATGTCAATAGATCCTCACTTTGAGTAATCCCTTGTTTCATCTCATCTCTCTTAGCTGTTATATATGTTGCGCAAACGCGATCAAAAGTGGCAGAAGCTTTCATCATCTTCTTCTCCGTTCCGATTCCAACCTATTTTTGCAGCTTCCACAAGAATCTAGGTGTAATATGCCTATACAAAATCGCTTCTCCAACATCATCTAGAGCTTTAGCGAATTCAACATCCGGAAATTCAACAGAGAGACTTGTTGGATCCGAACCGGTTACAAGAATAAAAGTGATATCAACCATAAATCTCTGAAACACATCTTGTAAATCCACGACCATATCTTCCCTTGCAAAATGATTAAAAAGAGGCACAAGCCCATCTTTGAGTTTACTTTTCGTGGTACTTGTTGAGAAGTTCATGTACCTTTGATGGTTGAATATAGCCTGAGAAGCTTTCCTCCAATTCAACCACAGCTCCGAGTCCGTGTTGATGATCCCATCTCCAAAAGCTTCAAATATTTCATGGAAAGCAGGGCCTTTGATGTAGTTTGAGAAGTTTGAGCTCATTATATGATGAACATTAGCAGGATCAGCTGTGAATAATATATCCATTCCAGTAAACCACGGTCCCTTGAATTCAAATGTCAAATTTGAATTCTCCAATATCTCGACGCTGAAATCATATATACGGTGGAGTTGCACTAGCAAACCGGGAAGCATGCCCAAACCAGGCCAGTTCCAAGGGAAGCTTTTAAGGGTTTTCTTGATATGTAAGTAAGCGAGAGGTTTCTTGTGAAACAAATAATAGTATGTTGTGAGAAAAAATAAGAAAATTATGAAAGCTTCAAGAAATTCCACTAATGCCATTGAGAGAGTTGACATTTTAGGTACACAAGGAGATGAAAAAGGAACTTTATTTATAGACATATGATTGCACATAAATCATACAATTTGCATATTATATTGTTTCATTACATTTGTACATTTAAACAGCCAGAGTCCAGAGTGTAATATTTTCTATGGATTCACGCCACATATCTATTTAAAAAACATTTAGTATTATTAATTGAAGAGCAATGGTGTCTCTCCTATAAATAAGGATCAATAGTTTCTCATTAATGGTAGTCCAGCGTCGAAGCAACTTATTTGAATGGCGTTCGTGACAATGAAGTAACTACACTATACAATTAAATTCCATATGCCTTTTGCCTTAAGTTATCTAAATTATTATTTTTATTTTTGAAGTACTAATTTGAACTTACCTAAAAATATTCAATTAATTACATCCAATGTCATTGATTTAAAACATAAAGAAAAAATTTCATTAAAAGTAAATCGGTAATTAATTATTAGTCAAACAAAAACCTAAACAATAATCTTATTCTTATCTTCGATAACAACAAGATTAAGAGTTATGTTATATATATACACAAACGTTTACATAGTTTTTTAAGGGAGAATTACAAAACTACATCATTTGAATTACATTTCACAAAACTACACCATTTCAAAATAACTTCACAAAACTACACCTAAACACTCAAAATTAAATCCAAATAAATCCTACACACACAATCCTACCCCTTAATACTATACCCTAAACATTAATTAGCGAACTCAAATGAATTTTTTTTAATTTTGGTAAGTTTTAAAAGGGTAAATCAAACTTTTGAATTTTTGAAATTAAAGGGTGTAAATATATGAAAAAATTGAATTAGGTGTAGTTTTGTGAATAAGTGGTTGAAAGGGTGTAGTTTTGTGAATTCCTCTTTTTTAATTCCAAAATAACATTAAATTTTTACTTACTATCAAAACATCATTAAAAGGGTTTTTAACAAACTAACTATTAAATTACTAGGGGAAAACCCGCGCGATGCGCGGGTGCGGATATCTTATTGATTTTTTTAGTTTGAAACCATATGATAGCTACGCGCGAATGTTGAATTTTAAAAAAGTTTTGTGTTTACAATTTATTTTAAAAATTGTTTAACATTGTTTAAATGTTTTTTTACTATTTGTATTGGTATGAAGTGTATAATATAATTATTTTCAAAACAAATTGTGATCACTATTAATTTTCAAAATTAACTTTAAGAATTTTTTATTTTGTCTAATGAAACATAGATGAGAGTGTAAGTATGTAATTTATCATTTATAAACGTTTTTTTTCACTTTCTTATTTTCAATTTTTAATTTTTAATCTATTTTTGTTATTCTTATTCTAAGTGACATTATAGTGTTATTTTTATTATTGTCCATGACATATTTGTCATCGAATATTCTTTAATTTATATGTTAATTTAGTCATCATTATTTGTCATTTTGTATCATTTATTATTTATGTAATCGTTTCTTTTTTTGGTGTTTTATAATCATTTTGTTTCACATTTTTTTGTGTTTTACAATTCTTTTGTTCTATAGTTTTACTCCAAATCATGTTATTCTTAATAAAGAAAAAGAAACTAATTGAGGTTTTCACAAATTTTCATTTGATTTCTTATTTATTTTTCGTCTTTAAATTTCCGTAAGGCATTTTTACTATTTATTAATTTTCGTTTCTATTTAACAAAACATAATATTTTTTCGCAAAAAGGAACAATGTTTATGTTATACGTATTATATGAACAATATTCCAAATTTCAACGTATCCATCTATACTTGTCTTCACAAAGAGATACTTGTAAAACATTATAACCAACAACTTTTGAATCGTTTATATTGGAACATTATAGCGCTGGAACTTTGGATTAATATATATGTATGCATCAAGTTGATATATATATATATATATATATGCATCAAGTTGCAACTACATTTTACTCATAGTCAAACAATATTTTAATAGTTTTGTGATTTGTTTTTTGGGAAGGTGGAGAAAATTCTGGTGATAGGCCATATCTCCTTTGGTGGGATCAAAGGGCTCATGTCTATTGAAGATGATGCTGCACCAACTCAAAGGTAAACCAAAAAAGCTAATTAATTACCTCTGAATCAAAGATGATTTCAATTATACACTATGTTCTTGTGGAATAGTTTGAGATAATCATCTAAATATCTTTGTTGTGCAGTGACTTCATAGAAAACTGGGTGAAAATAGGAGCACAAGCAAGGAACAAGATCAAGGAGGAACATCAAGACCTAAGCTATGATGATCCATGCAACAAATGTGAGAAGGTAACAAAACAAAAAAAACCCTTTGCTCTGTTATATTATGTAGTGTTTTAACTAAAGACATAACATCTCTCTTGTGTGTGTATGTTGCGATGCAGGAAGCTGTGAGTGTGTCGCTTGCGAACTTGCTTTCATACCCATTCGTGAGAGCAACAATAGTGAAGAACACACTTGCACTAAGAGGAGTTCACTACAACTTCGTCAAAGGAACATTTTATCTCTGGGAGCTTGATTTCAAAACCACTCCTGCTTTTGCCTTCTCTTGTAAACAGAAACAAAACAAAACTCTCGTTTGATATTTGCTTTTGTTTGACTTATCTTAGACTTTGCTGTTAAATCATTTTTTACTTTCAAACTTCAACTTTGCTATGCTTTTGTTTCCAAAAGTTGTAAACAATAAATCTTTCATCAAAAAACATTTAAACTATTATGTTTCTTTTTCAATTGATCTTATTCTATACAACCTTCCTAAAACTAAGATTTGTTCACAAAGAATATTCACTTCACCTGACTCTTCTGTGTGTATCTTTTCTTGGCGAATTCGTATATCCATCAACGATTTAGTATATGATATGGTCGAACAGCTCTACGCATATGGTTGTCTCGCCTCCATAACCTAACATACTCATCCTTATAAGTAGCCAAAGGCTCATCATCATAGCCAAATAACACAAGAGCCTGATCCTCTTCCACGCATTTCTGCCTCCACAAATCATCGTCCGAAGCCAGGTTTCGCAGCTCAGAAGAAACACAAGCCAATCTTGCAATGTACACACCGAGAAGTAGCCTTGTTATTTTGAGTTTTAGGTCAGGAGGTAGGCGCATGAAATACGGTGGAAGTACGAAGCCGGTTTTGTAGCAAAGATTGATCAACAGAGGCGTGACAATACCTTCTTTTAGCATTCTCCAGCACGAGTATACCTCACTGTAATTGCTCAAAGTATCTCTTTTGTAAGATTTCAGAGACCGAAGCATACATAGTCAATCAAGCACAACATTTAGATATAAAGATGAATCAACAACCAAAATTTATGCAGAACCACCAAGCACACCATTGTGAATTGAACAATTCAACGAAGGGCAAATATATATATATATATATATATCTCATATTAAAACCATAGTCTGAATTTAAAAAAAAAATCAAAACGAATTGTGAGCATACATCGAATTGTATAGTTGGAGAGAAGGAAGTTTTGTAGAAGGAAATAGATTTCTTAAAATATTTCAGAAATAAAAGATGAATACGAACCTGAAAGTTATTCGTCGATCAACCAAGACTTTAGATACTACCATTGAATTTTTTTTTACCGGATCTATGGCTTGTTGTTCACGGAGCTTGCAGATTTATAACCTCTGCCCAGAAATTTAAAACCGATATTAGAAAAAAAAAACGGAAGCATAGGAGGAGAAATTATATAGAAAAACTGGAATCGAATCGCGCTAGTTAGCTTACTGAGATAAGAAAACAAAGTAGATGATGTCTTATAGGTTTTTGAGAAGATTGATCGTCAGTAGTTTCGTTACCAAGCAAGGAAGAGGGATCGAGAGGAGATTATGCGATGGTTCAAATGTTCCTGTAAAAGAAAGAAGATTTCTTTAGAAATCAAATTGAATTCAAATTGGGTACTCATAGAAAAAGGTACGAAGCTTAGTATGTGCTAATAGCAACACGTCTACCTGGCGATCGGAGACTGGCAGACTTAATCAGTGATGCAGAAGATTTTGGGGTTTTTGGGGAATTCTTAGAAGGATGTGCTTTTATATAAGAGGAAGGATGATTCTACGGTTTCAGATTAATGGAGTAAAAGAGGAGCAGTGACTTTAAAACATGTGTGAAGGGGAAGAGATGGTCGCCGGTTACAGAGAGTTGGTGGAAATACCTAATGGGCCTCAACGATTATGTTTTTAAAACTATAAGGCCCAAAGACGATGCAGACGTGGCGTAACCAGCCAATGAGATAGCGAAAAAAAAATCTGATGTGTCAGCTGCTGGAGAGAAGTTGCTCTCTTATTATAGTATAGATTTTTAACAAAAATAAGAAAACTTAAAAACGAGTTTAAACAATATTAAATTTTATTTGTAGTTTAAAAAATTTCACTTGATTGGCTATTTATTGTTTAAAATTTAGTTTTGAAAGTTTTAAACTAATTTCATATTGTGGTATCTTTGATATAAATTATTTTTATTGATATTTAATTTTTTCCAGAATATGAGTTATCATTAATTGTATTATTGTGGGCTATCAAAAAATTGATGTATTAAAAAGCTCAATTCCGGGTTTTCAGGAAGTTAATTTCTCTATCGCTTGATTTATTTATTTAGTATGTATCAATTTCGATTTGGATATTTCAGTTTTATCCGGTTTAATATTTTAGATCCGGGTATTTTGCCAACCTCAAAATATAATAAATAACTAATTTTATAGTTTATCATAGTTTAGTGTAAATCAACTAAAAATTACACTAAACTATTTTTACTTTAAATTACACACTATAAAATATGAAATAGGAACAATTTTTTTTTACTTTAACAACTATTATTATTAAATAATCAAATTATCCTATTTACTTGTATAAACAATAAGAAAACAATAATAATACCGAAAATTTCTAATTTTTTAATTTAAATTTTTAAAAACAAAATAGTATTATAAATTTCATATTTTAAATATATAGATAGATAAAATTAATTTTTAAAAACATGAACCCGTGATGTATCACGGATTAAATCCTAGTCTATATTATTATTTTTGAAGTACTCTTTTGAATTTTTCCAAAATACTCAATTAATTACACATTATGTCATTGGGTTTGAACATGGAAAAATTAACTAAGAGGATAATTTTATTCTTAACTTCGATAACAATTTCAAAACAAGTTTTATATTAAACATACATATAATCATATATCATTAAAATTATTATATTCTTAAAATTTAGTTAAAATTTGAATTAATAACAAGAAATCAATAAAAAAATTATTTTCAACACAAAAACCAACCACTAATATTATATATTATGAATATATTTAAATAAATAATTTCTATCTATAATTAAAATTATTATTATTTTTTATAAATTTTGGGTAAATCTGGTAGTTCGGTTAAGTTTTAAAAATTTAGGTTCCATTCGGATTATGTTCCGAGTTTTCGGATAGTCAAATTATCTATCCGTTTGAGTTACTTATTTTTTTGATCGTTTTCGGTTCGAATATTTCATTTTGGTTTTGCTATATTAATTTGAATACGAATTTTTTGTCCACCCTTATAATATAATAAATAAAAATGTTCATAGTGTAAAATTCGGGTAACCCCGATAGTTCGGTTCAATTTTACAAATTTAGGTTCAATTTAGATTTGGTTCCGGGTTTTCGGGTAGTAAATTTCTCTACCCGTTCAAGTTATTTATTGTATGGATCGATTTCGGTTCAAATATTTTGGTTTGGTATCGATGCGTTAATTTAGATATGAGTATTTTCCACCTTATAATATAATAAATAACAATTTTAGTAGCGGAATTTTCATAAAAATGGTGGGATTTATATAAGAACTGTTGAATTCAAACAAGGACTACCTCAAATATTGTCACATATGCGATCAGTGTCATGCTTAACATGAAATGAAATTTCATATCTTATCACTCCAATTTCGCGTTCTGATGATCTAGTAGAAGCTGAAGCCTTAGCCTCTAAAGTTCAAGCTAACATCGTCGATGTGAATTCTATTACCATTGATTCTCAAGGTTGTATTTTGCTAGATCAAGAAAATCAAGAGTTGAGAAATAAGGTCTTTGTTTCAAATGTTGTTTCCACTCCTACAAGAACTGAAACTCAAGCTGCCAATTACTCGCAATTTTGGATCATTCGACATACACTGTCCCATATGGGGATGAGCTAGTGTTACCTACTCTTTCGTCAAAGACTGAAACTACTAAAAATACAAGCAACGTCACTACACCAACTTTGGAGGCTTCTCCAAGTATTTTTCACTCTCATTCCACTAATGATTTATCCAAGGGATCAAACATATTTTCCTCTTTGGTTATGTCGAAGGAGAGTGAAGGTTTTGAAAAAGCAGTTCAAGATGTATTCCACTTCAATGCTTCTAGTGGCGAAGTTGATACTAAGGCTGTACACAGTTGATCTGGATAATGTTCCAGCTTTAGAAACAAGACCAAATATTTTTGGAGATGGGGGAGGAACGTGTTCGGATGCATCTGAAGAGTCTGCCAATCCCCATGATGATTACATGAATTTCAAATTTGGAGATCCATCAAGAGTAGGATATGTTGATTTCTCAACTACACGAGGAGGTCGGCTTATCAAACCTTCTCAGAAGGTAAAAGAAATGGAATGGATTACAGTAAATGGGAAAGGAAGACGTGGTCGCTGCAACAGTGCGAGTCGTGTGCCTCACTAATCATTAGTGAGCTTCACAATATTCCCCATCTGTTTTATCATCTCTAAACTACATAGTTCTAAAGGTGTTTTATGTATGCTCAATATCTTATTTTTCTTCTACATAGTTCATAGTCATTATCTTGTAAAACATTGTTAGTAATTTTAATAGAAAAACCTTTAAAAAAACATGAAATGAAATAGGCTTAGAAAAAGAACTTTACGAGTTCATATTCATTATCTTGTAAACATTGCTAGTAATTTTAATAGAAAAACATTTAACAAAAAAAAACATGAAATGAAATAGGCTTAGAAAAAGACAGAAAAACATTTCTAACATAGTTTGTTTGTTTTTTTTTTACTTTTTCATTATCCTCTATTGTAGATGCCAAATGAGTTGACTAATGAAATCAGGACGTTGGAGTTTCGCATAAGAAAAGAGGCTTGTTCATAAGTTAAAAATGCTTACATAGAATTGATATTTGGAAAATGTACATGAGTAGATTTTTGGAAAAGGAAGATTTCGTGTTTAGAGTATCAATCCTTTTGAGAAGATCTTGGGAAGATATTGTGTTGAGTATATCTTTCCGATCAAAGATATTAATCTAGGGTTAACACACTTGAGAATAACACTCTGAGTTTTATGTCTCCAAGCGTAGGAGGTGAGTATTGATTACTTTTCTTTGATTATTCATGGTTATGTGATTTTTATCAAAGAGATATAGTAGAGTTTAATCTTGGTTGTTCTAATAGAACTAAAGGTAGGTTTAGATTGTGGATAAAACTTTATAAGAATGTACTTTGTAAAGAAATGATCAATCTTATAAATACAAGTGATTAAACGTTTGGACTTGGCGATTCAAGTCGTAACTGTTGTGTTGCTCGATTCTCTGCACTTACATCTATTTTACAAGATTAACACTCTGTTATTTTAACCAAAAAAATCCATTGTTTTAATACATTTAGACTTATATATACATTTAAATATTAATTATGTCACAAAGAGAAGTTAATAGTAGTTTCCCATCGTATATATAGAAAAAATTGGTTCAATAATTCGGTTATGTGAATTTTGTGTATGATCTTTATGGGAAAAGAAAGAAAAGTTATAGATTAAAACTTTTTTCTTTCCTCTTTTATTGTTGCGTACATGTTTGTAACAAATAACAAATTTAGTGTACATTTTTTCTTAATATTTGTGTGTCATTCGAATCAAGATGAAATGAGATCGGATCATGACTTATAAGACACCATGGATAAGTGTAAGTGTAAAAGTAAGTTTTTACCTAAATAGACTCTTAAGGTGATCTCCATCGCTAGAGGGATTCTAAATAATTTAATGTTAATATTTTATTTTTAAGTTTTATCTTTTTTAATTAATTTTTAAAAAACTAAAAATCTAACCAATACTACCATGACATTGTCATGTAGGGTAATAGGATTTTAGAACCGACTCTTTAATATCTAAATATAGAAACCATGTTTGCGTTGTTTCTACTTTTCTTATTTGTTTATTAAATTTTATTATATAAAATTTGAGAGTAACACCTACGATGGAGGTGCTCTAAGAGACCCCAACCTCGCTGTCTTAGATGAGAGCGGTTCTCACAAATAACAAATGTTGATAATATTAATTTAAATTTTAAAAATATTTATTTAAATGTTGAAAATACAATGTGACAAAGAAAAAATGTTTAAAATACAATTTATTTTATTTGAGTTAAAACAGTCAAAAAGAGAGAAAGACGAAAAAGGAGAGAAAGAACAAACCTAAACAAGATCAAAGTTTGACCCAGATCGGCGTAGCTCCGGCGCGTCGCACATCACGAGTGCCATCATCAGTGTCGCCTCATCTCTGGCAATTTACTAACCCCACTTTCAATTACTCTTCTCAATTAAACCGAAATGGATTTAAAACCTCGAGTTTACCAAAGCATCTAGTTCGTTGTCCTTGGATTTCCCCGATGATGAAGGTGCTCTAGCTAGAGGCAACTCCTAAAAAGGTTGTTTTGACTAAAACAGATTCTCCTATACCCACTTCTAATCCCTTATATCCATATTTCATTAACTTTTAATGAAATGCCGAATTTACCCTTAAAAAATCAGTTTGGTTTGTGTCTTTTTGGTTTTGATTTTTCGGTTTCGATTTGGATTAAAAAAAATCACCTACGCGACCTTTCTTCTCCGGCGTTCCTCCGGTGTGACGTGCGACGCGACCTCGTCTTCTCCGGTGAGACACACTGCAACTTCAGCTTAACGACGAACTGCAACAATTCTGTAAGTAAATTGGAATGTAGGTTAATTCATCCTCAATTAGTTTTGAAATTTTGAAATAAATAGTGTTAGGGTTCATAATAAATTTGATGAATTTTTATCATTTCATTTGTTGCACATTGATGATGCTATACAATATTAGACCAAAATCTATCAATCAATCGTGGAATCGCGAAACCGAAAAACTTTCAAAATCGCATTTGTAAAACTTAGTATAATTAGTAAAACTGATATGTAGTTATACGATGTAGAACTTTGTATAACTAGTATAACTGATAGTTGTAATTTATCATGTAAAACTTAGTATAACTAGTAGAATTGATATATGTTATATTCTACGTAAAACTCAGTATAACTGTAGATACTTCGGTAAAATTGAATTTTTTTTGTTGTTTTTGCAGGATACAATGGCAAAATATGTAAGCTTTTATTTCAAATTCAAAGGATACATAGGATACATGTATAGTGTAATATTGAAGACAACAGTTGAGGATATAAGTTTGGCCGTGTTGGAAAAATTGGGTGTAATGCAATAACTCTTTACGTAGAAGATGTCGCATTTGAGAAATGCTTTCGTTGGAGAGCGGCGTAAAAAGACACAAAACACAAGGAGGCCGAGGCAAAATTTTGGCTACAATTGGTTGTTGTTTGGAACGCATCGTTATCTGAGTGAATGAACTTTTTAACATATTGAACTTTTGTAAGATTATGTCAAATTTGTGGTGTTGAACTTTGTAATATTGTGCTTGTATTGTTGAAGTACTTTGTAATACTATGGATTAATTACTACTATTTTTCGATTTCATTTATTTAGTTTTTGAAATCAAATTAGTATAAAACTTGTTATATAACACTTTTGTTGATTATAGATGAGTGCAAACATCATATGAAAATTCACTTTTAAAAAAAATGTACAAACGAACAATTTTCGAAAATTTTCTTGCACATTTCATGTCCTTTACAATAACACTTTCTTAAAAAGAACAACTTCTATAAGGACCATTCTACAAATCGTAGATTTCGAAAATATTATTGCATTAAACACATATAATCACCATAAAATGCCGATATATACAAAGTATAACTGCATTGGCAAATTAATTTTATGTGTAAAACTAAAAAAACTTGAAATGAAGAAAAATAGTACTATGAGAAAAATTTGTAAAACCGAAAACTCGAGTAAAACTATGTGTATTTTTTTGGAGGGAAAATAAATTTCATTTTGCCGCCTAAGCGAAAAAACACACAATTTCGGTCAAAAATATGATTTTGTCAGATTTTGTCAGATTTTTCCCCCTAGATTCTCGGGAATGTCTACACTAACTCCAACAAACTCCAATCTCCTATATTTAATACACTTTATTCTTCTTTCTCTTTCACTTCTTCTCTTCACTCTCTCTTTAATTTTTCGACTCCTCTCTCTCTTTCTCTTTTTTCTCGATTTTCTCTCTCAAATTCATGGATCCGTGGGTAGAAAAACAGGAGAGACGTGAGATGAAAAATAATAAGCAAACTATGTTTGTGTCAAATTGAGTAAAACTGTATTATACTATAAGTGAAACTTATTAAGACAAACTGAGGAAAACTATATTATACTAAGACAAACTATGTTCAACGTTCAGGACGATGGGTTGCACTTTCGTCAGCCATGAGTTTTCAGGAAGTTCAAAATTTAAGGAGCGAGGTGAAAGATTTGGCTGAAGAGATTGCAAAGCTCAAGTAGCTGATTGTTGGACCCGTACATGAATCTTCTTCGTCCTACTTTCATGTTTTTCGTTCTAGTTTGATGTTAAGTGTTGAAGCTTATGTTATTCGGATCTATGTTTAGTTTGATGTTAAATGTTGAACTTTTGTTTTTCGGATTGAATTTTATGTTAAATCTTGAAAATTACCATAAATATCCATAATTATCATAAACATCCGAAAATACCATAAAAATCCAAAAGTGACATAAACAACCATAATCATCCGAAAATACCATAAAAACATCCAAAAATACCATTACAAATCCGAAAATATTATAAAAACATACCAAAAGTACCATTACATATATGTTACCAAATATGTTATCTAGTAATCCTAAGTTTTACTAGCAACAACAAATGTTCCTAAATGTATTATCTAGTAATCCTTACTATTCCTAGTTTGACAACAACTAATACAATAAAACAAAGTAAATTGTTAATTTCTTACTTCTTCATCTCTTTTTCCATCGTCTTCTCTTCTACTTCTTCTTCTTCTTTTTCTTCGGGAACGTCGTGAACGGGGAACATCAGAAACGATGGCAACGACGGTCTCTTATGTCGCACTCTTCTTCATCTTTGCTTTTCTCTAGATTTTTCCAAACTCCTATTGTAATAACTTCTAAGCTTATCTTCTTCATCCTTCTCTTTTCTCTTACCCAATCTCGTTTTCGCTATATTTTCTTTACTTATTTCAATTTGAAATTTCACAATTGAAATCTAGGGTTCTTAGATGTTAGAGTAGAGAGAAGGAAGGAGAAATAAAAGAATCGATATGTTAGAGAGATAAAAGAAAAATAAAAAGAGAAAATCAATTTATCTATTTTTGATAAAAAAAATCGGTTTGAATCTAATTTTCTCGGTTTAAATTCGGTTTAACAAAAATAATGGATCTCGGGACGGGTAAAACGGGTCGGATGGGTTTTACCCTGGTTTGACTTGTAAATAATTGAAGTCAATGAAATATTTTAGTCTTTTCTTATGTTAAAATCAGAAGCGACCTATACAGATTACCTCTAAAGGAAAACGACTTATACAGACGTTGCCTCCTCTAGCTACCACTCTCGATTTGCTTACTAGTCAAACAGAACAACCTTTAGAAACTATGATTGTTGACACCGACCCTAATCTAGGTGTTTCTACGGCGGTCGTAGAAAATGTTGCAATTTTGGTCGATGAAACTACAATGGTAGAAGTCATAGGTATGGATGAGGTGGAAGACGCCTCTACTCTGTTCACCCCAAATTTAGGAGCTTGGACGCGTCCTCTGACTTTCATTCCACCGAGAACTCCGCCAGAACCAAGTACCCCAATAGCGAAACGTCTTGAAAATGTTGATATTCCTGATACAACTTGGCCATCTATCTCTGATGGGTTTCGACAAGGTGAAAAGAAGAAGCGCTCACCTCTTCCCACCGCAATGCCGTATCTCCCTGTGGACAAGCTTCCACCTCCGATTCTAAAGGAAGATGGCAGTCTTCGATTCCCTTGTGCTGCAAAAATGAATATGGATTCAAGAAATCTATTTAGAGCAGCCACTCCGACTTATCGGATTAATGAGACGCCTCAAGTAACTATCCCTAGAAAGTTCTCCAATCGGGCCCTGAGAATCATCATGAGTATGTTATGGGAAAGTTCCATAGATGATGTTCTAGTCCACGAGGAGGTTTAATACATTTAGTGGCTAAGCGACTTTGGGGTAGGAATTGTAAAATAACCATTAGGAAGGTAGGTGAGTCTCATTACCTATTTCATATTCCTCATGAAACCACTAGACAATGGGTTATCTCGAGAGTCTTTGGCATATGGATGATTGTCTATTGTTTGTAGCTCAATGGAGTCGTTCTAATTCATTCTCGGCGGATGATATATCAACAATGCCGGTGTAGGTTAACTCGAAGAACATTCCTGACACTTGTTACTCTAGGTTAGGGATCAGCCACATCACATCAGGGTTAGGTGAGACTATGCAAACTCATAAACCAAAATTAGATCCAACACTCATGGGAGAGGCAAAGATCTTGGTCAAAGTTGAACTAGACAAACCATTTCCCAGGCTTATAACTCTCCATGATAAGCAAGGGAATATTTTCTTGGTGGAAGTTGAGTATACGTGGATACCTTCTGTGTGTAAGAGATGTGGCTCTCTAGGCCATAAGGAAAAGAGGTGTTTGCTTCCTCCAAGCTCTATACCACCTAACTCCACAGATATGGCGGCTAGTGACATCCCTGTTGTTGATATTCATAAGATACTTGATCTAGAAGTGCAAAATGTTAACATTGAACAAGTGCATTACTCTGCTTTCCAAGAAGCATCACTTCAGTTTTGCAAGTCAACTTCGAGTCAACCGGATAAAGAGGCAATTCAGGATCAGTCAACCCTGCAAGTGGAGATTCCAAAGGAGAACAATAGCCCGAGTATTGATATCTTGTATATTTTGCATGTTTTACATTGATTTATGCATTAGAACTAACACATTTAGGTTGCATTAGTGTCATATAGGTTGCATTTGTGCTTGTTCATGTGTTTTCAGGTTCAGGAGTGCCAAAATGACGAAAAGGCGAGAAATAAGAGCTTAAAGTGGCAAAAACGACCATATCGGTGACTTGTACCGATTAGATGTGGTCGATACGCGAAGAAAAGACGAAGAAGAGGAAAATAAGGTCATATCGACCTATGGTATCGACCAACAACTGGTCGATATTGGGAGGAAACTCATACCGACCTATGGTATCGATGGAGTTTGGTCGATACTGAAGACAGACGAAAAGCTTCAAAAATACACTCGTTCAAGACGTTCCAACCGTTGGATCTTTATGAAATTTTAGCACAAGATAGCCACAGATGTTGGATTTCCTCTGGAGGTGTTTTGAGATGATTTCAACGGTTAGATCGAACGTTATGCCAGTTTTACTGAGGACGGGTCAATCTGCTGCGGAATACCGATTTGTCGTATCGACCAAATCTAGTCGATATCGACCAAATTCTGGTCGATATTGGCTGCGAAAAACAAAGAAAAAAAGGCCCAAGACGTTTTCTAAAGGCCCAAGACGTTTTCTGAAGGCCCAAGACGTTTTTTAGGTCTAAAAACATTATTTTTTTAGCAGACTTTGTTTTTTATCTTATGATACTTTTGTTCTTGAGTTTTTTGGCTTGTACTTGGATTGGAGATTTTGCTTGCTTGGATTTGTTTTTGCAATCAAGATTCTTGTACACCTATTTCAATAACAGAGTTCTTCTTTCCCTTAATCTTGTTATTTTGCTTTTCATGTTGTTTTCAACCTTGATTGTTTTGGTATTCATAATGTTTAGTGAGTAAATTCCTTTAGGCAATTAGGTTGGGGAAAAAGGGTGAATCAACACTAGGATTGTTAATTGTCTTGATCTTAAACTTTATAAAACTTTAATCTAGGGTAATGTTCCTAATGCTTTGATTGAATTGGCCATTCAATTGATAGAAACCAGGAAGCTTCACCTTTGGGAAAAGTGTGGAGTTCCTGAACAATTATCCTAAAACTAAACCTAGCTTAACCGAGGAATCTGTGTTAATAAGTTTAGTGGTTGAATTGATTTGAACTTAATGTTTTCTAAAACTTAAACTATCCAAGGCATTGTTTTAGTTTACTTGTTAGGAAAAGGATCATTGTCACGGGAGTGGATTGATCTAAATTACGTTTTCAAAACCTTAAAGTTACATTTGTTAAAAGACATTTAGAAATCTGAAAGTTGATCACCCGTTAAAGTACCCCAACCTGGTTGTTTTGCCTTAAATTTAATCTTAAAAACTTGTCAAATTAATCTTTTGTTTTCTTGCAAATTCACATCGGTTACAAAATAAAAACAACTCTTTTGAACTCGCTTAAACTGAGTGTAGTTTCTCATAAGGTTTATTACATTAGTTGCTCCTGATTCGGATTGACACCTTAAATACTACAATAAGGCATTCGAAATAACGAGTGTAAAATCTCGTTTATCAAATATCATTGTCACCAAGTTTGTTGACTCAGTTGCACCATTAGAGGTATCCTCTTCATCTTCTCAAGTTCAAAAAATATTAACAATCTCACAAATTGTTCCAGTTGTTCAAACTACTATGGAGTTCACTCCACCACCAAACACCAAGAATGCGGACTACCAATCTCAACAACAATATGTTTTTGGGAGTAATAGTGCGGCCAAAACAACTCCAACCGATCACCAAATACTCATGGTGATAAGGAGGAAACTTAAGAGTGTAATGACAATGAGGCTACTTAAGAGTGTAATGACAATGATGCTACTCAAAGTGCATTGGACTCTTCTTACACAATAACAAGAGGAGGAAGGACAGTTAAACCTTCTCAAAAACTCATGGAAATGGATTGGACGACAATGAAAGGTAGAGGGAACCGAGGCCGTGACGGCCGAGGCAAACATCCACCAGATCACTAAGCCTTTTTTTCTTTTTTTGACTTTTGGTGAAGTTACTACTACAATTTGGTTTTTAACCTTATTGTTCAATGATTGTTCTCCTTTGTTAGATATATCTAACTAATATTTTTGTAACACTTTCTCAAACTATATGGTCTTTGACCATAACCTTGCAATTTCAATAGTAAAATCTTTAACAAAAAATACAATTTATTTAAAAAAGCGAGAACTGAGACTGTTATACAAAAATACCGACTTTTAAAACGAACAACCAACTTTTAAAACGAAAATATTTTTAACTCTTGAAATATAGTTAAAAAAATACTTCCGAAAAAAAAAAAAAAAAAAATATAGTTAAAAAAATACATCATAGATTACCAAAAATGCTCTACAACGAACAAGCTTAAATCTTAATACTCGAGCTCACCTGCAAAGAAATTAGGGGCGAGTAATCAAGGCAAGAATAATTCAGTGAAGGCGCGCTTTTCTCACGTAATTGATTCATTTTAGAGGTGATTATAGTCAAATGGATTATGAAAACTACCTCCTCATGGAGATTTATGAAATGAATTATTATTATAAGATCCTCGTATAATAGAAAATGATTACGAGATCCCGACGGAGGATCCGAGGAACAAAGATTCGGTCGGAAACGGTCGGAAATTTTCGACGAGAACAGAGTGGTCAAATTCCGACCAAAACCGACGACACCCAAGTCTGGTCGGAAATTGGTCAGAAATTTCCGACCATGGGCTTTGGTCGGAAATTGGTAGGAAATTTTTGACCAATTTCCGACTACAATATTTCCTACCAATTTTCGACGAAATCTGCAACGTTGATTTTAACCGTATGAAATTGGTCGGATTGTGGTCGGAAATCGGTCGAAAATTTCATACCGATTTCCGACCAAAGCCCATGGTCGGAAATTTCTGACCAATTTTTTACCAGACTTGGATGTCGTCGGTTTTGGTCGAAATTTGGTTTGAAATTTTCGACCAAAAATGGTTTCATTTTCGTCGGAAATCGGTCGGAAATTTCCAACCGATTTCCGACCACAACATTTTCTACCAATTTCCGACGAAATCTGCAACGTTGGTTTTAAACGTCTGAAAAATGGTCGGATTGTGGTCGGAAATCGGTAGGAAATTTCCGACCGATTTCCGACGAAAATGAAACTATTTTTTCTACCATTGTAGTTTCGTCGGAAATCGGTAGGAAATTTCCTACCGATTTCCGACCACAATCTTTCCTACCAATTTTCGACGAATTTCCGACCAATTTTTAAAGCGACAACAGTGGGACATTTGGGAGAAGTAGATGTTTCATTACAAGGAATTTGGTTGTAGATTTAACAGAAGATGCTGATACTGTTGTACATGAAGATTCAGAAGAAGAAATTGGAGAATTTGAGGAGAGATCTGATTCTAGCACTAAAGATTCTACCGAATCCGAATAAAACATTTCAAAACTGTTTTAAAGATTTCTAAATTTTTTTAAAGATTTCATAAATGTCTTCTAGATTTTTAAAATGTTTTAAAAGATTTCAAAGTGTTTTTACAGATTTCAAAAGTGTTTAAAGGAATTTCAAATATTTCTAATTAGTGTTTTAAAGATTTCAAAAATGTTTCAAATGTTTCAAATTATAAAAGTTTTTAATTGTAAAGATTTCAAACAAAAGTAAAATTTCAAAAAAGTGTTTTCAAAGTTTTTGTTAATATTTAAAAGTGTTTGAAAAGATGTCTAAAATGTTTTCAAAATATTTTTAATGTGTTTTTAAATATTTTATTTTTATTTAATTTTTTTATTGTGGTCAGAAATCGGTCGGAACCCGCCAAAATTTAGATTCCTCGTACGAAATATGGGTTAAATCGAAACCACAAACTCCATCGGAAATCTGTCAGAAATTTCCAACCCATTTCCGACAACAATGAAGTTGTGGTCGGAAATCGGTAGGAAATTTATGACCGATTTCCGACGGATTTAGGGTTTTGATTCAAATTGAGGTTTTGGGTTTTGAAAATGACAAACCATGTTTATACAAGCTTTTTATGCATAAAATATTCAAAACCAACTTCGTTAGCAACATTAAAAGCAAAATTAATAACACATTTATACTAAATACTAATGTGATATGATTAAGGTATATGTTTTGTAAAAGGTTTTTTGAAAACTTCATAATTTTAATTTTTTTTGAAAACATTAAAATTTTAAATTTATACTGATGCAACACTTACTAAACACTAAACGAAACAATAAGGAAATAAAGTTAAATAAAAACCCTATTTAAATCCTAAAATACATTATTCGGTCGGAAATCGGTAGGAAATTTCCGACAGATTTCCGACCAATTTCCTATCCGATTTTTTTACTAACGGTCAGGCTTTCACATTCGGTCGGAAATCGGTCGGAATTTCCTACCGATTTACGACAATTTTATCCTTTTTTAAAGAATTAAATAAATCAGTCAAAATTGAAGATAATTCCGACCGATTTCCGACTGAAACTTAAATTTTGACAGCTAGTTTCATTAAAGTTTTGGCTTGGCGGTCAAGCGAAAATTAAACTGGCAAAACGAAAAAAAAATTCACCGAAAATTCAGTAGGTCCCTTCCTTCTTCTTTCTCATTCACAACTCAAATCTTCTTCTCTCTCTACATTTTCTCTCACTAAAAAAAACATCCGAAAATTTTCAAGACAATCTCCAAAAATGTTGTAAATTTTTATTTATTTATATATTTATCTTTTTTTTTTTTTTTTTTTTTTTGTCAAACTATTTATATATTTATCAATATAATCTTTTTTTAAATATAAATACTAATCTTTTTAGATACTTGTGGCAGGTTTAACAACGAAGGCATTGGTTCGGATGTTCCCGTTACACAATCCTCGGGAACGGCGAGGATGACGGTTGAAGAATTTGTTCAACGAGGAGGGCGGGATAAGCTCAAGCGAATTTTTTATTTTCGGTTTTTTATATTTTAATTTATTAATAAAAAAACAAATATAACATAAAATAGTTATGTCGAAAATATTAAAAAAAGAGAAATTCCCAAAACTACACCCTTTTAACCCTCACTTCACAAAACGACATCTAATTTAATATTTTTACATATCTACACCCTTTCAAAATTTTAAAAGCTTGATTTATCATTTAAAAAATTAACAAAATTAAAATCTTTTCATTTGGATTCGCTAATTAGTGTTTATGGTATAGTATTAAGGGGGTAAGATTGTGTGAATAGGCTTAATTTGGATTTAATTTTTAGAATTTAGCTGTAGTTTTGTGAAGAAACTTTTAAAAGGTGTAGTTTTGTGAAATGAAATTCAAATGGTGTAGTTTTGTAATTGTCCCAAAAAAATGCAAAAAAAAATATTTCCGTCGGAAATACATCAGAATTTTTTTTTAAATGTAAAAAAAAAATATACGTCGGAAATCCGTCGTAAATATTTTTTTTTTCAAAGCAAATAAAAATATTTATGTCGGAAATTCATCGGAAATATTTTACTTTTTAAAATTTTAAAGGGTCGACGATTTTTTTACCCCCGAAGTGTAGCTACCCACACTGAATCCCCCTGAACTCTCGACTTCTACATATAAACCCACAAACTTACAAAATTTTCTCATTGTCCACCCGAACTCATTAAAATCTAATTAATTCTACATTTGGCCAAAATTGCAATTAATACATTAATTAATTGTGTTAAAAAAACCCGATTATAATTTTAATTTTATGCGATTACGATTCAAAACCACGAATCTAAGATTTCTATACTTTTTGCGTGTTAGATCCACGTTTTTGGATCGTAATCGGACAAGATTCAAATCATAATCGGGTTTATTTGTACACAATTAATTAATATATTAATTGCAATTTTGGCCAAATGTTGAATTAATTAGATTTTAATGAGTTCGGGTGGAAAATCATAAAATTTTGTAAGTTCAGGGGTTTATATGTAGAGGGTGAGAGTTCAGGGGGATTCAGTGTGGGTAGCTACTCTTCGGGGGTAAAAAAATCGTTACGTCGGAAATTTGTTGTCGGAAATAAGTCGTGCAAAATTGGCCGGAAATGGTCGTCGGAAATTGGTCGGAAAATTTTTCGACGACATTTGCGTAGGAATTCGATTTCGTTTTCCGACCATCTCAGCCCGAATACTTGTTTTTCGATTTTGATTTCTGACGAATTTTACGGTAGAAAACCTGTTGTTTTCTTGTAGTGTCTATACTTGTAGTGTATATATTATACTCGTTTGAGTAACAATAGTTTAGGAACAGAAGTCCAAAATATAAAAAAAGTATTTAAGATATAAAATAAAATGCAAGTGAGATAAGGTTTTGTTAAAATACGCAATATTGAGAAATCTCTATGAGAGACTTGAATGTCGTCTTATAAGAAAAATGCATGCAAGATTTAAAATTCATGAATAATTAATGATACCATAATTATGTTTTCGAGTAATAAAATCGATCAAACTCTTAGGTGTTATATAAAGTAAGAGACCTTAGAAATACAAGATGTCTCTAGACATTCAAATTAAACATCTAATGAAAGAGATGTTATTTTAAGAGATTCTGAAAGAAGAACCAAATAATGAAAATATATAGAAGATATTTATGGAAGGGATTCAGAAGAATCATATAATGAGAATCGTATAATGACGAACGAGATACATAAAAGTATGAGATTTCCATCAACTATGTTTATATTGGAAAAATGTGGCTAAAAAAATAAAATTGAAGATATAAATGGAATACTCTTTTTCCTTGCATCTGAAGAAATTAAGAATGAAAACGATGACCATCATCCAATGTCCGTTTCTGAATTACTCTCTCTTAATAAATGAGATGTATTTTGACCTAACCTCATTACACCATGAGATGTAATGTCAACCGGGCATAAATGGGTCTTGGTCTTTTTAAGAAAAAGAAACAAAATGAAATCTCAAGATATAAAGTAAGCCTTGTGATACAAAGATTTTTTCAAATATCGGGAATAAATTATGTAGAAACTTATTCCTAGTAATGAATGAAATCACATTTAGGTACTTAATGACTCTCACAACATCTAAGAATTTGGAAATGGACCTATGGATGTTGTGACTACATATCTATATAGACCATTTTATAGTGATATAGATATGAGAATCCCTAAAAGAAAGAAAATCCGAGAAGAATATAAGATTCTAGAAGAATTTGAAGTAAAGACAACCCCAAAGGATTTAAGATTGTAGAAGAAACTGAAGAGATGAAAATCCCAGAAGGATATAAAATTCTAGAAGAATCTAAAGAAATATGTTCGATCATATTATAAAGATCACTTCATGGATTAAAATAATCTGAACGAATGTGGTATAATCGTTTAACTGAATATTTTTTGAGTAAATGTATATCAACAATGTGATTTACCTTTGTCTATTTATTAAGAAACCTTCTGACGTATTTGTGATCGTTGTTGTTTATGTTGACGACCGGACATAATTAGAACTCAAAGATAAATTGATGATGCAAGAACTCATATAAAAGAAAAGTTCAAAGTAAAAGATCTTGGTAACCCAAAGTCTTGTCTTGGAATCCAAATAAAGCATCTCAAAGATGGAGTATTTATGCATCAATCAAATTACACCAAAAAAGTGTTAAAACATTTATACATGGATAAAAAAATCCCTTGAGTAATCCACGTGAAGATAACAAAGAAATATTAGGTCTTGAAGTACCATATATAAGCTCTATAGACGGACTTATGTATCTTGCAAATACGCACATTGATATATTTTCAGGATTTAATTCATCCTTTATGTGTATATTTTGGGGTGGAACAAGATATGATTAAATAAAGATTATTATATTATAAAAATTCCAAGTTCTTTTGTAGATGGAGAATATTTACGCGTAAAGTGATGTTGAAACAAAATTCATGTGGTATTTTTAGTAACTAAAAGATGCTACTCTTTCAAAAAATGATGACTAACGATAAAATCATTGCGTTTCAGAAGAGATGTAGAGAATGTATTCATAGATGATGCTTCTAGAGAGCAAGGCTCTGGAATAAAAAACATTTATTCAAGGACGTGTGATATTTTCAGTTGTTGAATTAAGTCAACATTTCAAAGAAAATTATATCATGAACGATAGAAGAAAACATTTTTTCCAAAGATGTATTTATAAAAAGCGCTTATTCAGGATGATGATGATTTTAGGGAGAGAAATGATCAAATGCGTAGTGACACTCTTCTCTCTTATTATGGTTTTTATCCCATTGGATTTTTCCATAAAAAATTTTTTAACGAGATAACAAAAACACGTAAACGAAAGAACTTGGAAAAGGTATCCAGAAAGTTTATGAAATAAGTTAGATTATAACCGACTGTTTTAGGGAAGATAGTGTTATTGTACTTTTTTCTTTGTCATGGTTTTTATGCTGTTAAAGTTTTCCATGGATAATGTTTTAAACAATACAGTTCACAATACATTTAGTCAAATTAGATAATTAAGGGGAGTATTAGATAATTACTACATCTACATCATTATCTTTTAGTTTATCATGTTATTTAATTATGTAATTACCCTGTTAATATAAACGACCGTAGCATCCCTATATAAAGGGGGTTGTTCTCATTTGTAACATATACAACAACATCAACGTTAATAAAAGAAAGTTACTCTCCTCTCTTTCTAAACAAACGATCCTATATAGGGAAAATGGTAATTTAATTCATGAACTTTCAAATTAAAGTTGTTTAATGCCCCAACTCCTATTTAAATCATTTTATACCTCAACTTTTTGGTGCGAACTAATTAAATCTCTATTTTCGTTGACCAAACCATTTTAGACCGGAATAAGTCAACATTTAACTCATCAGTTGACGTCGTTAAATAGTTGGGAATAATTTGGCCTAAATCAAAATTCTGACATTTTTTTGCTTCGATTTGAAAATTAAAGAATAATTTGGCTCAAATGAAAGTTCAGATCTTTTTCTGGATTTGATTTGAAAATTAAGGAATATTTTAGCGTTTATCTCTCTAATATTATTTGGGAAGTCATTAAGAAAAATTTACAAAACTACACCATTTGAATTACATTTCACAAAACTACACCATTTCAAAAATACTTCACAAAACTACACCTAAACACTCAAAATTAAATCCAAATAAACCCTACCCACACAATCATACCCCCTTAATACTATACCCTAAACAATAATTAGCGAACCCAAATGAAAAGATTTTAATTTTGGTAATTTTTAAATGGGAAAAACGCCAAAAAATTCCTTAACTTTCCAAAAAATTCCATTTAATTCCCCAACTCACTTTTGAGCCATTTTATTCTCCAACTTTTAACATCAAACATTTAAATTCTTATAAATTTTGTCCAAGCCATTTAATACCCTACTAGGATTTAACCCGTGGTACACCACGGGTTTATGTTTTTTATAAATAATTTTATATATATACAGTTAATTTAGAAGTTTGTAATATTTTTTCTGATTTTGTAAAATAAATAAAAATATTCAGAATTTCTAAAGAGTATTTTGTTCTTTTATTGTTTATGCAAATAAATATAGAGAAATTCACAAAACTACACCCTTTCAATCATTCCTTCACAAAACTACACCTAATTCAATATTTTCACAAATTTACACCCTTTCAAAATTTTAAAAGCTTGATTTACCCTTTTCAAAATTACCAAATTAAAATATTTTCATTTGTGTTCGCTAATTAGTGTTTAGAAATAGTATTAAGGGGTATGATTGTGTGGATAGAGTTTATTTGAATTTAATTTTGAGTGTTTAGGTGTAGTTTTGTGAAATATTTTTGAAATGGTGTAGTTCATGTGAAATGTAATTCAAATGGTGTAGTTTTGTGATTCTCCCATAAATATATAATGAGAATTATATTTTATATAGCAAAATCTTAATATAATTTGTAAGTGTGTTTATTCCAAACTATTATAAACTATAAAAATTAGTGATGGGCAAAACTTCCGGATCCGAAATACCGAACCCAAACCAAACCGAAATCCCCAAATCAATACCGATTCTAAAAACAAATAACTCGAATGTATAGGGAAATTTACTACCATAATACCCGAAATCGAATCGAACCGAACTCGGCTTTGTAGAACTAAACTAAACTACTCTAACTACCCAAAAATTATTTAAAATAATAATAGTTATAATTATATTTGAAGTACATAATTGGAACCAAACCGAAATTAAAGAACTGAAACCGTTTCAAAAATAAATAACCCGAACGAATTGAGAAATTTACTACCTGAAAACCCGAAGCCAAAACAAATTTCTAGATTTGAACCCGAATAAACCGAAATTTGTTTATGATAAAGTTTAATCATTATTTTCAAACTTCTTGTCATTTATCTAGAATTTTTCTAGAAACCGAACCCGTTAATAAATAATTGTTATGCTAGTGTTAATTGATTTAAACAAACTTTATCTATGTTCAATATAGATGTTTATTAACATCTAAAATATTAATATAAATAGAAAATTATAATATGGACAATGAATATATATAAAAACTAAACTATATACTTTTTAAAAAATATTTATATTCTGAAATTTTTTATAGACCTTTGTAAGAAAAATAAAAAGATTATATCAAAAATATCATAAATATGAAATTAGTGGTTGATTTTATGTTAAAATCGGTTTTATTGTTTTTGTTGATATTTAAGTCAATTTTAAAAAAGTATATATATAGAATGAGATATGTTTGTGTGTAAGTTTCACATAACTCTTTAAGTGAGTTTAAAACCAATGACATAATATGTAGTTAAGTGAGTTTTTTTGGAAAAGTTCAAAAAGTACTTCAAAAATAATAATATATATATTTTTATTATATATTTCGTATAATTTATAAGTTGATTAGACCAATAATTTATTATTTATTATATTTAGGATTCGAAAATACCCGAATTCAAAATACAAACCGAATCAAAATACACAAATCATATTATGCGATTTACCCAAATTTATTTAAAATTATAATTATTTTGATTATATATATATAAATAATTGTCGTAAACATATTCTAAATATGTAATATAAGATTTAAATTTTAGTAGAATTGCAATTTCTTCTTTTTTGTTTATAATCGAACCGGAAATCAAACTCGTTAACAAACTATTTTGTTTTTTATTGTTTGATATTTTTAACAAAAAAAAATTTCAAATCGTTTTTAAATTCTTAATAATATTAATTAAACATGTTTGTTTTGATTTAAATAAAATTTTAATGGTAGTTTTTATAAAAAAACTATGTAATAATGTATTTATGTGAATTACATATGTTTATTTTGTTTTTCAAATATTTTTTACATAATTTCTTTAATATTTTTTATTTATTTTTGGAGAGAATTATAATATTTCCTTATTCGATTTTTCGTAATTAAATGTTCAAAAATATTTATTTTTATGTCCAATGGCATAATGTGTAATTTAGTGTGATTTTTTGGAAAATTTCAAATTAGTACTTCATAAATACTAATATAGATTAAACTCAATCGTTAACTCAATATTAAACGACGTTAAATATCAAAACGACTGTGTTTATAATTTAGCTTTAATTAAAACGAAAACGATGAAACGACGTCGTTTTAACACTAAAAATCCCCAAATATACAAACCTAAATCACAAAATTGATTTCTTCTTCCTCTTCTCACGTACACCTTTGCTGGAAATTAAAATCTGGGTTTTTTTAGATGATCCGATCAACGGCCAAAGAAACAACTAAACTCGACGGAGTCAAAATCATCTACGATTCATTAAATACGGAGAAATTGGTTTAGAATTTAAGTCTCTCAAGTCGTGCCTCTGTGTGTGAAGAAGAAGACGCCATTGTTGATGTGTGAGGATATTCAAATTAAAAATGTGTTAAATTGCTAAAAATACTAAAATGTTCTTGGAGCAAAATTGTTTAATCGGTCTAAAGTCTGAACTATTTTAAAAGATTTTGTTTTATGTTAGATTTTTTGGTAACTTTTCCCATTAAATCATCATATTCACACGTTTTCTGAATTTTTATCAATATATATTTATTGAATTGAATATTATACAAAATCAATTACTTCTTCTCTTCTTCTTCCCCTTTACAATCTTCACATACTTTAAACCAAAACGAGAACATTATTGACATCTAGAAACACCAACGTAGCTTCATTTTCTTCTTCTTAGAAGCTCCAATGTTTTAGAGCCATTACAACATGACGAAGAGGAGGAAGAAGAAAGGAGAAGAAAAAAAATCGATTCAGTGATTTAGGGATTTAGGATTTGTATAATTGGGGGTTTTCAAGTGTCAAACGACTCCGTTTTTATCAATTTTGATTTATTTAGAGTTGAACCGAAAACACAGTCGTTTTGTATTTAACGCCGTTTAATATTAAATTAACGGTTGACTTTAATAAAGCGTAAAATGGCTTAGTCAATGTTTATAGAGATTTAAATGTTTGGCGTTTAAAAATTGGGGAATAAAATGGCTTAGAGGTGAGTTGGAGAATTAAACGGCATTTTTTGGAAAGTTAAGAAATTTTTTGGCGTTTTTCCCATTTTTAAAGGGTAAATCAAGCTTTTAAAATTTTGAAAGGGTGTAAATATGTGAAAAAATTGAATTAGGTAGAGTTTTGAGCCAAATTATTCTTTAACTTTCAAATCGAAGCCAAAAAATATTCAAACTTTGATTTAAGTCAGATTATTCCCCAACTATTTAACGACGTCAACTGATGAATTAACGTTTGATTTTTTCGGTCTAAAATGGCTCGGTCAACGAAAGTAGAGATTTAATTAGTTCGCGCCAAAAAATTGAGGTATAAAATGGCTTAAATGGGAGTTGGAGCATTAAAGAGCTTTAATTTGAAAGTTCATGAATTAAATTACCATTTTCCCTATATATATATATTATGTTAAATTCATAACAATGTTAATTTTTTAAAAATGATCCTAATTAAATAGTTTTTCGTAGTGTGATGGATACAAGCAGTTAAACCAGTTATCGATAACCCCAGTAAGTAACCATAGGATGATAGTCATTACATCCACCAAAAGAGAAGATTCATTTGTCATATGGTGCGAAAAACTTGTAGCAATAATCACACAAGTAATATATGTTTTATCGGATGACCGATCAGACGAGATATTGGATTGTTGAGCTTGAACGAGGCTGATCATCTGAGAAATTTGGTCGTTTTTATTGTTGTTGAGGTTATTTTGTTGTTGCATCTTGTACCATTATTAAAGATGGATATCATTGAACAAGAAAGCATTTAGACACGTCATGACATTGACGAAGACACTGCGGTAGTTACGGCGGCCACTGCTTTATTTAGTGGCAGAATGAACTTTTTAGAGAAATATATTCCTCATAGTTTTCCAGTTTGACATTTAGTGAAATATTCATTTCCAAGACATTCTTTGGTTTTAGTTGGCATATTACTAATATATACAAGTTAAAGTAAAATCCCCTATAAAATAATAAAATATGAAAATATAATTTGTTATAATGGTAATTTAGTATACCGGAAAGTGTTTAACCCCTAAATTTGGTAGAAAAAATTATTTGACCCCCTAAATTTTGTAGAAAAAATTATTTAACTCCCGTAAAAATTACTTTTGGTACACCACTGGTTGGATCAATGGAAAATTAACCAATGTTCTAAAATTTCTATTTAAAATATGGTTTCAATAATATCATAAATAAATAATTGCAGTTTTATACATACATTATATAATTATAAGGTAAATCTTTGCGTATTTGATCGGCTTGGTTGGTTTCGCAACAATTTTCCGATGAGAAGTTATTGTTATGATTTATGTGAAGTGTTACAGTTGAATATTTATATTCAATTTTAAAAAATGTGATATTAACATAAGAAGTTAAAAATAGTCAGTAAATTCAACAATCTATTTTGTTTTTTGTAAAAAAATTGTCTAAAAATTAATATCATTGTAAATTAATAAATTTTCATAGCTCCAACATCAGAATTATATCACTTTGAACAACAAAAATATAGGTAATATTGGTGGTGTTATTTATTGAGAAAGTGATGTCATTATTTTTACTTTATATAGAAGAGGAGGATGAAAAGGTTTTAGTTTCACCGTGAGTCCATAAAATCACAATTACTTACATTTAACATATATATTTATGTAAATGTTGGTGGTAATACAAATAAGTGATAAAATCAATTATTAATTCAATTTAAGAAAAAATATTTGATGTGACCAAAACAAAATAATGGTATTTAGAATATAAAATTTATTTCTTGTTTTTTAGGTTGTTTAAAAATAGATTATTTTTTTATTTTGTTTGGGCAAAATTTAGCGATTCGTTGAACAACTACGGAATACAAAGACCGTTTTTGTATGTGAATAATTGATTGTTTTGTTGATTAAGCAAAAGTATACAACATGAGAAGAATATGACTTAAAACTTACACGTAGGATAATCTAAGAATAAACAATCGAATAATCTCCGTAAAGTATGTGTTTCTTGCTTAGGGTTAGGATGATTGTCAATGTCCCCTTGTCTTGGTGCAATATCCATATATATAGGGATATATGTCGGTGAGCTCTTTTTCTTTTTTGATTAGGATGTCGACATCTTTTCTTTTTTCTTCTTATGTATATATTCATTTTTTGTCGTTGAGAGAATATAGGGATAGATTCTCTTGTTTTCCTTTTTAATACTAAGCCCAACTTCAAGCCCATAACCGACATTATGAGTCGGTTCTGTTTAAACCACTGAATCCAGTTTAATTAAATTGATTCTCTTTCGGTTATCTCTAAACAGATCTATGAATAAATCTATGTCTTTCGCGGAGTTGTTCATTTGATGGTCGCCGCCATATCGCGTCACTTCGGTATATCGCGAAGACAACTTTCTTCGATGGCATGGATAATCTTGATGGCGCTTGAGGTGCTTGGTGAGCTGAACTTTATTTATGGAGGTAACGATGGACATTGTTTTGTACGACTTCTACTTCAAGCCTTACACTGGAGATATTGGTCGTTACCATCTCCCTCGTCCACGTAATCTGACCTTGATTGTTAATTCTGAGATTGGGGATCAAAATATCTCAGAGAAAAGCTGGCGATGTCGTTACTTGTTATTGTTGGTGGGACCTAGCCCTAACTTCTCCACTGTGTGTTCGTACTCTGGTGGGTATCTTTGATTTTGTTTTTCATGGCATTGCTAACCTAATCTTATTTTTATTCCTCTTTATCCTGATGAAGACATTGGCCAACAAAACAAGTGTGAAAGTATCGCCGGGAAGCAGATTGTTCACCGCCAGTTGGAATTTCCTCCTAAACGCCGATCTCTTGAATTCTTGTCAAGTCACTTTGCCTTGGGATGTAGCGCCATCTAGGGTATGCCTCACTTGCAATTTTCTCGTGTGATGATATTATGAGGCTGAGAACTTTATCACTTTGTAGATTGCAACATGTCTGAGAGTCAACGAGCCTCTGCCTCCGATCCCTTTAAGTCTTCCTTGCTGAATCATGGAAGCTTGCTGAGATGGGTGGTCCTTTCCGTGTATCTAAAGATCGCACGGAGACCGTTGAGATTTCTAAAGACGAGACATCTATCACATGAAAGCGCAAGGTTGTGATCAACATGGATAACCAAGTTGAGAGCCGAAGGGCAAGGACATCTCCAATCTCGGTTGGTGAGGTTGAGAGTTCATATCTCTTGCTTTGGCTAGGAGATGAAGTCCAAGTTGTTGTTTTGGGAGATGGAGGCCATTGCACAGGATGGTTCTGGTGTATCTACTGATGAAGTTTATCTTACTCTTTTCAAGGTCAACAACTTTTAACATCGTGGCAGAGGTACATTTTTGTGAGGGTCTAACTTATTTTGTTGTGTAGTTTACGTTCTCCTTCTGTGGTGTGAGAGAGAGACTTGCTTCTACGGTGGAATAATCCTCCAAGGACATTGAGGCTCTTGTTCACATGAAGTAGAAGTACGATGCAGAGAGGAAGAAAGGGTTGTGCCAACTTTCGACTATCAACGCAAAGAGCAAGGAGATAGAAGAGTTTATGGCCACCATTGTTGAGTGAGAACATGCCGTCTAAGAAATCCAACAGAGGGTTGATGATATGGTGAAGGAGGGAGAGTGAAAGGATGAAGAGGTGAACTCTTAGAAGAGGAAGAATGAGTTGATGTAGGCTGAGTACGACTTATTCCTTGGTGAATGTTCAATGATAACCCGTTGCCCAAGTTGTGAAAGCTCAAGCCCAGTTCAAAGGTCTACATGCTCTGGTGATGACTGAGTCGCTCATGGCTCTCAGTGACAATCATCCTTCTTAGCTCTTATTGAGTCGCGGTCCTCTTTCGGTTTGACGTGGGCCACCCTTTTGTACTCCATTGGACCGCTTTATACAATGTTAGCTTAAGCGGGCCCATGAACTTTTCCCTCGATGGACTTTCATGATCTTGCCCCCGAGTGCTGTAATTTCATGATCTTGCCCCCGAGTGCTGTAACTCGTGGGGCTAGATTTTAGTCTTCTTTTCTTTTATTTTCTTTCTTTGACAAACAAAAAATTAAATATCTCTAAACATGTTCAATATTAAGCACTAAGTTTGACCCGATAATGTCCACTTTAAAGGTTAGTTTTGACAAAGTTGATGAACTTATCACTTAAATATCAATGACTAGATCAGTTATTTTTCAGTGAGTCGATTGAATTTAATTAAATTTCGTAGCTAGATGTTTTTATAAGATGAGACATGATGAGATCAACCACCTTTAGATGAACCGACTAAGTTGGCGAACTTGTCGTTGATTTGTTTTTTGGTTAGACCTGATAAGGTCAGCCACATCATGTGAGTCGACTAAGTTGAAGAACTTGTCGCTGAATATTTTTGTTCAGTGAGGTCTCGTCAGCCTTGAACACCCGAGACATAGTTGATGAACTTTGTTGACTTATCCTCCGAGGAGCTCATTAAAGATTCACATCGAACTTCTATCTCATCGACTGGCTAAGTCGAGTGACTTGCGCTCAGTCTTAATAGTGAGGTGTTGTCGCACCTGTACGCATAGCTTGCTAGGTTACACTAAAGAACTTTTACCGTGCCTACTTTTTAATGATGTTGATTAACCTGCATCGAACCTTATCGGCTATCCAGATAAATTTCGTTGAGTCTTTATTGGCTGAAGTTGAAAAACTTCTTTTGCCTTGTTCTTTGACGTAGATGATGAACTTACGTCGAACTTTTATTGGTTGTCTTAAGCTTAGTTGATAAACTTCGCCGAGCCTTTTGCTTTTGATTTTTGAGTATTTACGAATATCCCTTTGCCTCTAAAAATCATGATGAGATATTTTCCCTGGATCTTTTCCCCATTGACCAAATTCTCGTTGAGGTTTTTGTTTAGGTTATAAAAAATACTTTATTAATCTTTGCTTGGCCTATACTTGATAGGTCTTTGCAATATTTAGTGCATTAATTATGAAATCGAAATGTTTAAAGAAATCATAAAAGAAAGTAGAAAAGCAGATTAGTTTGTGAACTTTTGTCTTGTAGATTTGTCGTTTTAGAAGAACTATCTCTTTAGATGCAAGGCGTTCCAGTGTTAGTCAATCTTTTTCCGTCTTTATTTTGGAGTGCGAACGCTCCGGCTCCGCAGACTTTCACGACTTGATAGGGTCCTTCCTAGGTACGTTCTAGCTTTCCTGCTTCTTCTTCCATTGTGTTTTGAAATACTCGTCTTAGGACCCATTGTCTTCCTTGAAGGTTATGGTTCTTACTTTCTTGTCCTAGGATATGGCGACGTCTGGTTGGTAACACCAATTATTTATATGTGCAACCTCTCCCTTCTCATCGATCATATCGAGGATGAGTGCAACCATTTCGTTTTTTTTTCCTCGTCGGGTTTCCATTGCAACTAGTCCGTACAATTATTTTGGCGGGTGACACATCATCCATTTCGTAGACAAGTGATAAGGGTATTTTGCAAGTTGAAGTCTTTAAAATCGTTCTGGAGGCCAATAAAACTCCAGGAGCTTCTCGACCCACTTTCCATTAGTGCTTTCCAGTCTCTTTTGGAGAAGATTGATTATGATTTTATTTGAGGATTCAACTTGCCCGTTGGATTGGGGAAGTCTGGGTGTTGCGAAACTTAGCTTTATGTTCCAATCTTCGCGGAAACCTTTGAAGTTGTGGCTCGTGAACTGTGGTCAGATGTCCGTCACGATTTTGTGAGGGATGTCAAACTTGCAGATGACGTTTCACCATTTGAAGCTTCGAATTTAAACTGAATACTTTGCCTTTTATCCACTTGGAGAAATAGTCGGTAACCTCGAGTAGGAAAACTTTTTGTCCTAGTGTCATCGGTAGTTTCCCGACTATGCTCATTTCCCACTTCATGAACGGCCAAAGAGCGTTGATGGTCTTCAAGTTCTCGCGTCGTAGCCTAGACACTGTGGGGAACCTTTGACACTTGTCGCACCGTTTGACGAATATTATCGCGTCGAAGTTCATTTTGTTCCAATAGTATCCCGCTCGCATAACTCAAACTACTAGACTTTGCGTTCCTAAGTGATTCTCGCATTATCCAGAGTGCAACTCTAGTAAGACCCGTTGAGCTTCCGTGACGCTAATACACTTGAGGTATGGTCTTGAATATGAGCGTCGATATAATGACTCGCTGATATAATGCCCTGTTGACTTGTCGTTTTATCTTCCGACACTATGCTCCTTCAAGTGGCAGTGTTCCATCCAGCATCTGGCTCCATCTATTTTACCGTCAATTATACCTCGAGATCATTCGTTGTTGCCGGCCATTGCAACACCAATAGGGGGTATATCGTCGGTGAGTTGGTTTTGAAGGATGGACCAAGGTTGGCAAGTGCATATGCTTGTGCATTCACTTCCCGTTGGATTTGAGTGATTATGTAGTTATTGAATCTCTTTTCGACTTCTTTGTCTATTGTTAGGTATCAAGCCATGTTAGAGTCCTTTGCTTGCTAGTCACTTTGAGTTTGAATGACGATCAGTTGTGAGTCGATGTATACTTCTATATCTCCGGCTCCTAGGTCGCAAGCTAAAGAAAAACTTGCTATTAATGCCTCATACTATGCCTCATTGTTTGTTGCTCGAAAGTTGCACGAGATCGCTTTGGAGGTGGTATTTCCGGATGGGGAAATTAGTTTATTTCCTAGACCGGCTCCTTGTACACTACATGATTCGTCCAGGTAAATATAGTTTGTTGATAAACCTTGCAACGCATTTATCTCGTCTTAGACTTTCGAGGGGCGCTAGGTTAGAATTCAGCCACAAAGTCAGCGAGGACTAGTAACTTGATGGTTGAGGTGGGTTGAGAGATCATGTCATACTCACCGAGCTCGATGGCGTATTTGGCTAACATTCCTGATATCTTTGGCCTGTGGAGCACGTTTTTTTATCAGATGTGAAATCACTTGTATGATGGGGTATGACTTAAAATATGATCATAGTTTCCTTGATGCTATCACCAAGGCGATAACATGTTTCTCGAGATAAGAGTATATGGTCTCGACTTCCAGTAGGGACTTGCTGACATAGTAGACGGGATGTTGTTTTATGTCATCTTCTCGCACCAGCACTCTACTCACCGCAGGCTCTGACACGTCTAGATATAAGAACAAAGTTTCATTGAGTTTTGGTTTCGAGAAGAGCTGCGGGGATGTCAATTAGTTCTTCAATTGCTTCAGAGCTTTCTCGCGCCCTTACTCCCATAGAACCCTTTTGGCTTTTTAACACTACAAGAAATATGGATATTTATAGCACAATATGATAGCGTTGATTCTATAAGTGTTATTAAAAATGTTTGATTAGATACGATAGCGATATTATAACGCTACACCGTTAAAAACATAAGGGCGAGCCCAAATCAATTTAAGCCCACATAAATTTGAGTTTTTATCACACTTTTTTGGACTTAGGTTTATAAAACTCCCCCAAATCGATTACGCCCTATTTTTTCTCTCCTCCTCTCTTCTCTCGTTTCTCCTGCGACGGCGAATCTAGTAAGCTTCCTCGACGGCAAATCTACGGTAAGCTACATCTTCTCTGCTCTTCTTCTTCACTGGAGCTTCTCTTCTCCTTTGTTCTCTTCTTCGTTACACACATCTATTTCTCTTTGTATCATCAATCTCTCTCTGTCTCACATCTATCTCGCTCTGTATCAGTTCTATCATCTCATCCTCAAGGTAAAGTATCAATTTCGTTTTTCAACTTCCTTTTGCTTTATTTTGAGCTGTCTTATCAATTTGGACATGACATTGAGCTTGTTGTTGGTTGAGAAGACGACCAGAGGAGGAGACGACCAGAGGAGGAGTCGTAGGTCGTTGAATACTCTCAAATCTCGTATGAATCTCCTTTTCTCTTGTATTTCCTCCTTTAATTTCAAAGTTGTTTTGATACTCTATATGGTATTTGAATTTTGTGTGATTTGAGAGCGTTTTTGCAAGTTAATTTCTCGTTCCTGTGAAACTCTTAATCGTTTCATTGCTTTCTCTTCATTGTAAAGGTTTGTGAAGACAAGCTTTGCAGGTATCTCTTATGGCTCAAATAAAGGTAATAAATTTTTAATCTTTAACACCTTATTATTCAAGCTAAAATTTCTGAGTATCTCAAATTGTGCCTTGTGTTATGTTTTCTAAAACCACAAGACTTGTGTCAAAATTTTCTATGTATCCAAACTCTGACTTGTATTTTTAAGGACATTTCTGATTGGTAAGGGTCCGTAACTCAATTCTGGTTTCAGATTGAAGAAAATGGGAGCTTTGGAGTGGACAAAAGTTGTGAAAGGCGACCAATAATGGAGGCTAGTCACGTCAATTTGGTTCCATGCCGGTATCATCCACTTTATTGTCAAGTGTCAACATGTTCGATCTTATAATCATCAAGCTACCTAGAGCAGTTTGGTTTCGTTAAGTCCATCACACATACCACTTAATTGTATCACCACAATCTTCTCATTGCTCATGATTTTATGTGTTTAGTTTAAGCATATAATTGCTCATGATTAGTGAACAATTTCAAAGGATTATGCTCTAGTCTTTCAAGTGTTTTGGTTGATTATGGTTATGTGAAATCGATTTAATTTTTTGCTTGCTTGTTGTTGTTGTAGGTTGTTCAAGGTATACAATTTGATGGACAAGTTATGAGTAGATAACTAGATACGCTTGCTTTGGATGTGAATGAAGATGGTGATGTAATGGTATAAGTGTGTGAGAAAATAGTGTAGTGAAATGTTTTGAATGTTTAGTTTGATGTATAGTGGATCTTTTTATTATGAATGAATATAAAGATTAAAAGAATTGAATATTCTGCAAAAATAAAATTCCACAAATGTCAAATAATATTTGTTAAATACTATTGCATAAAATAAGAGTTATCAGATCATATTTTATAACATTTTTAGGGACCTATAATATCATATTTTACATCGTTACATTAATGCTATAATAGAGAATATATGATAGCGCACAAAAAAACGCTATTATATGGGGTGACCCTATTATAACACCGGCAAACATAGCGTTTATGAAAACGCTATTAAACACATATGGTAGCGTTTTTCATGTGCTAACAATGTACATTTTTCTTGTAGTGTAAGGTTGGCAAAGAATGAATGAGACATATCCGATAGTCAAGATGTGAAGCGACTCAGGGCTACCATTGTTCCTGTGAGTCTTTGGACCCTCTTTATACTTTGCGGTGGTGTTATAGTCCAAATAGCTCTAACCTGATATGGGTTGGCCTCGATGCCCCGAGGAGTGAAGATATAACCAAGGAAATTTTCTGAGCTTACACCGAATAAACACTTGGTTGGGTTGAGATTCATGTTATACTTCCGCAAGGTATTGAACGCTTGGTGTAGGTTCTCGATGTGGTCATCAGCGACTAGTGACTTTACTAGCATTTCATCGATGTAAACTTTCATGGTATGACCGATCTGGACAGCGAACATTGCGTTCACCAACCTTTGATTGGTTGATCCAACATTCTTTAATCCAAAAGGCATTACCTTATATATAGTAGTAGATTCCCCAAGAAGTCATGAACGTCATATTCTCTTGATCTTAGAGATGTACTAATATCTTATTGTAACCGCTGAAAGCGTCCATGAAGCTTAGCAACTCGTGACCAGCAGTGGCGTCGACCAACTTGTTGATGTGAGGAAGCGGTAAGGGATCCTTCGGGATACGCCTTGTTTAAGTCGGTGAAGTCGATGCAAATTCTCCAATTACCATTCTTATTTTGAACAACTAACACGTTGGCTAGCCAATCGGGGTACTTTACTTCGCGGATGAATCATGCTCGGATTAATTTGTTGACCTCGTCGTTCACGATGATATCATGATCAGGTGCGATTTTTCTCCTCTTTTGTCTTATTGGTTGATGGTTTGGATCAACTTGAAGTCAGTGCACGATGATATCGGGATCAATTCCTGGCATGTCAGCATGCGACCAGGCAAAGCAATCGACGTTTGACCATAGAAAGTCTATGAACCTCTAGCGTACGTCTTTAGGGAAATTAGACCCGATGTTCACCTTTCCTTCCGTGTTAGCTTTTCCTGGAGGAACTTCATCGATATGCTCAACGTCGGGCTCTGCTGAGGAGCTCATGGCCTCTTTCGTCACCGATTGATTCTCTATTTGCATGGTTGTTCCTGTTTTTCCCTTGAGAGTCGTTTGGTAACAGGAACATGAGTTTTCCTGATCAACTTTTATCTTCCTCATTCCCCATGGGGTCATGAACTTTATTATTTAATGGAGCGTGGATGCCACAACTATCATGTCGTGGATGCAAGGTCTTCCCAGTATTGCGTTGTAGACCGAGATGCAATCAAAGACGAGAAACTTGGTTTGCTTGAGCGATATCGGCCACCTGACCTATACAAACTAACCGATATCAGCCACTTGCTGTTGTCGACTAAAACCCTCTTCATTAGAAAATTATCCATTGATAGAGTGATGACGAGGGCATTGTGGTGGGGAATCATCATTCCTTCACTTTCTTCTGTCGTGAAGCTGATTGCACAGACCTAAGGATCGTTGGAAGCTTCTACAACCATTCCTTGGAAGTTTATGGCGATCCTCGTATTCCTTTTTGCAGTTGAGTGCGATATCCCACTAACATCGGAGCCTCCATATATCACGTTGATCACCCGATATTGTCTCAGTGGAGATTATGGCTTCTCTCACGTGTTTCCTCGCCTATTAATCTTGGTGATTGGCGGATTCTGAGCTTTCTCGGACAAGAATTATTTTATATGTTCTTTTTTGAGTCGCTTACCTCCGTTCTGAGTTAGATGCAGTCCTCAGTGCGATGACCGTGGTCGCTATTGAACTCGCACCACTTTCTCGTGTCTCTAGTTTCGGGTTCTGAGGTCATCTTGTTTGGTCACTTGACAATACTTCCCATCTTTTCATGGGTGTTGACCAGGTTTGAGCCACTTATGGAGAGGCTTCTCATATTGGGCCAGGAGTGTTTTCCTCTTTTCCTATATGAGTGATAGTTCGGTGAGGATTACTCATGTGATGATCTGCTCGTGTTCGTTGATATGGTTTATCGTCTCAGGGGGCTTTTCGGACCGAATGATCCTAGAATCCATTCTAGATGACACATGTTTTCAATGTGACGAATTTTCTTCCCACTTTATTTTTGACCATCTTCTATTGAGTACATCTTCCATGGTTTTGGGAAGATATTTGGTGAGTTCCTTTTAGAGATCGTTGGTACCTAGGAGTCATCTCATGAAGGCTGATATGGCCGTATACATACTACATCTTGGGATCTGGACCTTCTCTTTGTTGAATCGTCCCACATAAACTCGCAGGGATTCTCCCGGTTTCTGGATTATATCATAGAGGTCATATGCAATCTTTTCTATGTTGCGCCTGCTTGCGAATTGTTCTACAAACCTATTGGCCAAGCTCGCGTAAGAATTGATTTCTCCATTGGGGAGGTTTATCAACCACTAGAGTGTTGGACCTATCAAGCTTGAACCGTATCCCTTGCACATGATGGCCTCTCTTCACTTGGTGGGGACTATTAAGGTGAGCATTCGTTGCCTATATAAGGCAACGTGTTTGTCGGGTCGGTTGATCCATCATACATCTTCATGGTCGGAAAAGCAAAATTCCTAGGCATCTCCACAAGAACTATGTCCTCCGTGTAAGGTGAGTCTGCATATGAGTAGTGCTCGGAGCGTATTATGGGGGAGCTACTCCCGACATCTTTTCTATCACCAACTCAAAAGCACTGAGTCTTTTTTCGATGATGGACTCGATATATGCTTGGTCTCTTTCGAAATCGGAATACTCGCGGTATTGATCGGCGATGTTCTTAGTGTTGAAGATGGTGGATCGCCCCTCAGTCATTGGGCAGATAGTTTCTGATCCGAGTGGTCTCATTGGTTGGATTGTGGTGATCGGATCTTCCCTTCGTGCAAATCTTTGACCGACGGAGGTGAGGTTAGTATTCTTAGTCTGAAGTCGGAGGTTTTTCCAGCTGAGCGAGTCTATCGTTGCTCGCTCGGAGCGTCTACTCGCCGTTGAACGTCCTCGCCAAGTACCGTGTAAAAAGGATGCTCCATTATTGCTCATCGTAACGCTTTCTTATGCCCCTCTCTCTAGCAAAAAAATTAGCGATTCGTTGAAGAGCTACAAAATACAAGGACGGTTTTTGAATGTGAATAATTGGTCGTTTTATTGTTTAAGCAAAAATATACAATATGAGAAGAATATGACATAAAACTTAGGCTTAGGATGATCTAAGAATAAACAATCGAATAATCTCTCTAGTGTATGTGTTTCTTGCTTAGGTTTGAGATTATTGTCAATATCCCCTTGTCTTGATGCAATATCCGTATATATATGGATATATGTGGGTGAACTCTTTTTCCTTTTTTGATTAGGATGTCGAGTCGACGAGTTTTTTTACTATTTCTTCTTATATATATCTTCCATTTTTGTCGTTCAGAGAATATATGGATATCTTCTCTTGTTTTCATTTTTGATATTGAGCACAACTTCAAACCCATAACCTATGAGTCGGTTCCGATTAAACCACTAAATCCAGTTTAATCGAATTGATTCTCATTCGATTATCTCTAAACCGATCTATGAATAAATTTATCCCAAACAATTTGTTTCAACATAAACTAATTACTAAAGTTTAACAATTATGATTTCTTGGTTGTATTATTTAACTTCTTATTAACACATAAATATAAATATATTTAAGAAAATTAATGTTAATACATTGATATACAGTTTAGTTGAATTTAGGTATTGTAGTTAAAACTAACTTCATCGGCGTCGGCATAAAGATAAATAATTTCATAAATAGTTCAATCAAGTACTTAGATTATTAACTTTGAAAAAAGTAGCTTCATTGGTATATGAGACACGAAGCTTGGATGTTTTCTTCTTATGCGAGGAAATAGAATTGCAGAGTTTTGGGAGAGCAGCCTTTCCTTTGTACGCATTGCAAACTTGGGGCACAAAATCTTCGTAACTCTGCATCCCCGACAAGAAAAAGAAAAACAATGAGGAAGGAAACATATTTTCAAGTCAAACAATTTAGGGTATATTTCTTTTCATCAGATTATATTGTAATTTGTATGAGCCTTTATGCTTTTCTATTGTTATGGTTTAAGTCTAGTCTACCTAGCTAGAGCCTTTTTTTTTATTCTAGTAACTAGGAATTTCATAGAGTTTTTTATTGTGTTACCCAATGTAATTTCTTTCAAAAATCACTAAAAAGAGTTATAAATTCACCTTTATATCAGTAACAATATCGATTGTTTTAAATATAAACAAAACGATGTTATAAATTTCATGAAAAGTATAATCAAGCATTTGTACCTCATAGAGTGGTTTGCCATTGAGTGTGACCCATGGCACGTATGTTTTCTTTGGGTTCAAATTCAAGGTTTGTTTTGCATACCCAAGTATGAGCTGAAGTAATATAAAATGGTTATAGTATTAAGTACACAATACATGAATATTTTTTTCTCATGAATATTACTTATACCGACTTTTTTAGAGAGATTGCCATTGTAACAATCATTGATGGCTTTCTCGCTTCTAGGATCCTCCATAGTGCATGAATTCCAATTTTGTGTGTCCATTTCCACGCATCGCATGAACTTATAGTGCAATTTCTGCGCTCCAAAATTATAACAATTAGAGCATTTCCAATGGAGTTTTTTAGAGTGATCCTAGCCGGTGGAGTTCAAAAAATAGTTCAGAAACCGAATTTTAAATTTCTTATCTATGATCCGATCTTAGAGTGATCTTGTACTGTTCATAGACCCCACTGGATACTGTTAGATAGAAATCTCCGTGAGGAGTCATGTATTCATCCTTGATCTATATATACATGAGTCATAGAGAATATATTATACTAGCGAATATCTAGGTTGATGAGATTTGTATCTATCGATAACTAACTAAATATATCTTATCCAATACTCCCCCTCAGTCACAGCGGTGGTGGAACGACGCTGAGGCTGCGTTTAAAGTCGAGAAACAAAGTGGAGGGAAGTCCCTTGGTGAACACGTCAGCAAATTGCTGAGAAGAGGGGACGTGTAAGACACGGACATGACCAATGGCAACCTTCTCCCGGACGAAATGTATGTCTATTTCGATGTGTTTCGTTCGTTGATGTTGAACATGATTCGAAGACATGTAGATAGCCGAGACGTTGTCACAATAGACCAATGTAGCTCGTTGTAGTGGTATGTGCATCTCCAACAGTAGTGTTCGAACCCATGTTGTTTCTGCGACAGCATTGGCAACGCCACGGTACTCCGCTTCGGCGCTGGAACGTGATATTGTATGTTGCCGTTTAGACGACCAAGAGATCAAATTATCACCGAGAAAAACACAATAACCGGACGTAGAACGCCTTGTAGATGGACAACCTGCCCAGTCCGCATCAGAGTATGCAATCAAGCCCGTGGGGTTAGACTTGTAGAGGTGAAGACCGTTTGTGATAGTCCCTTTTATGTACCGGAGTATTCGTTTCGGAGCAGCGAAATGTGGCTCACGTGGGTCATGCATGAAGATACAAACTTGTTGAACCGAAAACGAGATGTCGGGACGTGTGAACGTGAGATATTGCAACGCTCCCGCTAAGCTACGGTATAGTGTTGGATCAGCTACAGGCGGACCATCGTTTTCATCAAGTTTAGTTTTCGTTTCAGCCGGTGTTAGGCATGGGTTACATTCGGTGAGGCTAGCTCGGTGAAGTATGTCGGCGGCATAATTTTGTTGATGAAGAAATAAACCGTTAGCATTGCGTTGAACTATTATTCCCAAAAAATGATGTAGATGACCTAAATCTGTCATGTCGATTTCGGAGCTCAAGCACTTGATGATACGATCGAGAAGAGAAGTTGTGCTGGCGGTTAAGACAATATCGTCGACATACAGAAGAAGGTAAGATGTCTCGTTTCCGCGGCGGAAAATAAAAAGAGACGCATCTGATTTACTTTGTCTAAAACCAAGTTTACGAACGTACGTGGCAAACCGATTGTACCATGCACGAGGAGCCTGTTTAAGTCCGTAGAGAGATCTCTTGAGGAGACACACGTGATCAGGTTTAGATGGATCGACGAAGCCCGGTGGTTGATGCATATACACCGTTTCCTCGAGATCGCCATGGAGGAAGGCATTCTTGACATCAAGTTGGTGAAGCGGCCAATCGCGTGATAATGCAACACTGAGAACGATTCGAATTGTTGCTGGTTTCACAACGGGATTGAACGTCTCCTCGCAATCAACTCCAAGTTGTTGAGATTTTCCATTTGCCACTAGTCGAGCCTTGTAGCGAGAAAGAGTCTCATCCGCTTTGAATTTATGCCTGAATAACCACATAGAACGAATGATATTAGTAGCAAGCTGGTCTTGGAACCGGGATCCACGTTCCACTTTTAATAAGAGCAACATATTCATCGGTCATTGCCGGATTCCAGTTTGGATCCTTTGCGGCCTGAATATGTGAAAATGGTAAGGGAGAGATAGTAGTGTCTGTGTGAAGGCAAAGAGGTATACGTGGTTTTACAATCCCACTTTTGCTACGGGTTACCATTGGGTAAGGATTGATAACCTGCGGAACAACGGGTTGAAGAGCCGTTGGAGAAAGAGGAGCCACCGGTGGATTAGGAGGAGGAACCGGTGGTGTAAGGTTAGCCGGTGATGGTGGAGGCCGAGGGATGGGAGGTGGAAGTGAAAGAAAAGGAGGAGAAGGACTTAGTAATTTGTTTTGCTCGATGGAGAAAGGAAAAATGTTTTCATCGAATGTGACATGACGGGAGAGTATGATTTTTCGAGTCTTCATATCAAGACAACGATATCCACCATGGTCGGTTGGGTATCCTAGGAATGTACACACCGATGACCGCGGAGTAAGTTTGTGAGGTGTCGTTGGTAGCAAATTTGGATAACATAAGCATCCAAACGTGCGAAGGTGTGTATAACGAGCTTCCTTGTTAAACAATTTTGTGAACGGTACTTGACCTCCAATGGCCGATGAAGGTAGGAGGTTGAGATGGTGGACAGTCGCGTTGAGAGCTTCTACCCAAAATGTAAGTGGCATAGATGCTTGAATGAGTAATGTACGCACCGTGTTGTTGATTGTGCGAAGCATACGCTCGATGTGGGACATTTGTCCAGTTGCTACTAATATCATTCGTTCTATGTGGTTATTCAGGCATAAATTCAAAGCGGATGGGACTCTTTCTCGCTACAAGGCTCGTTGAAGAATTTGATCGTTGGGGTAACCAAGTCTTCGATGCCAAAGTGATTTATTTGTTGAAGTTGCAGCAAGAACGAGTTTGTGAGGAGAGGGTGGAGATGGATTGAATGAGTACAATTGTCCTGGACTGTTACATCAGAGAATTTTGGTCCGAGTGGTGAGATCCTTAACAGTGAATCCAAAAGGATCAAATTCAAGAGAACAACCATTGTCAGTAACAAATTTACGAACTGAAATAAGATTTTTTATGATAGCTGGGCAAACAAGAATATTAGAGAGATATAAAGGATGAGAATGAGAATTTAAAACGGCATGACCGAGTGTGGTAACAGGGGCAGAGGAACCGTTACCGACAGTGACTGATTGTGTGTTACTCGTATTAAAAATGGATTGTAGAATACCTGGGTTCGAGGCGATGTGGTTTGTTGCTCTAGAGTCCATGTACCAAGTTGATTCACTTGGATCCTGAAGGGCCATGGTGTTGAAAGCGTGTGTTATGCTTTCAGGGAGAGTCATGGTCTGATCATTGTGCATTGCAGGATACGAATTTTGAAGGAGATGAGCTTCTTAGGTTGGTCGTTGTGGTGGTGGTCCTAATAGGCCTGGTTGCATGAATTGTTGTTGTTGGGCCTGTGATGTGAAACTTGGGCCTGTAGAGAATTGAGGCCTGAAATGGTGATTTTGCTGAGGAGAGGAAGGGTACGACGACCATGGATGGTTAGGGTAGAAGAAGGGTGTCTGCCAATTGTTGATGAATCGACCGCCGCGTCCACGGTGTCGTCCTCCACGGCCACGTCCACGGTTGTCGCGAGTTGAGCCGCCGATGTTGTTATGATGACGAAATTGATTTGCGGTGTAGAGAATTGTTGGAGCAGATGAGTTGTTTGTGGTCGTAGTGGTGGTGGGTGGTTTGATCTGCTTGTTTAGGCGATCTTCCTCGAGAGACAACATTGATCGAGCTTCAATGAATTTGGGAAAAGGTGATTTATGCTTGATAACATTAATAATGCTATCGTATTTTTCAGATAATCCATTGAGCAAATGCATGACAAGAGCACGTTCTGACACCGGAGAATCCAGATTAGATAGTTGATCGGATAGAGTTTTGAGCTTCTTACAGTAATCATGGATATTAAGGTCACCGATGACAAGGTTGCGAAGTTCGTTTTCCAATTGTAACGATCGCGCTTCCTTGTTGTCTTGGAACATGTTGGCGATGGTGAGCCATAGCTGTGCGGCGGAGCATTTTGAGGTGATAACAGTTTCGAGGATAGACTCTGAAATAGTACCGTATATCCATATCTTGACCAAACCATCATGTTCGCGCCATTCCTTCTCTGTTTCTGTTGTTGACACGGTTGAGCCATCAAGGTGACCAAGGACACCAAAGACGGTACAATGGGTTTCAAACAATTCACGCCAAGTGGGGTAATTGAGTTTTGTCATATCAAGGGTGATTGGTATGTATGCTTTGATTTGTGAGATACCGAATGGTTTATCAGTGGTAGCGGTGAGAGCAGCAGCCATGATAACTTAAAAGAAAAAAAACAGAATGAGATATTGAAGAAAGAGTGGTGAAAGAGGAGAATAGAGGATGTTTTGAAGAGTAAGAAGAGAGCGGAGGTGGGATCGTTGTGAGTTTTAGCTTGGGGGCTAAGTAGCTCTTGATACCATGTTAGATAGAAATCTCCGTGAGGAGTCATGTATTCATCCTTGATCTATATATACATGAGTCATAGAGAATATATTATACTAGCGAATATCTAGGTTGATGAGATTTGTATCTATCGATAACTAACTAAATATATCTTATCCAATAGATACGTGGCGGTCCATGATTGATGCGTTATTAATTTTTTTTTTTAATTACATTGTTTATGTGTCACATTGAATAGTAAAAAAACTTTGTTGGTTTCTGTGTTGGAGATGGTCTTAGAATCGTATACCCATTCGTCGGCACCAAGCTAAACCATAATCATGAATGGTGGTTGGGTTGGACTTCTATAAAAACCTATAAACATTTATTTTGTCAAACAAACCTATAAACTTTTAAAATAATCAAAATCTGCCAATAGCTTGTCAAACAGACAAGCAAAATGATAAGAGCACCTTCACTGTACAACAAAGAGCATCTATATTGGTTCACTTCTTTTTTTTTTTTTTTTTTTGTCTCTCTAGTACATCTACTTTATTCTCTTTCTAGAACGTCCGAAGCCGTTGAAAGCCAAATAGGAGGCGATGAACCAGTATAATGGAAGAAATCCTTCCTGCCACGTGCACTCCGTGCAAGAAGATCCGCTTTTCTGTTCATATCCCTTGCTGCAAACCGTAGTGTGAAACCCGGGAAGAACACTTGCAGATCTCGTAGCGTCTCCAAATCCGTTGAAAAAGTGGGCCACTCGTGCGGTGTCGCCACCATACTCAGTAGATCCCTACAATCCGTATAAAAGATACGACAGTCAGTCCTATACCTCCGCAGGCATTCCATGGCATAAATGAGGCCATGTAACTCCACATGTAGCGAGGATATGCTCCCAGTGTAGCCTTCCATTCCCAGAAGCTCTATTTGTCGTCCGGTCCTACGGAGCACCCATCCTACCCCACTAGTTAAATCTCCAGCCTTCCACGAGCCGTCTGTAAAACAGGCTAACTCACCATCTCGTGGTTGTATCGTGTTCATAACTTCCCCACCTTCCGTTATTATCTCAGGTGCCTGGTATAAAAGCAACTCTTGTGCCTTGCACCATTCCTCAACCTCTCCTAATGCCAAATCTTTTGTTTCCATCGGGTCACGGTCTATATTCCGGAAAAGCTTATCATTTCGGGTCTTTCATATATACCATGCCACCCATGGGGCCGCCCGGACTCTCGAGTCAGGACCCCGCCATCGGGAGAAAAGGAAGTCTAGATTCGATCCCAAACTGTCCGTAGGAAATCTACTGTGCCCTGAGGGTACACCAGCCAGTGCCCAAGTCTAGATAGCTGGTGGACACTTGAACAACATATGATTAATCGTTTCTGGTTGTCCACACCGGGGGCAATCCGCATCTCTCCCCATATGTTTGTATAGTAGTCTTTCATTAACCGGTATATTTTCGGCCAATGCTTGCCATAGAAAGTGTTTCAGTTTATTTGGAGACCTTAGTTTCCAGACACACTGTTTTAAAACTTTGAAAGATGGTTCCTGTAAGAGGGCTAGAATCTCCTCATCATCTTTGTTTAAGTACAGAACCTGGTAACCGGATTTTACTGTGTAATTTTCGGATTTTGTATGATGCCAGCAGGAACTATCCTCCCTTAGTCTTGTCGGTGGATTAATACTCATAACTAAGGAGATATCTTTCGGGCAAACCATTTGCCGCAATAAAGGAAAGTTCCATACATTTTGTCCATTCACGCGTAGGTCTGAGACCCTCAGATCTGGATAAAATTGTGCTCCGGGTCCTGTTGTCGGACGAGGGGTCTTGTCCGGTATCCAATTATCTTGCCAGACCCGAGTTTGTTCCCCTGAACTGATGATCCTTCTTACTCCTGAAATGAGTAGATCCCTCGACGACCAGATGCTTCTCCATCCAAATGATGGTCTGTTTGGCTTCCTTGACTGGAAAGGGTGGACGTTCCGGTAGTACCGTCCCTTGAGAACCCTCGCCGCTAGGGAGTCGGGGAAGCGATGTAATCTCCATAATTGTTTAGCTAGTAGGGCTTTGTTAAAGTCCGTAAATGACTTAAAACCTAGACCCCCATCCTCTTTCGAGATACACATTTTTTTCCATGACATCCAATGGATCCCTCTTGTGTTCTCGTTTGTTTTCCACCAAAATTCTGCCACAACACTCGTTAACTGATCACACAATTTTTTGGGCAGCATGAAGCATGACATGACATAAGTAGGTATGGCTTGTGCTACCGACTTAATCATTATCTCCTTGCCTCCCTTGGACAGGAGCTTCGCATTCCAACCATTAATCCTCTGTTGGAGCCTATCACATACATATGCAAAAATTTGTTGTTTGGAGCCCTGCAGCTGTTCCGGTATGCCCAAATATTTCCCAATTCCTCCTTCCAACCTTATGCCTAAGCGGGATTTTATCTCTCTCCTCACTTCCTGGCTAATGTTTTTACCGAAGGTAATTGCCGATTTCTCAAAGTTAATACACTGCCCGGACACTCTCTCATAGGAATCTAGTATTCGTTTTAGTGTCATGCATTGATCCACCTCGGCTCCGCATAGAAACAGGCTATCGTCCGCAAATAAGAGGTGTGAAACCTGAGGACTTCTGTAAGCCACCTTGATCCCCGTTAAACTTCTATCCTCCTCGGCTTGCCGTATCTGAGATATCAAAAGTTCGGTACATAGGATAAATAGGTAAGGCGATAGCGGATCTCCCTGGCGCAGCCCTCTCGAAGGCAAGATTCTCCCTTTTGGACACCCATTGAGGAGAATACTATAGGAAACTGAGTTCACACATGTCATGACCCTCGATATCCAGGTCTCAGCAAACTCCATTCGGGTCATAAGTGTTTCGAGAAAGTGCCATTCAACTCTATCGTAGGCCTTGCTCATATCCGTTTTAACTGCCATAAACTTGTCTTTGCAGATGTTTTTGGTATTTAATGCATGGAAAGCCTCCTGAGCAATTAATACATTATCCGTTATAGCCCGTCCTGCCACAAAGGCGGATTGCGTTTCCGAAATGAGTCCTGGCAAGATGGGTCGTAACCTTTGACACATCACCTTTGAGATAATCTTATACCCCACATTACATAGACTGATTGGTCTGAATTCTTTCATCTCTTTTGGTCTCTCCGTCTTCGGAATGAGACAAATATTAACCTCATTAAGCCTGGCCTCAAGCTCACCCGTGGTGAAGAAGTGGCTAACCATCTTAACCACATAGTCTCCTACAACATGCCAAAACTTCTGGTAAAACAGTGCTGTCATGCCGTCATGCCCCGGCGCCTTTTCCGGTTTAATAGAAAAACCGCTTTTTTAACCTCATCCGCCGAAATGTCACTCATGAGTGAGGCGTTCATCTCATCGTTAACTACCGCTCTCAGGTCTCCAAAAACATTGGATGTGGAGTCTAGTTGGTTGGAACTAGTAAAGATATCCTGAAAATATGCCTCGGCCGTTTTCTGGATCTCCTCCTCTTGTTCTGTCCATGTTCCCGCTGCAGTTGTTATGCCGGTGATTATATTCCGGGCCCTCCTCATTTTTGTGCATGCGTGGAAATAACCTGTATTTTTGTCTCCCTCTTGGAGCCAGGTAATCCTACTTTTCTGTTTCCAAAATTGTTCTTCCTCATTAAATGATGTCCGCAGAGGTTTTCTAATCTCCTCGAGCTGCTCAGTGGTAATATCCTCGTCCGTATATGCTCTGTCCAGCTCCTCCTTTAGTGCCTGTATTTTCTCTTTAGAATTCGTTAACTCCCCTCTCCGCCATTTCGAAATCGCAGCTCTGCATGATCGTATGCGTTCCCCTATGTCCTCATCCATGTCTCTCTGTTTCCATCCTTCCGCGATGACGTTCTCGATTTGAGTGCTCGCAAGCCATCTTTTGTCAAAACGGAAGATTCTCGCTCCCGAGCGTCTCTGTATGTCCATATAGGTTTTAACTGGCCTATGATCCGAGCCCAAAAATTTCATATACTCCACTTGTGTATACGTGAAAAGGTCGTACCAGTCTTCATTACCCATAGATCTGTCTAGTCGGCACCTTATTAGTTTCCTCCCCCTTCTTCCCACCCATGAGAAGGAATTTCCTTTGTAAGGGAAGTCGATCATTCCACAACTATGCCTGAGCAGGCGAAAGTCCAAAAAGGAGTTTTCATGTCTTCTCCTTCCTCCTAGCTTTTCATGATGATCCACAATTTCATTAAAGTCACCAGTCATCAACCAAGGGCCCAATTTTGTTGAACTCATTCGTGTGATTCGTTCCCATACATTCCTTCGTCTCATTACCATCGGCTCACCGTAGATAAACGAGATATTGACTCTGTGTCCTTTTATTGTAACCATAATGTCGATGATGTTTTTATCAGAATAGAGTATTTCGACATTAAATTCGGAAAGGGCAAATAGCGCTAAATCGCCGCTACGCCCACATGGCTCAACCGTATAAAGGAAATCATAATCCAACATTATTTGTAAATTTTGCATAAAGGTTACATTATTCTTAGTCTCCATTAGAAACAGGAGACCGGGATAAAACTCCCGACGAAATTCTCTCAACCTTTGTACTGCCAGGTCACTACCTACCCCTGACAGTTCCAACTAATAATCATCTACCCTTCCACCGGTGGTCCCCTTGTCCGTGCCCGCTTTTGAAGTACGGGGTTTCGCCACCGAGACGAAATCACTCAAAGTTAGTCGGGAAGTCTTGATCATTTTTCCATTTCTTGCTAGCGTGTTCACAATCTTCTTTCTCGCCCGAAGAGCCGCCGTGTACCTTTTTTCTTTTTCTCACCAAAAAAGGTATCTATACAGGACGCTTCCTTTGTATTGATTACATCGTGAAAATCAAGGGCGCCGATTTTGCCAATTCCGTATAGCGGTGCATATCTATCCCTGATTCCTGCCATATTCATTGGGTGATTTTGGCAATCCAAATTAGAGTGATATATGGATCCGCAGATCTGGGTGTGATTAATTTTACAATCCTCTCCAGATATTCCGATGAGCTTCCTTGATTTGATCGGATCCGCCGTCATCGCCCTTGTTAAAATTTTGAAAAAGACGTTACAATCGCCTAATCTCTTGCCAATTGATTTGATTTGCATCTTATTATAAGCAGGATTCCATACATGCCCATTAATACACTCATGGATATGGGAAGATGTCCTCATGTAACGATTCATGCGTTGCTCTTTGAGACCTTCCAAATCCTTTGAGAAGAAGACGAAACTTACATTAGAAAGAGAGAGCATTCCGCAGGTTTTGAATCTGGTAGCGTTTCCTGCGTATCCATCATGGCTTATGATTATCCTTGATCTCCGCAGATCCGACTTCATTTCCAGTGAAATTTCAAATTTGAGCCGTTACAATCGCCAACACATGCCTCCTTTTTTTCTAACATTTATTGGCCTCAATTGGTTCACTTCTAAATTTCCATTTGTTAGCTAATTTTAATACAATTTTATCTCATCAATAGTTTGACAATTTAACTAAAAGGATCCATTTAATACTTAACCAAAGTTATAGTAGTAAATATATGTACAATCGTTAGTTATATACCGGATCAGGCCAAGTTCTTATGGCGCAAGCTTCAATCGCGTTTAGTTTGCATTCTTCTTCGCCATGCTTCACCACGAAATTTCACAAAAAAAATTTAATGGTATTTGAGGGGAAAATAATTTGTATATGTTTTTTTATCCAAAATTAATTTTTATGATATTATTAAGGAGCTACTCCTTTATTCATATATAGAAATAAAAAAAACATTAGCTATATTGATCTAGAAGGTCGAGGAATAGAAAAGAACCTGGCAGGTGACAGTGCGATTAGCGGAGACTTTAGCGTTACCAAATGGGACTAGCTTAAGATCGATTATTTTGTAGAGATCGGAGTCAAAGATTTTGAAAAGACCATTGATGATGAAATTTTGACAGTAAGGACAAAGCGATTCGTAGTAAAGATTGAGCTTCACTTTGTTCGATTCTCCGACAACGTGGTTTTCTGAGAATACGAACAGAAGGATGCAAGCCAAGAAGCAAAGCGTAAAAAGTTTATTTGAAGAATAATGAGAAGCCATTGAGTTGATTACTCATGACTATTGCCTTGTGTATACATATATATATATTATATATACACTTTTTTACCGTTAGCTATTTTAACGCGGGGCGTGTTTTTTTTTTTTTACTTTTATCGTAACTCAAGATGCCTTCCGAGTATTAATAATTTAATATATAATATATACTTTATAGATAGTTTATAATTTTTTCAAAATGTGGATAATATGTTCTTTATATTTAATTAACGACGATCAGATCTACGTCTACTTTAAAAATATGTATATGACATGAATAATAATAATTTAAAAATATAAAATGTACTATTTCTGACAATAGTAGAAAAATATGTTACACCAGAGTGGGTGTTGTCGCATCTTTCAAGTTGCAAATAAATATTGGAAGTAAATAAGTTTTGGGTAACGTGTTAATACCGAAATCTCAAGTGGGTGCCTAATGTTAGTAAGTTTGAATGCTACTCAACTTTCAATTATATCAAATAAATATACACAATACAAAAGTAGAAAACAATCAACATTCGGTTGTCATCAAAATATGTCCATTACCACTCTTTCTAAAACGAGGAAGTCACAAAAATGCACATTTTTCCGTTATAGTTTTACATAATTCAAAAATTTCATAACTATACACATTTTTAATGGGAAAATGTCAATATTTTTTTTTGTCAACTGGGAAAATGTCAATTAAACCCTGAATTTTTAAATTTCACCGAAAAAACATGAATTTTCACGTAAACCATTTAAATACTATATTTTTCGTTGACTGCCTTTTTAAATCATGAACTTTATTTCACTGAGACAATAAGAGCACGCCGTTAAACGACTTAACAAAATGGATAAACGACTCCGTTAAACAATTTAATGGTATGCATATTTTATCTCGGTCAACAAAATTTCGCGATTAAAATAAAAAGTCAACAAAAATTGGATTTTTTTTGGTATTTTACCCATAGTATTAAATTTTTATTTTTAAAAAATAGAAGATTCATTAAATTATTTTTTACCAAAAAGTAACTGAATATTTAAAAGGAAATTACCTAAATCTCGTAAAACATATTTTTATGACAAAAATAAAATCACAATTTTTTTCGCCGCCTCATAAATATCTTCGATGTGACCACTATCACATATTCAACTGATTGACGTTAAGACTGCTTGGAGAGTGTAGGATACTCAAATTTGATATAACAACCAATTTAAATAAGTATCTATTTGAACATATGACCAAATTAAAAACTCCATCTTTTTCGTCTCCTATATATCGCCATTAGTTAGTAGTAATAGCTCTTCAAGCTACTTTCTAAAAAAACCAAGTTTAAGAAGTTTCAAAATCTTTTACTTGCTCTCATTAATTGCAAGATTACATTAATGACAACTATCTATTACTGATTCAACAATCTATTTGTATAAATAAGTGATTATGACAGGTGGTCTTTCAGTGTTGCTCTTGCATGAAGAGTGGTTTGTGAGTGAATATAGAATGTGGATATTTCAAGTAAGGAAAAAGCTATGGGTTGAAGTTATCTTCACGGACATGTTATGCAGAGTTTCTCAAAATTGTTTAGAAGAAGCTGGGAGTTGATGTTACAACTCAAAGAGTTCATCTAACATATTGCTGGTCGCAATTCATGTTAATGGACGATGGCAATGATGCACCACCAGTACCTATACGAACAAATGCCAATGTGGATTGTTTCATATCAGTGAGGGCGGATATAGACCAGATAAATCTGCGTGCCACCATTACGGAGATATTACCAAATTTGTCATGAAGGTAACTAGTATCTATGTTATTTATGGGTCGACGACCTATTTTCCCCCATTAACTTTCACATACCTGCAGATCCACCCAAACTTAAACCATCTATCTATTTCCCCTTAATTATACTTTCAAATATCTATTTCCACATAATCTGAAAGTTTTATATCGAAGTGTCCAAAATATCAATTAAAATCAAATTTGTGCAAACCAATCTTAATTAACCCGTATTTGGTCGAGTCTAATCCAAAATTAAACCGATATTACCTTCAAATACCCGACCAAAAACCCGATTAAAAGCGTTAAATGTTCTTTCATAAAACCCAAATCAAAACAAACCCTAATTGTGAAAGTGAGAGAAATCGAATGGATTCCAATGAATGGAATGATGTTCCTATCTTTGCTGAGGATTCCGACGATGATGCAGATCTACAGGAACAACAAGATCGATACAACTACGAGTTAGAAAAAGCGGTTGTGGAGTTTGTCGATGAGCCTCGTGTTCATCACAATGTCTACCTCGACAGTGACAACGATGAAGAAGATGGAATACAGAGTAAGAAAAGCTGTAACAACATCAGAAGAGGAAAACTGTAACAACATACAGAGGGGAAAATCTGCTACAACGACATCGCGTTTAAAGAAGACGTACTCGACCACGCTTTGAAAACTGTCGGAATGTCATGCAATACATGTATGACAAAACAAAGCTTGGATTTAGTTGTGATGGTAAAGATTGTGAATGGAGAATATATTGCTCATTAAAAGCGAAGACTAAGAAGTGGCAAGTAACTCGATATTCAATGATTTGCATAGTTTTGCTCCTAATGGGGAATGTAAGCTAATGAAAGTCCCTGTGATTGCAAGACTATTTCTCCATAAGATCCGTGAAGAGCCAGATTATTATATGCCAATGAAAATTGAAGAGCTGATTTTGGAGAAGTGGAAAATTAGTCTATCTCGATCTCAATGTCAATCATCTAGACTCAAAGTTTTGAAGTGGATATATAAAGAATATGATGAAAAATTTGAAAGGTTTAGAGATTATGGGGCTGAGATACTAGTTTCAAATCTTAAGTCTAGTGTAGAAATTGAAACAGTGAAAAACGCAGAAGGATTAGATGTCTTTGATAAATTCTATGTGTAATTTTATAATCTTAAAAAATATGGAAAGAGACATGTATGCCAATTATAGGCGTTGATGGTTGTTTCTTAAGAGGCAAAACAAAAGGGCAAATATTGGTAGCCGTAGGCCGAGACGCAAACAACACTATTTACCCAATAGCATGGGCAGTGGTGAAAGTGGAGAATGAACCTAATTGGTTGTGGTTTGTGAAGAACATTCAATCTGATTTAGAATTAGGAGATGGTGATGGACATATAATTCTCTCAGATCGTCAAAAGGTGTGATTTAATTTCAGTTAGTTTTTGTCTTGTGTTGTATGCTTACCTAAAGATTAATATATTTATGTTTTGTGGAATGATACAAGGATTACTAAAAGCTGTAGGGTTAGAGTTACCAAAGATTGAACATAGAATGTGTGTACGCCACATTTATGGCAACATGAAGAGACTTCATGGCAAAAAACCACAGATGAAGCCACTTATATGGAACATTGCATGGAGCTACAATGAAGCAGAATACAAGGAAAACTTGGACAGATTGAGATGTTATGATACGAGTGTATATGAAGACAAATCCTAAGAGTTGGAGCAGAGCTTTCTTCAAGATAGGCAACTATTGTGAAGATGTGTTTAACAACCCAACATAATCATTCAACAACACCATTGTGAAAGCAAGAGAGATGCCCCTTGTGCCTATGCTAGAAACAATGACTAGACTAGCAATGGTACGCATTGCCAAAAGAAGTATTATTTCTCATAATCACAAAGGTTTGTGTACACCATATGTGCAAGATTATCTTGCAGAGATACATAAAAAGCTGCAGATTGTAAGATCCATAGAAGCACAAAAAAGATGTATCTTGTGATGTTGTTTGGATGTGCTCACCATGTTGACCTGGAAAAGAGGCTTTGTAGCTGAGGAAATGAGAGATTACAGGCATTCCTTGTGAACACGCATACGGAGTGATACGGAAGTTAAAGCTTAACGTCGAAGAATTTGTTAATCACTGGTTTATGACACACATGTGAAGGAAGACATACATAGAAGGTCTAAATCCGGTAAGGGGTGCTAAGTTTTGGCCATGTGGATCAGGTCCTCATGTGCATCAAACTCCTCCACACGAAGGAGAAGAATCTAGCAAGAAAAAGGAGAAAAGGAAGAAAGGAATAAACGAATCTCCTGTGAAGAAACAACCCAAGCTTCTCAAGCGCATAATGCATTGTAAAATATGTGGTGTGGCTAATCACAACTCAAAGTTTCATAAAAATCAAAACAGGTGGGTTATGAATTTATTTTGGTTTTCTAATAATGTTTATATATACTTATATTATAATTATAGGGTAGCCAAGGTGAACATTTTCAAGGTGAACCTTCTCAAGAAACTACCACACAAGAAGCAAGGATGGAATGAGAGTGTGTTTTGGGTAAGTTTTTGACATGTTTGGAGCAGGTTTTTGGCACGTTTGGAGTAGGATTTTGCAATGTCTGGAATTGTAATATGTTATGACTTAATTCTCTTTAGTTTAAATCAACATATGGCTTTAAATCTCAATGAATCATGTTCTTTTGTTTTTTATGAAATCAAGAAATAAATTCTCATTCAAAGTCATGAAGCAAACACAATCATACAAAGTCATGAACGTAAACAACAACAAGCAAATAACAATTATACGACCAATTTGCATAAACCAAATATGATCATACAACCAAGAACAAGAACAATCATCATCTTCTTCACAAATGATTTGGTTTCCAACAGTTCATCTTCTACCCTTTCAAATATCTCTTTTTCTAACTTAACTTGAATCTTCTCAAACATCATCTTCTCGTGTTCCACTCTCTCTCGTAATTTCTCTTATAGCTTGAGTTAATGTCTCTATCTCATTTAATAATGCCTCTTCAACCCCACTTGAAAGTATGATTATCATTTTCAAGCTATAATAAACAACAAATGTTATTGGGTTTGGCTATTGGCTATTGGGCTATTGGGCCGGCCATTTGTGGCCCAAATGTTGACAAAAAAAAAAAAAACAACAACAATGTCAACATGAATAATTAAATCTTACAACACATCAATACATTACCTTCTCTCGTGCAGCTAAAGCACAACGATAGTAACGCCGATAAGGATTAGCTTCAGATTTCGAAATCTTGGCCATAATTTCAGTCCCACACCAACATCTCTTCGGCACTCCCATAAATCTAGCTCTTCGTCGGAGATTTGTTGTTCCACTTGATATTGCAGAAACATGACTTACATGACTCATAATTGAATTCACAAAAGAGGGATTTTCAAAACTTAAGGAAAAAATTTCAGGGTTCTTCGTTTTTTATTTTGGGGATTTTTGTTTTAGATCGCAGGTTTATAGTTAGGTTAAAATTGGGTATGAAATTGGGTCGTATTCAAGTTTAAATTGGGTTTTTCGGTTCTTTATTTTGGTTTGGTATCAGATTTACGACGTAAACCGACGAAATCAGACATTGTGGACACTCTGATATAAAATTTTCAGATTATGTGGAAATAGATATTTGAAAGTATAATTAAGGGAAATAGATAAATGGTTTAAGTTTGGGTGGATCTGCAGGTATGTGAAAGTTAATGGGGGGGGGGGGGGAAATAGGTCGTCGACCCGTTATTTATTTGATAACAATCGTTAAACCTTATAAAAATTATTGTTCTTATATGATGCTTCAGTTGTTGAGTCTAATAACATAACGAGTTTCGTTTGAGTGGTGTTGTTGCGGATGAAAACAATGGCGCATTAGTAGTCTATGAGGGCTTGGTAGCTCATATTTCAACAGATGAAAGTAAGGACAAATATTATTTATTTGATAACAATTGTTAAACCTTACAAAAATTATTGTTCTTATATGATGTTTCAGTTGTTGAGTCTAATAACATAAAGAATTTTCGTTAGTAGTCTATTTATTTTGTAAATAGCCATATATTTTGACTATAATAATATATTGTTACTTTCAACACGCAGATGACCAAGAGAAGTTTCCGAGTCCGGTTATAAGTGATGAAAATTATATTCTCAACGTGGGAAGTCCTGTCATGAACGAAGGTAAACAATATGTCACTCTTAATAATAGTTGAACGTGTTCTAAAATTAGTCACTCCTACTGTTCATTTCAGAGACACCACATGAGGTTCAAATCACATACAACGATAAAATAAACGGTAAGGTTGATGAAAATGTTATTGGTGGCGGCACATACCCAACATCAATGTATTGGAACTACATCAATGGATGTAGCAATCATACCCAACATTCCACCTGGATTTGAAATTGGAGGTCTTGACAAACAATTTTCACCTTTTATTCTAGCTATTTAGTATTATAAGATGAATTATAAATATAAAGATCGATTATTTGTTTTGGAAAACAGGGGAAAGCAACCGCCAAAGATTTTACGCGCAACCACCGTGGCAAACCTTATTTGAAGAACTGGAAGGGTTTAATAATCTAAGCAACTTAAACAACGTTGAAGTTGTTGATCCCAACATTATTGATGAGGTCATTCACACTCCACCCGAAGTTCCGATATTCAATGCCGAGGAGGTCCAACTTGATGTAGATCCTAATACTCGTATGGGGAGTGCAATGATAAATGTTGAGATGTTAATAACAGAAGAATTGATCCGGTGGAGGAGTTTGTATGGGGTATTCCATGGGATCCTGAAAATGAAGGTATATAACTATTTTTGAAGTATGTGGCCTACTATTATATATTGCTATGTTTAGAAAATGTATGAAAATATACATCTATTTGAAACAGTTTAATAAAGGCCCTTGGAATAATTGGTTAATTTACTATTATTGCAGGATCTCCACATGTTGCCACTAAGAAAAGGTTGTCTGTTGGGCGGCTATTCAAGGACAAATCAGACATCAGACTTCAAGTCTCAATAAACGCTATTACAGATAAATACACGTTAAAGACACTTCGGTCTTCCCCCAAGCTAATTGAAGTAGTTTGCATAAGCCATGAGTGTCCATGGCGTGTTTTCAGCAACATTGTTGATGGAGGGACATAGTTTGAAGTGCGGAGTGCAGATTTAGATCATTGTTGCAGTGTGGATGATCACCAGGAATACCACAAAAACGTAACAACCGACGTTTTAGGGGAACTAATGATGCCACGTTTTGTTGGAGGTCGGCGTGGACCTTTCCCTGTTGAGATACAACGGTTGGTCCATGTAAAACACTAGGTTCACATTACATACTGGAATGCCCGGAATTGTAGAAAAATCGCAATACAATGGAGAAAGCCGTTGGATCAATAATTAGAAGTTATGCAATGTTGCCTTTTTATGTGTCCAATTCGGTAGACAAGTACCTTGGATCGATATGTAAGCTAGAATGTGAGGACGATGTAACCGGAGGAAAGAGGTTCAAATATTTGTTTATTTCTTATGGAGCTTTGATACAAGGTTTGACATTTTTAAGGCCCGTAATTCTTTTTGATGGAACGCATCTAGGAGGTCGTTACGGAGGATGCATACTTGCAAGCGGACAAGATGGAAATTTCCGAACATTCCCAGTTGCATATGGTGTAGTCGATAGTGAGAATGACGCTACATATGAGTGTTTTTTCAAATGTTTACTTGAAGTGGTTGAAGATCACCGCCACCTAGTATTTATATCAGACCGTCACCCAAGTATCAACAAAGGATTAGAAAAGGTAACTAATAGTAGACTATTTATAGTTATGAAGTAGTTTTCTACTAAATTAAAATAGTCATCTACTATATTATACACGATGCACGTAACTGACGGATAGTATATTTTTTTACTATATACAATTTCAAAAATGAAATAGTAGTAATTATATATTACAATAGTCAACCATTTTGGTTTATGAATTATATTATTTTGTTACATTTGTATCCACAATCGGGCCATGGGGCTTGCCTGGTGCATCTTACGAGAAATGTTGCGACAAAGTTTAGCATGCAAAAGAGGTTGCCTTGATTGGTGATACGAGCATGCAAAGCATACACTGTATTTGAGTGCACTCTAGCCATGCCAAAGATTGAAGTAATTAGCCCAACTTGTGCCGAGTATTTACGAGATGTAGGCTTTACCCGTTGGACAATAGCTTACTTCATTGGAGATCGGTACAATCTCATGAACACAAATCTAGCCGAGTCATTGAACAACGTTCTGAAGGAATGTAGAGGACTCCCAATTATTGCAATGCTAGAAGCAATTAAGATGAGTTTGCAATGATGGTTTGATAGAAGGAGGTCTTTGTCCCAAAAAGATAGACACTCACTCACACCACGTGTTAGGGTAATGTTGGAGCCAATATTTGAAGAGTCTCATTACATGACAATCTATCGTATAAATGAAGGAGAGTATGAGGTTCATGATAGGGGTGGTGGGAAATTTTTTGTTAATTTACAAAAGAGGACGTGCAGTTGCAGGTTATGGGATGTTGAGATGATACCCTGTCCACGTGCAATGGTGGTTGGGCATAAGGAAGACAAGATGTCGGAGGACATGATTTTCGAAAAATATTACCAAGAGTACTTGCATCACACATGGGTTGAAGGCATATACCCATTCCCTGCTCCAGTTGTCACACAACCTCGTGTTCTACCTCTATGGTCAAGTCGCCCGCCAGGAAAACCAAAGAAACAAAGGTTCAAGTCAACAGTCGAGATGAAGGTGTCTATTTCAATACTAAATAGCAATATATTTTTGGCAACTGACATCATTTATATTAAATCGTTGTTCTTGCATAAAGGATCCAACTGTAAAAGAAAGTGTTCTAGGTGCAAAGGGATTGGGCATAATAAAGCAACATGTAAGAGACTGCTATGCGAAAATGTTATGGAGTAATCGGCGCAAAACATTGGTGACATATTGGGGTTACATACATGCTTTCTTAATCATATTCGGATATCATAAATAGCAGGCTATTTTGTTAACTCTTTGGTGCCTAGTATGCACTTCTTTTGTGGAGTTACATACGTAGTAGGCTATGATTGTTATATTTTGTTGTAATCGCCGACTATTTCTTAACATTGTAGCTCAAACAGTTTTATGGTTTGTTGTAGTATGTAGTAACCCCACGAATCATGATTAGTTGTTTTGTTATAATTCCAAATGTATGTTAACATATAAAAGCATACGAGGTTGTTAACCAACATATCCAAAAACTAGACTCTAGTTCTAGTGTAAACAATTCTCTACAAAAAAGTATATATGTTGTTTTTGTCAAATAGTTACATATTTATATTATTAAATTTAAGATAATGAAATTATATTACTTATTTTTTAGAATTGTAGATAATGGTTTAGATCACTTATTTAGTGGACTAACAAAAACCTAAAATGATAACCCTTCAACCATATACCCTAAATCTTAAACACAATCAACTACACCTTCTACCCCAACCCCAAAACCTATAACCTATACCTTAAACCTGATTAACGAATTTTTACACTCGTTCTTTCGAATATCTTATCGTAGTATATAAGATGTCAATCCGAATCAGGAGCAATCAATGTATTAAAACCTATGAAAAACTAACTTAGTTTAAGCGAATTAAAAGAATTGTTTGTTTTGAATTTTGTAATTGACTCACAAGGGAACGAAAACGAAATTAAGCAAGATTAAAGATTCAAATAAAAAGCTAAACAACTGGGTCGGAGTATTTTAAACGAATGATCAAATTCAGGTTTTTGATATCTTTTAACAAAGGTAACTTTAAGGTTTTGAAAACGTTTATTTAGATCAATCTACTTCCGTGACAATGATCATTTTTCTAATAGGTAAACGTTAAGTTCAAATTAATTCAACCACTAAGCTTATTAACACAGATTCCTCGGTTAAGTTAGGCTTAATTCTAGTGTAATTGTTCCGGATTCTTTATACTTCTCCCAAAGGTAAAGCTTCCTGGGTTTCGTCAATTGAATGACCAATTCAACTAAAGCATTAAGAACATTACACTAAACTAAAGTTTTATAAAGTTTAAGGACTAGACAATCATCAACCCTAATATTGATTAACCCTTTTCCCAACCTAATTTCCTAAGGAAGATTACTCGCTAAGCATAATTAAACCTAAAACAATTTTGATTAAAGAGAGCATAAACAAATTATAAAGATAAAGAATATAAGAAACTCTTCTTACTGGAACCAAAGACTACAAGAATTCTTGGTGATCCAAAAATCCCTCAAGCTTCACAAAAGTTTTTGATAAAAATAAAAGGTGAAGCTCAATAATATATCAAAGCTCTAAATATATAGAAAACAAATCTAAAAAATGTCCTCCTCGGTTTATGACTTTTCTTTTCCTTTTTAGCTTGAAAACTGGTTTTTCCTTTATTTTTCTCGCAGCCTGTACCGGCCAGATGTGATCGGTACAACAAACCGATATCGGCCACCTGGCCATACAAACTAACTTGTACAGATCTTCCTTCTTCGTATCGACTATCGTGACCGGTATAACAAACCGGTATGTTATTCTTGTCTTGTACCGGCCAAATGTAACCGGTATAACAAACCAGTATAGATCCTCAGGCTTCTTTTCTTCCACATCGACCTTAACTAACTAGTACAACAAACCGATATCGACCATCTGACCGATACAACCTAATCAGTACAGATCTTCCTTTTTTTGTATCGACCATCGTGACCAGTATAACAAACCGGTATGCTTTTCTTGTCTTGTACCGACCAAATGTAACTGATATAACAAACTGATATGGATCCTTAGGATTTTTTTCTTCCGTATGGACCACAACTAACCGGTACAACAAACCGGTATGGTCTTTTTGCCTCTTTAAACTTGAATTCATCGTATTTTGTCGCTTTGGCGCCCTGAACATGAAAGACACGTAACAAATGCAAATGGAACCTGTATGATACTAAATGCAACATAAATGAGTTAATTCTTATGAATAAAACAAAGTAAAATATGCAAAATATACAAGATATCAACTCCCCCAAACTTATCCTTTGCTTGTTCTCAAACAAAAGAGCAAAGAATCATGTTCGGGAGAGTATAGAGGCAGGGACCTGAGAACCAAAATACAACGCGAAGAGTGTAGTGAAAAATCATCCTAAACATAGTGTCCTATCGCAACCGAGCTAGTTCTACTTATTACCATTCACCTCAAACTCCGTCTAAATCTGTTATTATTACCAAAAGCATGTGATCCACAGGTCTAGTCTAAGCGCTTTTCACATTCAATTAAGTATAAGCAAAGCATGAAACATGATTGAGAACTTCCAAGAGTTTTTCTATTTGTCTAGGTATAAACGGGATTTCGAATCGAAAGAGGAGGCTAACACTCAGACATGTGGTCAAATGTATCGCGAGTTCTCTCAAAAAGGGGTTAAGGAAAACCAGGAAAGACGAAGAGCAATTTATGCATACAAGTCTGAACATCCATTTCTACCCAAATCTAACCGCTAACCCGTTATCTTTTCCTTAACAAGTTAAACACCGAGTTTTTCTTTTCTTTTTCAAAACTACCTAAGGGGTTTGTCTTTTGGTTAAACTTCTTTTTCTTTCTGTTTTTCTCTTTTTTTCTTTTTCTTTTTTTTTCGTTGGTTTTTTTTCTTTATTTAGCTATTCTATTACCCCTAGGTGTTTTACAATACTCTTATTTATCTTTTAACTTTTTAAAAACTCAAAGATGTGTCTTTTCAAATGGATGTTCTTTCTTGTCGCTCTCTATACTTTCAAGTTTTTGGGAAACCAAACAATCACTTATCGAAAAAGGAATCTCACAAGTGTTTGAGTTTAGGCTTAGGGGGTGAGAGGGGAATCATCCTTAGAATGAGAATGATCGGATTGGGCTAAAGTGTTTCTGTTTAGGAAGCCACAATCCGTAGAAATCACAAAGCCATAGAAATTCTCTTGAAAACACCCAATCAAGCTAATTGTAAGTCAAGTTCAAGTTCAATTAAGTTCGAAGGCAAACTCGAACTATCATGGTTCATCACCACACTATTGGATTTTTAAACATCAATGTCTAGGGTCAAGGTTTAAAGACTTTATGCGAGTTCTAATTGGTTTGAGGAAGACACTACACTCAAGATATCGTTCAAAACACTAGAGGCGTTGCTTTACAAGGTTAAACTCATCATAGATCCCCTATGCCTATGACATAAATGCGATGAACTAATCTAAATGCAATGAACTAATCCTAAATGCATTTTTTTTTAGTTTTTTCATTTTTTTGGTTTTTTTCTTTAAAAAAAATTAATATGAAAACTAATATGACTACTCTTCCTAACTTAAATCACAAGATTTCCGTCAGAAACAAGTATCAGAGAAGGTTCCTTTTTTTTTGTCAACAAATTTCATTAAAACTTAAGGTTTCTCACTCAAAAGAGGAGGAATTACAATCATAACAAGATGAAAATACAAGATACCGAGACAACAAGTGCCTAACATTAAACCAAATAAGGCTAAACTAGGGATAGATTTAAGATGAAACTCAAAGACTTCATGAGAAACATCCGATGCAACACGAAAGGTTACAAGCTCTGCAACAATAGCAAAGAAAACAATCAGCCGGGAGGAAGATCCTTGCAAAACCGACGACGTTTGATCATCCAAACCGCTCCAAACAAGAGGGAATTTTGGGAAGAAAGATTGGTATAGAGTGCCAAGATGACAAAGCTCAACTCTAAACAAAGAGCATACTTCCCACTTCACATCTACAACACCATAAACGCAAATGCTAATAAAGGGAACAAAGCCCTTAGCAATATGCAATATTAGAACATGTCTAATAAAAACCTCAATACAAGGTAAATTGGAATCACCAATAAGATGATCCAAGAGCATCCATGGCCTTATAAGGCATCGGATTTGAAACCAAAGACTGCATAAAGCGAGTAAACACTCGCACGAAAGCGTAAATAGTATCACCAAAGGATATAAAGAAAGGTACCAACGCTACAGTGGACCAAGAAGGACTTAGATCTACAACCTGAGGAGGCGGCTCGATGATAATGGAGGAGAGAAATCCTGTAAGTGGAGACCAGGATATGCACGAGAATCCGAACCGAAGACCATAAACCACAACGGCCTGAGCCTGCGTTGACGGAAGGTCCGGTGGATCTGGAGGCTCCGGTGGCTTGAGAAGGTTAGGTGCGTTCGAAAGTAGCAACCACTGGATGAGAGATGAGGTCATGACCCGATATGTGTCCGGCGAGAGGCAATGGAGAGGCGCACCGAATGACGGGATCCCGACATCACAAACACTTTAGAGGAAACCGACTAGTGAAAAGATCTTCCGAGCAGATGACGGCGGACCCGAGGACGAGAAGGCGAAGCTGTTCAACGGAGGAGGAGCTCAGCGGAGGCGCGACGGTGGAGAATGCTCATCTGCGGCGGCTGCATCGGGAGTAGTGTCTTGGAGAGAGAGTTCGCCCTAAGGAAGATTTAATTAAAACATGGGTTATCAGAGAAGGTTCCTATATGCAAAAACTAATGCGAAAATAGAAAACAAATGCATATGTACAAAGTTAGAAAAGTTACCTCAATAGTAGTATTGAGACGGATCGAGGTCTTTTCCGTCTGACGAGAAAGTGGGAGACTCGTTGTCTGACCTTGGTAATGGTGGTTTCCTATTGTGTCGTCGTGGTCTCGTCTGCCTCCTCTCTTGTTCGGCACGGCTCGAAGAACCCTTTTGCAATTCTCTCACTACCAATTGCATACTCTGGTTTGAGCTGCAACTCGCGCACAATACTCCTCTCTTGATGATCTTCTTCAAAGACTTGACCTTGTGCACTAGCTTCCTAATCGTGCGGTCTTGGAACAAAATCCAGCGAGTCATCCTCTTCATCTCCATATACATGTCTTGGAGTGATCCGGGCTGTCTAGTGGCGGAAAATGGGCCCGAATAATAGCGCTCACTACCGTAAACCGTATGTTGCATTGGTTCACACTCGCGCATCTTCGGTCAGGCGGGTCTCGTACTCTTTCTCGGTCCACGAACGGATGTCAGCGGTTGTCTAGTTGAATCGTGAAGATAGTTCCATCTTGGTTGAAAGAAAATCGCGTGATGCCCCTCGAAGCTCGTGCACTCTTTGTTAGGCAAGAGAACAATACGTTGTACATCACCCATCTTAAACGAGTACCCGTATCTTTCTTCCCATTCGCCAACAATGATCAATTGCCGAGCTAGGTATGGCATATCCATGAAACTATGGTCCTCGACTCCACCTAGCAAAGGTATGTGCATATGTTTTAGGATCGGAGTAATCCATCCTCTTAAACTCAATTTTGACGTCACATCAGTGCGAGTCCAAGCCCAATGCTGAACATCCAATAACCTTTTTAGGAAGATCCTAAAAGTACTCGGGTAACGCCCTTCCGTCGTAGGGAACAAACCATCATTGTCACGCGATTGTCAAATGATCGGGGCACGTCCTTGTTGCAAATATACTAACTCGCAGTTGTTTACCGTACCCATCTCACATCTAGGAAAGAACGCGTGTGACAAGAGCTTCTAAATATACCTAATTGTCGAGTGACAAATTTGGACACTCTTTGATCTCCCGGTTTGGTAAACTCAGTTAGCGATGAAGTTCCAAAGCTGGACACTCTCACCCGGTTCATTAGCTAGCTCGGGTTGTCCCTCCGCTGGGAACCCATACATCTTGGCTAAGGCGCTAAAGCTAACAACGTGTCTCGACCCGTTGTAACCTTTGAACTGAATTCTTTCTCTGCGCTTTTCTTGATCCCTTTGCGAACACGATTTGTCTAGTATAACCTCGATAGTGGCTAAAAACTGACACGTTTCTTCTTTGTAAGCATGGTATCTCATCGCGAGAGTACTATCAATCCTCATGTTCCGCACAATTTCCTCAACCTCATCATAAATTCCCAACTTCCTAGGAATATCGGGGTCCGGGAAACGAGATGGGATAAACGATACCTCCATGATAGCATCATATAGTTTGCGAGATGATGGTGCTTTCTACGGGTCTCTCACGAGAGGATTCTTTGCTCTTTCTCGGTGGGAACGTGAAACGCGTGGGGCTTCTTCTTCATTGACCTCAAAATCATACTCATACTCTTCATTCTCGTCTGCGATTGCGGGCTCGTCGCGATTCTTCGTCTTTGCATTCCTCTATCGCGACTCCACTCCGTCGCGATTCTTCTTGTGGATGCTCTTCTCTCGGAGGCTTATCGGTGGTCTCTTATCACAACCGAAACCGATTATGTTCACTTTGCTAATGGTTTATCACCCGTCGCCTTTCCTTTTCCTCTGTCCGCCGCCATTTCTTTCCTTTGTCCGCCGCCATTGCCTTCCTTGGTCCCATTGAAGCTTTCTGAAGAATTGGGTTCTTCACAACGAGTTACGGATCAAAAAAATTGTTGGTATAACCTGAAAGAGAACGAGTCGGCAAAGAGATTGAGTTAAGAATCAAGTGATTTCGTTAAAAAAAACAAGAGAGAAATCGAAGCTTGAAGGTTTGGATTCAACAAGAGAGGGAGAGAAAGAGAGATATCGATGAAGAAAAATAAAAATTCAATCTCTTTTTTTTTATCGTGATTAAAGAGAGGGGAGTCAAAAAATTTGTCTGTACCGGCCTTACCTGACCGGTACAACAAATCGATACGATACAATACCGGTTTGTCTGTATCGGTTATGTGGTCGCTCAGCTCTTGGGTGTTCATATCGGTCACTCATGACCAGTACAAGAGACTGGTATGAGGTTCTTTGGCAATTCTCGATGTGTATCGGTCACTCATAACAAGTGCAAGGGACCAGTATGAGGTCCTTGACAATTCTCGATGTGTATCGGTCACTCTTGACCGGTACAAGGGATCGCTATTAGGTCCTTCAACAATTCTCGACCTTGTACATCAAACCGATACATCCTCTTTTCGCGTTTTCTCGTTTCTTTACGGACCTGGAAGCATTAAACTAAAAAAAAATAAAAGCCAAATAATATAAATTAATAAATCAAAATAAAAACATATGTACAAGGATAAACATGAGATTTCCTCCCAAATGAGCTTGTTTTAGTCATACAGTTTGACTTTACCTGTTGTTTAAGTGTTGTTGGTATCCGAAAGAGACAATGATTCTCCTCCGGTGACAGCTTCGTTTGCAAAGTACGGCTTGAGTCTTTGATCTTTCACCACAAACTCCCCACCGTGCTTATTCCAAAGGACAGCAACTCCGAGTGGTCTTACTTCTTTGATCTTGAAGGGACCAGACCAACGAGACTTTAGCTTTCCCGGAAAAATCTTAAACCTCTAGTTGAATAGCAATACCAAATCATCCACTTTGAACTCCTTCTTGATGATCTTCTTATCGTGAAAGATTTTGGTTCGCTCCTTGTAGATCTTTGCACTCTCATAGGCTTGTTGGCGTATCTCGTCAAATTCCTCGAGTTGAATCTCTCTCTTCTCTTTCGCGGTCTTGAGATCGAAGTTAAGAAGCTTGATTACCCAACTCGCCTTGTACTCAATCTCTACCGGTAGATGACACGCTTTCCCGTACATCAAGTTGAAAGGCGTTGTTCCCAAAGGTGTCTTAAACGCGGTTCTATACGCCCAAAAAGCGTCATCAAACTTGACGGACCAATCTTTTTGCGTCACACCAACTATTTTCTCGAGAATGGACTTGATTTGTTGGTTCGAAACTTGTACTTGGCCACTTGTCTGTGGGGTATAAGGCGTTGCAACCTTATGTTTGAAACCGTACTTCTTGAGAAGACTCTCGAAGACCTTGTTGATGAAATTGGATCCACCATTAGGATTTCCGAACCTCTGAATGATGATCATTTTGATAAAAATAATAACCACATTTGCGTAATTCGTCATACATGCTACAACTTCAATTCAATTTGAGACATAGTCAACTGCCACAAGAATGTACTTGTTTCCGTATGAAGATGGTAAAGGACCCATGAAGTCAATTCTCCACACGTCGAAGATCTCAACTTCCATTATCAGGTTTTGTGGCATCTCATTCTGCGTGCTTATGTTCTCTTTTCTTTGACAAGGATCACACCTTTGAACGAACTCGTGAGCATCCATAAACATCGTAGACTACCAAAATCCAGCTTGTAAAACCCTAGCAACCGTCTTGAAACTCGCGAAGTGTCCTCCGTATGTTGAACCGTGGAAATGCATGAGTATGCCATTGATCTCGTCATCCGCTACACATATTCGGTATAAGCCGTCTTTGCTCAAGGTGTAGATATAAGGCTCGTCCCAATAGTACCGTTTCACGTCGTGAAAGAACTTCTTCTTTTGATAACCCTCCAAGTGGTGTGGTTCTTGTCCCGAGACCAAGTAATTCACGATGTCTGCGTACCAAGGTTCTTTCTCGATGGCAAAGAGCTCTTCGATCTCGTGCTCTTGTTCTCCCCGAGTTTTCTTTATCATGACAATCATTAGTTGCTCCTCGGGGAATGAATCATCGATGGGGACCATGTCGTCTATTCGCAGCCTTGACAAGTGATCCACTACCCCATTCTCGATGCCTTTCTTGTCTTTGATCTCCAAATTGAACTCCTGGAGTAACAAGATCCACCATAACAACCTTGGTTTCACGTCTTTCTTCGCTAACAAGTATCTCAACGCCGCGTGATCGGTGTAGACTATCACCTTTGAACCCACCAAGTATGATCTAAACTTCTAAAAAGCAAAAACGATGGCTAGAAATTCTTTCTCTGTGGTAGCGTACTTGACTTTTGTTTTGTCCATCGTCTTACTAGCGTTGTAAATGACATGGAGCTTCTTCTTTTTTCTTTGACCCAAAACCGCGCCGACGACATAGTCACTAGCATCGCACAAGATCCTAATATGGTGGTTGCACAATAGGAGCACTTAGCAACTCTTGCTTGATATTGTGGAAGGCTTCGAGACACTCATCATCAAACCGAAACTCGATGTCTTTGCATAGAAATCTCGTGAGCGGTCTAGCTATATTTTAGAATTCCTTAATGAACCTCCTATAGAAACCCTTGTGGCCGAGAAAGCTTCTTATACCCTTTACCGAATTCGGAGCCCCAGGATTAGCCATCACATCGATCTTTGCTCTATCAACCTCATTACCCTTCTCGAAGATCCGATGACCCAAAACAATACCGTCTCTAACCATGAAGTGACACTTCTCCCAATTAAGAACCAAGTGACATTCCTCACACCTTTTAAGTACCTTAAAAATATTAGACAAACACAAGGAAAACGAAGAACCATAAAAATAGAAATCATCCATAAACACCTCAACAATGTTTTCAATTAGATAATAGAATATGGACATCATGCATCGTTGGAATGTCGCGGGTGCATTACACAACCCAAAAGGCATTCTACGATAAGCAAATGTATCATAAGGACATGTGAAGGTTGTTTTCTCTTGGTATTGGGGTGGATGGGTATTTGAAAAAATCTGGAATATCCATCAAGTAGTATGGGTGGTTTGCTAATCGTTCAAGCAATTGGTCAATGAAGTGTAAAGGAAAGTGGCCTATTCGAGTCGCAACGTTTAGCTTTCGGTAATCGATGCAAACTCTATGGCCCGTGATTTTTCTCCTTGGGATTAATTCGTTTTGGTCGTTCTTTACCACAGTAATTCCACCCTTTTTAGGGACTACATGCACGGGAGAGATCCAATTGCTATAGGATATCAGAAAGATGATTCCGGCATCTAATAGCTTGATTTTGTCTTTCTTAACCACTTCTTTTCAGTTCAGGTTTAGCCTACATTGGTTTTCTATTGAGGACATAGATTCATTCTCAAGATGTATACGATGCATACACAATGAGGGTGATATCCCTTTGATATCATCTAGAGAATAAACTATGGATTTTCTAATTTTTTTAAGCTCATGAGGTAAGGTTTTAAATTCTTTATCACTAAGCGAGACATTGATAATTATCGGATAAATGGAGTTTGGCCCCAAGAAAATGTACCTTAGCCCTTTGGGAAGAGGTTTAAGTTCTACCTTTGGTGCTTTGAGCTCGCTCCAATCTTCATCCTCATCGCTAGACTTACCATTGCTAGCGTTGCTCTCCGTCCTTATCGCCTTTGATTTCCAACGAAACACCTCGTGTAGCTCATCGATCTCGACATCGTTTCTGACTAAGGCATGGGAATTAAGTCTCTTTTGCATCGCCATAACGTCGTTTATCGCGGTTTTGTCTCCTTCTTGTGTTGTCAAGGCAAGTTTAAGTTCATCTTCCGCGGCTAAATCCTCCAAGAACTCGTCGGCTAACTCATCCATCAAGTCAATGTAAAAGATTTACCCATCAATGGTCGGCTTCTTAATCACGTCGTTGATATCGTACCTTTGAAATAGATCTTCTCCAAGATGCAAATCGATCTTCCCCTTCTTCACGTAAATGATAGCACCGACGGTGGCCAAAAAGGTCTACCTAGGATGAGTGGATCCTTAGGTTCTTCATCCATCGCCAAGACAATGAAATATGTGGGGATGAATGCGTTTCCAAACTTCACCATAATGTCCTCGGGTATCCTTACGGATCTATCGGCTAGTACCAAAGAGATTCTAATCGGTTTGAAAGAAGAGAATCCAAGTATTTAAGAAATAAACAATGGCACGAGACTAGCACTAGCTCCCAAATCACACAAACATTCTTCAAAGACCAAAGTACCAATGGCACAAGGTATAGTAAAGCTCCCCGGATCGCTTAGCTTCTTAGGAGAGTTTTTTTTTGATGATCGCACTACATTCTTGTGAAAGAACCATCATATCATCACAGTCTTGAAACTTGTTCTTGATGGCATCTTCTAGGAACTTGTTATAGTGAGGAAAAAGCTTGAAAGCATCAATGAGAGGCATGACAATTTGAACTTCCTTCATTTGTTTTTCGAATTGAGCTTTGTACTTCTCCAAGAGTTGCTTCTTTGCTCGACCTGGAAAGGGTAGCTTAGATACGTAAGGAGATGTCACATACACCGGTTTCTTCTGTTTGTTGGTCTTCTCCTAAACCGAGCTCTTTCCTTTATTCTCTTCCCCATCATCGATTTTACGACGATTTGTATTATATATATTTCTTCAAATTGTCGTAAAATCGTCCCTAATTAGGGACGATTTTACGACGATTTGAAAAATTTATATTTCTTACAATCGTCGTAAAATCGTCCCTAATTAGGGGCGATTTTACGACGATTTTAAGAATTTTCGATTTATTATAATTACAAATTTACAACCAAATATTCGTTGTAAACTCGTTGTAACAATTACAACGATTTTACAACGAATATTTTACCACGAATTTACAACGAATTTTCGTCGTCGTAAAATTTACCACGATTTTACGACGATTTGGTTTTTACTTCGATCGATTAACGACGAAATGGAAATCGTAGTTAAATCGTGGTAAACTGCGTTTTACCACGATTTTACAACGATTATGGTCGTGGTAAAAGTCGTGATTTCTTGTAGTGTACTACTTCGGGAGTTTCTTCGTTGACAACCGTATCCTCGTCCTCTATCGAGTAGTCTATCCCCCACCTTGTTTTGCATTGTCCTCGATGTGATCACCGGAAGGTAATTCTCGACCACTATGGAGTTGTAGAGCGCTGACATACTCTTTGGGGTTTGCCTTGGCTTTTTCTGGAAGTTGACCCATCAGTCGCTTAGAAGAAGAAGTAATTTGACCCACTTGGTTGTCTAAAGCTTTCAAGTGAGAGTTCACACATTCAAACTTGTCATTGAGATCATTGTACGAGTTGTCCACCTTTGTGTGAATCTCCTTCTTAAAAGTATTAAACTCCATGAGACTACAGTACTGACCGTCGAGGATTTGTTTCAAGAGTTTAGTCGTTTGATCGCCTTGGGGAGCTGGTGAAGAAACAAATCCTTGAGCAACGGGTGGGTTGTTGTAGCCCGGTGGTCGATTGAGTGGTGGTCTCGGTGCATATCCCCCTTGTTTGTATTGAGGTTTACTTTGGTAACCACCCAATTGTGCTTGAGGATAGACTTGATCTTGAGGATTAGCTTCATTGGTGCTTCGGTAGGAAAGATTTGGATTTTGAGAGTAGTTATTATGACGCCAACCGTTTTGATTACTCACGTAGTTCATCTCCTCTTGATTTTCATCGAGTGGGGTCACATATTCTTCTCCACTTCCTACGAAGTTGATTCCCACTTATTGAGACATGGTTAGTTTATCAAGCTTCTCATTGACCGCTTTAATCTCCCTCCTAAATTGGTCGTCATTCCCAGAGCTACAGTTTATGCGATCATACTCTTCACCGTAGTTGCTATCACTAAACGCATAGTTTTCTACCAAAATTTGTCCCTCTGCTTTTGTCTTCCCAAGGAAATTACCTTGGCTAGCTGAATCGAGAAGCATTCGGAACTTTGGCTGGAGGCCTCCGTAGAATGTACTAAGCAAGTCTTCTCCCAAGAAACCGTGGTGTGGACATCTCACTATGTAACCCTTGAACCATTCCCAAGCTTCGCTAAACGTTTCGTGGTCGTGTTGAACGAAACCTGAGATCTTGTTCCTTAGCTTCGAGGTCTGAACCACTAAGAAGAACTTGGTTAGGAAAGCCTTCTTGCAAGCATCCCAAGTATGAATGGAGTCTTTGACAAGGTTCTTTTGCCATTGGTGTGCCTTTTCCCCAAGTGAGAAAGGGAAAAATTACAGCGTGAACATGTCCTCATTGACCCCATTAATCTTCACCGTGTCACACAACATGTCGAATTGATGAAGATGGTCTATCGGATCTTCACCAGGCAAGTCGTAGAATTTGTTGTTCGACACCATGTTGATGAGACTAGACTTGATCTCAAAGTTGTTGTTGGCAATAGCTGGTGGCGTGATTCCACTACCGTTGGAGATGTTAGAAGGCACATCGTTGGTTCCAATCGTACGTGTCGCATTGGTTAAATCGTCACCCATCTCTAAATTTGATGCTTCTGATAATGATCTTTTTCTAATAGGTAAACTAAAACAATACCTTGGATATTTTAAATTTTAGAAAACGTTAAGTTCAAATCAATTCAACCACTAAGCTTATTAACACAGATTCCTTGGTTAAGTTAGGTTTAGTTCTAAGGTAATTGTTCGGGATTCTGTACACTATTCCCGAAGGTAAATCTTCCTGGGTTCTATCAATTGAATGTACAATTCAACTAAAACATTAAGAAAATTACACTAAACTAAAGTTTTATAAAGTTTAAGGACTAGACAATCATCTACCCTAATATTGATTCAACCTTTCCCCCCAACCTAATTGCCTAACGGATATTACTCGCTAAACATAATTAAACCTAAAACAATTTTGATTAAAGAAAACATAAACAAATTAAAAAGATAAATGATATAAGAAACTCTTGTTATTGAAATCGAAGATTACAAAAATTCTTGGTGATCCAAAATCCCTTAAGCTTCACAAAAGTTTTTGATAAAAATAAAAGGTGAAGCTCAATAACATATCAAAGTCCTAAATATATAGAAAACAAGTCTAAAAAACGTCCTCCTCGGTTTATGACTTTTCTTTTCCTTTTTAGCTCGAAAACTGGTTTTTCTTTTATTTTTCTCGCAACCTGTACCGGTCAGGTGTGACCAGTACAACAAACCGATATCGACCACATGACAGATACAAACTAACCGGTACAAATCTTTCTTCTTCGTATCGACCATCGTGATCGGTATAACAAACCGATATACTCTTCTTGTCGTGTACCAGGCAAATGTAATTGGTATAACAAACCAGTATGGATCTTTAGTCTTCTTTTCTTCCGTATCGACCACAACTAACCGGTACAACAAATCTGTATGGTCGTTTTTGTATCTCTAAGCTTGAATTCTTCGTCTTTTGTCGATTTGGCACCCTGAAACCTGAAATACACGTAACAAACGCAAATGCAACCTATATGATACTAAAATGCAACTTAAATGAGTTAATTCTAATGAATAAAACAAAGTAAAACCCAAACACAAACCCCCTATACCCTAAACCCCAAACCCTTGAACTAATAGCCATCAATATAATGTTAAATAACCAATATATAGAAATGTTAAAAAGGCATATGTAGAATGTTAAATAAGAATCTCTTTAGTGATAAATAAAAATCTATAGATTGGAAAATAGACATCTATAAAAGGTTCAATGTTAAATCACTTAAACCAAAAACCAAGAACCTATACCCTATACCCAAAAAAACAATCCGCTATACCCTATACCCTAAACCTAGACCCTAAAACCAATAGCCTTCGATAGAATGTTAAATAGTCCTCTATAGAATGTTAAAAAACATCTATAGATTGTTAAATATGCATGTATTTGATATTAAATAGGCATCTATAGATTGAAAAATATATCTATATAATGTCAAATAGGCATCTATAAAAGGCATCTATAAAAGTTTTACAGTTAAATAGGCATTTATAGAATATCAAATGTGAAGTTACACAAATGGGAAGGAATACACTAAAATAGAGTCATTTTATATTGAATATATGTTTTCCTTGTAAAAAAGTATGGTTATGTGAATAAGATAGATGACCCAATGTTAAATATTAAAGTTAACTTTATGTTACACATAAATTGTGGGATCATAAATTGTATAGTTATTACATGGTTTCAAACGACATATTATGTGGAAAAGAAACAGGTTTAGAGTTTCACAAAGTACATTACTTGAAGGAAACAATCAATATAAAAAGTTGATCTACTTAGATTGGAGACTCATTATTGTGTGGAACAATTCGACCGCGTAATTCTGGGAGACATCTTCAACCTGATCGCGAGTAAGCGCGATTTTTTTGTCCAAATTGTTGGTTGCATGTAGCAATAACAACATGACAGACGCAATCCCACTAAGCTCTGCATGAAAAATACAAATAACACATTACAAATGGATGTGTTATTGAGATATAAAAACAAATATTGGTGTTCCAAAACTTAGAATTTCATACCTGGATCTGTTAGCTGAGTCGTTAGTGGTGGTCTGTTATTTTAAAAGACATCCAGAGTCTCGTGCCTCATATAAGAGTTGTAAGCCAATTTTCTTGTAGAATAATGGAGGGCATATGCAAATGGTGTAAGAAGCGCATCCACAATTGGGGTCTCGATAAGTTCTTGATTACAATAAAGTACAACAAGTGCGTGTTCAATCAGGTTAACAACCACACCACCGAATGTTTCTCCTTCAATAAGAAGGTACAAAGCAGAGTGTCCACTTCAGTGTAGAGGTTCCTTCTAGACTTGACATAGTCACATAGTTGTTTTTTGATGAGAAGTTTTTTCCGTTGCTTTAACGATTTAATCAACTCATGCATCAATCCAATGTCATTGAAAAATGTGTAGTCCAAGAAGTCATACTTTAATGGTGGATTTTTTTTGAACTGTTGAAGGTTGTTGTCATGTCGGTATGACACAACTGTATCCATAACCTAAAACATAAAATGCAATTGTTTAGGTAAAGAATTACATAAAAACTTCCATCGATGTTTGGACACTTACAAGTGAGGAAGTGAGAGTACAAGGAGCTCTAGTAAGGAAGCTTCAATCAAATTTTGTCCATGGTAGGTTGGAGAAAGTTGTCATAAACATCTATTTTAATTCGAAAACAAATAACCAACTATATTAATAATAGATGTACACAAGAAAAATGGTGCAAGTTTGTGTTACCTTGGCTTTTCCATAAGTTTTTTTAACATTTCAACCTCGTCTGCTGCAACTGGTTTGAACATTGCAGACACGATGATCCACTTTCTTGTATCCAATCCCCCAAAATCTTTGTATAAATACAATCTCTTTTTGTTATAGTTCATCGTAAATCGCTTTGTTGTTGTAGAAATGGATGGAGAAGAAAGTTCTAACAGAAACATCACTGGTTTGAAAAGGAAATCCGACGCAACGATGGATGAAATTGTTGAACACGAGGTCAGGATGGCAAAGAAAGAGGCGAAACAGCGCTACCATGCTCTCTTGCGATTGGCAAAGGCAGAGAAGGAACAAATCGCGAAGAAGAATAAGTTGGAGTTCAAGTGGGCTATGATCACTAGAAAGATGGCGATGATTGAAGCCATGATTGATAACCCTGATCTCTGTTTGAAAACTAAGATGCAGATCCTTGAAGCCAAGAAAGAAAATGTTAAGAAAGAGATTGATGAGAGCACTCTGGAACCAATTGATTGGCTTACGCATGGTCTTTACTTAATGAAATGAAACAATGTTTTAATTTCTCAGTCGTTATTGTTGTTTTTGTTGTTTTAATTTTTTTTCTTTTGTAGAACTCTTCATCTTTTTACGCAACTTTTCATGTTATTAGTATTGCAGATTTTTAGTTCACGTGTTGCAGATTATAAGTTTCCGTGTTGCTGATTTGTAACTGAGTGTTGCAGATTTATTTAACAGATTTGTAGATTTGTTTCTCACTTTCTCAAAACGCAACGTTTAACATTCATTTCCCTATTTAAGAGAAAAATTAGGGTTTTTTCACATTCATTCACTCTCATCGACGGCGGCGAGAATAGAAGAAAAACGACGATGGGGAGAACATTCAGTTACAGTCTTAGCGATCCAACCGAAGCTCCTGAATACGTATACGACGACGATGACGAGGTACGTAGTTACAACCCTGATGCAGATCCAGTTCATTTTGGTCATCAAAAGATCTGTTTTTGTGGTGAGGATGTTATCCTCGAGGCGTCGTCCTCGAAAAGATACCCAGGAAGGTTATACTACACTTGTACTTCTCGAAACGTAAGTTTGTTCTCATGTTTTTGTTCTTTCTTAATTTATTGTAAATGTGTATAAGTGAGTTACATGGTGTTGTAGGATGGAGGAGCACATATGCGGGAGTGGTGGGACGAGGTTATGATGGAAGACATAAAAGAACAGTTCGAGAAATTTGCATGCGTTGATGACATGGTGAAGATAACAAAAACCGACATGGTTGAGCTCAAGAATTTGATGAAGAAGCTGTTCGTTGTTGTCATTACATTGGTTGTAGCTGTTGTTGTCGTTTCTCTGTTCAAGTAATGTATGATACATGTAAAATTGATTGTAGCAAACTAGCAATTATGTATTTTCTTTAAAATATTGCAGATTTATTTTTATAGTCTTGTAGATTTGTTTAAATGGTAATGCAGAGTTATTATGCAGAGTTTTTCGAAGACAAAAATGGTTGAAACATGAATCATAAACCCAAAAAATGGTTGAAACATGAACCCTAAACATGAAAACAGTGTTGTATAGTTTATACTATGTATCGTAGAGTTTTTATATAGTATTGCAGATTTATTATAGGGATTCGCAGAGTTTTCACAGTGTTTGCAGATTTGTTATAGTGTGTGCAGATTTATTTGTAATCCATGAAAGTCGTACATTTATTATGCAAACAAACCATAAAAAAATGAAAACTTATGAATTCTGTTACATTTGATACAAAGAAATAGATAAGCTTATGTGTTGCAAGTCTTTCGATTATGCCCTTCTTCTCCACAGTTGTTGCATTTGTGTTGTTTCCTCGGCCTTTTCTTGGCCATTGTCTTCTCCAATGCTGATTTGATTCTACTCTTTTTTGGCCTTCCTGGTTGGTTCCGAACCAGAGGTGGTAAACAGACCTTTGAATCAACTACCTCTGGAATTGGTAATGTTATATCTCTCGGCATAATTATGTCTGCGTATCACTGGTACAAGTGTTCGCTGAAATAATAGGGATGACTACAAGATATCCGAGAGAGATTTAAACTCTCTGCTGCAGCTATGGCATGAGAACAGGGCAATTTCTCCAAATCAAACCTACGACAAGAACATGTTTTCTCTCTCAAGTTCACTACATATGATGAGGTCAGGTTTGAGACGTGCATTTTTTGCTCATCAATTTCTTGTACAATATACGTCTTCGCCTGCTCTACTCGACCCTAAAAGAACAGAAAACAAGTTAACCTACAAACACACTCTGCAAATTTATTTCACTGATAAAAAATTTACAAAAAGGGGAAAAAACCTCCAACAGCTTCTCCACTCCACGAGTTAGTGATGTAGACATTTTCTTTGCATCGTTTCTCCTTTTCGCAAACCATCTGGTCATCATAGATCGCACTACTTCAAGTAAATGCACTATTGGCAAGCTCTGTGCCTGTGATATAACCTTATTCAGGGACTCCACAATGTTACTCGTAGTGAGATTATATCTATCTCCAGGAAAGTGGACGCGTGTCCACAAACAAAAATCAGCCCTTTGAAGATAAAAATGAAGTGCATGGTTCAATAACTCAATTTGTGCGAAAGTGGTTTAAAAATCAACGAGCCTAAACGCATTTGAAGCTTTTTCACAAGGCCAAACGCCTCTTTACCCTTAAAACGAACCAATACGTTCTTGTAAAGGTGATAAGTGCATATCCCGCGTGCGGACTTGAGATACACAGTCGCAATAGCTTTCCCAATCGAAAGGTGTCTATTCGATATAATAGCAAGTTCATCATCATCCGGAATCACATTACTCAGTTGCTTGAAAAACCATTCCCATTATTCGTCATTTTCAGTGTTAACAATTGCGAAAGTTAGAGGGAATATCTGGAAATTACCGTCTTGCGCTGTCGCGGTCAAAAGTGTTCCTCTGTACTTTCCCTGTAAAAATGTCCCATCTACAACCACAACTTTCCTCATATAGTGAAACCCACTGATGCTTGCACCAAATGCTATGAACATATACTTGATTTGCTCTCTTTATCATGTATAGATAAACATACAATTTCTCATATCCACTTTCTGGAGTACCTCTAACCAGATATCTTGCATGCCTTAGCGTTCGATATGCTTTCCAATACGCAATCTACATACCAGCAATAGTGCTAATACGTCAGACTAAACAAATCCGCGAACAAGTTAACAAATCTACTAACAAGCTAATAAATCTACAAATCATCATTAAAATATCTACGACACACATGGCAATAAAATCTACAAACGCAAACCAGACAAACTAAAAACTCTGCAATTCTTCATTACAAAACTGCAAAACATACCTTTATTTTGAATCGCTTATTCAAAGCATCGGCCACATGCATTGGCAAAACTTTTGGTCCTACACCACCAACAAAATCTTTGTATAATAATCCAAGAATCTCTGGTGTAGCTTTTCGTGATCTTGCTGAGCGTTCAGTCACCGAACAAGTATGCTCTGAATCATATGTCTTCACATAAAACTTTGTATAATCATCGACGGATGTGGCTCTTACCTTCCACGCACATCCTTTAACCCAACATCTCACCGAAAGCAGCGTCGGTGTTGATTTGTACACATCAAAATCAAATTGATGAATAACACTAAGCATCTTCAGTCGTGTTTCCAAATGCTCTTTCGTGCAAAATGATTCACCTTCTTTCAAATCCAATGAACTCATGTCATACAAATCATAATCAACATCGGTATCAATTACATATACCGAAGAATCCATTGGCTTTGGTGCATTTTTATCCTCTTCTTCTTCTTCGTCTTCTTCTTTAGCTTCCTCCTCCGTATGAATAGCTCCGTACTTAACAAAATTTTCATCATCGGAATCCGTCTCATCGGAGTCGTCACAATAATCGAATCTCGATGCATCAAGATCATCGTCATCATATCCAACATCTACACATGCATCATCTTCAACATCTACATCATCTTCAACACTAAATTCAAAATCTTCTTGGACATTTTCTTCTATAAAATCTTTAACATCTTCTTCTACAAAATGTTCTTCAAGAACTTCTTCTACAAAACGTTCTTCAACTACTTCTTCTACAAAACGTTCTTCAACTACTTCTTCTACGTCTTCTTTCTCCATTGTGTCTTCATAGTTGACTTCCTCGTTACGTGTAGTCGAACTATCCTTCTTGTTATTAACAGATTCTTCATTTAACTTACAAGAATTATCCTTCTTTGTAACTTCTACACATAAACGGAGCATTTCAACCTTCGCAAGATTGACAAACACTTGCAATTGTCGTGAATTGAAAACTAAAACTTGAGGAGTATCTTGAGGCAATTTCTCAAATTTAGATGCATACAAATAGGTTAACCTTACATCATGCAACTCCTCGGTTAAACCGTAATTCTCGTACACCATACGAATGAAATCATCATAACGCATATATTTGTTAACTCCTAGAATACGAGATCCTCTTTTATTGTCAACTTCAAACACCCATCTCTTCTTTTGAAGCTTCCATAAATCACAAACAAGCACAACTTGTTCCATTGCGTAACGAAAAATCTGCAAAGAACACAATTAAATGTGCTGCAGACTTTTAAGCGGAGATCCATGAACATGACGACGACGACGATGACGACAACGAAGATGAAGACGAAGACAAATTCGAAGACAAAATAACCAACGAAGTCGAAGACGAAAACGAAAGATGAAGGTGAAGACGCCGACGTAAAGAAAAACGGCGACGGTGGCGCAGATCTACGACCACGAAGCCGCAAAAAGATCCAAGAAACTCGAAGATGAGAGTGATGAGGAAGCTCACAAAAAAGGGAAAATACGAAGATGAGAAGTGATGAGGAAGCTCACAAAAAGTTGATATTCGATATACAATGGCGATTTCACCAATGATTTTGAGTTTTTGGTATAAAGGCACGCACTAAAAGACAAATAGAGAAGAGCCACCGCAAATAAATCTGCATCAAATGACATTAATCTACAATACAATGAAGTAAGTCTGCTTCACGTAGAAGGTAGTCTAGTTCTGATATTGGAATCTTGTAACGTTTTGTAGATTTAATAAATCTGCTGCAGATTTCATTAACTCCGCAATTCGTAAAAACAAATCAACACTTCACACGTATTGTAGAATTTCCAAATCGGACATAAATCTGCAAAAGAATGTGATGCAGACATATTAAGTCTACAATAGACTTATAAGTGCAGACTTAATACGTCTGCATCACTGAAAATGACCTAAAATCTGCAACAAAGAGGCATAAATCTGCGACAGATTTTGCCACATATGGAATATGACGTGGTAAAATAAATCTACAAAACGTAAAATGAAAAGTCTGTAGCAGATTTTTACTACGTGGCGATGGCAATTTCGTAAATAAGTCGACTTTTTTACTGAGCTGGAATTTTTTTTTTTTTTTTCAGTGGCAGTTTCGCAACATTTTTTTTTCCTGTCAAAGGGAAGGAAGGGCAGTTTGGGTACGAAAGTTCATGAGGGTCATTCTAGTTATTAAAATGAGAATAGGGTTCAGCTAGCAATAAACATACGAATGTTGGTTAGTTTAGTAATTTTCCATATTTAATAAGTTCAAGAAACTTGTACAAAGATCATTGAGGAACTTATAAAAACTTATTTTCTTAAAACTTGGTTTATAGTCGTGGAAAACGCGTTGTTAGATGTTTCATAAGTTCGTGAAACTTCTACAGAGATTATTGAGGCACTTATAAACACTTATTATGCTTAAAACTTGGTCAAGTGTCAGTGAAAACGTGTTGTTAGATGTTTTATAAGTTCGTGAAACTTCCACATAGATCAGTAGGCACTTATAAACACTTATTGTGCATAAAACTTGGTCAAGTGTCAGTGAAAACGTGTTGTTAGATGTTTTATAAGTTCTTGAAACTTGTAAAAAGAACATTAAGGAACTTATATGAACTTATCTTGCTTAAAAGTTGGTTTAGAGTCGTAGAAATGTGTGGTTAGACGTTTCATAAGTTCGTTAAACTTGTACAAAAGATCACTGAAGAACTTATAAGAACTCATCTTACTTAAATTTTTGTTTAGAGTCGTAGAAAACGCGTTGTCAGACTTTTCAAAAGTTTGTAAAACTTGTACCAAGATCATTGAGGCAATTATAAGCACTCATCGTTATTAAAAGTTGTTTTAGAGTTGTAAAATGCGTTGTTAGATGTTTCATAAGTTCGTAAAATTTTTAAAAGGTCATTGTTGAACTTATATCCACTCAACTTGCTTAAAAGTTGATTTAGAGTCGAAAAAAATGCGTTGCTAGACGTTTCATAAGTTCGTGAAACTTGTAAAAACATAATTGAGGACCTTATAAGCACTCATCTTGCTTCAAACTTGGTTTAGAGTCGTACAAAACGCGTTGTTAGATGTTTCATAAGTTCTTGAAACTTGTATTATGATCATTGAGAAACTTATAAGCACTAGATATAGAAGTCGTAGAGAACGCGTTGTTAGATGTTTCAGAAGTTGGTGAAATTTTTACAAAGATCTTTGAGGCTTTTATAAGCACTCAACTTGATTTAAACTTAGTTTAAATTTGTAGAAAACGCGTTGTTTAATGTTTCATAAGGTGGTTAAACTTGTACAAAATTCATTGAGGAACTTATAAGAACTCATATTGCTTAATACTTGGTTTAGAGTTTTCTATGACTCTAAACCAAGTTTTAAGAAAGATGAGTGTTTATAAATGCCTCAATTATCATTGACTAACATCTAATAACGCGTTTTCTATGACTCTAAACCAAGTTCTAAACAACATGAGTGCTTATAAGTGCCTCAAGGATCTTAATACAAGTATCACGAACTTATGAAACATCTAAAAACGCGTTTTCTACGATTTTAAACCAAGATTTAAGAAAGATGAGTCCCTATAAGTGCTTTAATGATCTTTGTGCAAGTTTTACGAACTTATCAAACATCTAACAATGCGTTGTGTACGAATCAAAACCATGTTTTAAGTAACATGAATGATTATTAGTGCCTCAATGATTTTAGTACAACTTTTACGATCTTATGAAACATTTAACAACGCGTTTTCTAGGACTCTAAACAATGATTTAAACAAGATGAGTGCTTATAAGTACTTCAATTATCTTTGTACAAGCCTCGCAAACTAATGAAATATCTAACTACACATTTTCTTTGATTCTAAACTAAGTTTTAAGAAAGATGAGTGTTTATAAGTTCTTCAATGAACTTTGAACAAGTTTCACGAACTTATGAAACATCTACCAACGCGTTTTCTACGACTCTAAACCATGTTTTAAGCAAGATGAGTGGTTATAAGTTACTTAATGATCTTTGTAAAATTTCACGAACTAATGAATCATGTAACAAAGAAATTTCTACGACTCTAAACAAAATTTTAAGCAATATGAGTGCGTATAAGTGCCTCAATGATCTTTCTACAAGTTTCAAAAAATTATGAAACATCTAATAACGCGTTTTCTACGACTCTAAACCAAGTTTTAAGCAAGATGAGTGCTTATAAGTGCCTCAATGATCTTTGTACAAGTCTCACGAACTTATGAAACATTTAACAACGCATTTTCTATGGATCTAAATCATGTTTGAAGGAAGATGAGTGCTTATAGGTGCCTCAATGATCTTAGTACAAGTTTCACGAACTTATGATACATCTAACAACGCGACTCTAAGTACTTTCATGATGTTTGTGAAAGTTTCACGAACTTATGAAACATTTAACATCGCGTTTTCTAGGACTCTAAACAATGTTTGAAGCAAGATAAGTGATTATAAGTGCCTTGATGATTTGTGTACAAGTTTCAAAAAATTATGAAACTTCTAACAACGCGCTCTCTACGACTCTAAACAAGGTTATAAGCAAGATGTATGCTTATAAGTATCTCAATGATCTTTGTACAAGTTTAACTAACTTATGAAACTTTTAACAACGCGTTTTCTATGATTCTAAATACAATTTTAAGCAAGATCAATTCTTATAACTGCCTCAATGATCATTGTACAAGTTTTACAAAACATCTATCAACACTTTTCTACGACTCTAAACCAAATTTTGAGCAAGATAAGTGCTTATAAGTTCCTCAATGATCTTTGTATATATTTCACGAACTTATGAAACATCTAACAACGCGTTCTCTACAGTTCAAAACCAAGTTTTACGTAAGATGAGTGCTTATTAGTGTCTCAATGATCTTAGTATAACTTTCACGAACTTCTGAAACATGTAACAACGCGTTCTCTACGTCTCTAAACAAAGATTTAAGCAAGATTAGTGCCTATAAGTGCTTCAATGATCTCTATACAAGCCTCAAGAACTTATGAAACATCTAACAACGAGTTTTCAACGACTCTAAACCAAGTTTGAAGCAATATAAGTTCTTATAAGTGCCTCAATCATCTTTGAAAAAGCTTCACGAACTTATGAAACATCTAACAACGCGTTTTCTATGATTCTAAACCAAGTTACAATAAAGATGAGTGCTTATAAGTGCCTCAATGATCTTTGAACAAGTTTCACGAACTTATGAATCATCTAACAACGCGTTTTTTATGACTCCAAACCAAGTTTTAAGAAAGATGAGTACTTATAAGTTCCTCAATGATCTTTGTACAAGTTTCAAGAACTTATGAAACATGTAAAAAAAAATTCCATAACTCTAAACCAAATTTTAAGCAAGATGAGTGCGTATAAGTGACTCAATGACCTTTCTACAAGTTTCACGAACTTATAAAACATCTATCAACGCGTTTTCTACGATTTTAAACAAAGACTTAAGCAAGATGAGTGTCTATAAGGGCCTCAATGAGTTTCGAACAAGTCTCGCAAAATTATGAAACATCTAAAACGCGTTTTCTACGACTCTAAACCAAGTTTGAAGCAAGATGAGTGCTTATAAGTGTCTCAATGATCTTTGAACAAGTTTCACGAACTTATGAAAAATCTACCAACATGTTTTCTTCGATCTTAAACAAAGTTTTACGCAAGATGAGTGCTTATAAGTGCTTCAATAATATTTGAATAAGTTTCACGATTCTATGAACCATCTACCAAAACGTTTTCTACGACTCCAAACCAAGTTTTAAGCAAGATGAGTGCTTATAATTCCTCAATGATCTTTGTAAAATTTTCACGAACTTATGAAACATGTAACAAAGAAATTTCTACGACTCTAAACCAAATTTTAAGCAAGATGAGGCCGTATAAGTGTCTCAATGATCTTTCTACAAATTTCACAAACTTATGAAACATTTAATAACGCGTTTTAAACAACTCTAAACCAAGTTTTAAACAAGATGAATGCTTATAAGAGCCTCAATGATCTTAGTACAAGTTTCACGAACTTATGAAACATTTAACAACCCGTTTTCTCTAACTCTAAACCAAGATTTAAGCAAGATGAGTACCTATAAGTCCCTTAATGAAATATGTGCAAGTTTCAAGAACATATGAAACATCTAACATCACGTTTTGTACGACTCTAAACCAATTATGAAGCAGGATAAAATCTTATAAGTGCCTCAATAATTTGCGAATAGTTTCACAAAATTATGAAACATCTAACAACGTGTTTCCTACGGCTCTAAAGCAAAATTTAAGCAAGATATGTACATATAAGTGCCTCAATGATGTTTGTACGAGTTTCACAAACTTTTGAAACTTCTAACAACGCATTTCCTACGACTCTAAATACAATTTTTAGCAAGATTAGTGTTTATAAGTGCATCAATGATTTTTGTCCAAGTTTCACGAACTTTTGAAACATCTAGCAACGCGTTTTCTACGACTCTAAACATAGTTTTAAGTAAAATGAGTTCTTATAAGTTCTTCAATGATCTTTGTACAAGTTTCATGAACTTATAAAACATCTAACAACGCGTTTTCTATGGCTCTAAACAAAGTTTGAAGCAAGATGAGTGCTTATATGTGCTTCCATGATCTTTGAAAGGGTTTCATGAACTTATAAAAAATCTAACAACGCGTTTACTACGACTCTAAACCAAGATTTAAGCAAGATAAGTGCCTAAAATTGTCTCTGTGATCTTTGTATAAGTCTCACGAACTGATGAAACATCTAACAACGTGTTTTCTACAACTCTAAACCAAATTTTAAGTAAGATGAGTGCTTATAAGTGTCTTTTATGATCTTTGTGAAAGTTTCATGAACTTATGAAACATATAATATCGCGTGTTCTCCGAATCTCAACCAAGTTTGAAGCAATATGAGTGCTTATAAGTGTCTCAATGATCATTGTACAAGTTTCACGAACTTATGAAGCATTTAACAATGCTTTTCTACGACCACTACAAGAAAGCATGCGTAATCCTACCGCAGTTTTGGTCGGAAAATCGGTCGGAAATAGCTATTTCCGACCGATTTCTGACCAAAAATGCGTTGACGGTTTGAGAGGGTCAGAAACTGACATTGGTCGGGAAGCGGTCGGAAATTTTCGACGACATTTGTGGTCGGAAATATTCCGACCACATTTCGACAACACTTTTTCGACGGCATTCCGACCACAATTTCCGACGATTTTCCGACCAACTAAATAAATAATTTAATAAAAAATAAATTTTATTTCCGACCACATTTTACGACGATTTTCCGAAGGAAATGAATAAATTTTTAAAAAAAAATTAAATTATATTTCCGACGGAATTCTGACGGAATTAAATTTTTAAATAAAAAAAAATATTAAAAACATTAAATTTATATAAAAAACGAAAATTATAAAAAACAAAAATACAAAAAAAGAGAAAAAAACAACTAATGAAAACAAAAACTAAATTCCTGATCCCGAACCCGATCCAGGTCCTGGAAAATCTGGGAAACGGCTCATCAAATACGCATTCATCTTCTGGATTTCAACGCTTGTTTCTTGGCGGGTCTTATCAATTGCGTCATCTTTTTCTTTATTCGCATCTCGAACCGCTTCTTTGAGCTGAGAGATCTCGAGAAGAAGCGATGAATCAGTGGTTGGTACGTAAGGCAAAGACGTCTCTTGGGATTCGGGAAGGGTCCCTAAACCGAAAGGTTTACCTCGATAAAGAGGAGTTTCCTAGGATCGGAAATTTAAATTATTAATATAATTATATTTTTTTAAACTATTTAAATATTAAATATTCAATTAAATAGTACCTCGAGAACCAATCTGTTTATTTCCGAATTGGTTAGTGTGTTGGAACTGGTTGACTTGTCATAAGGTTGAGTTAAATGGGTGACTTTCGTTTGCACCCGTTCGACGACGTTACGAACCTTTGGATTCTGAATTTCGCCCGTCGTTTTGTTGGTGTGGGTGGTCTCCATAACCTTCAACCAATGAGGTTCGTGACACCCTCTCGGACTCTCTTTTTTAGAATTAAAATTTAAAAGTTAGTATGATTAATCATAATTATTATAATTTGTATATATATATATACTTGGTTTAAAATAGATCATTTCATCCGAGATTTGTTCGAAAGTATTTGCGCCGGCATTGTGAGTTGGAGGCGCCTTCTCAATGGACTCGTCCCCACCTCTACGGTTTTTGGCGTTTCGGACGACAATAATAAATTTAATTTAATTTCCGTATTCGGTCGGAAATCGGCCGGGTATTTCCGACCGATTTTAATTTATTATTTAAGCCACACGTTAAATAAGCCAACACTTAGCATTTTTTAGGAAGAAATTCATGAACTTCGGTCGGAAATCGGTCGGAAATTCTTACCGAATTCCGACCGATCTTAAGATTTAGTGTATATTTAGGGTTTCATATAAAACCGTATTTCATATGGGTTTAATGGAGTGTTTATATAAGATTTCTTAAACATAACAATATATAAGTATAATATGTTTCGCATTTTCAAATGTTCTTTACAAAAATACCAAAATTTTGAAAAAACACTTGAAAGTTACATAACTAAGTTGTAATGAAACATATATTTGTAAAAATGAAAACTCTTTTGCAATTTATGATCATTTTATATATTTGTAGAGTTTATTTTATGTCTAAAACATATTGTATAAAGATATTTCATTGATTTGAAACAAAAAATCATCATTTTGAAATGAAACCCTAAAACGGTCGGAAATCGGTCGGAAATTTCCTACCGATTTCCGACCACAACTGAAGAAACGGTCGGAAATCGGTCGGAAATTTCCAACCAATTTCCGACCGCATTCAGGGTTTCGATTTGGTACGAGGTAATCGAGTTTCGGCGGCTACCGACGGTTTCCGACCGTTTTCTGACCGCAATTAAAAAAATTAAAAAAAAAATTTAAATTATTTTTAAAGTATGTAAAATCCCTCTAAAATCATTTTAAAAATTTGAAAACGCTTTCAAAAATCGTAAAATATTTGAAAACTCTTTGAAAAACTGTAAAATATTTGAAATTTTTTTGAAAAGTCTTTTAAAACTTTTTGAAAACTCTTTTAAAAAGTGTAAAATATTTGAAAAGTCTTTGAAAACTCTTTGAAAAAATTTTGAAATTTTTTGAAAACGTTTCATTTGGATTCGATTGAGTCTTCAGTGCCAGCATATGATCCCTCCTCAAATTCTCCAACCTCTTCTTCAGACTCTTCATGTACAACAATATCAGCATCTTCGGTTAAATGTACAACCAAATCCACTTGTAACGAAACATCGACTTTTCCCAAATGTCTAGATGTTGTCGCTTGTAAAGGAGGATCGACCTCTAAAGAACTACCATGAACTCTTCCCCTCGGGTTTATTTCTGTAACAACTATCCAAGGATCCCGTCTGCTATGTGGTCGCGGATAAGTCATGTATGATACTTGGTTGGCCTGCGATCCAAGATTGAACGGATAATACTTTTGTAACCTCCTCCGAGAATGTACTATAGTAACACCAAACTCGTCTAAACGTACACTGTGTCCTGCAACGGGGCTATACCAATCACAATATAACGTAACACATCTTAGATCGAGCATCTCGCTATAATGCATTTCTAATATCTCACGTAATACCCCGTAGTAAACCAAATCTCCGGCTACCGCTGACACCCCATGGTTTGCCGTCGACCTTGAATTTCCCTCACAAAATATTTTAAAAGCGTATCCACGTGTGCAGTACATCGGGTGTGAAACATCAATATATTGTGGACCGTTCACCACCTCTTCTAACCATGTTGGAATTAGTTCTCCTTTGCGCTGCCTGCTGTATACATATAACTTTAACCATTGTGCAAATTCTCTTTCTTCGAGTTTATATAATTCATTGTCTGTTGCTTCCAAATCTTCAAATCGTTTTTGCGCCATGTAAATCTCATCGTACGACACCAAATCTCCGTAGTTGGTCAAAATATACATGTGCACATTAGCATGCTCAACCTCGCGGAGTCTTTGACTTTTACCCTTTCCACTTAAACATCCAATCTGTCTAAAAAGTTCTAGTACATATACAGGATAACAAGCATGCACTCTTCCATCATCATGTCGTTTTTGTTTTCCACTCTTTCCCGCTAAGTTAGACCTCTTTTCGTTAATGCTTTTGGCAATAATTGAACCTTCAACCCTCGCTAAATTCTTCACTTTTTTTCTTCAAATGGTACATATAGCGCTCGAAAGGATACATCCACCGATATTGAAATGTTCAATAACGTCGAAGAAATAATGCGAAAATATCTTCTTTAGGTTGCACAATATCACTGGGATCTTCTCTTCAAGATTTCGGATTTCTTCGGCGGTAAGGGATCTCGCAAAAATGCCTTTGAAAAAGCTCCTATTCATCACTGAAAACTTACCGTATCCACGATCAACACAGTTTTCTAGGTTAGAAGAGTAACCATCCGGAAACTTAACACCGTCCATTATCCAGCTGAAGAGTTCTTGCTTTGCTGAAGCGTTTAACCGAAAAGCAGGTTGGGGATATCTTCCTTGACTCGTGACATGAAGTTCCTTTCGAGAACAAATAGTCGACAAGTCTAATTTGGTGAACATGATGTTGTCAAAGAAGTTCTTCTCGATGTGCATAACATCTAGGTTATGCCGAAGTAAATGATCCTTCCAATAAGGCAAATAAAAAAATATGATCTTTTTGTGCCAGTTGTGATGTTCACCATATCCATCCACAACTTGATGTCCGTTACCACCACAACGTACTGTTTTCTCAGCTCCAAAATCTCTAAGTTGAGTTAGTATATCCTCACCGCTTACTTCTTCGGGAGGTCCTTCATAGATTTTCTTCTTCTTCGTAAACAAAGTAGTGCTCCGACGGTATGGATGATCGTTTGGTAAAAATCGTCAACGACAATTAAACCAACAGGATTTACGTCCGTTCTTTAATTGGAAAGCATCGGTGTTATCTTGACAATAAGGACAAGATTACCGTCTATGTGTGGTCCATCCAGATAACATACCATATGCCGGAAAATCGCTAATAGTCCACACTAATACTGCTCGCATCATGAAGTTTTGTTGCACTGATATGTTGTACGTTTCAACTCCACTCTCCCATAACATCTTCAACTCATGTATCGACGACTGCAGAAATATGTCAAGTGCTCTCTTCGGATGATCTGGCCCAGGAACAAGAATAGATAGGAACAATAACTTTGTATCCATGCACAATGATGGAGGCGGGTTGTAAGGCGTGACGATCACCGGCCCAAATACACATTGCAACTCTCACTTGCGAAACTAGGATACACATTTTGAAAATGTTTCCATGCTTGAGCATCTGAAGGATGTGCTATCTCTCCATTTAACATCTCATGTTCCGGATGCCATCTCATCGAACTTGTTGTGTGCTCTGCCTGATATAACCTCTTCACCCTATCCGTTAACAGCAAATACCACATTCTCTTATAAGGTATGGACACTCTTCCACCAGTTTCTTTATATCGTGGTTTCTTACATAACCGGTATGTCGAACGGTTTTCATCTCTTCTCCAATATAACATACATTTATCGACGCACAAATCGATCATCTGATAAGGTAACCCTAGACCAAATACCAACTTTTCGATTTCATAATACGTCCTCGGTGCCATATTATCTTCCGGCATAATGTCTTTGATCAAACAAGACCACGCATCCACACAATCTTCTGAAAGATTGTAATCCGTTTTGATAGACATCATTCTCGTCGCAGCTAAAAGAGGTGAATGACCTTCTCTACATCCACCATATAACGGGTTCTTAGCGACATCCAACATTTCAAAGAATTTATGCGCTTCCACATTTGGCTCCTCCAATGTAGGCTCATGATGATCTCCAACAAACGACGGCATAGTTTCGCGAAAAATATCATTTACCATTTGAACGGTCTTATCTACAGATATAAGTTCTTCTACCGGAGGGACAACTAAATAAATAGTATAATATTGTACATTACTACTACTAGGATAATTTACCCTCAAATCATTTTCTCCATGAGAATACCATATTTTATACCCCGGCGTAAAACCAACATTATATAAATGCTTCCATACTACTTTTACCAAAACATTTCTACAAGGACAACACATTTTACCTGTTGCTACGGTTCTTTATTGAATTGCGGCAAACTCCATAAATTCTTTAAGCCCTTCCGCAAATTCTTCCGTAAGTAATCCCGTCGCCGGATCTTTATGATTTCCATCCATCCACGATCTAAAATAACTCAATATGTATTATTTGTATTGAATTTGTGGTAAATGGAGATTGATAAGAGAAATTGAGAGAAAGAAATAAATGAGGGTGTGATATATATAAACAAAATTTCCTACCGATTTCCGACCGATTTCCTACCACAATTGATCCGTCACGAAAAGTTTAAAATTTGGTCGGAAATTGGTGGGAAAAGTGATCCGTCGGAAATTCGAAGGAAATTTCCGACCAAAATCAAACGGTTTAAAAAACGTATAGAAATTGGTGGGAAAATTCCTACGAATTTCCGACGGACAACTTTTCCGACCGATTTCCGACCGATTTCCGACCAAAATTTAAATGTTTCGTAAACAATAGAAAATTTCCGACCAAATCGGTCGGACTGTGGTCGGAAATTTCCGACCACTTTTTTCGGTCGGAAATGCGGTAGGAAATTACCATGTTTTCTTGTAGTGGACTCGAAACCAACTTTTAAGCAAGAACAGTGCTTATAAGTGCCTCAATGATCTTTATGCAAGTTTCACGAACTTGTGAAACATCTAACAACGCGTTGTCTACAACTCAAAACCAAGTTTTAAGTAAGATGTGTTCTTATTAGTGCCTCAATGATCTTAGTACAACTTTTCCGAATTTATAAAACATCTAACAATACGTTTTCTACGACTTTAAACCAACAATTAAGCAAGATGAGTGTCTATAAGTGCTTCAATGATCTTTGTACAAGCCTCACGAACTTATGAAACAACTAACAACGCGTTTTATACGATTATAAACCAAGTTTTAAGCAAGATTTGTGTTTATAACACTACATGAATCTGCGCATATAACAACGAAAATTTTACAACGATTTTGGTCGTCGTAATTTTACGACGAAATAACGACGAATTTACAAGGATCTATGCAATCGTCGTAAAGTCGTCATAAAGTTTACAACGATTTTGGTCGTCGTTATGTTACGACGATTTAACGACGATTTTCCGAAGATAGACGTAGTCGTCGTTTAATCGTCGTAAATTTACAACGATTTATCGACATCTTGGTTTAAAAGAAAATATCGTCGCTAAATCGTTGCTAATTTAGAACGAGTTTACAACTTCTGATTTTGGGACATTTTAACAACGATTTGAAGACATTAATCTGGTAGGTGAAAACGTGTATTTACTATTGCACCTAATTATTTACAACTTTCATTTTAGTCGTTCAATCGTTGTAAAATATGTGTAAATCCCTTGTTAAATATGAATCGTTGTAAATTAGTAGTTAAATTTCCTTGGTAAAAAGTTGGGAAATTTTTAAAAATCCTATAAATACATCCTCATCTTTCACCACAAATTACACCACCCATTTTATCTCTCTCACATACGAAAAAAACTCTTTTTAAAAAAAAAAATGTCCGGAGGCGATATTTACGAAATCCGGAAGTGGATGTACATACATCGAGGCGATGACGGATCGGTGACACGAGAGTTCCTCGACGGGGTTGAAATATTCATGCAGCAAACCACAAATCTACATGTCACTATCGAAAGCGGTAAGATGTTTTATCCTTGTATCAAATGCGACAATAGCCGGTTCATTTTGGTTGAAAATGTTTGGAAACATTTGTTAAATAGAAGATTTACACCACAGTATTATATATGGTTTCAGCATGGGGAAGGTTATTGTGGTAATGTTGATAGTAGTAGTAACTATCATCAGGAATTTGTAGACTATGACCAGCATATAGAAAATGAGTATGATTATTATAATTTTCATCATGATCATGGAAATGAACTGGATAGGATAAATGACATGGTTAGCGTTGCATTTCGTCCTGAAGTTGCATTGTCATCTGATGGTAATTTAGTCAAAGAACCTAGTTTAGATGCTAAAAAATTATACGACATGTTAAATGCTGCAAATCAACCAATATATGATAATTGTAGAGAAGGGCACTCTAAATTGTCATTAGCTGCTAGAATGATGAATATTAAAACAGACCATAACTTATCTTCCGTGTGCATGGATGATTGGGCTTCATTGTTAAAAGAATATCTACTCTCTAATAATTTAGCTGCTGAAACGTTTTATGAGGTTCAAAAATTGGTTATCAGTCTTGGTCTTTCGTTTCAGTCAATTTATGTATGTGTAGACAATTGTATGATATATTGGAAAGACGACGACATTCTTGAGGAATGTCGTTTTTGCAAAAAACCAAGATATAGGCCAGAAGGAATAGGTCGGAAGAGGGTACCGTACTAGAAGATGTGGTATCTGCGTATAACAGACAGGCTACAAAGGATGTATCACTCGGAGATGACAGCTTCTTCAATGAGGTGGCATGCAGAACATACGGAGAAGCCTGGAGAGGTGACCCACCCATCAGATGCCAAAGCCTGGAAACACTTTAACTCGGTGTACCCCGATTTTGCTAGACGAAAAGGTAATGTCTACATTGGTCTATGTACGGATGGATTTAGTCCATTTGGTATGTCAGGTAGGCAATATTCTTTATGGCCCATCATCGTCACCCCTTATAACCTCCCACCAGAGATGTGTATGCAAAGGGACTTTTTATTTCTGAGTATATTAGTCCCTGGACCTAAACATCCAAAAGATCCCTTGATGTTTTTCTACAGCCTTTGGTGGAAGAGTTGAAGGAGTTATGGCACACTGGAGTAAGGACTTACGATTGTTCGAGGAAACGGAATTTTACAATACGTGCAGTGCTTCTATGGACGATTAGCGACTTTCCCGCTTATGGAATGTTGTCAGGCTGGACTACACACGAACGACTCTCTTGTCCTTACTGCATGCATCGTACTGACGCCTTCCAATTGAAGCATGGAAGGAAAACTAGCTGGTTCGATTGTCACCGTCACTTTCTTAGTCTGCGCCACCGTTACCGGAAAAACAAACAAATGTTTAAAAAGAACAAAGTGGTTAGTGATCCTCCACCGGTGTATTACACGGGCGAACAATTTGAGGCGCATATGGATCATTACTGTGCGAATTACACAGTTCCCCGTGGAGGAAACTGGCATGTCCCGCCTAATCTGCCTGATGGTTATCTTACGGAACACAACTGGCATAAGAAAAGCATTTTCTGGGAGTTTCCATACTGGAAAGATCATCTATTCCGACACAATCTTGACGTGATGCACATAGAGAAGAACTTTTTCGATAACATTATGAACACTCTTTTGAATGTGCAGGGAAAGACAAAAGACAATTTTAAATCACGTCTTGACTTGGCTGAGATATGTGCGAGATCCGAATAGCACATTGATAAAGACGGAAAAGCGCCAGTACCTATATTCAGATTATCGAGTGCAGCGAAGACGTCGTTGTTCCAGTGGGTGATCTCTGAAGTTAAGTTTCCTGATGGTTTTGTTTCTAATCTTTCTCGGTGTGTAGATGGTAGTAAATTCACAGGTATAAAAAGTTACGATTGTCATGTGTTCATGCAACGACTGCTACCATTTGTCTTGGCCGAACTTGTTCCACAGAATGTGCACGAAGCAATTGCTGGTATGTAATGTCTAATTAATTAATAAAATATTTCATAACTGAATAAATCGTAATACGTTTGATTTAATTTATGTAGGCGTTGGGTTGTTCTTTCGTGATCTTTCCACAAGAACGTTGAACGATGAAGTAATAAGACAACTCGATGAGAACATTCCTCTCATTTTGTGCAATTTGGAGAAGATATTCTCCCCATCCTTTTTTTATGTTATGGAGCACCTACCAGTACATCTCCCACACGAAGCAGAACTAGGGGGGCATGTTCACTTCCGATGGATGTACCCTTTCGAAAGATTTATGAAACATCTAAAAGGGAAGGCGAAGAATCTAGCTAAAGTCGAGGGTTCAATCGTTGCGAGTAGTATGACAGAGGAGACGTGTCGTACTACTTTGCACCAACCGTGAGGACACGTAAAAGAGCGCCAATGAGATATGATAACGGAGGCATTCAAACAACGTACGCGGTGGAAGGAGAACCTGACATATTTTGTCCAATTGGTCGGCTCAGCGGACGCATAAAAGAGGTTTGGTGGAATTCATTGTGCCCACACGTACATTCTATTGAACTGCGATATTGTTACTCCATGGGAAAGATAAAATTAAATTTTTTTTAATACTCTTTCATTACAACATGTCATAAAATATTGTTTACTTATGATATTTTCATATAGTATCTTCGTCGAACAAGTTCAAGAAGGAATTCAGGGGATATCTGAAGATGAGCTCGATTCCCGTAAAACTCAACACTTTATGATGTGGTTGCAAAGACAGGTATGAAAATTTCGAATATGAAATTACATAACCTAATATATTTAAACAAAATTAATTTTGATGTTTGCAGATTGAGTACGAGGACGAATCTTATTCGGTGTGGTTCCACGAGATGCTACAACGTCCCCTTGCAACGATTCGGACATCACCAATGTATTTTACAAGAGGTTATGCTTTCCACGAGTACGAGTACGACCGATATCGAACAAGTGTTAACTACTGTGTTTGTGTTAGAGGAGAAATTGATTTCTACGGAATCATCCAAGAAATCATAGAAATAACGTTTCCCGGGTTGCTCATGTTGAAGTGCGTACTCTTCAAGTGCGAGTGGTTTGATCCTACGAGCGGAAGAGGTATACGAATCAACAAGTCTGGGATCGTTGATGTCAATAAGAATAGAAGATACAACAACTTCGAGCCTTTCATACTTGCATCGCAAGCTGAGCAAGTAAGCTTCATTCCTTATCTGCGTTTTAAGTCCACGGGAATACATTGGCTATCCGTCATCAAAATTGCCCCGAGAGGGTACATAGTCAGGGAAGAAAAATCGGCACTCCAGAATGACACGTCCGTCGATATTCCTTCGCCAGAACTAAGCACGGACATGGTCTTCCTCGTTGATCCACATAATAGGGAAGCTGAAGAGGTGAATGAGGACGAAGAAGATGTAGAAGAGACTGGCGAATTTAATGAATCTGACTCGGAGGACGAATATGAGTCTAATGATGACTCCGAGTAATAAATAAGTTGTTTGTTTAAATGTAAAATGAAAATTATGTATTTTAATTTTTTTTTATACGAGGTTGTCGTTGTTAGATCATACGAGGTTGTACTTTGCCGTACAAATACACAATCGTCGTAAACTAGACGTAAAACAGTCGTATATTTACATCTGGTTTACAACGATTTTTTTTATAAACCCCTAAACCCCAAATATTTTCAAAAGTTTGTCTTATATTATGCACAAACACTCATAAAGACCTCTATAAAAACAATGCTAAAATTGCTTATCAGTAAATTTTGTTACATATTCTTAGAATTTATAAAGTTTAAGATAAAGTGTACTATATATATTGTGTTTAATACGTATATATGTTTTAATTTTACCAAAACTTGTTTTTTTGCAATCATATGACTTAGTATGATTTCATATGCATACAATACCATAACTATATTCAACATAAAGTCAAATGACATATGAATTTCATTGATATCCATTTAGTGTAAAGAATCGTCATAAAATCGTCGTAATCTAACAACGATTTTACGACGATTCTAACAAAATCGATGTAAAATCGTCTTAATCCAACAACGATGTTACGACCAATCATGAAACTCTAAATGTCACATCCTTAGGTCTTTTGTGTGTACGAGGTTGTCAACATCAACGATTACCACGACTTTACAACGATTTAAAAGGAAATCGTTGTAATTTGGTTGTAATATAATGACGATTTTGTGTTTTGGATATTAAAATTCACATTTAAATAAGCCAATCGGAACCGTTTAAAATTCTCTTTTATCGACGGTTGTACGAGGAATCGTCGTAAAATCGTTGTAAATGTGCAACGATTTTACGACGATTTGTAATTTCATTATTCCCAACATGCGGCAAACCAAAACGTTTGAATTTACTTGGCGACGCGGTTACGAGGAATCGTCGTAAAATCGTCGTAAATTTACGACGATTTTACGACGATTGCTAATACTATATATATCCGACCAGATTTATTCTTCCTCGCTCATTCTCCCCTATTCTCTCTCTCTAAAATTTTCTCTCTCTAAAACACTCTCTCACACTCTACAACTCTCACACTCTACAACTCTCACACTCTACAACTCTCACACTCTACAACTCTCACACTCTCTTTCAAAAGTAAATATATTTAATATATGTGTTTTAAAACCGGATTTTAGAATTAGTTTTAGGATTTGGAATTTAGTTTTAGGATTTGGAATTTAGTTTTAGGCTCGAATTTTAATTTTGGGATTCAGATTTTAGATTTATGTTCAGAACATAATTAATTATTAAAATACTTAATGTTTATTTTTTAAAATACTTAAAACTTATTATTTAACATAATTAATTATTAACATTAGTTTTTAAAATACATAATTATTAAAATACTTAATGTTTAGTTTTTAAAATACTTAAAACTTATTATTTAACATAATTAATTATTAACATTAGTTTTTAAAATACTAATGTTATTAAAATACTTAATGTTTAGTTTTTAGAGAAATTCACAAAACTACACCCTTTCAACTCCTCCTTCACAAAACTACACCTAATTTATTTTTTTTACAAAACTACACCCTTTTAAAATTTTAAAAGCTTGATTGACCCTTTACAAAATTTCCAAAATTAAATTTTTTTCATTTTGGTTCGCTAATTAGTGTTTAAGGTATAGTATTGAGGGGGTAGGATTGTGTGGGTAAGGTTTATTTGGATTTAATTTTGAGTGTTTAGGTGTAGTTTTGTGAAATATTTTTGAAATGGTGTAGTTTTGTGAAATGTAATTGAAATGGTGTAGTTTTGTGATTCTCCCTAGTTTTTAAAATACTTAATACTTATTATTTAACATAATTAATTATTAACATTAATTTTTAAAATACTTAATGTTAATTATTAAAATATTTAATGTTTTTTTGGCAAGTACTTATACATGGATCCTAGAATAGGCAAGACTATAGCTTCAGACTATATGCAGATGATGGCGGAGAGGGCCGCCTCTTCCCGGGAAGCTACAGGGTCCGGTCAGGCTTCTGCTTCCGGAACCGTGTCCATTTCTACTACCTCAACTCCACATCTCCATGTCGGGACATCACCTGTCCAAACCGGGACGCCTTAATCCGTCCATGTCGAGCAGCCTCCTCATGTGCTAGTCGCAGACGCCGCATACGCCGCATACAGAGTTTTCCCGACTCTGTATGTACCGGGACACGTGTCGTACGCCACCCTCCGGGTTGAGGATATCCTCGCTCAACCCGGACATGACAGTCTGCGCCGTTTGGATCCGCACCAAGTCCGCGGACACTTATTAGTAAGTTTAATTTATTAATTATTTTAATACTTTATATATTCATATACTTTGATATATTAATCAATCAAATTTTGTTTTTTTCAGGTTCAAGTACGACAACCAGGTCGCGCGTTCTATCGCGGACATAATCAAGGGGTACTTCACCGAGTCGTATCCCAACTGGAGCAAGACACCGGAGCATATCTAGAAGATGTGGTTCAAATGTTTCATGGTAATGTTTTGATTTTATTTTAATTAAATTAATTTATTTAACTTTAAATTATTTATTATATATTACTCTCGTAAACGTAATTAATGTTATAATTTCTCATATTTTGCAGCAAAAATGGCATTGGGATGTCTCGATCAACGAGTCCGTGAAGGAGGAGTTCAACAAGACGGCGAAGTTTCGTCTCGCCAACACGGTCTCCGACTGGAAAGAAAAGTGGAGCCTCGTCGACGACGCGGGGAAGCCGGTATATCTTTCGGTCGCGGTCTAGGACGGCTTGAAGAAATACTGGACAAATGACCACGTACAACGCCAGTGTAGCTGAGAAGTGTTCCACCCCCAGGAACGCTAAGCTACCTGATGGGACGCCGAAGTGGATGGCTCACACATCCGGACAAATCCCATCCGCATGTCGGATGTAAGAAATGGTAAGTTCTTTCTTACTTAATCTTTTTAATTTATTTTTCTTTTCAAATTATTAATGTTACATACTAATGTGTGTACAATTTGATTTTAGACCAAGCAGCTGGGTCACAAACCGGCCGTCAGTGTCGTCTTCGAGAAGACGCACATGAAAAGAACCGGCGAGTTCGTTGACGCCCATTCGGAGCGGATATTCAACGACTTGGAAGCTCGGAAGACGGAGATCGAAACTCAACGATCTCAGAGATTCCCGGGAGGCACTCAGCAACCTGGCGAGCCTCTTACGACCGCCGAGCTCGATCAGATTTATGAAGATGTAAAATTTTACTTATAATGTTTCTTTTTGTCTAAAATTATTTTTTTAAACGTTCATTTTTACTAATCGCTAAATTTTATAAGTTGCTCCAAAGAAGAAAGGGCGGATTCTAGGCATGGGATCCATGCAGGACGTCCCGTTTGCTCCTACTACGTATCGAGGCGGAGGGGGCGAAGACTATGGGCTTCTACAACAGCCTGTTCACGGTACTTTCTGCATCCAACCCGGAACTACTTCGGACGACGCAGACACATCCCGACCGTCCGACTCAGGCTGGACCAAGCACCCTCGATCCCGACAACGCAACGCAAGATTATTTTGGGGATGATTTCAACATGCAGCACGACCAAGATCAGGATCGCATTTGGTTTTCTTATTTTTTTGTATTTAATTTGAAATTGTATAAAATTTTCTATATTTTATTAATAGAAAACATTTTTTTATTATAAAATATTATTTTTTATTATAAAATATTATTTTTTATTATAAAATATTATTTTTTATATATAAATATATAATATTGTTATTCGTCGTAAAATAATATTTTATATAATCGTCGTTAATTCGTCCCTAATTAATAATTTTTATAATTGTACATTTACAACCAAATATTCGTTGTAAAAAGGTTGTAAAAATTACAACGATTTTACAACGTACATTATACCACGATTATACGACGAAATGAATTCGTCGTAAATTTTACCACGAATTTACGACGATTTGATTTTTACTTCGATCGATTAATGACGAATTGGAAATCGTCGTTAAATCGTCGGGACATGATTTTTACCACGATTTAACAACGATTTTGTTTGTTGTTAAAGTCTAAATTTCTTGTAGTGTAAATGCCTCAATGATGTTTGAACATGTTTCACGAACTTATGAAACATCTAACAACACGTTTTCTATGACTTTAAACCAAGTTTGAAGCAAGATGAGTGCTTATTAGTTCCTCATTGATCTTTGTACCATTTCCACGAATTTAATGAATATGTAACAAAGAAATTTCTATGAATCTAAACCAAATTTTAAGCAAGATGAGTACGTATAAGTGCGTCAATCCGCGCTCTGGCTGGATTAACCCCTGAGGCTGACCATTTATCAAAACTTGGTATGACACTGATTTTACACACCACATTATCCAATTTACCCACCTTATAGTGAAGCCTAACTTTAGTAAAATTCTTCCATAAACAATCTTTCAACCCTGTCATAAGCTTTGCTCATATATGATTTTATTTTCTTATGATCGAATCTACAATCCTTGTTAGTTCGTAACCCGTGTACCATCTCTTGCGCTACAATCCTTGTTAGTTCGAAATGAGTGTCGATTGAATCTATGATATGATATCATGTAAGGCAAAACGTTCTTGAGTCTCAAACATAATATTTTAAAGATCAAGCTTCAGTGTAGATTCGTTAATGCGATAAGTATAACCTTTCACCTAAAATATGTTCAAAATACATATGTAATGCCAATAATTTGATAGTGATTGGCTCTTTAACATGAATAAGTCATTGTATGAGTTTGTTCCTGATGAAGAAAGGAAGAGACAACAAGGAGCTTATTGTGGATGGGATCAGAGAAGCTGTTGAAAAATATAACTACGCCTATCTTTTCTCATTTGAAAATACGGTAAACATCAAATCTAAAGAAACCGGACAACACTTTAGGCACAACGGAATTTAATAAAAGGTTAGTTTTATTACAGATTAATTCATTCGATTTCAAACATTGTGCCTAAGATCTATGTGGTTCTTATGAATTGGATTTTGTAGGTGATGATGCGTTTGTTATAAAATTCGAGATTATTCCTTATGATTTTGCAGGCAAACCTTTCAGTAAGCAAGATGATTGTAAGATAGCCGGGAGGTTACGATGTAGTGGATACAATGAGGTTTTCAATTGTGTTTAAACGAACATCAACATAGAAGTTCATAATAAAGGTTGTGAAGCCTGTAAGAAAAAAATAAGTTGAGCGTATTCATTACTTTTTTGTGTGCACCAAGCGTCTCATTACTTAGATCACATAATTAGAGTTTAGTTGCTTTTGCAAACTTGGCTTATGATAGATTTATGATAATCGTTGCCCTAAGAAACCTTTATAAAAATTGAAACTGAAGTTCATTGAATAGAAAACAAATCTAAAAAGTATTCGAATGAAGAAGACGATTTGAACCTAGCAAGGATTCAATCACCTCTTTACAAACTGGATCTCATCACGATCCACTCACAATTCATCTCACTGTTTTTCTACAAATCTGATAATGCATAAAAATGTAAAAGAAGACCACATGTCTTATTTATATAAAAGTCTTCATCGAACCCTCTACATCAACAAGAGTCTTCTTTTCCCTTCTTCCTTTTCCGATAATAAGACTGGCAAGGCTTATCAATACCATCCTCTTTAAGACCAAGCTTGCCCTCAAACTTATAATGAGGAAAATGCTTCTTGAACTCACGCAACAACATCCAAGAAGGGGCCAACTCCGACTCAGCAGGTCACTGCACCAATACCTCAACACCCCCTGTTGCATCATGCCTAAGCTCCAACAAATCTTCAACCAAGAACTCTGCAGATGAAGTTTGAACCAAATGTTTATTACCCAAGACAGCTTTCAGTTGAGATACATGAAAGACATTATGAATCTGCGCATCCATAAGTAACTTCAGACGATACGCAGCCTTGCCAATACGCTCCAAAATTTCATACGGACCAAAGAACTTTGCTGCCAACTTCTGACAAAAACGTCTCACCACAGTTTGTTGTCGATGTGGCTGCAACTACAAATAAACCCATTGTCCTACCACAAACTCAACATCTCTGCGATGTTTATCAGCTTGTACTTTCATAAATTCCTGAGCTCTCAGGAGATTAGCTTTAACCTGCTCCAGAGCCACATCACGCTCCAGAAGTAACACCTCCAACTCTCCCCTCTGCGTGGACCTTTTCTAAAAACGTTCCACCGCATGAGGGTCTCTCCCATACACCACTTTGAATGGATAAGTCTTCAAAGCAGAATGATACGAAGAATTGTACCACAATTCAACCCACATTAAGAATTTGTACCAAGTCTTCGGGTGTGAAGATACAAAACAACGTAGGTATGACTCCAAAAACATGTTTAGAAGCTCCGTCTGACCATCAATTTGAGGATGGAAAGTCGTACTAAACTTCAACTGAGTCCCAGAGAGCTTGAACAACTCCTTCCAGAAATGGCTTAAGAACACACAGTCCCTGTCGGAAACCATTGTCTTAGGAAACCCATGTAACTTCACGACCTCGGCTACAAATGTATTAGCCACATCCACCGCAGTAAAATGATGCTTTAAACCCATAAAACGTGCATATTTACTCAGCCGATCTACCACAACCAAGACCACATTGTACCCATGGGAAGTAGGCTAACCTTCCACAAAATCAAGAGAGACATCTTCCCACACCAAAGCTGGGATAGACAAAGGTTGTAAGAGTCATGCAGGAGATAAAGTAGAGTACTTATGTTTTTGACACACTTCACATTCAGCCACATAACGTTGAACAACCTTGAATAATCCTTTCCAATGAAAGGCCAAATGAACTCTCTTCACCGTCTTCAAAACACCAGAGTGGCCACCCATTTTACAGTCATGGCATTCTTGAAATATTAAAGAAATGAACTTAGAAGTCTTAGGGATAACCAGCCTGTTTTTATACCACATATGACCTTCCACCACCTGATATTTATCCACATCCAATTTTCCAGCCACGCATTGATGAATCAGCTTATGAATGTCCTGATCCTCATCAATCTCCTTATGTCCTGTAATTGTAGAGGAACACGAACTGTAAGTGCCATAAAACAGTCTTGTATCCTTTCACCATGTAAACCTTCAATTCTGGACAACCCATCAGCAACCTTGTTCTCCACCCCAGGCTTGTAAAAGATATCAAAATCAAAACCCAATAATTTTTTCAACCACTTTTTATACTCCAAACTGACTTCTTTTTGTTCTAGTAAAAATTTAAGGCTCTTCTGGTCCGTATGAACCTCAAATTTTCTGCCCACTAGATATATAATGCTTCCACTTCTGAACCGCCATCACAATAGCCATTAACTCCCTCTCGTATGACGGCTTCAATTGCTCTCTTGGAGTCAAACCATGAGTAAATAATGCAATAGGTTGTTTGTCTTGCATAAAGACAGCACCCAAACCAAAACCAGACGCATCAGATTCTAACACAAACCCCTTGTCAAAGTCAGGTAAGGCCAGAACTGGAGTTGTAACCATGGCTGACTTCAATGTCTTGCCAACATACCATAACCTTTTATAAACCTCCTATAGTACCCAGTCAAACCAAGAAACCCTCTCAGTTTCTTGATGTTCTTAGGTTGAGGCCATTGCTTCATAACTGTTGTCTTAGTCCCAAAAGTAGCAACCCCATCTTTGTTAATAATGTGACCCAAATAATCCACCTGAGTCAAGCCAAAAGAACACTTCTTCTGGTTAGCAAATAAGCTTTTCTCCTCAAACACAGCCAGCACCAAAGCCAAATGCTCCATATGATCATCCATGGTCTTGCTGAATACCAACACATCATCGAAGAAAACCAACACAAACTTCCTTAAAAACGGTTTAAACACTTTATTCATCAAAGCCTGGAAAGTAGATGGAGCATTAGTTAGCCCAAAGGGCATAACTAAGAATTCATAATGACCCTCCAAAGTACGGAAAGCTGTTTTAAGAATATCTTCCTCTCTCATCCTGATTTGATGATATCCATAATGTAGATCCAACTTAGAAAATATTGCAGCTCCATATAATTCATCCAACAACTGGTCAATGATAGGAATATGATACTTATCCGGAATAGTAGCTTTGTTGAGAGCTCTATAATCAATGTAGAAACGCCAAGAAGAGTCATTTATCCTCACCAAAAGCACAAGACTAGAGAAAGGACTATTACTGGGCCGAATGATGCCAGAATCCAACATCTCTTGCACAATCTTTTCCATCACCTCCTTACTAGCATGGGGATATCTGTAAGGTCTAACAGAGATGGCATATACTCCAGGTTGCAATAGAATGGCATGTTCTTGACCTCTAAAAGGAGGCAATCCTTGAGGTAAAGCAAACACATGTGGGAAACGAGCCAACACCTCAACTATAGTCCATGCCACTACCTCCACATGCTCTATTTGTTTCTAAAAGGCATTACATCTCACTATCCCACTCTCCTAAAAAGTTAGAAAGGATAACTTTGCAGGGTGTAGTTCTGGATCTCCACATAACATAATCAACTTCCCTTAATGAACAAAAGACATCTCCTGCTACTTCCAATCCACCTCACACTTTCCCAATGTCTCCAACCACTGTACTCCTAAGATCATATCCACATTGCCCAACTCCAAGGTGATAAAATCAGAAATAAAACTCACAGATGACAACTGGAATTGTACCCCTTCACACACTCCAATGCCCACTAAGTGGTAGTTTAGTACGCTCCACAACACCAGGGTCAATAAAGTTATGGGATGCTCCACTGTCAATCATCACCACCACCTTAGTCTTACCTAAATAACCATTCATCTTAGTTGTTTTAGGAGACTGAATACCCAACAAAGAATTCAAAGACAACATCATCAACTCTTGTAAGATTGGTGACCCTTTCACATTCTTCACACCTACCTCACCATGGTTTTCAAAATCATCCACCACTTCCATCTCAATGCCATGAATTACTGTCATGACTCTGAGTTCCTTAAAAGGACAAGGATGATCCTTATACCATTTGCCTTTACACTTGAAGGAGATCTTGTTCCTTCTCATCTCATCAAGCTCGGTATCAGTATACCTCTATCTTGGTCTACGCTCTTGATTCCCACCCACTCTTCCCTCGGACTGATTTACTCCTCCAGTTTCTATTGTCTTCTTCTCATTATTCTGAAATGATCTTTGAGAGTTGTAATGAGATGATGTCCGCAACGGTAAAAAGGAGGATGATCTACTCCCTTTAGACTCCACCCGAGATATCTCACTCATAGCTTTACAAAAGAAACTGGACTCCATATGCATCACCGTAGCAATATGCTCTCCCAACCCTCTGGGTTCCTTCATACGTATCACTTCTTTCATCTCCTGCTTCAATCCATTATAGAAAATATCTATCAAATTCTGATCATCCAAGCCAAGTACCTGAGCAGACAGATCCTCAAACTCACTAACGAAATCAGCAACACAACATGTTTTCCTAATAACAAACAACCTCTTCCCAAGTTCATCTTCTATAGACTCACCAAATCTCTTCAATAGTCTCTGTTTAAAATCACGCCAACCCAAAAATTCTCCTTGATTCAATTCCCAATTGAACCACTTCAAAACCTTACACGATAAGCTCAACGCTACCATCTCTAACATCTCCTCTTCAGAATATCTCCCAATACGAAAGAATCTTTCGACAAGCACAATCCATTCATATACATTTTCACAAATCAAACATCGGCATCTCAATCTTCTTAAGCATCCGCTCTCTGTTTGCTACGTGAAATAGATCAGTTCTGGGTTTAATGAAGGTATCAATCTTTCTGAAGTATATGAGTTGGAGAAAAAGATCCGCTCTAAAAAGCCATCATTGGAAATGTGCTTATTGTAAGATTTACAATCATTATTTTGATGATAAGATTTCTCTAAGGGAGAATTATGGAATAGTTGGAATCCTTGGAACCAAAGTAGTCTATTATAGACTTTATGTGTCATCGTTCATAAACACATATTTTGTATTGGAGCATTTTCATATAGAGTGGGATTTCTTTTCATCACCTTGAATTATCCTATGAACTTCAAGTTCATTTTCTTTTGTATAATGATAATTCATTTCGTGAAATCTCATCCATCATTTGATTTGCAATAAATTTGAATAGTGATCCTTTGAACTTTTGAACTTCTGGTTCATAATCCTTTTGTTGGAAAATCCGTCTATTTCCCCACGAGAACTATCACATACCGAAAATTCCACACCAAACTTTGACCTCTATCTAATTAGATCCGAACCAAAGTATAAATGTCTAATTCCCCATGAAATTCGATTTTCCCAAATTTAAATTAAAATCAAGGGTTAAAACTTAAAATTGATAAATCAAAACGGAAATCATACCATAATCTATGCGAACCAAAATCATAACCGAAGAGATAACCCGCAAAACCGACCCGATAAACCACTATTTAAACCTCGATTAGGTTAGGTTTAAAAAACAATAAACCAAGTTTAACCAATTTCATGGGTATTAAGCATTGTAACTTTCGAACTGTGGGTAATTGGAAGTTGAAGATTTATTTCATGGGGAATTAGACATTTATACTTTGGTTCGGATCTAATTAGACAGAGGTCAAAGTTTGGTGTGGATTTTTCGGTATGTGATAGTTCTCGTGGGGAAATAGACGGATTTTTCCCTTTTGTTCAAGGATTCCAACTATTCCATAATTCTCCCTTAGAGAAATCTTATCATCAAAATAATGATTGTAAATCTTACAATAAGCACATTTCCAATGATGGCTTTTTAGAGCGGATCTTTTTCTCCAACTCATATACTTCATCCTCTTGGATGAAATTTTTATGTGGTGTGGACGAGCATTCATAATATATATCACATATCCACAATTTCCAGGCGGAAATATCACCATTCTTTAAAACTCATTGACTGTAAATATCATCTTCTAGATGTTTCACTTTCATCTTCTGGATGTTTAACTTTATCTCATTCGACATCTAAGCTTTTAATAAGCTTTAGTTTTGGGATATCAATCCACCAAAACTATCAATTTAATGTCATTGTGGGATTCTTTAATTCTCCCCCTCGAGATGATAATTCTTCTAGATTATTCATCTCGAAATGAATCCATTTTTTTTTTGGATCAATAACATATCCTTCTAGGATCATGTGTTTCATCTTGGATCCTTTTAACTTTTAATATAGGATTCATATTACTCTCTTTCTCAAAATAACGACTATGCATGCTCGTTTATCTTGGATTGATTCTCACTTTTAGATCGGTCATATTATGAGTATAATTCGGGGGTCTTTATAAAGAAATCAACCATTATATTCAGTGAGCTCTTTTAACCCAAAAAATGGTGATTTTCATTTGTTTTCACATCATCACATGATGACTTTGATTCTTCTTTTCTTTTTTAAAACATGCATAAGTTGAAAATTGTCTTATTTTTCCAACAAAATTTTAATGATCTTCAATCATTAATACTCCCGGATGGCTTAACCGTATATATTAAACCTTAATCAATAAGTAAACTTCATGTTTACTTTTATATACATCTTTTGCCATTTTTATATATGCATGTCGTCATCATGTTTGTTTTTAGAGCGTTTAACTTTTCTTTCGCTCATTTAGAGCGTTTTCGCTCTTTTAAAATACTTTTAACTCTTCGGGAGTTAAGTTCTTCATGAGCGTATATTCTTTCATGAGCGTATATTCTTTCATAAACGTTTAAGCTCTCCATGATCATTTAAGCTCTCCATGAGCATTTAAGCTCTTCATGAGCGTTTAATCTCTTCATGGGCGTATAAGCTCTTCATGAGCCTCTAAGCTATTCATGAGCCTCTAAGCTCTTCATGAGTCTCTAAGCTCTTCATGAGCTCCTAAGCTCTTCATGAGCCTCTAAGCTCTTCATGAGCCTCTAAGTTCTTCCTGAGCGTTTAAGCTCTTAGTGAGCCTCTAAGCTCTTCATGGGCCTTTAAACCTTTCATGAGGCTTTTTGGCTCTTTAGCATTTTTACTTTAAAATATTTTACTCTTTTAAAATATTTAATTATTTTGCAATATGCAAAATTTTCATATATTTTAACTTACCGTATAATAAAATAGATATAGCCTTTCATTTAATCAAAGAGACAAAACCTCAATATAATCAAAGAGACTTTATCTTCAATTTGATTTATGACATATATTTTCATATAATCAAAGAGACATAGTCTTCAATTTGATTTATGAACTATAGTCTTCTATTTGATCAAAGAGGCATATTCTATTATATTTTTGGAGACTAAACTTTCCGCTCCAATATAAAAGTTAAATTTGTAAATATCGATAATTTTTATCGACTAAATTTTGGCAAAGTTTCTTTTAAATTTTTTATTACTATATTAGTAAAAGTTTTGACAGAGTTTCTTTTAGATTTATTAACCTTATTTTTTCGCAAAAATTATTTTGAAAGAGTTTCTCTTAAGTTTTAAACTATACTAGTTTAAATTTTGTCATAGTTTATTTTAGCTTTATTAGCTTTATACTTTTGGCAAAACCTATTAACTTTAAATTTTGATAGAGTTTCTCTTAAATTTTAAACTATATTAATTTAAATTTTGCCAGAGTTTATTTTATATAGTAAAATCATAATTTAAACATTTTAGGATATAAATTCTGTCATAGGTTTAAAACAGAATTTTTCCATTATGTTTATAAAATTAACGACATAATTTAAAATTACCTAGATAATATTTAACCGGGATATATAAAAGCTCATCCAACGATTACCTCGTATAAGCAGAGACGCTCGTGCTGATAACGTGTTATAAAACTAATATAATATAAATACAATATATGTGTAAATTGCATAAAGAGAGAATAATGTAAGCTATATTAACTTATGTCATATATTCTTACAAACACATGCTTTCCTTTTATACTACTAATAACCGACATCAATAAGTCGGTTATGATGACACATGTCACTATAAGATAATTACGTGTAATGGATAATCACATAATAAACTAATATTTTCTAACACTAATAACTTTATTACCTTTCTAATGCATGGAAACTCCATTTTTCAATTTTAACATCTAAAAAAAAGAAACTGATTATTCAAAATATATATATCGAAAATCAGTATAAGAAAAGAAAAAACGTAAATTAGATTGGACATGTAATTGTATATTCGATTAATTAACATATATCATATAATATTTACATATTTTAGAAGATAAGTAGGTAATAAGCAAAACCCTAACATAAAAACACTCAATCAAAACTCAAAATAATTTGAAAGGTCAAGTAAAGGCATATTTCACATTTTGTTTTCTGGTCAATTTTACATTTTTCTGAATTTGTGTACGTTAAACCACCATATCTTTTTGAGTAATTTACAAAATTACACTATTTCATCTCTTCATTCACACAACTATACCTAATACAATTTTTATCTATATGTACACCTTTTAAAAATTTTGAATGGTTGATTTAACTTTTAAAAATTTACCAAAATTAAAAAAAAATAAAACTTTTTATAGATTATAATATATGACAAATTTTATAACCATAGCATCTTTATTTTCCATTTATAATAATAAATACACACATTTTAAGGAGCGCGAGTCCTATATGCCATTTTCCATAAAAATGATCTCACCTGCCACCCAATGATCTCTATGACACTTTTTTATATTTCGAAAATATCATATAAAAAAATTCAAAATTCACAAATCTAAACCATAAACTAATCGAAATGTCTTGGATTAGGATTTGCGAACCCAAGGGGTTGAATTTTGATTTCTAAACCCTAAAATTTTTCAAAATAAAATTTTAAAATCGATTTTATAATCATATTTGGATGATTTTATCAAAAAAATTTAAAATTTGTTTTACAATTTTTAAAATATTTTTATAAAATCCGTTAAATTAAATAAAAAATATTGTCGTTTTCAGATTTAATAAATAAATTTTTTGAATGGATTTTTTTATCTTTTCAAATCTATTATAATAAGGGTGGCAAATAAGCCAAACATTTTTGAGAAAGTGATAAATAAGCCATTGATCCCATTTTAAGCTATGTTTTAATTTGAGAAAAATGACAAATTACTCAGTTTAAATTGTCAAAAATATAAAAAGAGAACATTAAAACACTTTTGCGAAAAAATAACAATAAAACAAGAGGAATTCGCAAAACTACACACTTTCATCATTTCCTTTACAAAACTCTACCTAACTCAATTTTTCACATATTTACACATTTTCAAAATTGTAAAAACTTGATTTACCCTTTAAAAATTACAAAAATTAAAATATTTTCATTTGGGTTCGCTAATTAGTGTTTATGGTATAATATTAAGGGGTAGGATTATGTAGGTAGAGTTTATTTGGATTTAATTTTGAGTGTTTAGATTTAGTTTTGTAAAATGTAATTCAAATGGTGTAGTTTTGTAATTCTCCCTTAAAACAATTTTAAACTAATTTGCAAACATATAAGGCATCTTCCGCGGGTAGCGTAATACTTGGGTTCACCCCTAGGTGAACCCTATTATTCACGTCCTTTATTATTAGTCAATCGAATCATGACATGTGTTTTTTTTGTCCAAATCCAAGTAATTTAATGAATTAAATAAGTTTAAATTAAATATTAAAAACAAACTAGATTATGGAAAAAAATAAAATAAACTCTAAATAATAAACCCTAAACAATAAACCCTAAACAATAAATCCTAAACCATATATTTTATACCTTAAACACTAAACCCTAAATGCTAAACACTAAACCCTAAACCATGTAACATAAACCCTTTAGCCTAAACATTGAACCCTAACCCTAAACACTGGACCCTACCCCTAAACTGTGAACCCTAACCCTAAACCGTATATCCTAAACGGTAAACCATAAACACTAAAACCTAAACCATATAACATAAACATTATATCTTGAACAGTAAACCGTAACACACTACACCCTAAACCTATTTAACATAAACCGTATAGCCTAAACACTAAACCCTAACCCTAAACACTAAACAATAACCCCTAGACAGCTTACCCTAAATGGTGAACCCTAAACCCTGTGACATAAACCTATATCCTAAACACTAAACTGTAAACCCTAAACACTAAACAATATACCCTAAACCCTTTCATTTACCTCGTTTAATTTTACATATTCATTTTATTTAATTTTTCATTAGTTTATAAATATAATAGTAAACAATATAATTTGTTTGGTTAAATGAAAAGAGATGAATGAAAGGGTTCACCTAGGGGTGAACCCAAGTATTTTTCGGTAAATTTCTAAGTTATAGCAATTAGAAACATTACTTCACTAAGGTTAATTTAGGTATTAAATAAATGACGAAAAATAAAATGTAAATTAAAAGGTAGTCGTGTAGTTAAATATTGAATTAGAATTATTGATTACTTAAGAGGAATTCACAAAACTTCGTTCTTTCAAACTTTCGTTCACAAAACTACATATAATTTAATATTTTTAAATTTATTCAAAAATTTAAATAGTTGATTTACCCTTTAAAAAGTTACCAAAATTAAAATATTTTTATTTGGGTTCGCTAATTAGTGTTTAGGGTATAATATTAAAGGGGTAAGATTGTGTGGGTAGGTTTTATGTAGATTTAATTTTAAATGTTTTGGTGTAGTTTTGAAAATTGATTTTGAAATGACGTAGTTTTGTGAAATGCAATTCAAAGGGTAGTTTAATAATTATCCACTGTCTTAACTAACTAAATATATAATAAAGAGTAATTCACAAAACTACAACCTTTCACCCCTTCCTTTACAAAACTCAACTTAATTCAATTTTTCACATATTTACACTTTGTCAAATTTTAAAAGCTTGATTTACCCTTTAAAAAATTACTAAAATTAAAATCTTTTCATTTGGGTTCGCTAATTAGTGTATAGGGTATAGTATTAAAGAGGTAGGATTGTGTGGGTAGGGTTTATTTGGATTTAATTTTGAGTGTTTAGGTGTAGTTTTGTAAAATAATTTTAAAATAATGTAGTTTTGTGAAATATAACTCAGATGGTGTACTTTTGTAATTCTCCCATATATATATATATACATATCCAGTTATGAATTCTAAAAACTCAAACGTAGATCACATGAAAGCATACCTCAACAAAACATTTAGCATGCAATAGCGACGTTATTTGAGGACTTCCTTTTCGAGCTCCTTCTTCTAACGGGTCATCCTTCTCTTGGGCTTGTCGTACTCTCCATAATAAATTTGCCCGGTCTACAACCTCCATACCTACTGTGTCTCCCTCTCCGGTGGTAGCGCAAAGTCTCAGGTTTGCAAGCGTTCGTGTCACCTCTTGAACCTCTCTGGTTATAGACACATCCACCTTCGTTGCCTCAGGTTGACGACCGTGTTGGCCCTTCCCGGGTGGTATGAAATTTCAAGGTTGTAGTTTGCTAGTAACTTCATCCACCTTCGTTGCCTCAGGTTCAAATATGCTTGTGTAAAAATGTATCTCAAACTATGGTGGTTTGTTAGGATATGCACCTTCTCTCCATATAAGTATGCCCTCCAAATCTTTCTAGCGAAGTCTACCGCTACTAACTCCAAATCTTGAGTCGGGTAGTTTCCCTCGTGTGGCCTTAGTTGACGTGATGCGTAGGCGATGACGTGCCCCAGAAGCATCAGTGTGCACCGTGTATGGTAACCCCATTTGTGGTAGCGCTTATATCGGCGTCTTCATCAACCGAATCTTTAACTCGGCAAATCTTTAGCTACATGCATCCGTCCATTCGAACTTGACGTTCTTTTCGGTTAGCCCGGTCATCGGCTTAGCTGCACTAGCAAATCCCACGACAAACTTCATGTAATACCCTGCTAAACCCAAGAAGCTACGAACCTCGGTTGCATTCTTAGGCGTTGGCCACTCGGAGATCGCGGTTATCTTCTCTTGGTCGACTTCTACTCTCTCTTCCGACACCATATGTCGGAGAAAACCAATTCTTCTTTGCCAAAAGCTACACTTAGCCAATTTGGCATACAATTTCTTGCCTCTAAGCTTTGTAAGGATCATCCGTAAGTGTTCTACATGTTTCTCCCTACTCCGAGAGTAAATCAATATATCGTCGATGAAGACAATCACGCACTTATCCAAGTGTTCCCGAAACACGTCGTTCATAAGCTTCATGAAGGCCACTGGTGTGTTGGTTAGGCCAAATGGCATCACAAAAACTAGTAATGGCCATAACGCGTCCTAAAAGCGGTCTTCTGCACGTCCTCCTCGGTTGTTGCAATCTGGTGGTATCCTGATGGCAAATCTATCTTTGAGAACCATGTAGCACCCTGCAATTAGTCCAACAACTCATTGATACGTGGTAGTGGATACTTGTTCTTAATGGTCACCTTGTTCAGTCCCCGATAATCAATGCAAAACCTAAAGCTCCCATCTTTCTTTTTAAAGAACAGGACAGGGGCTCCCCACGGTGTACTACTCGGCCTGATAAACCCCTTTTCTAACAATTACCCCAATTGTTTATTCAGTTCGACCATCTTTGCAGGGTCTAGACGGTATGTCACTCGTGAAACTGGCATTGTCTTAGGCTCCACCTCAATCCTTAGGACATCCGTTCTTGCTGGAGCTGGCCCTTTCAATGGTTTGAAAACGTCCTCATACTCCGCTGCAATAGGTATCTCGTGTAACTCCACGTCCCTATCAGCTTGTTCGATAGTTATAGTAGCCATAAACCCCTCAACACCCTTCTCTAATAGTTCCCCCACATGCAACATAGAGATTATGGAGAGCCCGAGGTTAGAACGAGTTCCTTGAAAAGTGACCCTCTATCCTCTAAACGGGATGTGAACTCGGGCTCTCTTGCAATCGAGTACAACTTGATGTCTTGATGGCCAATCCATTCCAAGTAGAACATGCACATCACGGTGGATGCCCATAATGTCAATCTTCTCTGCGCCGGCGGTCTGAATCCTCCTCGTCTTTGGTTCGAATGCTCCCTGGAAGGCCCATTTCCTGGCTGAAGTTGTGCTCACAAATCTATGCATAGCCATGGTGTCAAATAGTGTGAACACCTCTATGCCCCCAACAAAAACAGAACCTACGTAAAAAAAATTCTACGAGATAAGAGGCCCAACACAAATCGTATAGAAAAACACAGTAGCAGAAAGAAGGAAAACAAAACGTACCTGCTATCGGTTCAGCGCCCTCATAGTCCCTCGTGGAAAAAACTCGCGGAGCGGTGGCTTAACGCTTGAATGGTGGCGGCAGTGTCTCTTGTGCCCTCTTAGGGAAATCTCTAAACATGTGTCCTCTCTCCCTACAATAATAACAAGCTCCCGTTGCTCCTGCGGGTGCGGTAGCATACCGATCCCGCGGTGCGTCCCCTGGCAGGCCGCGACAATACCTAGCAACGTGTCTTGCCCGTCCACATGTGGTACACATCATACACTCTCCTCGGTGATGACGGTTACACTTAGAGCAAAGTGGTGCTCCATACGACGCCCCCAACCTCCTCTGAGTCTCTAGTGTCTTTGCATGCTTCGCTTGCATCGCCCTTTAATTCTTCCCTTCACGTGCTAGACCCGTCTCTGGCAGCGCCACTTTCTCCACCAGCTCTATCATCCTGTAGTAATATATGTTGGATAAGCAGTTCTGAATCTCGTCACGCATCCCCAACATGAACCTCCTAATCAACTCCTCCTCATCCATGTAACGGTTGATGCACCTACGGAGATGGTTGAACTCCTGCTCGTACTCCCTGATCGTCCTCGTACCTTGTTTCAGGTCCTGGAAGGCATTATCCTTCTCTTGTAGGGCCTCTCATAGGTCAGGTCTCGGCGGCCTCGAGCCCCATCTACGACTCCTTCCCACCATGCTAACGCATCGTCTCTCAGGTATTGTACCGACAGATTCAACGTGAACTCGATGGGGAACCTCATGTTATCCAAGTTGCGCTTAAGTTTTCTCATCAAGTTGTATGCGATGGTCGAGTCTTCAGTACCTCTAAATAGCTCCAAACCCATGTTCTTCATATGTTGCATCACTTCCTAGTAGGTAGGTCCCTCTCGACCCCTTGCTGGTGACTGGGCTTCTCCGACTTCGGCTGCACGGGGGCTGCCCCTCGACTCCTCACCACCATGACGGACTAACCACAGTCTCGTCGGGAGTAAACTCTATTGTAGAAACTCGTGCCGCCTCCAGCGCGGCTACGCGGGCAGCATCCTGTACAACCTGATGCAGTGTGTGTAGAACGGTTTCCCTTGCGGCGTCCTTAGCAATCTGCCTAACTGTATCAATCTCCATCTGGCGGGTAGCGGACCGATCACTAGCAACTTGGCTACTGACCCCATCATGCGAACTCTCACTAAAATTCTCTCTCAATTCAACTGAGGTCTCCTCTCTTACCGCCTCTGATCGAGTAAATCTCCTATGTGTTCTTGGTAACATCTAAAAGGGAAAAGACATACGGATTAGAATTCATCGATTTCCTTGGATACATAAACATCAAGAGAGACTAACTAACAACATGCGAATTTCCCAAACCCTTATTCATTAAGGCCAACCCACTAGCCCCCAGCTCCTACGGATCGGCCCTCCAGATAAGAATTTGACGACCCCGACCCGCGGTCTGTTACTTTTGAGAGTTTAACCCTTACTTTAATGTGAAATTGTCCGCTTTGGACCGTAAGGCCCGCACGGTTTTTTTCTTTCTTTCATTCCCAAAAGGCCTCACATTAAATTGGGGTTCGACTCTCCCTTATATATTATTTTTCCATACTCTAAATATCCGATGTGATACGAATGTTACAATTCACCCCCACTCAAAGGCGAAACGTCCTCGTTGCACACCAAACCCTAGACAATCGACCATTTAGGTCAAAACAAGAGTGACTTCTCGCGCTGATACCACTTTGTAACACATGTTCCCGCCTCACACGAGAACGAGGTGCCACAGAACGTATCTTCTACCGCAAGAAACACAATAAAATAATATTTTCTTATTTATTATTGATAAGGAATCCCAAAATCTCAAAGTATTAAAGAGTCAAACAAATTCTAAAATAGAGTAGAAAGCGAAAACGAAAGATGAAGCAAAAACGATAACAAAACAGCTCTGAACTACAAGACGCTCAACTAACATCTCGGGTTACCTGCAATAAGAAGAAAAAGAGAGGGGTGATTGACAGGGGAGTCACTCAGTGAGGGGATGGGTGCTAAACAGATACAAACATGTCCATAATATCAATACAATCACTAATATACTCAGTTATACATGATCAATAACATCACCTAAGACGCTCAAATAAATAAAAAAAACAGCCTACGTAGAATAAGTTTCCACACACCGCCCGAAGACGCTTTATCGATTCCTACACGAGACGTCAGCAAAAAAATCGACTAATTTGCCTATCCCCACAACACAGCGGTACCGACCCCGACTCGGGACCCCGCAAACAGGCGGCAGTCCAGCAACTCGACTCCGCACCCACAACAATACTAAGATACCGAGCTCCGTCTTGGGAACCCGCAAACAGGCGACAGTCCAGAGGCTCGTCTCGGCACCCACAAAAACCACACGCAAACACATACAACATACAATTAACCTAACTACAAATGCATATATATGCTCAGCGCAAACGAAATATCATAGTTGAATCCTTTACATCCTAAGTCCGGTTTCTCAAGCAATACTACCTAGACTCGATTACAGTCTGAAACCGGGACAAAATATTGGATCAGATAGTCTCCTGAGAAAATTTAGGAATAGTCAACGAAAAAGTCATCGGAAGAAGTAAACGGTCAACTGTCAATCGTTGAACCGGTCAATTCCGTCGCTCAACTTACGTGGTGGCGGCAGCGGCTTCCCGGCGGTGCGTGGACGGTGGTCGGACGCAGCGGCTCCGACAAACTCAGCGGCGGCGGGCGACGCCGATGATGGCGGTGGCGACGGCGCGTGAAGCTCATGTGCGGAACTTCCCTCGGCGCTAGAGGGCGCGTGGGATGTCGGCGGTGACTGATCTCCTAGATTCGGCGTCATCTCGTCGTCGCGGTCTAGATGGCGGTCTTAGATTCACGAGATTCGCAACGGTGAGGGAGAAATCTAAGAAATACTACGAGACCTTAAAAGTTTCGCGAAAATGGATTACCTTGGACGGCAGGGCTCGGCGGAGACGCGGTAAGCTAGGTGCGTGGCGGCTGCGGCGGTTCCGTGCTCGTTCTTTCTGGCGGTGAGGTTTCTGCAGAGATTAGTCCTTTTGTGTGTTGTGCGAAAATACAAAGGAGGCACTTCCTTATATATGTGCATATATCTAGGGTTTCCGGTAAAATTGGGCTTAGACCTTGATGAAATCTTGTAAAATGGGATGGCACAACAAAATTAAAATCATGTATACATGAAAACAATACACCGCCAAAACGGGTGAAACAATGGAAATGATATTAGCCTAGGAAAATGTATTTTTAATTCACTATAAGTACAAAACATTGATATCTTACTAGATGTAAGAAATAATGGAAATTCTCGGTAATAGATCTAGATAGTACAAGCCAATGAATCATACCTACAAAACGGGAATTTAAACCACAAACATGCTTTAGATTCAATTTTTTTTTTGTCTTCTATTAAATATTAAGGATCACAATTTAAAAAACCTAAAGACAATCATTTAGGTCCATCAACGAAATAAAGCAAGATAAGCCCAACAACGAAATAAAGCAGATAAGCCCAAAACATAATGAAACCCTAGAGAGTACTATAAATTCAATATTTTTATAAGCCATTTTTTTACCATAAAGAACAAATCCACTTAATGTATTTTATATTCAAGAACAATATCATGGATAAGATTGTCATGTGTAAGATAATAATGAAATTTAAACTACAGATTTATCTCATATTTGAATAGATATTTTCTATGGTGTGAGGAACATAATCTATTTATTTATTTGGAGATACTAAGCTAAACCGGTAGAGATGAAGATATATTAAACCCAAGAATTCTCAACTCTTTGTTTAAATTGTTAGATTTAGTAGAGAGATTAATTTGAGATCCGGACAGAGCCCCGACCCATTAGATGATTCAAGATTTTTCATAAGGTGTCAATAACCTTTTTTATATTAAACGATGTTATCTATATTTCATAATGGGATCCATCCTAAATCGATCCATCCTAAATCGAAATAGTTTGTTTTCCCATTTTTAAATCTGTATCGGTCAGTCATGAGTGATATGACAATTCGATATGCATATATCGGTCCCAACAGACCGCATGAGATTGACATGTCGTCACCAAAACTAGTATAACTTGAGATCTAACTGTTGGAATCATTGATGAGTGTGTATTTTAAGTGTTTTAAGCATACATTTTCATAGCATATTAGGACTTAAGTTACATATTTCATATAGTTATCAATCATAATTAGTATATTTTCATTAAGTAGCTTAGGATAGAGTCTTAATTAGATTTAGGTCATTTTTGCATTGCATCATGTGCATTTCAGGTACTTGGAGAAAAGGGGGATCTCAATGGAAGCAAAAGGAGGAGCACAAGGCAGCTTTAAGAAGGAAGATAAGAAGATATGAAGCAGTCAGCGGTGAAAACCGCCGGTCCAAGCTGCCGGAGAGAATGAGCTTAAGCATGGTCGCGGGTGTGAGTTCCAGCGGTCACCAGACGGCTGGATCGAAGCCGCTGGAAGCATCCGAAGTGTCCTGAAGATGACAAACGCAGCGGTTTCAACTGCCATACAAGACCACCGGAGAAGACACAATGATGACTGCTCGCGAACATTCACTCCAGCGGCCACCAGACCGTTGGACCAAACCGCCGAGTGAGAACTTAGCTCAAAGCGAACAAGTGATAAACATAGGGAAAGACTACGAAAGGGAAATCGGTAGAGACCCAAGGTACAACGAGCTACATGAATTTATCACCAACATGCTAAGTAGAAAGAGGACACCAATCTATTCTACAAGAGGACGAGGAGAGTGTTATGGTGATGGTTTGAATTTGCAAAGGACGATTTCGAAGAAGTAAACTATGCACAAGGATACGAGCAAAGGGGATACCCAAGCGACCACTTGGTGAAAGGGTTTCACAACACAACCAACCCCAATCGAGTGACCAAGGGTACTATCAACACCAAAGACATCCACCACCTAGAAGCCAACCGGAGAAAACTCCTACACCCTCTCGAGAGGAGGAGAACACAAACCTTCTAAAAAAAATCATAGAAGGCTAAGAGAAAGCGGCAATGGTCCTAGACATGAAACTAGAGGCGGTTAACAAGAAGGTTGATGGGTTCTACAACGAGCTAAATGCAAAGTTTGAACAACTCTCTAGAAAAGTAGACAACACTCCTCTTCCCAATTCAAAAGGGAAAGAGTCTTGCAAAGCCATCACTCTTAGGAGTGTAAAAGGACCTCCCTTCATGTACAAAGAAAATCGACAAGGTAATAGAGGTGAAAGACGAAGAGGAAGAAGTACAAGAGGATGAAAAGGAGAGTGAGGAGCAAACTTAGCCAACTGATTTGGATCATACGGAGGAAGAACCATCCAAAGAAAAATAGAGCATCAAGGAAAAAGGGGCCCCAAAGAATCTCCCTTTGAACCACCACCCTATGAACCAAAACTCCATTTCCCGGGAAGATTCAAGAAACAAATCCTCGATAAACAATTCGAGAAGTTCAAGAAGCTCATGGAGACGGTTCAAGTTACTCTACCCTTCACGGACTTAATGATGGATTATCTCATCTACAACAAGCTCCTAAAAGATGTCATGACAAAACGAAGAATTTTAGAGGAGTCGATGGTAACAATCAATCATGAGTGTAGTGCCATCATTCAAAGAAACCTTCCTCCCAAGCTTGACGATATGGGTAGTTTCACGCTTCCTTGCACGATTGGACCTTTATATTTTGAAAAGTGTCTAGTAGACCTTGGAGCGAGCGTTAGTTTGATGCCTCTAACGATTTCAAGAAAGTTGGGTCTAACAAGTTTCAAAAAGACTAGGATATCCTTAGATCTTGCGGATAGATCGATAAGGTATCCAATCAGAATCCTAGAAGACCTTCCATTGAAGGTTGGGAATTTTGTGATCCCTACGGATTTTGTTGTCCTAGAGATGGACGAAGAACCCGTAGACCCGATCATACTAGGCCGCCCCTTCCTAACAACCGACGGTGCAATCATATATGTCAAAAAGGGAATGATCGACCTTCACGTGGGGAGTTTCAAACTTAAGTTTGACATAATGAAAGCTATGCAAAAGCCTACCATCGAAGGGAAGGCATTTTACCTCGAAGCTTTTGAAGAAATAGTCAACGATTTCTTTGAAGTGATAATCCCGCGAGACCCTTTGGAACTTGCACTCACAAAGAAGGATGAGGAATGCTCAACACTCACCTTATAAGCAAGGAACTATAGAGAGTTACTTGATTCTCACGCTCCACATGAGAGAGATTTCCATTACTTGGATTTTATGGAAGGTAGAGCTCTAACCAATGAGAAAAAGGCGGAGGCAATGATGAGGACAACGAGAAGATGGATTGGAGTGAACTTAACACACCTCATTTGGAGTTAAAAAAACTCTTCCAAAAGGGCTAAGGTACACATTCCTTGGCACTAACTCTACTTATCCGGTGATAATCAGTGATGACCTAAATGATGAGGAAACCAAACTACTTCTTGATGAGCTTAGAAAGTATAGGAAAGCCTTAGGATATTCCTTAGAAAATATTAAGGGAATTTCCCCATCCTTATGCATGCATAGGATACACTTAGATGATGAATCTAAATCTTCTATTAAACATCAAAGGCGTTTAAACCCCAACTTAAAAGAATTGGTGAAAAAGAGATACTCAAACTACTTTCATCGGGAATCATCTATTCTATCTCCGATAGCGAATGGGTTTCCCCGGTGCACGTAGTTCCTAAAAAAGGAGGAGTAACCGTGGTTAAAAATGACAAAGATGAATTAATTCCAACTAGAACTATAACAGAGCATAGGATGTGTATTGACTATAGAAAATTGAACTCATCTACTAGAAAATATCACTTTCCTTTGTGATTAATTGATTAAATGTTAGAACGGTTAGCGAATCATGCATACTATTGCTTTCTTGATGGATATTCGAGATTCTTTCAAATCCCTATCCACCCTCAAGACCAAGAGAAGACGATATTTACTTGTCCTTATGGTACATTTGCATATCGAAGGATGCCATTTGGACTATGTAATGCTCTTGCAACATTTCAAAGATGCATGATGTCTATCTTCTCAGACTTTATTGCAAATATAATGGAAGTATTCATGAACGATTTCTCTGTCTATGGATCCTCTTTTGGTATTTGTTTGTCTAATCTTTGCAAGGTACTAAAGAGGTGCGAGGACACAAACTTGGTTTTGAATTGGGAGAAATGCCATTTAATGGTGAAGAAAGGAATCATCTCCGAAAAGGGGATTAAGGTTGGCAAGGCAAATATTGAGGTCATGGTCAAGCTAGCCCCTACAAGGACGATTAAGGAGATTATAAGCTTTTTGGGGAATGTGGGGTTTTATAGGAGGTTTATCAAGGACTTCTCAAATATAGCGAGACCATTAACGAGATTACTTTGAAAATACGTCGCATTCGAATTCACCAAGGAATGCGGGAAAGCCTTAACCCTCTTGAAGGAGTCTTTGATTAGCGCACCTATAGTTCAACCACCAGAATGGGATTTTCCATTCGAAGTAATGTGCGATGCAAGAGACTACGTTGTGGGAGAAGTTTTGGATCAAAGGAAAGACAAGAAACTTCATGTCATCTACTATGCAAGTAGAATATTAGATGAAGCTCGAGAAAATTATGCAACCACGGAGAAAGAGCTTCTAGCAATTGTATTCGCCTTTGAAAAATTTTGATCTTACTTGGCGGGATCCAAGGTAATATTTCATACTGATCATGCGGCTCTCCAACACCTTCTAGCAAAGATAATGCTAAACCGAAATTGTTTCGTTGGATACTACTTTTGCAAAAGTTCGATTTAGAGATCGAGGACAAGAAAGGAATAGAGAATAGAGTAGCAGATCACCTTTCGAGAATGAGAATAGAGGAAGACTTACCCAATGAAGACTCCTTACCCGAGGAGCATGTCAATATGATAAAAGCCCTCTACACGAAAGACAAGGCATTGGACAATATAATGGAGACGTCTTTGCCTTACGTACCAAACACCGATCCATCGCTTCTTCTCGAGATCTCTGAGCTGAAAGATGCGCTTCGAAATGCGAATAAAGAAAAAGATGAAGCAATTGAGCAGATCCGGCAAGAAACAAGCGCTCAAATCCAGAAGATGAATGAGTATTTGATGAACCGTTTCCCTGATTATCCTCCAGGATCTGGTTCGGGAACGGGAATTTAGTTTTTATTTTCATTATTTGTTTTTTTTCTCTTTTTGTAATTTTTTTTAATTTTCGTTTTTTAATTTTCGTTTTTTTTAATTTTCGTTTTTTGTAATTTTTTTTTAATATTCGTATTTTTAATAAATTTTTTTTTATTTTAAAATTTACTTCCGTCGGAAATATTTATTTATTTTTTTTTTTAAAATATTCATTTCCGTCGGAAATCCGTCGGAAATGTAATATTTATTTCCGTCGGATTTCCGTCGGAAATGTAATATATTTTTTTAAAAACAATTATTTGTTTCCGTCGGAAATCCGTCGGAAATGTAAATTAATTTTTTTTTAAATTTATTTATTTCCGTCGGAAATCCGTAGGAAATATAATTTAATTTTTTTTAAATAAATTTATTTCCGTTGGAAATCCTTCGGAAAATGTGGTCGGAAATGTGGTCGGAAAATGTGGTCGGAAATGTGGTCGGAAAATGTGGTCGGAAAGGTGGTCGGAAATTTCCGACCACATTTCCGTAGGATAGTGGTCGGAAATTTCCGACCACATTTTGGTAGGAGAGTGGTCGGAAATTTCCGACCACTTTCCGACCAAAACCGGTTTCCGACGATCTGAAACCGACGACGCAATTGTGGTCGGAAATCCGTCGGAAATAGACATTTCCGACCGATTTCCGACCAAACCTACGGTCGGAAATAGCCTGCATTCTTGTAGTGTACAAGCTATAAAGATACTCTTGTCTTGGTACGCGAATTTCGTTAACTACCTAGCTAGTGGGAGAGAACCACCAAACCTACAAGGCTACATGAAGAAAAAGTTCTATAAAGATCTTCGATACTACTATTGGGATGAACCATATCTCTACCAGAAGTGCAACGACCAACTCTTTAGAAGATGTATACCCGAAGATGAGGTTCGAGGAATCTTATCTTATTGCCATGATTCGGACTACGGAGGACATTTCTCCTCTTTCAAAACAATACAAAAGGTTATGCAAGACGGGTTTATAGTCTAGGATATTAGGTTATGGTTTCTATAACATTAGATGTGCTTAATACTAAGATAGAAGTAGCTAATCTAATTTAGTACTTAGAGGATGTTTCATGCCCGGAAGGTGTTCGATGAAATGTCTAGTCCAAATCTCTTGTTAGTCTTTTATGCTTAGCCAATGGAATTTGATGTCTAAGGTTTAAGATGAACTTTTAAGGACTTATACTTAATGATCTCTAATCATCTAGGCTCGATTGAAATATTTGTGGATTTATGATTAGAGAATGAATTTGAGTCATAGAAGTGATCTAATCTAGATTAGTGATCTTTGTTTAGGAAAGTCATCTCCTTTGTTAGTCTTAGTCTCCCTAGCTTGATTTCATCCATCCAAAACCAATGATCTTAATCCCAAGATCCATGCTTTATCTTGTTTAGCTTAGTTTTAGTTATTTGTCGATTAGTTGAGTTTTCTTTTATTGTCTTAGATATAGTTTGGTTACAAAACAATGCTATTTGATAGGTCTATTCTAAGCTAGGTTCTTGTATTCTCATTCCTTTAGTTCAATCTCCTTGTGGATTCGATCCTTATATTACTACAACAATTTGTGTCTTGCACTTAGGGTTGTATGTGATTGAGGTTAAACTTCGATCTCATCAATCATCTCAAACCACCGCGAGATGAAAGATAACACTTGTCTTTTTCATAAAGATCCATATTTGGGAACTTCCTCAACGAGTGTCTTTTTTAGGCTTTTCGTCTGGATTCACCGTCTTTTCCGCTCTTACACTCATAAACCTGAAAATACATGAAACAAATGCAAATGGAATCTATATGCCACTATTTGCAAATTAATGAGTTAATTCTAAGAAATAAAATGGGTTAAAAGATTTAAAATATGCAATATATCAACTCCCCAAACTTATCTTTTGCTTGTCATCAAGCAAGAGAACAAAGAATAAAGTTCTAGAGAGTATAGAGGAAGGCTTAAGAACCAAAAACAACGTTAAAAGTGTAGTGAACTAGCATCTTAAACATATTGTCTAAACGAAACCAACCTAGTTCTACCTACGAACCATTCACCCTAAACACCGTATAAATCCGCTATAGTTATCAAAAGCATGTGGCACACCAGTTAAGTTTAAGTGCCTTTCACATTCAACAAGCATAAGAGTTTCCAAGAGTTTTTCTATTTGTCTAGGTATAAAGGGGATTCCGAAGTGAAAAAGAAGGTTCACCACTTGGGCAATGTGTTCTTATGTAATGCAGATTCACTCAAAAGGGAGTGAAAGGCTCAAGCAAAACCAAGAGAGACTATGAGCAATTTATGCATAAAAGTCTGAACATTCATTTCTACCCGAATCTAACCGCTAACATGTTATCTTTTCTTCAACCTATTAAACATCGAGTTTCTTTAACTTTTTCATAAATTTTTCAATCAACTACTTTAAGGGGTTCTTCCTTTGGCTAACCTTCTTTTCTTTTATTCTTTTTTTTCTTTTTTCGTTTATCTTTTTTATTTTCTTTTTCTTTGCTTAACCATTTCGTTATGCATTTAATGTGTTTTACATAACTCGTGTTAATAGTGATTTAACCTTTAAACCTCAAAGAAGTATTTTTCAACCTTTATCCCATCCTAGAAAATTAGTAAATAAAATAAACTAGCCAAATGAATGTTCTTTCTTGTCGCTTCATGTACTTTTAAATTATTGCGAAACCAATCAATCACTTATCAAATTTTAGAAAAACTTACAAGTGTTGGGTTTAGGTTTAGAGGCGTGAAGGGAATCATCCTAAAGATGAGGATGACCGAATTTGACTAAAGTGTTTCGATTTACGTAACCACAATTCGTTGAAATCATTAAAAGTCGTAGAATGCTCTTGAAAACATAGATTATGCTAATTAAAAATAAAATTATGTCCAAATAAGTTTTAAAGAAACTTAGAACTAGCAAGTTTCATAACCATACTCTAGCTTTTTAAACGTCAAATTCTAGTGTCAAGGTTTCAAAGATTTTGGAGATTTCGAAAATGTTTGCGGAAGAAACTACACTCAAGATACTAGTTCAAAAAACAATAGACGTTGTTTTACATGAAAAACTCATCATATATCCCTGGCAACGGTGCCAATTTTATAAACGAGATTTTTGTCTTGTTCTTTCGAATTTCTTAATGTAATATTTAAGATGTCAATCCGAATTGGGAGAAATTAACTCATTAAATCTTATGAGAAATTATCTTAGTCTAAGTGTTTTATAAAAGAGTTTTGTTTTGTGATGATTACCTAAGAAAGCAAAAACGAAATTAAGGTGATTTAAATATTCAATTAAAAGCTAAACAATTAGGCTGGGTACTTAATCGAATAATCAAAATTCGGGTTTTGATGTATTTGAAAAAGGTAACTTCTCGGTTTTGAAAACGGTGTTTAAATCAATCCACTGTCGTGACAATGATTATTTTCCTAATAATTCAAATAACACAATATCATGGAAAGTTTAATTCTTAGAAAACATTAAGTTTAATTCAATTCAACCACCAAGCTTATTAACATATCTCTCGATTAAGCTAGGTTTAGTTCTAGGGTAACTTTTTCGGGAACCTTTACAACGCCTCCCGGGTGTAATTAAAGTTCATGGGATTTATAATCGAATGGCCAACTCGATTATATCTATAAGGTTAATACACGAGATAATAGTTTTTATGATGTTTTAAAGCTCATACATCATCAACCATAGGGTTGGTCATCCTTTTCCCCAACCCAATTGCCTAAGGAAATCTTCTTGCTAAGCATAATTAAATCTATTATTATTAATGAAAGCATAAATAAAATCAAAGAGAGATAGGGATAGAAGAAACTATGTTTATCAATGAAGAAAACTTAAAAACTCCAAGATCCAATCTCCAAAAACAAGTACGAAACAAAGCAAAAGCTAGAAAACCCTAGAAAATAAAAGAAGAGATAAAAGATAGGTGATCCAAGATTCCTCCTAAGGTGTCAATGACCTTCTTTTTATATAAAAAAAGTCATATCTCTTCCCTATGGGTCGGACCTCGGTGTGGATCGATTATGAATCGAAATAGGTTGTTTTCGCGTTAAGTGTGTATCGATCAGTCATGACCGATATGACAACCTGATATGCCTATATCGGTCCCAGTAGAACGATATAACAACCTGATATTCTACAGCAGATTGACACGTTATCACCGAAACTGGCATAACTTTAGATCTAATCGTTGAAATCATCTCAAACCACCGCCACATGAAAGATAACACTTCTCGCTATCCTGTATTAAATTTTCATTACGATCCATAGGTGGGAACATCCTCTACGAGCGTGTTTTTGACGCTTTTCGTTTGAATTCTCCGTCTTTTGCGCTCCTCCATTCCTAAACATGAGAATACACGAAACAAATGTAAATGCAACCTATATACCACTAAATGTAAACTATATGAATTAATTATAAGAAATAAAATGGGTTAAAACATCTAAAATATGCAATATATCAACTACCCCAAATTTATCGTTCGATTGTCCTCAACCAAGAGAACAAAGAATAAAGTTCTAGAGAATATAGAGGCGGGAACAACGGAACCAAAACAATGTCAAAAGTGTACTGAACTAGCATCTTAAGCATCTTTTACGAACACAACCAACCTAATTCTACCTACTAACAATTCACCCTAAACACCGTCTAAATCTGCTATCATTACCAAAAGCATGTGATCCATCTGTCTAGTATAAGTGTCTTTAACATTCAATTAAGCATAAGCGTGAAACATGATCAAGAGTTTCTAAGAATTTTTCTATTTGTCTAGGTATAAAAGGGATTCCAAAGTGAAAAAGAAGGTTAAACACTTAGACAATGTGGTACTATGTAATGCGGATTCACTCAAAAGGGAGTGAAAGGGTCAAGCAAAACCAAGAGAGACGAGGAGCAATTTATGCATAAAAATCCGAAAATCCATCTCTACCTGAATCTAACCGATAACCCGTTATCTTTTCTTCAACCTATTTAACATCGAGTTTCTTTAACTTTTTCATAACTTTTTCAATCAACTACTTTAAGGGGTTCTTCTTTTGGATAAGTTTCTTTTCTTTTATTCTTGTTTTTTCTTTTTCTTTTCGTTTATCTTTTTTCTTTTTCTTTGCTTAATCACTTCGTTCCGGCTTTAATGTGTTTTACACAACTCGTGTTAATAGTGATTTAACTTTTAAACCTCAAAGAAGTATTTTCAACCTTAATCCCATACTAGAACACTTGTAAATAAGATAAACTAGGAAAATTAATGTTCTTTCTTGTTGCTCCCTGTACTTTCAAAATTTTGCGAAAACAATCAATCACTTATCAAATTTTGGAAAAACTCACAAGTGTTTGGGTTTAAGTTTAGTGGCGAGGGGGGAATCATCCTAAAGATGAGGAAGACCAAATTTGGCTAGTGTGTTTCGATTTAGGTAGCCACAATTCGTTGAAATCATTAAAAGCCATAAAATGCTCTTGAAAACAATAAATAATGCTAATTAAAAATCCAATTAAGTCCAAATAAGTTTGAAAGCAACTTAAACTAACAAGTTTCATAACCATACTCTTGGCTTTTTAAATATCAAATTCTAGTGTCAAGGTTTCAAAATATTGACGATTTCTAAGATGTTTGTGGAAGATACTACACTCAAGATACTACTTCAAACACTAGATACGTTGTTTTACATGGCAAATTCATCATAGATCTCCGGCAACGACGCCAATTTAATAAATGAGATTTTCGTCTCGTTCGTTCGAATGTTTTAATGTAATATTTAATATTTCAATCCGAATAAAGAGAAATTAACTCACTAAACCTTACGAGAATTTTGTTACACCAAGAAAGGAGAGGAGAACAAAGTGTGCTTGTCAAAGAAATCATTGAGGTTTGATAGTTTCATGAAAGATCGATAGTTTACAAGAATTGATTGAGATATGTGCATCTACATGAAGAATGTAAAGACAAAGCAGGTTATCTATTTATTTCTCTATGTTGATGACATACTTATTGCTTCCAGAGAGAAAGAATAAATAAAGAGAACTAAAGAAAACTTAAGAAAGGAGTTTGAGATGAAAGACTTGGGAAAAACCTCAAGGATATTAGGCATGAATATCATAAGAGACATATCAAGAGGAGTCTTAATCCTCTGACAAGAAAACTAATTGAACAAAGTTCTAAAAACCTTTGGAATGACCGAATGCAAATAAGTTATAACTCCAACGACTTCTCAAATCAAGTTGAGAAATCCAACTTCAGAGCAACAGAAGAAAGAAGCATGTCACATGGAAATGATCTCATATGCCAACGCAATTAGAAGTGATGTATGGCATGGTCGGATCAAGACCAGATTTGGCTTTCGTAATGGGCTTAATAAACATGTACATTAGTGAATCAAGAAGAAGTAATTGGGCATCAGTCAAATGGGTAATAAGATATCTTAAAGGAAAAACAGATAGATGTCTTACATTCACTAAAGGCTCATACTATAGTATTGAAGACTTTTGTTATTCAGACTATAGAACTAATCTTGACATAAGAAGGTCAGTTACAAGATATGCATTTAGAGTATGGGGAAACATAGTGAGTTATAAATCGAGTTTACAATCAGTTGTAATCATTAAAACACGTCTTTATGGATTAGAAAACCTGTAGATTAGCCCAGACCTTCGGTCATGACGTCCTGGTTTTGGAAGAAACTTATGAAAGTCGGACGTCTAGATGGTCGAGACTTTCAAAAGTAGGACGTTCGGATGACAGAGACCTTCAGAAAGGGATAGCGAAAACTTTAAGGAAACTCGAGACTTTCATAACATACCAACGGAATGTATGTTCGTACTTTGGCCAAGAAGGACAAAACGAGAGCTTCACCTCGTCTGCGTCATAAGATGGACTAACGCAACAAGAAATTCACCTCGTCTATAGCATGTGCTGAACGACCGAGGATTGTGCCAACGGTCACAACACACAAGAGAGTCCAGTCGTCGTCGGCTTGGACTGATCGGTCAGTGATTGACCATGTCGTCAGCACGATCAGAAATCGACCATGTGATCAGTTTGATCAAGCGAATAGGAATCAACCACGTCATCAGTTTGATCGGGCAGCCAAGAATCATCCACGTTATCCGGTTCCGATGTGCGGTGTCAAAAAGGCCATGTCGCCAGGATTTGGGAAAGACACGTGTGGACGTGTGTCGACTGCATGCTCGGCTCACGACAACACACCAGGACACATGTTGACGAACAGTCAAGCCAGTGATGCTTACATGCGATCGAGCTGACATGTACTATGCATGCGAGACAAGTGCTGAATGGTGGCATAAAAAGTGTCACAACTCGACACTTTTCTTAATGACTCAACAATCTTTCCCTATATAGTCCTTCTTTCCCTTCACTTTCCAACCCACACCAAAGCTCTTCGTCTCTCTAAAATTCAATTTTGTCTCTCTAAGTCCCAAACTCAGTTAGCCACAAACAGCATGAAGACAAGTCTACAGTCGTTGAAGCTGCTCGAGGGATGAATTTCCTGCGGTCCGAAGGATTGTCGAGTTGTTTGCTATTCTGAAGAATATAAGCACGTTCTGAATAATTCCCAAAACCCGAGAGCTAACTTACCCTATGATACTCAGAGTTTTAACCCTAGAATAACTACTACAAGTGCAAAACAAATCGTATAGTAATTTAGGGATCGATTCCACAGAGATCAAGGTTACACTACTAAATTAGATTAAATGTAAAGCTAAGCGACACTAAGTTAATTTGTTTGTAAAGATTTAAAATAATAAGTAAACAACAAGTAGATAATAGTTGTATGCAATTAATTAAAGACGCTAAGCATTATGATTAATCGCAGGAAATAACTATCACTAGACATATATATGATGGGAAAGCAATTAAAATCGTTCTTAAACTCATATCACAATAAATAGACTAACCCCTCTCGGGCAAATCAAATCCCTATGCTAACAAGTATGAAAACTAAACTCTCGTTTGTGTTCAATGATCCTAGCATGCAGTTTGTCTAAGTCAAATTTGTTCACAAAACGCAATCATCTACTCTCGCATGCTAAGGACGTTTTTCTCATCTAAGTTCTATCAGGTTCCTAAACCAACTCTCGTTGCACGTAAATAACCTAGAATCATGAACTATGGTCGATCCAAAAAGACTCTGATGATTCCCATTATAAGAGATCGATCTATTGATCATAAGATCCGTCGATCGGTGTTTCTTTTTCCGTATTCTTCGTTCTTTAGCCTCAAAAACTCCATAAGTCATTCATCTATGCCTTAGAACGTCATTATTCATTTGGTTTAATACGTTAAAAACGTCACACATCAACTCTCCCAGACTTAGTATTTTGTTTCTCATCGAACAAAACAATGTAGTAAGTGAGTGAAAGAGCTTTTTGAAAAACTCTAAATATTTAAATCATCAATGAATCCTATCTTTCCCAAAGTAACTCATATACCACATAAGACACACCAATTTTGAACCTTAAGACCATACTTCCACCACGAAATCACCCTCACCGTACTCTGAATCCACTAACCATCGAAAATCTACGGTTTATCCTCAATTGACTTCCTAATCTCTTAAAGTATAAAAAAGTGTGGTCTCACTAAGGTAAAATCGATCACTAGACAAAATTATTACCTTTCATGTTCCCTAACGCGTTAAGAACATCCTATTCTAATTCATTTCCTCTCTCTTTTCTCGCTTCCTCAAGGTCGAATATCTCCCTAACTTTCTCTACAGTGTCATTTGTATTTTCTTAATTCGACCTTGGCTTTTCTTTATCCCTTTATTTGTTTCTTAGAAGGGTGGTCGCTTCATAGTTTTTGTTTCCACGAATTCAAAAAAGTACGAGTTTACGCTCTACTTCCGAACCACTTATTTTCAACCAATATTCACGACAGTTTTCATAAATGTATCATTTTCTTTTCTTTTTTAGAAGGGAAGAGAGAGAGAGAGAGGAATCATACTACGCACGGATGTCTTATAGGACCTGAAAACAAAATTGCATCTGATGCATCTCAAATCCCAAAGTGAGAAATTTAGTTAAGATTAACAGTTCTACTATGGTGAAGTCAATATTAGTTAACCGAAAGATTATACGAAGAAAAGGGACTTTCTTGTGTCATGGAGTTTCTGAAATCTCGTGGTCCTTAGCTTTTTCTTCAAATGGTCCTTAAAGTTAGTTTAGTTAGTCAAGAACAAAGATCATAATGCGCATCATATTCAATTTTTTTTTAAAACGATTTTTGACTCGATACAACGAATCGACTGGGACTAAAAGAAAAATCTAAAACAAAGACGAACAAACTAGATTAGAACGGATAAACACCCTCCCCCAGATAAACTTCACAACGTTCCGGTGTGTATGTCATGTCTAAAGACGAGTAAGAAAACAAAAATAAGCAAAAACATAAGCAAATGGAATAAGTAGGAGATAAAATATAGAAAATGAAAGATAGAAACACGACTAACTAGTCGATGTGCTCATTCGTGGTGTGGCTATTGGAATCTCCATGGTTCCTCCTTGATCTTTCTCATTTTATCGTTGGCTTTGAGCTGATACAACTCTCCATGGTTCCTCCACAAGTAACAACTTCCCAAGTCTTCCTAAAAAAGGTATGAAACTTCTTGTCGGTTTGATACATGCATGAGTTCATCGCTCTCCTCTTCGCTTTAACCAGACCTTGGTCTTGTGAGCGAGTAGTCATAGATGTTGATCTCGGGGAAGTCCCACTCTTGCGGAATGTCATAGTGTTGAGGTTGTTGATTATTCGTACCTCTCATTCGTACACCTACCACAATTGCATGGATAGAACCAATCTCGTTATCATCATGGTTAAACCGAAGGTTAGCAACGGAGGCGATGTTCGGGTACTACTTGTTTGGTAGCTAAAATATCTTGACCGTGTGATCATAATCCGTGAACTTGTAGCCCCAAGTCTTGTTAAAGATCTTGCATCCCGTGAAGAACTTCAAATCGAAGCTTGTTCGCGGAGAGATTTTTTCTATCTCACGAAAAAGGAAGATCGGACTGAGAAGGTTGTCCAGTAGCTCCTTTTTTCCTTCCCCTCTTGCTTCGAGGCCAATGACTTTCGTTCCTCGAGTTTCTTTGCAAAGAAGTGACCCATGTTAATATCATTAGGTCAATAAAACTCCTTTGCGTACACGGTCTCGACAGACTCTCTCATGCCATAGTGAATCATTTGCAGCTCAATATTTGTAATCGCGCCCGCTTCCGTCTTTCTAAAAAAATACCACTCAAAATCTTTGCTAAAAACCGAATCCCTTGTTACGGATGAGGGACTGATTTGCTTCTCGACACACAAAGTCACCCGTATCTAACACCTTTCATAAGTCATGAGAAGCGGTAAAAGAATTCTCCATGTGGAGTGCGGTCTTCGTTGAGTCAAAACCGTATAGTTCGCTAATCTCCGAGATGGTGATTTGGTAAAGGTCTCCTAAAAAATGGTAGGAAAAGATGGCCGTTTATGGTGATGGACTATATTTTTACTCGAAACGAAGTCTCACGGACGCGAAGAATTGCCGTGTGACCTCTTCATACAAAGGATATCTTGTGTAGGCAATGTGTCCTAACCCGATTAGATCAATGATCCGTCACACTTCTTCGTTGACGTCCATTTTCTCAAGCGTGTCTTCGCACACAAACTTTTTTTGGCTCCATTGATATGTGAAGCATACCATTGTAGAACACGGTATCGAATTCGTACCAAAGCGCTCCTACTTCTTTCATTCGAGTTGGTAGTGGAGGTTTATGTTGGGCATTTTTTTGGTGAAATCAAGTTCCGCTGTTTGAGGAAAGGGAGTTCCTTGAGGACGTGGCCAGGTCTACGGTGTGAGACTTGAGTCGCTCCTTGTTGTACCGGAGTATCGTTTCGTAGTCCAAAAAGTGTGATAAAGTGGCCACGACTTTTCCTTTACTCGTATCTCTTTTTCGACCCATTGCCTACAAAACTTAACAAACAAAAACGCATAAACATTAGTGTATGAAACTCTATTTCTTCTTTGTCAATATGAATATATCAAGTTATTATGCAATGAACACAAGACTTTGTTAACAATTGTAATGAAAAATTCAAAAGAAAAATCCTATCAATGGTATTCTATGTCATGCATGTGGTTACAAAGAGATTCAAGTCAACACATAGCATACATAAGAACATCTAAAAACCATATTTACCTAATATTTTTAAAACTACCACTTTCTTTAAAATTTTTATGAAATTTCGTTTTTTCACACAAAACTAGTCTACAATGGTTCTAGTTCATTATCAATCACTAAGATATGATATAAGAAACGAAAAATCAAAGAGAAATCAAAGAACCCTATGGTTACCTTGGTTTTGATGTGAATTGATGGTATGAATGGATAGAACACAAAAAACTATTAGATTTGACACAAAAATCGTTGATATCGGTTGAGAATCGAAGGTCAAAACAAAATTTTAAAGAAAAAGCTTTGTTTCGTCTTCAATGGTTATTTTGTGTAGAAAGGGGGAAAAAGGAAGAAACTTATCTGGGAATGGATCGACCGATCCCTTCGTCGATCGGTCGATCTTGACACGATCAGTCGATCGTTTTGTTTTGGTCGATCTATTTTTGCCCTGCTAGTTTGCAGATGATGCGATCAATCTATATATACATATTTTTAAAAAATAAAAACACTTACAGAAAATATTAGTAAAAAAAAGTAAAATTTAAAAGAGAAGTATATATACGTATCTTTCGGTTGCTTCCCATTAAGCGCTTGTTTAACGTCGCGAGCTTGACGGATTCGCCAATTAGGCGTTTGGTACGGTGGATCATCGAGGAGCACGTCTGGTTCCTCGATGAGTTCATAAGATGCTAAGTATGTCTTTAGCCTTTGAGTTTATAAAGCGCGGCTTTAGCTCTCTCCTTGTAGATTCTCGAGTTCTCATACGCGTTCTAACTGATCTCATCTAGCTCTTTTAGTTGGATCAGTCGTTAATGAGCCAGGAATTTGATGTCGAAGTTAAAGATTTTCACGACCCAAGCTGTTTTGTACTCCAACTCTACTGGAAGATGGAAAGATTTACCGTAAACTAGGTATAATGGAGTTGTACTTGACCGCTGGTCTGTGGATGATAAGTTGTCACGACCTTGTGCTTCACACCTTGCTTTCGTAGTAATGAAGCAAAAACCTTGTTGATGAAGTGAGAACAACCATTGCTTATCAAAACTTGAGGCACTTTAAACCATGGAAAGATGATGGAGTTGAACATTTTAAGTACCACTTTTGAATTATTGGTCGAACTTGCTATTGCTTTACCCACTTGGAGACATAATCCACTACAACAAGGATGTACTCGTTCGTGTGTGACATTGGAAAAGGTCCCATGTAGTCTATTCCCCACACATCGATCATCTCAATTTCCAAGACGAAATTATGAGGCATCTCGTTCCACTTACCGACGTTTCTTTGTCTTTGACAAGAATCACACTTTGGAAAGAAGTTGACCATCAAAAACCCGCTTTTAATACCTTTGTCACCGTCTTTGTGTGGCGAAGTGACCAGCATAGTCAGAACCATGACATGAAAAGGATCCCCGAGACTTCTTCTTCTGGTATGCACCTTCTATAAATATCGTCGGCGCAATGCTTGTACAAGTATGGTTCGTCCCAAAAGAAAGGCGTATGTCGAGGAAAACTTATTCTTATTATACCATGTGAGGTCCTTAGGCACTAGATCGACAACTAGGAAATATGCAATATCACCAAACCAAGGTTGTGGAAGATTCTCGGATTACGCTTGCCACGTGTGGAGGTTGTGGTTGTGTCTTACGCTAATAGTATAGACATTCTCTTCGGGTAGAGAGTCGTCTATAGGAAAATATGCCTTTACTCGCAGCCTGGATAGATGATTGGTTGCACCGTTTTCTACATCCCTCTTATCTTTGATCTCTAAATCGAACTGTTGAAAGAGAAGAATCCACTGTAAAAGTCGAGGTCTGGCGTCTTTCTTTGATAACAAGTGTCTAAGAGTGGCATGATAGGTGTGAACAATAACCTTTGATCCAACCAAATAAGAACGAAACTTATCGAATGCGAAAACGATGGCAGGAAGCTCATTCTCCGTTGTTGCGTAGTTGCATTTTGCGTCATCAAGTGTCCTACTTGCGTAGTAGATGACATGAATTTTTTTGTCCTTCTGTTGTCCGAGCATTGTCCCGACTATGAAATCACACTTTGGAGGTTGATAATCAAGGTCGAGATCAAAGCGTCTTTTATATGTAAAAAGGAGAACAAACAATCTTTATCAAAATTAAAATTGACATCTTTACAAAGAAGTTGAGTAAAAGGTCTAGGGATTTTTGAAAAGTCTTTTATCAAACGTCGGTAAGGGCCCGCGTGACCAAGGAATCTAGTGGTTGTAAAGGTTGTATCACTTCGATCTTGGCTTTGTCTACCGTGATACCCTTTTCCGAGATTTTGTGGCCTAGCACTATTCCATCTCGCACCATAAGTGGCACTTTTTCCAATTGAGCACCAAGTGTTTCTCCTCGCACCGTTTAAGCACCTACAAAGAATAACAAGACATGGGGAGAAGGATAGTCCATAAACATATAAATTGACCATGAACACCTCTATGATGTCCTGAAGTAGATCAGTAAAAATCGACATCATGCATCGTTGAAAGGTTGTTGGGGCATTGCACAGGAAAAAAGGCATTCGTCGATAGGCAAAAGTGACATAAGGACATGTGAACATCGTCTTCTCTTGATCATCCGGGTGGAGTGGAATCTGAAAGAAATCTGAAAAACCATCTAAGAAACAGCAGTAAGGGTGATTAGCTAATCTTTCTAGCATTTGATCAATGAATGGTAAGGAGAAGTAATTATTTCTAGTTGATGCATTAAACTTCATGTGATCAATACACATTTTATGACCATTAATAGTTCTTGTTGGGATCAGCTCATTCTTATCATTCTTAACTACGGTTACCCCCCCCCCCTTTCTTAGGCACAACGTGAACCGGGGTAAATTCTTCTCTGCATTATTCAAACCGGCGAAGATTATAATGGGGTATGTTGAGTTAGGACCTAGATACGCGTACCTTAGCCCAATGGGAAGTGGTTTGAGTTCAAGTTTTGGAGCCTTCAGCTCGCTCCACGGCTGATCAATTAGATTAGTTGATCTCTGTGTGCGAAACTTGAACAGTTACCCCCCCCCCCTTTCTTAGGCACAACGTGAACCGGGGTAAAGTCGTCTCTGCATTATTGAAAACGGCGTAGATTATAACATGGTATGTTGAGTTAGGACCTAGATACGCGTACCTTATCCCAATGGGAAGTGGTGTGAGTTCAAGTTTCGGAGCCTTTAGCTCGCTCCACGGTTGATCAATGAGATTAGTCGATTTCTGTGTGCGATCGTTCGATCTTGATGTTGATCGGTCATGTTCTCTTGTTTGGTCGATCATATTCTGGTTCGTAAGTTTTGAGTAATGTGGATCGGTCGATCTTGAATTGCGATCGGTTGATCGTTGTGGAAATCTCTAATCTATTTCCCAAAGTCGATCGTTTTCTGGTCCGCATTGGTGTCGTGACGTCGATCGGCCGATCCTCGCAAGCGATCGGTCGATCTCTTCTCTTGATCCTTAAATTTTATCAAGTGTTAAATTCTCGGCCATATTTCCTAGCACGTCACTTGAGTCCATCATCTTGGTATAGTGTTGGGAATTTTCATCCAAAGAGCATTGACCGATTTCTGCTCTAGTCAATGCGACTTCGAGAGGATCGTTCATGAAGATTTCTTTTGTAACTCTATCTAGCGATTCCGCGATTGTGTCGATCAAAAACGTTTTCCCATTAACCTTTGGTTTTCTCATGATCTCTTTGATGTTAAACTTCATTACTATGTCGCCAAATTGGAGGTTAATCTTTTCTTTCTTCACGTCGATAACGGCCCCTGTTGTGGCTAAGAATGGTGTTCCAAGGATAAGAGGGTCATTGGGTTCTTCTCCTAGTTCAAGAACAACGAAATCTGCGGGGATGTAACCATTACCAATCTTTACCGGTATATTTTCAAGGATTCCCACATGGTATCGTACCGAGTATAGAGATCTTAGAAGCCTTGAAATATGTCATGCCAAGGTGTTTAGCCACAGAGAAAGGCATGAGATTCACATTAGATCCTAAGTCACATAATGATAGAGCAAAAGTGATAGAAACCAATTTGAACTGACAATACGAAACTTCCTGGGTCCCCCAACTTCTAAGGAATAGTATGATGCAATCTCGGGAGATCGTCATAGCTCCTTTTTCTAAGGCCATCTTCTTCGTTAATACGCTCTTTAAATACTTCCTAATGGAAGGAACTATGTGTCATGCTTAAATAAAAGGCAATCTCACGGTTAGCTCACTGACGATCTCTTGCACTTTGCATCTTCGAGTTCTTTTCTAGACTTCTTGAGGCGGACCGGATATGTGACTTTAGGCACATAAACTCTCGATGGTAGTGGAGTTTATGAAATCTCATTCGTTTCTTTATCGACAATATCCACATTAGCTTACTCGTTGATGCAATTTGGGGAACTCGAATTCTTGGGAGTGGCACTAGAAGAAACTGGTCATATAGCAACGAATTTTATCAAGGAAATAGCGAGAAATATTTTAGCAACGAATTTGTGACAAATTAGCGACGAATTAGCGACGACATTAAATTTTGTTGCTAATTCGTTGCTAAGTAGAAACGAAAAAGTTCGTCGCTAATTCGTCGCTAAATAGCAACAAAATAGCGACGAATTTAGGGTGGAACTCTGATATCGTCTCTAAATCGTCGCTAAATATCGACGAATTGGCGACGAACGTTTTTCTTTGTTAAATAGTGAGGAATTTGCAAGGAATATTGCTAAGTTGGTGAGCACGTATTCATTAAGCTCTACCGATAATTAGCGGCGAATTATTCGTCACAAATTCCTCTCAAAATCGTTGCTAATTTATTGCTAAAAATCTTTCGTTGCAAAATCGTTGCTAAATTTCCTTGCTAATTCGTTGCTAAAATTTACAATGTTCCTATATAAACTCATTCGACCAAATCAAAATTACAACACAATATCAAAACATTCTCTCTTATATATATCTAAACATTTACAAAAACTTTCATAATATATATACTCAAAATGTCTCACGGTAATAACGATGTATACGAGTTACGATCTTGGATGTATAAACACAAAGATCGACCGGGGATAGTGACAACAGAGTTCACGGAGGGACTTCAAACATTCATGTATCAATACGGAAACAAGCAGACAACTCAAGAAACTGGTAAAATGTATTGTTCATGTAAGAAGTGTGTGAACACTAAATACATTCATGTTTATATTGTATGGAAACATCTTTTTAATAAGGGTTTTATGCCACAATATTTTGTTTGGTTTCAGCATGGGTAAGGATATAATTATAATAACACCGAATTTGGAGAAAGTAGTTCGTTTCATGTTTCCGAAACTAACAAACCGTCTAATTTACCGCATCATTTTGATAGTAGTTATGATCATCAGGGTGGGTCTAGTGTGCATGTAGATGATAATAGATATCATGACATGGTTGTTGATACATTTCATGATACGAGGGAGTATTTATCTGAAAATGTTGTTGAAGAACCTAACCAAGATGCTAAACGTTTTTATGATATGTTAGACGCTACGAATAAACCAATTTACGATGGATGTAAAGTTGGATTGTCAAAACTATCATTAGCATCTAGAATGATGAATATCAAATTTGATCAAATTTTGCATGGACTCCTGGGCGTTATTACTAAAAGAGTATTTGCCTGAGGATAATGTAGTTGTTGATTCATATTATGAAATACAAAAGTTTGTTTCTAGTCTTGGACTGCCTTCAGAAATGATTGATGTTTGTGTTAACAATTGTATAATTTATTGGAAAGATGATGATAAGTTGCACGAATGTCGTTTTTGTCGTCAGTCGAGATATAAGGTCCATGGAAAAGATAGTAAGATCCCGTATCAACGGATGTTGTACTTACCCATACGGACATCTGATTCAATAAGATGGCATGCATAGCACTCAGTTGTAGATGGGGGAGTAATTCATCCGTCAGATGCAAAGGCCTGGAAGCACTTTAACACGATATACTCTGACTTCTCTAGAGAGATTCGTAATGTATATCTTGGTTTATGCACTGAAGGATTTAGTCCATTTGGTATGTCTGGTAGACAATACTCCTTGTGGCTAGTTATTGTAACCCTTATAATCTTCATTCATATATGTGCATGCAAAGAGAATTCCTCTTCTTAAGTATATTAGTTCCTGGTCCGAAACATCCAAAGAGAGCTCAAGATGTTTTTCTCCAACCTTTAATCAATGAGCTAAAAGAGTTATGGTACATTGGGGTTCGTACGTACGATATATCGTGCAAGAGAAATTTTATGATGCGTGTAGTGCTTATGTAGACTATTAGTGACTTTCCTGCTTATGCCATGTTATCCGGTTGGACAACGCATGGACGATTGTCTTGCCCTTATTGTCGTCATCAGACTGATGCGTTTCAACTCCCACACGGAAGGAAAACAATTTGGTTTGATTGTCACCGACGATTTCTTCCAATTAATCATCTGTACCAGAAGAACATAAGGTTGTTTAAGAAGAACAAAGTCGTTAAACAACCACCCCTACGATATCCGGCGGGGACAGAGTTACTAAACGAGTTGGATTATTACGGGGCGCAAGAAACATGTAGACGGGGTGGAAATTGGCATGTATCGAATTTACCTGACGGATACGGGAAAACCCATAACTGGCACAAGAAAAGTATCTTTTGGGAACTCCCTTACTGAAAATATCACTTGTTGAGACATAACATTGATGTTATGAACATTGAGAAAAAATTCTTTTGAATTTTTTTTTAAAGTCGTTGTTAATTCGTTGTTAAATTAGCAACAAATTAGCGACGATTTCTTATATTATTCGTCTCTAATTCGTTGCTAAAATAGCAACGATTTAGCGACAAATAGTTTAGAAATCGTGGTTAATTTGTTGCTCATTTAGCAACGAATTAGGGACGCCAGGTTTTAAATTATTTAGATCGGAAATAATTTTTTTAAAATTTGACGCTAAATCGTCGCAATTTCCAAGCTAAAAATTTCTCACAAATTCGTTGCTACTTCGTCGCTAAAATAGCGACGAATTAGTAACCAAATATTGGCCACGAACTAGCAATGATTTTTGGGCGTCGCTAATTTAGCGACGATTTCGAAATAACGACGAGCGAATAACGACAAAAATTTGGTCGTTGCTAATGGCGTTTAGCAATGATTTCGGTCGTTGCTAAATGTGCAGTTTCTCTTGTAGTGTGGTTTCCTTTGGTGGAGGAGACTCGAGATGCTTACCATTGTGCAAAGTGATTGCGTTGATAAACTCTTGGTTCTTAGGATTTGACTCAGGTTTCCTAGGAAGTTTCATGTTTTGTCTCCTTACCCCTTTAACGCTTTATGTAACTTGAGTATCAAGCTTCTTAACATGTGTTGAGAGCGACTCAAATCTGTTGATATGTTCATTGTATCGATCAAGATATCTTTACTACCTTGTTGTTGGCTAGACAAAATTTGTTCCATTATAGCTTCCATCTTGTTCTTTTGCAGAGCGGTTTATTGGAAGTTCATCTGATTCTGAGAGTTACTCGTGTTTTAAAAGTTGCCCTGATTTTGAGAATTTTTAGGGAAGTTTCTCTGGTAATTTCCATTACCCGAGCTTTGTACAAAACTTTTCCCTGAAAAATTATTCGCGCCAGAGTTTTGCGCGTATCCTTTTTCTGGGAAGTTGTTTGTACCGGAACTATGGACGTTGGCTCTTCTTGGGTTGGGTAATTCTGAAACTAAGGGTTCTTGAAATTTTGCTTCGATAAAATAGATTGTTTTTTCCATCCATCAGGTTTTGATACCCTCTCTGAAATTTCTCTTGCCCTCCGATAAAGTTCACACCCTCTTGTCCTTCGTCATCGTCTTCATCATACAACCTTTCGTCATCTTCAACAACTTCTTCGCAAGAGCTTACATTGCGCTTATTCTTTAAAAGTTGTTGTATCATGCTTTTAAGTTCGTGGATCTCTGAGCTATCCTTAGTACTCGTGGACTTGAATTTCCTATCATACTATGGGCATGTGTTGGCGTTTCTCATTACGGGGTTCTCAATAAGCTCACTAGCTTCTTCCGCCGTCTTAGTCATGAGATCTCTGTTACTCGCGATGTCTAGAAATAACATTTACGTCGCATCAATACAATGATAGAAGGTGTTGATCAGATGGGTCTTTGTAAAACTGTGATGAGGAAAATCTTTAATACAATCTTTGAAACGTTCCCATGTTTCATAGAAAGACTCAACCGGCCCTTGTTGAAATGATGAAATCTTGTTCCTAAGGGCGTTGGCCTTCGATTTTGTGAAGAAGTGTGAGAGAAATTGCCCTTTCTACTCATCCCAAGTGTGGATAGAATCAGGAGGAAGAGACTTCAATCATCGATAAGCTTTATCAGCTGATCTTCACAACAAATGATGAGGAAGAGACTTTAACTCGTCCCAAGAAATATGCCTAATGAGATTAAGTGAAACATCATATTCACAATAATGAGTTATAAAAATCAGTTTTCTCTTGTTATTGATTCATTGTTGGAGATGATTATAGTCAAATGGATTATGAAAATTATCTCCCCCTTGAAATTTATTCATGATTGAAAATGATTATAAAACCAACAAGTAATAAGAAATCATTCTCTCATATAAAAGATTTATGGTTAGAGATCAAATCTCGTTTGTAAATTTATGGGTGTGTGATATATGTTATAAATGCTCTCCCACACCGCATAAAAATAACATACAAAGAGGATGAAATATATAAGTTATTTATCTAAATAAATGCTCTCTAATAAGACACCATTAAAGAGGTGTTTATTGTAAAATTTGCAATTATTATTTTGATGATAAAATTTATCTAAAGGATTATAGAATCATTGGAATCCTTGAACAAAGAGATTATGAACTTAAAATTCAATTGTTCAAAGGATCACTATTCATATATACATACTAGGATGAAACCCGCGCGTTGCGCCGAATATTCGTTTCATAGTAATTTTAAAACATATTTACAGTGAATTTTTCATTGTAATATATATTATTATTGTTATTCGAATATACGCAGTTTATATTTTACCAAATCAATAAAAATTAGTTTGTTTGTGTATACATTTTGTTTAGTTTATTATCAAATTATGGGGATATTAATATGTTAAGAAATCTAATTTTTCAAACGTTTTCTTAAAAAATATTGAAGATTGTCGTGCACCCCTTTCAATTTCTTGACTTTTAATTGATTTTTATCTTTCTGTAATATGATTACTACAGTTTTATTTAGAGATTTTAACCCATTTTTTAAATTGTATCATATTTTTGTATTGTTTTTCTAAGTAACATTATTAAAATATTTATATATGTTATTGTTTATTTTGTTTAAGAGTTCTTTTTCGCAGTGGATATTTTTAATCTTCTCACGTAAAATTGGTATTAACTTTATGTTTTAAAAGATTATTGTGAATCATTTATGTATTTCTATGTATAAATATAGAATATTTGCATTCTAAGTTAGAATTGATGAACTTTTTATTTATTGATAAAAATATTTTTTCTTGACCATTTTTAATAATTATTTATATTGATATACATATTATTTTATTAATGTTAGAAATTACATTAAATATCATTTTTTGAATTTTATTAATATTAAAGGGAAATTTACAAAACTACACCATTTGAATTACATTTCACAAAACTACACTATTTCAAAATTATTTTACAAAACTACACCTAAACACTCAAAATTAAATCCAAACAAACATTATCCACACAATCCTATCTCTTAATACTATACCCTAAACACTAATCAGCGAACCCAAGTGAAAATTAATCGTATGGAAATATCTTTTATCAAGAGTGTAGTTTTATGAATTTCTCGATATTAAATTAATCGTGTAGTCTTTATTATTTGTGTTTTTAATTAAATTTATTCGTACTAATGATTTTAATTATAATTGAAGTTTATAATTAAGTTGTTTTTGTTGTAAAAAATTATTAAAGTTTCTAAGAGTTTAAAAACTTTCTAAAAGGTTTCTAAAAGTCTAGACTACACTGGTTACAAGATTTTTCCAAGAGAGAGCTCCTTGTATGACAAATACAACAAAATTGATCTTGTTCTAAGAGATCCAAGCAGCATCACTAAGAAAGGATGGCAACCAGCAAGTAAGGTTAGATCTCCGGAGATTCAAGAAGATATTAGATGACTTGAAAGCTGATATGTAAACTCTGGAACGCAATATCCCTTGCTCCACTGTAGGAAGAATTATTACATTCTTCGACAACCAAAGCTTTCTTCAGGTTTTCAATCTGAAAGTATAATACAAAAATGTTAGTTGGAAACAAATTTGCTAACTTTCTATGTAAACAAGGGTAATAATTATTTTCAGGTTCAAAGGCTAGAGAGATACGGGTATCATGAACATCACTAAGAGCTAGACTTAGTGAACATAGACAAATGTTTTGGCCAATATCATTGGAAAACGGCAAAGACTTTCCATTTACTAAAAGTTCATCACGTCACGTCTATTGAATTCTTTAATACCTGACCTCGTTCAATTGATTCCGGGGCGTGAAATCTAACTTAATAACATGAACAAGATACTTGAAAAGGAACATATTCCCAAGGATCTACAAGAATCAAAACAAAGGAGCAGGAGCAACAAGTTGTGAGAAAGTCTGCAAACATCTTAAACTTCTATGCAGAATCAAATGAAAATTGCAAATATAAGCATAAACAAAAGGCGCCAACCTTTAAATCCGATTCCTCAGGCTCATTAGCTTTGTTGTTCATTTTCTGAATCAGCTGTTGAAACCCTAAGATGACAGAAAACAAACAAAACCATACTAAAAACAAGAACAAAATCAAACACTAACACAAAAGAGAGAAGATCAACATTCCTTACATGAGCTTGTCACCGATGTTTCCTTCCCATCAGAAACAGCATCAGACCCAAAATTAAACGGTGACCAAGCTTATGAAAGTATCAACAACAACAAGAAACACCTGAGATCAAACATCCTCAACATAACTAAAACATTTTGACAAAAACACACAGAAGAAACAACAAGAACAAGTACCTTGTCAACGACTTTTAACAGATGCTTTCAATTAGAAGCTGAATCAGATTTATAAACCCAGGGAACTTCTATACACAGATACATAAGCAGAAAAACACATAGAAATCTAATTTTATGTGATGCGCTTTTGGAAGTTGTTTCGCCGTTGTTGTTGCTCGGCTTCTCCGTTGCAGGAACAGAGACGAATCTCGATGGTTTGTTGTTGTTATTGTTCGAATTTACGGAATTGCCACTGACGGCTGCGGAAGAGGAAACCGACGGCTGCGGCGGTTTGGGTTTAGATCGGATCTTCTTCCCGAAGATTTGCTTACTCTTCTACTACTTCCTCCTCATCCTACTCTTTCTCTACTTCCAGATCTGTAACTCTTTGAATCTTCTCTTTCTCTACTCGGTGTTCTTCCCGGAGACTCGCCGCGAGATCGATTCCGCCGATTCCGCCGCTCAGATTCATCTTCTTCTTCCGCATCGGCCTCCTCCGCGTTGTTTTGGTCGAAATCGAAGCTTCTTTAAGAACCTGAGTATCTCCTCGTTTCCGCGGCGGAGGCGGCGGAGGCGGCGGAGGCGACGGTGGCGACGGAGGCGACGGTGGCGACGGAGGCGACGGTGGCGACGGCGGAGTTGCTACGGCTCATTCTTCTGGATCTTCGTCTTCTTCTTCTTCTTCTTCTGGATCCGTCGTCGTTTTGGATCTCTCGTGGTTTCTCCGATGATTTTGAATCACGAGCGCTTCTTTCTTCTTCGTCTTGTCGTCGTTTTCTTGTGGCTCTGTTTCTTGATTAGACTCGATTGTTGGTTTTAGAAGAGCTCTGTATGCGATCAACGCTTCTCCTGTCACCATTTCTTCGTCTTCTTCCTTTGGATCGTGTTGCGCCGTCGTCTCTTATGTGCGAGAGGCAACTCCTCAAATGTCCTTTTCTTATAAACCGTAAACTCAAAAGGACAATGTATTTCTTTTACATAAATAAAAATAAAAATAAATATGTAATTACCAAAATTTATGTTGAAGTTAAGATATTTACGAGTTTTATCTGGGTATTACCCACCCAACCTACATACCCAACCAACTATCCGAAAATTAAACCCAACCGAAATTTATACCAATTTTTAAACCGAAAATTTTGGTTATTATAGATAAACCAAAATCGAAACCCACCTCAACCCATTTAAACCAATTTGAATATATATGTTAGGAAAGAAAAATTCAACAAATCATTATTACCAAGTTTTCCTCTTTTCCCATCTCAAGAACCCTAATTTCAAAATCGAAAATTTTGAGCAATGGTGCAAACGAGGCGGGGTAAAAGGAAAGAAAATCCTTCAGACCCAGATGATGACGATGTATTAATGGTTCACTACACGAAGAGTGTAGAAAAGGCGAAGAAGGCAAGGAAAAAGGAGAAAAAGGCGACTGAGAAGACCGTCGCTTCCGCCGCTTTCGCCGCTTCCGCCGCTTCCGCCGCTTTCGCCGCTTCCCCCGCTTCCCCCGCTGACGTCGCTCCCGCCGTTCCCGACGCATCTCCCGCTTCCGCAAGTCCCGCCGATACAGACGATTTTGCAACCCCTCCCCTGAATGCATGCGATGTTGAAAATGACTCGGAAAAAACAATTTCTGAATCGACTAAAGAAGAAAGTGAAGAAGTAGAAGAAGAAGAAGTTGGCGAAGAAGAAGAAAAAGTTGGCGAAGAAGAAGAAGAAAACATTGAAAAAGGAGAAGAACGAGAGGAAGAAGAAGAACAAGAGGAAGAAGAAGAAGAGATAGAATAAGTAGAAGAAAACTCATCTGATTCTGATTCAGACGATGCAGAAGTAAGTTTGATTCATTGTTTTTTGGTTTTGTGTACAACTAGGAAAACTTAGGTTTATTGGGTAAATTTTTTTATAACATTGGTGTTATACTAGTAAAACTTATGATTATTGTTTAATAAATTTAATTACATTTCGTGTAATACTAGAAAAACTAAGGAATTATGGATAATAAAATTATTATCATTGTGTATAATACTAGAAAAACTACGGATTACTGGATAATAAATTGACTAAAATTTGGTGTAGTAATAGGAAAACTACGTTTTATTGTATTCAGTTTATGAAGTGGTTGAAAGTGTTTTTTATTGTCTTGCAGGAAATTGAGGCAATCAAACCATCACAAATGTTCTTTCCCCCATCTGAGTACCAGAAACAAATTAAGTTAGGGACAAGGTGTTTCATCGTAGACGCAATCAAGACGTTGAAAATGCTGGAGCCGAGTCTGTCTAACATGGAGAGGAAGTGGTTTGAGGAGCATCCCCAATTCAGGCACATTTTTCACATGAAGCCGGAGAAGAACCACAAAGTTCAGGGAATGTGGATGTTGTTAATGAGGACGGTTAAAACCAATAAGAGGAGAGAAGTGTGGTTCATCGTGAATGGTGTTCCAATCCGTTATGGATTGCGCGAACACGCATTGCTATCAGGACTTAACTGTTGCAACTATCCTCTTGACTACAAAAAGGCCGGTGGGACAAAGTTTGTGGATCGGCATTTCAAGAACGGAGAATCCATAAGGTTGGAGGATGTGAAAGAGAAACTGGTTAATATGGGACCCCATAAAGACAGATTGAAGATGGCGGTTCTATTTTTCTTATCAAGTGTTGTTTGCGCGCAAACAAAAGTAGGGAAAGGTGCGAGGAATGTATTGGAATTCTTTCAGAGAGCAGTAGATGATCTTCATTTCTGCAAAATCTTTCCATGGGGGAGATACTCATATGAGTACATGTTGAAAGAGATCTCTCACACCATGGACCATTTTGGAGGTGTGGTGAAAGAGCATGCGTTATGGCGTCAACCAGGTTTTTGTGTCCCATTAGAGGTAAGTTAGATCATGTAAAATTATTGGTGTTTTGTAGATTAGTATTGTTGAACAATGATGTTATGAGAAAATTATTGGTGTTTTGTAGATTCTAGCATTCGAGAAGATTCCTAAACTGGCAAATGTGTTTAGAGAACCTGTTGAAGGAGCTGATGCGAATTGTCCCAGGATGTGCAAGTCCGCATTCAAAACTAATGGAATGAAAGGGATGTCACTTTTGGATATAAACAAAGAACTTGGGGCCGAGACTGTAAGTTTACTTATCCTCTTTATCTTGTAAACTTAGGTAATACTAAGATAGTACTTAGATAAGCAGAACTAAGGTAATACTAAGGTAGTACTTAGGTAGAACTAATGTAATACTAATGTAAGTTTACTTATGTTTTGACAGGATATTGACAGCATCATCCACGTCATTAATGCAGAAGAAGATCAATTGTTGGATGATATTTTGGAAGTTGATGATGATGTTGATGAGTTTGATCTAGCCATTGATAGTTGGGAAAAACACAATAAAAAAGGTTTAACAATCTTTTTCAAAGACATGTACGATGAAGATGTTGCAGCGCGAGAAAAGAGCAAGAACGGACAGCAGTACATTGCGAGTGGAAGTTGAGGGAGGTGAGAAAAATGTTGATTTATTGAAAACAATGAAAAAAATGATGAAAGTAATAAAGAGAGTTGAGAAGACGACTCATGAATTGGGAAACAAAGTTGATGCATTTGGTGAGAGATTGACACCATTAGAAGTGTTTGTCAATGAAGCAAGTGGTTCGAGGAAATTGAAAAAAAGAAAGAAGTGAAGAACTTTCGGTTTATGTGGTTATGCAATACTTTTGGATTTGTGTACTTTTAAGTTATTTATGATTTGTGGTACTTTCGGAATTGTGGTACTTTCGGAATTGTGGTACTTTGTTTTTGTTGAACTTTGTTTGATTTGTGTTACTTTTGGATTTGTGTTACTTTGTTTTCTAGTACTTTATGTTTTTGTTTTGTGGTATTTTATGTTTTGTGGTACTTTTGAAAAGTTTTACACAGTTTTACGTACTTCAACACTTAAAATCAAACAAAAGCAAAAGTTCAACACAAAACACTTAACATAACAATTAACATAACACTTAACATAAAACCCAAACCGAAAAAAAAAAGTTCAACACTTCAAGTATGTGGTCCAGCAATAAGCTTCTTGAGCTTTTCAATCTCTTCAACCAATTTTTTCACCTCACTCCTTAACTTTTCAACTTCCTCCTGAACACCGAAAACCCATGGTTGACGAAAGTGCAACCCATCGTCCTGAACGATGAACATAGTTTCACTTAGTAAATTACTGTGTTACTCAGTTATACACAGATGTGAAATTAAAAAAAAACAGATGTGAAATTTTACACAGATGTGAAATTTTACAAAGATGTGAAATTAACCTCGTATTTCTTGCAGGTGAAGTACCTTCTCCCTGGTAAGGTATCAAAATCTTCTCGATACTTTGGAGTTGGAGAATAATCGTGAATGATATCTCCCCCACATGGACACCTAGTTGGAATCCCGTATTGTGCATCGGCAACATAGAATAGCCTCTCGTAAAGTTGCTTATTCTTTTTTATCTCACGTCTCTCCTCGTATGGATCCATGAATTGAGAGATTTGAGAGAGATTTGAGAAAGAAAAGAGATAAAAAAGAGAAGAAAGGAGAAGTGGTTAAAACGTGAAACGTTGAACAAGAGAGAAAGAGAGAGAAATGATGAGAGAAATTGAGTGAAACGTGTGTTAAATAAAGTGGCAGACATGACCCTAGAATCTAGGCAGAAAATTATGACAAAATCAGTTTTTTGACCATTCTTGGATCAAAACAAAATTTAGGCGCCAAAACGAATTTTGGTTTCCCTCCAAAAAAATACACATAGTTCTACCCTTGTTTTACAGGAGTTTATTGTTTTACAAAAGTTCTTCATAGTTCTACTTTTCATGATTTCATGGTTTTTTAGTTTCACCCATAAAATTATATTGTCAAATTAGTTTTACGTTTTACAAATCTTCATTAAAATTTAGTAATATGTGGTTAATGCAATAATATATTAGAAATCAACGTTTTGTGGAAAAGTCATTTTAAAAGTTGTTCTCACTAAGAAAGTGTTCCTATAAAGAACATAGAATGTACAATAGATTTTTTTAAAAATGTGTGTTTTCACATGATCTTCTGAATTTTGATTTTGTAAACTATGTTTTCACTCACATATAATAACAAAAGTGTTATATTACAAGTTTTATACTTAATTGCATTCAAATACAAAATCAATGAAATCGAAGAGTAGTACTAATTCATAGTATTCCACAATACTACATAAGTTCAACAAAACAATCATAATATTACATAAGTTCAACCAATTGAATCCAAAACGACATGTTCCAAACAATCATAATAATACATAAGTTTATTCACTCGGATAACGACATGTTCCAAACAACAACCAATTGAATCCAAAATTTTGCCTCGGTCGCCTTTTGTTTTGCGTCCTTTTACGTCGTTCTCCAACGGATGGCTTCCTCTTATCCTGTTTTCTCCCCTTCTTCTTGATGCGATCTTTTGGTTTCACCTGTCGTTCTCGGATGTAATCCGGTACGTTCCAATCAGCCTTGTCAGGCACCGGATAAATGGTCGAGAAATAAGCTTGTCCCCACAGTTCTACCCAGTAATACTCTGAACACAACTCACGATATGGTATTAGGCCTTCACCATGAATGTCGTTATTAATCTTAAATAAATAAGCGGCGAGGCCGTGCAAACAAGGATACTTGTCGTAATCATACACCTTGCAGGAACAAGACTTCTTCCTCAAGTTAACCAAATAATGCTTACTATCGTCGGTGTCCGTTACCTCGAACTCAAGCTGAAAACTATTTAGCTCCCGCACCGGTGTTTTATCGGCTTTGGACCACATATTGTGTAGGTGGTTTTCGACAAGAGGAACAAGTTTGGTGTTAATCGACGCAGCGATAACTTCCTTCCGACGTTGGTTAAACCACTGAGAGATTGTACCAATTATTGTATCTAACATCGGTATCAAAGAATACCTCCTCGCGTCCTTAAACAAGATGTTCATTGACTCCACACTGTTGCTTGTGTCTAAATTGTATCTATCACGCGGGAAAAATACCCTAGCCCAAGTGTCTTTCTCTGTCTGCTCTTCCACATACTTATATGCTGAAGGATATCGCGTCTTGAATAATGCGTATATAGACTCGAACTCAGCCATCGTGAAGCACCTAGCTAACTCCATAAATCTCCACCCGACAACGGCTTTGTTGGTGTTACTAGCATGACCTCTTACGTTCGAGACGGATGCCATATACAATGTCCATGATGAGCTTGTGGAAACACGAGTAGCTACAGCCGCAATTAGGCTTTGGTTTCGTCGCTCATAAAAACTAATTCGGAAGAGTCCGCTATAACACTTCCGAGCATCTCGAAAAACCAAGTCCAACTAGATTTATTCTCACCGTCGAGTACGAGCAATAGCAAGAGGATAGTGGTGACGGTTAGGATCTTGAGCTTTTGCGAATACTAGTACGCCACCATACCCGTTCTTCAGAAACGTAGCATCCACAACTATCACTTTTCTCATCACCGCAAACCCATCAATACAAGCTCCCAATGCTATGAAAAGGTACTTGAACTTACATCCAACTCCACACTTGTTTTTGTTCCTGGATTAGCCTCCTCTAACATGTACAAGTAACTAGGAAGCATCTTGTAGCTTTCTTCAGAACTACCACGCAAATGACTAATAGCCAGATTTTTCCCTCTCAACGCCGTAGAATAAGATACTTTTACACCAAGCTTAAGGTGTATGAGATCGATGATATCTCGGGGAGGAGGGGTTTTCACTTTACCTGGATATTCCTCATTCAAAAAAGATGCAACTAATTCTGCTGACCCTCTCCTCTTGCTTTGGCTAATTTGACTTTGACTAGTCCGAGAGCAAGAATGCATCCCCACGTACCTCCTAATAGAAAACAGTTCAGTGTTTGTAATCTTTGCAGCTCTCAAACCCCATTTGCAACTTTCTATACAACATTTTATCACCAAACGTATAGGATCCGACTTTTTCGTTACATAACGAAAGCATTTAAAAAATGCGGCTCTATCCACCAACTCTTGAATTGCCTTCTTGTTTGGAAACTCTTGAAGGTCAGTCAAACCCAATCCATCTTCCCATTCCTCTATAACCTGACTACATTGTTCTACGAATGGTTCCCCATCATACTTATCACCATCCATATTCGTCTCATTCACGTTGTCCTTCTTACCCGCATTGTCCGCGTCACTCGCAGGTGTATGTCTCATCAGCCGTATAAGGATCACCTCCGGTGTTCATATCATCATCATTCTCTTCTACATTGGCTTCCACATCTTCTACGTAAGGAGTTATGGCATTAAGTCCTATTTCATCATCATTTACATCCATCAGTTCGTAATTCATACCAACGGAACTTTTCCCCACTCTTGAAAGCTTCTCTATCTCGTCTAATCCACTCGTCTCTTCCACAAACAAAAGAGATCTACGGTTATCTCTATCAATGGTCGTTAGATAACAGAACAAATCCTCATCATCACAAATATTTAGCTGCTCCTCACATCCCACCGCCATCGGCATGTATTTCGATGGATGCTTTACTTTGCTTTCATCCAACGCAAGCTTTTTATACAACCTTTCTTCAATCATTGTCAAACTTATATCCTCAATCGATTTCTTCAATATTACACTATACATGCAATCTTTATATTTGAAGAATACGACGTGTTTCGCCATTGTATCCTGCAAAAATAAGAACATAAAATTTTAGTTAAATCGCGTCTTCTCAGTTCTACGTAGTTATCTACAGTTATACAAAGTTTTACATACTACATTACAATTATCAGTTATACTAGTTATACAAAGTTTTACATATTATATTACAATTATCAGTTGTATTTGTTATACAAAGTTTTATAAATCAAAGTATCAGTTTTACTTGTTATGCTAAGTTTTACATAATCTATTCAAAATTATTTTCAGTTTTGGTTACGAACAATTAATTGAGAAACAAAGATGATTGTATTAAATTCGATCCTTTGCGTATTACATATCAATATAATCTTCTGCAATCAACCACATTATCTAATTATATCAATTTGCATTAGATCTATTAAAATCTATTTATCAAAATCGAATTTAAAAAACCCTAATACCTACCTTGATGACGAATTATGGCAGGGAAGAAGACGGAAGACGGAAGGAGGAATATCGCCGGCTTGCCCTGCCCTATCGTCGCCGGAGAAATGGAAGAAGAAGGAGCCGCGACGATGACGATGGCGACTCCGAAGAAAGGCGACGAACGAGACGACGATGCGATGACGATGAGGTGATTTTGTTTTTTTTTTATTTTAATTTTGTTTTAATTTTTAATTCAAACCAAAACCAAAACCAAAATTATTATACCCAAATCAAAAATTAACCCAAACCAAAATTCATAATTTCTATTTTATTTATTTTATGTATTTATAATAAGGGTATTTTTGTAATTTAATAATGAAAGGGGTATAAGAGATTATGTTGGGTATAGGAGATTTGTCCTCCTTCAAATAGGGGCTTTTGAGGTGATGACTCTATGTGCGAAGCGTCAAAAAATAAATAGGGTAAACGCTTAAAAAAATGTAGGGTAAACTATGACACATGTCATTACCAGAGTCAACCACTTGTCAGCACCAGAATCAAAGTTAACAAAAACATTGTGTCGTATTATATAAGATATTGAAAATCAATACAAACAATTGATGTATGAGATTTCATAAAATGAATTATCATTATAAAAATTTTATACAAAAATAAACAAAAAAGTTCATTAGATAATTCATCATGGTAAAATTAGAAATCTCATATCCCATCTGAAAATGCTCAAATAATAAATATGTGTGTCTATGAAAGACAACATATAAAGTCTATAACATGTAAGAAACATGATAGACTACTTTGGTTCAAAAGATTGAGAAAATTCTCTGAAAGAGAAATGAGCAAATATTATTAATCTCTTCAACATGAGAAGAGGAGCAAATGAGACATGATTAATGATAAAATTAGATATCGAAATGATATCATTAATAATGAGAAAGATAAATCAAATGAATCATGTCATCAAAGACTATAGAACTAAAGTCAAAATAAATGTCGACAATATCAATGACACATTGCATGATATCAAAATATAAACGAGGATCATAAATCTCCACGTTGCGAATGAGTGTAGAGATTTTTGAAGGCCGACAAATAAAAGAGACAATCAAGTCTATATTAAACTCGTTTGAATAAACGAGAATTTTGGACAAGAAGCCCAATTTTGAAAAGGGTATTATGATATATAAAATAAAACGCATGTTTTCTAAGGTTTTGTTATAACACCCATTACTAAAATAATATATGAGAGATTTGAATTGTGTCTCATAAAGAAAATTTATGAAAAGTTTAAATCCCTCAAACTACTGATATCATAATAATATTCTCAAGAACTATAATCGATCAAACTCTTTAGAGTTATTCATATACCTTGAATAGACAAAATTTCTCCAACTGTTCAAATCAATCATTTGATGAAAGAGATGTTATTTAACACTTCTAAAAGAAGTTTAATATATATATTAGGTCATAAAGGACCATATTTCAATGCTAAAAAGCATTTATATCTAGCATTTGCTAGTAAATCTAAAATATAACTCATCCCTTATCCGCATATTTTGGGATGAGATAAGATATAATTAAATTGGGATTATTAGAAACCCAAATTTTGGTATAAGTTATTTTGCAAATGAAGAATATTTATACGATCACAAAACAACAATCTCGTGGTGTTTCTAGTGCGTGTCTTTGGTCGTCACTTATTAAAGTAATGCCAAAATCAAAGTTATAGAAGGCACGTAAAGAATGTGTTTAAAGAAGGTTCTACCATAAACGAAGGAAGAAACATATTTTTCTAAAAGACATCTTTGCAAAAATGTTATTTCTGAAGATGAAGCTTCCAGAGGAATCATTATCAAATATGCCACTTCTTGAGATATTTTTGTCTAATATGCCACCTCTATTTATTGAATTAATTTTTATTTAATTTTAAATCAAGTTTAAAGGTTAAAAGACTAAAATCCAGGGAAAGTTCCACATATTTAAAACCCAACCAAGGAGTTCCGACTCAACCCCACCAAACTGACCCGTATTCGGCCCAAACCCATAAGATCCGACCCATTCCCATTTATTTTAAATCACAATCGATTTGATCTCTTCGCTCCTCCTTTTCATTATTCACAAACCCTAATTTCTAAAGCTCTCTACTCCTTCTTTAATCTCTGCTTCAACCTCTCTTAAAATCAATATCATATCTATTCTTCAATATCTTTCAAGTCTTTCTCCGATTCGTTTTACTGAAAAATCTATAGGTGAAGATGATGAAAAAGAAGATAAAGTTGAAGAAGAAGAAACAGAAGACGGCGGAGTGGCGGAGGATAACGCAAAAGAAAAAGACATTGAAGTTGAAGAAGAGGACGAAGAAGAAGATGAAAACGGAGAAGATAAAGAGAACGAAGTAAACGAAAAATAAAAAGAGAACGGAGATATGTATATATACCTAAATCTGGAAATCAAATCGAGCCGGATGAACGATTTTTGGAGATCTTTACTTCAAATCCTCGCCGAAAACGCTTTAATTTCTCGATCTGCTTCGATTTTCGGAGACTTCTTTGGATTTGGAGGAAGAGAATAAGACTGTGTTAGCGGCGGTGAAACCTTTTGGTAGTTGGCGGAGGAGACGGTGAAGACAATTTGGGATTATTCAACATAACATCAATGATTCGCATATGTACATATTCAATATCAAGATTTTTACTTTTGAATCTTCGATGTTTGTTTTATGTAATTACAATCACTAACCAAACTATTTAAGAGGGTAAAAATTTGATAGTACAAGTAGTATAATTTAGTAAAACTGTTATATATAACTAGTACACCTAGTACAATTTGGTAAAATTGTTATAATATAATTAGTACAACTAGTTTAGCGGGTAAAAGTATAACTCGTACAACTAGTTTGACTGTATAACTGGTATAATTGTACACAAATGTATTCTTGTACTCTAATTAACAAAATAAAATTATTAAAATGTAAATAGTTTACACGTCGAAAAATTAAAAGTATTTAAATAATCATTTTAACATGTGTGTCGTCAAAAATTTGTAATTATTTGTACCTAGTTTTTCAAGTGTATTAAGGCCGTAATAGTTGTACTTTGACAGTTTTTACATTTTTTTAGTTGGACATTTGTTTATAATTAAATTTTTTAGTTGGACTTGTAAAATTTAGTAATAACATTACATTTAACTTGTTTCTATGTAATAATATATGATAATATGTTAATTGTATAAATTTTTGTGTTTCATATGCTAATATTTGTAAAATAACCTTTGAAATATAAGATAAAAGAGGTAAGATATATATGTTTATATCACAAAAACAAAAAAAATGATTAACATTAATCTTTTTAAAATCATTATGGGTCTGTAGTCTTAAAATTTGTTTTAAACAACTAGCATTTAAATTGTTTGCAATTCAATTTACAACGTTAAATTTTTCATTTTTTTCTTTTTCAGTTGTTGTAGGTGTACCAGTTGTCCTTACGCGTAAAATAAATATATTGTGAAAGCACGTAGGGTCCACCGTTTATTTTTTCCATTTTTTTTGCTTTTTTCATTTTCGTTTATAATTTATTTTGTTGATTGGATATAAAAAAATTTCAAAATTTTTGGTCTACATTCGTTAAGGGTGATAAAGGAATTTCAAATAATAAGCGGCAAAGAGATTGAAAAGTGGCAGACAAGAATAATTTTTCCCTGTTTGTGGCATATTAGACGATCGCTTGCTTCCTGAGGGACCGACATAAGAAACACATAAATTCAAACACCTATTTGAAAAGTGTTTATTTGGGAAAATAGACTTCCAAGGGGAGCTATGATTATGTGCGTGATTGCAGTCTTTTTTCCCTATCATGGTTTTGTCCAAACGGGTTTTACGTGACAAGGTTTTCACGAGGCAACAAGAACACATCAAAAGATAGACATTTGTGGAAGAAGAAAAATATTATCATATCAATGATGAAAGTCTATCAATGTTCCAAGGAAAGTTCAAGACAAGTCATTTACGGAATTTATGAAGAGAAATCATAATCGACTTTTCGAAGGAAGAATGTGTAATTGTACTCTTTTCCATGTCATGGTTTTCATTCCATTGGGTTTTTCCATGATATGGTTTTTAACAAGGTATTACACTATAAAAACGGATAATCATGGGGGAGTGTTATATAATATATAGTTTTATATATTGTAATTGATGATTATCCGTAGATAAATATATAAGTTTCTTCGTATTGATGTAAGATTATATATATATATATATAGTTAGATATTTATATAATTTTTTCATGTTGAAGTAAACTTTTTACTATAAATAGATTCATAATGTAAAACAAAATCAAAAAATCAAAAAAACAATTCATCTCCCCAACTTTATCTCTTTAGAATTCTCTCAAACATTATATACAAAAATATGTTTTATATATATTTGATTGTTTCATAACAAAAAATATGAAAAGAGAAGAAACCTTTTATTAACAAGAAAATAGTAGATAATGATGGTGTATATACACACTTATATACCTATTAACATAACCCTAAACAACTAAAAAGAAAGCCCATAGTTATGTTTTACTAGAAAATAGTCCACAAAGATTTTATAATATATAGTAATAAAATGTATCTAAAAAATATTGATGAATAACATTTTCATATAATTTTCTCTCCAAATTCCACCCATTGAAATGGATATTTCTCCATCATCTATTTTCAAATAGTAATGCATTTAAAGTCTCACAAAATTCTTCTTTTATTTTTTATAAAAAAATTGTTACAAGTTGAATAACACAATTTGATGTGACTTTTTTAAATTATATTGATTGAATAACATGTGATTGTAAATGATTTTGATATGATTTTAGATAAATCTTATTTTCAATAACACAAGATTTTGTAAGAAATTTACAAATCCTCATTTGAATAACAGGTGATTTCAACAAAACCCCAAAATCTCTTAAAATTCTAGTTCCAATACACCCCCACTAAGTAAACAGAAAGTAGATAACAATTGTATGCCATTAATTAAAAACGTTAGGCATTAGGATTAATCGCATGAAATAATTATCACTAGACAGATATACAATGAGAAAGAAATTAAAAATGTTCTTAAACTCATATCAAAATATATAGATTGACCCCTCTCGGGCGTATCAAATACCTATGCTAACAAATATGAAAACTAAACTCTCGTTTGTGTTCAATAAATTCTAGCATGTAGTTTTTCTAAGTCTGATTTGTTCACAAAACGCAATAACAACTACTCTCGCAAGCTAAGGACGTTTTGCTCATCTAAGTTCTATCAGCTTCCTAAACCAACTCTCCTTGCGCATAAATAACCTAGAATCAGTGACTATGGTGATCAAACAAATCCAAGCAATAAAATAAACATAGATAAAGAACCCTAAAATTAATTCCCTATCAATCAATTTAATCTAGCAATTCATAAATTTCCTTGAAACCCTAAAACCTAACAGGTTGATTACTCAGATATATACATATCAAGCAATAAAGAGATTATGAAAGATAATTGCATAAAACAATATACTAAGATTGATAAAATAGATGTTCAAAAACACTTCTCCAAGAGTAACATGATCTTCTCTAAAGTTTACAATCTCTCAAAGTCAAAAGTAAAATAAAGTGTGGTCTTCAAAACATGTATTTATAGGTTTGGGACATTCCCTTAAAAAATAGGAAAAGATCTTGGCAAATCTAAAAATAAAAAATTCAACGATTTATGTTAGGATCGATCGGACTTCTGCTTTGCTATCGATCCTTTTTTACTTTTCAACTTTTGCTGATGAAGGATCAATCAATCGACACAAGGGATCGACCAACCGATGTGAAGATCGGTCGATTATGGATCTGTGGTCGATCCTTAACTCTGATGATTCCCATAATAAGAGATCGATCGATCATGAGATCGGTCGATCGGTGTTCTTTCACCGCATTTTTCGTTCTTTTGCCTCGAAAACTCCATAAGTCATTCATCTATGTCTTAGGACGCCATTATGCCTTTTATTACCTGTAAAAAAACTAAAGACACATAAAAAAAAAACTATATTGTGTGGCTGTAACTATGGTTTAAAACGTTAAAAACGCCAGACATGACCTTTCATATTCGAGTTAATTGTGAGTCACGGACATATATGTGATAGCATATGCTTAGGTTTTTAATTAATTATCAAATTTCCCTTGGGTTATATTTGTATACTTAGCAAATATTGTTGTAATGTGATGCATGATAGATTAGTCAATGCTTGATTGATTACTTAGTATTGTTTAATATTAGGTTATAACTAGATTAGTTGTCGTTGCTTAGTATTAGGATGAATGATAGATTAACGGGAGTACCGCCGGAGTGGAAGTGCGCTAAGTTAGTCACACAACGTAGAAAGTTCATTCTAACCTCCGACTTTGGATGGCTAGGCTATCGCATTCCTCCGAGGAACACATACACCAACCATTTATCTGGAAATCGGACCAAGATAAAGTCTACTTTAGAACCCATTGAATAGAGCTTGATGCTCTGCTAAGACGACTTCTTTTCATGTTGATTTTCGATCAGACATCACATCATTCCTAGTCCAAAAAGTCTTGAGACTCACTTATTCATTTTTCAACCCGGGATTTTTTTACACCAAGTAGCTCAAACATGAAAGTATGAGGCTTTCAACCCTATATTATAGGCAAGTAAAAACACTAGAAGCTAAGCCCGTAAATCTTAGACCCAACAACTTATAGACAATCCCGAACAAGATTTGAACAACTTGCTTCGTTATATTATAGTCATAGGATGTGTTCTAAATTGCTTGCTTAGACAGATCACTTTTATATTTGCTAGTATGCTTGATTAGATTATGTGATGCATATAGACTAAGGATGATGATATCTTGTAGATTTTGCATGTTTTTACATTGTTCTATGCATTAGAACTAACACAATTAGATTGTATTTAGTGTCATATAGGTTGCATTTGTGTTTGTTCATGCGTTTTTAGGTTCATGAATACCAAAGTGACAAAAAGCGAGTAAAAGGAGCTTAAAGTGGCAAAACGACCATATCGGTGACTTGTACCGATTAGTTGTGGTCGAGAGGCAAAGAAAAGGCGAATAAGAGGCGAGGAAGTGCATATCGACCAGTAGTATCGATCACAATTGGTCGATATTGAGCAAAAAGTCGTATCGACTTGTAGTATCGACCTGAAGTGGTCGATACTGAAAGACAAAGAATTCAGACGAAAAGCTTCAAAAATAAACTCGTTGAAGACGCTCCCACTGTTGGATCTTTATGAAAGTTTACCAAAAGATAGCCACATATGTTAGCTTTCATTTAGAGTTGGTTTGAGATGATTTCAACAGTTAGATCTAAAATTATATTAGTTTTACTGACAACGGGTAAATCTGTTGCGGAATACCGAGATGTTGTATCGATCCAAATCAGGTCCAAGTGATATCGACCAAATCAGGTCGATATCAGGGAGAAAATAAAGGAAAATTCAGATTTCATATCGAAAACAGGAAAAGAAAGTCCAAACCCACTTAGGCCGTTTTCTGAAGACCCAAAACTCGTTTTTTATATTAGACTTATAATTTAGGTTTTAGAGGGATCTTTTTGATATTTTTTATCATCGTTTATCATACTTTTGTTCTTGCTTTTCTCTCGGATTTTGGATGTTTTGAGTTTTCTTCATTCATAAACAGAGTTTCTTCTACCATTAATCTCTTGATTTATTTTATGCTTTTCTTAACTATGATTGCTTTGATTTTCATTATACTTAGTGAGTAGATTTAAATAGACAATTGGGTTGGGGAAAAAGGGTTGATTAAACTTAGGATTATCATTGTCTAGAACTTAATCTTAAAACTTTTGTCTTTGGTAACAAACTTAAAGTCTTAATCGAGTTGGCCATTCGATTACTGGACCTAGGAAACTTTATCAATCGAGAGATTATAAAGTTCCTAACAAATTACCCTAGAACTAAGTCTAGCTTAACTGAGAGATATGTGTTAATAAGCTTAGTGGTTGAATTGAATTAAACTTAATGTTTCTTAAGATTTAAATTATCTCAAGATATTGTTTTAGTTTATTTAATAGGAAAAATATCATTGTCACGAGAGTGGATTGATCTAAAAACATTTTCAAAACCTTAAAGTTACCATTATTAAAAGGCAATTTAAAATCTGAAAGTTTGATCATTCGTTAAAGTATCTCGACCTAGTTGTTTAGCTTTTAATTTGAATCCTTAATCTTGTTTAGATTCGTTTTCGTTTTCTCGTTTCTCGGTTACAAAACTCAAAACAAACAATTCTTTGAATTGCTTAGACTAAGTTTATTTCTCATAAGTTTTAATACATTGATTGCTCCTGATTCGGATTGACACCTCATATACTACAATAAAGCATTCAAAACAACGAGATAAAAATCTCGTTTTCCATTCTTACGATAGATTGGTTTTTTAGAGATCTTGTGTTCACTAAGTAATGCCAGATTACTTATGATTTCACCTCATTTTTTGTCAATTATTTCACCTCATTGTTTTTCAGGAAACCTCATAGTAAAGACCTAATTAACCTTAGGCCCATTGTGGCCGTAGATTATTTACTGTTTTATAAAGCTTTAATCGTATAGTTTTCAAATCTAGATCCTTTGGACGTCAAATCCGTATTTGAGTCAACAAATCCACTGGGAAGCGGAAAAGCAGGGGGAACCGGGGAAGGAGCTACACCACCAACCTCTTTCTGCCGGGGTTCGAACTACTACACCAAATTTAGGGACTATCCCATGAATCAAGACTGAAGCTGGACTAGCAGCCTCGCCCGCAAATAAGGATTTTGGGTAAAGGTTGAAGTATGAATATATAGTATGTAAAATTGAGATTTCTAAAATTAAATATTTTTTTTAAGATACAGGTCATGTCCGGACCAACACACAACGTGACGACGCGGTACGGAATGAAAAGCCTTAGCTCGTTCACAAATATTTCTAAGTAATACGATTACAATTAAAAACGAAAATAAAAATAAATAGGTAACACAATTAATATAAAATATTATAAATATTTCAATTTTATGATAATCCATCGGACAATATTAATAATATATTTTCATTATTTAAAAGTATTTTCATTATTTAAAAGTTTTTTTTAGGATATTCAAATTGATGATGTAAATAAAAAACCAAAAGCATCCAAAAATATATAAAAAATTAAATTTTTAATACTTTTAGAAAGCTTTGCGTGACGTCTTGCGCAATTTTGTGACGGTTCAAAAATATATCATACATAATTTATGATATATGAAAAAATTATTTTTAATATTAGACATACATATATATGATTAAAAAAATTTATTCAACATGAACCAACAAAAAAAATTATTTCAAATCATATCAAATTAATATTTTGTAAATATTACTCCCGTGCGTCCCGCACGGATAAGACTCTAGTTAACTATTAATTTATGTGCCTTGTATGTTTCTATTTCCAACAAATTAGTGTTTAATACAAACAATGAAGACTATATTATGGAACATCTAAATAGACATAGAATAAATGAGAATTTACATTAAAATAATTAAGATTTTGCGAAATCTATACTATTAAAAGAGAAGACAAAACGCATACGTGTCGCAACGTGAGAGTTTTTAAGATATTTTTAATTTTTTGCGTTTTAGTCCTTATATTTTTGAATAATTTTTGTTCGGCGAATTCTATAAATTATATTTCAGGTCAACGAATTCAGGCCCACATAATTTTTTTTTAAGAATTAAATTTCTCCCACATTGAAAACAATAAGAAACAAAATAAGAAATCTTCTAATATAAATATGACTTTATCACATACAAAATCATTAAAGCGGACCTTCGTCTAATGGGCATGCGAATTTCGGTAAATGGATTGCGTCTTAATTTACCGGGTATGCATAATGCGAGTCTTTTTCGTTGAATAAGCTTGCATAGTTTGATAGTTATTTCGGTTTTCGATAATGGTCATTCATAGATGCATGCCTCATAAATTGTCAACGAGTATCGGGAACTTTGATTAGTGGATTGGAGACTAGGCATTCGGTTTTTAGGTCAGGCTCTTTCGAGTTCGGATTTTTCGGGTTAAAGGATATAGGATCCGTTCGGGTTATTTACAAATACAATTATGTTCGGTTCAAATCTATACGGGTTCAGGTCGAGTTTCATATATTTAACAAAGAGTTAGAAAATATTAAAATCTGATAGGATAATATGATAACCAAAACCGGACAAAACCGGATTTTTCAGGTCGATTCGGTTTCGGGTTTCGGATCTCGGGTTAAATATTTAGCCCTAAATTGATCAATTCATAGATTTCCATAATATAACTTAATATTATTTATGAATATCCTGTCCCGCGCAAGGCGCGGGTACATACCTAGTTCTAATTGAACTATATAAAAATTGAAATTGTGTTTTATGACTAAATATTTTTATAGAGTTTTAGAGATTAATATGTTGTGCATTTTTATGTAATTCTTATCAATAAATTATTGATTTTCTTGGATAACATTACATTTTACTTTTTGGCAGTGTTTCAGAAAGTGATAGACGCTTATATAGAACATAGTGCCTAGAATGCTTAATCGGAGCCTAAGCGAATTTGTAGGTGGTATAAGCTTTTAGAAAATTATACAATATATTATATATACATTAGAATGTACAAAATATCATAACTTACAAATTATAAAATCTTTAAAATATTTTTATTATTATTATATAACGTTGATATTTTTATTTTATAAATAATAAAATTATGTTATGTGTTTTTTATAACATCATAATATTCAAGGTGGATTAAAAGGTAGTCGGGCGGTTTATAAAAGTCGAGCGCCCAAGCGCCACCTAGACGGACGTCTAAAACTTTTTCTTGGACATTGTTTTTTGGTAAAATATTTTTTTGTGGTATTTTATTTACATAATTTTTGAATGTTTTTATTTCCGATTTCCAAATTTAGAACTTGTTCATGTGTTTTAACGTTTGGGTTCAGTTCTTAAATATTTGAGGCTGGTTCGGTTCCGATATTTTGCCACCCATACTTAAAACTCTCTCCGAACCTGCCGGTGGTCTTAAAGTTTTGGAAAATTCTTACTGATGACTTGTATTGTATATGTACCAATGGAATAACACGAGTGTTTTGAAACAAAAGGTAAGTTTTTACAAATGGTTTGTTCACGTCTCTTACGTTTTCTATCAATCTTCTCGGAGATTTAGAAAAGAGCAGATTTGCTTATGATTCTTGAGATTATTTTTCCAATCTCCTCTCCACAATCCTCTTGTACATGATGGCCAGCCTGGTAACATCAAAATCGGTTTATGTTAGCATTAATGCTTAAAAATGTCTCATTATATGAGGAGATTAGCAATTATACACTTGGAAGTTCGACGAGTTTGTGTCCCGAACTCTTGCAGAATTCTTCAACTCCTTGATAGCTAAGCCACCTGTCCCGTTGCCCCCAGCAAACGGTGGTCGGTATTTTCCATTCTTTATCCATTAATGATGTCCTCATCTCTTCCGCATTGTCCTGTCAGTTTATATTCCCTGAAAATCAAAATCTTTCTCTAGACATCAACTTACAAAATCAAGAAATTTTACGAACCTTAAGCTCCTTCTTCATCACTCTGCTTATGGCGTTAAGGGCAAAACCCGAAGAGCCTGAAGTGAGATAAGGTCTTCGGTAGACCATTGCATCTTCTTCTTTCATTTTGTAAGGACCACAGCTCGTCAAAGGCTTGTCACTTGCTCTTAGGGGATCCTATTAAATTTGAAAAATCAAGAGTTCATTGTACAAAACCTTCCTAGCTAAGAGCAAACAACAAAAGAAACAAACCAACCTGAGAGAAAATCTCCCCGAGCAAAAAGTTGCTAAACACAGACAAGGTTGATGGAAGTTTAGCATGCTCGCGTGTGAGCTGAAACAATATACAAACTCTAAGTTACTTTAAACCAAACAAAAGAAATTGGTCCTGTTTTTTTTTCCTTACAGGAGGATTCAAGAGTATGAGATTCTTGATCTTCTCTGGTCGAGTTTTTGCATATTTTACGGCAGCAGTTGAGAAGTAGCCCTGAACAGAATATCAAAGAAAATATATCATCACTGAATAAATCACACATATTGCTTCGTCTTTAGTCAAACATGAAGTACCTGCACCACAAGTGACACCTCACTGGTAGTTACTTCGTTAATGAATGACTCAAGAGAGGAAACATACTCTGCCAAGCCAAAGACTATTCTCATTAGTCTAGAAACTCTCTTGTTTTAATGTCTGTTTTAAGAACAGTTTACCGTCCAATGTATAGTTGAATCCATATCCGGCCTGAGGCTTGTCAGAAAATCCAAATCCTATCATAAAAAGAATTAGAAAGTAAATTTTAAACAAATAATTTTTATTTTTTTCTAGTGAAAAGATTTACCTAGCCAATCAAAAGCAATGGCGCGGTAGTTCTTTGAAAGCACGGGAAGAGCTTTCCGGTAAGAGTATGACTAGTCACAAAATGCTCAAAGTATGTGACTTAGTAGTGGTAAGAAAATCCTTTGGGAGTTTTTGGTTAAATTAGAAGATCAATGTGTCTATTTTAAAGAGATAATATTTACTTGGGATGGGAATCCATGGATCAGTATAACAGGAGGACTCTCTCGGCTGCCCGATTCTACACAAAACCATCTATACAAAAAAAAAATCATACATCCCCTAATACTGATTACTACGCGAAATGACCGAAATTTGGACTTTTATGTCATTTTTACCTGAAAACATCTTTTGAAGGCTGAGAGCTAGCCCCCATTGTCAAACCGAAAATTGGATCTTTGGCTTCTAGACCAGATCCGCCAACCCTGTGAGCTTTAACCTGCACGGAGAGACCCAATTTTCAATCAAAACCAATGTATTAGAGGAAGACTAAGAGGAATCCTTTTCTTACCCATTTTCCTTGCTTTAACCACTCGTCTGAAGGACTTGGTTGATCTGAATACTTTCCTGCCAAAAAAAGAAAAACGATATTTACATAATTATACATGGAAGAGAAGAGAAATTCAATTTGTTATGAAGAAAGTATATTATATAAAGAAACCTCCACCGAAAGAGAAACCATCTCCAACAGAAACAGGAGCATCAATAAGATAGTCCTGTTATTAGGAGAGAAGACAAAGAAAAAAAACAATTCATTCATGATTTTGTTAACGGGTTTAGATTACAATTTGTAACAAGTATACATCTTGGTTACTAGATTTGCAGACAAAACCGGGAGGAGAGTGCCTGTAAGAGAGATATGTGGCGGGTGATGCAGAGCCACATGTAAGAGATGGTCGGAGCTGATGAGTGTTTAAAAAGTTAGGTTTGTGAATATGAACAGCCATTTAGAGAGAGAGAAAGAAGAGAAGAGAAGAGAAGAGATGGTTTAAAACCGTTGTTTTTAAGCAGGAGAAAAGAAAGAGATAGGCTTTATGTGGTTGACACTGGTTAAGGTGTTTTAAAGGATGATTAAACTTTCGGATTTAAAATTGTCTTTTACAAAAATAACTTTAAGGTTTTGAAAACGATTTTAGATCAATTCACTCTCGTGGCAATGATCCTTTTCTCAACAATTAAACTAAAACAATGTCTTGGATAGTTTAATCGTCGAGAAACTTTAAGAACAAATCAATTCTAACCACCAAGCTTATTAACACAGATCTCTCGGTTAAGCTAGGCTTGGTTCTAAGGTAATTGTTCAGGAGATTTTATAATCTCTCGATTCATAAAGCTTCCTGGGGTCGATAATCGAATGACCAACTCGATTAAAGCTTTAAGGTTGTTACCGAAGACTAAAGTTTTTAATCAATTAAGTTTTAGACAATTATCTATCCTAGATTCAATCAAACCCCTTTTACCCTAACCCAATTGTCTATTTAGAACTACTCACAAATCATATTGAGATTCATAACAATTTGATTCAAGGAAACCATAAGCATAAACAAAATAAAACAAGGAGAATAAAGGGTAAAGAAAACTCTTATTGAATGATGATGATGAAGATTACAAGGTGGCTAAGAAGCAATCACCAAGAAATCTCTCCAAGTCTCCAAAACAAAACAAACGATAAAAGATAACAAGATATGGGTGGCTGTGTGTTTTTACCCTAATATAAAATCTAAACCGAAAAATAAAATAAAGGAAAACCGAAAATTGGAATTGGTTTTTCCTTTTTACACATTAAAAACCAAATTGCTTATAAAATTTCGCAGCCTGTATCGGTCAAAGCAAACCGATACAGGCTGGCCGATACGCGCTTCGGAAGTCTTCCTTCGGCTCAGTCTTCTTCGTATCGGCCAGGCTAAGCCGATACGACAGGTCGATACGTGTCTTCGGGTCTTTTTCTCTTGTATCGGCCACTCCAAACCGATACGGTTGGCCGATACAAGCTGCGGCGAAACTTCTGTCTTCTATATCGGCCACCAGAAACCGATATGCTTGGCCGATACAGACTTCGGCAAACTTTCTCGTCGGGAGTATCGGCCAACGTAAACCGATACAACATGCCGATGCAAGTGTATCGGTTTCTTTTTGGCTTAAATTCATCACTTTCGCCGTCTTTATGCTCCAAAACCTGAAATACACAAAACAAACCAAAATGCAACCTATATGACACTAAATGCAACCTAAATGAATGAGTTCTAATGCATAACCTAAGGTAAAATGTGTAAAATATGCAAGTTATCATGAGTCAGCAAGGGTTAAATTAACAAAGATAAGTTGGCAAGCTGTGATTTACCTGATCTGGTGTGAAAGGAATTCAAGGATCCATCGACAGAGCTTCAGGCCGGTTACTTCTCTGCTCAAACAGATTGATTCTTTGATTAGGAACAGAGCATCCTCTCTCCGTGGTAACAACTCCACCTTAGCTTCTGATCTTCTCCAGCTTTAGTTCGCTGGCTCTCAGTCTTCATCAAACAACTAGATCGTGGTGTTCCTCTCCTTCTTTGGTTCCATCTACGGTTTTCCTAATCTCTCGAACTCCCAGTCTCTAAAAAATAAGCTTTTCTGTAAATGAGCTGGAAAAAGTAATGGACTGCAAAGTAATGGACTGCTTTGTTTCAACAAAGGTTCTTACTATGTTTTTTGGATTTTGAGTTTCTTTTTAGAGTAAGTTATTCAGCCATAAGGTTTATGTAATATTTCTAATTCTACTTTTATATAAAGAAAATCCTTTAACAAAAAATAAATAAATAAAAAAAATAAAAAAATATTATAAATTGTCTTTATTTAAACACATGCATGAACATGAACACGAACACAACCAATAAACACCATATTTTGGACGCATAATAAAGCATGGGAATATACTTCTAGATATATTAATTTTTCCTCTTTCTTTATTTTATAATGCATTTTATATAGGGAAGATTACTAAAGTAATCCACAATTTGATTTTTATTGCTAAAGTAACCCCTCTAAATTTTTTGTCCGAAACTGTCCCTCCTTCCCTTTGACAGGAAAAAAAAAGTTTTCGAAACTGTCATTATGACGTCATAAAAAAAAAAACCAGCGCATTTAAACACGCGAGTTATTTACAAAATTGCCACCGCCAGCGAGGATAAGTCTGCCGCAGATTTATTTTTCACGTTTTGTAGATTTATTTTGCCACGTCATTTTCAATATTTTGAAAGTCTGCCGCAGATTTAATCTCTTTGATGCAGATTTAATTCGATTTACAGTGATGCAGATTTAATAAATCTGCGGCAGACTTAATAAATATGCCGCATACTTAATAAATATGCGGCAGACTTAATAAATCTGCGGCAAGATTTAATAAATCTGCGGCAGACTTAATAAATCTGCTTCACGTTAAAGCGTTTTGTAGATTTGTTGATACGATTGTAGATTTGTTTTGGATTTTGCAGATTTTTTGGCGCTTACTTTACAGTTTGTCTCTATGTGCGTGACTTTAACTTCATCGGTGAAATCGCCGTAGATCCAGTTTTTCTATAGTTTTTTCATCAACCGCCATCGCCATTGTAGATTCAGTTTTTCTTAGCTTTTTCATAAATTCTCATCTCCGTTTGTTGCATTGGTAGTCCCTCGCCGTCGTCGTCGCCGTAGCCGTTATCTTTTCGGCTACTTTTCGTCGTTGTCTTCCTGCTCGTTTTCTTCGTCGGGGTTGTCTTCATTGTCGTTGTCTTCGTCGGCGGAATTTTTGTCGTCTACGTTGAGCTTTCTTTGGCTCAGTCGTCGAATTTTGTCCTCATCGTGTAAGTCTTCATCGGCTTGTTGGTGGTTGTCGTCTTCGTCGTCTAGATCTGGTTAAAAATCTGCAGCAGATTTTTAACTCTCGTTGCAGATTTATTTTTAAAACCATCAATTGAACAAGTTTTGATTGTTTGTGGTTTATGGAAGCTCAAGAAGAAATGATGGGTGTTTGAAGTTGACAGTAAACGAGGATCTCGTATTCTTGGAGTTAACCCATACACGCGTTTCGTCGTATTTGTCTTCTCCGGCGTCGTCATCTTGTTCTTCAACGTGTCTTTAATCGTTGTTCTCTTTCTCGTCGTCTATTTCGTTGTTTTCGTCGTCTTTGTTAAGCTTCTTCGTCTTCATTTTCTTCTTCTTCACTGTTGTTGTATTCATCGTCTACTTCGTCGTCGTCGTGTTCTTCTTCATCAACTCTTTCATGTTCATTGTCTTCATGGTGGAATAAATCGGCGAACCACTAAAATAACTCTACAATACAGTCAATTAACTCTGCGAAACCCATAACAAATTTGCAAAACTATATAACAAATCTGCAAAACTATATAACAAATCTGCAAAACTATATAACAAATTCACATACTTGTATAACCCCTATACCCTAAACACGGCACAATCTTATATACTTTGTTGAATTGTATTTTTGTTTTTTTATGCTTGAACACTATTTTTACTCGGTGAGGTTAAGTTTAAAACATATTTTTCTATGTTAAAATAAATTCGCGAACCACTAAATCTACATACATGTATAACCCCTATACTCAACACACGATACAACCTTATATACTTTTTTGTTGATGTGGATATGTCTTTATGATACTTCATACTTGATAAACCTTAAAAACCCGATTTCGAAAGTGAAATTTTTTTTTGCAATCCTTCCTCATGGCTCGTGTGAATATTGCTTTACTTGGTATTACTCAGTAAGTTTTGAAGAAATGTGTTGAATTGTAATCTTGTATTTGTATGTTCTTGTTTTTGTATGCTTGACTACTACTTTGTAATGGGTGAAATTAAGTTTAAAACAATTTTTTATAAGTTGGAATAAATCCGCAAACACCTAAATATATCTATAATACAGTCAGTTAACTCTGCGAAACCCGTAACAAATATGCGAAACTGTGTATCTCTAAACACGACACAATCCTATATACTTTTTTGTTTATGTTGATATGTTTTTATGGTTCTTCATACTTGATAAACCTTAAAAGACAAGATTCGAAATTGAAGACAATTTTTACAGAACGATGGCGACGACAAGGGAGAACGGCGACGAACGAAAAACGATAGCGATAGCAAGGAAGAATGGTGACGACAATAGCAACGGAGACGAAGAACGGCAACGAAGAAGATGAAACAAATCTACAAAGAAGATGAAACAAGTCTGCAAAAGATGAAACAAGTCTACAAAAGATGAAACAAGTCTACAAAAGATGAAATAAGTCTACAAAAGATGAAAACGGGGACGAAGATGAAGAACGATAGCGACGGCGAGGAAGAACGACGACGAAGAACGATAACGACGGCGAGGAAGAACGGTGACGAAGAACGATAACGACGGCGAGGAAGAACGGTGACGATAATAACAACAGAGAGGAAAAATGACAACGAAGGATATGAAACAAATCTACAAAGAAGATGAAACAAGTCTACAAATAAGCTGAAACAAATCCACAAAAGATGAAACAAATCTACAAAAGATGAATCAAGTCTACAAAAAGTGAATCAAGTCTACAAAACGTGAAACATGAGAATGAATAACAACGACGAAGAACGACGAATAACGAAGAACGACGAATAACGAAGAACAACGACGAAGAAGATGAAACAAATCTACAAAATATGAAACAAGTCTACAAAAGATGAAACAAGTCTACAAAAGATGAAAAAAGTCTACAAAAGATGAAAAAGTCTACAAAAGATGAAACAAGTCTACAAAAAGTGAATCAAGTCTACAAAACGTGAAACATGAGAACAATAACGACGACGAGAAAAAACGAAAAACAACGACGAAAAACGATAACGAAGGCGAGGAAGAACGGCGAGGAAGAACAATGACGAAGAAAAATCGTGATGAAAACGAAGAACGATGACAATGGCGAGGAAGAACGGTGATGATAATAACAACAGAGAGGAAAAATGACAACGAAGAAGATGAAACAAATCTACAAAGAAGATGAAACAAGTCTACAAAGAAGATGAAACAAATCTACAAAAGATAAAACAAATCTACAAAAGATGAATCAAATCTACAAAAAGTGAATCAAGTCTACAACACGTGAAACATGAGAACGAAGAACAATGACGAAGAACAACGACGAAGAACAACGACGAATAACGAAGAACGAAGAACAACGACGAAGAACGAATAACAACGACGAAGAACGAAGAACAACGACGAAGAACGAAGAACAACGACGAAGAACGAAGAACAACAACGAAGAACGAAGAACAACGACGAAGAACGAAGAACAACGAAGAACAACGACGAAGAACAACAACGAAGAACGAAGAACAACAACGAAAAACGAAGAACAACAACGAAGAATGAAGAACAACAACGAGGAAGAAGACGGTGAAGACGACGAAGACGAGGAAGACGAACAACAACGAAGACGATGGTGATGGCGGGGAAGAACGGCGACAAAAACGAAAAACAACGAAAACGATGAAGAACGAAGACGATGAAGAACGACGCTTGATTTTTTTGGGAGAATTAGGGTTTTTTTAAAAAAAAAATTTTGTAAAAAATGAAAATTTTCAATATTAAAGCAAAACAAAATTAAAAAAAAAAATAATTTTTTTTTTCATAATGGCATTTTCGTAAATGGCATTTTCGTAAATATTTTTTTGTTTCATAACCCTCCTTGTCCATCTCATGTTTTTTTATAATAACTAGAGTAACCCTCTAAAAATGGGTTACTCTAGTCATTTCAGGTTTATTAAGTCATTTCAAGTCATTTTCACTTTTATATAATACTCAATTGTTCACTCTAAAATATACTTTTATTCAATTATTGTTCACTCGAAATGCAATAATTTTTTTTTTTAAATGCAATAATAAAATTTGAGAGAGAAAGTGATGGAGTAGATGGGGACAAAAAAGAGGCCTCGTGCAACTGGAGATTTTCAATGCACTGTATACGTTGCAGCTTTTAATTAAATTCCCTCCAAAATTTATTTTTCGAGTATTAAAAAAATAAGAAGATTTATAGGGAGTATAATAATATTCCATTAATTTCTCTTGTTTTAATTTTTCAGTGATGTGCACATAAAAGCAATACTTTATTTTAATGTGCACACGTACATCTAACTATTTATTACTCCAATATTTTAACAATATATATGTATTAGAGTCATTTACATATATAAACACTTAGGATGTGTTTCTTTACATGAATAGACACTTATGTATGAAGGTGCACTTTTTTGATGTTTTATGTGATTTATGGACGATTTTACCCTTTTCTTTTAGAGCATCTCCAAAAAGAAACCTCAAATTTGAGGTTTCATGTGTTTCTCTCCAAAAGAAAAACCTCAAACTTAATTTTACATATTGCATTTAAGTCCTTACTATTTTTCATAATTAAATAAATCTCTTAATTTTTGTAGATAATATAAAATATACCTCAAATAATTATTAAACCAATAAATAATTACTAAATAAATATTTTTTTTTTTAATTTAAAGTCTTTCTTTTAGTTTAACATGTGAAAATTAAGTTTATATTTACAAAATATAATTTTTTATGTACTAAAATGATGAAATTAAAAAGTTAATAAAGATATTTGTGAAATATTATTAATTGAAGGGGTGAAAGTGCAAAATAAAGATGAAACCTCATATTTGAGGTTATGAGGTTTCTTTTGGAGATGCCCTTATAGAGCCAAAAATGAAAATAGTTTCCCTCCCATTTGATTGTAACTAAATAGGTGAGATTGATTTACAATCAATTAATGAACTCAATTTGTTAACCGGTGGATAATAGATCTGTTCCATGATCGATGAGGTGTCATTAATCAGGGCATCCATGATTTTGAATTGTTGTAGATTCAAGGGCTGAGATTAAACATTTTCAAAATCAATTTTTTAATTTATGAAACCTAACATTTGTGGCTGGAAAGTTTAGTCTGAGTTTGTTCTCATTTGTTTTTTAATTTTTCTTTATTGTTTTTTATCTATCTTTTATTTGGTATTTATTTTAATTTAGAGTTTACAAACAATAATTTTGTTAGTGTTTCTGATTATAGTTTTAAAAGTTTTATATTTTGACATCCATATTGATATATTTTTGAAAAAATGTTTAACCATATCTTGTGGAAATAAATAATTTGATCATTAAATTCTACTTATAAATCAAAATACATGGACATATCCATATGGACGAGGAGAGCTAAAATAATCAAGGTTGTCCATGTGAACATATATATTGACGAACACGTGGATGTGAAGTTTTCGATTATGATTGAGACAACTGTCCATGCCGTGTGTTTTACGATGTCCACAAGTATGACGTTCTGTGGACTGAAAATGTGATGTATCCACATCGTCCACGAGTAAAATAATTTGATCCATAAATTCTACTTATAAATCAAAATACATGGACATATCCATATGGACGAGGAGAACTAAAATAATCAATGTTGTCCATGTGAACATATATATTGACGAACACGTGGATGTGAAGTTTTAGATTATGATTGAGACAACTGTCCATGTCGTGTGTTTTAGCTCTCGTCATCCATGGACATACGACGAGAGCTAAAATAATCAATGTTGTCCATGTGGACATATATATTGAAGAACTTTAAGTTGTAGACGAGTTTGGTGTTAAGTTTAAAGTTTAGTGTTTACGTTTTCGAATTAAGTTTAAAGTTTAGGGTTTTGGGTTTTAGAGATTACTGTTTTGGAACTTTAATATTTATCATGATTTAGTGTTTTAGATTATCGATTGTGACAACTGTCCATGTCGTGTGTTTTACGATGTCCACAAGTATGACGTTGTGTGGACTGAAAATGTGATGTATCCACAACGTCCATAAAAAACGTCCACAAAATTGGATTTTTAATTACCATTTAATGTTCACCAAAAAGTTTCTTTAGATCTTATTTCAATACCATATATGTTATAGCTAAGTTGCAGGCAAGATTTGATGATCACAAAGACTCACATCTCAATAGCTAATGGTTGCTAGTCTCTTTGCAATTATAACATTTTACGCTAAACTCGCAAAGAGACTCGCGACCATTATTGAAGGCCTTGAGAAGCTACTATTGTATGGTAATAGAGTTTGAACAAACTTCTTTGCCATCACACTTAGAGATAGAAAAAGCAATAGAAGGAAGAAACCATCATCATATGCAAACTACATAAAGCACTCAATACTTAAGCTAAATTAGCAAAAACAAAAAACTTTGAAGCCTTTAACAAAAGGGCTTATAGCCATCAATGGCCACATAGATAATCACAAATAAAACTATGTTGAAGATAAGATCATACAAGATTGTTGAATATATACTTGTAAGACCAACATTTCGTACTAATCAATAGTTTGATACCACCGAATCATGCTATAATAATAAGATATGCAAAGATCAAAAACCCAAAAAACAAGCCAAAAAGCCACGTACTTGATAATGATGATGACAACACAATGGAGAAGAAAGTAAGAGTTTTTATTGTTCATATCTCACCGGCGGAGGCAGAGGAAGTAAACCCATTGTTCCCTGAGCTACGCCTAAGCTTATGAAGACGAACCTGCATCTCAATGAATAGCTGCATCCTATGGCATTCAAGCTCCTTAGCGAATCGCATCCTCTGTTTCTCTAATTCTACCATCTCCTTCCTCTTCTTCTCTTCTACTCTCTCGTATATCTCGCCGACGGAAAGGGGATGTTGAGATTCAACGATTTGAAGCATAAAGCCGTTGAGGAAGGTTGAAATCGAAACAAAACATTTAGAGAGGTTTGGTAAAGAGTTTGAGAAGGCGATTTCGAGAAAGGAAAGTTCGCAAGAACTCCGGTGAAAACAAGTAAATGGTAAGTAATCAAATTTCGGATTGGAGATAAGTAGAAAAGATGCTTACCATCCATTAAAACTTTCGTAGATTCCCTGTCGTTGATTTTAAAATCGATAGCTTCTATTACCGGAATAAATGGATGTCGCCGGTAAGAAGACTTACAGGAAAGTGAGGGAAGAGACAATTTTGGTAAAAAGATGAAAAATATGTTTTGTTGTTGTAAAATATTTTTTAATTCTGGATTTATTTCCAGTAAAAATAAAAAATTATTATTTGTGTTTTTTGAATTTTTGAAATTCAAATTTATAAAAAATAGTTAGCAATTGAGTTTAATTTAGTTAGAAGGTATAATTGTCTATTCACTTATAAAAAGTGCACCTAAAGACTTAAGTGCCTTATTGTGAAAGTATACAAGAATAAAGTGCCTATAATTTTTTTTTTTTTGATAACCCTGGTGTCCTGATCCTCACCAAAGTGAGTACAGACTAGTCAGTTGGGGTCCGAGGCGCGCAACGGTCCACACGTCCTGTCGGCACAGGGGACACGTGGTCCAAGGACAACTCCAAACTGTCGTTCCAGGGACGCTGCAGCCCGTAGGTTAATACCGCAGTGATATACTCTGTGTATTATTTATATATATATATATATCATATTCAATCGTTGAGAAGATATACATCAATTTTATGGCTTTATCACATTGACATTAACTTGCATTTATGGCTTGTTGGTGCATGAATCGGTACTTTTAGTACCTATAATTCACCATAAGTTCATTGCCAAAATATCTATTTTAACATTAATTTATGGTTTAATTCATAAATTAATATGGTCAATGTTTGGAGTTACTTGCATACCAAGAGTCCAAGACTATGCACTAATGGTCTTAATCAATGTGAGAGTTAATCCTCAACTTAATGACAAGAAGGAAGATGACTATAAAAGAGAAGAGAAGACTCCAAGAGAAGCATCTTCCACACCACCTCCTAGATATAGCTTATTACTATACTTGTATCAATAAAGACATTATTCATATAAACAAATACATTTTCTACTTTAATCTATATTCAAATCTAAGGATTACATCTTAACCATCTTGGTCTTTTTATGACTTTTATCTTATATTTGCTAATCTACTTTATGCTTGTTTTATGAAGGTTTTGCCCCCTTTTCATTTATGTTGTGAACCGATTAAAAACCGAAACCGGAACTCACAAATGGCGCTAGAAGGAGGGGAATAAAGTTTTCTTATTTTTTAGGCACGAAGTGGCTCTTACGAACATCAAGGTAAATTCAAGTGGTTATGATGATCCTAACCAAAGCCGAGATCTTAACTCTCATCCTAAGTCGAGATCGCACTCGCACTCAAAGCCGAGATCTTATCTCGCATCCTAAGTCGAGATCTTATCTCGCATCCCAAAGTTGAGATCGCATCTCGCACTCGAAGTCGTACCTCGCATCGTAAGCCGAGTTCGCACCTCACACCTAAAGTCGAGATCTTATCTCGCATCATAAGCCGAGATCTTATCTCGCATAACAAAGCCGAGATCTTATCTCGCATAACAAAGCCGAGATCTTATCTCACATAACAAAGCCGAGATCTTATCTCGCATCTCAAAGCCGAGATCTTATCTCGCATCCCAAAGCCGAGATCGCATCTCGCACTCGAAGTCGTACCTCGCATCGTAAGCCGAGTTCGCACCTCGCATCGTAAGCCGAGTTCGCACCTCGCACCTCGCACCTAAAGTCGAGATCTTATCTCGCATCCTAAGCCGAGATCTTATCTCGCATAACAAAGTCGAGATCTTATCTCGCATAACAAAGCCGAGATCTTATCTCACATACCAAAGCCGAGATCTTATCTCGCATCCTAAACCGAGATCTTATCTCGCATCCTAAACCGAGATCTTATCTCACATCTCAATGTCGAGATCGCATCTCGCACTCAAAGTCGGAGTCTTGCCTTACACTTGAAGTCGAGATCTTATCTTGCACCCGAAGTCAAGATTTTACCTCGCTCCTTTTCCCGACATATTCGCCATGTTTACTTCGCAACATGTAATCAAAACTCAGTTCGCAACGCATCGCTCGAGTTCGCTTTATAATTACTTACTTCATGTTCAGTCCGCGATACATAAGACATGTTCGTCTCGTCGTTGGTAAGTGCGAACTCATCAACGCTACTTGTACAACAATTTTAGTTCTTCGAGAAAATGATTTTACTCAAAGAACTTGGGGGCTTATGTTGGTGCATGAATCGGTACTTTTAGTACTTATAATTCACCATAAGTTCATTGCCAAAATATCTATTTTAACATTAATTTATGGTTTAATTCATAAATTAATATGGTCAATGTTTGGAGTTACTTGCATACAAAGAGTCCAAGACTATGCACTAATGGTCTTAATCAATGTGAGAGTTAATCCTCAACTTAATGACAAGAAGGAAGATGACTATAAAAGAGAAGAGAAGACTCCAAGAGAAGCATCTTCCACACCACCTCCTAGATATAGCTTATTACTATACTTGTATCAATAAAGACATTATTCATATAAACAAATACATTTTCTACTTTAATCTATATTCAAATCTAAGGATTACATCTTAACCATCTTGGTCTTTTTATGACTTTTATCTTATATTTGTTAATCTACTTTATGCTTGTTTTATGAAGGTTTTGCCCCCTTTTCATTTATGTTGTGAACCGATTAAAAACCGAAACCGGAACTCACATGGCTGTATGGTCATGTCAGTCTTTTAAATTACCTTTATATATATATATTTAAAATAATTTATCTATGTATAGTTATTTATTTTTAATAATTCTGAGTACTCCTATAAGTCTACAGAAAAACTAGATTTAAATTTTCCATTGTGATGAAGATTAATTTTTTTGTGTCTTCTTTCTATAGAAAAACGATGAAAGTATAATTAGATTTAAAATGTTGTTAATGACTAATTAAAGGACAACGAAGAAAAAAAGACTAACATTTTTTGCCACATCTCTTAAAAATGGAACGTACGTCTTTCGAACTCTCTAACATTTTTTGGCTCTTGTGCAATAATTATGTTTTGTCACGTAAAAATTATATACTTCGAAAACGACCAAAGCAACCGACACATATCTTTCCTCTAAAATTCAAAATTATGTGTTATTCCAATTATCTATACTTGAAATAAATAAATAATTGAAATGTCGTAATTAATTTATTTTGTTAATTAATGGTTACATAAATCCAAAGGAGATAAATTAGTCCTTTTTTATTTGTTCATGTTATTAGCCTAACGGCCATATATATATATATATATATATATATATATATATATATATATAAATACTAAACATAACAAAAATATTTTAAACAATTCTACAACTAATTTAGCAACCTATTATAATATCAATTATATTATATTTTCTAGTATATGTAAGAGGTAGACATTAAAATGTCACTACAAGAATCTGCGCAAATTACCACGAAAAATTTACAACGATTTGAATCGTCGTAAACTTACATCGATATTACGACGATTTTACGACGATATTGGTAATCGTCGTAAAATCGTCGTAAAAGTTACAACGATCAAAATCGTCGTAAATTTACGACGATTTTACAACGAATTTCCGATCAAACACCAAATCGTTGTAAAATCGTGGTAAATTTACCACGATTTTACAACGTTTTGGTTTATAAGGATATTTCGTCGCTATATCGTTGCTAATTTACCACGAATTTACAACTTCTTATTTTGGGACTTTTTAACAACGATTTAAAGACATTTAATCTGGTAGTTGAAAACGTGTATTTACTTGTTGCACCTAATTATTTACAACTTTCATTTTAGTCGTTAAATCGTTGTAAAATCGTTGTTAATTCCTTGTAGAATTATGAATCGTTGTAAATTAGTAGTTAATTTCCTTGGTAAAAAGTTGGAAAATTTTTAAAAATCCTATAAATACCTCCTCATCTTTCACCATAAATCACACCATCAATTTTATATCTCTCTATCTCTCTCACTTACAAAAAAAAACTCTTTTTATAAAAAAAATGTCTGGAGGCGATATTTACGAAATCCGAAAATGGATGTACATACATCGATGCGATGACGGATCGGTGACAAGGGAGTTCCTCGACGGGGTTGAAGTATTCATGCAGCAAGCCACAAATCTACCCGTCACTCTCGAAAGCGGTAAGATGTTTTGTCCTTGTATCAAATGCGACAATAGACGGTTCATTTTGGTTGAAAATGTTTGGAAGCATTTGTTAAATAGAGGATTTACACCACAATATTATATATGGTTTCAAGCATGGGGAAGGTTATTCCGGTAATGTTGCTAGTAGTAGTAATTATCATCGTGAATCTGTAGACTATGACCAACATGTAGAAAATGAGTATGATTTTTATAATTTTCGTCATGATCATGGAAATGAACCGGATAGGATAAATGACATGGTTAGCGATGCATTTCGTCCCGAAGTTGCATCCGATGGAAATTTAGTTGAAGAACCTAATTTAGATGCTAAAAAATTCTACGACATGTTAAATGCCGCAAATCAACCAATATATGATAATTGTAGAGAAGGGCACTCTAAATTGTCATTAGCCGCTAGAATGATGAATATTAAAACAGACCATAACTTATCTGAGGTTTGCATGGATGATTGGGCCTCATTGTTAAAAGAATATCTACCCTCTGATAATTTAGCTGCTGAAACGTTTTATGAGGTTCAAAAATTGGTTATCGAGTCTTGGTCTTCCGTATCGACTCAATTGATGTCCGTGTAGACAATTGTATGATATTTTGGAAAGACGACGACATTCTTGAGGAATGTCGTTTTTGCCAAAAACCAAGATATAGGCCGAAGGAGTAGGTCGGAAGAGGGTACCGTACCGGAAGATGTGGTATCTTCCTATAACGGACAGTGCTACAAAGGATGTATCACTCGGAGAGGACAGCTTCTTCAATGAGGTGGCATGCGGAACATACACGAAGCTCGGAGAGGTGACCCACCCATCCGATGCGAAAGCGTGGAAACACTTTAACTCGGTGTACCCCGATTTTGCTAGACGAAAAGGTAACGTCTACCTTGGTCCGTGTACGGATGGATTTAGTCCATTTGGTATGTCGGGTAGGCAGTATTCTTTATGGCCCGTCATCGTCACCCCTTATAACCTCCCACCGGAGATGTGTATGCAAAGGGAATTTTTATTTCGAGCATTTTAGTCCCCGGACCTAAACATCCAAAAAGATCCCTTGATGTTTTTCTACAGCCTTTGGTGGAAGAGTTGAAGGAGTTATGGCACACCGGAGTAAAGACTTACGATTGTTCGAGGAAACGGAATTTTACAATGCGCGCAAGTGCTTCTATGGACGATTAGCGACTTTCCCGCTTATGGAATGTTGTCGGGCTGGACTACACACGGACGACTATCTTGTCCTTACCGCATGCATCGTACCGACGCCTTCCAATTGAAGCATGGAAGGAAAACTAGTTGGTTCGATTGTCACCGTAAGTTTCTTAGTCCGCGCCACCCATATCGGAAAAACAAACGATTGTTTAAAAAGAACAAAGTGGTTCGTGATCCTCCGCCAGCTTATTACACGGGCGAACAAGTCGAGGCGCATATGGATCATTACCGTGCGAATTACACAGCTCCCCAAGGAGGAAACCGGCATGTCCCGCCTAATCCGCCCGATGGTTATCTTACGGAACACAATTGGCATAAGAAAAGCATTTTCTCGGGAGCTTCCATACTGGAAAGATCATCTACTCCGACACAATCTTGACGTGATGCACATAGAGAAGAACTTTTTCGATAACATTATGAACACTCTTTTGAATGTGCAGGGAAAGACAAAAGACAATTTTAAATCACGTCTTGACTTGGCCGAGATATGTGCGAGATCCGAATTGCACATTGATAATGACGGAAAAGCCCCAATACCTATATTCGGATTATCGAGTGCGGCGAAGACGTCGTTGTTCCAATGGGTGATCTCTCGAAGTTAAGTTTCCCGATGGTTTTGTTTCTAATCTTTCTCGGTGTGTAGATGGTAGTAAATTCACAGGTATGAAAAGTCACGATTGTCATGTGTTCATGCAACGACCGCTACCATTTGTCTTGGCCGAACTTGTTCCACAAAATGTGCACGAAGCAATTGTCTGGTACGTATACGTAATGTCTAATAAAATATTTCATAACCGAATATATCGTAATACGTACGTTTTATATAATTTGTGTAGGTGTTGGGTTGTTCTTTCGTGATCTTTCCACAAGAACGTTGAACGATGAAGTAATAACACAACTCGACGAGAACATTCCTCTCATTTTGTGCAATTTGGAGAAGATATTTCCCCCATCCTTTTTTGATGTTATGGAGCACCTACCAAGACATCTCCCACACGAAGCGGAACTAGGGGGGCCCGTTCACTTCCGATGGATGTACCCTTTCGAACGATTTATGAAACATCTAAAAGGGAAGGCGAAGAATCTAGCTAAAGTCGAGGGTTCAATCGTTGCGGGTAGTATTACGGAGGAAACGTCTCACTTTACGTCGTACTACTTTGCACCAACTCGTGAGGACACGTAAAAGAGCGCCGAGGAGATATGATGACGGAGGCATTCAAACAACGTACGCGGTGGAAGGAGTACCCGACATATTTTGTCCCATTGGTCGGCTTAGCGGACGCATAAAAGAGGTTTGGTGGAGCAACGAGGATGAAATTCATTGTGCCCACACGTACATTGTATTGAATTGCGATATTGTTACTCCATGGGAAAGGTAAAAGTAAATGTTTTTTAATACTCTTTAATTCATTACAACACTCATGAAATATTGTTTACTTATGATATTTTCATATATATATAGTATCTTCGTCGAACAAGTTCAAAAAGGGATTTCGGGGATATCTAAAGATGAGCTCGATTCCCGTAAAACTCAACACTTTGTGATGTGGTTGCAAACACAGGTATATGAAAATATCAAATATGAAATTACATATAAACATAATATATTTAAACAAAATTATTGTTGGTGTCTGCAGATTGAGTACGAGGACGAATCTTATCCGGTGTGGTTCCACGAGATGCTACAACGTCCCCTTGCGAAGATTCGGACATCGCCAATGTATTTTACAAGAGGTTATGCTTTCCACGCGTACGATTACGGGCGACATCGAACAAGTGTTAACTACGGTGTTTGTGTTAGAGGAGACATTGATTTCTACGGAATCATCCAAGAAATCATATAAATAACGTTTCCCGGGTTGCTCATGTTGAAGTGCATACTCTTCAAGTGCGAGTGGTTTGATCCTACGATCGGAAGAGGTGTACGAATCAACAAGTCTGGGATCGTTGATGTCAATAAGAGTAGAAGATACAACAAGTTCGAGCCTTCCATACTTGCATCGCAAGCTGAGCAAGTAAGCTTCATTCCTTATCCGCGTCTTAAGTCCACAGGAATACATTGGCTATCCGTCATCAAAATTGCCCCGAGAGGGTACATAGTCAGGGAAGAAGAATCACCACTACGGAATGACACGTCCGTCGATATTCCTTCGCCGTAACTAAACACGGACATGGTCTTACTCGTTGATCCACATAATAGGGAAGTCGAAGAGGTGAATGAGGACGAAGAAGAAGTCGAAGAGACCGACGAATTTGATGAATCCGACTCCGAGGACGAACATGAGTCCGCTCGATGACTCCGAGTAATAAATAAGAAAATAATGTATTTTAAGAAAATAATGTATTTAAATTTTTTTTTATAAAATAAATTAACAATCGTGGTAAATTCGTGGTAAATTTACAACGATTTTACCACGACTTGTGTAAATTTAACAAATCGTGGTAAAATCGTCGTAAATTTACAACGATTTTACCACGATATGTGTAAATTTCACAAATCGTGGTAAAATCGTCGTAAATTTACGACGATTTTACCACGAATAATCTTATAATTCGTAGTCTTTTAAAGACATCTAATCCTCAGGAGTTTTGTTTATACGAGGTTGTCGACGTCAACGATTACCACGAGTTTACAACGCTTTAAAACGAAATCGTTGTAAAATCGTGGTAAATTTACCACGATTTTACAACGTTTTTTTGTATAAACCCCTAAACCCTAAACATTTTTAAAAGTATGTCTTATATTATGTACAAACACTCGTTAAGACCTCTAAACTTAATGAATAACTATAAAAACAATGTTAAAATTGCTTATCAATAAGTTTTGTTTACATATTCTTAGAATTCATAAAGTTTAAGATAAAGTGTACTATAATATAGTGTTGTTAATATGTATATATGTTCTAATTTTATCAAAACTTGTTTTTGTGCAATCATACGCCTTAGAATGATTTCATATGCATACAATATCATAATTATATTCAACATGAAGTCAAATGGCAGATGAATTTTAGCAAAATCCATTTAGTGTAATAAATCGTCGTAAATTCGTGGTAAATTTACCACGAATTTACGACGATTCACACAAAATCGATGGAAATTCGTGGTAAGTTAACAACGAATTTACGACCAAAAATGAAACTCTAAACGTCAAATCCTCAGGAGTTTTGTTTGTACGAGGTTGTCAACGTCAACTATTACCACTATTTTACAACGATTTATAAAGTTCAAAAAGACGTTGTTAAATCGTGGTAAAGTTACCACGATTTTACGACGATTTAAAAGGTAATCGTTGTAAAATCGTGGTAAATTTACCACTATTTTACAACGTCTTTTTGTATAAACCCCTAAACCCCAAACATTTTTAAAAGTATGTCTTATATTACGTACAAACACTCTTTAAGACCTCTAAAGTTAATGAATAACTATAAAAACAATGTTAAAATTGCTTATCAATAAGTTTTGTTTACATATTCTTAGAATTAATAAAGTTTAAGATAAAGTGTACTATAATATATTGTTGTTAATATGTCTATATGTTCTAATTTTACCAAAACTTGTTTTTCCGCAATCATACGACTTAGTATGATTTCATATGCATACAATATCATAATTATATGCAACATGAAGTCAAATGGCAGATGAATTTTAGCAAAATCCATTTAGTGTAATAAATCGTCGTAAATTCGTGGTAAATTTACCACGAATTTACGACGATTCACACAAAATCGATGGAAATTCGTGGTAAGTTAACAACGAATTTACGACCAAAAATGAAACTCTAAACGTCAAATCCTCAGGAGTTTTGTTTGTACGAGATTGTCAACGTCAACTATTACCACGATTTTACCACGACTTATAAGGTAATCGTTGTTAAATCGTGGTAAATTTACCACGATTTAACAACGAATTTATTAAATCAAATCGTTGTTAAATCGTGGTAAATTTACCACGATTTAACAACGATTTTATTTTCATCATTCCCAAAACGCGGCAAACCAAACGAACCAAAATGTTTCACTTTTTTTTTACAACGATTTAACGACGAATCGTCGTAAAATCGTCGTAAATTTACGATGATTTTACGACGATTGCTTATACTATATATAGTGGACCAAAATTTTTCATTTTCACTCATTCTCTCTAAATCTCTCTATCTCTCTAAAACTTTCTCTCTCTAAAACTCTACAACTTTCACACTCTTCAACATCCCCAAAGGTAAATATTTTTAATATATGTGTTATAAAACCGGATTTTAGAATTAGTTTTAGGAATTGGAATTTAGTTTTAGGATTTAGAATTTAGTTTTAGGCTCGGATTTTAGTTTTATGATTCAAATTTTAGAATTATATGTTTAGGACATATAATGTCATTAAAATACTTATATAATTTTATTATTATTTAAATATTTAATGTTTTTTTTGGCGAGTACTTAGATATGCCTCGTAGGAGAGGGAAGACCTTACCGCCGGACTACATGCAGATGTTGGCGGAGAGGAGGGCTTCCCGGGAAGGCTCGGCTTCCGGTTCGGCTTCCCGGACATCTCCTCGTCCACACCGGGACGTCCGTCCAAGGCGAGCATCCTCCTCCTCCTCCTTCGTGCCCGCCGCCGCCGCCGACGCCGCGGACCCCGCAGCCGACGATATCCCGGGCCCCGTACATCCGGAGTTGGATGTACCGGGACACGCGCCGTACTCCAACCTCCGGGTTGAGGATATTCTCGCTCAACCCGGACATGACAGTCTCCGCCGGTTGGATCCGTACAAGTCTCCGGACACTTACTGGTAATTAACTTAATTTTTTTTTTTATTATTTTTTATTATATTAATAAATTAATTAATGTTTTTTTCAGGTTCAAGTACGACAACCAGGTCTCGCGTTCTATCGCGGACATAATCAAGGGATACTTCACCGAGTCGCATCCCAATTGGAGCAAGACACCCGAGCACATCAAGAGAACGTGGTTCAAATGTTTCGCGGTAATGTTCTTATTTAATTTCAATTAAACTTATTTATTTAACTTTAAATTTTTTATTATATATTATTCGCGTAAAGCTAAGTAACTTATAATTTTTCATATTTTGCAGCAAAAGTGGCATTGGGATGTCTCGATCAACGAGACCGTGAGGACGGAGTTCAACAAGACGGCAAAATTCCGTCTCGCCAACACGGTCTCCGACTGGAAGGACAAGTGGAGAGTCGTCGGCGACGCGGGGAAGCCGGTATATCTCTCGGTCGCGGTCTGGGACGGCTTGAAGAAATATTGGACGGATGGCCACAACGCGACCGTAGCTGAGAAGTGTTCCACCTCCAGGAACGCGAAGCTACCCGACGGGACGCCGGCGAGATGGCTCACACGTCCGGACAAATCCCGTTCGCGGGTCGGGCGCACGAAATGGTAAGTCTCTCTTACTAACTCTTCCAAATTATTTTTATTTTCAAATTACTAATATTATACTAATGCACATATTTTTATTATTTGTTTGTAGGCCAAGGAGTTGGGTCACAAACCGGCCGTCGCTGCCGTCTTCGAGAAGACGCACGGGAAAAAGACCGGCGAGTTCGTTGACTCCCATTCCGAGCGGATATTCAACGATCTTGAAGCTCGGAAGACGGAGATCGAGACTCAACGATCTCAGAGATCCCCGGGAGGCACTCAATATCCGGGCGAGCCGCTTACTACCGCCGAGCTCGATCAAATATATCATGAGGTAAAATTTTACTGTAAAATTATTTTTTAAAACATTCATTTATTAATTGTTTAATTTTATAGGTTGCTCCTAAGAAGAAAGGACGGGTTCTAGGCATGGGATCCATGCGGGACGTCCCACTTGCTCCTCCCAATTACCGATCGCCGGCCGATTTGCAGGCCGAGATTCGAACTTGCATGCGACTCGGGCGAATAACATGCGGTTCTACAACGGACTGTTTACGGTGCTTTCGCATCTAACCCGGAACTACTTCGGACGATGCGGACACATCCCCTCCGTCCGACGACCGAGCGAGGCCGGAACAAGCAACGTAGATCCCGAGAACGCAACGCAGGACTATTTCGGGCCTAATTTCAATTTAGACGACTAATTATTTTTGTATTTTGAAATTGTAATAAAAATATTTTAAAAAAATAATATTTTATTTTATAAAATATTATTTTTTTTTATTTATAATAATATTAATCGTGGTAAAATCGTCCCTAATTAGGGACGATTTTACCACGATTTGAAAATTTTATATTTCTTCCAATCGTGGTAAAATCGTCCCTAATTAGGGACGATTTTACCACGATTTGTAAAATTTATATTTCTCACAATCGTCGTAAATTCGTCCCTAATTAGGGACGATTTTACCACGATTTGTAAAATTTATATTTCTTATAATCGTCGTAAAATCGTCCCTAATTAGGGACGAATTTACGACGATTGTGAGAAATATAAATTTTACAAATCGTGGTAAAATCGTCCCTAATTAGGGACGAATTTACGACGATTGTGAGAATTTCGATTTATTATAAATACAAATTTACAACCAAATATCCGTTGTAAAATCGTTGTAACAATTACAACGATTTTACAACGAATATGTTACCACGAATTTACAACGAATTTTATTCGTCGTAAAATTTACCACGATTTTACGACGATTTGGCTTTTACTTCGATCGATTAACGACGAAATGGAAATCGTCGTAAAATCGTGGTAAACTACTTTTTACCACGATTTTACAACGATTATGGTCGTGGTAAAAGTCCTGATTTCTTGTAGTGTGTGAATATGTATTATATTTTCATCTCACGTCATATCAAAAAGTTATATAATCAGATTTAATAGTTATATGATGCATATTTAGAGTAAATTTTTTTCTAAGAATACCGTTAATTTAGAACAAATAAGCTATAATATTACAAATAAGTTATAAAAATTTAGTTGACTACGTCTGTTTTATAAGAAAATTTGGTATTACCTCTATATTTTTAGTTCTAAATATGTGTAATATTATTAAAAGTTCGTAATTATTATTATTTAAAGATAGTAGAAATAATTTCATTTAACCTAGTAGACATTTATATTTACGGTAAATTTGATGTGGATCGAAAAGCAAACAACAATTTGTGTTAGATTAATCATAAATGTTATATACTGGCGGCGGAGCCAATTCAATAGGAGGGAGTTTCAATTGACCCCATAAAATTTAAAATAAATTTTTTTGTCTAGCTAGTCAAATGGTATTTGGTCGATAATTTGGTATAAATATGTCCGTTTGACCCCATGACTTAGTTCATATTTTGTACTTATAATAATTTTAGTGTTATCTGTATGTAAACTAATTAATTTAACGGTATCCACTAGAGCATGTTTATCAAATGTGCTTATGTAGAGTGCTTGTGTATTTTTTTGTGTATTTGAGTATTAAATTAAATTAAAACATGTATTATTAATATGAACTCTACAAAAAGGGGAGCTTAAAATGCTTAATAAATTATAGGTGCTTATTAATAATACATGTTTTGATTTAATTTAATACTCAAATACACACAAAAATACACAAGCACTCTACGTAAGCACCTTTGATAAACATGGTCTTAAAAATGGTCATTGTACAAAAAATATATGAGGAATTCACAAAACTACACCTTTTTGAACCTTCTTTTAAACTTTTTCTTCACAAAACTACAACTAATTCAATATTTTCACATATTTACACATTTTCAAAATTTTAAAAGGTTGATTTACTCTTAAAAAATTATTAAAATTAAAATCTTTTCATTTGGGTTCGCTAATTAGTGTTTATGGTATAGTATTAAGGGGTAAAATTTTATGGGTAGAGTTTATTTGGATTTAATTTTTAGTGTTTATGTGTAGTTTTGTGAAGTTATTTTGAAATTGTATAGTTTTGTGAAATGTAATTCAAATGGTGTAGTTTTGTAATTCTCCCTATATTAATCGAGTTTTGTCAGGTCTAAATTACAAATATTGACAATGATCTAGAATCTAATTAAAAAAGAAATAGTTTAAAATAAAAAAGGGCCTTAGAGATCTTGGTGGTAAAACCAATCATCAAGTGAAAAAAATTTCATGCATTAAGAGTAGCAAATATTTTTTATTACATCATTGGCCCAATCAAATTTTTTCTTCAATAAAAGATGATGAAAAAATACAATTGTAACTCATCAGTCATCACCCACAAATCTTCATAAAAAACCCAACAGAGATTTTCAAAGAAACTTCAATAATTAAAAATTATACACTATAACAACACATTTGAATGTAAGACTAAGAGGAGACAAGTAGGTTTAATTACGAGAAGGGATGTTCAATGAAACGTCGTCGTATTATAGAATGGGCCTCATGTGCTGATTCTCTTCTTTGTGGCCCATTAGTAAATATCCGAAATCGTATAAATCACCGTCACAACGATTTATTTTGGTCTTTTATAAAAAAAACCAAAAAATTTATAGAATAAGAAGTCTACTCTAAAACTGTAATCTTCATATTTGTAAATTCTATCTTGAATAAAAAAGTTTTAGGGAAAAACTGATTACACAACATTTAACTCAATTATGAGACAACAAGTGAAGAATCATACAAAGACATAAACATGAGATAACTAACAACACATATTTGTATATCTAAAGGGGAATATTGTAACGACCCGAATTTCGGCCCGTTTGTAAAGCGAAGCCCGTTTCGAAAAACAGGCCCATTAGCGTAAAACCCTAATTTTTCTCCCCTTCTCTATATAAAGAGATGTTTAGAGGTGAGAGGAGGCACACAAAAGAAAGACGACGAAGCCCTGGCCAATCTCCTCCATCCCATAGCCGCCGGAGTCACAGCTTCACCACCGCAAGAAGAGCTTCATGTAAAGGCCAAGAAAACTGCAGAGACACGTTTGGGAGAATAGAGAAACGGCAGAGCAAATTTTCTCAAAAGGTCCTGAAACTTTCTGTGTAAGTAGACGACTCCTTTATCTACACGTGAGAGAAAACGATTTGTTATTCGGATATGTGGATTAATAGTTATGAATGTTTTGGTGAGAGGTACCAAAGCTGCCCCGAACTGCGACCAGCCCGAGTAGAGCTGCAACCAGACGAATCAAATCAGATCCGATCAAGATGAAATTTGTCAGAGACGTTTATGACATCGACAGCTATCTTCTGCGCAAATATCTCAGGAAGTGGACGGTGGGATCTAAAGTTATGGTTCCATCTCCGAACCCTTTAGATTCTGTCCTTTTTCCAGAATTGTCGAGTTACTGAATTTGTGATATTTGGATGGTTTAGTAATGTCCGTTATGGTTGATACTTCACAGGAACTAAGTCTAGACAGAGAACTAAGTGTGTGCAAGAGGAGAAGTCATTTGGAGACCGGAAACATGGCGAATCCATAGGAGTAAGAAGATGCAGCGAATCTGTCCAAATACAAAGGTGAGGCTACTCCGTACAAATTCTGCGATTGTAATTAACTCTTTTAACATGTAATTTGGCAACTAAATGTGAAGTCTCTTTGATTGAGTCTAAGTAGTTTTGATTGAATTGGACTTAGAGGATTCAACCAATGTATGTTCATTTGTTAAGGTTGTGCTCTTTTGATAGTTAGTATGTTGTTATGACCTCCACGGACGGCGGCACCGAGACGAGCGGCTAGGCCGGCAGCTCGAGTTTTAGGAGCTAGCGGGGTCTAGAGCCGGGCGTCGGTGTTAGTTTTCGGGCGTGGGGTAGCGTGTGCGTAGGTACCGGGACGAGCTGCTGAGTCAGCGGCTCAATATGATATGAGCTAGCGGGGCTAGAGCCGGGCGTCGGTACTGAGCCGCGTAGTTGTGGGGACGGGTAACACAGTCGATCCGTTATCCGTTGCCCTAGGGATCGATAAAGCGTCTCCGGGCGGTGTTGTGGACACTTAAGCCACCTAGGACCATTGTTTGCTTTGTTTGAGCACTTTAGGTGCTGTGTTTGCTCATATTTAGTCTATGCTATATTGTTATTGGTGTGATATTACCTGACCGATGATGTGCGTGTTTTAGCATCCCCCTCACTGGGTGACTCCCCTGTCACTCACCCCTCTCGCTTCCCTTTTTCTTTTACAGGTTTAGTGATGGATGTTATGATTCAAAACTATGTTGGTGGTATTTAATAAAGGTTTTTGGCGATGATATTAGTTGTACGACGTCGTTCCTGGTAATCCCGGGTCGGGGTGTGACAAGTGGTATCAGAGCCACAAGTCACTCCAGTTCTGACCTGGAGGGCCGATCAGTTTTAAAAGCCAAAAATTATTTTTGAAAAGTGTTTTGTTTTAAAAGGGCCCGAACAAAAGTATATATATTTTAAAGAATTTCAAATCACCAACATAGTTTGAATCTAAAGTCTATCTTAGTTGTATTAGTTTAGTGCAACAGTGGAGGTTGATTAATGGAAGGCTTTGGTGTTGGTAAGGTCTAGCCATGTTGTGGAGTGGGTTGTAGTGTTCTTGTGTAATATTGTTGTACGAATATTTTGAAGTGTCAAAGTTCTTAAGGTTTCAAAAATGGTTTGGAGTTTGTTCAATGTGTTGTGGGTTTTTGTTGTGATATCGAATGGAGCACAAAAGCCACATTAACTAAGCCGTGTTGCCTCCACCCTTGTATCATTGTGTCAATGCTAAGCAGAGAGCTCGTTAATCATGAAGTTTTAGCATGGTGTCTTGGCCTTATCGCCGTGGCGTCACCATCATCGTGTCACTAGGCCGTTGAGACGTAAGGGTATTTTAACTTGAAGCTTGTTTTCGAAGAAGAGTTTTGCATGTGTCTGCCTTTCCTTGGTCGTGTTTTTGCGCTCGGTTCTTTTGGTACTTCGTTGTCTAGCAGATGTCTGGTCATGTTTCTTAACATCCGTTCCAAAAGGAGAATTACCTTTTGAGGTTATCACAACAGAGGTTCAAGTCATTGGTCGCCACCTTTGTTTTTGGTTGGAGTCGTCGCATATTGCCATATTAGTATTTGAATTTTCTACTAGTTTTCTATTGCATCCACGTTTGGAATCGTCGGGTTGCAATCGGATCCATGGAAGTCAAAAGTGTTTTGCATGAAGTGCAAGTCTAGTGAAAAAGAAATCACAAGAGTTAAATGAAAAGAAAGGAAACAATATTTCACATAATAGCACAATTTCTCATTGAGTGTGCTCGCACTAAGGAGACTCATTGGAGGTTTTAGAGTGTTGAGATTTTTTGTTCAATGATTTGTTTTTGTTGGATTCGCCGGTTAGCTCTCGCATAGGTGTTCAGAGTCTTTATGTTCGCTATGTCATCAATGATTGGAGTTTACTTTTTCAACTAACATGATGTTTGGAACCATCGTGTTGTTGATATTCACCTAGTGGAGCCGCAAGTCAAAGGTGAGCAACGCAAGTGCAAGCCAATGGACAAGAAATCAAAAAAAGACCTTATGGGAAAAAAAAAAGCATTTTAAGATAAGAGGACGGATGTGGTTTCTTTAGTTCAAGTGCGCATTAGATGACTACATGTGTTGAGGACACATTGTTTACTTTCCGTTCGACACTGAGATTTTGGAAGTTCAATAGTCGCATTGGAACCGACTTTTGTGCATATTAAAATGTGAAGAAACGTCAAACAAAATGTTAAAAGCCAAAGTGATGCCTAGAATGAAGACAAGGTCGTAGAGTTCGAAAAAACACTTGGGAGAATTGTAACAGATCATACCTTGAGTAGTGCAGACGACGCATTGTGGATTGTTTTATCAAATTAGCTTATGGTCTAGCGGGCAAGGAAATGGATTGAGCACATTGGATTGCAAAGAAGTACATCATTGTGACGTTGTATAGGGCGCATATCAATATGGTATTATAGCACAACAAAAGATTCACATCTAATTTTTGTCGAGTCTTTCAGAAGGCATTGACGGTCTTCTCCATATTTGACTACGTCTTATCATCCGCTGAAACAGATCGTTAAAGAAGACCATTCAAAATTTGATAAGAACCTGTAATTTTAGATTCGGGTCGTTATCAGAAAAAGGATAACCAACTCCTCAGAATTCGGGACGAATTCTTTTGTAAGGGGGGAAGAATTGTAACAACCCGAATTTCGGCCCGTTTGTAAAGCGAAGCCCGTTTCGGAAAACAGGCCCATTAGCGTAAAACCCTAATTTTTCTCCCCTTCTCTATATAAAGAGATGTTTAGAGGTGAGAGGAGGCACACAAAAGAAAGAAGGCGAAGCCCTGGCCAATCTCCTCCATCCCATAGCCGCCGGAGTCACAGCTTCACCACCGCAAGAAGAGCTTCATGTAAAGGCCAAGAAAACTGCAGAGACACGTTTGGGAGAATAGAGAAACGGCAGAGCAAATTTTCTCAAAAGGTCCTGAAACTTTCTGTGTAAGTAGACGACTCCTTTATCTACACGTGAGAGAAAACGATTTGTTATTCGGATATGTGGATTAATAGTTATGAATGTTTTGGTGAGAGGTACCAAAGCTGCCCCGAACTGCGACCAGCCCGAGTAGAGCTGCAACCAGACGAATCAAATCAGATCCGATCAAGATGAAATTTGTCAGAGACGTTTATGACATCGACAGCTATCTTCTGCGCAAATATCTCAGGAAGTGGACGGTGGGATCTAAAGTTATGGTTCCATCTCCGAACCCTTTAGATTCTGTCCTTTTTCCAGAATTGTCGAGTTACTGAATTTGTGATATTTGGATGGTTTAGTAATGTCCGTTATGGTTGATACTTCACAGGAACTAAGTCTAGACAGAGAACTAAGTGTGTGCAAGAGGAGAAGTCATTTGGAGACCGGAAACATGGCGAATCCATAGGAGTAAGAAGATGCAGCGAATCTGTCCAAATACAAAGGTGAGGCTACTCCGTACAAATTCTGCGATTGTAATTAACTCTTTTAACATGTAATTTGGCAACTAAATGTGAAGTCTCTTTGATTGAGTCTAAGTAGTTTTGATTGAATTGGACTTAGAGGATTCAACCAATGTATGTTCATTTGTTAAGGTTGTGCTCTTTTGATAGTTAGTATGTTGTTATGACCTCCACGGACGGCGGCACCGAGACGAGCGGCTAGGCCGGCAGCTCGAGTTTTAGGAGCTAGCGGGGTCTAGAGCCGGGCGTCGGTGTTAGTTTTCGGGCGTGGGGTAGCGTGTGCGTAGGTACCGGGACGAGCTGCTGAGTCAGCGGCTCAATATGATACGAGCTAGCGGGGCTAGAGCCGGGCGTCGGTACTGAGCCGCGTAGTTGTGGGGACGGGTAACACAGTCGATCCGTTATCCGTTGCCCTAGGGATCGATAAAGCGTCTTCGGGCGGTGTTGTGGACACTTAAGCCACCTAGGACCATTGTTTGCTTTGTTTGAGCACTTTAGGTGCTGTGTTTGCTCATATTTAGTCTATGCTATATTGTTATTGGTGTGATATTACCTGACCGATGATGTGCGTGTTTTAGCATCCCCCCTCACTGGGTGACTCCCCTGTCACTCACCCCTCTCGCTTCCCTTTTTCTTTTACAGGTTTAGTGATGGATGTTATGATTCAAAACTATGTTGGTGGTATTTAATAAAGGTTTTTGGCGATGATATTAGTTGTACGACGTCGTTCCTGGTAATCCCGGGTCGGGGTGTGACAAATATATTATACAGACAAGACCATGTTGTGTTCTTAGCAATTATCATGTTGAGCTGCAATGGATACTGACATAGATTCACATTCTTAAGTGCCAAAAGCTTCGGACCATAAGCGGTCCGGTCCGTATCAAATGTCCGGACCGATACTTTTTCCCTAGGAGCTATTTCGGACGACCAAAACGGCAAAACCTGAGGTTGCCTGCATCCAAACTAAGATGCAGGTTTGTTCTACACTTAAACCGACATTTCTTGCTGCTTTAATACTAAACCTTGAGGTATTGATGTTGTTGCTCTATCTTTTACAAATGTTCTTAGGCATCCGTTGATTATGCGTGGCGCTGATCCATCGCAGAACCTTTTCGCAAGATCAACATCCTTTTTTTTTTGCATCATTTTTGTAACATTGTTAGTTCACGACAAGATCAAGCCTCAAGGTTATCACATTGCAAAGCTTACTAAAGAGCGAGATATTTTTAGAGGTTACCTCGTTAATGACAATCGGGTGTCGGGTTCCAAGGACTGCTTACTTTAGACATTGCTAAGTGAAGTATCGAAAACTCTAGTATTCTTCCGGCTGGTGCACTCTGCGAATAGGTAGTATATCAACAACGATTAGGTGTTTATTTGATATCAAGAGATTATAAGATATGTATACAAGACACACAACAGAAGTAAGAAGCTGCTTCTAGATGCTTAAGCTAGTTCAAAAGAAAATGTTGATCTCAAGTTTTTCAATTTTATACCTTCCAATCTGGTGGAGAGATTTTGTCGATGATTACGACATGACTATCCCATTTATCAGCCACCGCAGCTAAGAGTTTCTTTGCAAACCTTTGAAAAAAAAACAGTGAATTATAAGCTATTCCAGAGTAAGCAACACCATCTATCCACTGATATGCTTTATATATTACCGTAGAACAAGTTTACTATAAACCCAGCTCCGGGGGAGCTAAAAGCACTTCTGCTTCTGCAGCAAAAGAGAGCATAACCAACATTTAATAGCATCATATGCTGTTTACATTTAACACTGTCTCTGTGCAACAGAAGAGAACCTACCGATATTGGATTTGTTTTCATCATGGCGCACGAGCTCGTCTTCTTCTTCGCGTGTTGCAGTTTTAACACGGGGTCCTCCAAAGCTCATGTGGTTGTATTCCAACAAAGAAGTATCCAGGCTATGCACAAACCAATCATTATTTTACTAACTAAAGTTACACCACAAGCAGTACAATGAGATATCTACATACATGGCTTTGTTGCAGCAGCAGGAAACAAAACAAGAACACATATGTGTTTATGTGATAACATTCCTCTTCTCAAATAGACGAATCGGATCCGGGGCCTTGTAAGCACGCAGCGTATAGAATCACCCTTTCAAGATCATTCAGCAAAATAGGTAAGCAACGTAGCAAAATTTAGAGAGTAGATTGATGCAGCTGCTGCACCAAGTGAACCAAACCAGAGGACATCGGACCGGAGTAGAATTCCAAATCGCAAATACTCTTCATGACCGGTTCGATCTTTGGTTTCTTTTAATTGTTTTATTATTTGTTTCGGTTAATAATATGAAGAGAATTGGTCTTCCTGGTGCTAAGGAACCATCTCTTCTACTCTTTCACGTTCCTTGTTTGTAGGAGTTATAGACTCCACCTCTGTTTCTGTTTTCTCTATTTAATGAATGAAAAAAGCCAAAAATAGGCAATCTTAATTGCCAACAAAGTTTCTTGTTCTTATTACTCTGTTCTTTACTATCGTTATTCTGTTCTTGTCCTTGTTCTCATAGTTTTGACAAAATCAAAGCTATTAATTGGTATCAGAGCACTTGTGCTTCAACCAATTTTTTTTTCTTCTTCCACAAAAAAAAAAAAAAAAAACTAAAAAAAAAGAAAAGAAAATGGCTAACACTAAAGATCGACTTGACGAATTGGAAAAGGGAATGGGTTTCCTCACAGATGAGCTAAAACAAATGCAGACCGGAATTGATGATAAGCTGCATACTATGGAAGAATCCAACCGATTGTTGAGAGAAACAATGCAAACAATGTTGAATACATTGGCGCCAAACATAGCAGATGCTCAAGTAGGGGCCCAAGGACCTCCACAGATCGATAGACGAGATGAAAGACCGAATATATTCCCAGCACCGGCGAATCAATTTCGCCACATAAAACTCAAATGTCCACGATTTGATGGGGGAGATCCAGCAGAGTGGCTGAGCAAGATTAAGCAATATTTTACCTTTCATCAAATACCAAGGGAGCAGCGAGTGAGTTTTGCATCATATCATCTCACGGCTGAAGCTAATTCTTGGTGGCAGGCTATATCCAAAAATCTGCACCTGGATCCAAATACAGCACCATGGGAAACGTTCGAGCAAGAGTTGTGGGTACGTTTCGGTCCATCTGAAGGCGAAAATTTCCATGAGGCGTTATCTAGGATACGACAAACTGGATCCTTACGTGATTATCAGAAAGAGTTTGAGCGTTTAATGAACAAGGTTGACAATTGGTCTGAAGAAGCTCTTGTAGGGACTTTCCTCGGTGGCCTCAAAGACAACATTGCTGATCAAGTTCGAATGTTCTCACCTAAAACGTTGCGTGAAATCATCAATTTAGCTCGTCTTCGGGATGAACAAATACAGAAGCAGCGGAAGACATTCACTCCACGAATACCTCCTTCATCCTCACAAGCCCACAATGACGTTAACCAAAGTCAAACACGAGACTCACCGGTGCCAAAGAAGCTGAGTTGGGACGAGATGAAACGCAAGCGGAGCCTTGGGTTATGTTTTAGTTGTGATGAACGGTATAGTCCTGGACATCGATGTCGCAAATCACAGTTACTCCTTATGGAAGGAGAAGACGTCAACGAAGAGGAAGAAGATGTTTTTCACGAAACAGAAGAACCGGAAATTTCTTTACAAGCACTCACCGGCTGGAATACTCCACGCACTCTTCGTGTCCATACAACGGTGAATCGAATACGGATGGTGGCTTTGATTGACAGTGGCTCTACACACAATTTCATAAGTGAACAAGCTGCCAATCGACTCAATCTCAAACTCACACCCACAACGCCATTCCTCGTGAAGGTTGCAGACGGCTACCCACTACGGTGTCGCGGTTCATATCGGCATGTCATGACCAAGCTTGCTGGCGCGGAATTTGTGATTGAATTTTTTGTTCTTCCTCTCACAGGACTCGATCTCGTACTCGGCGTCCAGTGGTTGGAAACGTTAGGACCGACCTTGTGCGATTGGAAAAATCAATACATGAAATTTACTTGGGCTGGAGAGGAGATAATAGTTCATGGGCTACATTGCACATCAATTAAACAGGCCCAAAAGGAAGAAATCACAAAAGAAGCAAAAATGGGCCAGGCCTGTTTTGCCTTAAGCTTTCACGAAGAAAGCAATGGTGATTCATCTCTTCTTCCAGATGAGATGCGTCTTCTTCTCCAAAAATTTGATCACGTGTTTCAGACTCCGACGACGCTACCTCCACAACGCCAAATTGAACACCACATCGTCCTAAAAGAGGGTAGTGATCCCGTTAATGTAAGACCTTACCGCTACGCACACTTTCAAAAAGAGGAGATTGAAAGACAAGTTCAGGAGATGCTCGATTCCGGGTTAATTAGGCCGAGCTCAAGCCCTTTCTCGTCCCCTGTGCTCCTGGTCAAGAAGAAAGACGGGTCATGGAGGTTTTGCACCGATTATCGAGCCCTTAATGCCGCAACGGTGAAGGATAGATTCCCAATTCCAACAGTTGATGACATGCTCGACGAACTACATGGTGCCACTATATTCACCAAACTCGATTTGACTGCCGGATACCATCAGGTTCGTGTGCATCCCCCCGATATTCATAAAACGGCATTTCGTACTCATAACGGTCATTTTGAGTATTTGGTAATGCCTTTCGGATTGTGCAATGCGCCGTCGACTTTCCAATCACTGATGAACTCTATTTTCCGTACTCATCTCCGCAAGTTTGTTCTCGTCTTCTTCGATGACATACTTGTATATAGCAAGTCGTGGGAAAGTCATATGGAACATGTTCGGACCGTGTTGCAGATTCTAGAGCAGCATACGTTATTTGTGAAATTAAAGAAATGTGCATTTGGAAAATTTGAGTTGGAGTATCTTGGACATATGATTTCCGGTGATGGGGTTAAGGTGGATCAAGAGAAAATCAAGGCGATGCTTGATTGGCCTCAACCGACGACAATCACCGAGCTTCGTGGTTTTCTCGGTCTCACAGGGTACTACAGGAAATTTGTTCGTGACTATGGTCTTATTGCAAAACCACTGACGAATTTACTCAAAAAAGGAAAATTTGAATGGACGTCATCCGCCGAGACAGACATTCGCGCAGCTCAAGACCGCCATGACCACAACACCGACCCTCGCAATGCCCGACTTCGACGTTCCTTTCGTCATTCAAACGGATGCATCCGGTGAAGGAATTGGTGCGGTGTTAACACGGAACGGGAAGCCAATTGCGTTTATGAGTCGCTCTTTGGGTGTAGCGAAACAAAGTTGGTCGACATATGCAAGAGAAATGCTCGCAATTGTAATCGCAATTCGGACGTGGCGTCCATATATTATGGGCCGCAGATTCACAATTCAGACAGACCAAAAGAGCTTGAGATTCCTCTTAGAGCAACGTATCTTAACTCCGGAGCAACAAAAATGGATGGGAAAATTGGTGGGCTATGATTACGAAATCACATATAAACCGGGCTCTGCTAACGCAGCAGCCGATGCCTTGTCACGACGAGGAGATAGTCCTGTTCTCAATTCAATCTCCGTTCAACAAACTGCTATGTGGGACAAATTGCGCCACCTTGCCACATCTGATCCATACCTCCTCAAAATGGGAAAGTTAGCTGATACATCACCTGGTCAGCCTTATGCATGGCGAAATGGTCTTCTTTGTTTCAACAATCGAGTTGTTATTCCGCCGGGCTCACCTTTTATCACCACTTTATTGCATGAATATCACAACACATTGATGGGAGGGCATTCAGGTATTCTTCGCACTTTTAAACGGCTTTCACATCTCTTTTATTGGCCACGGATGCACAAGACGGTAAGTGAGTATGTTTCAGCTTGTGACACTTGCCAACGTGCGAAGTATGAGAGCTTATCACCGGCGGGACTCCTTCAACCCTTGCCAATTCCGGATCGAATATGGGAAGATATATCCATGGATTTCGTCGATGGTCTGCCCACGTCTAACAATCACACGTCCATTATGGTGGTTGTTGACCGACTTTCTAAATCGGCTCATTTGGTACCATTGTCTCATCCGTATACGGCCAAGTCTGTGGCTGCAAAGTTTGTTGAATTTATCATTAAGCTTCATGGAATCCCCAGGTCAATCGTTAGTGATCGCGACCCGGTGTTCATCAGTTCTTTTTGGAAGGAATTGTGGAGACTATCGGGTACTAAGTTGTGCATGTCATCCGCTTATCACCCTCAAACTGACGGACAGACCGAAGTCGTCAACCGCATAATGGAGCAGTTTATGCGATGCTTTGTCTCCGATAGACCTAAACAATGGAGTTATCTTCTGCCGTGGGCCGAATATTGGTACAACACTACCTTCCATTCTTCCACAGGTATGTCTCCTTTCAAGGCTATCTTTGGAAGGGATCCACCGCCGCTCCCGGGGTATGAAGCAGGAACAACTCCCATACGTGAGCTAGATGAGCAACTTCTCGAGCGTGACGAGATTCTTAAGGAGCTCAAGACACACTTACAAGCGGCAAACCATAGAATGAAACAAGTTGCTGATGCAAAACGACGTGATGTTTCTTTCGAGGTTGGTGATTGGGTTTTTCTACGTTTACAACCACACCGTCAGCACACCATCTTCCGTCGTACTTCGCAAAAGCTCGCAACAAAGTATTATGGTCCCTTTCAAGTGGAGGCTCGTCTGGGACCTGTTGCATATCGTCTCAAACTGCCAGAAGGTACGCGTGTACACTCAGTTTTTCATGTGTCCCTTTTGAAGAAACGAGTAGGACCAGACACACCAACCTCGGGATCATTGCCACCACTACGGTCCACGGGACTGTTACGCCTCAGACCACAACAAGTGCTGCAGACACGAGAGGTTAATATTGCTGGAAACACAACCATTGAAGTTTTGGTTCAATGGCAAGACTTACCCGTCACAGAAGCTACGTGGGAGGACTCCCAACAGATGAAACAGAGCTTTCCATCCATGAACCTTGAGGACAAGGTTCTTTCGGACGAGGAGAGTAATGATGCAGCTGCTGCACCAAGTGAACCAAACCAGAGGACATCGGACCGGAGAAGAATTCCAAATCGCAAATACTCTTCATGACCGGTTCGATCTTTGGTTTCTTTTAATTGTTTTATTATTTGTTTCGGTTAATAATATGAAGAGAATTGGTCTTCCTGATGCTAAGGAACCATCTCTTCTACTCTTTCACGTTCCTTGTTTGTAGGAGTTATAGACTCCACCTCTGTTTCTGTTTTCTCTATTTAATGAATGAAAAAAGCCAAAAATAGGCAATCTTAATTGCCAACAAAGTTTCTTGTTCTTATTACTCTGTTCTTTACTATCGTTATTCTGTTCTTGTCCTTGTTCTCATAGTTTTGACAAAATCAAAGCTATTATAGATTCATCACTAACACTCACTAACAGGAGATAATAATCACATAGTAGTTGGTATCAACAAGTAAAGGCAAATTTCAAATTTGCCCTAAAAAAATTTCAAATCTAATTGAAATCAAATCCAAGCAATATACGATTTCCACATACGAGCATGGAAACGAAAAAAACATACAGGGAGAGCTCGCGCGCGGCGCGATGGCTGATTAATCGGCCGTTCCTATCAATCTTCGGCATCGGAACATCTCTAGCTTCCTCCGTCGTAACCTTCCGGCGTACGGAGAGATCCTATCGGGCGGAATAAGAAACAGCCGCAGCGACGGCGGAATATTTATCTCTCGCAGAGATAACAAATTCGTAGGACGGTGAGATTCTGGTGTAACGTTGCTGGAGAAAGAAAATTAACAAAAAAAAAAAAAACGTTGCTGGAGAAGAAACAGAGTCACGAAGAAGAAGAAGAAGAAGTAATTGTTTTAGGGTTTATTGTATAAATGGACTATTTTGTGAAAAGTAATTAAAAAAGTGGACCAGCCCACTATTTACAATTGCAAAATGGACTAGTGGGCCATAGTGTGTGAAATAGATATGTGTGTAATAGATAGTGATAAGAATATGTGGACTATTTGATTAAAAGACACAAATGCCCTTGCCGAAATGTGTGTTAGCGTTATATAGGTATAATTGGGCGATATACATATAATATAAGTGCATTAAATGTATGTCAGAGCAATTAATGCTAACCGAAACCTGGGTAAGCGTAAATCGGTTTGTAATGGGCTTTCTTTGATTTATTGGGCTAAATTTTAATAAAAAATGGGGTTGCCGAGTTATAATGATGAATAATTAAATATAAAGTGTAAATTGAATTAAATAATGAAAATGAAAAGTATTGAGATGATTTGGTTAGTGGACGGATTTGAAAGCATATGATTAGATATTTTAGAGGCTCGATGGACTTAGGGTGAATAATATCCGGTGCTAAAAATATGTGGTGAAGTTTATGGATAACAAATAATTATAATGATTAATTACAATAAAATTGTATAAACATTGGTTAAGTCAAAGTTAGAGAGACAATAAAGAAGATAAGGTTGAGAGAGTTTCAACCATGGAAGGTATATCCAACGTCTATTGCTTTATACTTTTTAAACATTGAAAAATTAAAAATTAATTATAGTTAATCGAAAAATGGCGTTGTATTCATAACAGTGGATGATGTTATCGTGGTCCAAGAAGGACGTTGGATAATGTACGTTTCGGGAGAGTGGGAATTCAAGATAAACACGTCAAGACAGGGTAGGCATCTTCGTTTGTCAGAACTGAGAAGTTTCAAAGATTTGTCCCGAAAAGTAAGAGAGTTGTTTGGGATATGTGGGTCTTCTGAAACCGTGGAGTTGTCGTATTGGATGGAAGATATTTTGGCTGAAATCAGAGGAGTTCATGTAAGCCCAACATTCATAACGAATGACAGAGATTTCAGGGCGTTCAAGACTGTAAGTTTAAGTAACGAAGGAGTTAACCTATTCATGACATTGAAACGGATAGTGGACGGAGAGGTCGTAATCATCCAGACTCCGCAGAGTTTGCGAAAAAGACGAAATATGTACCTGGATGGAGAAGAAAGTGGCAAACATATTGATGACACGATGAATAGCGTAAACAAAGAAACAACTTTCTCGGCTCTGTTGGCCCAAGTACAGAGCACAAACTTCAATGCCTCTTCACTGGAAGAAGAAACAATGGTTGCCATAGCTAGCAAAACAAACTGCTTAAACACAAGAAGCAGTCCTGAGGCTGAGCAGGTTAGTAATCCATATCCTGTTCCGGATGGTTTAGATGATGGTGGCACAAATGAGAGTGAGTTAATAGCCGAGGTGGAAGAGTTGGAAAGGCAAATAGAGTTAGAAAGGCGAATAGAGTTAGAAAGTACCATATCTTCTTTTGCAGCCGGGAAATGTAGTGAAGTGGACAGGTTATCAGATGCGGTTATAGCTGGTGCTGTTACGGAAGATGGATGGAACAATGATGAGTCGGGTGGGATCGAAGAAGAAGAAGAAGAAGAAGACTATGATTGGGATGAAATGAATGAATTTGTCAGAAATGACAGGCCTCTCCATGTAGATGAATCGGACGATGATGCGGACGATTTTGTTGACCCTCCAATATCTAAAAAGAGGAAAACAGAGAAAAGAAAGGTAAGTGCAATGTCAATGGAAGAGTCGTTGACAGTTACGCTGAAAAAGGTCTAAGTTTAGATGAAGTATATGGATACGAAGATATTGAAAGTATGTTTGAAGAAGATATCGACTTCGAAGAGTCTAGAATGGTTGACTTGACAAATGAGGATGACGAGATATTTGTTGGCAGGACATTTGCAACAAGAGAGGATTACAAGACAACTTTGGCAATATATGCAATCAACCGGATATTTAAGTTTAAATACTGCAAGTTTGACAGAGATTTTTTGGTGGCTGTTTGTGCGGATCGGGATAAATGTGATTGGCGTGTGATGGCTCACCGAGTAGGAGACACCGAAGAGTTCGAAGTAAGAAAAGTTAAGCTGGAGCATGTGTGTGGAACGGACACACGTCGACAGTTTTCGAAACATGCAACATCGAAAATTTTGTCAGCTCTACTTCGGTCAAAATATGCAAGGGACTATTGCACACCGAGAGCGCGAGACGTTCCAGACATATTAAGGAGAGAGAATGGAATACGTGTTTCGTACTACAAGGGATGGAAGGCAAGAGAACTCGCTGTTGCAACCGCTCAAGGTACAGAGGAGGAATCATATAGATTGTTACCCCTTTACTTGTATCTTCTGAAACTAGCCAATCCCGGAACGAGTAACGCATTTGACAACGAGAAAAAGATGAAGAGGAAAATGATAGATTCAAGTACGCTTATTTATCGCTGAGCGCATGCATCCAGAGTCTCCCGTACGTAAGAAAGGTGTATGTGGTGGATGGTACACATCTGTACGGAAAATACAGAGGATGCTTGCTTACAGCCAGCTGTCAAGATGCAAACTACCAGATTATTCCCCTAGCTTTCGCCATTGTTGATAGCGAGAACGATGCCTCATGGGATTGATTTTTTAGCAAGCTTGTTGAGACGATACCTGATGGGGACGACACAACATTTATTTCTGACAGGAACCCGTCCATAGGTAACGGGTTAAAGAAGATTTACCCAAAATCACATCACGGCTTTTGTTTGGTACACATTCGGAGAAACGTAAAGAGCAGCTACAAGAAAGGGAATGTATCATCGATTGTTTGGAGGGCAGGTACAAGATACCGTTTACGAGATTTCGGAGTTGAGTATGAAAGGATAAAACAAAGGAATCCTATGTGCTGGGAATATTTGGAAAACATAGGGGTTGAGAATTGGACCCGTGTTTACTTCAAAGGAAAAAGATTTAACCAGATGTCTAGTAATATCCCCGAATCTTTGAACCATGCTTTGGTGCCTGCTAGGGATAGCCCTGTTGTGGCTTTGTTTGAGTTCATCCGGAAAATGATTGCAAGATGGTTTGAATGTAGGAGGAAAAAAATAGGTAGGTCTGTGGGAGACATACCAATAGACGTAGAGAAAGAATTGCTCACAAGATATAAGAAGTCGGTGAGTCTTGAGGCTGTATTAGTAGGTGTAGACGACTACGAAGTCAAAGGATGTGGCAAGGAAAGCTTTCACGTGTCACTTAAAGACAGAAGTTGTAGCTGCCTAGAATTTCAGACAATCGAGCTCCCTTGTAAACATGCCATGGCTGCAGCAGATGTAAAGGACATTGAATTTAGGACACTTGTCGGAGATATGCAGAAGATACGCAATTGGGAACCCGCGGTACAAGGTGTTGTGCTTCCACTCCCGGATCCAAGTGAGGTAAACGTTCCTGAAGATATAAGGGTTTTGTATGTGATGCAGCCAAAGACAAAGAGACCCCCAGGATGCCCACCTAAACTAAGAATCCATACTCCTGGCGAGTATGCGGTACGGAATTACATTTGACATACTAATGTATACTTGTAAGATTATACCACACTTCTGATCATCATAATTAATTGACAATGGCAGGGAAGTAACAAGTCACAGCAGCCAAACAAATGTTCGAGGTGTGGGGGGACAGGACATAACCGAGCGACGTGCAAGAATCCTATTGGATAAGCTCTAATGGTGAATGTGTATTGATGAATTTCTACGGATGGTGTACATAGTAAGTAATGTGTGTTTTGTGTTTAATGGATGTTTGATTATGACATATTGCACTAATCACCGGTTGTATGATTTGGTGGATGTTTAAATTACGTTAAGTTTTTTTTGCCGGATGTGTATAGCAGTAGACTTTGTGTTTTGTACGACGGCTGATTAATTGTGTCTGGCTGGATTACAATATTTAGTGGATGATAAGCTTATGTTTCTTTCTTGTCTTTATATATGGACCATCCTTACATAAAATGTACACAGAACTATTTTAATATAGGTCGACCAAAGTATGGACACTGGACGCTTTTATATCGTCCATCATTCATATTACATAGAGACCCTATTACATATTCGTAATACATATCGCTGGAAAAACTAAGGACAACCCAATGAAATACTAGATAACCAGAGGACTAACTTAAGTTGTCAATCCGATAAAATAACAACAGAAAACATTAATAAGAAATTACATATTTCACAATTATAATTCCTTCAATGCTTACTTCCTAAAGCATTAGGGCAACCCGATGTGCAAGCCAGAATAGTGCGCAGTGATGACATAAGTTTTCATAAGGTCCATATCCAACAACACATTCCATTGCACATTCATGGTTTGGTACGCTCGGGTCCGTGGGGTACTTGAACGTTTCCCTAAATGTGTTCGCTCGCGGTGGACCATACAAGGCAATCTCTCGCTTGAAAGAGTTACCTCTCTCCCTCAATCTGTCTGAAAGTAGTGGGAAGTGGTAGCGCTCCAAGCATTGCAAAAAATGGATTGATTCCTCTGTATCCCCACTGCAGATTGTTAGAACTGCACAGGCCAATGTCGCACTAAGTGATTTCGGAACATTCCTCTTTATCATATCAATTGCTGCATATATTCTTCCTTCGTGACAGACCAATCTCAAACCTTCGTAGTAGAGAGCATCTGGGTTACTAGCAGCCAATACTCGTTCAAAAAACGTACGTCTGCGGCCTCCTATCTGAATATCCTCCGGATTGTAACAGAGACTGTACGCTTCAGCTTTGTACAAAACAGCTGGATGATACACCAGGTCACGTCCAGCCCGTCCAGCGCGAAGTATTGGACCTAGCAGCCACCAATTGTCTTCCGCAACAAGTATAACAATTTTTAGAAGAATATCGTATGGTAGAGTGGGGTTAACCATTATGTCTAATAATGTCTAGGCAGTGTGTTTTTATTGTTGGTTTTTTTTTGTATTTTATGAGCTAACAATTTGGAGAATTAATAGGGTTTTATAGTGCGATACCCGCTTTTGTGTACTTGTCTAACGTCACTTCCTAACCTTTAATATTAAATGATTTTAATTCTGACCAAATCTTGTTCAATATGACTACTTGTAACCCCACTAAATATTCGCATAGGATAACCCACCATTCTGCCCAATTTTCAGTCGATGTGACATGTGGTAGATATCACTCAAATCAAACATTATATCGATATAAGTTCAACCTTTTTTACACTCCACCGCCACATATAACAGCTTTAAATATTACAAAATGTGGATAACATAGACTAACAAATTAAAAACAAGGACATACAATTTCCCGGATACTGGATGAATGATTGTTTAAAAACCGTCCAATGGATGGTCACAACATCTCGCAAATCCTTACTGCATAGTTGTAGAGTTGACACTCTTCACAATAGTACTTTGATGTATGCACGCTTATGCATGTAGGGCGAGTTACTGGCGGAGAATTAGGATACTCCCATATTGGACCAAACGTGTCCTCTTCAGGTGGATTGAATATCAATATTGTATTTACCAAATTTTCCCCATACTCATTCACAAATTCACCCCACGGTTGTTTTATTGTTTTCATCATGTATTCTATAACTGATCCTGCCAGTTCTCCATTCCCAGCACACATTGTGAACATAGCATATGCAAATGTACATTTTTCATCACGAAGTTGAACACAAGAAAGGAGTTGTACACATCCAAAAACATCATGAATCTTTGTTATCCTCCTCACTGCTTCGTAGTAAATTGCGTCCAAGTTCATGGATACTAAACATTTTTCAAAAAAATGTCGCCACTGCGATCCTACACAACAAAGTAAAGATGAGTTCTTTATCCAAACGTTCTATGTTCATATCAATATCATATCTATTATATGTACCTTTTTCTAACGTCGATGGGGACCTGCAAATCAACTTAATGTTAGCAGATTTAAGAACCCTATTTGAAAGGGATATTCGGTTTAAACGCTTTGAGGAACGGATTAAAGGACCTAGGTACAAGAAACACTCATCTCCCAAATGTGTGGCGATTGTTTCAAATATAAAATCAGGCAAATATGGAGTAGGGGGATTAGGGAGTTTTTTGTTAGCTACGTTGTTCATGATTTTATATCTCTTATATCTTGCTATTTTTTAACTTTCACATTATATAGGCTTAGCACACATTCAAGTGTAATACAAATGTCTCACCAACCAACAAAGCAGTCATTTATTAATCTTCAAACTAACATTATATGTATATAACCAAACATGAGTTATACTACTTATAAATAGCCTCATATTTTAATACAAATATAAAAATGCACTATTAAAAAGGAAAAAAAATCTTATCAACAACTAAATATTTCTCTATTTTAATCCAGCCAAACACAATTAATTACTTTTCCCAAAATAGTCCATTTATACAATAAACCCTTAATAATTCGTCTTACAAAACGCAATGTCTACTGCTGAAAACATCCGGGAAAAAAAACTAACTGTAATATAAACATCCACCAAATCATTCATCCAGTGATTAGTGCAATCTGTCATAATCTGTGCATTTTATTCGTTCAGTGTAAAATCAGTGGATAGTGGATGTTTTCAAAGCTATAACACAAGCAGGATGATATACTATACAGCTTAACCCATACTGGACACCATACGCTAAGTACATTTAATTCTGTCCAGTGTTAAAAACTTCATAGTGGATGTTTACTCTGGACAATTGATTAAAATGGACACTGTACGATTTTACTTTGGTTCTACAAAGAATGGCAATGGACGCTTTATATCATCCACCGTCCATATTCATAAAAAATATAGCCGGAAAAAGTAAGGAGAACCCTATGAATTACTAGAGAATCAGAGGACTAACTTAAGTTGTCAATCAGACAAAATAACAACAAAAAACATTAATAACAAATTACATATTGCACATTTCTTATAAATACCCTCATATTTTGTGTTTGGTATGTAAATTTACATATGTTTTTAGTATAACATAGGGGTATACAGTGTACACATTTATCTAGGAAAACTAAATCGTCTACCATCCAGCGTACACATACAAAAATAGAACAAATATTTAACCATGAAAATACAAGCATCATTCTGGTTATAAAAGTTGGAAACTAAAAGTTAACGCCGTACAAGTCGAGAATGAAAGAAAACAACATCCCATGAAAATTCAGCTTTAAAATGCACTAAACATTTAATAAGTCTAGAAAATGCAAAACGGAACAAGTTAGTTTTTTTTTGGTGGATAAGACCAAAGTGTACAAAGTATTGCACTTTAGAAATAGTCTTCATCAATTCCCCCAACGAATTCTGCGTAAGCATCCAGTGCGTATACAATCCGGATGCGTGTGATGATATCCTCGTTAAACATACTCATGTCTTTTGAAAGCACGCCTTGAGCATGCAGCTCAAAGGACTTCATAATAACAGCACCCGAATCAGCCTCAGTTTGATGCTCGAACATCACCCGCTCTTGCGTCCACGAAAACTCATGTAGGGGAAGATTTGCCGATCCGATGTATTTGTTAATGATGAATGGAAGGGCTTTCGCTATAGGAGACAAGCCAATCGCAATGGTTTCGTCGGAAAACACTTCCAGAAAAGGATTAATCAGCATAATATTACGTTTCTTGAAGTCGATGACAAGGCCCGTCCAATAGTTACAATCCCACTCCATCGGGACGTACACGACATCAACATCCTTGATAAAACACGATTTCATATGCCTCCCCGTCGATTTACCAGTCACAAACGCCTTGACATGTCGACCCCAATCAAACGTGGATTTGTCAGGAGAAGAAGCAAACGCGCCAAAAGACTTGGATATGAGCTGTACAAACAAAGGGTCTAGAATAACACAACGGTTCTGCATGAGGTATTTGCACCTCTTCCTCACCAATAAAGCCACCAACAGTTGCATATACTACATTTTTAAGGTATTATGGAAATAGTCAGCTTACCCAGAAAAAAAATTATGAGTGGGTTCTAAAAAGGAAAAATTGTACAACTTACCATTACTGCAATCCACACATCTTTTAAAGATAGCTCAATAAACATGCCGTTGCAGACATCATGGCCAGTGACGATTGAGAATGATCTGAATATATAAAATAGAATAGTTAAAATATATAATTATTTGCAATTTGTAAAGTATTACAAAAAGCGTCAACTTACCTTGTCCTATCTTCCCCCAGAACAGAGTAGAACAATTGGACATCATTCGCAGAAGGTGGATCGGGTATTATTTTGTATGCTGTTGGCTTTGACCGCGATCCAAATAGTGATTTGATCCTTGTATCTGCCAAGAATTGCTCATCTTCCAGATATCGAGAACGTTTGGGAACGCGTTTAGGCAATGGCTGGTTAATATATGTGGTCTCCTTCACAAAATAAGCGGACGCTTTTGCAACAATCGCAGTGTAGGGACTACTAGAATGTTGAATTTGTACATTAAGTGTGGACGGAGATTGTGGAGTGCCAGGTACCTGAAATAAATTCATCGCAAAAACATATTATATTGATTTTTTAGTGGTTCATCGCCTTGACCTGGATGGTTCATCATATTTACCTCGTCATCCACTTCGATGTCAGGCGTGTCGAACTATATGATTGAAATAGTAAGCAATAGTATACTACCCAAATTATATATGTTGCGTGAATATGAGAAGATGGAGTAACGTACCTCTACATCATCATCCACAGCGTCGGGACGCGGTTCTGATTCCATACTTTGCATCTGCACGTTTTGAAAGTGTGCACTGTACGGTAAAACATCTATAAAAATATATGTACACCGTCCATAAATATAGTGAGACAGTTTACCTCGGCGTGAACTGGATTGTTGACCAGTTCAGGTTCAAATTTTTGGTGTTCCATAGGGATATCCTACATAAGGTAAAGACATCAAATGAACAAGTTATTTACAGTTTTGCCAAGAATAACAAAACAATATGGATATCCTACCTGCTCTTGAACTGAATTGATACAATTACCAGAGGTGGTTGTATCTTCTGTTCTTGACATTGGTGTGTCTTGCACTACCTATTTATGGTTCAAGCGTCTAAAATTTAAATAACGGATCGTTGAATAATAAAAAATGATCATCCGTCCATCGTACACCATGTACGGTAATTGTTTACCTCATCCATCAGTGGATTGTTAGGCGATCCAACACCTGCACTTTGTTGTTCCATATGGATACCCTAAAATATGTATAAACAAACATAAATAGAGTTATAATTGATTAAAAAAAAATGGGTGCATAAACAACATTTATGCTGGGCAACTAACCTCTTCATCCACCCGTGATGTGTGTGGTACGTTCTCTACATTCTCATTTGGAGCCTGAACAAAACTACCTTCATTGGGCTGAAATGAAAAAAATGTAAATTCGTACAAACATACTTTACTATTCTATAATTAGTGCCCCTTAATATAACTTGAAACGAAATATGTACCGTTAAAATGTCTTCACCGTGTCTGCGATTGATGTCCGAGGTAATGTTGAAAGCGTCGCCGTAGTCTTCCCATCTTTGCGAATCCATATGTTGTACATGAGGGTTAGAAGTATTCTCGTCCCCCGAATTAGAAGACAACTCAACTTCAGTCGGGCATCTTCTACGTTTCCTAGAAGATTCTGCATTCCATTTAGAAGACGATTTGAAATAAATTTCAAACATTTTCTTGATGTCTTTTACAATGTTGGTACGAAGCTTCTGGTTCTGCTCAACCACCCAATCGTTGAGAGAACTTTCATCGGTCCCAACTGTGTTATCAGAAGTACTCGGTCCCTTATTCTTGGGTTCACAAGCTTTTTGCTTTCCCTTTCGCAGTTGCCTTATAGGAGACGGTTTCTTTTTTTTACTCTTACCAGCAGATGTAGTGGCAGCAATAGATGGTCTCTGAGGACGTAGCGAGGGAAGGGATGAATCACCACCTACCCATTCATTTTGATTGAACATATGACCTTCATGGATGAGTTTGAGCATAAAATCCACCTTTGGATCAGAAACCTCTTCTGGGACCCATAGAAAATCATTTTCATTGAGTGTGGTCTCTGGATTAAGAGTCCATTGCACAGTAAGCTGAAAACCAAATGAGTAAATTATGTGAAGCAAATTATAAGAATTATGTGAACCAAATTTTTTTAAAAAATAAACATCCATCGTACTATACAGATGGTTTACTTACATCAGTTTGGGTTTCAGCAAGAAGCACATCTGCAGTACGAAGCAGTATAGTCGTTCCAATATTACCCAGGGAACCCATCTGAATAAAATCTCGCATATCTGTAAAGCGTTTGATCTTCGAGCATATAGCAGGTATAGACTTCAGAGCTTGCAATTGTAATGCAAGCGGAAAACCATAACAGACACTTGTGCTTTGTTGTAGGCGGTTTCTCAAATCATCCAGAGGATGATCCACACCCTTTGGTGGACCAAGACGGCCTAAAGTTTCTATAAACGATAACCTACCCCATGGAAATGCTAGAAAATAGTCGAGATCATGAAGCATCTCAACGTACTTGTTAGTAACAGACCCATCATTGCTACTACATACCACAACACCGTCAACTAATACAATCAAAGCAAGACATAACCTCTTCCATGGAGTCAATTTTTCATCATCCGCCGCCTTTCCATCCTTTCTCAAAATATCAACTACCTCGGAAACATACACAACCTTCTTGGCACCAAACAGTCTGTTACAAACGGATAAATAAGAAGGGTCTTGATGATTTTCAATATCTTCATCAGACGGAAGGCTTTGACACGCAAGTCCGGTTGTAATGTGAAATTCACGAAGCGAGAAACGCATTGGATGACCACCAAAAACAAACCATAACTCGTTGAGTTTCGAAGTAACAAGCTGACGGATCAATAGAGAATGAATAAGCTTGCCTGAGTGTGCACATCTACTAATAGGAAGTTTAAAGAGGTGTCCAAATTGAGAATTAAGCAATGCCTCCAAAGCTACTGTCCCCCTTAAACTATGGACTAACACACCCAGGTACTCAGGCGTTGAATAGATATTTAAACGTCTACTTGATGGGTAGTGATCAACAGAGAACATACGATTAGGTAGTTTAGATGAGATGTCGTCTTCAATGTGCGACTCAGTCTCCCTCGCCGTTGACGAAGACGGAATTTCTGTATAAATGTAAAAATGTAAGGCAACAACTAGTGGAGATCTAGTTTATCGATAATAACATGATAATTTATTGGACAAATTCTGAAATTGGTGACAGTAATTGTGTTTTTTTTGGGGGGGCAGAACGATAAAAGCAAATCAAAAATACTAAAAATTAAAAACAATAAACATCCAAACACCAACAAAAATCCATGGACCATCATACGAAATCAAGAAATAGGGGAAAAAACAGAAATTGGTGACATTAAATAGCGTATTTTTTGGGGGGGACCAACAGAAAAAGCAAATCAAGAATAAGAGCAGTAAAATACTAAATATAAAACAAAATCAAACCGCGAAAAACCAACTTAAAATCCATGAACCCTCAAACAAAAATCGAAAAAAGAACAACAAACCCTTAGCAAATCTTGATGCAGATGCACGAGTGGTCCTTGGAGGTAAATATGAAGAAGGTTTTGATGACGACGGCTTGGATTTTGACATTTCTCGACCAAGAAAAATGGAAAATAGCCGAAGATGAGAAGAAGAAGAACAAACTAAATCTAGGGCTGCATGAACAGTTTTCGGAACAAAAGGAAGTATCTGTAACCGGCGGACTCGAAATTTGGGGAAGATGGGTAAAAGCGGGATTTGATTTTCGAGTTACATCCAAATTACATAGATTTTTAAAAAATATATGTAATGGCAAAATCGTTATATTTAGATATATTATACCCACATATGTCATTTACAAAAGATGGTGAAAGTCTAAAATGTGGACCCCATGGTCCATTTAGCTAATATTAAATAGTACATGGTTTATTCTTTAAATACTTTTAAAAAATAGTCCATTTTGACAATTATCTCATTGTTTTATTCATTAAATGAGATGGGCCCACTGCAGAAACATTCAGCCAATCCGACGTGGCTCTCACCCTGGTGCTGATTGTGTAATTGTTTTTTTTATGTTTATCATAATGTTTTAAAAACCACATAATTTCAGAACTAAAACGACAACATTTTTTATTATATAAAAAGTCATTTCGTCATCCATAATGTGGAGAATAAAGAAGATATTGTGATATTATTATAGATATATTTTATTATTATAGAGACTAGGTAAGTACCCGTGCGGTATCGCACGGGAGCTGATATCGCATGTGAATTAGAATACGTAAAATAATACCGCACGGGAGCTGATATCGTATGTGAGCTAGAATACGTAAAATATTTTTTAAAAATTCATAAATCTAAACTAATTAGTATATTTATTCATATATATTAGATAATCCATAATCATTATAATTTCAATATTCTATATACATCAGTTATTTTAAAAGTGTAAAACTTGCAATTAGATTTAAATAAAACTCAATCACAAACATACAAACCTCGTAACAATATTTTTAACTTCAAAAATGTTGTCACAATTTTTAAAAAAAAGATCTTACATCATTTTTCTTTACTACAAATAAATATGTTAAGAATACTCGACACTTACTCATATTTTAAATCGTTTTATCAAATTGCGTTAGTAAGATATCAAAAATCTATGTTTTCAACAAAACAAACAAGACGACGGTCATTTTTCATTTGGTTTAACTATTTAGCGTTTAAAATTTAATTTTGAAGTAGGTAAGATTTACTTTTGAGGATTTAGGGTTTAATTTTCAAGATTTTAAACTAAAATAAAATATTTTTATATTAATACTCTATATGTGAATACATCTATAGAAAATAATTTTTAATGGTATTTTTGGTAATTGTCATCAAAATTATTAAGTTTTGTTAAATTTATTGGAATTTTACTTTAAATTTTTTATGATAAAATTTATCTGATTAATTTTTTTAATATGTTAGAGAGGTATAAATAAATTTAGTTTATTAGTCTAAATTGATAAAGAAAAATAGTTATGAATTGATTAAGATAAAATGTTTTAATTTTTCATTACCTTAAGTTAGACCACCATTTAACGGAACACACATTAAAAGTTGGGCAATTAATAAATTGTAATCAAATTTTTATTTCACTAATAAACTAACATGATTCATTGTTTTTTTCTTTGAACATTGTTGAAAAAACTCTTTTTACAAAAATACCATAAATATTAAATTAACTTAATATTTCTTAAACTAAATTCTAAAGTTTCAAAACTAAATCTTACAAATAAAATACACACCACACTCCCAAAAAAATAATGATAAGTAACAAATCAAGAAATCGAAACAAGGAAAATAAAAAAGGATAAATAATAATCTACAAACAATAGTGAAAAACGAAAAATAAATATACAAAATGAGGTTTAAGATCATATCATAAGGTTTTCTTCGTCTTTAAAATTTTAGAAACTTAAAAAAAATGATTTGGAAATAGTTACAAAAATACCATAAATATTGAATTAGCTTAAAATTTCTTAAACTAAATTCTAAAGTCACAAAACTAAATCTTACAAATAAAATACAAACCACACTACCAAATAAATAATGATAAGTAATAAATCAAGAAATCGAAATAAAGAAAATAAAAAGGATAAATAATAATCTACAAAAAATAATGAAAAACGAGAAATAAATATACTAAATGAGGTTTAAGATCATACCATAAGGTTTTCTTCTTCGTCTTTAAAATTTTAGAAACTTAAAAAAAATGATTTGGAATTAGTCATACGACATATATATAATAATCAAAAGACACCTTTTGGAAGACACCTTTTCGACGAAACAACACGAGTTTGTAAAGACACTTTTACGAGTTTGTAAAAACACCTTTACGAGTTTGTAAAGACACATTTACGAGTTTGTAAAGACACATTTACGAGTTTGTAAAGACACATTTACGAGTTTGTAATGACACATTTACGAATTTGTAAAGACATATTTACAAGTTTGTAAAGACAACTTTACGGAACACACCCCTACGAAATTTCAACAAAGAAATCTCAACAAATCTCTATTTATAATAATCAAAAGACATGATCAAAAGTCACGATTAAAAGACATGACTTTTGTAAAACGATTACGTAAATAAACGAAAGAATACAACTTTATAAAGACACCTTTACAACGAAAGAATACAATTTTATAAAGACACTTTTACATAACACACTCCAACACACCCCTTGAGTCTTTTTTCATTTTGTTATTATTAGTAGATATGTGTGTAGATATATATAGTTAAGGAAATTAGGTTTTTTGTTATTCTTTCTTCAAAAGATAACTTCACAAACTACCAGCCTACCATAGGTCTACAACCATTTTAAATATTTAATTACAAGTACTAGTTACTTAAAATGGCCGTAGTAGCATAGTGTAAATTTTCCTACTTTCAGTTTAATTGTCACTAACCTTACTTTAAGATATGTTTTAAAATATTTTTTGTGAGCAACATTTATAAAATTCTTATGAACTTTCTTGTCCTAAAAATTGCAAATTGAAAACTAGAATAATTTAAAATTTGTATTATTTGGTATAAGAAGTTTTAAGGTTTAGATATTTATAGCATAAAATCCATATATCTAACATTTTTAAATAGTAGAATATATCATATTTGCAAAAATATTAAAAAGTTGTGGATCAAAATAGTCTTAAATGTAAACTAAATCGGGTAATTATAGGGGTGTTCAATCTATCAAAATATTTTTACTTTGATTTAAATATTTTAATTCTAATTGAAAAATATGACTAGTTAATAATACTAATATCACTACTTTAATTTAAAACAAAATATTTGATTTGATAATTTGATTTATGGTTTACATGAATAAATTATATTATCCTAAAACTTTTTAAAAATACTTTGGAAGTTAGATGTATATAGACTATGTTTATAATATATATATATATATATATATGATTTGTTGAAATGGTAATAAAAGATAGATTTTTTTTTTATTACAAGGTAATAAAAGATAGATTATTAATAATAGTTGTGTATAATACATACTATTATATATGATTTTAGAATTAATCTATTTTTTGGTTTAACCGGTTAACTCGATTTATATCCATATTAGATATGTATCCTATGGTTTTGAAAATATTACATTCATACGTATAATATGGTATAACCAAAACCGAACCATATCGTTTTACTTTGGTTTATTCGGTTCAGTTCAGTTCGGTTTTTCCACATTGAACGCCCTAAGTAATTATCACTTATAATATTAATAAGTAATTATATGAAATTGTAATATAAATTTAGATCCTAATAAAATTGATATTGTATATTTTTATTGAGAAATTTACAAAACTACATCCTTTCAACCCTTCCTTCACAAAACTACACATTTACAACCTTTCATTCACAAAATTACACCTAATTTAATAATTTTACATATTTACAACCTTTTAAAATTTTAAATTCACCATTTAAACATTTACCAAAATTATAAAAAAATTGGGTTCGCTAATTAGTGTTTAGGGTATAGTATTTAGGGATACAATTGTGTGGATAGAGTTTATTTGAATTTAATTTTGAATGTTTTGGTGTAGTTTTGAAAAGTGATTTTAAAATGGTGTAGTTTTGTAAAATGCAATTCAAAAGGTGTAGTTTTGTAATTGTCTCTTGTTTATTTGAACATATAAACCATTGAAAATAAAAGGAAAAACTAAAATCATATTCAAAAATACTATAATAAAAATTCAAGATTTTACTTAATTTTTTTTTCTTGTGACACATAAGTCAAATTATTTGCTTTTATTATATAGGAGACTTAAAGTTTAAAATATAAAATTTATAAACACTACGAAATAATAAATTCTATTTTTCTATAATGTAATAAATATAAAAACATGTATTAAAATATATATAAAAAGGGTGAATCACAAAACTACACCATTTGAATTACATTTCACAAAACTACACCATTTCAAAATTACTTCACAAAACTACACCTAAACACTCAAAATTAAATCCAAATAAATCATATCCACACAATCCTACCCCTTAATAATATACTCTAAACACTAATTAGCGAACCCAAATGAAAATATTTTAATTTTGGTAATTTTTAAAAGGGTAAATCAAGCTTTTAAAATTTTGAAAGGATGTAAATTTGTGAAAATATTGAATTAAGTGTAGTTTTGTGAAGAGATGGTTGAAAATGTGTAGTTTCTGAATTTCTCATAAAAAACACTACAACAAAAAGTATATTTCGTGTCATTTATTTAAAATTTTAAATACTAGGATTTCCATTCGTGCATAAGATAGTTCTTTGACCCAGTTCAGTGAGAAGCTAGCTCTTTAGTAGCTTCTCCTCTATCATATGTCTGCATTTAGTCGTCATCACACACCTATATCCTAAAACCCCTCGACTTTGCCTTCTTTAGGCTATAGATTACAAGAACAAATGTAGTTGAATGAGAAAGCATGCTCCTTTTCTCCAGCCAAAAAAATTATGCCATCAAGCCAAGCCTAAGCGGCCAAGAGTAAGTAGGAGTAGTGCTCATCAGCGCCTGATCTTGAGATGTTGATCATCCTATAGAAGTAATGAAGAAAAAGCATAACAAAAAGAATTGTGAATCCAAAAAAACAAGAACCAAAAAAAAAATCTGGCTTGATGAATGTTTCCCAAAAATTTGGAAATAACTTCTTTGTAGTAGTCAATAGTTCCTAGATTTTAGGAAAGTGCCTACAATTATGTACTTACCACTTGTTTCAAAATTATTTGTTCTAAATTATTGTGTTTTATATTGAATCACTACACAGTATACACCAACACATAGCAATGATAAATGATACTTTGTACTAAGAATAATAAGAATTTAATATTATGTGCTAAAGAGTAAACCCTTAGTGTTTACAAGCTAAACTAAACAAGTCTTATCTATATTAGTATTTTTGAAGTATTAATATGAAATTTACCAAAAATCACACTAAATTACAACCAATGCCATTGCTTTAACATATGTTCAAAATTTTAATAAAGGGCAAAACAATAACTTACATAATACAATCATAAAAGGTAATAAAACTAAACCTACAACCAAACAAGTGTGAATTCATTTATAAATTTGTAGAAAAACATAGCATATAATTCGTTTTTCATTTATAAATTTGTAGAGAAACATATTATATAATTCGTTTTTCATTTATAAATCTGTATAGAATAATATTTTATTAAAAATACAATATACCATGTTATTAAAAAATCTTAGAAGTAATTTCTAGATTAAACATAATTAAGTATATTAACTATTTATACCGAATTTTATGCTATAGATGCTTATAACTTCTAATTTCTATGACATGTATTCCAAATATATTCCAAAAAATATGACATGTATAAAAAATACTATGACATGTATTCCATATAATATTTTATTACATATGAATTACGAAACTTTTCTTAAAAAAAAAAAAGAATTACGAAACTTTTCTTTAAAAAAAATATGCCATGTATATTCTAAAATGTTACTAAAAAATAAAAAAGGAGTGCTATTAACTAAAAAAATAAAATCGATACCAATAATTTGTGTATCTATGACATGACTTATGCTAGACTGAACTTATTTACCATTAGTAATCATGGCGTGTTACCATAAACATGAATAAACATGAGAAAATTAATATCATATATTCAACAAAATATGGTATTGATTTATATTAAAATACAAATCTGCATTTATTTAATGCAGATTTTTAAAAAAGGAAAAACGTATTATCAATAATGGCAAAACTTGATGCCAAATTTTATAAATCTTCTTAACAAAAGGAAACAAAATGTTACGAAAAAATAAAAAATGAATGTTATTAACTAAAAAAATAAAATCGACGCTACAAGAAAAACGGCAAATAGCAACGCCATATTTCGTCGCTATACGCTCGTCGCTATACGCTCGTCGCTATTCAAAAATCGTCGCTAAATCGTCGCCATTTTGCAATCGTCGCTATTTCGTCGCCAATGTAGCGACGCCGTATAATCGTCGCCAATGATATTTCGTCGCTAATTCGTCGCTAATTTAGCGAGGAATTAGCGACGTTGGTCGTAAAATATTAGCGACAAATTAGCGACGATATATAAAAAATAAATTTCCAATTTAAAGATTTTGCGAAAACAAATCGTTGCTAATTCGTCGCTAATTTAGGGACGAATTAGCAACGATGTGTTAAAAAGTCGTTGCTAATTCGTCGCTAAATTAGCAATATAAAAATACAAAATATTTAAAAAAAAACAAAATTTAAAAAAAAACAATTATAAAAATATTATAAAAATATTAAAAAAATACAAAATATTTTAAAAATACAATAAATTAAAACTAATCAGCGGGATCATCGGGATCGACGACGTAATCATCAATCCCGATATCACGTCCAAGGTCTTGAGCTGCCGCTGCCGCTACATCTGGAGGGATCACTGGTGGCTGAGTTGGTTGGACTCCCCGCTGCTGCATCAACCTCGCGAGGTTTGGACTTTCCATCGCGATGATGGAGAAGAAGTCCGTGATGTTCTGATAGCGGAATTCTTGTGCCGCGAGCTGCTCCCTCAACCGAACATTTTCTTCGGCGTGATCTTGGGCAGTGGGACGAGGCTACGAAGAAGAAGCAGCGGGAACCGTCTCAATCGAACCGACTCCAAAAGTGCGGTTCTTCTTCGTCTTCGGGGCCACCTATATAGACAATTTAAAATCGTTAGATATTATAATAAATATTATTTTGAATTAAATTAAATTATTTTAAATTATTACCTCATAGTAGATCCGGTCGCACTCGGTGACCGACAACCGTCCCGAGGAGTTGACCGAACTACCATCGGTCGTCGTCGAACCCTGACTAACCCGCTCGGCGACTCTAGCCTCATATGCGTTCACGATATTTTCAGATCGTGAACTCACATAGGTCCCGTCCTTCCTCTTCTGGACCTTCTTCAAAATTTCCACAATGGGCGGAAGCTCGCCCATCTCCTCGCGCTATTGAAAATTATAATTAAATTATATATTTTTAAATTTTATATTATTTGAAAAAGTAATTAAATTTTAAATATATATTAATTAATACCATCTGTATACGCCGTCCGGCGTAAGAAGTCGGTCCTGAGGTGTGGACATATGGACCGGTCTCGTCGATCGGTGTGAGTCGGGACTTGGAACAGCTACCCGCAACTTGAACCGAATGCGGTTTCGTCCAATAGTCGCAAAGGCCCTTCCACACCGCCCCATCCATCGCTATGGGTTTCGCCTCGTCTCCCTTCTTCAGCCACTTAGTCTTCCATTTGTTGATAATCCCAGTGAGGCGATGCATGGCTTTCTCCTCGAAACCCTTGCGGACTTTAAACATGTCTTCCTCCCGCCAATGCCATTTTTGCTATTTGAGTTTTTTTAAATATTAAAATAAATTTAAATAATAAAAAATAAATTTTGTAATAATTATTACATTTTATATAATATATATGTTATTTTATTACAATAAATATTTATATTAATTTTTTATAATGTTTAATTTTTAAAATTTAAATAATTAAAAATTTTACTTACCGCAAAAGATTCGAACCGGATGTCCTTGATATAAGGAGGCGTCCGCGACCGGTTGACGTGCGGCTCCACGAAATACGTCTTCATCACATCCGAGACACTCCTACTAACCTTGTTATCGCAAAACCTACGAAAAATAAATTTATCGTTAGCAATTATTATATTCGAAAATCAATTAATTAAATAATATAAAAATCAATTAATTAAAATAAATCAATTAATTAAATAATATAAAAATCAATTAATTATAAAAATCAATTAATTAATTACCAAAATGTCCCATCCGGCCGTCCGGAATGGAGCAACGGTAGGTACTCGGTGGCTCTCCTGCCGAAGAAAGTCGAGGATCCGCTGCATGTGCGGTCCAAGATGCTGAGGTGGTGGTAAATCGACGGGGGGATCGGCTGGAGCATCGGGAATAGGCTCTTGTCTTGGGTTTTGTTGGGGTGGGTCTTGTTGGGGAGGGTTTTGTTGGGGTGGGTTTTGTTGGGATGGGTTTGAATTAGAGGTGGAACCGGATCGGTTCCTTATGAAATTATAATAATGAGGGGGTTGGTTATTTTGAGACATGTTTTTGGATTTGGGTTTTTGAATTGGGTTTATTTAGAGATAATGAAATGTTTAGAGAGAGAGAGAGAATGAGTTTGTGTGAAATGAGGAAAAAACTCGTCGGGTATATATAGTATTTTGTGTCGTCGCTAATTCGTCGCTAATATAGCGACGAATTAGCGACGAATCGTCGCCATTTCGTCGCCTCTTTTGGTTCAAACCTTTTGGTTTCCCACCCGCGGCAAACGAAATAAAGGCGACGATTTAGCGACGATTTAGCAACGAATCGTTGCTAATTCGTCGCTATATGGTAACGTGACACGAAGCGACTTACATCGTATTTAATAAGTACATGCATGTCAGAATTCGTTGCTATTTCGTCGCTATATATATTTAGCGACGATTTAGCAACGAATCGTTGCCAAATCGTCGCTAATTCGTAGCTATATGTTAACATGACACGAAACGACATTCATCGTATTTCCAAGTACGAGAATGTAAGGAGGTTTAAATTTAGCTACGAAATAGCAACGATTCGTTGCTAAATCGTCGCTAAATGTTAATAGCGACGAAATAGCAACGATTCGTCGCTAAATCGTCGCTAATGCTAAACCCTTATTTTAGGGTTTGGAACCCTAAATTCGGTTTGTATCGTTTTTTACCACTTTTTCGCCAAAACGAGTTTATAACATTGATCATATGAAGTCACAAACTCAATATATGACAAAAAACTTGTAAACTAGTTTATTATGAACTTTATAGTATAAACTCTTATAAGTTATGGTTTACTTAGCTTAAATGTGTTAAGTATAATTTTGTAATCTATAATTTTTATTGTTTTATACAAATATATTATTAGTTTTGTACACTTTTTTAGTTAAGCAAAACTCGTATAAATCGATATTAAGTGGTGTTTTAGGGGTTTAAAGTTCGAAGGCTTGCAACGACTTAGCAACGAATTGGCAAGGAATCATGGTTAACAACGAAATAGCGACGATTTGGCAACGATATGTCATTGTGTTTAGCGACGATTTAGCAACGATCTTGAACCCCTAAATCGCTAATTAGCGACGATTTAGCAACGACAATTACAAATCATGGCTATTTCGTTGCTAAATTAAATATTATTTTAAAAAAAAATAATTACAAAAACACACACAGTTATTACAAAAACACACAAAGATTACAAAAACACACACAAATATTACAACTAACACATGTACACAATTATATTACAAAAACACAGAAAATTATTCATTATTATCGGAATCAACAGATTCGACTTCGCTACTTTCATCGAATTCATCTGCACCTCCGTCGTCTTCATCATCCACAATATCTTCAACAACTTGATTATCGGGGTCGACAAGGAATACATCTTCCGTCGATTGATTTGTTGGAATGATTGTCCCACCAATGACATCTTGTTGCATAGGAACTTCATCGTTACCCATAATTTAACCTCTTGGAACGATTCAGACTACTGCACTCCATGCTATACCGCTAGTCTTAACCCGAGGATAAGGAATGAAAGTAACTTGTTCAGCTTGCGATCCAAGGATAAAAGGTTCAAACTTCCGATATCGTCGTGACTGGTTGACGTCAATCACACCAAATTTGTTGTACCGAACACCACGACCGAGTGTTGGATCAAACCAATCACATTTGAAGAGGGTTGTTCGTAAATTGACTAATCCCGGATACTGCACTTCAATAATATTCGTTAGAAGACCATAAAAAACTGAATCACCCGACACAGTTACCCCATAATTCGCGGTTGCTCGACGTTGGCCATGACTTAAGGTGTGGAACACGTAACCACGAGTGAAATACATAGGAGAAGTTGTGATCTTTCCGAGCGGTCCTTGTATTAACTCGCGAAACCACACCGGATACGTTGTGTCACCATATGCGATCCGCGTTTTCAACCAACCTGCAAAATCTCGTTCTTTAAGAGCGGTTACTTCGTCTTTTGAAAGTCCTGGATAAACCTCATCCACTTGCTCCTCAAACATTCTAAAACAGCACGAGAAACCGAATCAAAATTAAATATTTATTTTGTTTATGCATGATGGGTTTGCGAATGAATAGTTGCATGCATATACCTTTCAAAAGGTCGGGCATATTCACAATTAAGGAGGATGTAAGTATGTGCGCTTTGCCGATGTTGATCACTTTCCCACCAAACTTCTTTTATTTTTCCGGCAGCTCTTCCGATTGGTGAAAATATATCGGGTACCCCTTCCATTCCATACACTCGCGCCAACACCTCCATCATCGTAGCGTCGTGTTGTTGTTCTACGTGTTTTTACATTGGAACCGAAATAATATGATGCGAAATGAGACGTCTCTTGAGTTAAAGATCCAGCAACAATAGATCCTTCAACCCTTGCAAGGTTTTTCGCCTTTCCTTTCAAATGTCCCATAAATCGTTCGAAAGGATACATCCACCGAAACTGCACAGGCCCTCCTAATTCTGCCTCGTGAGGAAGATGTATTGGAAGGTGTTCCATAACATCGAAAAAGGATGGAGGGAAAATCTTCTCCAAGTTGCACAACACAATCGGGATACTCGTCACGTAACCGTTCAATGACCTCTTCCGTAAGCGTACGAGTGCATAGATCTCGGAAAAATGCACCGATCTCTCGGAAAATTTTAAACATTATATTAATTAAATTATATATATACTTAATCAAAATTAAAATATAAACATTTTAGGGTTCAATGATACCTGCTATTGCTGTGTGTGCGGGTTCAGGTAAAAGCTCATCGAAAGCAAAAGGTAAAAGTCGTTGCATAAACACATGACAGTCGTGACTTTTCATACCTGAAAACTTTTGACCATTCTCAACACATGCAGATAACTTGGAAACATATCCGTCGGGAAACTTGACATCCGAAGTGACCCATTTGAATAACGCGTTTTTTGCTTCAAGTTTCAATCTGTAGATTGGGACCGGAGCCTTACCATCGTTCGTGATATGCAACTCACTTCTAAAACATATTTCGGGCAAATCTAGTCTTGTCTTCAAATTGTCTTTAGTTCTCCCCTGTACATTCAACAATGTGTTTATAATATTATCAAAAAAGTTTTTTTCAATGTGCATAACGTCGAGGTTATGTCTCAACAAGTAATTTTTCCAAGTACGGGAGTTCCCAAAAAATGCTTTTCTTGTGCCAGCTTATGGCTTTCTCCGTATCCATCGGGTAAATTAGAAACATGCCAATTACCACCCCGTCTACATGTTTTTTGCGCCCCATAATTATCCAACTCCTCCAATAACTCTGCCCCCGTCGGATAAAGTAGGGGTGGATGTTTAACGACCCGATTCTTCTTAAATAACCTTCTGTTCTTTCGGTATGGATGATTGATTGGAAGGAAACGTCGGTGACAATCAAACCAACTTGTTTTCCTTCCATGTGGGAGTTGAAACACATCAGTCCGATGACGGCAATATGGACAAGACAATCGTCCATGCGTTGTCCAACCTGCTAACATGCCATTAGCAGGAAAGTCACTAATAGTCCACATGAGCACTGCACGCATCGTAAAATTTCTCTTGCATGAGATATCATACGTACGAACCCCAGTGGACCATAACTCTTTTAACTCATGTATCAAAGGTTGCAGAAAAACATCAAGAGCTCTCTTTGGGTGCTTCGGACCTGGTACTAAAATGCTTAAGAAAAGAAATTCTCTTTGCATGCACATATTGGGAGGTAGATTATACGGAGTTAGTATAACTGGCCACAAAGAGTACTGTCTACCGGACATACCGAATGGACTAAATCCGTCGGTGCATAAACCAAGGTATACATTACGAACCTCTCTCGCGAAATCGGAGTATACCGTGTTGAAGTGCTTCCAAGCCTTTGCATCCGACGGATGAGTGACTTCCCCATCTTCAACCGAGTGTTCTGCATGCCATCTCATCGAATCGGATGTCCTCTCCGATTGATACAATCTTTTGAGTCCGTCCGTGATGGGTAAGTACCACATCCGTTGATACGGGACTTTACTCCCCTTCCCTTGGACCTTATATCTCGGTTGACGACAAAAACGACATTCAAGCAGCTCATCATCATCTTTCCAATAAATCATACAATTGTTAACACAAATATCAATCATTTCGAAGGCAATCCAAGACTAAAAACCAACTTTTGTATTTCGTAATACGACTCGACGAGCTACATTACCCTCAAGCAGATATTCTTTCAGTAACTCCGCCCATGAGTCCATACAAAACTCACTCAAATTATTATCAGATTTTATATTCATCATCCTAGATGCTAATGATAGTTTTGACAATCCAACTTTACATCCCTCGTAAATTGGTTTATTCGCAGCGTCTAACATATCATAAAATCGTTTAGCATCTAGGTTAGGTTCCTCAACTACATTTTCGGATAAATACTCCCTCGTATCATGAAATGCATCAGCAACCATTTCATGATATCTATTATCATCTACATGCACATAACCATCGGCCTCGATCATGATCATAGTTACTATCAAAATGATGCGGTAAATTAGCGAGGTTCGTTACTAACATGATCACTAACAGGAAACGTATAACTACTATCTCCAACTTCAGTATTATTAGAGTTATACCCTTCCCCATGTTGAAACCAAACAAAATACTGCGGCATAAAACCTCTATTAAAAAGATGTTTCCATACGGTTTCAACAAACACGTATTTAGTGTTAACGCACTTCTTACATGGACAATACATTTTACCGGTATCTTGCGTATTCTGCATGTTTCCGGCCTGCTGCATGAATGCTTGAAGTCCCTCCGTAAATTCGTTTGTAACTACCCCCGATCGATCTTTATGCCGATACATCCAAGACCGTAACTCGTATATATTGTTATTACCTTGAGACATATTGAAATTTTTAGAGTGTTTATATTTTTATAGAGTGAATGTTTTTGTATTGTGTTGTGGTGTGATTTTTTGAAGAGTGTAGATGGGTTTATATAGTCCCATTCTAAAATTTTTGCAACCATTTAGCAAGGAAAATTAGCAACGAATTAGCAAGGAAATAAAATTAGCAACGTTTTTGAAAACGTGCTTACCTACTTAGCGACCCTCCTCGCTAATTCGTCGCTAATTAGCAAGGATATTTATTCGTTGCTAAATCGTCGCTAATTAGCGACGATTTAGCGACGCGGAACTCATTCGTCGCCAAAGTCGTCGCTAAATCGTCGCCAATTTTGCGACGAAAACATACCTCGCTAAATAGCGACGATTTAGCGACGACAATATTCTCCGTTGCTATTTCGTCGCCAATTCGTTGCTATAATTATTCGTCGCTATTTCCTTGCTAAATTTCGTTGCTAAAAGCCCAGTTTCTTGTAGTGCGATAACAATAGTTTGTGTATTTATGACATGACCTATGCTAGACTTACCTTATTTACCATTAGTAATCATGGTGTGTTACAATAAACATGAGACAACTAATACCTTATATTCAAAATATGGTATTGATTTATATTAAAATACAAAAAAGGCATTTATTCAATAGAGATTTTTAAACAAGGAAAAACGTATTTCCAATAATGGCAAAACTTGATGCGAAATTTTATAAATCTTTACGAAAAAATAAAAAAGGAATGTTATTAACTAAAAATACAAAAAGGGCATTTATTCAATGCAGATTTTTAAACAAGGAAAAACGTATTACCACTAATGGCAAAACTTGATGCGAAATTTTATAAATCTTTACGGAAAAATAAAAAGGGAATGTTATTAATTAAAAAAATAAAATCGAGATGAAGAATTTGTATATTGTGTAATACTCTTGGTCACCAAGTATAAAAAACCCCTAAACTTTAGCTATGTAATATATCACCTATATATAGGATATCCTACTTATTCAATACCATCACAAACCCATAAACAACTACAACTCAACGATAAACTTTATAATAACAATGGCAGCTACCTTTGCACTCCTCCGTGATCTGCGCCCGTACAAGACACAATGGCGCATTCAAGTGAAAGTTCTCCATAGTTGGAGGCAATACACTGCAAAGTCGGGAGAGACGTTAGAGATGGTTCTGTCCGATACAAGTGTAAGAATTACCACATTTATGTTTTGTGGGTAACATATAATACGTATAAATGTTTTTCAACAGTTTTTAAAACATTATTTATTTTTTTCTCTATCATACAGGGATCAAAAATTCATGCATCCATAAAAAAAATTTTGGTTTTGCGATATGCAAACCTAATCACTAAAAGCGAATGGCGGTTTATTGAGGTTTTCAGCCTCACACATGCAACAAGTCAATACCATTTGTACAAAATATTTCATATATATATATTATTTGCTACCGTTTCTCCTATTTTAATATATATTATTATTTTTTAAATGCAAAATTATAAGAGAATTTCACAAAACTACACTTTTTCAACCTTCCTTCACTAAACTACACCTAATTCAATATTTTCACAAGTTTACACTCATTTAAAATTTAAAAAGCTTGATTTACTCTTTTAAAATTTACCAAAATTAAAATATTTTCATTTGGGTTCGCTAATTAGTGTTTAGGGTATAGTATTAAAGGGTTAGAATTGTTTGGATAGGGTTTATTTGGATTTAATTTTGAGTGTTTAGGTGTAGTTTTGTGAAGTATTTTGAAAATTGTGTAGTTTTGTGAAACGTAATTCAAATGGTGTAGTTTTATAATTCTCCCAAATAATAAATTGTTAAATCATAGATAAATATATTTATTCATTTTAGAAAACATAGACCCGTGGTGTGCCACGGGTTAAATCATAGTTAGGTTATAAAAGACTAAATTTTCTTGTAACATAAACAAAGCGTAGTGGATACATAAATTTGGAGGTGATTGGTTGGGGATGTAGAGACACTGCAAAGCCAGTATTTTGGGTAAAAAGCTATTATACACTTTGACATAAAATCAAGATCTCTCATACCCTTATATAGCCTACGTACTCTTTAACTTTCGTTGACCAAAAACATAAAACACTAAATATTCTCAAATCTAAACCCTAAATTAATCACAATTGTCTTGAATTTGGAATTGCGAACCCAAGTGGAAATATTTAACTTCTAAACCTTTAAATTCAACAACAAAAATATTTTAAAATTGTTTTTCTATCATATTTTGATGATTTTGTTAAAAACATTTTATTTTTATTTTTTTAGTTCTAAAATATTTTTTATCAACTTCTTAAAATTAAATAAAAAATAATCACGTTTTCATTTTATGAAATTGATTTATTTTGAAAATTATAAAAATCAAAACCAAAATCAAAATTATCTAAAGGTATAATAGCTCTTGACTTTTAGTCAAAGGGTATTATAGCATTTGATTCCAGTATTTTCTTAAGCCATAAAAGTAAGCCAATTAAACTTTTTTTTGTTAAATTTAAAAAATTTGGACCATTTCTCGATTTGTGCGTGTGTCATCCTTGTGCAGGGTCATGTTAATCTTCTATGTATCGTTCCAATTTTATCGGATGTCCCGAAGGGATAAGCCAATTAAACTTTGCTTTTTAAAAAAATTCAGAGTCACTTTATTCACTTTTCAAAACGTTACAACAAAAAAATCTATACCAAAAATTGTACAATCTAAATCCTACAACGAAAGATTTAAAGGAATATCTAACATGTTGTTAACTTGATCCAAATGATATTCATTCTACTTTGATACAGTCATAAATATTTATGGAATTTAATGTACCATGCAGAGATTTTGTATAAACGGTTATAATCAATGTTATTAAAACGTAATCATTGTAGTTTGTTTGTCAGAGAAATTTCACAGTTTTCAGAGTTTATTCACCTCGAGATATTTATGTATATTCTGTTCAAGATCCAGGTTTTTCACCCACCCCTAGGATAAACCCATCTAAAATCTAAAATGAATATAACTTAAAAGAAGTTTGGGTTTTTCATACGTGGTTTCATCACTTTTTTCTCAAAAGAAAATTGAGAGTATATTCTATTTTTATTATTTGTAATTAATTTGCATTAACACAATTAAGTATTTACATTTGCATATTTTACCCAAATATTTATACTATTAAAAGAGAAGACAAAACGCATATGTGTCGCGACGTGAGAGTTTTTATGATATTTTTTAATTTTTTGCGTTTTAGTCCTTATATTTTTGAATAATTTTTGTTCGGCGAATTCTATAAATTATATTTCATGTCTAACGAATTCAGGCCCACATAATTTTTTTTTAAGAATTAAATTTCTCCCACATTGAAAACAATAAGAAACAAAATAAGAAATCTTCTAATATAAATATGACTTTATCACATACAAAGCGGACATTCGTCTAATGGGCATGCGAATTTCGGTAAATGGATTGCATCTTCATTTACTGGGTATGCATAAAGCGAGTCTTTTTCTTTGAATAAGCTTGCATAGTTTGATTAGTTATTTCGGTTTTCGATAATGGTCATTCATAGATGCATGTCTCATAAATTGCCAACGAGTATCGGGAACTTTGATTAGTGGATTGGAAACTAGGCATTCGATTTTTAGGTCAGGCTCTTTCGAGTTCGGGTTTTTCGGGTTAAAGGATATATGATCCGTTCGGGTTATTTACAAATACAATTATGTTCGGTTCAAATCTATACGGGTTCAAGTCGAGTTTCATATATTTAACAAAACCTGACTTGAAACCAAATATTATTCGGTTCGGGTTTTTTTTATTTTTTGGTTCGAATTTTTCAGGTTTTACATATTTTTTGTAAGAATTTCCGGTCTTATTTCGGGTAATTCGGGTTCAGTTCCGGTTTTGGTTCGACTTATTCATATAACCCACAAAAACTTGAAATAGCCTACTAAGATCCAAATTACCTTATCAAACTATATACATGTGTATATCTTCGGGTTTATTCGAGTACAATTCGGGTATCAGGTCGGTTCGGGTTAGAACGAAAACCTGAGTTAGAAAATATTAAAACCCGATAGGATAATATGAGAACTGAAACTGGACCAAACCGGATTTTTCAGGTCGCTTCGGTTTCGGGTTTCGGATCTCGGATTAAATATTTAGCCCTAAATTGATCAATTCATGGATTTTCATAATATAACTTAATATTATTTATGAATATCATGTCCCGCGCAAGGCGCGGGGTACATACCTAGTTTATTTGTAAAACAATTCAATAAAACTAAAAAAGACCTACATTAAATATTTTTTTGATATGTTACATAAAATATTTTTTGGTAAGTTACATTAAATATTTTTATATTAATAAAAATAACATTTAAACAATACCACTTCGACATAGTTTATTTTTATAATTGATAATGTTGTTTGGCACGATACCATTTATACATCCTTAATTATATTTTCTTAATAAAAAGTTATCAAACACTACATACAAAAACACTACAAACAAAAGTTAACTTCAACAAAAACATATAACTTACAGTTTTTACTTTTTATAATAGTTTTAGCCGCCTAAAAAAGCATAAAAGCATATCATTTAATTTTCACTGCTAACGTCATCCAAAAACGATGCGGTTTTGAGTTGTTCAACAAAAAAGCAACCATCACTTCTGTCGGGACAAAGACGAAGATGAATCTTCTTCCACTACCGGTTTGTTCATAAACTCAAAAATGGTGAGTGCCTCCGTCAGCGACCACCCGTCTCGCGGCGACGAAAATATAATTGGCATGTACTTCTTCTCCGCTTCTTCTCCCGTAAGATTCGAGTCTCGAAAATGTTCTTTCAACGACTCAAGTCCCTATTATTAAAAACACATTTTTTTTTACTTTTCAGGTTATATATGTGTAAGTAAATATTTTTTTTTTTTTTAAAATACCTGGATTCTTGCATAAGTGACTTTGCATCTCTTTCTAGAATAGAAATGTTCCCAATGTTTATTACGAAATGACTTGTAAAGCCTCAACACAGCTTCAGAACTTTTCATGTTCACGAACCCATATCCCATACTACATTTGTTCCTATACAATATTAAAGTAGATACCATTATTCTTCATTATATAATTTAACCTTTAATTATATTTTGAAAAAGATAAGAGAATAATATAATATTATATTACCCTAAATCACTAGGAAGGTAAAGAAAGTCATAAGATGACATGCAACTATTCTTCCCTTCTTCTATGCCATTTTCGTTACATTCCTTACAATGACTATCCAACATATTCATAATCATCTCCTGTCTATAAATAGAAACCATATTATAAAAAGATTCTTTTATGCAACAAAAGTTGTAATTTTTTTTATTGACAACACAACAAAAGTTGTAATATATGCAGCAAAAGCACATACAAATAGTCTTCTTGACTTTTTTTTTTGTCAAACCCCAAAATATTTGAAGGAAAAAAGAATCTCTACACAAAAGTATTTATGAAAAAGAGAAATATGATATACTTACGTGTACCTGTTCGGTATGTTATTGATCATCACGGTGGTACGGACGTCTCTAGACTCGCCGGCGATTAAAGCCTCTTCGTTTATAATAAAACAACCGTCGCTAATATTCCTAATAGACCGTGTCGGTGGGTGACGGTTGTTGTTGTGAAGGAAGGTTTCGTTGAAAAAAGAAGAGAAGAAGAGTTGAATCTCCCATATCGCTTCTAAGTAGCGTCTCAAAGATGAATCGCTGACGTCAGATGGTATACACTACAAGAAATCACGACTTTTACCACGACCATAATCGTTGTAAAATCGTGGTAAAACGCAGTTTACCACGATTTTACGACGATTTCCATTTCGTCGTTAATCGATCGAAGTAAAAACCAAATCGTCGTAAAATCGTGGTAAATTTTACGACGAACCACATTCGTTGTAAATTCGTGGTAAAATATTCGTTGTAAAATCGTTGTAACAATTACAACGAGTTTACAACGAATATTTGGTTGTAAATTTGTAATTATAATAAATCGAAAATTCTTACAATCGTGGTAAAATCGGCCCTAATTAGGGACGAGTTTACGACGATTATAAGAAATATAAATTTTACAAATCGTCGTAAAATCGTCCCTAATTAGGGACGATTTTACGACGATTATAAGAAATATAAATTTTACAAATCGTCGTAAAATCGACCCTAATTAGGGACGACTTTACGACGATTGGAAGAAATATAAATTTTTCAAATCGTGGTAAAATCGTCCCTAATTAGGGACGATTTTACCACGATTGTAAGAAATATAAATTTTACAATTCGTGGTAAAATCGTCCCTTATTAGGGACGATTTTACCACGATTAATATTATTATAAATAAAAAAAATAATATTTTATAAAATAAAATATTATTTTTTAAAAATATTTTTATTACAATTTCAAAATACAAAATACAAAAATAATTAGTCGTCTAAATTGAAATTAGGCCCGAAATAGTCCTGCGTTGCGTTCTCGGGATCTACGTTGCTTGTTCCGGCCCGGTCGGTCGTCGGACGGAGGGGATGTGTCCGCATCGTCCGAAGTAGTTCCGGGTTAGATGCGAAAGCACCGTAAACAAGTCGTTGTAGAACCGCATGTTATTCGCCCGAGTCGCATGCGAGTTCGAATCTCAGCCGCAACTCGGCCCGAGATCGGTAATTGGGAGGAGCAAGTGGGACGTCCCGCATGGATCCCATGCCTAGAACCCGTCCTTTCTTCTTAGGAGCAACCTATAAAATTAAACAATTAATAAATGAATGTTTTAAAAAATAATTTTACGAGTAAAATTTTACCTCATGGTATATTTGATCGAGCTCGGCGGTAGTAAGCGGCTCGCCCGGATATTGAGTGCCTCCCGGGGATCTCTGAGATCGTTGAGTCTCGATCTCCGTCTTCCGAGCTTCAAGATCGTTGAATATCCGCTCGGAATGGGAGTCAACGAACTCGCCGGTCTTTTCCCTGTGCGTCTTCTCGAAGACGAGCATCGACGGCCGGTTTGTGACCTAGCTCCTTGGCCTACAAACAAATAATAAAATATATGTGCATTAGTATAATATTAGTAATTTGAAAATAAAAATAATTTGGAAGAGTTAGTAAGAAAGACTTACCATTTCGTGCGCCCGACCCGCGAACGGGATTTGTCCGGACGTGTGAGCCATCCGCTCGGCGTCCCGTCGGGTAGCTTCGCGTTCCTGGAGGTGGAACACTTCTCAGCTACGGTCGTGTTGTGGCCATCCGTCCAATATTTCTTCAAACCGTCCCAGACCGCGACCGAGAGATAAACCGGCTTCCCCGCGTCGCCGACGACTCTCCACTTGTCCTTCCAGTCAGAGACCGTGTTGACGAGACGGAATTTCGCCGTCTTGTTGAACTCCGTCCTCACGGTCTCGTTGATCGAGACATCCCAATGCCACTTTTGCTGCAAAATATGAGAAATTATAAGTTACTTTACGCGAATAATATATAATAAAAAATTTAAAGTTAAATAAATAAATTTAATTGAAATTAAATTAGAACATTACCGCGAAACATTTGAACCACGTTCTCTTGATGTGCTCGGGTGTCTTGCTCCAATTGGAATGCGACTCGGTGAAGTATCCCTTGATTATGTCCGCGATAGAACGCGAGACCCGGTTGTCGTACTTGAACCCGAAAAAAACATTAATTAATTTATTAATATAATAAAAAATAATAAAAAAAAAAATTAAGTTAATTACCGGTAAGTGCCCGGAGACTTGTACGGATCCAACCGGCGGAGACTGTCATGTCCGGGTTGAGCGAGAATATCCTCAACCCGGAGGTTGGAGTACGGCGCGTGTCCCGGTACATCCAACTCTGGATGTACCGGGCCCGGGATATCGTCAGCGGCGGCGGCGGCGGCGGGCATAGAAGGAGGAGGAGGAGGATGCTCGCCATGGACGGACGTCCCGGTGTGGACAGGAGATGTCCGGGAAGCTGAACCGGAAGCCGAGCCTTCCGGGAAGCCCTCCTCTCCGCCAACATCCGCATGTAGTCCGGCGGTAAGGTCTTCCCTCTCCTAGGAGCCATATATAAGTACTCGCCAAAAAAAACATTAAATATTTAAATAATAAACATTAAGTATTTAAAAACTAAACATTATATAAGTATTTTAATGACATTATATGTCCTAAACATATAATTCTAAAATTTGAATCATAAAACTAAAATCCGAGCCTAAAACTAAATTCTAAATCCTAAAACTAAATTCCAATTCCTAAAACTAATTCTAAAATCTGGTTTTATAACACATATATTAAAAATATTTACCTTTGGATTTCCCTGAAATTGACGTTGACAACCTCGTACAAACAAAACTCCTGAGGATTTGACGTTTAGAGTTTCATTTTTGGTCGTAAATTCGTTGTTAACTTACCACGAATTTCCATCGATTTTGTGTGAATCGTCGTAAATTCGTGGTAAATTTACCACGAATTTACGACGATTTATTACACTAAATGGATTTCCCTAAAATTCATCTGCCATTTGACTTCATGTTGAATATAATTATGATATTGTATGCATATGAAATCATTCTAAGTCGTATGATTGCACAAAAACAAGTTTTGATAAAATTAGAACATATATACATATTAACAACAATATATTATAGTACACTTTATCTTAAACTTTATGAATTCTAAGAATATGTAAACAAAACTTATTGATAAGCAATTTTAACATTGTTTTTATAGTTATTCATTAACTTTAGAGGTCTTAACGAGTGTTTGTACATAATATAAGACATACTTTTAAAAATGTTTAGGGTTTAGGGGTTTATACAAAAAGACGTTGTAAAATCGTGGTAAATTTACCACGATTTTACAACGATTTCGTTTTAAAGCGTTGTAAACTCGTGGTAATCGTTGACGTCGACAACCTCGTACAAACAAAACTCCCGAGGATTAGATGTCTTTAAAAGACAACGAATTATAAGATTATTCGTGGTAAAATCGTCGTAAATTTACGACGATTGTACCACGATTTGTGAAATTTACACATATCGTGGCAAAATCGTTGTAAATTTACGACGATTTTACCACGATTTGTTAAATTTACACATATCGTGGTAAAATCGTTGTAAATTTACCACGAATTTACCACGATTGTTAATTTATTTTATAAAAAAAAATTTAAATACATTATTTTCTTATTTATTACTCGGAGTCATCAGCAGACTCATGTTCTTCCTCAGAGTCAGATTCATCAAATTCGTCAGTCTCTTCGACTTCTTCTTCGTCCTCATTCACCTCTTCGGCTTCCCTATTATGTGGATCAACGAGTAAGACCATGTCCGTGTTTAGTTCTGGCGAAGGAATATCGACGGACGTGTCATTCTGTAGTGGTGATTCTTCTTCCCTGACTATGTACCCTCTCGGGGCAATTTTGATGACGGATAGCCAATGTATTTTTTTGGACTTAAGACGCGGATAAGGAATGAAGCTTACTTGCTCAGCTTGCGATGCAAGTATGAAAGGCTCGAACTTGTTGTATCTTCTACTCTTATTGACATCAACGATCCCAGACTTGTTGATTCGTACACCTCTTCCGATCGTAGGATCAAACCACTCGCACTTGAAGAGTACGCACTTCAACATGAGCAACCCGGGAAACGTTATTTCTATGATTTCTTGGATGATTCCGTAGAAATCAATGTCTCCTCTAACACAAACACCGTAGTTAACACTTGTTCGATGTCGCCCGTAATCGTACGCGTGGAAAGCATAACCTCTTGTAAAATACATTGGCGATGTCCGAATCTTCGCAAGGGGACGTTGTAGCATCTCGTGGAACCACACCGGATAAGATTCGTCCTCGTACTCAATCTGCAGACACCAACAATAATTTTGTTTAAATATATTATGTTTATATGTAATTTCATATTTGATATTTTCATATACCTGTGTTTGCAACCACATCACAAAGTGTTGAGTTTTACGGGAATCGAGTTCATCTTCAGATATCCCCGGAATCCCTTTTTGAACTTGTTCGACGAAGATACTATATATATATATGAAAATATCATAAGTAAACAATATTTCATGAGTGTTGTAATGAATTAAAGAGTATTAATAAACATTTAGTTTTACCTTTCCCATGGAGTAACAATATCGCAATTCAATACAATGTACGTGTGGGCACAATGAATTTCATCCTCGTTGCTCCACCAAACCTCTTTTATGCGTCCGCTAAGCCGACCAATGGGACAAAATATGTCAGGTACTCCTTCCATCGCGTACGTTGTTTGAATGCCTCCGTCATCATATCTCCTCGGCGCTCTTTTACGTGTCCTCATAGTTGGTGCAAAGTAGTACGACGTAAAGTGAGACGTTTCCTCTGTAATACTACCCGCAACGATTGAACCCTCGACTTTAGCTAGATTCTTCGCCTTCCCTTTTAGATGTTTCATAAATCGTTCGAAAGGGTACATCCATCGGAAGTGAACGGGCCCCCCTAGTTCCGCTTCGTGTGGGAGATGTACTTGGTAGGTGCTCCATAACATCAAAAAAGGATGGGGGAAATATCTTCTCCAAATTGCACAAAATGAGAGGAATGTTCTCGTCGAGTTGTGTTATTACTTCATCGTTCAACGTTCTTGTGGAAAGATCACGAAAGAACAACCCAACACCTACACAAATTATATAAAACGTACGTATTACGATATATTCGGTTATGAAATATTTTATTAGACATTACGTATACGTACCAGCAATTGCTTCGTGCACATTTTGTGGAACAAGTTCGGCCAAGACAAATGGTAGCGGTCGTTGCATGAACACATGACAATCGTGACTTTTCATACCTGTGAATTTACTACCATCTACACACCGAGAAAGATTAGAAACAAAACCATCGGGAAACTTAACTTCGAGAGATCACCCACTGGAACAACGACGTCTTCGCCGCACTCGATAATCCGAATATAGGTATTGGGGCTTTTCCGTCATTATCAATGTGCAATTCGGATCTCGCACATATCTCAGCCAAGTCAAGACGTGATTTAAAATTGTCTTTTGTCTTTCCCTGCACATTCAAAAGAGTGTTCATAATGTTATCGAAAAAGTTCTTCTCTATGTGCATCACGTCAAGATTGTGTCGGAGTAGATGATCTTTCCAGTATGGAAGCTCCCAGAAAATGCTTTTCTTATGTCAATTGTGTTTCGTAAGATAACCATCAGGCAGATTAGGCAGGACATGCCAGTTTCCTTCTTGGGGAACTGTGTAATTCGCACAGTAATGATTCATATGCGCCTCAACTTGTTCGCCCGTGTAATAAACTGGTGGAGGATCACGAACCACTTTGTTCTTTTTAAGCAATCGTTTGTTTTTCCGATAAGGGTGGCGCAGACTAAGAAACTTACGGTGACAATCGAACCAACTAGTTTTCCTTCCATGCTTCAATTGGAAGGCGTCAGTACGATGCATGCAGTAAGGACAAGATAGTCGTCCGTGTGTAGTCCAGCCCGACAACATTCCATAAGCGGGAAAGTCGCTAATCGTCCATAGAAGCACTGCACGCATTGTAAAATTCCGTTTCCTCGAACAATCGTAAGTCTTTACTCCAAGTGTGCCATAACTCCTTCAACTCTTCCACCAAAGGCTGTAGAAAAACATCAAGGGATCTTTTTGGATGTTTAGGTCCAGGGACTAAAATGCTCGGAAATAAAAATTCCCTTTGCATACACATCTCCGGTGGGAGGTTATAAGGGGTGACGATGACGGGCCATAAAGAATACCGCCTACCCGACATACCAAATGGACTAAATCCATCCGTACATAGACCAAGGTAGACGTTACCTTTTCGTCTAGCAAAATCGGGGTACACCGAGTTAAAGTGTTTCCACGCTTTCGCATCGGATGGGTGGGTCACCTCTCCGGGCTTCGTGTATGTTCCGCATGCCACCTCATCGAAGAAGCTGTCCTCTCCGAGTGATACATCCTTTGTAGCCTCGTCCGTTATAGGAAGATACCACATCTTCCGGTACGGTACCCTCTTCCGACCTACTCCTTCCGGCCTATATCTTGGTTTTTTGCAAAAACGACATTCCTCAAGAATGTCGTCGTCTTTCCAAAATATCATACAATTGTCTACACGGACATCAATTGATCGATACGGAAGACCAAGACTCGGTAACCAATTTTTGAACCTCATAAAACGTTTCAGCGACTAAATTATCGGAGGGTAGATATTCTTTTAACAATGAGGCCCAATCATCCATGCAAACCTCGGATAAGTTATGGTCTGTTTTAATATTCATCATTCTAGCAGACTAATGACAATTTAGAGTGCCCTTCTCTACAATTATTATATATTGGTTGATTTGCAGCATTTAACATGTCGTAGAATTTTTTAGCATCTAAATTAGGTTCTTCAACTAAATTTCCATCGGATGCAACTTCGGGACGAAATGCATCGCTAACCATGTCATTTATCCTATCCGGTTCATTTCCATGATCATGATGAAAATTATAAAAATCATACGCATTTTCTACATGCTCGGTCATAGTCTACAGATTCACGATGATAATTACTACTACTAGCAACATTACCGAATAACCTTCCCCATGCTGAAACCATATATAATATTGTGGTGTAAATCCTCTATTTAACAAATGCTTCCAAACATTTTCAACCAAAATGAATCGTCTATTGTCGCATTTGATACAAGGACAAAACATCTTACCGCTTTCGATAGTGACGAGGTAGATTTGTGGCTTGTCGCATGAATACTTCAACCCCGTCGAGGAACTCCCGTGTCACCGATCCGTCATCGCCTCGATGTATGTACATCCATTTTCGGATTTCGTAAATATCGCCTCCGGACATTTTTTTTATAAAAAGAGTTTTTTTTGTAAGTGAGAGAGATAGAGAGATATAAAATTGATGGTGTGATTTATGGTGAAAGATGAGGAGGTATTTATAGGATTTTTAAAAATTTTCCAACTTTTTACCAAGGAAATTAACTACTAATTTACAACGATTCATAATTCTACAAGGAATTAACAACGAATTTACAACGATTTAACGACTAAAATGAAAGTTGTAAATAATTAGGTGCAACAATAAATACACGTTTTCAACTACCGGATTAAATGTCTTTAAATCGTTGTTAAAAAGTCCCAAAATCGAAGTTGTAAATTCGTGGTAAATTAGCAACGATATAGCGACGAAATATTCTTATAAACCAAAACGTTGTAAAATCGTTGTAAATTTACCACGATTTTACAACGATTTGGTGTTTAATCGGAAATTCGTTGTAAAATCGTCGTAAATTTACGACGATTTTAATCGTTGTAACTTTTACGACGATTTTACGACGATTACCAAAATCGTCGTAAAATCGTCGTAATATCGTCGTAAGTTTACGACGATTCAAATCGTTGTAAATTTTTCGTGGTAATTTGCGCAGATTCTTGTAGTGATAGGAAATATCATCACATCTCTGGTCCGTGGTAACGAAATCAGAGCTCCGGCGAAAGTAGGTAAGAATCGTGGCGACAGAAGAGGTGGAAGAGGAGGAGGAGGAAGTGGGAAGTAATTTCTTGTCGGAATAAAGAAGTTTGCCGGGTAAAACTCCGGTGCGTTTGGGTTAAGGTTTGTCCGGTGACGGGTTATTGACATTGTTGGTTTTTAAGAAGGTAACTGGTTGAGCAGGTGATCGGTAAAGACTAGTTTTTGTAGTTATCTTACACTCTTTTTTTTGCTCTGCAAATATATATATAGTTTTATCATTATAAGTCAAGGTTATGGTGTTTGGTGCACACGCTCTTTCTAGAATTTACTATTTTATTACGAGGAATTCACAAAACTACTCCCTTTCAACTCTTACTTCACAAAATTACACCTAATTTAATTTTTTCACATATTTACACACTTTAAAAAATTTGTTTGATTTACCCTTTTAAAAATTACCAAAATTAAAATCTTTTCATTTGGATTCGCTAATTAGTGTTTAGGGTATAGTATTAAGGGGGTAGGGAATTTATTTGGATTTAATTTTGAGTGTTTAGGTGTAGTTTTGTGAAGTAATTTGGAAATGGTGTAGTTTTGTGAAATGTAATTCAAATGGTGTAGTTTTGTGAAATGTAATTCAAATGGTGTAGTTTTATAATTCTCCCTTTTATTATTACGTTTGAGTGCTTTAAAACTGTATTTTACAATTTTGGAGTTAAATTTTTTTGTTTGGGAGTTAAAATATTACTCCCCTGTCCCATTTTAATTGAAGTTTTGAAGCTTTGCACGCTATTTTTTTTTTTTGTCAACATTTGGGTCACAAATGACCGGCCCATTAGCCAAACATACACTATTGTAGACGCGGGGAATCGATCCCGGGTGGGGTGGTGCTACCTGCCTCCTGTGGACTTATGAATGCCACTAAACCAAGGCCACTTCCCCTTTTGCACGCTATTTAAGACATCTATTTTTATCATAAAATTATCATTAAATATAACAAAATCAACCAATAAGAAAAAATATAATATAACTCTATTGGTTAGAAAAGTTAAATGCATTTAATTTCTGCATAGATATTTGAAAAATATCAACTAAATTGAAACATAAAAAATCCTTCAAAACTTCAATCAAAATGGGACGGAGGGAGTAATAAAAATACTGCATAATATTTTGGGCAATTTTTATGAATACTATTAATACAAGTTTTTAAACATAAATAGCACAGATTTTCAATTTTTTTACAAATACCATTAAAAAGTATTTTTCTCATAAATACCACAAATCTTAAATTTTCAAAATTACACCCAAAACCTTCAAAATAATATATCCTACCCCTTCAAAATTATACCCCACCTTTTCAAAACTATACATAAACACTATATAGCAAATCCAAATGAAAAAAATTAAAATATAAAAGTGTTAAGACTCGTTTTTTGTATTTGTGGTATATTTGTAAACTACTATTTTTATGGTATTTTTTGTTATAAAAAACATTTTAATGATATTTTTGTTATAAAAATTTTGTAATGGTATTTTTGTTATAAAAATATTTTAATGGTATTTTTGTTATAAAAAACTTTGTAATGATATTTTCAAAACAAAAAACTTATTTCGAGAGTATTCTATAGAGTTTCTCTAATATTTTTCGGGGAGTCTAATTTGTAGGAAAATGTAAAATGTTACATTGAATTACACTAACGAAATTTGATGTCACAATATATTGTTTATATTGTCAAAAAAAAATTTTTGTTTATATGAGTGACATAGTGATACTAGCGGGATACATAAATTACAATTTTTTTAATAGCAAAAAACTGTATTTTTATTAATTATTATATAATTACAATAATAGTTGTCCTTCAATCATTTCTCCTATAAACCTAGTTAGTGTGTTGTAAATATATTTACATGCAATATGAGTTAGTGTCATGCATGTAATTACCTTACATGCAAATTTGATTAGTGTCTAGAGATAATTTATAGCTTAAGTGATCTCTTAGTATAAATATGTGATGCTTCATTTATATGAATACACACTCGAGTTACAAGCTAATAAAAGACCAAATTTAAAAAGTCTCTAGCCATTTTTATTATCTCTTTGTTTTAAATATTTCCTTAAAACACATATAAATACTTACAATATTAGATATTTCGTATCACATTATAAGTACAAAACTCTATATACCCGTTCAAAATTTTAAATTAAAAAACTCTATATACCCGTTCCAAATTTTAAATTAAATATTAAAAAACTCTACCTAAATTCATACTAATAAATTGTTAAATCTGATATAATAAAGTAAGATTTTTCCAAAAGAAGGTTTAAGATATTGTTACATCTGATATAATAAAGTAAGATTTTTTCAAAAAAGGTTTAAGATATTGACATGTGTCCTTTTTAAATATGTTCCTTTTAAATATGTTCTCTTTTTATTTAAGTAAATATACATTTTTCGTTATATTTAATTATATCAACTAAGATTAACCCGTGGTACACCACAGATCTATATATTAAGAAATCGTTTTATATGTCTATAAATTTAATTTAGAAATTAATGATATATCTTTTATTTTTAAAGAATATATAAAAATATTTAGAGGTTTTTATTATATTATGGTTTTTATTATTTAAAAAAAAAAAAATTTAATCATTTAATACTAAAAATTATTTTATTTTTTTGTTACTATATATTATCCAAATTACCCGGATCTAAAATACCAAACGGGAACATAACTAAAATATTCAAATTGAAACAAATCCAAAAACTAAATATCTCGAATGGGAAGAAAAATTTACTAACCGAAAATCCGGAATCAAGATCCGAAACGAAACAATTTTTTGAAATAGAATCGAATGACCCCAAACTATTTAAATATTAAAAGTTATTGAAGTAAATTTTTTTGTTACTATATAATATTTGTAGTACATATTCCATATAGTAAATTTTTAACATAATTTATAAGTTGATTTATTCCAAACTATTTTACAATATGAAAATTGTTAACACATCAAAACCAAATTAAAATATTTGAACCGAAACCAATTCATAGAATAAATAACTTGAAAACCCGAAACTAAATATGAATCGAACCTAAATTTTTAAAATTGAACCGAACTTCCAGGGTTACTCGAATTTACACTATGAAAATTCTTATTTATTATATTATAAGTGTGGCAAAATATTCGGATCCAAATTAACATATCAAAACAAAACTGAAATATTTGAACCGAAATTGATCCAAAAAAATAAGTAACTCGAATGGATAGAGAATTTTACTACCCGAAAACCCGGAACCAAATCAAAATCAAACCGAAAATTTTAAAACTTAACGGAAGTACCGGATTTACCCAAAATTTATTTAAAATAGAAATAGTTTTAATTATAGATACAATTAATTTATTTAAATATATTCATAATATATAATATTAGTAGTTGATTTTTGTGTTGAAATCAATTGTTTTGATTGATTTGTTGTTATTAATTCAAATTTTTAACTAAAATTTAATAATGATATATGTTTGTATGTACTATCTATGTTAAATATAAAATTTGTTTTGAAATTGTTATCCAAGTTAAGAATAAAATTATCCTTAATTATAAATTTTGTAAGTATAAATTATGGTATTATCCTTAATGATTTTTTTCCATTTTAAACTCAATGACATAGTTTGTAATTAAGTAAATTTTTTTGGAAAAGTTCAAAAAAGTACTTCAAAATAAAAATAATAATATAGATATTTGTATGTACTATGTATGTTTAATATAAAATTTGTTTTGAAATTGTTATCCAAGTTAAGAATAAAATTATCCTTAATTATAAATTTTGTAAGTATAAATTATGGTATTATCCTTAATGATTTTTTCCATGTTTAAACTAATTAAACTTTTTTGGAAAAGTTCAAAAAAGTATTTTAAAAATAATAAGATAGATGTATTAAAAACTTAAGTCATAACACTCTCTCTATTTTTTTGAAGATAGTTTTTACAACTTTTTGCAGATTCTAATATGTAGGCATAAATTATTCTTTTTGTGTTACACGATTATTTATGCTAGTTATTACCATTTAAGCTAGAAATAAAAATTCAATATAATAAAATTTAGTATACGGAAAATGTCAATTAAATCATAAACTTTCAAAATTGACCGAAAAAACATGAACTTTCACGTGAATCATTTAAATCATGTATTTTTCGTTGAGTGATGTTTTAAATCATGAATTCTTTTTTACCGGAACAAAAATAGCACAAATTTGAATCCATTAACGGAAAAATTTGACAGTATGCTCAATTCCAGCCAATTGAAATGCTTAATTCTTCATATAAATGTCAAACAGTGTCAAACTATTGCGTTAATAGATTTAACATTGATCTCTTTTTGGTTACGTTGTGCTCTTTTTATTCCGGTAAAAAAGAATTCATAATTTAAAACGTCTGTCAACGAAAAATATATAATTTAAATGGTTCACTGATAACTTGCATATTTTACACATTTTATCTTATGTTATGCATTAGAATTAACTCATTTAGGTTGCATTTAGTATCATATAGGTTGCATTTTGGTTTGTTTCGTGTATTTCAGGTTTCAGAGCGTTAAAACGGCAAAAGACGAAGAATTCAAGCAAAAAGAAGCAGAAAACAGTTGCATCGGCTTGATGTATCGGTTTGCTACGACCGATGTAGAAGAATTGCTTTTGCCGGGACTTGTATCGACCTGTAGTATCGGTCACACCTGGTCGATACAAGCTAAGGTGAACTCGAAGACATCGTATCGACATGCTCGTACCGGTTTGGAGTGGCCGGTACGGAGGAAAAGAGGAAGAAGCACTTATATCGACTTGTGGTATCGGCTTGGCCTGGCCGATACGAAGGAAACGAAGACGAAGCAAGGCTACCGATCAGCGCGTATCGACCAATCTGTACCGGTTTCACTTGACCGGTACAGGTTGCGAAAATTAAAGGAAATTCGGTTTTCTATTTCAAAAAGGAAAACAATTCCTAAACCAAATTGGTTTTCCTTTATTTTATTTGGTTTAAACATATATTAGGGTTTTTGCTTTTTGTTTTTGGGATTCTATCTTTTGTTTTTGTTTTCTATCCATCGCTTTGTTTTTGGAGCTTTTGCAACTTAGGAGATTTCTTGGTGTTTTGCATTCTTGCCATCTTTGTGATCTTCAATAACAAGAGTTTTCTTAAACCTTTATCTATTTGATTTGTTTATGTTTATGCTTTCTTCAATATTAATTGTTTTAAGATTCAGCATGTTTAGTGAGTAGATTCAAATAGACAATTGGGTTAGGGGAAAAAGGGATTGATTGAATCTAAGATTAATAATTGTCTAGGACTTAATAGATCACAAAACTTTAGTCTTTGGTAACAAACTTAAAGCCTTAATCGAGTTGGCCATTCGATTATTGAACCTAGGAAACTTTATGAATCGAGAGATTATAAGGTTCCTGAACCATTACCTTAGAACCAAGCATAGCTTAACCGAGAGATCTGTGTTAATAAGCTTGGTGGTTAGAATTGATTTGTTCTTAAAGTTTCTCGATAATTAAACTATCCAAGACATTGTTTTAGTTTAATTATTGGGAAAAGGATCATTGCCACGAGAGTGGATTGATCTAAAATCGTTTTCAAAACCTTAAAGTTATTTTCGTAAAAAGACAATTTAAAATCTGAAAGTTTAATCACCCTTTGAAATATTTTAACCTGATTGTTTAGCTTTTAAATTAATCTTTCAAAACTCTTAATTCGCGTTTTCGTAGTGTTTAGTTTTCGGTTACAAAAATTCTCAACAAACAACCTTTTTTATTAAGCTTAAACTAAGTTCGTTTCTTATAAATTCAAGTACATTGTTTGCTCTTGATTTGGTTCGACATCTTAAATACTACATTAAGATATTAGATTTAACGAGGGTAAAATCTCGTTTATCAAATTGGCGCCGTTGCCGATTCAGGAATTCGAACAATTATTAGAATTTTGAAACTACTTGGGATTAAGTTTCAGTTCTTGTTACTAATTTGTTTTCTTTTCTTGTGATTTTTCGTTTTGTTAGGTGTATGCAAAGAAGAAGTCACCGACAAAGTGACAACTTGATCTTCTTTGCGAACATCAAAGCACACGAAAGAGCTATCTCAAGAGAAAGAAGGTCCGACCATCACTCCGACTCGTCTACATCAGAAACATCAGATTCAGATTCAGAGATGGGTGACGCAATCAACGCGACACGTACGATTGGAACCGACGATGTACCTTCTAACGTCACCAACCGTAGTGGTATCACTCCACCAGCCATTGCCAACAACTTCGAGATCAAGTCTAGTCTCATCAACATGGTGTCAAACAACAAGTTCTATGGCTTGCCCAGTGAGGATTCAATTGACCATCTTCATCAATTTGATATGTTATGCGACACGGTGAAGATCAATGGTGTCAATGAAGACATGTTCAAGCTACGATTGTTCCCTTTCTCACTAGGGGACAAAGCACACCAATGGCAAAAGAACCTTGTCAAAGACTCCATTCAGACTTGGGACGCTTGCAAGAAGGCGTTTCTAACCAAGTTCTTCTCGGTGGCTAGAACCTCGAAGTTAAGGAACGAGATCTCAGGTTTCGCTCAATATGACCAAGAAACGTTCAGCGAAACTTGGGAATGGTTCAAGGGTTATACCGTGAGATTCCCACATCACGGTTTCTCGGGAGAAAGCTTACTTAGCACGTTCTACCGAGGTCTCAAGCCGAAGTTTAGAATGCTTCTCGATTCAGCTAGCCAAGGAAATTTCCTTGGGAAGACGGAAGCCGATGGACAGCTTTTGGTGGAGAACTATGCGCTAAGCGATAGCAACTACGGCGAAGAATATGATCGCACAATCCGCAGCTATGGGAATGATGAGCAATTCAAGAGAGAGATAAAGGCGGTGAATGAGAAGCTCGATAAGCTACTCATGTCTCAACAAGTGGGGATTAACTTCTTAGGAAGTGGAGAAGATAAGGTGACCCCACTCGATGGAAATTAAGAGGACGTGAACTACGTGGGTAATCAAAACGGTTGGCGCTACAACAACTACTCTCAACACCCAAACCTCTCATACCGCAGCAACAACGTAGCTAACCCTCAGGATCATGTCTATCCTCAAGCACAACAAGGAGGTTACCAAGGTAAACCTCAATACAACCAAGGAGGATATGCACCGAGACCACCACTTAATCTACCACCGGGTTATAACCATCCTCCCGCTGCTCAAGGAGTAGTTTCTTCACCAGCTCCCCAAGGTGATCAAACTACTCAACTCTTGAAGCAAATTTTAGACGGTCAAACCCGTAGCGCCATTGAGTTCAATTCTTTCAAGAAAGATATCAATGAAAGATTTGAGATTTTGTCTTCGCGTGTTCTCACCGTGGAAAATAAATTGGCTCAAGTTGCTTTGAACTCACAGAAAAATGGTAATGAGATCTCCCCGAGTGAACCCAAGGCTAATCCGCAAGGTCATTGCAACATGATCACAAAAGATAGAGAAGAAGTTCACGTTTTGGAGGATGTTAGGAGTAACGAGGAACCTCAGTTAGAAGTCACAAGGAACGAGCCATGTGAGTATGAACCCAAACTTCCTTTTCCACGTCCGGTTTACACAAAGCATCAAAAGAAGATGTTTTCAAAGTTCAAGAAGGACATTAGCGATTTGGGAATCGAGCTACCTTTTGTAGACACATTAACAAAGGTTCCAACACTTGTAAAGTTCATTACTAAGTTGCTTGCCAATAGAGAAAAGGTGGAAGATATATTGGGAATTCACGATCACTCGCCCAAATTGGTTCAACAATCCAAACTCCCCAAAGTTGAAGACCCCGGTGAGTTTGTTATCCCATGCACTCTAGGTGGTTTGAAATTTGATGAAGCTTTGTGTGATTCGGGATCTAGTGTGAATGTTATGTCAAAGTCCACCATGGAGAAGGTTGGTATCAAGGGAACGAAGCGCGCGTATCCCTTAGTGTTTGGCAACACATCTATAACCGAACCACTTGGTATTGTTGAGGACTTTCCACTCAAAGTTGGTGATTGCTTGATCCCGACCGATTTTGTTGTGATGGAAGGAATAGATGGTCGTGAAACTCCATTGATTCTTGGTACACCATTCTTAGCTACCGCGGGTGCAAATATCAACTTCAAGAACAACTCGGTAACCCTCGTGAATGTTAATAGCCATGTCTCATATCCCATTAAGAAAGGTTCGATTGAGTTTTGTGGAACGATCACAAGAACTTCCACGGAATTATGTGCTAAATTTGAGAAGAACCAATGGGATAATGAGATTGAGGAGCTCGAGAACCTTCTTTATGGGGACGAGCCAAGACCAAATAAGGTAATAAGAGGTGATGTGGTGAACGATGATGCATATACCAATGGAAGAAACCAGTGGAGCGAAGAGATAGACGAGATGGAACGTCTTGTGTATGGAAAGGAGCCACCGAAGGTATTTGAAGCCAAAGCCAAAGTTTTTGAGGTTAAGGATGTTGGTGCCAAAGATGTGAACGTTAAGGATAAAGCTAGCAATGGTAAGTCTAGCGGTGATGAGAATTCAAAAGAAGTCGTTAAGGGCCCTGATATTCTTCATAATGGTGTTGAATGCACGATCAATTGCGAAGGAGTAACAAAACCTTTCTCGAGGGCAAGGAGTGCTCGTTGCGACTTAAAGCGAAAGAAGCACAAAGATGAAGCCGAGTTTGTGGGGAACGGAGTAAAACTCAAGCCTCCCCTGATCCACGAAGGTGACACCGAAGGAGATTCCGCGTCTCTTTCGAATCCTAACGTCGCCTAAAAGAAGGGGGTAAAGTCAAGCTAAGAGACTATAAACAAGCTCACTTGGGAGGAAGTCCCATGTCTATCCTTGTATATAAAATTTTAGTTTGCATTTAGATGTTAATTTACTTAGAATTTATGTCGTGTTTGATGGTTTCAGGTGAAAACGAAGTAGGAAAACGAATTTTGAAAGGGGTAACGACCTCTTATATCGGTTGCTGGAACGATATCGGGCAAGAGTATCGGTCTATTGAGACCGATACAGACGAGTTTGACTCGCCGCGTTATTACTACTGAGGTAACACTTGAACCATGTGCATACGCATTAGTTTTTCATATTAGAGTCATTCATACATGTATTTAGGACCTTCCTCGATACTTGTTTCACACGGAGACCGTGTGATTTAAGTTTGGGGGAGTAGTCATATTAGCTTTCGCATATTAGCATTCATAAAAAAAAATAAAAAAAAATAAAAAAAAATAAAAAAATATTCTGCATTTAGGATTAGTTCTTTGCATTTAGGTCATATGCATAGGGGATCTATGATGATGTTAACCTTGTAAAGCGACGCACTTAGTGTTTTGAACAGTATCTTAGGTGTAGTGTCTTCCGCAAACGAATTAGAACTCGCTGAAAATCTTGAAACCGCAACCCTAGACATTGATGTTTAAAAAACCAATAGTGTGGTTATGAAGCTTGATAGTTCTAGGTTACCTTCGAAAATCTGAACTTAAACTTGACTCTTAATTAGCATGATTGATAGTTTTCAAGAGAATTTCTATGGCTTTGTGATTTCTACGGATTGCGGCTTCCTAAACCGAAACAATTTAAGCGCAATCCGGTCATTCTCATTCTAAGGATGATTCCCCTCTCACCCTACGCCTAAACCCAAACACTTGTGAGAATTCTTTTCAATAAGTGATTGATTGGTTTCGCAAAAACTTGAAAGTATAGGGAACGACATGAAAGGACATCCATTTAGCTAGGTTATCGTGGACTAGTATGTAGACGGGATAACGGGAAACACATCTTTGAATTTTTTTTAAAAAAAATCAGAAAATAAAATCGAGTGAAAATGTAAAACGCCTAGGGGTAAAAGAATGGCTTTGAGAAAAAAAAAAGAAAAAAAGAAAAAAATTTCGAAAAAAAAAAGAAAAAAAAAAAAAGAAAGAATTTTAGCCAAAATAAAACCCCTAAGGTAGTTAGGAAAAAGAAAAGAAACTCGATGTTTAAGTCCTTAAGTGTTAAAAGAATTAGATGATGGGTTAGAGATTAGAGTTGTATAAGGATGGATGTCCGGACTTGTGTTGCTCCTTGTCTTTCCCGGTTTTGCTTAACCCTTTCACTCCCCGAGAGAAATCGCGCTACAACTAACCACATGCCTGAGTGTTAACCTCCTCGTTTGATTCGAAATCCTGTTCTTACCTAGACAAATAGAAAAACTCTTGGAAATTTTTGATCATGTTTCATGCTTGATTGTGTTTAATTGAATGTGAAAGATGCTTAGTCTAGACAAGTGGATCACATACTTTTGGTAATAATAGCGGATTTAGACGGAGTTAAAGGTAGATAGAAATAAGTAGAACTAGCTCGGTTGCGAGAGGATACTGTGTTTAGGATACTCGTTCATTACACTTTCCACGTTGCTTTTGGTTCTGAGGTCCCCGCCTCTGCACATTCTCGAACTTTGATGCAAATTCTCTTACTTGAGGACAAGCAAAGGATAAGTTTGGGGGAGTTGATAACTTGCATATTTTACACATTTTACCTTATGTTATGCATTAGAATTAACTCATTTAGGTTGCATTTAGTATCATATAGGTTGCATTTTGGTTTGTTTCGTGTATTTCAGGTTTCGGAGCGTTAAAACGGCAAAAGACGAAGAATTCAAGCAAAAAGAAGCGAGAAAACGAGTTGCATCGGCTTGATGTATCGGTTTGCTACGACCGATGTAGAAGAATTGCTTTTGCCGGGACTTGTATCGACCTGTAGTATCGGTCACACCCGGTCGATACAAGCTAAGGTGAACTCTGAAGACATCGTATCGACATGCTTGTACCGGTTTGGAGTGGCCGGTACAGAGGAAAAGAGGAAGAAGCACTTATATCGACTTGTGGTATCGGCTTGGCCTGGCCGATACGAAGGAAACGAAGACGAAGCAAGGCTACCGATCAGCGCGTATCGACCAATCTGTACTGGTCAAGTGAAACCGGTATAGGTTGCGAAAATTAAAGGAAATTCGGTTTTCTATTTAAAAAAGGAAAACAATTCCTAAACCAAATTGGTTTTCCTTTATTTTATTTGGTTTAAACATATATTAGGGTTTTTGCTTTTTGTTTTTGGGATTCTATCTTTTGTTTTTGTTTTCTATCCATCGCTTTGTTTTTTGAGCTTTTGCAACTTAGGAGATTTCTTGGTGTTTTGCATTCTTGCCACCTTTGTGATCTTCAATAACAAGAGTTTTCTTAAACCTTTATCTATTTGATTTGTTTATGTTTATGCTTTCTTCAATATTAATTGTTTTAAGATTCAGCATGTTTAGTGAGTAGATTCAAATAGACAATTGGGTTAGGGGAAAAAGGGATTGATTGAATCTAAGATTAATAATTGTCTAGGACTTAATAAATATATACCGCATATTAATGGTGAACCGGATCCAGATATCCGTTTTTTAAGATATCCGGATTCGCATATGCCTAAATCCGTACAAAATTACTCGAATTCAGATCCATTAGAAAAAATGAAAAAGCTTTTAAGGCATAAATAATTAGAATAAATTTCAAGCATCATTTATGGAAAAACAAAAAAAAATGAAATAAAAAATACTTTAGAATATAAATTCTAATTTTTTAAAAATATATATATAGAGTACAACAAACATAGAAAAATGTAATAAAATTTTATTGGTTAAAAAAGTCAAAACGCTTTAAATTTTTCAATTAAAAATAAAAAAGAATAAACCGATCACTACAAGAAAACAGGGTAATTTCCTACCACATTTCCGACCGTAAAAACGTGGTCGGAAATTTCCGACCACTTTCCGACCGATTTCCGACTACATGCATATTGGTCGGTAATCGGTCGGAAATTTCCGACCAAATTCCGACACAAAAATTTGGTCAGAATTTGGTAGGAAATCGGTCGGATTTCCGTCGGAATTTATTTTGGTCGGATTTCCGTCGGAATTTTTTTAAATATTATTTATATTTGTTTTTTGAATTAATACTAATTTCTTTTTTCTTATATGTTTTTAATATATTAGGTCTAATGATGGTATTGGATCCTCACAATCCGTGAGAATGTCTGTTGAAGATTTGGTCCAGCAGGGAGGAAGGGAGAAACTGATTCGGCTCGATCCCAACTTTGAAGCCATTCCCAATAACCGAGTCACTTGGTAAATATTTACAAACATTTAAATTTACAAAAAAATAATACCTAAAAATATTAATTATTAGTTATAAAATAATTTAAGGTTTAAACATGAGGGAAAAATCCCAAAAGCTATTCTTAAATGCATCCACGGAATGTTACCCGCTCCGTATCCAAGATACCGAGATTTCCCAGCCGAACTTCGGGAAATATGGTTCCGTTCTTTTGCGGTTAGTAAATAAATTTTTTTATTTACTCAAAAAATTATTAAATAAATTAAAAAAACTTATGAAATTTATTTATAAACTTTAAATTTCCAGCAAGAGTTTAATTGGGAACCACAACTCACTAGTCAAATTCAAGAAGAATTTGACAAGGCTTGTGCGACTTCCTACTCGAATCATATGTTCGAGTGGAAGGAAAAATAGCGTTTGGGTGGGGACAAACCTTCGTTCTTAAACCCTTCTGTTTGGGACGGGTTTCAAAACTATTGGACGACGGAAGCGGCCGGAAAAAAAGCCAAGCGAAACGCCACAAACCGCAGAGGTGGGGACGGGTCCATCGAGAAGGCGCCTCCAACTCACAATGCCGGCGCAAACACTTTCGAACAAATCTCGGATGGCATGGTATATTTTAAACCAACTAAATATATACAAATTATAATAATTATGATTAATCATACTAACATTTAAATTTTAATTCCATAATAGAGAGTCCGAGAGGGTTGTCACGAACCTCATTGGTTGAAGGTTATGGAGACCACCCATACCAACAAAAAGACGGGCGAAATTATACCAAAGGTTCGTAACGTCGTCGAACGGGTGCAAACGAAAGTCACCCACTTAACTCAATCTTCCGACGAATCAATTTCATACTCTAAGATCAAGATCACAGTACAATGGCGAAAATAAAAAATCTGAAACCAAAATCGAATCATGATAACAAAATTAAGGAGACTTACTTGTATATGATATATTTTGATGAATCTGTTAACTTGGCTCCAAGCCCAGATCCAATCTGATGAGAAAAAAATTGCAAAAGTTCAAAACTTTAGTCAAAATTTGATTCCTTTTTGTTGAGAAATGAATCAAAAAAATGAACAGAAGCAGAGGACAAAAGTGAGACAAAATTAAAAATGAAAGCTTTATTTAGAGAAAAAAACTACAAAGGGAGGTTTAAAGAGAGAAAGATAGATGGAGGGAATGATGAGAAGTCAGGCGTGCTTATCACTAACCCACAAGACAACCCATGAACTATTAATTAACAAACAAAATATAAAATTTGATTCTTCAATTATTCACCAAAAAATTACAGAGAGAGAAGAATCAACAACAAAAAAATTAAACCTTTTAGAGCAAAAAGATGTTGGTGTTGATTTGTGTCGTTTTTGAGTAATAAACGATGATCTCCCTTGCCTACGCCTTCTCAAGCCATCAATCCTCCGACGAATATACGACGTAATTGACTGGAGAAGCTCGCCTTCTTCGTCGCCTCCGTCGTCGAGCGAATAAAGGAGAAAAGAAGAATGAAGAAGATTATAGAGACCCTGAAAAAAATTAAAAAAAAATATATATCGGCCAATCCCGATCGGACACGTGTCCGATCTTAAGAGATCTAAAATTGGTTAGTTAAGCAACGATCTTAGGTTTATTAATTTTATTTTGGCTTTTATACATGTATTATACATCTAAGATTTTATTAAGCGACACCATTGCAAATGTTCTAAGATACTATATTCGATAATATATTCTAAAAGTTTATGGACTACTTATACAAAATAAATTAAGAAATTATATAAATAAAATGAATACAATATCACTTTTTACTAAGAAAAAAAGTTTATGATGCTATTATTCTTCTAAAAGTTTTAACGATATTTTTGAGAATTGTCCTAATAAATAATAAAAAGTGTTTGAAAACAATTTCAAAATTATTTTATATAAATTAATATACTTTATTTTATATGATATATATACCTATAAATTTAAACTCCTCGTATTCTTAAGACCAAGGAAAATTAGAATAAAAGGTCATTTTGACCTATAGGTTTGTCGACTTAAGTTTTGTTTAGGTGGGCTTCGGTTATATAATTTTAATCTTGTTTTTCTTTTAATGGGCTTGATTTGTCGGATTGGCGTAGTAGTCCCAATATCGGTTTGAGACTAATCAGTTAAAAATAAATTAAAAAAGTTGTATGATTCATCTTCTTAAGACGAAGAATACGAACAGACGGGTTTGTGTCTCTACTCTTTCTACTATCTATTCATTGCTAATTTATCAACCAGCTTGACGTTGAATCCTTCACCATGAGAACCATCCCTAGAAAACCTTGTGTGTACACTGTCTCAAAACACCGACAGTTTCACGCTAATCGCAGAGGGTTTTTTAGATTCAGCTCATTGGTTCTTCGTGTGAAAGCAAGACCTCGAGATTTCTCTGACAGAAGTGTAGAGATACGTATTGAAACAAACACTTTGTTTGATCAAAAGTATGATTCAAACAATATCACATTGAAACTGAATGAACAAGTGATTGATTTGGTTGATGAAGAAGAAGATTCTTCAAGCTTTGTACAAGATGATGACAAGGTTGTTTTGGTAAAGGAGCCTTCATCAAAGAGTGTTGTTCGAAATGGTAACAAAGTGAGTGTATCCCTGAAACACCTACTTTCACGTTTGGTGAAACAAATCTTTTAATAATGATTGTAATGTATTTTGTTATTTTTGTTGGTGTGTTGAAGGTTTCTTACGGGCCTATTCTACGGCTCAACGAGGAAGAAGAAGAAAGGGAAGTCAATGATGCATTCGCTATGAGAAACAGGTGTATCTTTTGTGGAAGCTTCTAGCTTAGCTTCTTATTGTGATTCACTGGTTTAGAAAGTTTAACCAAATGTATTTGCTATCTTAGGAGTAAGCTTTTGGTTTCGCATAGAGACTCCAACATTGATATTCATGGAGGAACTTTACAATGCCTTAGACCACGTGCTTGGCTTAACGACGACGTAGTGCTTTCTTTCTCTATTTCAAAAACTTTGGTTTTGCAATTAGTGTATGGTATTTTGTTTGTTATGGCTCTATATAGGTCATCAATATCTATCTCACATTGCTTAAAGAGAGAGAAAGCAGAGATCCTCAAAGTTACCTCAAGTGTCATTTCTTTAATACCTTATTCTACATCAAGGTTTGCTTTCTACTTAGTTTCAATGCTTCAAGTCTATGTTTCCTCGTGTCAGATCATTTCGTTTCGCCATAAATCAAGCAGACTCTCTTACCTCAAGTGTTTCCCTTTGATAGTTAGTTGTCTATGTATGGCGTGTGATGTCCCATTATGTGCATGTTACAGTTTATTAACAATGTTTATGAATGTTAACATGCTTGTGTTTGTTCCCTTTAATGACATTTGTTCAGCTAGTAAGCGACTCCGGTTATAATTACAAAGTTGTGAGGAGATGGACCACCCTGAAAAAGTTGGGATATAATGTTCTTGAATGTGACCTAGTGAGCTTTTTTACAAGAACCTAAACTCTTGGTCGTAGTTTTTGTAAATTTGACAAACATAATCCTAATTAATTGATTGATGTTTTAAAATTTTACAGATATTTGTTCCAATCCACGGATGTCGACATTGGACCCTGGCGATAATTGACAAAAGGAAATGCAAGTTCTTGTATCTTGATTCACTAAATGGATCTAATCCTAATGTTTTGAATGCTCTGGTATACAAATTTCGTGATTATATACTATAATTCTAAACCTACTATTTGTTGTACCTGAAGTGGTAATTTTGCTTCAGGCAAAGTACTATGTAGATGAAGTAAAGGACAAAAGTGAGAAAGACATTGACGTTAGTTCTTGGGACTTCGAATATGTTAAAGACCTTCCTCTACAACTCAATGGGTAAGCAATTCCCGTTGTTTGCTACTGAAATTGCTTCTATAGCATCTTCTTTCTTTCGGTTGGTACCATGATTTTTAATTCCAATCTTTATATTGTTCCTTGTATTATATGACCAGCAATGGCTAAATTCACCGCTCTTTTATAGCACTTTGCATTATGCTGTAAAAATCTGATGATGTTTCTCTTTTGCTTTCTCCTAGGTACGATTGTGGAATGTTTATGCTCAAGTACATTGATTTTTACAGTAAAGGATTGCCACTAAATTTTACCCAGGTAAAAAAACATGTCATCAAGATTTGCATTTTTTTTCTTGATCCATATGATCATATCAGTACTGCCACTAATAACGAGAAACATTAAGACAATCAAATTGTATTCGGGTCTAACAAAAGAGAATTTTCAATTTTGTGGGTGGAATAGTTAATGGAAATTAACTATATCTTAAGACTGATACAAAACATGTTTTTTTTTTGTTTCATTTTTGTGTCTTTTGCAGCAAGACATTCCATACTTCAGAGTAAGAATAGCAAAGGAGATATTGAGACTGCGAGCCGATTAATATTTGTCGGTTCATGCTGATTTTGTTATTTTGTGAGCCTCTTTGTAAAATCTAATTTGCTTTTAACTATGAAGAATGCTTAGTTATCCCCCTCATGATCACGGCTGCCTTTTTGAAATATATGTTCTTCTTTTTTTGTTGCCAATAGAATTAAGGTTACAGCTTATTGCAATTTAATGTATTTACAGAGCCAGACAATGATTTTATATTAGAACCCTACGAGCAAAATATACTATGTAGACTCACTCATGGTCATAGCTGCTTCCTGGCTTCGTTTAATTGTTGGTTCAAAATGAGTTAAAAGCTTATTAGTTAATTACGATTGAATACTTAACAAAGTTTCCAACAGTACTATTTTAAATACCTCTCACCAAAAACTAATTTGCTTTGGTTGTTGTCTGTTGACAATGTAACGAGTATCTTCATAAGTTATGTCTGCTTCTTGGAGTGTCCAAGATGTCTCAACAGCTCAATCAATTTTAACCGTGCTTATAAGTTATAACTCACAAAAAAGTCTAATAATATATAATACTAGATAGGATGATCATATTTTCCTCTTTAGCTAGCAGAAGTCTAAATCCTTGTTGATATCTCCGAGTAGAAAAATAGTCATAAATTAATAATAAAATTCATTAAAAACAATTTTTAAAACAAAACCAATAATTAGTTCTAGATAAATAGTCACAAAAATCTTAAGATAATAATTATTTTTCTCTAATGTTATATATTTTCAACATATTTTTTTAAAAAAGTATTTATATCTATAATTAAAATAATTAATATTTAAATAAACTTTGGGTAACCCGGGTAATTTGGTTATGTTCTACAAAATTCCGGTTCGATTCGATTTCGAGTTATTGAGTAGTCAATTTCTCTACATGTTTGGATTTTTTTTTTATCAACTTTGGTTCGGATATTTCGATTTTGTTTCAGTTCCGTAATTTGGATCTAGGTATTTTGTCCACATCTAGAATATAAGAAATAACAGTTTCTATAGTATAAAATAGTTTGAAAAAATCAACTTACAAATTATTTATCTATGGATTATGTACTACAAAGTATTATATAGTAACAAAAAATCTCATTTCAACAACTTTTAATATTAAAATTAGTATTATTATAAATAATTATTGGGTAATTCGGTTCGATTCCATAAAATTTGTTTCACTTCGGATGAATTTATGGTTTTCTGTTAGTAAATTTATCTACCGTTTGAGATATTTATATTTTTATCAGTTTGAAATTGAATATTTCAGTTATGTTTGGTTTGATATATCAATACTGGTTATTTGGATATGAAATGATCAAATTATCTTATTTGTTTGTATAAACAATAATAATATTGAAAACTTTTAAATTTTTCTATTTATTCTATAAAACAAAAAAAAATATATCATAAATTTATAAATTAAATATATATATATATATATAATCATTTGAAAAACAAACATATATGTGGTGTACTATAGGTTAAATCCTTGTTATTTAACATTTTTTAAATGTCAAGTATATTGCAAAAATATAAGAAATTGAGAAAAATCGTTCGATAAAGATGTTGATAATTATATTACTTTTGGATTTGTTATAAAAAAATATTACCTTTAGATCGATTCTAAATGGTACAAAATTGCTTGCTGTGGTATAAAAAGCTTTGAGTCTACAAATTTATAACAGAAAAAATCAATAATTTTCTAAGAATTTTTAGAGAGTTAAGTTTATCATATGTGCAAAAGTATTTATATATTGTGGGCAGTATTAATTAACGTGAATGTAATATTGAATCTATCTTATTAAATGGGAAGGACAAAATTTGAGAAACCCTTCAAAGTTCTTTTTATTTACATGTAAATGCCATTGTATAAATTTTAGTATAAGGTAGTTTAGATTAAAAAAAAACAAAACAAAAGTTATTCCTATTAAATAGGAACTTAAAAAATAAGTATCAAAAATAATTATAAAACTAAAAACGAAATTAATAAATAAAATACAAATAAATATAAAAAAAACTATTCCTATTTAATAGGATTAAAGGTAAAAAACAAAAAAAACAAAAAATGAATATAAAAAAATATTCCTATTTAATAAGTAACATTATGAAAAATTAAAATATTATGAATAATTCAACTTTATGAAAATCATAGAATATTAAAAATATATTTAAAGTTCTTTTAAAAGTTTTTAAGTTAATAAGAGTTTAAATGCATATATTACTTTTAAAAAAGTAAAATAAATGTTACTTGCGGGTCTAATTTTAGATTTAAATGTAGCCATGATTTTTAGATTTTAGTATCTAATTTGATTAAAGATTATCTCCACATAATTTAATTTACGTCAATAAAGATCACAAATCAAATTTGATACAAAAATAAAAATTGTTATGAGATAAAATCAAATTATTTTTCTATAGAAAATATATGTGTAACTTTGCGACGGGTCGGAAAATATCATACATAATTTGTAAGATATAAAAATTTATATTCGTAATATCAAAACATACATATATGATTCCTAAATTATCGGATTTAAAATAATCTCATATCGGATCTTCAATACAATAACTAAATTATCTAATTAAATTATACTTAAATAAATAAGATTTTATTTTTTATAATAAATTAGAAATTAGTTATCAAAATTTTATAATAAATAAGATTTATTTTTTGATAAATATTACTCCCGGGTGGGACACCCGGGTACAAACCTAGTAATAATATAATTTATAATCACAATAAATTTAAATTTTGTTTTAGGTAAATTATTAATATATATTATATATAATATATAGTTAAAAATAATAGAGACAATGTTAATAAAATTTGAAATTATTAAGTTAATAAATATTTTATGATAATATAAACATTGAGAAAATTAGAAATAAAAGGAATGATACAAAAGAAATTCTTAAACTTTCGAAAATAAACAAATTTTGATCTAAAATTTTGGTCGATCAGGTCGTTTCGTGCACCAGCCAACCATTTAACGGGTTAACGTCTTAACAATTAGAATTGTTAACAAACTAAGTACTTAAGGTATATCTATAAACTAAAGACTATATGTGAATGGATTATTTATTTGTCATCTTGATTTTGATACAAGCAGGGGCGGATGTAGTATGTATAATTAAGGGGTCAACTGACTCCTACTATTTACCAAAAAAAAACTGACCCCTACTAATTTTGGAAAACCTATTATATATTAGTAATAATAATTACATTGACCCCCACATAATCTAAATTTTGACCCCATTAAAAAAATTTAACTATAATAAATGATAAAATTTCAAATATATGGATTGAGAAAAGCTAATTAATATCTTTACATATTAAATTATTTCTTATACATAATCGGCACTTAATTTTAATTTTCCTACATAAAAAATCGAAATGTGCCTAGTTATTACTTTGACCGAGATTTCGTTAGTGAGACGGTTTAATGTGAATATTTAGAGTTAATACTTTTATTTATATATATATATATATATATATATATTATTTTTTTGTTTATTGTAGTGACAAAAAAATGTATCTAGTGGCCTAGATTTCTATTGTTAGTTGCTCCCCTCTAGGTTCGAATCCTTCCAAATATCATGTTTTATTATTTTTAGTTTAAAATATCACGATTTGCGTTCACTAGGGCTCGAAATCTGGGTGGCCCATTAGTGAAACACATTTTAGTAAAAGAAATTGCCACAAGACTAGAGGGAATTTGAGGAATTAATTTAACATATTTGGACTTTAGCTGTTAATATTTTTAATTAGAAAATAAAATAATATTTAACTAAGACTAAAAATGTTAAATACTGAAACGAAAAATTAAAATAATAAAAACATTGAGGTTTTAAATATTATTTTAGCTTTTAGTTAATTTTATATTTTTTTCTTTAACAATTTAATATTTGAAATTTTAATTAAAAATGTTAACATGTAAAGTAAATATATATTGTTTATGGAACAATAAATTCCAAGATCACTCTTGCCTGGTGGTTATTCCTGTTCGAACAGTCTTGAACGCCACCCAGGTTCGGTCCTCCTGAACATCTATTCCTTTTAATAATAAAATATTGTATGTAGATGGATTCGAACACAGAGAGAGCAACTAGAAATAGTGTTTATATATGTTTCGTATACATCAAAAATATATATAGTTAAAGAGTATTAACTCGTAACACATTTGACGGTTTTACTAATGGAATCTCGATCAAAGTAGTAATTAGACAAATTTTATTTTTTCATGTAGAAAAATTAAAATTAAATATAGTTTATGTATAAATTGGCATATTTTAAAATTTCTTGTAATAATTCGCACGATGATCTTAGTTGATGTAGCAATCGACCGTCTTCCCTCCCAAAATAAGAATGGATTTTACTATCGGATAAAAATTCAATTAGTAGATGGATAAAACATTTATCAAATATTCCAAGAATATTTCTTTTAAATCTAAAATAATAAGATAAGTTTTTTTTGTTAAATACCATTAAAAAGTTTATTGTAACAAATTACCTTCCAATTTTTGTTCACTTTAAACCTTCCAAAAATTTATAAACCCTCAAAACTAAACCTTACCTCTTTCATAACTATATCAGAAACGTGAATCCAAATAAATATAAATTAGTTTTTAAAGTGATATTATTAGTTTTTTGTGTTTATGATATTTTGATCAAAAAAAAATAATTTGTTTCTTCAATTCTCAAGATATACCTTTTCAAATTTTAAATGATTAAAGTATCCCTTAAATTTTTATCCAAAAATATCTTACTTCCATTTTCTATTTGTTATTTAGAATTTAGTTTGGAAGGGGTAAAATTTAATGTTGAAGGTGTATTTTGGATTCAATAGATTTCAAATGGGTGTATTTTTGTAAAATAAAATCCAATTCGAAATATGTATTTTAGTAATTCTCCAATAGAAATAAATGGTTTCTTATGAGATGCCCATTCGTAAAAGAAAAGAAAAACAAATATAATAAAATAATGATAATATATAATTTATTTCTAACGGAAATTTAAGATTTATTCAAAAAATTACATATTTTTGAGGAATTCACAAAACTACACTATTTCAACACTTCCTTCACAAAACTACACATAATTCAATATTTTTACATATTTACACCCTTTCAAAATTTAAAATGGTTGATTTACCCTTTAAAAAGTTACCAGAATTAAAATCTTTTTATTTGGGTTTGTGATAACTTGCATATTTTACACATTTTACCTTAGTTTATACATTAGAATTAACTCATTTAGGTTGCATTTAGTATCATATAGGTTGCATTTGCATGTTCTTTCATGGTTTTCAGGTTTAAGAGTGCAATTATGGAAAAAACAGAGAATTGTGACGAAAAGCGTCAAAAAGACACTCGTTTAAGACGTTCCCGCCGTTGGATCTTTATGAAATTTTACCACAAGATAGCCACAGATGTTAGCTTTCATTTGGCGGTGGTTTGAGATGATTTCAACGGTTAGATCTAAAGTTATTCCAACTTTACTTCGTATCGGTTTGTTATATCGGTTTGGAGTGGCCGATACAAGAGAAAAAGAACCCGAAGACGCGTATCGACATGTTGTATCGGCTTGGCCTAGACGATACGAAGGAAAATAAGATGAAGCAAGGCTACCGACCAGCACGTATCGACCAGACTGTATCGGTTTGCTATGACCGATACATGCTGCGAAAATTATAAGGAAATCGGTTTTATGTTGTAAAAAGGAAAACCAATTCCTAAACCAAATTGGTTTCCTTTATTTTTCTTTGGTTTTGATATTATATTAGGGTTTTGGATGTTTTAGAACCAACCTATCTTTAGTTTTTGTTTTTCATCGCTTTTGTTTTTTTGCTTTGGACTTGGGAGATTTTCTTGGTGTTTTGCTACTTGGCCACCTTGTGACCTTTGTCATCATCATCAATAAGATTTTCTTGAACCCTTTACTCTCTTGTCTTTGTTTTATGTTTATGCTTTCTTTGAATTTAATTGCTTTGAAATTCAACATGTTTAGTGAGTAAATCCAAATAGACAATTGGGTTAGGGGAAAAAGGGGTTGATTGAACCTAGGATAGATGATTGTCTAAAACTTAATTGATTATAAAACTTTAGTCTTTGGTAACAAACTTAAAGCCTTAATCGAGTTGGCCATTCGATTATTGAACCTAGGAAACTTTATGAATCGAGAGATTATAAAGATTCCTGAACCATTACCTTAGAACCAAGCCTAGCTTAACCGAGACATTTGTGTTAATAAGCCTGGTGGTTAGAATTGATTTGTTCTTAAAGTTTCTCGACAATTAAACTATCCAAGACATTGTTTTAGTTTAATTGTTGAGAAAAGGATCATTGCCACGAGAGTGGATTGATCTAAAATCGTTTTCAAAACCTTAAAGTTATTTTTGTAAAAGACAATTTGAAATCTGAAAGTTTAATCACCCTTAAAACACCTTAACCTGATTGTTTAGCTTTTAATTAATCTTTTAAAAACTCTTAATTCTCGTTTTCGTTTTATTTAATTTTCGGTTACAAAATCACACAAACAACAACCTTTTGATCACGCTTAAACTGAGTCTGTTTCTCATAAATTCAAGTACATTGTTTGCTCCTGATTTGGTTTGACATCTTAAGTACTACGATAAGATATTAGATTTAACGGGGAAAAATCTCGTCTATCAAATTGGCGTCGTTGCCGATTCAGGAACTCGATTGATTATTAGAGCTTTGAAATCACTTGGGATTAAGTTTCAGTTTCTTGCTTCTATTTCACCGGACTAGTCCTTGAATCCGTCAAGCTAATGACGTTAAACGAGCGCTTAATGGGAGGCAACCCATTGGTACGTGTATCACCTACTTATTCCATTTGCTTTTGTTTTTGATTTTTCAGCTTTACCATCCTTCTTTAGACATGACATACACACCGGGACGGTGTGAAGTAAGTCTGGGGGAGGGTGTTCATTCGTTTCTAATCTCGTTTGTTCGTCTTTGTTTTTATTTTTCTCTTTTTCTAGATTTTTCTTTTAGTCCTACTCGAGTCGTTTTTTCGAGTCAAAACTTGTTTTCAAAACTAAGTATGATGCATTATGATCTTGTTCTTGACTAACCAACCAACTTTAAAGACCATTTGACAACATAGCTAAAGACCGCGAGATTTCAGAAACCCCATGATATGTCACCAGTTCCACAGGAAAGTTCCTTCTACTCGTACTATCTTTCGGTTAACTGATTTTGACTTCACCATGATAGAATTGTTAATCTTGACTAATTTTCTCACTTTGAGTTTTGAGATGCATTGGATACGGTTTTGCTTCCAGGTCCTATAAGATATCTATGTGTAGTATGGTTCCCCTCTCTCTTCCCTTCCAAAAAAAGGTTACATTATTTGAAAAAGTCGTGAATATTGGTTGAAAATATGCGATTTCGAAAGTAGAACGTAAACTCGTGTTCTTTTGAAATTCGTGGAAACTAAAACCATGAAGCGACCGCCCTTCTAAGAAAAAAACAAAGGGAAAAACCAAGGTCGAATTAAAAAAATACAAATGACACCCTAGAGAAAGTTAGGGAGACATTCGACCTTGAGGAAGCGAGAAAAGAGAGAGGAAAGGAACCAGAAGAGGATGTTCTTAGTGCTTAGGAAACCTGAAATGTAAGACTTATGTCTAGTGATCAATTTTCCCTTAGTGAGACCGCACTTTTATTTGTTTTAAGAGATTAAGAAGTCAATTGAGGTGAAACCCTAGATTTTCGAGGATTAGTGGATTTAAAGTATTGTGAGGGTGATTTCGTGGTGGTAGTATGGTCTTAAGGTTCAGAGCTGGTGTTTGTCTTATGTGCTTTGTGGGTTACTTTGGAAAGATATGATTAAGTGATGATGCAAGTATTTAGAGTTTTTCAAAACCTCTTCTTCTCACTTAGTGTATTGTTTTGTTCGAGGACAAACAAAAGGCTAAGTCTGGGGGAGTTGATGTGTGGCATTTTTAACGTTTTAAACATAGGATTTAGCCACACAATAGAGTGTTTTTTATGTGTTTTTAGTTATTTTACAGGTGATAAAAGGCATAGTGGCGTCCCAAGACATTTAGGATGGACTTATGGAGTTTAGGAATGCAAGGACGGAAAAGAAGGAGAATTCAGACGAAAAGCTTCAAAAAGACACTCTTTGAAAGAGTTCCCACCAATGGATCTTTATGATATTTTACCACTGGAAGGGGACGGATGTTAGCTTTGATTTGGAGGTGATTTAAGATGTTTTAAACGGTTAGATCTGAAGTTATACCAGTTTTACTGACGACGGGTCAATCTGCCAGCAAGAGAAGTTTTAATTTCCTTTTATTTTAGATTTGCCAATATATTTTCCTATTTTGTAAGGGAAACGTCAAAACCTATAAATACCTGTTTTAACCTCTTTTAGAGGTGTGCTTTTATAATATAAGTTTTTGGAGACTTTTGCATCCTAGAGAATTCTTGGAATCTTCGGTTTCGATAATCAGAGTTTTTTCTTATCCCCTATCTCTTTAATTTGTTTATGCTTTCTTTAATCTCAATTGCTTTGATATTCATTATGCTTAGTGAGTAGTTTCCTTTAGGCAATTAGGTTGGGGGAAAAAGGGTGAATCAATATTAAGATTGATAATTGTCTAGCACTTAATAGATTATAAAACTTTTGTCTTAGGTAACAAGTTTAAAGCCTTAATCGAGTTGGCCATTCGATTACTGAACCTAGGAAACTTTATGAATCGAGAGATTATAAAGGTTCCTGAACAATTACCTTAGAACTAAGCCTAGCTTAACCGAGAGATCTGTGTTAATAAGCTTAGTGGTTAAAATTGATTTGTTCTTAAAGTTTTTCGACGATTAAACTATCCAAGATATTGTTTTAGTTTAATTGTTGAGAAAAGGATCATGTCCACGAGAGTGGATTGATCTAAAATCGTTTTCAAAACCTTGAAGTTACCTTCGTAAAAAGACAATTTAAAATCTGAAAGTTTAATCACCCGTTTAAGTACCTCAACCTGGTTGTTTAGCCTTGAATTGAATCTTTAATCTTGTTAAATTGCTTTTTCGTTTTCTCGTTAGTCTTTTTATTATTCACAAAACAAATCATTCTTTAATTTGCTTAGACTAAGTTTATTTCTCACAAGCTTTAGTACATTGATTGCTCTTGATTCGGATTGACACCTTATATACTACGATAAGGCATTCGATTGAACGAGGGAAAAATCTCGTCTATCAGTTCTTGTTACTAATTTGTTTTCTTTTCTTGTGATTTTCGTTTTGTTAGGTGTATGCAAAGAAGAAGTCACCGACAAAGTGACAGCTTGCTCTTCTTCGCAGACATCAAAGCACACGAAAGAGCTATCTCAAGAGAAAGAAGATCCAAGCAATCACTCCGACTCATCTACATCGAAACTTCGGGTTCGGATTCGGAATTAGAGATGGGTGATGCAAACAACGCGCCTAACGTTGCACGCACAATTGGAACAGCCGATGTGCCATCTAACATCACCAACCGTAGTGGCATCACGCCACCAGCCATCGCCAACAACAATTTCGAGATCAAGTCTAGTCTCATCAATATGGTGTCCAACGAACAAGTTCTATGGGTCGCCTAGTGAAGACCCCATTGACCATCTTCACCAATTTGACATGCTATGCGACACGGTGAAGATCAATGGTGTCAACGAGGACATGTTTAAGATGCGTTTGTTCCCCTTCTCACTCGGGGACAAAGCACACATATGGCAGAAGAATCTTGTGAAAGACACCATACGGACTTGGGAGGCGTGTAAGACGGCTTTTCTCACAAAGTTCTTCTCGGTGCCGAGGACGACAAAGCTAAGAATCGAGATCTCGGCTTTCGCACAAAAAGACCAAGAAACGTTCAGCGAGTCTTGGGAAAGATTCAAGAGTTACACGGTGAGATGTCCACACCACGGTTTCACGGGAGAGAGCTTACTCAAGCACGTTCTACCGCGGTCTAAAACCGAAGTTTAGGATGCTTCTCGATTCAGCTAGCCAAGGAAATTTTCTTGGGAAGACGGAAGCCGATGGACAGCTTTTGGTGGAAAACTACGCCCTAAGCGATAGCAACTACGGGGAAGATTATGATCGCACCATCCGCAGCTCAGGGAATGATGAGCAATTTAAGATAGAGATAAAGGCGGTGAATGAGAAGTTGGATAAGCTACTCATGTCTCAACAAGCGGGAATCAACTTCGTAGGAAGTAGAGAAGAATAGGCGACCCCACTTCACAAAGACTCATGAGGAGATAAACTATGTGGGTAATCAAGGTGATTGGCGTTTCAACAACTACAAACACAACCCGAACCTTTCCTACCGAAGCACCAACGTAGCTAATCCTCAAGATCAAGTCTATCCCCAAGCACAACAAGGAGGATATGCACCGAGACCACCACTTAATCCACCACCGGGTTACAACCATCCTCCCGCTGCTCAAGGCCAAGTTTCTTCACCAGCTCCCCAAGGTGACCAAACTAACCAACTATTGAAGCAAATTCTAGAAGGTCAAAGCCGAAGCTTCATGGAAATCGATGCCATCAAGACAAAGGTGGACTCTACTTACAATGATCTCAACGCCAAGATCGAATCCATGAACTCACACTTGAAGGCTTTAGACAACCAAGTGGCTCAAATTACCTCGGCTTCTAAGCGACCAATTGGTCAACTTCCGGGTAAAGCTGAAGCCAATCCTAGAGAGTATGTCAACTCAATAGAACTTCTTAGTGGTACACAAGTGCACTCTAGCAATCTCATTGAGGACAATGCGAAACAAAGTGAGGGGGTGGACCACTCGATAGAGTCAGAGGACACAGTTGTTAATGATGAGAACCCTGAGTTAGTGGCAAAGGAGAAAATCGGTGATGAGAAAGAAACAGGGGACCAATATCGGCCAGGTGTATCGGCCACAGGGGACCGATATCGACCACCCATATCGGCCAAACACATGGCCGATACTGAGGAAAAATCCGAGAAAAAGAAGAAGCCCGTCTACATGACGTCTCCTTACGTGCCTAAGCTTCCTTTTCCGGGTCGAGCCAAGATGCAACTCTTGAAGGAGTACTTTAGAGCTAAGCTCGAGAAGCAAATAAACGAGGTGCAAACTCCCATGCCTCTTGTTGACGCTTTCAAGCAAGTCCCGCACTCCACCAAATCTTTGAAAGACACCATCAAAAACAAGTCCAAAAACTTGGAAGACACGGTGAAGCTTTCACAAGAGTGCAGCGCGATCATTCAGAAGGATCATTGTCCTAAGAATTACTTTGCCTTGCACTCTTGGTCCTTTGATCTTTGAAAAGTGTCGATGCGATCTAGGGGCTAGTGTCAACGTTATGCCTCTATCTGTTGCTAAACGACTTGGTCTTTCTTCTTTCCAACCTACTAAGATCTCTTTGGTGCTGGCCGATAGATCCGTGAAGGTACCCGTTGGAATGTTGGAAGATATTCCGGTAAAATTGGGAGACGTTTTCATCCCAACAGATTTTGTCATCTTGGAGATAGACAAAGAACCTAATCGTCCACTCATCTTTGGAAGACCTTTCTTGGCAACCGCTGGAGCCGTCATAGATGTGAAGGTTGGAAAGATAGATTTGCACCTTGGGAAGGACCTTGTTCAGCGGTACAACATCAACGATGTAGTCAAGAAGCCTACGGAGACGGTCCCTTGTGAAGCTTTGGTGATTGGAGTTGAGAAATACGCTAGCAATGGTAAGTCTAGTGATGATGCAAGGAGCAAACCCAAAGCTCCAAAAGTGGAACACCAATCCCCTCCTAGGAAGTTCAGAAAGGTGCATTGGAACATGTCTCAAAACCGCGTCATTAGAAGGTTAATCAACGAGGTTAAATCCTTGAAGAAAGCTTTCAAGAAAGAAGCAATGAGTGCTCGCTGCGACTCAAGGCAAAGCAAGCACAAAGATGAAGTCGAGTTTGGGGTGAACGGGGTGAAACTCAAGCCGCCCTTGGTCCACGAAGTTGTCACCGAAGGAGATTCAATGTCTCTTTCGAACCCTAACGTCGCCTAAACAAGGGGTAAAGTCAAGCTAGTGACTATAAACAAGCTCACTTGAGAGGAAGTCCCATGTCTATCCTTGTATATAAAATTTTAGTTTGCATTTAGATGATAATTTACTTAGAATTTATGTCATGTTTGATGGTTTCAGGTGAAAACGAAGTAGGAAAATGAATTTTGAAAGAGGTATCGACCTGTTTCATCGGTTGCTGGACCGATATCGGGCAAGAGTATCGGTCTGCTCGGACCGATACAGACGACTTCGACTCGTCGTGTTAGTACTACTGAGCTAACACCTGAACCATGTGCATACGCTTTAGTTTTTCATATTAGAGTCATTCATACATACATTTAGGAACCTTCTCCAATGCTTGTTTCACACGGAGACCGTGTGATTTAAGTTTGGGGGAGTAGTCATATTAGTTTTCGCATATTAGCATTCATACAAAAAAAAAAAAAATATATCTGCATATAGGATTAGTTCATGGCATTTAGAGCATATGCATAGGGGATCTATGATGATGTTAACCTTGTAAAGCGACGCACTTTGTGTTTTGAACAATATCTTAGGTGTAGTATCTTCCGCAAACGAATTAGAACTCGCTGAAAATCTTGAAACCGCAACCCTAGACATTGATGTTTAAAAAGCCAATTGTGTGGTTATGAAGCTTGGTAGTTCTAAGTCACCTTCGAAAAATTATCTGAACTTAAACTTGACTTTTAATTAGCATGATTGATAGTTTTCAAGAAAATTTCTATGGCTTTGTGATTTCTACGGATTGTGGCTTCCTAAACCGAAACACTTAAAGCGCAATCCGGCCATTCTCATTCTAAGGATGATTCCCCTCTCACCCCCTAAACCTTAACCCAAACACTTATGAGAATTCTTTTCATTTAGTGATTGTTTGGTTTCGCAAAAACTTGAAAGTATAAGGAGCGACAAGAAAGGACATCCATTGGGCTAGTTTTTCGTAGACTAGTGAATTAGAAAGGGATAACGGTTTGGTGAGACACGTCTTTGAGTTTTGAAAAATAAGAAAATAAACACGAGTAATTGTAAAACACCTAGGGGTAAAAAATGGCTAAGTAAAAAAAAAAAAAAAAAAAATCGATTAAGAAAAAAAAAAAAAAAGAAGAAAAAAAAAACTTAGCCAAAATAAAATCCCCTAAGGTAGTTAAGAAAAGAAAAGAAACTCGATGTTTAAGTGTTTAAATCTTTAAAAGAAAGACGATGGGTTAGTGGATAGTCTTGAGTAGGGATGGATGTCCGGACTTGTATGCATCAGTTGCTTCTTGTCTTTCCTGGTTTTGTTTAACCCTTTCACTCCCCGAGAGAAACCGCGCTACAACTAACCACATGCCTGAGTGTTAGCCTCCTTGTTTGATTCGAAATCCCGCTCTTACCTAGACAAATAGAAAAACTCTTGGAAATTTTTTATCATGTTTCATGCTTGATTGTGTTTAATTGAATGTGAAAGGTGTTTAGACTAGACAAGTGGATCACATACTTTTGGTAATAATAGCGGATTTAGACGGAGTTAAAGGTAGATAGAAATAAGTAGAACTAGTTCGGTTGCGAGAGGGTACTATGTTTAGGATACTTGTTCATTACACATCCACGTTGCTTTTGGTTCTGAGGTCCCCGCCTCTGCACTTTCTCGAACTTTGATGCAAATTCTCTTACTTGAGGACAAGCAAAGGATAAGTTTGGGGGAGTTGATAACTTGTATATTTTACACATTTTACCTTAGTTTATACATTAGAATTAACTCATTTAGGTTGCATTTAGTATCATATAGGTTGCATTTGCATGTTCTTTCATGGTTTTCAGGTTTAAGAGTGCAATTATGGAAAAAACAGAGAATTGTGACGAAAAGCGTCAAAAAGACACTCGTTTAAGACGTTCCCGCCGTTGGATCTTTATGAAATTTTACCACAAGATAGCCACAGATGTTAGCTTTCATTTGGCGGTGGTTTGAGATGATTTCAACGGTTAGATCTAAAGTTATTCCAACTTTACTTCGTATCGGTTTGTTATATCGGTTTGGAGTGGCCGATACAAGAGAAAAAGAACCCGAAGACGCGTATCGACATGTTGTATCGGCTTGGCCTGGCCGATACGAAGGAAAATAAGCTGAAGCAAGGCTACCGACCAGCACGTATCGACCAGACTGTATCGGTTTGCTATGACCGATACAAGCTGCGAAAATTATAAGGAAATCGGTTTTATGTTGTAAAAAAGGAAAACCAATTCCTAAACCAAATTGGTTTCCTTTATTTTTCTTTGGTTTTGATATTATATTAGGGTTTTGGATGTTTTAGAACCAACCTATCTTTAGTTTTTGTTTTTCATCGCTTTTGTTTTTTTTCTTTGGACTTGGGAGATTTTCTTGGTGTTTTGCTACTTGGCCACCTTGTGACCTTTGTCATCATCATCAATAAGATTTTCTTGAACCCTTTACTCTCTTGTCTTTGTTTTATGTTTATGCTTTCTTTGAATTTAATTGCTTTGAAATTCAACATGTTTAGTGAGTAAATCCAAATAGACAATTGGGTTAGGGGAAAAAGGGGTTGATTGAACCTAGGATAGATGATTGTCTAAAACTTAATTGATTATAAAACTTTAGTCTTTGGTAACAAACTTAAAGCCTTAATCGAGTTGGCCATTCGATTATTGAACCTAGGAAACTTTATGAATCGAGAGATTATAAAGATTCATGAACCATTACCTTAGAACCAAGCCTAGCTTAACCGAGACATCTGTGGTAATAAGCCTGGTGTTTAGAATTGATTTGTTCTTAAAGTTTCTCGACAATTAAACTATCCAAGACATTGTTTTAGTTTAATTGTTGAGAAAAGGATCATTGCCACGAGAGTGGATTGATCTAAAATCGTTTTCAAAACCTTAAAGTTATTTTTGTAAAAGACAATTTGAAATCTAAAAGTTTAATCACCATTAAAACACCTTAACCTGATTGTTTAGCTTTTAATTAATCTTTTAAAAACTCTTAATTCTCGTTTTCGTTTTATTTAATTTTCGGTTACAAAATCACACAAACAACAACCTTTTGATCACGCTTAAACTGAGTCTGTTTCTCATAAATTCAAGTACATTGTTTGCTCCTGATTTGGTTTGACATCTTAAGTACTACGATAAGATATTAGATTTAACGGGGTAAAATCTCGTTTATCAGTTTGCTAATTAGTATTTTGGGTATAGTATTAAAGGGGTAGAATTGTGTGGGTACGATTTATTTTGATTTAGTTTTGAGTGTTTATGTGTAACATTGAAATGATATAGTTTTGTGAAATGCAATTCAAAAAGTGTAGTTTTGTAATTGTCTATATTTTTCCCTTTCTTCACAAAACCCTACCTAAATCAATATTTTTCTACACCCTTTCAAAATTTTAAATTGTTGATTTGTCTTTTCATAAATAACCAAAATTAAAATATCTTCATTTAGGTTCGTTAATTAGTATTTAGGGTGTAATATTAAAGGGGTAGGATTGTGTGGGTAGAGTTTATTTGGATTTAATTTTGAATGTTTAGATGTAATTTTGTGAAGTGACTTTAAAATGGTGTAATTTTGTGAAATACAATTCAAACGGTGTAGTTTTGTAATTTCCCCAAAATTTAATCATCCAAAATTATTATAAATATATATATATAGTTAAATAATAGAATACAATCGTAATCTTGTTTAACGAACGAAGAATAAATTATTAAGAATATATGAGAAAAGGTAACTAGAAATCAAACAACAACATACAATTATGGATAACAATAAATAAATAATCATAGAAATTTCGCTAGTTTTATTTAATTTAGTTTCATAGATGATTTTATGATTTGATTTTAATTGTTTATAGTTTTGAATTTTCACGGATTTTAAGATATAAATTGTAGGGATAATTTCTTTAATAATAGAAAGTGGGATTATAATTAGAAAGTGATTATATTGTTTACAAATTGGACGAGGAAAGTAAAAACAAGTAAAAACAGAAAATCAGACCAAATTACCCTTATTATTCATCTCTCATTCGAATCAATGTCTCATATGCCGCATTTTCAGAAAAACTAACCGAATATGCCATTCTCTATTTTCTGAATTTTAAAAGATAAAAAAATCCATTAAAAAAATATTTTTAAATCTGAAAACGTCAATATTTTTTATTTAATTTTACGGATTTTATAAAAATATTTAAAAAATTAAAAAAACAAATTTTAAATATTTTTGATAAAATCATCCAAATATAATTATAAAATTAATTTTAAAATATTTGTTTGAAAAATTTTAGGGTTTAGAAATCAAAATTCAACCCCTTGAGTTCGTAAATCCAAATCCCAATCTAAGACATTTCGATTAGTTTACGGTTTAGATTTGTGAATTTTGAATTTTTTTTATAAGATATTTTCGAAATATCAAAAAAAAGAGTGGCATAGAGATCGTTGTGTAGCAGGCCAGATTATTTTTTCTGGAAAAGTGGCATATAAGACTCGAGCTCCTCTCATTCTCATCTCTTCAAAAACACTATTACATCTCTCATTTTCGTCGCTTTTTATTTATTTCTTTTTTTCGAAATACAAAAGTGCTTTTTTTTTTAATAAATTTCATGAGGAACAGAATTTAGAGGGAGAAGTGTTGCATATTTGTTGTATTTGTGGAATACAGTTTCACAATCTTGCAGATTTAGAAAAAAATCTAATTTTCTTTTATTATATATTTGTCATCAAATTTCATTGTCTAGTTATTTTAAATGCTTTGTAAAGATGGGCTCTTAACTTTTTCTATGTTAATCGTTTATTTCGTCCAAACTTGTATTTTTCTTGATTTAAAAGTTGCAGTCACAAATAGTTTCTTTTCTTAAATTCCTAAAATACTTTTTTGTTTGTTTTTGAAATCATTTTTTGAACGATATAGATAACTATTTTAAACAACCTAGTTTTAAATTATTTGACAAATCCATCAAACAAAATAGGGAACTATTTCCCTCTTCAATAGCCATTTGTTTAATATAAATAGTTAACTATTTAGGTAGACTAAAAGAAAGATGGTTTACTATTACATATTAATAATTAACACATTTTGATAATTAACGATATGAACTATGACCTATTGGCCTAAACTTCTATTTTGAAAATTTAATTTAAAATCATAGTTGTCTATTAAGAAAAAATAGATAACTATTTTCAACAACCAGGTTTTAAATTATTTGACAAATCCATCAAATAAAATAGGTAAGTATTTCCTCTTCAATAGCTATTTGTTTAATATAAACTAAGTGCGGACCCCGCGTTATACGCGGGGAAAAGTTTCATTATCCTTAATAATATAATTAGATTCATATATAATAAAAAAATATTTCATATTTTAAATTAATCTTAGAAAATAAATATTGTATAACGAATACAATTTATTTTAGATATAAATATATACTTATTTAACTATAAATATAAATCTATGTGTAAGACAAATTATCCAAACTTTATATATATCACCATATTCACATATACATATACCAATACCACAACAAAAAAGATACAAAAATATTAAAGAATGTGATAGTCATTGGAATTTTTTGAAAATAATTAGAAGAACTTGAAACGTTATAACATACCTTATTTCATAAAATATTTTTATCATCGTATAAAATAAAACATAATCTATTTTAAAAAGCATAATATTTTTTATATTAATATCTTTGACTACAATATTTGATTGATAAGAAAACAAAAAACTCGACAATATTTCTATAAACAAAAACCAAATAATATATCCGAAATTATCTATAAAAAATAAAATAAAATCGAATACAAAAACTTATTCGAAAATATAAGGGTACAAACGCGAAATAAATAAAATATAAGGACATAAACACAAAAAAATTATGTATGTGGATGATTGAGTGGCCTATGTAAAATATATATTCCAATAATGGACCTAAAATATATTTAAAATAGTGTATTGTCGATTTTTTACAATACGTAAATGCTAGATTTAACTAAAATACATTTTATATGGATTCATAGTATAAGGACCAAAACGCAAAAAATAAAAAATATTTTAAAAGCTCTCTTGTCGCGACACGTAGGCGTTTTGTTTTCTTTTTTAATAGTATAAATAGTTAACTATTTTGGTTGGCTAAAAAAAGATAGTTAACTATTTCATATTAATAATTAACACATTCTAAGTGCGTTGTTGGCAATCATCGGAACTTTTCCCTTACGTTTACGGCTGGGCTTTTTTGACCCATTGACTTATTGAACCGTTCACAAATCTATCGAGATTCTTTTTTTTTTGTCGAAATCTATCGAGATTCTATAGAGATGAAGAATAGGTAGTTGTAAAAAAGATGAAGATAGAGAAAGGTTAGAGAAGAAGGACATAATAACGAGACTTTTGAAGAAAACTTTAGATGTGAGAGGCTTTAGTTTAGTTTTGCTTGTGTCGGTAGTTTAGAAAAAATTATATTTGATAGCAAGTTTTGAATCAAATTAAACATTGAAAAATGTAGGGGCAAAACCGTTATTTTAATCGCTCTGAAAACCACCTTTAATTTTAGCCAATTATCCTCTCACTTTCTATTATCTATCCTAAATTCCCTAAATTGTAAACATGCTAATTCGCATCTCCAAAACTAGTAATATATATGTAATGACTTAATATATATATCATCAATTTATATAAAAAAACAAAAGTATGTTAAACTAACATATATATCATCTTATTATATAAAAGTGAGCGCGTTTAATTATAACTCACCAGATCGTGACACGTGTCACAATTAAAAAAAAAATGTTAATAATTTTTAGGAAAAATGTTAATAATGTTTAGGAAAAATGTTAATAATGTTTAGGAAATAATGTTAATAATTTTAGGAAAATGTTAATAATGTTTAGGAAAAATGTTAATAATGTTTAGGAAAAATGTTAATAATTTTAAAAGAAGGAAAAATAACGTTTAGGGAAAAAAGCAAAATAAAAATAAGAAAAAAAAACAGAAAGGAAAAAAAGAAAAAAAGTAATCAAACGAAAAGTCTTCAATATATACATCTATATATACATATCTAGAATCACTAAATTTCATTGTGATCTCCTCTTTGTTCTATTTACTATTTTTAATTTTTTTTTTAACTCAAACAGAGAAAAAGATGAATTTCATAGTTTCAAAAAACCAACAATTTTACTTCACACTAAATCAATTAGATCGAAACCGTTCTTACCGCCGTACGATAGTTCGTGTTATTCGAAAGTGGGAAGCTAGAAATCCTAAAGCAAATAATGTTCTTATGTGAGTCGAAATACTACTAATTGATGAAAAGGTAAATATTAGAAAAAATACTCTCAATACAATATCTATTATTTATGTAATTTAACAATAATCATTATTTTTTAAAGGAAAATACAATTCAATGATTCGTGCATCACTCAATGATTCAAAAGTGTGGAGATCAACTAATGGAAGGAAAAATCATTGAAATATATTTATATTTCTTAATAGATGAAAAAGTAAAAATCACTTATTTACTATTACCACATATTGTTGTGTCTTTTATATTTATTTGTTAATAAAATAACTAATATAATATTAGTTCCCGTTTAAATCTAACTATAACTATACAAATTTACTAACAATATTAATATATAATTATAAAATATTTTTATGTAATTTGTTCGCGTATTACGCGGGATTTAATCTAGTATATAATAAATAGCAAGAAGTTTTGCCTACGTGTCAAGTGGAGAGAGTTTGTTGGAAATTAATGATTTTTTAATTTTTTTATTAATATAATAAATTTTTTAAAATTATGATTATCTCCTTTATTTTTTAATAGTTTATATCATCAAATATTATTTATTAATTTAATATTTCGAAATTTCAATTATGTTTCCTAAAATTTATTAATTTAATATCTCGAAATTTCAATTATATATTCTAAAATTAAAGAATTTATATATTTTTATTAATTTATTATTTTGTTATTCGTTTATGATTATCCCTTTTATTTTTAATGGTTTATATCATCATATATTATTGTTAATTTAATATTTCGAAATTTTAATTATATTTATTAAAATTAAGGAACTTTTGTGATTTTTATTAATTTAATAGTTTTATTTATGACTATCCCTTTATTTTTGAGTTAATTAACATATTATATACGTTTTAAAACATAATTTGTCAATTAACTGTTTTTGATGTAATAATTAAATTTTGGGTAATTTAATTTGATTTTCATACTTAAAATAACAAATTTAACCTTATTCACACAAAATTATTCATAAAAATCATTCACGAAAAATCATTCACATATATTATTTATTATTCACATTATACGTACTAATTATCATTCAAAACGATTATTCACTCAAAATCATTCACATATGAACATTTACAAACAAACATTCACGAGATTTGACAATTTTAAAGTTAAAGGTAAAATTGTAATTTAAAAAGTCAAGATCACATTATAGCAAATTAAAAAAAATCACTCAATTTGTAAATTTATGTCTTGAAATATACTTATTTTCTCAATTTTCTTTTTATGTGTCAATGGTTTATATCATTATATATTATTTATTAATTTAATATTTCAAAATATCAATAATATTTTCCTAAAGTTATATACGATGTCAATATTTTGGGAATTTTAATTTATATAAAATTTATTATTATTATAAATGGTACTACAAGCAACCTCATCTGATTTTGTTTACATTCGTTATGATTAAAGTTGATCCTTAGTTTTCTAATATTTATGTAAATATTATAAACTTAACTTCGTTTAAAATATTAGATAAATATTGATTTATTGTTATAAATATATTAATATAAATTTTTTATACAATATCATACAATTTTATATTTTTCGTAATCCAAAGCCATTATAATTATTAACATCTTCATTAATGAGTTTTTCTTTAATTATTACAAAACTATTTTGTTGAATACGCTTTATTTTTATTAACCAAATTAGTTTGTGAACATATACAACTTTCACTTCTCTTTAAGTATCAAACTTATTATTTTGTAAAAGAGAATATGTAACAAACATATGTTTTGGTAGTATACAAACTTACATTTGTAACAATTTTTCAATTTAATGGATTAATTTTATATATATAAAATCTCATATCACTATTATAATTATTTCTCAAAAGCGAAAAACTATAAAAATAAAACAAATTTTGTATTTTAAATCATATAAGTCTATCATAAACACACAAAACCACATTTTTAAAGTTTGTTATTTTTCATGTTTTCATTTTTATGGATAATTTATAACATTTTTATTTTGATTTTACGTCATCGTTATCTTAACATATAGTTTAAATTATCATTTTTTACCAAATAAAATATATTTTAAATTATCATTAGTGTACGATTTGAATTCATTTAAAAATGTCAATATTAATAAATTTTTTTGAATTCATTTGATATAATTTTATGTAATTTTATGTAATTTTTTTATTTTTTTGATATTTTTTTGATATTTATTTATGTAATTATCATTAGCGGGTCAAACCACCTAGTATATATATATATCTACTATTAATTGGGAAATACAAATTTTGAGAAACACTCCAAAGTTCATTTTAATTACTTATAATGTCATTACATAATTTATACTATAAGGTAGTTTTTGATAATAAAAAAAATTAAAAAGTATTACTATTTAATAGGATTAAAGAGAAAAACGAAAATAGAAAAAAATAATATAAAAAGCTACTTCTATTTAATAGGATCGAAACTAAAAAACGATATTAAATAAAAAAATATATATCAAACTATTTAATAGGTAACTTATGAAAAATTAAAATTTTATGAATATTTCAATTTTATGAAAATCATACAATAATAAAAAAAAATTTAAAATTTTTTTTAAAAAAATTAATATAAAATATAAATTATTTAAAACTATATATTAATATTATTTTTAATGTAAGATAAATTTCATTTGTGGGTTTAATTTTAGATTTAATTGTAGGTATAATTAAAGAATTTAACATAGAATTTTTAATAAAGATCATGATCACCACATATTTTAATTTACGTAACGGGTCAATAAAGATCACAAATTCGTTTTCTATATAATATATATGTGTAATTTTGCGTCGAATCCGAATACATCATACATAATTTGTAAGATATAACCAAATTATATTCATAAATATTATTTCAAAATTTATTTTCAATATACAACAATAAAAAACTCAATTAAATTATATCAAATTAATATGTTTATAAATATTACTCTCGTGCGGGTAATAATCAAGTATATATATATATATATATATATTTGAGGAATATTTGTAATATTATATCCTATATATGCTAACTAACATATATATATTTGAGAAATTCACAAAACTACAACATTTACATCTAATTCAATTTTTCTATATTTACATCTTTTTAAAATTTTAATTTTTATGATTTTCAATAGATAAATCAACCATTTAAAATTTAAAACGAGTATAAATATAGAAAAATATTGTATTATGGATATGAGCGGTCCACCACCACCATGCGACGAAGAAGAAGAATACAATATCAGAGCTGCTTCTTATGGATCTGATCAGGATATCAAGGAAAGTCATTCGATGAAATCAGAGAAGAAGAAGGCAAATGAGAGCAGTGAGATTCTTCCATGCGATGCGAAGAAACCCTTTTTCTCGGAAGGAAGATGATGACATCTCTCTGCTAGAAAAAGGTAACAATTTATAACAAAATTCAAAAAACCTAGTGAGAGAAAGAGAGAGAGTCATATCTCTTTCTTTGAGGGTCTCACAGCCGTAAATTTTTCTTCACCAAGCCACACCACCGACGACAAAGCTCCGGGAGGAGCAGCACCAAGACCGTTAAAGTCTCTGGTTTTTCTCCTCCCACTCAACGGTTGTCTCTTCCACTTACCGTTTCTTCACACCGCTTCTTGTCTTCTTCGTTTCCTCTTCCTTCTTTCCGGCGAGATTTCACATTGAGTTTAAGGAGCCTTGGTTAGCGGAGCAGGCTTTTCAGTGGTGGGTTGGTTAGTCTATAGGCTAGATCTGACCAGATCTATCGGATTTGGAGTGTTCCGGTTTCAGATCTGCAAAGTGGAGTCCATTTCGCGGTAACGGAAGAAGCTCCAGCCGACTTGCCTCCGTCCAACCATCGTCCCCTCTCCTTTATTTTGCCGTGGAGACTCCTTGTCCTTAATTCTCTCGTCGCGGTAACGAAGACGGGAACCGGATACTCTCCGGTTTCGGAAGCTCGTCTTTGTTTGTTCTACTCGATTTCTGGCCTCGCCGTTAAGTCTCGATCCTCCTCCGCCGTTGTTCTTCTCAAGTTGTCTCCGTTTTTCTTCGGTCAAAGTTAAGCTACTACTCAATCGGAGGAATCCTGCTTTGAGTCCCGGGGCTTTGTTCATCTCACCGGGAGAGCTACAATCGGTCCGAGCACCTCTTTCCTCGCCGCCGGTCGTTTGTTTCGACCGAGTTACCGTTTCCGAGCCCGACCAGTCACGGGACGATCTTCGGTTCCTTATTTTGGTTTGGCGTTGGTTCCAAAGAGTGGAATTAGGGGGTTCCGCGTTTTGGGTTCCGTCTCCGATCCGAAATACCGAATGGGTAAGGTTTTTTCTAGATCCTTTGTTCCGTGATGTCCGAATACAAAATGGGAACATCTCGGGAGTCTCATAATCAATCTCGCACAAGAGGATTAGGAAAACCGTGGATGCAAAAGTCGGTTTCTGTGCGGCTCGTTTTTTCTGACCGGTTACGGAGGTGGAGTCGCGATTGGTTCATTTCCGATTTGATTCCTCCCGGGGCCTCATGTAGCTCGTTGGTCTTTACATAGCTTTTACGGCTTCTGGCACTAGTATTCCAGTTTTAATTTTCCGTTTGTATTGTCGGTTTGATTCTCTGTTTCTGTCTCCATTTTCTACCAAATTGTATTCGTCTGTATTGTTCCGTAAATTCTCGCTTTTTAATAGAATACCCTTTAACAAAAAAAAAAAAAAAAAAAAAAGGTAACAATTTGATTCCCAAATCTGATTAAAGGGTTTTTCGGATTTGCCGTGAGTTCTATTATTAGCTTTGAAGCTAGTAGTACATCAGATGGGTACACTTTTAGGGGAAGAAAAAGAAAAATGCAAAATCTTACTCTTTCAAAACATGATAAGGAATGTCTGAATCTGGCCAATCATATATGTCTGAAGGGATTTATCTATCTTGAATCTCATGATGTGAAAGTGAAGCTTTGTCTCTTCTTTAGGAGTAGATGAACAAGAAATGAAGCAGAAATGGGATATGGCATCTTTGGAGACTAAGGTTGTGATTGGAGACAACAAATAGAGCGGATTTGTTTGCGGGACGGATCATAACGCCTTTGGTTTACTAATCACACTAGTTAATCCAACAAATGCGTTTTTGATTAAAAAATAATAAAACAACTTTTGCGGGACAAAACTACTGTTGCGGGACAAAATTTGTGAGTAGTATTACTATTCCACCTACACACAACAAATTTGGTGCGGTCAAGTGCGGTTTTACCTTTTTTGTTTAAAAACATATTTTCTTATTTAATTTGAATAGAAAATTATTCAAGCGCTTCATGTGTTACATACAGTGATACAAATTAATTGACTAATACAATAAAAAATACATTTATGTAAAACAACTTAAAAAAATACATTTCGGACATACATAACTCCAAATATAAAATAAATTAAAAAGTAAATATATTTTTTATTTTTATATGTGGAAAAATTATAAAACTACACTTTCAGAATTTTACTTTACAAAATTACCTTTTAAAAGTTGATTTTTCATAATTACACATAAACACTAAATATTAAATTCAATAATCATAATTCATATTATTTTTCTTTCTAGATAATCACAAAAATCATTTAGGGGACTTTATTCAAACAAGATTTTGGAGTGTTTTAAAATTTGATGAGTTTTAATAAGATTTTGAATGATTTTGAAGAATTATGGAATTTGTTATGATTTGTTTTAAAACACATTGAAATCCCACCTAAAACAATGTGATTTGAGTCTTTATATTTTTAACTAAGAAAATTCATTAAAACACATTGAAACCACTTAAAATTCATCACTTAATTTTTTTTCCAATAACAATGGATTTCAAGGTACTTTTTCAAACCACTGTTCTAATAACACTGGATTTTATAAGACTTTTTAAAATACTTGTTGGAATAACACATGATTTGAGATTTTAACTCAAATCACTCAAAATCTTTAATTCAATTCAAAATCCTTATTAGTTTTAATAGCATATGATTCATATTCTTTTAAAATATTTTGTTTTATAAATAATAGCAAATAATTTGGTATGTAAATTTCAAAAATATGGTTAAAATTGTTTTTATAAAAATTATAGTTTATATTAAAAATAATTATTATATTACAATTTATATTCTGTACCGCATATTAATTTTTCACCAATCAAACTAATTTCGCACCGCTTATTTCGTACAAGCCGCACATGTCAACTCGTTGATTCCGCACCGCACTTGAACCGCACCGCACTTGAACCGCACCGCACTTGAACCGTACCGCACCTATCAAATCAACGAATCCGCACCGCGAAAACAGCAGTCACCAATCGGAGCCTAAGAAGAGAATCAATGACAAGTGTAATTTCTTGAAAGCAACAAAGATGGATATTCTCTTGCACAAGGTTGACTTTCTGCATTACATCTCCAATACTCTATTCAAAGAAGAAGAAGACGGTATATAAATGGGTGAAGAAGACAGATGTATAAATGGATTTAGGATAATTTTTGTTATGTTTCTATTCTATCTAACGTAACTCTATGGTCTCTGTCTTATGAACTCTTTTGTGTAGAGATTGTTGCTTTTATTTATAAACTCCTTGTAAATATTATCATGTGCTTAAACTTTAATGATTAAAGTGAAAAGGGCATATATTTATTGGATCAATGATACATTGTATTTGTTGGTTAAGCAGAATAAATTTACCATCTCATACTCAATGGGCAGATATATTTACCAAGCTTTAAAGAGGTTATCACGTGTAATATTTTGAGTCTATAAAAGAAATCCCAACAACACACCTGATGCTAACTTCTCCTCTCACTTTGTCTGTTTCTGGCCTTTATTTATGTGAGTAACATTACAAATTTGAGAAATATGAACACAAAAGTATCAACTCATTAGTGTTTTTTACTTCTATTTCTTTCCTGTAACAACATCAAAAAAATAATTTGACAAAAGAGTTAAGTGAAATGAGATATGAGTGTCTCAAGGGAGGAATCAGAAACTGACCATGGCGCATGTAGACGCACAATACTCCCCATTTCGATATAAACATTCACACACACTTTTGGATTAAAGATGATTCTTGTTTCTGTTTCTTTAGCTGCAACAGCTTGTGTGTTCTTAAGCAGGAGAGAGTCCTACAAAACCCAAATGAGTGTGATTCAACAATGTTTATAATCTGATCAACAGAAATAAAGAGTTTGCGTCAAGATAGAGAAATAGAAAACCCCAGAAAGATCCATGACAAAGCATTTGCAGACAACCAACTTTCCCTCCAAGCTTCTTGACATGATTTTTACATCAAGATAGCTAGACGGATCTGATTCAGGAAAATGGATTAAATAAGAAGACCAATGCACGTATGTATATGTGAGTTACTAAGCAGCAATACCTGTTTGTCCAGTTCTGCCCCGCAGTTTCCTCCTTACTTTATAGTCCGTCACTTTTTCTTGTTTTATAATCTGCTGTAGCCTTCCATACATGTTGGGGCCACTGCAAAACTCAGACACAATGCAACGTAAAACGGGTTTTGATGTCAAGTGATACGTGCGGTTTAAAGTAAAAAGTGTGAAGAGTTTGATTACCTAGATATTTGAGGTGGACCGGACAATAGAATTTCCTCGCCCAAAGAAGAAGCTTGTATTGCTTCATAAAACACGTCCATAAAGGTTTTTTTCTCTGGCTCTGAGCTTTGACGATTAGGCTATGTAACAGAACCAAATACTATTTAGATAGAGAAGAAGGAAACTACACAAAAAAATCACAAGGAAGAGGAATATAACTAAACCTTATCATCATCGCTTGATGATTCACTATTGGGTCCATGCAGTTCATCATCAGTTTCATTATCTTGGAATTTAGATGAACTTTCCTTATTAGAAGATTTCAAACCTTTTCCTCCACGCCTACTGTACTGGAGAAGAAAACAAGCCAACAAATTGAAACAGAGAACTCAAGAAATCTTATACTAATCCAGTGTATAAGGAATTTTTACAGGTTTGGAGCTTCTTTTAATGAGTCGAGTCTTATCTGGAGGAGGGACTAAAGGCTTTGATACCACTTCCTTGGAGGCATAAGTACTCAGTTTGTTTTCTGATCTTTCGTCAAAATCGTCAGGGAACTCTGTAATTGGATCATCCTCTATGTCCATATCATCAGCAGGATGCAAAACATCAGCCATGTTACAAACCCTGGGTGAAATAGACGTTTCTCCACGAATATGTGAGAGAAATGAAAATTTCGGCTTCACGTGATCTTTGCCAGCTGATATTAGAAGCCGAGAACAGAGTGTTCAGAAGTTTATCTTGAAATTTCAGTGAAAGATATAAATAAAAAAAGAGTTTTAGAAAGAAACAGTACCTTTACCACCATTTCTCTTGGTTCTGAAGACTGAAGCAGTATCATTAAATTGGATTAGTGATTTGGTTTCTTTATTTACAGTGGCCCACATCTCCGCTTGTTCGTCATGTGGAATCTCAAGGCAAAAATAATCATCATTAAAAATGATTGAAATGGACCAAAATAAGTAAAAAAGATCAGATGTTTAACCTTATCATCTGGTGGCCTACATTGGTGAGCAGATAATCCGACTATTTTAGAAGAAGAAATATAACTATCCTCGGGGACCTCGGGAGAATCAGGTATTACAAAGTCATCGTAGGGAGATGACTTTTCTAGCTAATAACAAAATCACCATTTAAAATATCATCAACCATTATGGGAAGAACAAGAAGCTTCATAAATACGAGTTATAAAACGCAAACACAAAACAATATCACGAGTGTAACCTGATCGTCTTGTGGCCTACATTGGTGAGCAGGTATGCATGTTAATCCGACTATTTTAGAAGAAGAAGAAGAAGAAGGAAGATAACTCTCCTCGGGGGAATCAGGAACTACAAGGTCGTCGTAAGAAGAACTCTTCTGTAGCTACAACAAAAATCACAGTCTTAATTTCACCAATCCTTATGTGAACAAGAAGCTCATAAAAAACAAAGTTACAAAACAAGAAACAAAAGACTCACAGTTTCATCAAGAGATTGCATCATATAAACAAAACAACCCTCAAAAATAATAAGTCAAAATAATAGTCTACTCAGATAACTTGAAAAATACCTCTACAGATTTATTCTCACATGGCCGAGTATCATTTACTCTCAAATTATCAATAGCGTCTTCATCATCTTCTTCTTCTTCTTCTAAAACACAAGCAAGAAAATAACTCAAATAGACACTGACAAAAACATAAACAAAGACAATCATGAGTGATTCCTCACCAGATATGCTCTCATCAGAATCATCTGTCGTCTTCCCCTGAAAAATTGGTGAAAACTCAAAATCAATTTTCCCTTCCAAAACAAGGCAATAGAAGATAAATCCAACAGCCACCGGTTCACTCACCGTTAACTTACATCGCCGCCACATTCCTCGTCGCCTTTTGAATCGATCTCGCCGTTGCTCCGATTTGTAATTAGGGCTCTTGCTTCCCTATTATTTTCTGGATTTGTATTTTTCCCCAATTCCTTTTGTAACTCTGTTTCTATTATTATATAATCCTACAGTTATCATTTAATTACAATTCAATCTAAAAATTCTGAAAATTATCAATTTAACCCGAAAGCTTTAATGATATTGCAAAGAAAGTAATATTTTTTAAATCGGTAGTTGGGTTGAACCGGTATATTAATATATTGTTGACAACAAATTAGAAGGGCAATTTCCAAAAAATCATGAAAACATTGTTTTTTGCACAAAAAAATACCATTAGAAGTTTTTTTTCCTTCAATAGCATTAAAAAGTTTTTTTTGACAAAAATACCATAAATTTAAAATAAAGTTAAAACTTTCAAAATTAACATGAAACCATCAAAACTAAACCCTACGCTCTTCAATACTACACCCTAAACAGTATGTAGCGAACCCAAATGAAAAAATTTAAGTTTTAAAACGTTCAAATTAGATTTTTGTGTTTATGGTATTTTAGTCAAAAAAAAATTTAATGGTATTTGAGGAAAAAAAATTTGTAATGTTTTTTTTGTCCAAAAAACATTTTTTCATGCTATTTTGAGAAATTTCTCAAATTACAATGGGAGAATCACAAAACTACACCATTTGAATTACATTTCACAAAACTACACCATTTCAAAAATACTTCACAAAACTACACCTAAACACTCAAAATTAAATCCAAATAAACTCTAACCAAACAATCCTACCCCCTTAATACTATACCATAAACACTAATTAGCGAACTCAAATGAAATTTTTTTAATTTTCGTAATTTTTTAAAGGTTAAATCAAGCTTTTAAAATTTTGAAAGGGTGTAAATATGTGAAAATATTAAATTAGGAGTAGTTTTGTGAAGAAGGGGTTGAAAGGGTGTAGATTTGTGAATTCCTCAATTACAATTACACAATTATATATTAATTGCATTTCACAAAACTACACCATTTCAAAGTTACTTTTTAAAACTACACTTAAACATTCAAAATTAAATCTAAATAAAATCTACTCACACAATACTACTCTTTTAATATTATACCATAAACACTAATTATCTCTTTTTTTGGTAGGAAAGCGTAGAGATCATGTCTCTACTTTTATTTATAACAAAACAAAATTACAAAGCAATAGTACGAGGGCACGAAGACCCGTTCAAGTCATACTCGACCAATGAAATAACATTAGCCGGAGCTGAATTAAAAAAATGCATACCAAAAGGAAGAGAAAATGCATAGTTAGCTAACACGTCCGCTAGGCGGTTAGCTTCCCTATACACATGAGTAACTCGGACTATCCAGTCCTTTAAGATGAAGCCATGACACATATGTACCAGGAGTGACAACGGGTGAAAATCACTAATTCCCGTCTTTAAAAATTCCACCACCGTAGCCGATAAACACTAATTATCTAACTCAAATAAAAAGATTTTAATTTTGATAACATTTTAAAGGGTAAATCAATCATTTAAAATTTTGAAAGGGTGTAAATATGTAAAAACATTGAATTAGATGTAGTTTTGTGAATGAATTGTTTAAAGTGTATATTTTGTGAATTCTTCTCACATTTATACATTCAAATAAAGAATAAATTACTGAAAATGTATATTTAACAAAAAATTAATATTCTAAAATAATTATAAAACATGATATATATAATCCATATTAAATAGAAAAGTAAGATTTATAGTCCATTTATGAACAATTCATTGGTTAGTATCTTTCTAATCCCTTATATTATAAAGCACAAGTCACTTGGCCAATCAAAATGCGCCAAGTGGCTTGTGCTTCATAATTTATTTTAAAAAATTAATAACAAATATTAAGTTACAATACTTATCTCTTCCTAAAAAAACTGAAATCAATTCAAAACCACGATCTCTATTTTCTTAATTACGTAATCAACAAAATTTTCCTACTTATTTAACCAATTCTTTCTTCTATTCAATGATCTCCATCATATAATTTTTCTTTTCATTTTTTCATAATTTTCAATCTCTCTCAATAATAGATTACAATGATAAACGGAGATTCACTGAAACTTCAAAATAAAGAAAGTTACACGTATCTATGGTCATGTTTTTTTCGATTACATACAAGTTTTAGAGCAAATATGAATAAATGATACAAAAACTAAGCATCAATATTCTTTTTTTTTGGTCACCTAAGCATCAATATTCTATCTTTATTTGAATATTATTTTAATTTTATGCATATGAATTTGTGTGACTGTTCGTACCTTTCTTTTTAACTATCCATGCTAATAAAAACTTTTGTAATGGATAACTTTTGTAATGCATGGGATGTTAAAACTATTGTCAATTGTCTTTTTAAACGTCCGGTCATATGCAAAACTTTTTTATGATAAATTATTTTCCATTTTTTTTATGGATTTTTTTTTACAAATAACAAAAACTCATTGTTGTTTATATGGAAACTTAAAGGATAATTGTAAGATATAGACACAGAAAAAGTGATAATTAGGTCTGTAAAATATGTAACTGTAGGGCATACTATTCACCAATGATCTTACCGTTTTGCCCTTATAATTAGGCTATCATTTTGATTTTTAAAATCAAATATTCTGACACAATTGTATCATAAAAATCTGGTGATTCTCTCTCCTCCTAAAGTGAATATCCGGCGGTTTCTCTCCCATTTTCTATTTCTCGGTTCTCTTTCTATTTGTTTCCTTTTTTCCCCTATTTTCCTTTGTCTTCTCTGTAATCATCTCTTTCCCATCTTCGTCTCCATTTTCATTTTCTTTCATTTACTTTCTCATCTTCGTCTCTGTAATCATCAAATATATAGATTTAGAAGACGTGCAAACGATAACCAATAGGTATGGCATCCGATGTTAACATTGTGTAGTTGTGTAGTTGATTATTTTCGTTGATTTTTTTTCCATTCTCATAGTTTGACTATCTATTTCTCACATAGTCTCGAAATTTGCACATGTATTTGACCATTCTTATCAATTTTAGGTTCTATGTCTTCGCAATAACCCTAATAGATATTTGGGGTTTTTTATGTTCATGAATAAATACGATATTAGGGCCTTTGAGGATTCAGTTTTGTTAGATTCGTTTTTATTTTGTAATCAATTTCAAATTTATAAATGTTTATGAACATAGTTAAAGAGTAGTCCATAGTACTGTGATTATCGTGTTTTGGTTTCTGCTAAGAACGATATCTGATAATTTTCGTCGGCTAATACCGGCATGTATTGGATACATAATATAGTATATGTTACCTGATAACATTTTACATGATATGTGAGTTTTTGTTGATAAATTTGTAACTTACTCACGTATTTACACATCGTCTTCTTATTTGGATTTATATATTGTGCTTGATTTCGTTTTCAATTTAAGTTTTTGATAAAGAAACTCTCTTTTGATCTTTTTCGGTGTTTAAATGTGTAAGTAATTGATCTCTCTTTTGTGAAAAACATAACATGCATATGAGACTTGATACAATCAGACAATTTTTATTACCAAGACATGGACCGTTTCGTCTCTATGGAGAAAGCTCTTCATACTTGGACTTATTGGGTAGAAACCCATGTGACAGAACCCGAATAATATGTAGCGGATAATATACATAATACATACTTTTAAGTATTGAAGTTTTGTTAATATCTATTAATAATATTAGAATATTTTACATTGTAGTTAGTATATTTGTTGTTATCATAATATGACGATAATGAGGTCTTAACATATTGCAGATGGCTATTAGTTGTTTTTCCGTTAGGTTGAGATTTCAATTTTAGTAAGATAGTGTATTCCGTTAGCAGATAATATTCATAAGATTTCAAACCAAAGTTTATGTTAGCGGATAATATACATAATACACAATATAAGTATTTTGAATCTTATTGATATCTATTAATAATATTATCGTAAATATTTATTAAATTGAATATTCGTTTGATCCGTTTGTGAAGGACTATATACAAAAAAAAAGATGTTATGACTAATCATTAATTCTTTCTACCCATTTTTCCATTACAAGATATTTTATAAGTTATCATGTATTTATATGGTTAATCGTTAATTCATCAGTTATCAACTTTAACTTTTAAGGAGACATCAACTCCTACCACACTATATTTCTTCACTAATTGTCTTAAAAAATTGTTTCCTTCAATGCAAGTTGCCTTTAAAAGTGTTTGAGTTTTCTTGTCTTATCTTTTAATGACGATTTATTCTTATGATTTCATCAAATTTTTGCGATAACAAATAAATTAAGATGATAACAATTATGTTATAAAAACAAAGATATTGTGTAACTAAATTGTTATCACGTACAATACCAATTTAGCACTATCTTTTTAGTCTATCAAATTTTATGATTGAATGTTATATATCAAACAAAACCCTTTTAAAATTGGTATTAAACAACTAATAATTATGTTGTTACCATATATTGCACCAAGTGAAACAATAATAATATTGTTATCGGATAATCTATTTGTACTAAATTTGTAACCAAATTTTACACTAAGATTGCATTAACCATTAAGTGAATATCTTTCTTCAATTATTGTCTTCGTTTATATTCGTTATTAGTTATCTAAATATTGTTATCGACTATATTTAGTGTTACCAACTATATAAACATAGATATTTTACAAGTTATCAACTAACTATATAGTTATCAGTTAAATTTGTAACTAAATTTTATACTAAAATTGTATTAACCATTAAATGAGTAGTTTTCTTCAATTCTAGTCTCAATCAATATTCAATATCTCCATTAAATCTCTGTTTATCTCAATTATTACCAATATTCTCAACGGTTTTTTCTTCATTCTTACTCTTTAATGGTTTTATCTCAATTATATTGTATTAGCGGTAATACACTGCTTTTTAAAGTTTTATTGGTAAAATATCATCATAAGAATTACATTATAAAAAAATGTATCGTATTAGCGATAACAAAATTATTAGCGCCACCAATTTGGTTAACGCTAATTAAATTGTTATCAGACGAATATATTTTTCTCTTACACAAGATATTTCCGAAAATATATTTATCTCTTACACATTGTCAGAGCATTTAATGCTTTTGTCTTCAACCGATATTTTTTAGATCTCATTTGATAGGGGTAAAATCGTCAAATATTTTAATAGGGATGAGAGAGAACTAAAGAAAGTTAAAAAAATTCCCAAAAACTAATTTCCAAATTATCCATGGCTATATATTTAATTGATCCAAACTTAAATTCGATATTGTGAAACTCAAAGAAATAGGGTTTTTAACTCAAAAACCCAAGATAAATTTATACTCTTAAAAATTAATCAAAAGATTATGATCAAAAACAATTTTGAATTGATAACGATTATCGAAAACTAGGGCATTTTCAAATGATTTTTCAAAACAAAATTACTTTTCAATAACTTTTTTAAAATATAAAAAGAAAAATTAAAATCATTCCCTATATCTACTCCCCATAACTCACGATCTAAATCCTATTCAAATTCATTTTTTTAAACAATTTTTTCTTTATTATACCAAAAATATTAAAATCAAAGTACTTTTAATTTTTCTATGAATACTCTGAATAATACTACGAATAACTCTTTTTTTACTGTGATTTTAAAAAAGTAATTAACCACTAAAACAAAATTATTGATTCGTTCAGTTCTCTTGTTTAAAATCAAATCCAACTAATGAATGATGAATCAATAGCTTTGTGTTTTTGAAATCCATACAACAAGGATAAATCGTTGATCACTGCAACTATATTGTATGTTTTTTTTAAACAATAAACTAGAGTGGCTAGGAATTTGACATATTAATTCGTGATCATGGTTTCCAGAAATTTAAAATACAAGCAAACATGGGATTTGAACGTAAAAAAGTTTATCTCATCGTCTTCAACATTCTTTGATGTTTTAATTTATTTTTCACATTAATTTTAACATGTTATATTTCATCTTTTGAGAATTTCCAAACTTTAATCTGAACAAATTATTTTTCAAAAAAGTTAAAGTCGGGCGTAGCCCAGATCAAAATACTAGTCTATCATATAAAACTTGAAGAGCTTTCTCCAGCTGATTGACACGTCCGATCCGAATTTTTTTACACGTGGCATATCATGACGAAATATTTTCTGGATATTTTCTCTCTTCTTCGGTCCGACAATAGATCTAAATATGGTTTTTTGACCCAAAAAAAAAAAAAATCTAAATATGGCGGTGCCTTCGACTCCATCTCCGAGGAGCTTCGTCTCCAGATCGTCCGAGAGCGTGAACGTTCCGAGTTTCACGCTCTTCAGGAACAAGCCGGTCTCATCCCGTAAGTTTCTTCTTCTCCACGCTCGATCCCAATTGATTTCGCGTCGTATCCAATTTCAAAATTAGAGTTTCAGATTAGAGCTTGAATCTCATGATTTCGAATTGAATTGATGATTTGAAGTTGTGGGTTGTTATAAAGTCGTGATTTTTAATGTAGGAGAGAGATTGGAGTTTTTGTATGATTCATGATTTGCTGTAAGCAAAAGAGAGCAGCTTTGGCTCAACCTGTAGATGGTAATAGCACTACTGAGAAGGCTAATTAATCGGTTCTTGGTGCGTTGCTTCACTCTGACCCTTTGCTTCTCATCAGACAGAGAGAGAGAGAGAGAGAGAGAGAGAGAGAGAGCAGGAAGCTCTTGCCATAATCAAAAACAATCCTGTTCAGATGACCCTTATTCGAAAATATGTAAGTTCCTCTTTTGTTAAATGGCTTTGTGTGTGTGCAATCGAAATAGTTTTGTATTTCTTATATGTTTTGCTTTTCTTATCTTGTTTAGCTGCTGACCTGTTGTTGGAGAGTTTTCTTGTTTATAGGTAGAAGAAAAGGGAAAGGATAAAAGATGGAAACACAAAAGAGTGCAAGAAGAAGCATAAGAAAATTGGGAAGCATGATCACAAGCAATCTTCATCCAGGCACCATTCTGATTCAGATGAAGATTCTGGTGGTGAAGAGTATAACGGGAGAAAATCACACCATCAGAATCCACATGGAACTCATGACAAACACTATGAGAGACGGAGATCGAATTTATATGATGAGTCAAAAAGTCTTGATAAGCACTAGTATAGAATAAGGTCAGCTTTGGGTGATGAATCAGAAAGACGAGAAATTAGTGATAAGCACTGTGAGAGACGTAGTCATACTTGGATGAGAAAGTTACACTAAGCACTATGAGAGAAGAAGGTCAGATTTCGATGATGACTACAAAAGAAGAGAAACTCATGACAAACATTATGAGAGACGAAGATCAGATTTGGACGAAGAATCGAAAAGAGGAGAAAGACACAGAGAACCTCAAACCAATGAGAGACAACATCTCAAGAGTTATGGTCAAGAGGATAAGAAAAGAAAAGCAGAGGAACTAGACAATGAAAAGTATCCCTACAAGTCCAAGGAGAATGAAACCTATCAGAGACGCAAGAAAGGTGGTTCTAAGCTAACAGAAGAAGAGAGAGATGATAGATTAAGGCAAATGCAAATGGATGCACATGTTCATGAGGAACAAAAATGGACAAGATTGAAGGAAGCTGATGAGAATGATGCAGTGGAAGCTGATAAAAAAAAAAGTATATGTTGGCAAAAGCTTCTTGGATGATGCGAATAAAAGTGTGTATGGAGTTGAGAAAGGAGGAAGCTCAACTATTGAAGAGAGTGTGCGTCGCAGAAGTTACTATTCTCAACGTGGTACTGAAGCTGAAGGCAATGCGTTTCGCCGTTGATAGAGTTCAAAACACAGTTCCAACACAACAATGTTTCTTTGAAATGTAATCAAATTTGTGTCAATAATGTCTGAATGTTATGTCATGATTTTGTTAAAACTTTGAAACTGTGTTACTTTTGTTTCTTGACAGAAGAAGAAAAGTTGTTTGATCTATTGAAACTTTGAAACGTTTATACTTTATACCATCAACAGAACATTTTGCAAGTGTATAATAAGGCAGCTTAACGTTTTCACTAACCAAGATAAGTTTTAGTACCATCGATTCAAATATTTAGAATTAATGAGTTCAAGTTGATTACACTCTACATATATATATACTATAAAAGTGAAAGAACTCTCTCTCCATATGAAAGACACTTGGCGATAAAAAATTAAATACAAGTTCATTTATTACTAATAAAAATCAAATAAGAAATCATTAAAGACATAAATTCATTTAATAATAAAATAAAGCATTACATTATATACAATAACAAATATAAAAAAATATTTAAACTTAAATATATATAGATAAATAAAGTTTAAACATTATAAATTTGATATTCAAATACTACATAGTCATACATATAAATAATACATTAATTTTCGATAATCTTCTTAAACTAAATGTTAATAATCACTAAAAATATCCACCGAAAACATAGACATCATATAAAATAAACAAAAACACATATAAAGTTTCTAATAACATTAAAGAAACAAACAAACTAAGATGCAATTTTATAATAAAATTAAAATATTAAATTTTATGATGCAAAATAAATAAAAAACACACTATGATGCAATTTTATAATAAAATTAAAAAATATATAAATTGTTCTCAATATTCTTCTTAACCTAAATGTTAATAATCAATATAAATATCCACCGAACACATAATCTTCATATAAAATAAACAAAAATACATATAAAGATTCTAATAACATTAAATAAAAAAATTATGATGAAATTAAAAAAACGGATTAAAATCTCCACGTAAAACTGAAATAAAGGTATTGTGGACAACAATAAATTATTAGTAGTAAAGAAATTAAAAGAATACACTACAATCTTTCCTTCTCTTTAGATTATTTTTTTTGGTAAAATTAGACTTCATCACATATTGATATTCTAATCGTTTATAATAAACTAAAATATCCTTTCAAAAGTTACAATGAACAATTTTATTTTCATTAATTTGGTATAATAAAATGAGTTAGTTATATCCAATGTCAAACCAAATACATATTACAATAATAAAATATATTACAAAATCAACCATCATAAACAAAATATAATTTTTTTTTGAAATTACTATAAAATATTGAAGGATATCCTGCGCAACGCGCAGGTTCTATCCTAGTTGACTTAAAACTATGTCATTTTTTCATTCTATCCAACTAAAATAGAAAAAATAATATAAAACTATGTATATGAAGATGATATGAAATGGTTAAATTTTCGTCTAGGTAGTTGCATATATTTCGGAATTACTATTTACAATACACACAATAGGTAGTAAGCAAAAATAATTAAAAATTTAGTAAACTTAAAAGTTAGAAAATTTACCTTTCTTAATGGGGTTGTAGTTCCACTATGAGCATATCATCTATCGCATTTTTGATATACTTAATTAGTAATTACATATGTATGATAAACACCAACATTATATATTTATATATATATTGTACTAAATATACAATATATATTAAAATTTAAGAATTTGATAATGTATTTTGTAAATCTTTTGTGTTGTTTGTTAATTTAACAAAATAATTGTGGTTACGAATCAAAATATTTTGAGGTTTTTGTAGGCATAAATTCAATTATGCGGACAATGACCAAACACAAAGCATAACATAAACCCTTGGTGATGTCGAACAATGACCAAATGTATTACCGACAAAGATATTAGAGAAATTGTTATCAAACAAAAAAATATCGGAGAAATGTATTAAAATAGAATTATTACAAGAAAAATTAAAAATTAAAAAACATGTAATAAACAAAAAAAACTAAAGAACACATTTATATCAAATAAAATATATTTGTATAAAAACTAATATACAAAAATATGTTAAATAAAAACTTCTAATTGCATATGAATTTTATAAATAAATAAAAAAATTAGAAAACTTCTCACTAGCGTGGATCCAAAACCTAGGAATTACAAAAAAAGCATTTTATATAATGAATCAAGGGAACTCTCCGATGATTGACATATTATCACTCCAAATTTATGTCAATTTATCAAACTCATTAATTATGAACTAGGTAAGTACCCCGCGTCTTGCGCGGGACAGGATATTAAGTTATATTATGGAAATCCACGAATTGATCAATTTAGGGCTGAACATTAACCCGAGATTCGAAACCCGAAAACGAATCGACCTGAAAAATCCGGTTTGGTCCGGTTTCGGTTCTCATATTATCCTATCGGGTTTTAATATTTTCTAATTCAGGTTTCCGTTCTAACTCGAACCGACCTGATACCCAAATTGTACTCAAATAAACACGAAGATATACACATGTATATAGTTTTGATAATGTAATTTGGATTTTAGTAGGCTATTTCAAGTTTTTTGTGGGTTATATCAAAACCCGAACCGAACCCGAATTACCCGAAATAAGACTTGAATTTTTTTAAAAAAATATGTAAAACCTGAAAATTCGAACAAAAAAACCAAAAAACCAGAACCGAATAATATTTGGTTCCATGTTAGGTTTTGTTAAATATATAAAATTCGACTTGAACCCGAATATATTTGAACCGAACATAATTGTATTTGTAATTAACCCGAACAAATCCTATATCCTTTAACCCGAAAACCTGCACTCGAATGAGCCTGACTTGAAAAACGAATGCCCAGGCTCCAATCCACTAATCAAAGTTCCCGATACATGTTGGCAATTTATGAGGCATGCATCTGTGAAAGATCATTATCGAAAACCGAAATAACTAATCAAACTTTGCAAACTTATTCAAAGAAAAAGACCCGCATTATGCATACCCCGATAAATAAAGGCGTAATCTATTTACCGAAATTCGCATGCTCATTAGACGAAAGCCGCTTTAATGATTTTGTATGTGATAAAGTCATATTTATATTAGAAATTTTCTTATTTTGTTTCTTATTGTTTTCAATGTGAGAGAAATTTAATTCTTATAAATTTTATATGTGGGCCTGAATTCGTTGGACCTGAAATATAATTTATAGAAATTCGCCGAACAAAAATTATTCAAAAATATAAGGACTAAAACGCAAAAAAAAAATATCCTAAAAGCTCTCACGTCGCGACACGTATGCGTTTTGTCTTCTCTTTTAATAGTATATATAATTTATGTGACAATTTAAGTTACTTATTCATAAAAAAAATATTAAATTCCAATTTAATTTGTAAAATATTATTATCCTCTTATATCAAATGCATTATAAATATCATCCTATAATATCAATTAATTATAAATTTTAAATATATGTTCTTTTTTTCTTTTTTGTTGGTCATAAAATATAAAAATAATTTAAACTCAAAATATGTTAAACCACATCACATAAGTAATTCGGGTTCAGTTCCGGTTTTGGGTCGACTTATTCATATAACCCACAAAAAACTTGAAATAGCCTACTAAGATCCAAATTACCTTATCAAAACTATATACATGTGTATATCTTCAGGTTTATTCGAGTACAATTCGGGTATCAGGTCGGTTCGGGTTAGAACGAAAACCTGAGTTAGAAAATATTAAAACACGATAGGATAATATGAGAACCGAAACCGGACCAAACCGGATTTTTCAGGTCGATTCGGTTTCGGGTTTCGGATCTCGGGTTAAATATTTAGCCCTAAATTGATCAATTCTTGGATTTTCATAATATAATTTAATATTATTTATGAATATCATGTCACGCGCAAGGCGCGGGGTACATACCTAGTAAAGATATAAAGATGAAAACGAATCGAACTATATAACACTAGTATATTAAAATAATTTGACAAATAATTACAAAAGATGAAAACTAATCGAACTAAATAACACTAGTATCTATTATATAATGAGGCACTTTTTGCTTCTCCCACAAGAAGCCACATCATCATCTTTAAAAAAATAAAATTTTAAAAAATTATATTATTTAATATAAATATTTTTTTTATGAAAACATTAATACAACCATTTAATATTAATAAAATTCAAATAAAATCCCAAAAAATATAAACAACATCACTAAAATATTTTTGATAAAACCCATTAACATTAATAAAATCAGAAAAAAATATTTTATAAAATATTTATATATATACGTATATCAATTTTAAATAGCTATTAAAACTATTAATAAATAAATCTTACGAACGATATAAACAAAAAAACAAGAAAACTAGAAACATCTTACAATTCATATGATCACAATCAATATTTAAAAAAACAAATTAAAATAAATATAAGTGAATTGTGTATATTTATACTATTAATTGGGAAGAATTTTTATAGAGAAACCCTTCAAATCATCTTTAATTTCAGGGTCCTTGACCAAAACTCTGTCAAAGTATTCTCTACTCTCTTTTTTATTAGTTTTTCTAATAAAGATGGATTTTTCTTACACAACTATTTTTTGACAACATTAATACAATCATTTAATACTAATAAAATTCAAATAAAACCTCCAAAAATATAAACAACATCACTGAAATATTTTTCATAAAACTCATTAACATTAATAAAATCCGAAAAAGAAATATTTAATTTAATTTTTAACATTTATAAAATATCTATATATATATATATAAATACATATATCAATTTTAAATAGCTATTAAAACTAATCATAAATAAATCTTACAAACGGTATAAACAAAAAAACAAGAAAACTAGAAATATGTAACAATTCATATGGTAACAATCAATATTTTAAAAAGCAAATTAAAATAAATTTAAGTGAATTGTGTATATTTATACTATTAATTGGGAATAATTTTTTTAGAAAAACCCTTCAAGTCATCTTCAGGGCCCTTGACCAAAACTCTGTCAAAATATTCTCTACTCTCTTTTTTATTAGCTTTTCTAATAATGATGAAATTTTCTTACACAACTATTTTTTTACAACATTAATACAATTATTTAATACTAATAAAATTCAAATAAAACCCCAAAAAAATATAAACAACATCACTGAAATATATTTGATAAAACTCATTAATATTAATAAAATGAGAAAAAGAAATATTTAATGTAATTTTTAACATTTATAAAATATCTATATATATATATAGATACATATATCAATTTTAAATAATTATTAACATTAATCATAAATAAATCTTACAAACGATATAAACAAAAAAACAAGAAAACTAGAAACATATTACAATTCATATGGTCACAATCAATCTTTTAAAAAGCAAATTAAAATAAATTTAAGTGAATTGTGTATATCTATACTATTAATTGGGAACAACTTTAATAGAGAAACCCTTCAAATCATCTACAACTTTAGGCCCTAGACCAAAACTTTGTCAAAGTATTCTCTATTCTCTTTTTTATTAGCTTTTATCATAATGATGGATTTTTCTTACACAACTATTTTTTTGACAATATTAATACAACCATTTAATACTAATAAAATTCAAATAAAACGTCAAAAAAATATAAACAACATCACTAAAATATTTTTGATAAAACTCATTAACATAAATAAAATCCAAAAAAGAAATATTTAATGTAATTTTTAACATTTATAAATATCTATATATATATATATATATAGATACATATATCAATTTTAAATAGTTATTAAAACTAATCATAAATACATCTTACATACGGTATAAACAAAAATACAAAAAAACTAGAAACATCTTACAATTCATATGGTCAGAATCAATATTTAAAAAAACAAAGTAAAATAAATATAAGTGAATTGTATATATTTATACTATTAATTAGGAAGAACTTTTATAGAAAAACCCTTCAAGACATCTTCAACGTCAGGGCCCTTGACCAAAACTCTGTTAAAGTATTTTCTACTCTTTTTATTAGCTTTTCTAATAATGATAGCTTTTTATTAGCTTTTTTATTAGCTTTTCTAATAATGATGGATTTTTCTAGCCTTATACATTTAACTGAAATGAAATTCAAAAAAGTATTTTATAAGTAATTTTTCAACTTATCATGGTTTATAATTCTTATTAGCAATTATGTAAATATACAATTTATGATACTAAAGTTACAAATATTTAGTTTTAGTTTTAGTTAGTAATAACTAAATTCAAAATAATTATTTAAAGGAAAACTAAGTGCATCACACATTATTACGTCTTACTGAAATTGACGACAATCATTGACATAACAGTCAGGTGATTGTTTACTTGTCTTTGTGGGATGATGTTGTGTCTGTTTTTAGGGACATCATCAAATCGGGTGATAGGACACAATCTGTCATGTTTGTCACCACTGTTAATCTCGAACTTTTTGGAGGTAAAGTCTTGAAATTTGTAAACTTTAATTGGTTCTATGAGCACCATTGGTTTCTCTAATAAGTTGTTGTTCAGTGGTAACTCAAACATTCTTTATATTTGAAATAAGTAAGAAAAGATGAGCAAGTGTGTGTTGCCTTATCACTAACATTATCATCATTCTTCATCTAAGTATCAAACTTAACCGAATATATCTTCCTTTGATATTTTTTGTTCTCCTTGCCATGGAATGTGTTATTATCTTAATAGTGGTCGTTTGACTTTGCTTTGTTTACTTTTATCTTCCTTTCATTAAACTTGATATCTCAGGTGACTAAAACTTTGAACCCACTCTGAAGTCAAGTATGTGTTCTTGCGTATCTTTTTGTTTTTTTAATGACAACGCTTTTTTCTTTAAAGTATTCAGTTTGTTCTCTGTTTTCTGTTTTCTCTTCGCATATACAAATAAAAACGTATTCACTCTTTAGGGTGCATATGTTTCTCAGTCTATATTTATGAACAAGTTTCACTTTAAAATTTTCTAACAATTATTCAAACTTTAAAAATAAAAAAATTGTCACCCTATGACAATTTAAAACCTGTCTCTTACAAATGGAGAACAAATATAAAATACATCCACTGTTGGCATTTGATATCAGCCCTTTTTGTCGTCACAACACTGCACACTCCTACTTCAGCTCATAACTTTTCTCATCGATTCAACATTAGTTAAATATTTGTTACCTTAATTAAACTACACATACGTCCCCGGCGAAGCCCCTAGTTAAAATAATTTGACAAATAAATACGAATACATGAATTTGAATTTTGAAATAAGCAAAATTGAAATGGGCTTATGATTTTGGCCCATTAAAGAAGAAATAAGAAAAACCCACAATTGCTTTGACCCTTTTTTGGGAATGGTATAATAATCGTACATCGATCGATATATCTCACTCAGCGCCACAACACAAACCCTAAAGCTCTCTCTCTCTCTCTCTCTCTCTCTCTCTCTCTCTCTCTCTCTCTCTCTCTCTCTCTCGCTGTCACTGATAATGGCGGAAAAGACGAATCCGAGCGCTCCAACATGCGACGAAGAAGAAGAATATAATCTCAGAGCTTCTGCTGCTTCTTCATATGGATCTGAGGATCTCAAGGAAAGCCATTCGAAGAAGAGGGCAAATGATTGCAGTGAGATTCTTCCATGCTATGCGAAGAAACCCTTTTCTAGAAAGGAAGCTGATGACATCTCTCTGCTAGTAAAAGGTAACGATTTGCTTCCCAAAACTGATTTTAAGTGTTTTTCGGATTTTCCGTGAGATCTATTATTCGATTTGAAGCTAACACCCAGTTTGTTTTTTGTGTGGATAAGATTAGGTAAATTTTTAAGGGGAAACTATTAAAAAGTGACAAAGGATTGTCTGAATCTGATGTAAAACTTTAGATGATGAAGCTTGTCTCTTTTTGTAGGTAATAACATAGAAGAAGTAGAATTAGAAGAAAACAAGCAACTCATAGTTAGTTTTAAGAAGGAACTAGAAGAAAACAAGCAAGTGTTGCTTAGTCTTAAGAAGGAACAAGAAGAAGATGAGAAATTGTCGAGAGATTCAGAGGAGACTCTCCTTGGGCAAACATTTGAAGGGTCTTCTTCACTTGTACAAGCTCTTGTGTGTTTAGGAGTGGATGAACAAGAATTAAAGCGTAAATGGGACAAGGCATCTTTGGAGATTAGGAAGAGCATTAATCACAAGTGTAAGCTCTTGAAAGCCAAAGAGATGGATAAACTCTTGCGCAAGAATGACATCATGCAATCCATCTGCTCTATGCTCGTCAAAGCAGAAGAAGATGAAGAAGAAGAAGAAGATAAAGCCGGTATATAAGCGGGCGAGGAAGAAGACGGTGTGTATAAATGGATTTTAGGATGTTTTGTTATTAAAATACAGCTTCATCAACAACAATGCCTGTTTTGATCAATCGGATTTAAGATGTTTTGTTATGTTTCTATCTAACGTATCTTTATGGTCTGTTTTAGGGACTCTTTTGTTTAGGATTGTTGCTTTTATGCACAAACCCTCCTTGTAAGAAAGTAAGTAAGAAATGTAGACAAAACATTCTGGTTTTTGAGTAATCTATCAAGCATGTTTGTTATTATGTGTTTACAATTTAGTATGTGACATCGAAAAGCTAATTTGACAAAAAAGAGTTAAGTGAAATGAGATATGAGTGTCTCAAGGGATGAATCAGAAACTGACCATGGCCCATATAGACGCACAATACTCCCCATTTCGATATAAACATTCACACACACTTTTGGATTAAAGATGATTCTTGTTTCTGTTTCTTTAGCTGCAACAGCTTGTGTGTTCTTAAGCAGGAGAGAGTCCTACAAAAACCAACAGAAATAAACAGTTTGTGTCAAGAAAAGGTCGATGACAAAGCATTCCAGACAAACCAACTTTCCCGATAGCTTGGCGGATCTGATTCGGGAAAAGAGTAAACAACAAGACCAATGCAAGTATGGACAAGATTTTGTTACTAAGCAGATTAGGCTATGTAACAGAACCAGATATTATTTAGATAGAGAAGAAGGCAACTACACAAAAATCACAAAGAAGAGGAAGATAACTAAACCTTATCATCATCGCTTGATGATTCATTATCACTAGGACTAGGCCCAGGAAGTTCATCATAAGTAGTGTCATTTTCTTTATAAGAAGATTGCAAACCTTTTCAAAGAAACCAATGAATGAAACAGATTAACTCAGAAAATCTATTACTAATCCAGCGGAGGAGGGACTAAAGGCTTTGGTACCACTTTCTTAGCAACATAAACACTCTGTTTGTTTTCTGATCATTCATCAAAATCGTCGGGGAACTCTGCAATTGGATCATCAACTATGGCCATATCAGCAGTATAATCAAAACTGAGCCATTTTTACAAATGTGTCAGGGAAATGAGAATTCCGGCCTCATGCGATCTTTGACAGCTGAAAAGAAAATAGAAAATCAAACACAGAGAGTTGAGAAGTTTATACAAAAATGATATGTTTCTATAAGCTTTACAGTAAAAGAGGTTTGGATGAAACAAAACCTTTACTACCATTTCTATGGGCTCTATACAAAGAAGGGATACCATTTAATTGGATCAGTGATTTGATTTCTTTACTTAAAACAGTTTTAGACCAAAATTCAGCTTGTTTGTCATGAGAATGATGAGTCAAAAAGAATCATATTTATGAATTTAAAATACTAAACTCAAATGTTCTTCTATGTCTAAAATCTGATCAAAAACAACCTAAGATAACATTAAAATTCACAGAGATAGATTTTAAAAACAGAAGCTCGAAATTACTCATTAAACATTTGATTAAAAAAAACATAAAGTAAAGACAATCTCATCAGAAGAAGACAATACAATATGAGTCGAGGATGATGAACAGTCACCGTCTCACTCACCGTTAAGATACGTCGCCGCCGCATTCCTCGTCGATCTCGCCGTCTTTTGCCGAGTGTAGTGTGTATGCTCCGATTTGTAATTAGGCCCCAATTCATCAAATCTTTTTATTATTTTTATTATTATTATTTTTATATAGTCCTATACTTTACAGTTAATTATAATTCCATCTTGCGATTCCTTAAATTAACATTCTAACCCTAAGATGAGAAAAGGCTATTTTACACATTCCTCAATTTTCGATCTTGTTGACCAAAAGAAATACAACTCTCCTACGTTAATTAATAACTTTTCTTATAAATTTAAATCACCAAATCGTAATTTCTAAAAAATTATTTAAACATATATAATAATTTATGAAGGAATAAAATACACAAATTTATAGTCCGTTTTCTTAAATACACCTAACATTGCATATTCAATTAAAATAAATCTTAAACTAAACACCAAACTTTATTTTCTTATAAACAATATTCTCTATAAAATTTTGATTTAGATCAATTTTTAGGAATAATTTAACCAACCAAAATTTGTAAAAAAGTGCATAAAAAGAATGTGAAATTGGTGTAATTTTAATGTTTAATTTCAATCAAAATATATTAGTATTAAGTATATTTAGATTTGGAAGGTGTAGTTTCGTGATTTCTCCCGTTAAAAAGTTGGTGTAATTTAGTTATTTGATATTTTTGTATAAGATATTAAAGATCTTGTGTGTTAGAAAAGTAATAATAAATAAAATAACGGGAGAATTACAAAAATACAACATTTGCATTTTATAAACTTCCATCATTTTAAAGTTATTTTACAAAACTACAATTAAACATTCAAAATTAAATTTAAATAATTTATACTCACATAATCTTAACCTTTTAATTATACTATAAATATTAGAGAAATTCACAAAACTGCACCATTTCAATCATTCATTCACAAAATTACACATAATTCAATTTTTTCCTACTTTTACACCATTTTCAAATTTTAAATGGTTCAATTATGCTCTAAAAGATTACCAAAATTAAAATATTTTTATTTGGGTTCGGCAATTAGTGTTTAGGGTATAGTATTAAAGGGGTAGGATTGGGTGGGTAGGCATAATTTGGATTTAATTTTGAGGAATTCACAAAACTACACTCTTTCAACCCCTAATTCACAAAACTACACCTAATTTAATTTTTTCACATATTTACACCATTTCAAAATTTTAAAAGCTTGATTTACCCTTGTAAAAATTACCAAAATTAAAATTATTTCATTTGGATTCTGTAATTAGTGTTTTTTCATTTGGATTATGTAATTAGTGTTTAGGATATAATATTAAGGGAGTAGGGTTGTGTGGGTAAGGTTTATTTGGATTTAATTTTTAGTATTTAGATGTAGTTTTGTGAAGTATTTTTGAAATAGTGTAGTTTTGTGAATTGTAATTCAAATCGTGTAGTTTCGTAATTCTCCCTAAATATTAATTAGCGAATCCAAATTATTCTTTTTAATTTTGATAATTTTTAAAAGGTAAATCAATCTTTTAAAATTTTGAAAGAGTGTAATTACATAAAAATATTGAATTAGATAGATTTTTGCGAAAAAATGATGAAATGGTGTAATCTTGTGAATTCTTCTAAAATAAATACAACAAATGTTATTATTGAAAACATTTATAATGAATATTTAAATAAAATCAAATATGTGGAATAGGAAGAGTTAGTAGTCTGTGTTTAACATATAAATAACTTAACCCTAATTAGATGAAAGCATAATCTCAGTTCTACGCTAAAGAAAACCACATTAAACCTAAAATAAGACGATTCAACTTTCCTCTCTCAATATTCTTCGATGAAATCTCTAAGGGACGAAGAAGACGAAGTGGAGACTTCATCAGCAGAAAGTGAAGATATGAAAACAAACTCTTCATCATCATCATCATCAGAAGAAGAAGAAGAAGAAGAAGAGTGTTCTAAAAGTCCAATAACGAAGAATCCAGAAGAAGCTGTTCTTATGAATCCAAAGAAGACAGAAACTTCTATTGTTTCTGAAGAAGAAGAAGAAGAAGAAGAAGAAGAAGAAGAAGTTTCTGTTAAGAATCAAACATCTCCATTGACTAAGAAGAAGCGATCTATTGAAGAGACAAGTGGAGTTAAAGAAGCATCCACGGATGCAAAGAGGGTCAAAAGTAGTGGCGTTGAAGAAGAAGAGACAAAGAAGAACTATTTTCAAAGAGTTTGGACCGAAGAAGACGAGATTGTCGTCTTAAAAGGTATCATTGACTACAAAACAGAAACAGGTGCAAGCCCTTATGATGATACTAATGGGTTTTATCAGTTGATGAAGAAATCTATTAGCTTTGATGTTACTAAAACCCAGTTCACTAAGAAACTTAGCACTCTCAAGAAAAAGTTTATAAAGAATGTTTCTAAAGTGAAGAAGGGAGAGGAGGAACCTACATTTTCACAGCCTCATGATCAAAAGATCTTTCATTTGTCAAAGAACATTTGGGGATCTAATGGGATGGCTCTTGATTCAGCTACAAAATCTAATGGGAAGTCGAAGAAAGTTGAGCCAGTGAAGCTGCACAAGGAAGACATGGTGAGTTACAAAGGAGAAAGGGATACCTTTGTGAGCGTTGATGATAGTATTGTTAATTTAGTAACGTGTTTTGGTATGGATGATCTTAGTGTTAAACAAGGATGGAGTAGGCTTGCCTTTGAGGATAAGACGAGATTCGAGGATCAATGGAACCAATTGCAATATAAAGAATTCAATCTCTGTTCGGACAAGATTGGTTTTGTTCATCAACTCATGACAAAGATGGCTCAAGCATTTCAACCAAAACCTTAAGATATGTTTTTGTTTTTGTTTTGTTTTTCTGTGTGTTTCTTTTGCCTAGAAAGTACACTCTTTGGTGCTTGTTATTGTTTTAATATCCATTTTGAGACTCTTGAAGAGTTCATTTTAGAATATTTGCGGATTTATCATTATTGAAGGGATGTTTTTAGTTAAAATACAATTGTATCTAGTATTAGATATATACATGGGTCACATAGATAAACCGTTGATGAACATGGTTTCGTCTTTAGTTCTTAACTCTTGATAGTTGCCACCTGATTTGTTATTGATTAAACTAACACGGCGAAATGCTATCATATATATACTAGTTTTGTGGCCCGTGCTTCCCACGGGATAATTTTATCTAAACTGCTCATTATTTTTTTGTTCGCAAATATTAGTTTAAGTTATTATATATATATAAAGGAAGAATTATAAAACTACACCATTTGAATTACATTTCACAAAACTACACCATTTCCAAAATACTTCACAAAACTACACCTAAACACTCAAAATTAAATCCAAATAAAGTCTACCCAAACAATCTTACCCCCTTAATACTATACCCTAAACACTAATTAGCGAACCCAAGTGAAAAGATTTTAATTTTGGTAATTTTTAAAAGAGTAAATCAAGCTTTTAAAATTTTAAAAGGGTGTAAATATGTGAAAATATTGAATTAGGTGTAGTTTTGTGAAGGAAGGGTTGAAAATGTGTAGTTTTGTGAATTTCTCATATATAAATTTATTTACCATGTAATATTATATCTATTCACAAAGTTAACTAAACGTTTTATATTTTCTATATATCTTTTGAGATTATTAGTTTGTTTAATATGTAATTTACATGTTTTTATTCAAACTATTGTTAAAAAATTTAGTTTAATGGGAAAAATAGGAAAATAAGTGGATTTGCGGAGTCGAATAACACTCTTTCTTATTTCTAAAAACACCCCGTAGTGCGACAATTTAATCGAATTCCAAAATAAAACCACATAATTTTTATTATTCTCATCACTCGAAAACATAAACTCTTAAATTTTATATTTGTATTGTATTCTCACACAACCAAAAAGAAAAAGAAATGAAAGATAGAAAATATGTAAATAATGATATCTAGAAGATGTTGAATGTTTTCTTCTTATATAGGATTAAGATTCTTTGCTTTCACCATATAATTTATAACACCACCATTACTCACATTTAACACATAACTTTATGTCAAATTTGGTGGTTACACAATTGAGATATAAAAACTCTTATATTAATTCAATTTAAGAGTAAGGGTTTTGTTTGACCAAAATTTATTTCTTTTTATCATGAGAAATATTATTTTATTCCTTATCAAAAAAATAGATAAGAAAATTTAACTTAAAAATAAGAGTTTTTTGTTAATAGAAAAAAATATTAAACATTTATTTATTTTATTTTTTAATCAAAAATACATTTTTATTTTTTTCATTTGATTAGAAAAGATAAATAAAATTAGTGAAACTTTCATATATAAAATATTTTTTTCTAACATAATTTACTATAAGAAAATATATAGAACTTATGATATATGTAGTTTTATTCCAAGATATTTAAGAAGTGTTACATATCAAATTAAAAAATGATTTAATAAGTGAATTTTGGTTTAGAGTGTTTAAAACTTTAGACATAAGAAAAATGATGCTAATGTTTTTCGTATGGTTTAAAACAAAAATGATAATTCTTTAGTAGGATAAATATATCTTAACTATTTTTTTTTATTACATCTATATCTTAACTATTAAAAGAGAAGCATTTTGTAAAAAGGACAAAAAAATTGTAATTACCATCAAATGCCACTAATATAACCTATGGTTAAAATACTTAGAGAGAGAAATAATGTTTAAAAAAAAGGAAAACATTTTTAATTTCAACACCAAAATAGGAAACAAAAAATTTGATTTAGAATATTCAAAAAAAAGAAAAAAATCAATTTTAATTTTAAAATAAAAATAAGAAAAAACAATCGAAATAAAAAGTTTTTTTTAATTTCGAAATAAAAAAAGAAATCTTAACTATTACTCCCTCCGTTTTTTATTATAAGATTTTCTAGTTTTTCAGATATAATAAGCAAACATACAAAATATATTATTTTTTGTGATTTATAATTTCCAACAACTCTAAACCAATAATGTTTAGTTATTTTTCTTGAATTCTATAATTTATCATTAACAATAGTATATAAAAAGTGTGAAAATCCATCTTTTTTAAACCAAATATTTTCAACAAAAATCCTATATTAAAAAACAGAGGGAGTAAAAGAGAAGCATTTTTGTAAAAAAGACAAAAAATTGTAATTACCATCAAATACCACTAATATAACCTACGGTTAAACGATTTAGAGAGAGAAATAATGTTTAAAAACAAAAAACAAAAAAAGGAAAACATTTTTAATTTCAACACCAAAATAGGAAACAAAAAAATTTGATTTAGAATATTCAAAAAAAAAAAAACAATTTTAATTTTAAAATAAAAAAAAGAAAAAACAATCGAAATAAAAAAAGTTTTTTTAATTTCGAAATAAAAAAAGAAACAAAAAAGGAAACTAATTTTTTTATTTCTTAATAAAAAAAAAGAAAACAAAAAATTTACACTATTAAAAGAGAAACAATTTTACAAAGAGGACACAAAATTGTAATTATAATACAATGTCATCCAATATAACATACTAGATGAAATCCCGCGTAATACGCGGACAAATTACATAAAAATATTTTATAATTATATATTAATATTGTTAGTAAATTTGTTATACAAATAACACATTTTTTGTTTTATTACATTACTTTTGTTATTTACATGAAAAAACAAATAATCATAAAGATTTTTTTTAGATAGTGAATCCATGAAGATAACAAATAAATTATCATAAAGATTTTTTTTTATTTTTTCAAGTAATTTTACGTTTTTTTTTCTTATTTCTAATTTTTTTATTGATTATTTCTTAAAATATTCTTAAATTTTTCTTTTTCTATGTTTTTCTTATTTCTGATTATTTTATTTTTTTATATTTCGGATTAATTTATTTTATTTCTAATTATTTGATAATTAATGTTCATTTTTTTATTTTTGATTATTTTCTTTATTTCTGTTTTTTCAATATTGTTAAGTTTTCATTTTATAAGATGTTTACGTATCAATTTTAATACACATGTCACGATCTGAACTAACCATTATTTTTTTTCCTTTTTCTTTTTTCTTATTTTTTGTTTTGTCTTTTTTCCTAAACGTTATATTTTCTTCTTTTAAAATTATTAACATTTTTCCTAAACATTATTAACATTTTTCCTAAAATTATTAACCTTATTAACATTTTTCTTCTTTTTTAATTGTGACACGTGTCACGATCTGGTGAGTTATAATTAAACGCGCTCACTTTTATATAATAAGATGTTTAAACATTTGGAAAAAAATAATGTTTAAAAACAAAAAAATAAAAACATGTTAATTTCAACATTAAAATAGGAAAAAGATTTAAATAACGGGTCATTTTAATTTCAATTTGAATAAAATTATGATCCACATATTTTAGTTATTATAACGGGTCATTAAAAACCAATTGAATATGAAATCACGAATGATAATTGTTATGATACTAAATTCATTTTAGTTTATGTATAATATATATGTGTAATTTTTGCGACTGGTCGAAAAATATCAAACATAGTTTATAAAAAAATTGTAATTACCATCAAATGCCACAAATATAACCTATGGTTAAAATATTTAGAGAGAGAAATAATGTTTAAAAACAAAAAAACAAAAAAAGGAAAACATTTTTAATTTCAACACCAAAATAGGAAGCAAAAAAATTGATTTAGAATATTCAAAAAAAAGAAAAAAATCAATTTTAATTTTAAAATAAAAAAAAGAAAAAACAATCGAAATAAAAAGTTTTTTTTAATTTCGAAATAAAAAAAGAAATCTTAACTATTAAAAAGAAGCATTTTTGTAAAAAGGACAAAAAATTGTAATTACCCTCAAATACCACTAATATAACCTATGGTTAAAAGATTTAGAGAGAGAAATAATGTTTAAAAACAAAAAACAAAAAAAGGAAAACATTTTTAATTTCAACACTAAAATAGGAACAAAAAAATTTGATTTAGAATATTCAGAAAAAAGAAAAAAATCAATTTTAATTTTAAAATAAGAAAAGAAAAAACAATCGAAATAAATAAAGTTTTTTTTAATTTCGAAATAAAAAAGAAACAAAAAAGGAAACTAATTTTTTTATTTCTTAATGCGAACTTTTTTGTATCTTTTTTTATTCCGAAATTAAAAAAAACTTTTTTTATTTCGATAGTTTTTTATTTTTTTATTTTAAAATTAAAATTGATTTTTTTCTTGTTTTTGAATATTCTAAATCAAATATTTTTGTTTCCTATTTTGGTGTTGAAATTAAAAATGTTTTCCTTTTTTTTTGTTTTTTACTGTATTTCAAAATCGGAAATATTAAAATATAAAATTGACATTTTAGATTTTTTATATGATAATACAATCAATTGAAAATAAAAGGAAAAAAGGAAATACAATAAATAAATTTGGGAGAATTACAAAACTACACCATTTCAAAAATACTTCACAAAACTACACCTAAAACACTCAAAATTAAATCCAAATAAACTCTATTCACACAATCCTACCCCCTTAATATTATACCCTAAACACTAATTAGCGAACCCAAACCAAAATATTTTAATTTTGGTAATTTTTAAAAGGGTAAATCAAGCTTTAAAATTTTTGAAAGGGTGTAAATATATGAAAAAATTAAATTAGGTGTAGTTTTATAAATGAGGGGTTGAAAGGGTGTAGTTTTGTAATTTAATTTCGTAATATACAATAAAAATCAAATTATTCTTTTTATACGATAATATAATCAATTGAATATAAAAGGAAAAACAAAAATTAAATTTGAAATATACACAACAAACAAATTATTCTTAAATTAAATCTTTTAAATTTTCTAAATTATGTCTCAAATTGACATTTAAACTAAATCTCTAATATTACTCTCGTTGCGACACATAAACCAAATTACTTGTTATTTATTATATACTAGGTGGTTTGACTTGCGCCACGTTGCAGATATGAATAATTTTTGGAAAAATAAATAGTTTTGATATTATAAATTGATTCAAGTGATAAAATAATGAAAAATAATATTTTTTAAAAATAAATTGTAATGCCTATAAACATCAATTTAAAAGACAATATTAAATTATAAAAGACGATAAAAAATGTTTAAAGCCAATATCGTAAACGTATTTTCAAAGGCTGATCGAGGGATTATGGGTTTCGCCCCATAACAACTTTGTTTTAAAAAAAAATCGTAAACGTAATATGTTATTAATAAAAAACAAAAACATATAAAAGAATAAATTAACATCACTTTAAAAAAATTTGATGAAGATATGTTTTGAATTATTTTTGCTTTCTTATCCTTAATAATAAATTGTAAATTAAAAAACATAAGAATTCGAGAAGGTAGAAAACTGTATGATGTGGTATAAAAAGATTTAAATTTACGTATTTATAACATAAAATTCATAATTATTTAATATTTTCTTAATGTCAATTATATCATTTTTTCAAAAGTATTAGAAATATTGTGGATCAACTTGAATCATCGTGAATGTAAATTAAATCGGATAGTTACGAATAATTATAATAAGTAATTATATGATACATATTTATAACCTAAAACCCACAATTATCTAAGCAAAAAATTAGAAACAGTCCCCAAAAGTTCTTCCCTAAGCACCAGCTCTTATACTGTTACAGGCCTCACACACGTGACGGTCCGCGATTGGTTCGGTTTTTAATTTTTTTAATTTTTTTTTAATAAGATAAAAAATTTGTTTTTAAGAACCTCTATACTGATAATGATTGTCTAGGGGCAACTCCATATGTTGAGTTCTACTTTTTAGGTTTTGTATAATAAAAAATTGAAATTTTTATTTAGTTTAATTATTTGATTTATTTTTATTGAAAAAGGAAAAGTGGCTACTAAAAAACAGACATGTGGCATAATTGTAGAAAGAATCGATCATATATATAGAATTTTAAGGATTGTTTTTATTTTCTCACTTCATTTTTATAATATTTAATTAGTTTAAGATAATAGATGCTCTAATAACCCATATATAAACACCACTTCCTGTTTGCGGCTCCACTGACACGTGGCGGCCCGCGATTGGTTCTTTTTTAATTTTTTTAATAAGATGAAAATAAAATTTGTTTTTTAAGAACTCTAAGACCATTAATATAGGCACCTCTCCATCAACCTCTTAATGGTGGGGCCCACCAAATTTGCCAAGAACCACTTCCAAAACTTCCAAGATAGGAGACACTTCTTTTACTATTCGATGGCCCAGCTGCCACGTGGCGGCCCGCAATTGGTAATTTATATATATATATTTTTTTTCGAAAAAATAAATAAATAATTAAGAGGTTTTATTTTACCTATAATGGATATTAATGCTCTTAGCCATCATTATCAATGGCTCTTAAGCTAATTCTTACGGTGAGTCCCACGTGAATAGTGAAGAATTCACCTCTTTTGTCTCTTCTCTAAGAGGCAACTCTTATTTTTTCGCGGGTCCCACTAACACGTAGCGGTCCGTGATTGGTTACTTCTATTTATTTTTTACTTTTTTAAAAAAATCAAATAAATAAAAAAAATACTTAAGAGAAAAAAAAAGTTTCAAAGGATAATGATGCTCTTATAACCCTTACCTAAGCGCCACTTCTTACACTGTTTGCGGGTCCCACTAACACATGGCAGTACGCAATTGGTCCGAATTTGTTTTTTTCTAAATCAACAAAAAGGAATTTGTTTTTTTAAGAACTTTTAACCGAAAATGATGCTTTATGTTCTCTCCATTGCTAATTTTTTTAGTTGGTTCTAACCAATTTTATAATCTATTTTTTAACAGATAAGCAAAACTCCAAAGCCACTATTAGGACTAAATAACCAAGTGGTAATTTTGAAAACAATTGGCAACGGTAATATTAATTAAATATCTGGGTTGGAACTTTAGCAAAACATGGTTCGAGCTAAACACTATCCAATGAAGTCAAATAGAGAAAAGTATATGACGTGCTGAGGCCAAAAGTGGAGACTCTAATTAGCCATGGTTTTATTACCTCCTACGAATTTGGGATTAATATTAGTGGCTACGATAATCTTAGACTCAACTCCAGTCCCATGTATCTTTTGCCAAGGACATTAGTTCTTCATGATTTCGGAACTTGAGCATCTCGGTAGGTGTCAAACACTCATTTTAATTAATCTAGACAAAGGTGGTGATCCGGGTGAAGCGTATCGAAATGGGTGAGTCGCATAGTTTTAAGTGATGGTTACTCCAGACGACGTGGAACCGCTTATGGTATACAATGCATGAGTGTTGACTGACTTTGCACATGATTCAGGGGCATAGGCATGTTAGTTAGATTAATTTGAAACTCAATGTTTAAAAGGACATTAGATTAAAAGAAAAGTACTTTCTCATCAAAGGAGAACCATGTCGACACCTGTTACGTTTTGCTTATATGAATCAATGTTCTTGTACTGAATCTTTAGTCTTGATTCTCTGCGGAATTGGTTAATGAAAGACACTTGAGATTTGTTACCCTGAGTTCACCGTAAATGGCTACGTCTCAGGGGCTGGTACACACGACACACACAAGATCTAACTACGAAGACGGCTAGCTGAAATCAATCCACCAGTCTCTTCTCTGCAAATTCTCTCCGGCGAAAACCTCTTCTTCTCCGGTGAGTATTTAATCTTCTCCGTTCTCTGTATTTTTCCTCTCTTGTTCTGTTTTGAATGCAACTAACCTTTTTATATGTTGTTGCAGGTAAAACGGTGCCGCTTTGCTTGACACGGAAACAGGCCTTCTCCTGGTTTCTTGTTTGGGCTTCGTCTTTAGTTCCAGGCCCAAACTAGGTCCAGATATATAAGATGAATTTTGGACATTAGGTTTCACAAACTCCACCTTGTCCTAACTCATCTTCAAACGCCGCCTCCAAAAAAACAAAATCGCCTCTCAGTGCATTTCCTTTGTTTTCCGACGAGACTTTCGTCTATTCGATGCTTCTTCTCCGATCTAAGGCGCCTCTCGCTGATATCGGAACTTTCCTTTTCTTCCTCTTCTTAATTCTACCTCCTTTTCCTTCGCCTAAACTTCTCAGCTTCCCTTTACCAACCTCTGGTTCTTAAAGCTCGAAGCTTTACCGAGTCACCTTTGACTCGTAGATCTCAGATCTGCAAAGTCCAGACGCAGATCTAGCTTCTCGAACAGGAGACGCTTGAGCTCCATCCTTGATCCGGTAAGATCTCGAACCCTAGCTTCTGAGTCTTTCTGAAAAAACTTAACCGAGACTAACCTGTTTTGTTTTCTGGTTTGCATGTCTGAGATCTGGAAAGAATAACCTGATAGAAGACCTTGAAGACCACGGTGAACCTTCTCCACCTTCAACTGGTAAGTCCTACTCCACCTTGCTGAATAACCCTTTATTCTCTTAACACCAAACATAATAAGTATAAATACTAACCCATGTTTGTGTTTTCCCTTTGTGTCTGCGAGGTGATGAACAAAGAAGAACACCCCACAGACGTTGCATGCAGCTTCAGTTCAGGATCTTGAGGGCATCCAGATGCCTCTCAAGCACGGTTCCAGGTACGCTCTTAGTGAAAATATCTGCAGGATTCTTGCTTGTGTGTATCTTAGCAATAGTGACCATACCATCATCCACTTGATCCCTGATAAAGTAGAACTTAGTAGCCACATGTTTGGTCCTTTCATGATGTCCTCCATGCTTAGATAGGTCAATAGCACTTTGAGCATCACAATGAACTTTTACTGCACCTTGCTTGAACCCTAGATCCTCACAAATACCCTTAAGCCACATAGCTTCCTTTACTGCTTCTGTTAGTGCCATGTATTCTGATTCTGTAGTAGATAAAGCCACAACATGTTGTAAACCTGACCTCCAACTAACTGTATTACCACCAACCTGAAACGCGTAACCTGTGATTGATCTTCTTCTGTCCAAATCTGTGTCATAATCTGCATCACTGTACCCTTCAATGATAAAATCTGAACTTAAACTTTTAGTAAATGTTAAAACACAATCTGTTGAACCCTTGATGTATATTAAAATCCACTTAACAGCCTTCCAATGCTCTCTGCTTGGCTTCCCCATAAACCTGCTAACCACCCCCACTGAGTGTGCAAGGTCTGGTCTGGAACCAACCATTGCATACATAAGACTGCCCACTGCACTGGCATATGGTATATTCACCATATGTTTAGCCTCCCCTTTTAACTCCTCCTGAGTTACGCTCTTTAACTTGAACTGGTGACCAAGTGGTGTAACCACTGGTTTGCTGTCTAACATGTTGAATGTTTTTAGAACCTTTTCCAAGTATTTCTCCTGTGACAGCTTCAAAGTACCCTTTACTCTGTCCCTTGTGATGTCCATTCCTAAGATTCTAGCTGTTGGCCCTAGATCCTTCATCTCAAACTCATTACTTAGGCTCTGTTTGAGAGTAGTTACCTTCTTAGGATCCTTAGATGCAATTAGCATGTCATCCACATAGAGTAGTAGGTATATCATGTCCTGAACTTCAGTTCCCTTGATGTAAACACATGCATCACTTCGCTTTGCTTGAACCCTTGATCTTTCATGAAACTCGTCAAACCTTTTGTTCCACTGTCTTGGAGACTGTTTCGATCCATACAGATGACTTTAGAAGTAGGCGGACATCACCTTCTCTTCCCTTCTGTCCGAACCCCTCTGGTCGTTCCATGTAGATTTCTTCCTCTAGAGTTCCATGCGAAATGCTCGTCTTAACATCCAAATTGGTCTAGTTCTAGGTCAAAGTTAACCACAAGTGATAGCATTAATCTGATAGAGACATGCTTCACTACTGGTGCAAAAACTTCTGTGTAGTCTATACCTTCCACCTGAGAATACCCCTTTGCCACCAGTCTAGCTTTGTACCTAGAACTTTCCACATTTGGAATCCCAGGTTTTCTCCTGAAAATCCATTTGCAACCAATGACCCTTTTCTTCTTAGGTCTCTTAGCAATGTCCCATGTGTGATTTTTGCTTAGAGAACTCATTTCCTCTTTGCAAGCTTCTGTCCATTCTTCTCTGTCTATACTCATCATAGCCTGAGCATAAGTTTCTGGTTCTTCAACTTCTATGTCTTTGGCAGCAGACAAAGCATAAGCTGCTACATCAAAATCATCATATTTTGATGGCATCTTCTTTTCCCTTCTCACTCTGTCTCTGGCTAGAACATAGTTGTCCAAATCTTCCAAAATTTCCTCTTCTCTTTCTGTTTCAGCCTCCTCAGTATCTGCTTGAGTTTCTTGAGTCTGATCTGATTTTGATTCTGGAAATTCATTTTCTGAAGCCTGAGCTGTTTCTGACACTGATGAAGCTCCACCTTCATTCAGTGGACCTAAGTCACTTGAATCAGATACAACTCCACCTTGACTTGAACTCTGAGAACTTTCTGATGGACCTTTAATCAGTTCTGTACTGAAAGTAACCTTCTTAGATTTCTTAGCTTCTGGTTCCTTAGCTGAACCATTTCCTGTTGCTTTCCCTTGTGTGTCCTTGAAGACCTCTTCTTCATGAAACACAACGTTTCTGCTAATCACACATTTGAGCTCTTCTGGTAACCAAATCTTAAAACCTTTAGTTCCCTGAGGATACCCAATGAAGTAGCCTTTCACTGCTCTTGGGTTTATCTTGGACTGAGTGACATGAACATAAGCTGAACAACCAAATCTTCTTAGGTGTGCAATACTAGGTTTACTCTCTGACCATAACTCTTCTGGCAGTTTAAACTCAATAGCTGAACTAGGTGATCTATTTATCAAATAGACAGCAGTAGAGGCTGCTTCAGCCCAAAACTGCTCTTCCATTCCACTTTCAGCTAACATACACCTTACTTTTTCCATGATTGTTTTGTTCATCCTCTCTGAAACCCCATTCTGTTGAGGTGTGTAGACACATGTTCTGTGCCTAGCAATTCCAGAATCTTTACACAGCTGATCAAATCTGTTGTTGCAGAACTCAAGACCATTATATGTCCTTAATGTCTTGATTCTTTTCCCTGTCTGATTTTCAACCAAACTTTTCCATTCTGAAAAATTCTGAAATGCTTCATCCTTAGTTTTCTGGAAATAAATCCAAACCTTTCTTGAGTAGTCATCTATAAAGGTGATGAAGTATTGATTTCCAGCTAGACTTGGTGTTATGCTTGGTGCTCCCCATAGGTCTGAATGTATGTACTCTAGTACCTCCTTAGATGTGTGTTTTGCTTTCTGAAAACTCTGCTTCTTAGATTTTCCCAGCACACATTCTTCACAGAACTCTAAGCTTGTTACATCCATCTTTGAAATGTACTGATCCTGTATCAGCCTTTCCATGTTCTTCTTTCCCATATGGCTAAGCCTTGAATGCCACTTTCTTGCTGAGTTAACTGCAGACCTCACTGTGTTGACTTCACCTTTTGGCACTGTTCCTTCCAAGTAGTATAAACCATCATCATACTTTCCTGACAACACTTTCTTCCCATCCTTCTTGAGTAGAAAGTTGACTATAAAGTCTTCACCTTCATATCTGCACCCTGCCTTTTCTAGACAGCCATAGGATATTAAGTTTCTGCCCATCTTTGGCATATACCTAACTCCTGTGAGGATAACACTTAGACCTTCATCAGTGATGATTCTGACTTTGCCTATTCCTTTGATTTCACTGAAAGTGTTGTTCCCCATTAACACCTTACCACCTTTGAACTCCTCTAGATCAAATAGTAAGTCCTTGTCATGTGTAATATGATAGCTGCTCCCTGAATCCAATACCCAATCATCCTCAGATTTTTGAATTCCAGCTGATAGTGTCATAGGTTCCGATCCTTCACAAGTGTCCTCGGGTAGTTCTAACACTAAGGACTTTGGAACCTTCATTGCCATGTTAACACTGCCTTGAATTTTCCTTGCCATATTCACACTCCCTTGAGTCTTCCTTTCTGGACAATCTCTTTTCCAATGTCCCTCCTTGCCGCAGACAAAACAACCTTTGTCTTTCTTTTGGCTTCTTGGTCTAGACTTGCTTCTAGAATGCCCTCTGTTCTTGTTAAAACCATGCTGGAACTCTCTCTTTTCTGATCTGCCTCTGTTGTTTGAAACAAACAAACCTTCTGCTTGACCCCTGCTTGATTTACTGCTTTATGTTATCTCTCTTTCCTTGGACTTGGCTGAACCTATCACCTCCTTGATGTTCAGTGTTTCCCTTCCATACTTGAGAGTTTCTTTAAGCTGATCAAACTTGCTGGGTAGTGAACTTAGCAATAGGATAGCTTGTACTTCTTCTGAGATTATAACTCCAATGTTGCTTAAGTCTGATACCAGTTTCAGAAACTCATCAACATTGTGATCAATGTTCTTGGACTCTTGCATCTTGAAATTGTAGAATCTTAATTGTAGATAGATTCTGTTTGGCAAAGTGCTTTCCAAGTACAAACTGTTCAGCATCTTCCACATAGATGCTGCAGTTTCACATCCTATAATCTTCCTCAGTACATGATCACCCACATTAGGAATTATGATGTTCTTGGCCTTCTCAGATTTCTCAACTTTCTCTGGATCTTTAACCTTTGAAGTAATAGTTGTAGCATCTGAGTTTTCTTGATTTCCTTTTGTGGCAGATTCTTGTGGGTCTTGTGTTGTTGTTTCAGGTTCCTTAAGAAGCTCTTCATCGGTGAGAATGTCCTTAAGACCTAGCATGCTAAAGTGAGCCATCATCCTCACTTTCCACAGAGAGAAGTCCCCTGTGCCATCAAATCTGTCTACCTTGACCTTTACCCTCATCTCCTTGTCTTTACCCATGGATCTTGCTTGCTTCAGAAGCTGCCTTGAAGATCAAAAAAACTTTGAGCAAAACACACAGGAATTTCAGATAAGTTTCGAACCTTATCTAATCTCCTTCTTGCTCTGTATTAATCTTCCCTGAATTGCTTCTTGGCCTCTGATCCTGAGCTGCTCTGATACCACTTGTTACGTTTTGCTTATATGAATCAATGTTCTTGTATTGAATCTTTAGTCTTGATTCTCTGCGGAATTGGTTAATGAAAGACATGAGATTTGTTACCCTGAGTTCACCGTAAATGGCTACGTCTCAGGGGCTGGCTTGCGCCGGCGATGCACTAGACTTGGCCGGAAAAGCCCCGGCCGTGGCGTATACAAAGAACTGATCTTTGCCGTATGCGTTTCAGGTACACACGACACACACAAGATCTAACTATGAAGACGGCTAGCTGAAATCAATCCACCAGTCTCTTCTCTGCAAATTCTCTCCGGCGAAAACCTCTTCTTCTCCGGTGAGTATTTAATCTTCTCCGTTCTCTGTATTTTTCCTCTCTTGTTCTGTTTTGAATGCAACTAACCTTTTTATATGTTGTTGCAGGTAAAACGGTGCCGCTTTGCTTGACACGGAAACAGACCTTCTCCTGGTTTCTTGTTTGGGCTTCGTCTTTAGTTCCAGGCCCAAACTAGGTCCAGATATATAAGATGAATTTTGGACATTAGGTTTCACAACACCCATGATTTCCCCCACCCTTTCAGACGTTACGGGCCTCCCAATAACGAATGAGTCTTCCGAAGACAGGTTTGGCACATCGACCAGATTTCAAGTCGACGAAACTGAGACCATATTCCATTTGAGCCTTGGATTTTGTGCGTGTTGCTTTGAAGAGAATGATACAATGAAGTTGTGAGGCGACTCTTATTTATAATACGGTGAGAAAGGTATAGGTTTAGTTGGTGTAATTGTGCAACGTTTCATATTCCTGGCCGCGATTGAATTTGTAGGAAAGTAACGTTAAGCAATAATAATAATAGTTAAAATTATTGGTCTTCAATGATGAAGTTATGAGAAATTGTGTACCTTTTGGGTTTTTGAAGATGATACCATGCAGAGGCGATGGTGTTAAACGGATGTTATTTTTGCTCTGTTTTAGAGAAGGTGAAGTGTTAGATTGTTAGGTTTTGTGTGCAGATTGTTAAATAGGCGTAGATGGGTTTAGATATGTGTTCATATATCTAACTTTTCTTGAAGCTTTTGTGTACATATTGTATGGCGTTGGTTTGTAATTTCTCGGTTTCATGTATATAGATATTGGCTGACGTGTCAAAAATATGAGAGTATATGCAGATGACGTGGCAAGTTAAGAAAAGAGGAAATTCTATAGATTATAAGATAATACCATTTAAAAATAAAACGAGTAAATAAAAATGAATTTTGACATAATTATATTAAAATTTAAAATTTTCCTTAATTATCTCTTCTTGTTACAAATAAGCCAAAATATTTTCTATTTATATATATATGATTAATTTTATCATAATTTTATTTTATCATATGACGTAAAATAAGCAAATAAAAATTTTAAAAAAATTTCTAAGTTTTCTCTCTTTAAGATCTCTTATTTTTATTTTATTATATGTGTTGAAAAACGAAAAATGTATTTAAAATTATGAAATATTTTATAATTCCTAAATTTTCTCTTGAGTTAACACATAAGCTATTTTTTATTATATATGTTGAAAAAGGAAACGTATTTAAAATTAGGGAAAACGATCCGGATCCCCCTCGTTACTTTCATATCTTACCGGATAACCCTCAAACTTCAACCTCTTTCTAGATAATGCTGAATCGAAATACGAATATCCAGATCCCCTCAATATAAAATTTAATACTTAGATCCCCCTTAAAACTATGTTGAATCCTAATTGCCCCTCAATCAATTAAATATGGTTTATTGTTTGGTTTAGTATTTTTCCGAACCGACTAAACATGATATAACCCGACTAAACCGATTAAACCTGATTATAACCCTACTAAACCCGATTTTCACATCTAAATCCAATATAAACGAAACCTAAAATTTCAAAAACGAAATTGATGAGCAAACAATGGATTTCATGCTACGAGATGATGATGAGAATTACGATGAAGAAGCAGAGCAACGACAAGATTTCCACATTGAGTGTTTGGTGAGCGAATTTGTGGCGAATGATACTCGTTTTCGTCACAATGCTCTTCCCGAGAGCGACGACGAAAAGATGAAGGCGACGGTGTTAAATTTTGTACAAAAGCATGAACAAAAAGATAAGCAAAGAACTAACCCTATTTGCAGCAACATAACTACATCGATAATACTTTCGATTCAAATTAGCTTGAGATTTTGAATTCTTCTCAATAATTCGTTCGCCGCACCAACAGACTTCAGAAACACCGAAGATTGTTCTTATTCCTTTCCAATTTGAAGTTTCACTACCTTATCCCAAGCTATTCTTCATCGCCATCTTTGGATTTTAGATAGAGTTCTTAGATTTTGTAAAAAATTGATTTAGTTGTATTCACGTTATTCAGATCGTGGGGTTATAAAGAAGATTGGGTCGGGATCCTGTTTATCAACACGTCCATCGGTTCAGTTTTCTGTTTAAGATCATAAACCGATAAAATTAAACGAAGAGGGATCTGGATATTTATATTTCGATTCAACATTATCTAGAAAGAGGTTAAAGGTTGAGGGCTATCCGGTAAGATATGAAAGTTACGAGGGGGATCTGGATCGTTTTCCTTTAAAATTATGAAATCCTATATATAAAAGATGAAGAGAACTCTCCTTGTGTTGACACCTCAACATTCTCATTTAAATCACCAAATTTATTTAAATTAAATTATTAAATATTATTACAAAACTAAATACATTTAAAAATCAACACATGAATATTAATTAAGTCTAAGTTTTAAATGTGTATTCTCAATATCTTTTTGGACTTTAAACATTGAAAATAGTTTGATCCTATATATAATATCATTAAAAAATAACACATAAAATAAAGGCATGCAAAATTTATTAAAATAGTGAAAACATGACAAGTAAAATAAAGAAAAAGGATACAAACAAAAATTATACAAACTATATTTAAGATATAGAATATACATTTACTAAAACAATATTGCAAACTACATCTAAATGAACAAAAAAATAAAAAACTATTTAAGATAAGCGAAAAATATACAAAAATATAGAATTGAGAAAGTAACAAATATTGTATCATTGTTTAGGTGCACAAGAACATAAATATTGAAAATGCAAAAAATACTAAAATCATCAAGAAAAACTATAACAAAATAATTTATAAAATAAAATTATGAATATTTACAAAATATATATTTCAAATATAGAAAAATTCTGCGAGTATCGCGGGGTTCCCTTCTAGTATTTTATAATTCCTATAAAAAAAATTGAATCGACACATAAGTAAATTCCTAAATTTACTTTCGTATTAACACATAAACAAAACTACTTGTCATTTATTATACACGATGATTCAGGTGGTTATAAATTAGAGCTTCTCATATCAAAAAAAAAATGTTATGACTTCTATAATATGTAAGACCACCTCCATCAGGGGTGGTGTTTAAAGGGTGCTTATGGTTTTTTGTATATTTAGAATAATTAAATAAGTCATAAATTAGTTAAATAAGAAGGGTCACTGATTATATAAGGTTTTTAAAAACTAATTAAACACCCATGTGTGTCGAATGGTGGTTGGTTAGTGTAAAAAAAGAAAAAAATGTGTATAATGTGTTTTTTTGTTTAAGCACCCCAAATAGGGAGTCCATTAATCGACGCACACTTTTGATTTTATATTATTGAGAATTCTTAATACAAAAAAATAATTAGAAAACAAAAACAAAATAAACATAAGCAACCCATTAGGGTCTCACTAATCGAGATAATGGGCTTATAACAAACACTTACAGTTAACAGAAACAGCGCTCGTTTTTCCTAAAGCTTATGGAGACAATGGGCCTTTGATGGGCTTATAACAAAACTATACGAAAACGACAGCGTATTGGCTTTTGTACTCTGGCTTCTTCGTCGCCGGCAATTCTGTAAAATTAATAGGTTAAGTTCTTTCTGATACATAGAAATTCTGAGTGTAAAGTGGAGATGGTTCCTCCAATAATATTCAATTATCAGCGAAGGAGAGATCGGAGATTTGTAAGAGACGAAGACGACGATGATGATACTTCACCGATTAAGCCTCGTCATGTCTCCGATTTCGTCGAGGTAAGGGATGATAGTGTTCAAGATTTGGATTTGCTTGGTAAGGATCTTAAAGGAACCAACAGTTTAGTTGCATGTAGAGGTAGAAACTTGGATGATTTGTTTTCAAAGTTCGTTTATAAAAGACATGACTTTTCAAGTAAAGCAGCAACAACAACAACAACAACAAGTCGTAATCTTGTTTCTTATGATTCTAATAGCGTTTCGAAATCACTCATTGAAATTCAACAAGTAACAAGAGATTCTCCACACTTTCCTGAATCGAATGTTTCACAACAACACACCAAACAAGTTTGTTGTGTTTCTCATAGTGGAAGAAGACAATATAGGAAACCTAAAGCTAAAGTCCAAAGAGTTTCTCCCTATTTTGATGCATCAAAGACTGTTTCAAAATGTGATTCTGACATTGTTGTTTCTTCTCAAAGTGGAAGAAGACAATATAAGAAAGGATGCTGCCGTGTCCGAAGAGTTTCGTCGTATTTCCAAGGAGGATCAACTGCTTCAGAACAACCAAAGTCACCAAGGGATATGCGAGAGTATTTCAAGGTTGTTAAAGTCTCGAGATATTTCCACGACTTTCCTGCGGAGTCGCAAAACGAGAGACCATCAAGGGTTAGGAAAACACCTGTTGTAAGCCCTTCACTCTCTCAATGTCAGAAGACTGATGAGGCTTATATTCGTAGTAGTAGTAGTAAGACATGGGTGCCTCCACGGTCTCCATGTAATCTTCTTCAAGAAGATCATTGGCAAGATCCATGGCGTGTGCTTGTCATATGTATGCTTCTCAACAAAACATCTGGTGCACAGGTTTCTCCTCATTACTTGTCCAGATTTTTTGGCTCTATGGTTGGTCTGTGAATTGTTTTAAAAGTTGATTTGCAGGCGCGTGGAGTGATATCCGGCTTGTTTGCACTATGTCCTGATGCAAAGACTGCAACACAAGTTGAAGAAAAAGAGATAGAGAATCTGATAAAATCTCTTGGATTACAAAAGAAGAGAGCCAAAATGATAAAGCGGCTTTCTCACGAGTATCTGCAAGAGAGCTGGACTCATGTCACTCAATTACACGGTGTTGGAAAGTAAAACTCGTTTCTTTCTTCTCCACAGTAATTGTATATTGTCGAGATGATGTTTGCTTGATAAGAGAATTGATTCACAACAGGTATGCAGCAGATGCGTATGCGATATTCTGTAACGGAAACTGGGATCGAGTGAGGCCTGATGATCATATGCTAAACTATTACTGGGAGTTCCTTAGGATTCGATATAAGTTATAAGTAAGCAAATACCTACAAGTATCTATATATTTTGTTAAAGTCTTCTCTGCTCTCTGTCTTTTTGGTGTCACCAATGTTGAAAAGCTGTGAATGAGATATTGTTTTATAGTTTGTTTCATTGTTATGTGTTTTGGGTATGTGTTTGATATAGCTTGAAGTTGAACACACAAGCTATGAAGACTTCCTCAAGTTCTTTTTATGAGCAAATATATTGGTAACTTTTTTGTATTGTGTGGTTTTCTTGTATATATTACAGTTAAGTTATGTTTTTAAATTAAGAGACCTTCATAGTAAAACTAAATTAAAAATCAAGAAGACCCACTTGGTGAACAAATAAAACAAAACCACCTAATCATACCTTCTCCATCTTCTTTTATGAAGAGGATGATGCAATTTCTCAAACATATTTCTTCCAAATCATTTCGTAATTTTTGTTATTTCTTTCCTTGTCTAAGGTAATTTTCTCCCTTAAAAACAAACCGATCTTCTTTATAGCTTTAGGTTCTTCCAGAAAAATTAAATTTGGCTACTAGTCTGATGACACAAAACTACAATATGTACTACCAATATTATATCAAAAGTTTGGTAGTAAATACAAAATACAGAAGTTAACCATTTTAACCATTTCTAGCTTAGCAAAAAGTAGAAGTTACTAGAGAGTAAAGAAGTGGCTACGAGTTTGGATCAGAGTACTTGTGTGCTTGAACAACTTTAGAGTAGTAATCCCATGCTTCATGTGAATCTGTTATTGGCTCTTGACCAATTGGATTCTCCTTTACGAATTGTTGCACATTTTTAGCATCTATTAACCTTTCCAAGTACTTTCTTAGCTCACCATCTGGTCCTGTTATCAATTGAGTTCAATAATATATTAATAATATAGTTTGTGTTTAAATTTTTATTGTTCAAAACCAATATGGTATCTTGAAAACTAACCCAATGAGTTATCACTATGGCGAGATGCGTGCTCGTACGTGAAAGGAAAGATGCCACTGTATCGCTAAAATGACAAAATAATAACAAAATATCAAAATTGATGAATATGAGAAAATCCCATTTAATCAAACCAATAGATACTTACAGGATTACATAAAGCTTTATCAGGTGAATCATCGATCAACAGAGTGTTGCTCTCGTCATATTTGCGGTTTCCACAAATAAAGCAACGCCCAAAACGGTACCACACGACTCGTAAATCCTTTAGGAAGATAGGCTTTGTGTTTTTCTTCAGACATTTGAACTTTGTTTCCGTACAAACCCTTTGATCCTATGAGATTACATTTGTAAAACACTATTTTTAACCAAACTAATTCCTCTTTAATCTAAACTGCATTGCTAGCAATCAGAATCATAAGATAATTATAGGAAGAAAACTTACGAAACGGAACAACAATCTTGTGTCACGTCGGTTTCGCATGAGACCATCTACCATATAATCCAGTCCACTACAAGGAAACAGAAAAAACAAAAATTAATGAATAACTAAACGTAATTTATGTATTAATAATAAGCTTAATAAATTATTAGAGTATTGAACAAACTCGAAAAAGCGCTTACACGAGTCTGGAAGACCATATAGCAACAACAAAGTTTTTAAAGCAGAAGTCGAGAAAACTATCCAGAAAAGGTCTCTTAAAAACTGTCGAAAAGAACAAAAAAAAGGTTAGCGTAAAGTTAAATAAACATGTAAGACTTGCAAGAAACAATTAAACCGATTCTTACTTGATCGCTGACTTGTGAAGCCATCAGGTGCAGTACGGCCTTTATAGCCTTGAACAATATCAATAAGAATGCCATTTAAGTCCAATATGATCAACTTTTTAGGTTTTTGACCTTTGCATGTACATTGGCATTTACACCATTCAACTTCTTTAACAACCTTCTCTTCTGCACCATAGCAACTTTTTTAGTTTAATAAACTCAAATAACATATGATTAGCTGATTAACACCAAGAAACTATAAATGTATCTATAAATAAATTAAAATTGAAAGCAAACCATTAAGTTCAGCATTGACATGGACTTGGGCTTCTGTAGATATCTCATTTGATGAAGAGAGATGTCCCTCTACAACATCTACTTTCTTTCCAAAATCTATTAAACACCGCAAAACATTACCAAGAGGTCAAGTTTACCAAGTCTACCTTTGAACCAAATCTCAATCATAGCAACAAAAAGGAACCTTTTTTACCTTGTTGAATTGCTCCCTTGTTATCATACAAGTTTTCTACATTACAAGATCCAGAAGCAACACTTTCCTTCGCCGCCTCAGGATTCTTGGCTACAGGAAGAGAATCATTTAAAGGTTCCTTCACCGCCTCGGCTAAAGGAAGAGAATCCTTTACGGGTTCCTTCACCGCCCCAACCAAAGGAAGAGAAATATTTTCATTTACAGTTTCAATCCCCATCTCTGTCTTCTCGGCTAAAGGAAGAGAATCATTTACGGGTTCCTTAGCAGCCTCCGCATTCTCAGTTAAAAGATGAGAATCGTTTACGGGTTCCTCTGATAAAGGTACATATGCTGTTTCATCCTCTGTCCCAGGCAGATCATTGCGCACACAACTTTGAACAGAAGCAACAACACCATGAATTTTCTTACCCACTTCAAGATCATAAAAAGAAACATATCAAAGGATGACACGTCAGAATAGAATAGTTAATCACAGAGAATAAAGAATAACAACCTTGATCAATTGCTCTGTTATGTTCATCAAGGCTTTTTACATCACATGATCCAACATGCACTTTCTCAGCAGCAACAACATCACAGAGATGAGTACTAGCCGAGTGTTTCTTCCGAGTTTTCCTCTCATCCAAAGTCTTTGATTTCCTCTTCTTTGTTTTCTTCTCAACAGCTTTGGTTTTCAAACCTTCTTCAAGACTCTGATTCTCAACTAAAGGAAGAGAATCATTTACGGGTTCATTAGCCGCCTCTGCTAAAGATACATATGCTGTTTCATTCTCTGTCCCAGGCAGATCATTGCGCACACAACTTTGACCAGCAGCGTCCTTGTCGTGATCAGGAGCAACGACACCATGAATTTTCTCTCTCACTTTAGGATCTATTCAACATAAAAAAGTAACATATCAAAGGATGACAATTAAAAATACAATACTTAATCAGAAAAAATAAAGAATACCAACCTTGATCAATTTCTCTGTTATGTTCATCACATGATTCGACACGCACTTTCTCAGCAGCAACAACTTCACTGAGATGAGTACTAGCCGAGTGTTTCTTCCGAGTTTTCCTCTCACCCAAAGTATTTGATTTCCTCTTCTTCTTTGTTTTCTTCTCAACGACTTTGGGTTGCAAACCTACTTCAAGACTCGGATTCTCTGCTAAAGGAAGAGAAGCATTTGCGGTTTCATTCTCGGTTTTTTCAACTTTATAGGCATCAGCAAAGAGAAACCAGTCACTTGTAGTAATGCTTTGGAAAACCAAAAAGAGATTCATTGAATCAGAGACATGACGAAACTGTCCCCTTCTTCTAACCTGTTTATATATTATGTACACAATAAGCAAAACATAGTTTATTCTTATGTTGTTGTTGTAATGTGTAAGCAAAACAAAAACAAGAATATGAAAAAAGAGACAGAGCAAAGAAAGAAACCTTCAAGGCAGTGACTTGAATATCGTAACTCTCTGGATAAAAAGATTTAAGCCCACTGCGTAACTTTTCTGCAATCGAAGCAACAAACAATGTGTAAGAAGATTTAGTAACAATAATAAGACAGATAGTGTCGATTATTACAGACAAGCAATGGTTTGATTGAGACAAGGAATCAACAAAACTCACCTTTGAAAACGGAGGCAGTGTCGTCTTTATGAACAATAAGGGCGATATTAATGTTGAGATTTGTCTCAACGAAGACGATATTGTCGAGAATCTCTTGAGGATTAGCCATTCCTGAAGAAGAGTGATTGTGTTATCGAAATGGCTCTCTCCCTCTCTTTTAGGGTTTTGTTTGGTTAAAGAGGGAAAAGGAAAGCGAAGAAGATGAAGAATCACTGATAGGGAATCGGAAAGGTCTTTTAGGGTTTGCAATATTAATTAATTGGGTTTTTTTCTCTCATTTATCGAATATCCACAAAACCTTTGCAGAAATTAACTTTGTTAAACTAAGTCCAATATAAAACTCTTTTTATCTGTAAGGCCCAACTATTGCCCACGTTTATATATTTTTTAGTATAAACACTTTTTAATCATTTTAATTAGTTTAACAAACTAGATTCTAACCCGCGCCAAATGCGGGAGTTAAGTAATATTTTCGAATGTTGTAAAATATTATTTTGTGTGGTGATTTGTTAAATAGAAGCGGAATAATTGATTTCACTAATATTGTAAAAATTAAGAGAAAATATATTTTAAAAGTAAAAAAAACATATTGTAATAAAGGTACAATGAACAATTAGGTTCAAGGAAAGATAACACCACATAAGAGGTCTTCATCTGTCTCAAGAAGACCTAATGCACAACACGCCCCCTCAAGTACGATGAACAACACTGTAAACAGTCATTGTGTCGTGCAATTTCTTTGATCCACAAACTTTGTAAAACACTTTTCACAAAAACCTGGAAAAGTCAAATTTCTCTTTTCTGTATTGAATTTCACTCTTCTTGAAAAACCACAAAGTTCTCACTTTTATTTTGTTTGCTTCCATAAATTATTTTGAAAATAGTACATTTAATTATAGTATAGTAAATGATTTTTCGTTATTGTATTTTTATCTCATAATCAACCAAGTTAAGAAAGAATATTTGAACTCTAATTATAGTATAAATGATTTTTCGTTATTGTATTTTTATCTTTCTTTGATATTATTTGCCAAAAGAAATTTAATATGTAGAAAAATAAATATTTATATTTAGTATATATCATGATTAATATATATATATATAAATAGTTTACTTTAGAAATAGTAAAACATTTTATGAGATTAACTAACAATGAATATAAAGATAAGTAATTTCTATTAAAAATCATAATCAATTATAATATATTATAAGAATATGAAGTCAAATTAATAGGTGTGCATAATTGAAATTGTATTTTAATTTAGACTGGTTTTCATTTAAACCAAACATTTTTATGGATATTTTAAAAACCAATTATTTTAATAAAACACTAAGTATAATTTGGACATAATAAAAAAAAATGTAACTTCATAAGAAAATGAATATTCAGTATGATTTTAATCACAAAAAGTAATTAAAATATTTTTATCTCATCAAAAGATACATATATCACATTAGTCAAATATTTTCGATGATTCGTAAAATAAAATAATTAACACCAACTTTTTTAAATACGAAATACTCATGAACTTTAATTTTATACTAAAAAGTATCAAAATTCTCCTAACAAAAGGTTATAATGTATAAAAATACTAATTAATTTTCTTTTTTTGTGATGTAAAATGTATAAAATCAGATTACATTTGATATTTGATATTAGCTTGTGTTACACCAACATATGTAACCTCTTTTTGAAATGAAAAAATGTAATGTAATTATATGAGCTTTAATAAGTGGGCTAGTAATGAATTGTTGTTAGTTTTTTAGAATCGTTCTAGTGATGACAGATATTATATTTCCTTGTTTATCTCAAGTTATGTTTCTCAATTCACTACAAGAAATCACGAATTTAACAACGATCATAATCGTTGTAAAATCGTGGTAAAACGCAATTTACCACGATTTAACGACGATTTCAAATTCGTCGTTAATCGATCGAAGTAAAAACCAAATCGTCGTAAAATCGTGGTAAATTTTACGACGAACCAAATTCGTCGTAAATTCGTGGTAAAATGTTCGTTGTAAAATCGTCGTAAACATTACAACGATTTTACAACGAATATTTGGTTGTAAATTTATAATTATAATATATTGAAAATTTTTATAATCGACGTAAATTCGTCCCTAATTAGGGACGATTTTACGACGATTAGAAAAAAATTATAATTTTACAAATCGTCGTAAAATCGTCCCTAATTAGAGACGATTTTACGACGATTTGTAAAATTATATATAAAAAAAAATATTTTATAAAAAAAATATTTTATATTAATAAAATATTTTTTACAATTTCAAAATACAAAAAAAACTAATTCTAAATCCTAAAACTAAAATCCGAGCCTAAAACTAATTCCAAATCCTAAAACTAAATTCCAAATCCTAAAACTAATTCTAAAATTCGGTTTTAAAACACATATATTAAATATATTTACCATTGGGGATGTTGAAACAGAGTGAAAGTTGTAGAGTGTTTAAGAGTTTTAGAGAGAGAAAATTTTAGAGAGAGAGAGATTTAGAGAGAATGAGAGAAAATGAAAAAATGTGGTCGACTATATATAGAATAACAATCGTCGCAAAATCGTCGTAAATTTACGACGATTTTACGACGATTCCTCGTAAAATCGTTGTAAAAAAAGTTCAAACGTTTTGGTTCATTTTGGTTTGCCGCATTTTGGTTTGGGCATTTTGGTAAATTTACCACGATTTTACGACGATTACTTTTTAAATCGTTGTAAAATCGTGGTAATCGTTGACGTTGACAACCTCATACAAACAAAACTCCTGAGGATTTGACGTTTAGAGTTTCATGTTTGGTCGTAAATTCGTTGTTAAATTACCACGAATTTCGATCGATTTTGTGGGAATCGTCGTAAATTCGTGGTAAATTTACCACGAATTTACGACGATTCATTACACTAAATGGATTTCGCTGAAATTCATCTGCCATTTGACTTCATGTTTAATATAATTATGATATTGTATGCATATGAAATCATATTAAGTCGTATGATTGCAAAAAAACAAGTTTTGATAAAATTAGAACATATATACATATTAAGCACAATATATATAGTACACTTTATCTTAAACTTTATAAATTATATAGAATATGTAACAAAACTTATTGATAAACAATTTTAACATTGTTTTTATAGTTATTCATTAACTTTAGAGGTCTTAATGAGTGTTTGTACGTAATATAAGACATACTTTTGAAAATGTTTGGGGTTTAGGGGTTTATATAAAAAACCGTTGTAAAATCGTGGTAAATTTACCACGATTTTACCACGATTTGTGTAAAATATAACAAAAGTCGTAAATTCGTGGTAAATTTACCACGATTTGTGTAAAATATAACAAAAGTCGTAAATTCGTGGTAAATTTACCACAAATTTACTACGATTTCGTCTTTATTCGGAAAATCGTTGTAAAATCGTCGTAAATTTACGACGATTTTAATCGTTGTAAAGTTTACGACGATTTTACGACGATTACAAAAATCGTCGTAAAATCGTCGTAATTTCGTCGTAAATTTACGACGATTAAAATCGTTGTAAATTTTTCGTGGTAATTTGCGCAGATTCTTGTAGTGATTAGTATATAACTAGAAAGTTACCCGCGCCAAACGCGGGATAAAAATTTACGGAATAAAATAAGAAATATTTATTGGTAAAAACAATGTGTAGTATAAAATGAGATAAAAAGAATTTGGATGTCATGTGATTCGCGTTAAACGCGGAGTTTAATTTGAAGTTTATCATTGTTAAACAATAACTACATAGTGTTTTGAAACCATGATATGACCCGTTTAACAATGAAAAATATGTCAATTCGGCCTCTATTTGTCATAAAACTCGGATTATTAAAAATTAAGTTAAAACCACTGAACTTTCGAGAACCGGTGGGTCAACCGATCGTTCAAGTCAATTTTGTGTTCAAGTTTTGCCATTTGACATGGACTTTGATGCTTAATACAATTTTACAAAATAATATTGATATTTATAAATGAACAATATGTTTTATCATTGTTTTGTGCGAGTATATAACATACAAACATTAGGAAAATTATAAAATTGTGTTTTTCATGGGCTTTTTAAAATCATATTTTGTAGGTTTTTAAATATTTAAACATAATTTCTATGAATGTTTAATCACTCTTTCATGTATAAACTTATCCGAAAATTATTTGCTCATATTTTGGGAACCATATTGTTATTTGTAAATGAACAATATGTTTTATCATTATTTTAAACATAATGTGATAAAATATAACATATAAATATTAGGGAAATCTATTTTTAATTATAAATTGTGTTTTTTATTGATTTTTTAATATTATATTTTTTATATTTTAGGGGTTTTTCAACATTTTCTAAATATATTATCCATTTATTATGTTTGTTTAAGAGACTTTTGTGATAAATTTGAGCTTTTGTTTTGGGCTTTTATGAATTTCCAATAAATCTTTTAATGATGTGGGGTCAGAATTACTTACGTGATGACACGTAAGATTTTCACTCTCATTTTCTTTCTCCGTCTTCTGTATTAATAATATAAGATAGGATGATAGGATTTAAACCAAATATTTTTATCAATATTTTTAAAAACCAATTATTTTAATAAAACACTGAGTATAATTTGGACATAATAAAAAACTATAACTTCATAATAAAATGAATAATCAGTATGATTTTATAATTTAATTATAACTATAATTATTTTAATCTCATCAAACGATACATATCTCATAGTAGTCAAATATTTTCGATGATTCGTAAAATAAAATAATTATCACAACAACTTTTTTAAATACAAAATACTTATCAACTTTAATTTTATACTAAAAAGTATCAAAATTCTCCTAACAAAAGGTTATAATGTATAAAAATACTTATCAATTTATTTTTTTGTGATGTAAAATGTACAAAAAATCAGATTATATTTGATATTTGATTTTAGCTTTTGTTACTCCAACATATGTGACCTCTTTTTGAAATGAAAAGATGTAATGTAATTATATGGGTTTTGATATGTGGGCTAGTAATGAATTGTTGTTAGTTTTTTAGAATCTTTCTAGTGATGACACGTGTTATATTTTCTAGTTTAGCTCAAGTAATGTTTCTCAATTAATATATATAGGGTATTGATAAATAGGCTAGTCGAATACTATATTTTAGTAGAAAATTGTATTTTCAAAATGAAATAATATTCACCACCGTACCCATTAATGTTATTTTTGGTCAAATTCGGTTAAACTAACCAATATTGACAAAAATTAGATTTGGTTTAGAGAGTAAAGAAAATCAGGTAATCGAACCGATTAGACCAATATCCAAACTAAACCAAAATTTTAATCGGTTCAATTCAGCTATTTTTTACTGATAACCGAATTTTTGAAAAATCAATTAAATCGTTTGCCCATCCTTGTTTCTTCTGTCGTATTTAATAGTTCTTACTTTTTTTTCAACATTTGGGCCACAAATGGCCGACCCATTAGCCAAACATACACTACATGCCTCATGTGAATTTATGACTTAGACTAATGCCACTTCCCCAATAGTTCTTACTTCTTACTAGAAAATTGTATTATAAAAACAAAATAATAATTGTAGTTGTTTCGAAAAATTTTAATCGTTCTTAGTAAAGCATTCTTTATCACTAGGGGCGAAGCCCCGCGCAAGCGCGGGGACGTATGTGTATTTTAAATATGGTAACAAATATTTAACTAATGTTGAGAAAAGTTATGAGTTGAAGTAGGAGTATGCAGTGTTGTGACGACAAAAAAGGCTGATATCAAATGCTAACAATGGATATATTTTATATTTGTTCTTAATTTGTAAGATGCAGGTTTTAAATTGTGATAGTTTCTAATACTGTTGATGAAAATTTAAATTGGTGAACATATAGGGTGACAATTTTTTTTATTTTAAAAGTTTGAATAATTGTCAGAATATTTTAAAGTGAAACTTGTTCATAAATATAGACTGAGAAACATATGCACCCTAAAGAGTGAATACGTTTTTATTTGTATATGCGAAGAGAAAACAAAAAACAGAGAATAAACTGAATACTTTTAAGAAAAAGCGTTTTCATTAAAAAAACAAAAAGAGACGCAAGAACACAGCCTGGACTTCATGGTGGGTTCAAAGTTTTAGTCACCTGAGATATCAGGTTTAATGAAAGGAAGATAAAAGTAAACAAAGCAAAGCCAAACGACCACTATTAAGATAATAACACATTCCATGGCAAGGAGGACAAAAAATATCAAAGGAAGATATATTCGATTAAGTTTGATACTTAGATGAAGAATGATGATAATGTTAGTGATAAGGCAACACACACTTGCTCATCTTTTCTTACTTATTTCAAATATAAAGAATGTTTGAGTTACCACTGAACAACAACTTATTAGAGAAACCAAATGTGCTCATAGAACCAATTAAAGTTTACAAATTTCAAGACTTTACCTCCAAAAAGTTCGAGATTAACAGTGGTGACAAACATGACAAATTGTGTCCTATCACCCGACTTGAGGATGCCCCTAAAAACAGACGCAACATCATCCCACAAAGACAAGTAAACAACCATCTGACTGTTATGCCAATGATTTTCGTCAATTTCAGTAAGACGTAATAATGTGTGATGCACTTAGTTTTCCTTTAAATAATTATTTTGAATTTAGTTATTACTAACTAAAACTAAAACTAAATATTTGTAACTTTAGTATCAGAAATTGTATATTTACATAATTGCTAATAAGAATTATAAACCATGATAAGTTGAAAAATTACTTATAAAATACTTTTTTGAATTTCATTTCAGTTAAATGTATAAAGTTAGAAAAATTCATCATTATTAGAAATGATTTGAAGGGTTTCTCTATAAAAGTTCTTCCCAATTAATAGTATAGATATACACAATTCACTTATATTTATTTTAATCTGTTTTTTAAATATTGATTGTCACCTTATGAATTGTAAGATGCTTCTAGTTTTCTTGTTTTTTATTTATACCTTTTGTAAGAAAAATCTATCATTATTAGAAAAGCTAATAAAAAAGAGTAGAAAATACTTTACAGAGTTTTGGTCAAGGGCCCTGACGTTGAAGATGACTTGAAGGGTTTTTCTATAAAAGTTCTTCCTAATTAATAGTATAAATATATACAATTCACTTATATTTATTTTACTTTGTTTTTTTAAATATTGATTGTGACCATATGAATTGTAAGATGTTTCTAGTTTTCTTGTTTTTTTGTTTATACCGTATGTAAGATGTATTTATGATTAGTTTTAATAACTATTTAAAATTGATATATGTATCTATATATATAAATATTTATAAATGTTAAAAATTACATTAAATATTTCTTTTTCGGATTTTATTAATGTTAATGAGTTTTATCAAAAATATTTTAGTGATGTTGTTTATATTTTTTGACGTTTTATTTGAATTTTATTAGTATTAAATGGTTGTATTAATATTGTCAAAAAAATAGTTGTGTAAGAAAACTCCATCATTATAATAAAAGCTAATAAAAAAGAGAATAGAGAATACTTTGACAGAGTTTTGGTCTAGGGCCTGAAGTTGTAGATGATTTGAAGGGTTTCTCTATTAAAGTTGTTCCCAATTAAGAGTATAAATATACACAATTCACTTAAATTTATTTTAATTTGGTTTTAAAAATATTGATTGTGACCATATGAATTGTAATATGTTTCTAGTTTTCTTGTTTTTTTATTTATATCGTTTGTAAGATTTATTTATGATTAGTGTTAATAGTTATTTAAAATTGATACATGTATCTATATATATATATATATATATTTTATAAATGTTAAAAATTACATTAAATATTTCTTTTTCTTATTTTATTAATATTAATGAGTTTTATCAAATATATTTCAGTGATGTTGTTTATATTTTTTTGGGGTTTTATTTGAATTTTATTAGTATTAAATGATTGTATTAATGTTGTCAAAAAATAGTTATGTAAGAAAAATCCATCATTATTAGAAAAGCTAATAAAAAAGAGAATAGAAAATATTTTGACAGAGTTTTGGTGAAGGGCCCTGAAGATGACTTTAAGAGTTTTTCTATAAAAATTATTCCCAATTAATAGTATAAATATACACAATTCACTTAAATTTATTTTAATTTGCTTTTTAAAATATTGATTGTTACTATATGAATTGTTATATGTTTCTAGTTTTCTTGTTTTTTTGTTTATACCGTTTGTAAGATTTATTTATGATTAGTTTTAATAGCTATTTAAAATTGATATATGTATCTATATATATAGATATTTTATAAATGTTAAAAATTAAATTAAATATTTCTTTTTCGGATTTTATTAATGTTAATGAGTTTTATGAAAAATATTTCAGTGATGTTGTTTATATTTTTTGGAGGTTTTATTTGAATTTTATTAGTATTAAATGGTTGTATTAATGTTGTCAAAAAATAGTTGTGTAAGAAAAATCCATCATTATTAGAAAAACTAATAAAAAAGAGAGTAGAGAATACTTTGATGAGTTTTGGTCAAAGACCCTGAAATTAAAAATGATTTGAAGGGTTTCTCTATAAAAATTCTTCCCAATTAATAGTATAGATATACACAATTCACTTATATTTAATTTAATTTGTTTTTTAAAATATTGATTGTAATCATATGAATTGTAAGATGTTTCTAGTTTTCTTGTTTTTTGTTTATATCGTTTGTAAGATTTATTTATTATTAGTTTTAATAACTATTTAAAATTGATATACGTATATATATATAGATATTTTATAAAATATTTTTTTCGGATTTTATTAATGTTAATGGGTTTTATTAAAAATATTTTAGTGATGTTGTTTATATTTTTTGGGATTTTATTTGAATTTTATTAATATTTATATTAAATAATTTTTTAAAATTTTATTTTCTTAAAGATGATGATGTGGCTTATTGTGGGAGAAGCAAAAAGTGTCTCATTATATAATAGATTATTATAGAAGACTAGATGGTTTGACCCGCGCAAGACGAGGACATAAATAAATTTTGAAAAAATTACATGAAAAATAATTAGTATTGATATTTTAAAAAGAATTCAAAAGGTACATCAATGATAATTTCAAACTATACGTTAAGATCACGATGAGATAAAACCAAAATAAAAATGTTATAAATTATCCATAAAAAATGAAAACATGAAAAATAACAAACTTCAAAATGTGGTTTTGTGTTTTATGGTAGACTTTTATGATTTAAAATACAAAATTTGTTTTTTTATAGTTTTTCGCTTTTGAGAAACAATTATAATAGTGATAGGAGATTTTACATAAAATTAAGGGGGAATTACAAAACTACACCTTTTGAATTACATTTCACAAAACTACACCATTTAAAAATTTCTTCACAAAACTACACCTAAACACTAAAAATTAAACCCTAATTAAGCCTACCCACACAATCCTACCCCCATTTTCACTATACCCTAAACACTAATTAGCGAATCCAAATGAAAAATTTTAATTTTGGTAAATTTTGAAAGGGTAAATCAACCATTTAAAATTTTAAAAGGGTGTAAATATGAGAAAAAATTGAATTAGGTAGAGTTTTGTAAAGGAAGGGATAAAATGGTGTAATTTTGTGAATTCCTCTAAAATTAATCCATAAAATTGAAAAATTGTTACAAATGTAAGTTTGTATGCTAACAAATCATATGATTGTTACAAATTCTCTTCTACAAAATAATAAGTTTGATACTTAAATAGAAATGAAAGGTATATGTTCACAAACTAATTTGGTTGATAAAAAATAAAACATATTCAACAAAAATAGTTTTATAATAATTAAAGAAAAACTCATTAATAAAGATGTTAATAATTATAGTGACTTTGGATTACGAAAAGTATAAAATTGTATGATGTGGTATACAAAGTTTTATATTGACATATTTATAACAATAAATCAATATTTATCTAACATTTTAAACGAAGTTAAGTTTATAATATTTACATAAATATTAGAAAACTAAGGATCAACTTGAATCATAACGAATGTAAACAAAATCATATGAGGTTGCATGTAGTACTATTTATAATAATAATAAAAAATTCTATTAAATTATGAGAAATTCACAAGACTACACCATTTGCTCCCTTCCTTCACAACTTTACACCTAATTAAAAATATTCACAAAATTACACCTCCTTCCTCTGTAAAAAGACCTTATTACCCTCATTTAATTAGGTTTCTTCTTTTCTTAATTTGCCGATACAGAACACGAAGAAGCTGGAGAAGGAGAAGGAGAAGGAGGCAGCCGATAATCGCCGATATTCAGACGACGATCTCGAAATCTGAAAGCATCTTCTCCGTCGCAGTCGTCGGAATCAGCTTCTCCGTCGCAGTCGTCGGAATCAGCTTCTCCGACCACGAATTCGTCATTTTCTAAAGATAGAGAAGACTAATAAGCCTAGGAAGAAGACGAGCTTCAAATACAACGATCTCTAAGATCTGAAACTATTTTCTCAGATTTATAATTAAAGGTAATTACTCCTCCTTTTCATGTATTCTCTATGTTAATCAAATAGATTGAATCGATTAGAAATTGATAATTAAGAGATTAGGCGTATGAGCAGAAGCTTGGATTAGGTAGATCATTTGCTGTCATACCTTTTTGGTATATTATAAATTTCACAATCTACTATTATAAGTATTATAAGCTGAACCATTGTTTGATGTTGATAAGTAGTATTATAAGTACTATTGTTGATGATGAACCATTATTCTCTACATGGCACATGCTTTAAAACGAAGATAGAGAAGACGCAGCTTCAAATACAACAATCTCTAAGATCTAAAAGTAGCTTCTCAGATTTATAATTAAAGGTAATTACTCCTCTTTTTCACGGTTTGTCCATGTTAATGAAATAGATTGAATAATTTAGAGATTAGGAGTATGAGCAGAAGCTTAGATTAGGTTCAAGAGCATTTTGCTGTCATAACTTTTTGATATATTATAAATTTCACCATCCTACTATTATAAGTATTATAAGATGAACCATTTTTTGATGTTGATAAGTAGTATTATAAGTATTATTGTTGATGATGAACCATTATTCTCTACTGGGCAGATGCTTGATCTCTATTGTGTTTGTGGGGAGTGGAAGTCAACAAATTCTTCTTGGGAATTTGTTATTGATGTTGATAGATGTGGTTCTCTTACATCCATCAGCCAAGATATGTCTTATGAAGACTTTCTGACTATGGTCAATGAAGATTTTGCAATTGATGATACTCTTCATTCTGTGAAGCTTAGCTACTGGCTTCCTCAAAGCAAAGCTTCAACATGTCTAGCTCCAATGTATATCAGAAATGATAGACAACTGAAGTTGTTTATCAGGAAGCTTCAAGAGCATAGTGAGGAAGTCAAGCTTTATGTGACAGTGAATAAACAACTTCAAACATGTTTGGTACCTCCTGATGCTCAATTATTAATTGATTATGAGGTTGTTATTCAACATAATTTTTTATTATGCATTCTTATTTGTTTTTCCTTATAGTTAACATTTAAATGTGTTGTTGTATGGTCAGGGAGAGTTCACTTCACCAGCAATTCAACGAAGCAACAATATTGTTGATGATGAGAGTAGCACTCTCCCTAATACTCATGTTGTCTTACCTGAAAAGGTACAACTTATATGTTTTATCCAACTACAACAAGTTATATGTTATATCTTATAACTATTATAAGTTTGAAACAACCTACTTTCTGCTCTTAGAAGAATTTGTCATTGTTTTTCTTCTATACAACTTATACTTTGTAATACTTATAATATTCAATACAGGTACCATTACATTCAACCCCAATCTTACAACAATTGAATTTTTGTAGTACTGAAAGTGTTCCGCTTGCAAATGAGGTATAGTGATGTATTATAACTATTATAACTATGAATCAAACTAGTTTCTTCTCTTTGACTTTGTCATTGTATTTATTATGTACAACTTACACTTTATAATACTTATAACACTTAATCTCTCTTTTATACTAAATACAAGTACCATTAAATTCAAACCCAAACTTACAACAATCCACTTTCCGGAGTACTGAAGGTATTCCGCTTGTCCGTGTTGCAAATGAGGTTAGCAAATAAGTGTTATGTTGCTATATTACAAATATTATAACTCTGAAACAACCTAGTTTTTGCTTTTAGAATCTGCCATTGTATTTCTGTATAATTTATACTTTATAACATTTATAACATTTATAACACCTATAACATTTATAATACTTATAACATTTGCAGCCTGTTACAATTGAAAGTGGATCAGAATTACCTTCTTTTTCTAGCAGACGAGGCAATAATGCAAGAAACTACTCTGATGCTCCTAATCAAGAATCTATGGCTGCTTCAGGTTCAAATACTTCTTATGTTGTCGATTCTGATGGTATATATGTGGGTAAGCACTTCCCGGATAAGAAATCAATGGCGCTGAGGCTTAGGATGTTTTCAATTAGGCACAATTTTGAATTTAGGGTTCAGTTTTCAGACAACAGAAGATTTGTTCTACGTTGTGTTGATAAAAACTTCACATGGAGATTTCGTGCAACCAGAGTGCTTGTTTCCCCAAGTTTTATTGTTCGGAAGTATGTTGAACAGCATAGCTGCGACACATCATTAAGAAATGTCAACCATAGACAGGCTAGCTCTCACGTGTTAGGTAATATGGTTAGTAACTTTTATGAGCCAGGGAAGCTTGGTCTTAAACCCAAACAGATTATAGAGACTGTTAGGAAAGATCATGGGGTCAATATATCTTACTCAAAAGCATGGAGGGCTCAAGGACACGCAGAGGGTTTAGCAAGAGGTACACCTTCTGAAAGCTATGAATTTTTACCAAAGTGGTTACATATGGCAAGTCTAAAGAATCCAGGGACAGTTGCTCACATTGAGGTTGATTCATCAGGCCGGTTCAAGTATGCATTTCTTGCATTTGGTCCTTCTGTCAGAGGTTTAAAACTGATGCGTAAAGTTATAACAATTGATGGTGCTTTCCTAAAGGCAAAGTTTAAAGGCACTTTGCTTGGTGCTACAGCGCAAGATGGTAATTTCCAGCTTTATCCGGTTGCATTTGTTGTGGTCGATTCTGAAAACGAAGCTTCTTGGGATTGGTTTCTGAAATGTTTGCTTTTTATAGTTCCTGACGAACAAGACCTTGTGTTTGTGTCAGACCGTGCACCATCCATTGCGGCAGCACTCTCTACTAACTATCCGCTTGCACATCATGGGATTTGTACTTTCCATTTTGAGAAAAACGTTCAGACAAAGTGCAAGGATTCAACACTGCTTGCATTGGTTGATTCAGCAGCTCGCTCTTTTTTAAGAGTTGACTTTGACTATCTGTTTGACCAGATAAAATAGTCGGATGCTAAACTTGCAGAATACCTGGTTGCAACTGATATTAGAAAATGGAGTCGAGCATATTCTTCTTCAAACAGGTACAACATAATGACTAGCAATATCGCTGAGTCTTTGAATGCAATGTTGAAAGAAAGCCGCGAGTATCCTATTGCCTGCTTGTTTGAGACAATCAGATCCACACTCACTAGATGGTTTCTTGAACGACGAGAAAAAGGTTAGTTATCCGTTTAATCCAACTATATCATCTAATATCTAGGGTTATATATTATAGTTATTATAACTACTATTTCCTTCTTATTACAACCTAGTTTCTGCCTATACTTTATAATTCTTATAATAATCTACGAGTGCCAATCACATGCACCTTACCACTATTGAGGTTGGAAAGAAGTCGAAGGTTGCATATGATAATCATTCACGTTGGTTTGAGGTAACTCAAGTGAATCGGTTTGAGTTGGAAGTTAAAGGAGATCTCGGGAATCATCAAGTCAACTTAGAGACAAGACAATGTACGTGTTTTGTATTTGATGTTGAGAAGATCCCTTGTTCTCATGCAATTGCAGCGGCTAAACATGTGAACCCGAACGAAAACACTTTTGTTTCGAGTATTACTTAAATGAAAGGTAAATGTTTTCATATTATAATATTCATAATGTTGTTTATGCATATATTCATTGTTGCTTTAATTCTTTCACCTTTTGCAGGTGGATTGAAGCTTATTCAGAAAGTATTTACCCACTTGGTGATACAGCATTCTGGGAGATTCCTGAACATGTATCTAGTTTTATATGTTTACCTCCAATAACTCGGATTCCTAGTGGACGACCAAAGAAAAATCGTGCTCCATCAATGTGGGAGACATTTTATCGATCTGGAAGCTCATGGAAATCATACAAATGTGGTAGATGTGGCAAAGTCGGTCACAACAAGACTAGTTGTGTAGCTGCAATTTGATTTGTTTTCATCATTCATACAATTTTTAATGCAAGACTTTTCATAAGATACTAGTAAGACTTTCAAATGATTCAGATGTTATAACACTTATAACACTTATAATACTTATAATAAAAGTTATAAATTCCATTAGCTTACTGTCTTTTACTTTATTGCAAGACTTGTCATAAGACACTAGTAAGACTTCCTAATGATTCAGATGTTCTAACACTTATAACACTTATAATAAATTTTATATATTCCATTAGCTTACTGAACCTTTTTTGTAAAATTGAACTTTCCACGTGTACATGTATGTTGCCCTATTCTCTCTCTGTCTTTTACTTTCCACGTGTACATGTATGGTTTACGATAATAACATACACCTAGTCCTAGCAGATCTCATCCCCTAGTAAACCCTAGTTATTCTCATTTAAATAACAATACAGAGCTTCTTTTCACTCAACATTTTCACTCCCGCCTCTCATAAATAGATCTAAATCTTTTTCACATAAGGTAAGTTTTTTTATTTTCATCTTTCTATTAATTATCTACTTAGCTCATTATTTACTGAGCTCATCTTTCTATCTTGTCATTCGCAAAGATGGATCCTAAAAAAGTTGAAGAGATGATTGAATCAGCAGTGTTCGAAGCGAAAAAAGAGAAAAAGGAACGTTATATCGCACTCCTTCGAATGTTGAAAGAGGAGAAGGATTCTCTAGAATTTTATAATTCGTTAGAGGTGGAGTTGTACTCTATAGATGGGCAACTTGAAGTCCTTGAAGAAATTAGGACGGACTCTGATTTCGACATCAAAGCTCATATCCAAACCCTTGAAGAGGAGAAGAAGGAGATTATGGAAAACATGAAACAGAACCCGGTGAAAAAATACAATTGGGAACCTTTTGAAATTGACTTTCTGTATTGAACTCTAGCTTTTGTTGAACCTTTCTTTTTTGTTTAACTCATGCTTTTGAATTTTTTATTTTGGATATTTTGAACTTTTTATTTGGATATTTTGAACTTTTTATTAATTTTTCTTTCAGTTTATCGATTATTAGTTATTGTCTGTTCTTTTTGTATGGGATTTTTACAGGTTTTGTTTTAATTTTGCAGGAACAGGTTACAGATTTAAGAAGACAAAGATCTTCATCAACTCTATAATGTTATAAGTGTTATAAGTATTATAAATGCTAAAGTACTATAAGTGTTTTTTTATACACCAGATTAGAGAATAGTTGTACATCTAATAAATGAATATAAAAAAATTTATGCGAACGATATTTTTTACAAGTGTTACACATGCAATTTATTACTAGTTAACTAGTAATCGTTACTATAGCATAGAGAAACAATGTTTTGTCCCAAAAATCATTTTATCTTCCCAATATTTATTTAGAAATAATTAGAGATGATATCTTCCTATTTTTTTACTCTTTCCAATGTGGTAGATGTGTATCTGCAATTTGATTTGTTTATCTGCAATTTGATTTGTTTATCTGCAATTTGATTTGTTTGACCATTCGTAACATTTAATTTGTCATATTCTCTCTCCGTCTTTTACTTTCCATTAGCCCACTCTCTCTCTCTATTTTACTTTCCACGTGTACATGTAATTTGTCTTATTCTCTCTCCGTCTTTTACTTTCCATTAGCTCACTCTCTCTCTGTATTTTACTTTCCACGTGTACATGTAATTTGTCATATTCTCTCTCCGTCTTTTACTTTCCATTATCTCACTCTCTCTCTGTATTTTACTTTCCACGTGTACATGTAATTTGTCCTATTCTCTCTCCGTCTTTTACTTTCCATTAGCTCACTCTCTCTGTATTTTACTTTCCACGTGTACATGTATGGTTTACGATAATAACATACACCTTGTCCAAGCAGATCTCATTCCCTAGTAAACCCTAGTTATTCTCATTTAAATAACAATACAGAGCTTCTGTTCACTCAACATTTTCACTCCCGCCTCTCATAAGTAGATCTGAATCTTTTTCACATAAGGTAAGGTTTTTTTTATTTTCATCTTTCTATTAATTATCTACTTAGCTCATTATGTACTGAGCTCACTATTTACTTAACTCATCTTTCTATCTTGTCATTCGCAAAGATGGATCCTCAAAAAGTTGAAGAGATGATTCAAACAACAGTGCACAAAGCGAAAATAGAGACAAATGAACGTTATACCGCACTTCTTCGAATGTTGAAAGAGGAGAAGGATTCTCTAGAATTTTATAATTCGTTAGAGGTGCAGTTGTACTCTATAGATGGGCAGCTTGAAGTCCTTGAAGAAATTAGGACGGACTCTGATTTCGACATCAAAGCTCATATCCAAACCCTTGAAGAGGAGAAGAAGGAGATTAAGGAAGATATGAAACATAACCCGGTGAAAAAATACAAATGGGCTCCTTTTCAAATTAACTTTATGGGATGAACTCTAGCTATTTAAGTTTGCTTTTTGTTGAACCTTGCTTTTTTGTTTAACTCTTGCTTTTGAATTTTTTATTTGGATATTTTGAATTTTTTATTTGGATATTTCGAACTTTTTATTAATTTATCGATTATTAGTTATTGTCTGTTCTTTTTGTATTGGATTTTTGCAGTTTTTGTTTTAATTTTGCAGGAACATGTTACAGATTTAAGAAGACAAAGATCTTCATCAACTCTATAATGTTATAAGTGTTATAAATATTATAATTGTTATAAGTGCTAAAGTACTATAAGTGTTTTTTATACACCATGTATTTAATTTCCTCGATTTTTGTATTTTATATAAATTCATGTCACCAATAGTTGTACGTCTAATAAATGAATGGGAATCTCATAAATGAATATAAAAAGGGAAATTAATTAGAGCGATGTTTTTTTACTACTGTTACACATGCATTTATGACATAAACAATGATTTGACCCAAAAATCGTTTTATCTTCCCACTATTTATTTTAGTAATTAATTAGAGATGATATCTTAAAAATTAATTAATGCTAGCGATGTTTTTTATAAGTGTTACCCATGCAATTTATGATTTAACTAGTAATCATTACTTTTTTGCATTAATGACTTAAACAATGATTTGACCCAAAAAATTGTTTTAACTTCCCAATATTTATTTTAGTAATAATTAGAGATGATATTGGGAAGATAAAACGATTTAACTTCCACTTCCCTAAACGGTGTATTTAAAACAAAATGAAAATCATTTATATCAAACTTGTTTAAATTCAAAAAGGCAATCATTATCTTATACTTTTTCCAATGGCGAAAATTACACCCTTCCACTCCCCCATAACAACTTATGACAATTTCCCAAAATGTGTATTTTAATATTAAACTTCCTACATTCCTTTAACCAATTTAAATCGTGATCGAACAGTTTTCATTCCCTTTATAAATACTTCATTCTATCATTTGTTCTTATATCACAATCTCTTAATTATTTTTACAGATATCTAATTTTTATTTCACAAACTCTTACTTCACAAACCATTTCTTCTAATTTTTCTAAACTTCTTAATATTTTTCTTTGAAATGGATGTTGGAGGAAGTTCTAAATCATTGAAGAGGAAATCAGGCCAAATCGGTGATGCATATGTGAAGATGATAAAAAAGAAATCAAATCTTTTTCTTCAACTTGATTCTTTACCTGAAGAAGTTCTCGTAACAATTTCTTCAATTTGTGCAAGTTCTTCTTTTTCAACATTTCGTAGTCTTAGACTAGTTTCGAAATCTTTTCGAAGGATATGTGATAACAAATCCGTTCTTTCTCTACTTTCCCTTCAAGAAATTTCTTTTTTCCCTTGGAATCATGACCTCGAAAGATTCTCAAACTTCCACAAAAGATGTCGAAGGTGCGAAAATCCAGAAGCCTTGTATCGCGAAGGATTTATCAACTATTTTATAGAGAATAAGAAAGAGAATGGACTCAAGCTGTTAGCAAAAGCTGCCGAAAAAAAAACAAAGAAGCAATGTATGTTTACGGAATGATCTTACTTTGTCTTGAAAGAAGCAATGTAGGGTTGAATATCTTGGATGGTTTAATTAAACCGTTGCTGTCAAAGACTTTAGAAGAGTTGGTCAAACTGCGGAACGAGATTAGAGAAAATGTTTTCTAGCGTGGCAAAACGCTGATGGGAGATCTCAAAAGAAGTTATGTTCAAAAGAATTGTGCGTGCGATGGGAAAACCAGAAAATTCATAGTAGAGAATAGTGTTTGGCACGAGTATGGTGAAAACAATGACTTGAAAACTTCTTCTGTTTGTGGGTCATGTTTGTGGCATCATGAAGTTGAACTCTTTTTTTATAATATTTGAGTAATTTAAATGCAACAGTTTTTGTTATAAGTGTTATAAACACAATATGCTTTGTAATTTTTTGTTATAAGTGTTATAAACGGTTTTATTTGGTTTTCATTGAATATGATTTTTATTTATTGATACTAGTTATAAGCTTTAATTTTTTTTGTTAATGATATACATTTTCACACATGAATGTTTTTCTAAAGTTATACCTGTTATAAGTGTCCCGATATCCAACAGGATATTTGCAATTACAACAAGATATCCAAGAAAAAAGTTTATTGTAATAAAATATGCAACAGTTTTTGTCATAAATGTAGCAAAGATATGAACTGACATATCCGTCAGTGTGCATATACCAAATATGTGAAATACGGCAAGAAGATATATTGGTGTCAGAATAAAATCTCTATAATATTGTTTATTGTTTTTGAAGGCAAAGTAATATATTATCGGGTAAGGCTATACTAGTAATTAAACAACCCTTGTACAGTATAAAAACATTTACCTAATTATACAAAGACTTATGTACACTGAACCCAATTCCTCTAAATATTATAACACTTATAACCTTTATAACACGTATAACACTTATAACATTTATACGTGTTATAGGTGTTATTAGTAAGACTTACAGATGATTCACATATTATAACACTTATAACCCTTATAACACTTATAACACATATAACACTTATAACATTTATAACCCTTTAACCTGATCTTTAATGCTCTATTTTGATTTTTCATTTGAATATGTTTTTTTTATTTAGTTATAAGTACGCACAGTTTACCACACTTATAACCTTTATAACACGTACAACACTTATAACATTTATAGGTGTTATTAGCAAGACTTAAAATTGATTCAGATATTATAACACCTATAACCCTTATAACCCTTATAACACTTATAACACTTATAACATATATTTGTCCTATTTCTCTTTAAGGTTACCATTTTATACGAGTTATTAATTGTTATAAGTGTTATAAGGGTTATAAGCTTTTGGTTTGTTTTAGTTTCACAAATCTATCAGCGCCCATTATACAGCTTTATAAGTGTTATAAATGGTAACCTTAAAGAGAAATAGCTTTAAACATTTACAAATAACAGCACAACATTTCTAATTTAAACTGAGAACCTGAACTAATTAATAATAGAGATAGACTTCACAACATTAAAACTTGCGATTATCTTTTTCTTTTTGATGTCACAGAATCATTTTCCAATTCTGTGAATATGTCCACAGCTAACTTGATCCTCAAGCGCTGAATATTTGAATCACAAAGTTTTGACATGTCTTGTATGTCGTTTGAAAGGCATTCAATGATTTTGAACGCGCAAAGCCCTGTTTCTGAACTTCTCTTCTTCTTCAAAACCTGTTTGAAAATAACTGTCATAACATGTATTTTGTTTATAACATAAAAATTTATAACAATTGTACAGGAAACAAACATGCGGGTAATTTTCAGGAGTTATAATAAATAGCTGGTATATCCCTTTCATGTATTTATGACAGATAAACTCTTTCATGATTCGCGCCATAGTTCGTCCATACTTCGCTGCTTCATTTTTATAAGTTTCAATGTCGTCCATATAAGCAGCGTCCCACATTGTCATTGTTTTGTCCTTCAAATCAAATTTGAATACTACCCAGTGATCTTTGTTGAAATGTGGAGCATAGATGACATCAATGTCTTTGACCCATTCTTTTGATTTGGCGGGGAGCGTTGGTGTTTTTCCACGAACATATGGCTCAATGTTCTTGTCAAAAACGTACCCTATTCGGCAATTAATGACAGTTTTGATAAAATCTTGATCATAAATTGCAACCCTATTGTTTGGGAAGAATCTATGACAGTTTATCTTCCTAAGTTGAAGCATATGTATCGCTGATTTCATGTGCTGTAACATTAAACATCACTAAGTCTTAGAAAAGTTTCTTTTTTTTATCAACTTGATACTTATAAGCTTTTATAATAAATGTGTTGTTTTTACCTCTTCAGTCATCTCCTTGCCTGGTGTCTCTAATGATGTGAACCAATCCGTATCTACTGGATTTCCACTAGTATCTTTAAAGGCCCTGTACAGATACATATTTAATGAATATGAAGTTAGCAATACGTTTTATCCAACTACACCAGCTAATAGCTAAGCTGATGTATTATAACTATCATAACACTGAATCAACTTAGTTTTTAAGTATTATAACTAATACTTTATAATACTTATAACACTTGATGTTATACAACTTGTGCTTTATAATACTTATAACACTCATAAAACTTACCATTAAAACGTTGTAAACATATTACTTTATAATACTTATAATATTTTATTATACATGTACAACTTATGCTTTATAATACTTATAACACTTACCACTAAAACGTTGTAAACATATTACTTTATAATACTTATAATACTTTTATAATACTTATAATACTTACTTTGCCAGAGTAGTTACTTTCCAGTTATCCAGATTGGTTTTCCTTTCTTGAAGATATTGTTCAAAAGGATCAAAAATTGGATGCGGACCACCAAATTCCAACTTTCTTTTAAGATCCCTGTTTGAAAGTGGACCTTCAACATCTTGTTGAGATGCAAGATCTGCTAATATGTCGTCAATGATAACAGATGGAGAGTTGGCATCGATTTTCGTCTTCTTCTTTTCTTGCGCATCCACCTGAAATCAAAAATATGTCTTTCTAAACAAGCATTCTATGTAAAACAAGTTATAATTTCATTAAACCTGTCTTACTTTTTTGTCTCTTGTTTTTCTCTTCCGATCACTTGTTTCTTCAGAGTTATATGTAGTACAGTTTTCATTATAATGCTCTTCAAAAACTTTAAACCATGGATTCTCTGTTGATTGGAAACCTTGTCTGAAAATGAAAGGCTCACTGAATGGGTAGCATCTTTGAATGGGACTTTCTCTTGAACGGGTAGCATCTTCAAACATTTGGCGCTTCAAGTCATATGCATTCCTTTTCTTTTTATTCAATAGAAAATTCTTAGCATCAAGGATGATTTTCAAAGCTGATTCAGCACCAAGAAACTTGTTTTTGTCTGGATGTAAATTGAGGCACAACTTCTTGAACTGTTTACTTATGGTTTGGTCGTCTACATCTTTCTCTACTTGTAGAATCTTGTACCAATCAGTCAGTTCACCAATTTTCTCAAGAGCTGCACAGTGGACATTACACACCATCATCATGCGATCCATTCCATCTAATGTTTTATCCATTTTCTGAGCTTTCATTGCTACTTTACGAGCTTTTATGAAATCTGACTCTTTCATCAAATCTTCAGCTTTCTCTTTTGCTCGTAGAGCTTCATCTTTGTTGATCATACAAGTTTCTTGGTGGTGGCCTACATTAACAAAATCAGATTCAAAAATGTCCTCACAATAGATCTCAAAGAAAAACGCAACAACACCGTAGAACTCACCAGAGCTTTGAGATTCTAAATTTGTGTCTTCTTTAACATCCACACATACTTTTTCTTCTTCTTCTAGAACAACTGTTTTCACATATTCATCTTTATGAAATTGAAAAAATATAAAACAAAACTATTACAACCATTATAATAGGTATAACAAAACAATTTTACCTCTTTCTTCAGTTTCCGCTTCTTCTTTTTTCTCTTCCACAGTTTCACCTTGAACTTCTTCTTCGGTCTCTTCATTTTCTTTTTCGCCCCCCCCCCCCCCCGTTTTGTCTTGTTCCACATCTTCATCTTGTAAAATTGAAAAACACAAAACAAAACAATTAAAACTATCCCCTTCTTATAATACTTATAATACTTATAACACAACAATACAATCATTATAATATGTATGACAAAACAATTTTACCTCTTTCTTCAGTTTCCGCTTCTTCTTTTTTCTCTTCCACAGTTTCACCTTGAACTTCTTCTTCAGTCTCTTCATTTTCTTTTTCGCCCCCCCCCCCAGTTTTGTCTTGTTCCACATCTTCATCTTGTGAAATTGAAAAACACAAAACAAAACAATTAAAACTATCCCCTTCTTATAATACTTATAATACTTATAACACAACAATACAACCATTATAATAGGTATGACAAAACAATTTTACCTCTTTCTTCAGTTTCCGCTTCTTCTTTTTTCTCTTCCACAGTTTCACCTTGAACTTCTTCTTCAGTCTCTTCATTTTCTTTCTCGCCCCCCCCCCAGTTTTGTCTTTTTCCACATCTTCATCTTGTGAAATTGAAAAACACAAAACAAAACAATTAAAACTATCCCCTTCTTATAATACTTATAATACTTATAACACAACAATACAACCATTATAATAGGTATGACAAAACAATTTTACCTCCTTGTTTAACACCTTCTTGTTCTTTTTCTCCAGCCTCTTCTTTTTCTTTTTCTCCTCCCTCAGTTTGGTCTTCTTCCAAATCTTTATTTTATGAAATTGAAAAACACAAAACAAAACAATTAAAACTATCCCCTTCTTATAATACTTATAATACTTATAATACTTATAACAAAACAAGTTTACCTCTTTGTCCAACCCCTTCTTGCTCTTTTTCCTGAGCCTCTTCTTGTTCCTTTTCCTCAGCCTCTTCTTGTTTTTTGTCCTCCCTCAGTTTTGTCTTCTTCCAAATCTTCATCTTATTAAATTGAAAAACACAAAACAAAACAATTAAAACTATCCACTTCTTATAATACTTATAACAAAATAATAAATTTTTCCTCTTTTTCTAGAACCTTCTTTATCTTCTCCCCCAGTTTCTCCAGCCCCTGCTTGTTCTCTTTGACCTCCTCTATCTTGTGCACCTTCATCTTTTGAAAAAAAAACCTTTGTGACATGATATTATAAACTCGTATTTATAAAATAAGAAACACATTTCAAAAACAAATTCACCTTCTTGTTATGTATCCATTCCCCCTTCTCTTGTCTGAGTTTCTTCACCAGCTCATGTTTCATGCTCAAATTGCTCATCTCTTTCATCATCGTCTTCTTCTTTGTCTTCTTCTTTGTCTTCTTCTTTGTCTTCTTTTTCTTCTTCCTGCGATTAGTTTTCCTTTTTCAACACATAATCCAATGTAATATGTATTGAAATTCTTTTCAATTTTTACCTTTGTTTCATCTTTCTTTATTTCCAACATTATCTCAATTCGTTCAACTTTCTTTTCCAATAGAGTCATCATATTGATGACTCTTTGAAGTTTCTCTTCATCAAATAATCCAGCTGAAGTTGTAGATGATGATGATGATGGCATAACACGTTCTACATGTGATTCATCAGTCTGGATATAAAGGTTGATCCAATCTTGCTTTGTAAACTTGAACCCTTTTTTGACTAGTTGAATCACTCTCTCAAACTCCATGTCAATAGGTTCATCCACCAAGTCTTCATGCAAGCTTGGATCTCCAATAATAGATATGACAGAAACCTGCATTAAACAAAGAAAATCAAACAATTTTAAAATTATATTATAAATCTTATAAAACTAGTCTAAATCCACAGAACTTACAAAAACTTCTAAAACTTATAAGCTAAGAGAAACTAGTTTACCTCGCTGTCATTTTCAACTTGGTTAACATCAGATGCAGTAGGACTATCTGTTCTCTTCCACCGTAAACACAATGGGCCTTCCATCACATTTGATCTAATGCCAAACAAGCTGCCCAGTTTCTCATCTGAAGAAAGCAACCATAATTGAATTGCTATAGATAGTCCACCTAATTGGATTTGAGCCCTCGATAGCGCTTGAACAGAAAGTGATTGAACACTCTTCAACAGGGCATCGTATGCAAATTTTCCCCAAGGATAATTGCAGAATTCTTCAAAATCTGAAGTTTTCTCCAAAAAATCTACTTTGATACGATGAGAAGGAAGTGAAGCATACAAGACTCCTTGAACAATTATTACTGCTCCAAGTCTGACTTTCTCATCCGAACTAAACTCTGATTTATTCTGTTCCAGAATAGAAATCAGATCCTTAAGAAGCATACCATCCTTCATCCACGAATCTTTAGGGTTTTTTGTCTTTGTGGAACTCTCTATTAATTCGTCTTTAGCTTTACAGGGCAGCCCTGTTGTTAAGAAGAATTCTCTTAGTGAAAATCTCATTGGTTGTTCTCCCAACACAAACCAGAGCTCATTGTTGCTTGTAATAATTCTTCTCACAAGAAGATGATGTATTAAACACCTCGAGAAATTGATGTCTTTTTCCATCTCTGCTAACTTTATAATTGGACCCAAGAAAGAGTCTTCAATCTTCTTGAAGTCTTCCCTGCCCAATGTTGCCTTCACTGTTCCCACATGACCAAATTTCAAATGTTTGTTCATCCTGCTTAGATTTGTTGGTTCTCTGCCTGGAACAAACATCCTTGGGGGAAGTTTGATTCTAGAAGAACTCATCTTTTAACCTGTAATAAACACACATATATAAAGTCATATAACAAATAAACAATACATAAGAAACCAATTTTGTGACTAGAGGACAAATCTGAGACAAAATCAAATGTACAGGACATAACAAAAAAATTTGATATACACTTGGAAAATAACGAGTGGTCCTACAATCCAACTTCTCTATACATAAAAAACACTTTAAACTATATTAATCGAAACAATTTTATATCAGTAAAAAACCCTAAAATCGCATTTAATCTGACCTTTTGAAATAGGATTTGAAATTGATTTCACGAAGAGAAACCACCGACAAAGAGCAACAATCGACGAAACGATCGACAAAGAAAAACCGCCGACGAAGAGAAAACTTAGAATCGGAAGAAGAAACGAATCTGTAGACGAAACCACCGTCGAAGTGTTGGTTTTAAAATATGGAAACTCAGATCTTTTGTTATTTTACGATATGGGCTCTTTATTTGGCATTTTAAAATGATTTATAACGTTGTAAATATTATAAGTGTTATAATTCATTAAAATAGGCTCCGTTGATTTTTAGTGTTATAAGTGTTATAAATATTATAACTTTATAAGTGTTATAGAAAAAACTTCTCAAAAATATCAGATAAATGTTATAAGTGTTATAACTATTATAACGTTTGTTGCTTTTTTGTAATAAGTGTTATGGAACAAACTTCTCAAAAATATCAGATAAATGTTATAAGTGTTATAAGGGTTATAACTATTATAACGTTTGTTGCTTTTTTGTAATAAGTGTTATGGAACAAACTTCTCAAAAATATCAGATAAATGTTATAAGTGTTATAACAGTTGTTGAGATTTCAAAAAAGTTCAGACATAATCAAGAAGAGAAAGCTCAGACATCAGATAAATGTTAAGATTTCTGCAAAGATATCTGATGCTAGTTTCTTCCTCAACTCTGATATATTCGCTACCTTTAGCTTCAATGAGTAAGAGATCCTCATAGCCATGCACTCCAAGATCTTTAGGGACACAATTCCTGAATCTGTCTGACAAACCTATCATATTCAAAAAAACAAAAAAAGCAAATACATACAAGTCATTCATCCTAATATTATAAGTGTTATAATAACATATAAGTGAAGCATACAAACCTGAGGTAAGGACTTTTTCTCTATACGAATCTTGAAAGGATTCTTAATATCACATTGCTCTTCTGGCCTTAGGTAAGTTTTTCTTATGTATGGCAACACTTTTGAGTAAGCTCTGAAGTGGTCCATGATGAGTTGATCATCCAAGCATTTTTCAGAAACATTAAAAGATGTGATACTCTTCTTGTCCATATCTATCAGCGCCATTATCCACAACTTCTTACCTATCCTTGCCAAAGTGTAGATGTAGTCAGTGTTATTTAGGATCTCGTTCTCAACAAGCTCGTCTTTGACGTCCAAGGTGCTGGGATCTTCTAAAAATTCAAGATACCCATCATCAATCTTCTGAAGAAAAGATTGCCCAAGCACCACAGTCTTCCTGTTGAAGAACATATTTGGCATTTTACTTTTTCTGCTCTTCAATAGCAACAATGCTGCATCAATATGCTGTAAAACATAGAGAAGAATAACAACCCTTTATAAGTCTTATAACTGTTATAACTGTTATAAGTCTTATAATTGTTTTATTACCGTTTCTGTGATGGATTTTCCAGGAGTCTCCAATATGGAGAACCAATTTTTGTCCACAAGAAGATTTAGAATCCTTTGTTTCCTACATAGTGACAACATATATTTTATGGATAACCTAACAATATAACCATTTGTAACTGTTATAACCATTTGTAACCTTACGTGTGTTTTCTTGAAGCTTTCCATTCATTGTAATTTTTCATCCTTTCTTTATCCGGAATGTTAAATGGATAAAAGATAGGATGCTTCTTCTTCTCTTCAGTGTATGGTTCTTTTGTGTGCCTTGAAGGCACTTGTCCTCTCTCACTTCTTCGCTGGAAGACAATGAATGGAGCATTGTCTTCATCGCTTGGATTAATTTTGGCCTTCTTGGCTTTGGAATCATCTTCTTCTTTATTGTCCTGCAAGTTATAACACATAAAACACTCCAATTACAGTTATTCAAAGACAATTTTTTTGATGATATTCAGTTTTTTATATCTAAACAACCTTTGGATCTGAAATTTTTACCTTTCTTTTTAAAGAAGGGGAATCAGCTTTAGTATCATTATCTTCTTGCGTTGTTGAACCATTGTCAATAATTTGTGTAGGTTTATATTCTGGTGTAAGCAAATTGAAAGTTGGGATTTCAAATTTTTGAGTTGGTGTCAGTTCAGGTTGCGTTATAACCTGCATAATGCATGATTTACAATTTCAATACAATAATGATCAATTTTAAAGAAAGATTATTGTTTTCACCTCAGTCTTTTGAGTTTCTGGAGTATCTTCACACAAACGTTGAGTATTTTCTATTTCAGTATCTCTTTCATTGGCTGAATTAGGAGCAGGAGTGTTGTTATATTTGTCATTGTTATTTTCTTCCATTGTCTGAATCACAAAACACAAAACACAGAACATAACACAAATCATTAAGTCACCAATGACTATTATATACGATAATGTATTATAACTATCTTAATTCTGAATCAAGTTAGGTTCAGAATTACACTTTATAACTAATACTTTATGATATTGTAACACTTTGATTCTATACAACTTGTGCTTTATAATACTTATAACACTCATAACAATTGCCATTAAAACGTTGTAACATATTATTTTAAAGAAAGTTTCTTGTTTTCACCTCAGTCTTTTGAGTTTCTGGAGTATTTTCACACAAACGTTAAGTATTTTCTATTTCAGTATCTCTTTCATTGGCTCTTGTTATATTTGTCATTGTTATTTTCTTCCATTGTCTGAATCACAAAACACAAAACACAGAACATATTAGTTGGTGAAACAGTTGAGTCATTAACACACACAAACCATCAATTTAAGGTATTATTCTCTTTATAACATTTATAACATTTTTTACCTCTTTCTTGTTTCTCTCTTCCAAAAAATCTGGATGTTATCAATCCTAGTGGATAGGCTGGTAACAATATTGATAAGGATATCTAGTTTTTCATTGACTAAATCTGCATTCATCTGCCAAAAAGTAAAAATCCATTAAAACACATTAATCACTGAATGGGAAATCACTTATGTATCACTAATCACGGCGAGATCCAGATTATTACCTTGAAACGGCGAGATCGAGATCCAGATCTAGACAGCGAGATCGAGGTCGAAACTGAAAAACGGCGAGATCTAGACGGTGAGATCGACGGAGAAATTGAAAAACGGCGAGATCTAGACGGCGAGATCGATGGAGAAATCGAGATCGAGATTCAGAGGAGGGAGAAGAAGAATGTAGATCGAGATATAGATCTAGATTCAGAGGAAGAAGAATAATCGAGAATAATAAAACGAGGGTAAGATTGTCTTTTTGGTCATGAAAGAGGTGTAAAATTAAAAACTCACTTTCAGAAGGTGTAGTTTTGTGAATTCACTTTCAAATGGTGTAGTTTTGTGATTGTCCCTTAAATTATTATATAAATTAAAATTCTCAAAATATTGACGTCATATATTTTAGGAAAATATTATTGGTATTTTGAAATATTAAATTAATAAATAATATATAATGATATAAACAATTGAAACATAAAAAGGAAATTGAGAAAATAAGTATATATATTTCAAGACATAAATTTACTAACTGAGTGATTTTCTTTTAATTTTGTATAAGGTGATCTTGAGTTTTTAAATTACAATTTTACCATTAACTTTAAAATTGTAAATCTCGTGGTTGTCTGTAAATGTTCATATGTGGATGATTTCGAGTGAATAATCGTTGTGAATGATAATTGATATATGTGAATGATAATTGATTAATGTGAATGATAAATAATATATGTGAATGAATGATTTATGTAAATGATGAGTTTTCAATGATCTCAATGAATGATTTTTCGTGAATGATTTTTGTGAATGATTTTGTGTGAATAAGGTTAAATTTGTTATTTTAAGTACGAAAAACAAATTAAATTACCCAAAATTTAATTATTACATCAAAAACAATTAATTGGCAAATTATGTTTTAAAAAGTATATAATACGCTAATTAACTCAAAAATAAAAGGCATAATCATAAACAAAAATATTAAATTAATAAAAAATTGAAAATTTCCTTAATTTTAGGAAATATAATTAAAATTTCAAAATATCAAATTAATAATAATATATGATGATATAACCCATTAAAATGAAATGGATAATCATAAACGAATAACAAAATAATAAATTAATAAAAAATATATAAATCCTTAATTTTAAAATTATAATTGAAATTTCCAAATATTGAATTAATAATTTTAGGAAATATAAATGAAATTTCGAAATATTAAATTAATAAATAATATGTGATGATATAAACTATTAAAAAATAAAAGAGATAATCATAAAATTAAAAAAATTATTCTATTAATAAAAATAATAAAAATTCTTAATTTCTTACAAACTCTCTCCACGTGACACGTATGCAAAACTCTTTGTCGTTTACTATATAAGATAAGATAATAATAATATATGATGATATAAGCCATTAAAAATAAAAAGGATAATCATAAACGAATAACAAAATAATAAATTAATAAAAAAAATATAAATTCTTTAATTTTAGAATATATAATTGAAATTTCGAAATATTAAATTAATAAATCTTACGAAATATAAATGAAATTTCGAAATATTAATTTAATAAATAATATGTGATGATATAAACTATTAAAAAATAAAAGAGATAATCATAAACTTACAAAAATATTATATTAATAAAAAATAAAATTTCGGAATATTAAATTAATATATAATATGTGATGATATAAACTATTAAAAAAATAAAAGAGATAATCATAAACTTAAAAAAATTATTATATTAATAAAAAAATAAAAAATCATTAATTTTCCTACAAACTCTCTCCACGTGACACGTATGCAAAACTCCTTGTCATTTACTATATAAGATATAAGATTGTGTATTTTTCTATCTCGGTCTCTAAAATAGAGGAACTCTATGATAGCGGTGCATTTTTCTTTATTCTTCTCCAATGTATTCCTTTATCCTTATCTCTAAAAAATAATATTTCATATACATTCTATTTACATTTTATTATTAACACTTTTTATTTATAAAAATTGTAAATTAACCCAATTAAGTTAAATTTTGGCAAGATCTTTATAAAATAATTATATCTTTTAAGTTTAAAACTTTCTTATATAGAATAATACATCGCAAATACAAAAAAGTCTTTAATTTTGTGTTGAAAAAACTATTATGGAATGAATAATAATATTTTCATTAGTTTATATGCCTTTTATATAACTTAATATAATTTATCATGTATAAATAATAATCTCAATTTTTGAGTTATATTTATAAAAAAAACAACTTGTTTGTATTTATAATTATAAAATTTAAATGGTTATATTGAAAATTAAAAATAGTTTGTTTTTAAAACACAAAAGAAAATGATATTTTATAAATTTTTGTTCAATTTATATAAAAGAAATAAATTAAATGACTACTATGTAAATTAAAAATTCTGCATCTATTATAGAGGCAAATATAACATTCTTCTATATATAGAGGGAAAATATAACAATCTCTATTTTAAATGAAGAAATAGAGGTGGGTTTGAGTTATTCTATAAAGCATCTCCAAGAGACTCTCTATATTTGAAGAGAGCAAAACTCTATATTTGAAGTTTTAAGGTTTTTTATCCGAGAGTGATACTTCAAATTTTTTATTTTTTGCATTATAGTCCTTATTTTGATAATAATTAACTCAAACCTTAAGACTTTTTAAAATAACTATAAAACCCACATTATAAACATTATAAGCAATACAAATTCTAAAGCTTTCATTATAAAACTATATTATTGTGTAATGTTGAACTATTTATGTTTTTTTATTTTTTTGTTTCTTTTTTTAATTTTTAATAAATATTGTCATTGTGTAAAATATATAATAGTATTCCATCTTTTTATATTATATTTGAATTTTTTTTATTTTGTTGATCAATATTATATTTTATAAAATTATGTATGAACTATTGTTGAAATCTAAAATTATAGAGGGTTAAAGTGATAAAAAAAAAGAATTATGAAGACCGTTTGTGTGATAAATAATTGAAAGACCTAAAATGAAAGGGAAAAGAAAAAAACTTCAAATTTGAATAGTGAAACTCTATATTTGGAGTGTCACTATTCATAAATTTCATATTTGAAGTTATAGAAAGTCTATTGGAGGAACAAAATCTTCATATTTGAAGTTATAGAGTCTCTTAGAAATGTTCTATTATAAATTAATGGCAATTATAGAGGTAGGTAGGAGATGTTCTAAGGGATTACTTATAACACACTTTTATAATAAGGAATTATCATTGCTTATTATAGGAACTTTAAGGAATTATCATTCATTATAGTATGTATGGTCTTATTCTTTGTTTGGAATCTTTATGAAGAAAGTGGTAAAGTGTATTTATTGTAGTTTAGTTTATCCCATTGAGCCCTTTTCACACAGGTCCATGGCTTGGATTATGCCTGGCGATAGTGCGAGTCGAGGGTTGGTCCTAAGGTTTTAGGGGGAAAACTCAATTTTTTCTTCAAAATATTGATTATGATTTTACAATTTTAAGACCATTTCTTGAAAAAATAAAAAAATTGGGGGCAAATATTCAAAATTTGTGTTATGTAAATTTTGAATATTTGCCCCAAGCATCATCATATATATATATATATATATATATAAAAGATGAGGGGAGTTCTCCATGGTTTGACACATCATCACTTCAAATTTATTACTAATTTATTTAGTAAATTCATTAATTTTAAAAAACTTATGAGGAATTCACAAATCTACACCCTTTCAACCCCTTCTTCACAAAACTACTCCTAATTTAATATTTTCACATATTTACACCCTTTCAAAATTTTAAAAGCTTGATTTAACCTTTAAAAAATTACTAAAATTAAAATATTTTCATTTGGGTTCGCTAATTAGTGTTTAGGGTATAGTATTAAGGGGGTAGGATTGTTTGGGTAGGGTTTATTTGGATTTAATTTTGAGTGTTTAGGTGTAGTTTTGTGAAGTATTTTGGAAATGGTGTAGTTTTGTGAAATGTAATTTAAATGGTGTAGTTTTGTGATTCTCCCAAAACTTATGTCACAATTCAATTGCTAATTCATAAAACATATTAAATTTCAACTTAATATTTAATAATATTATTATATTACAATATCAAATGCAAAAAAATTATTAGTACATAAAAAATTTTAAATATATGTTTTTTTATAAAAAAAAATTTAAATATATATATTTTTTAAAAAATTTAAATATATGGTTTTTTAAAAAAATTTATAGGGCTTTGAATAAATAAAATTATTTCAAACCCCTATATCTAAAACAAAATCACATAAGTAACATATAAAATAAAAATATACAAAATTTTAAAAATTAGTTAGAAAACATGAAAGCAAAATAAAGAAAAAATAAAAATATACAATTTAAGACACTAAATAATCAAATAATATAAAACATAAATTATGACACTCATTTAAATAAGCAAATATATGAAAAATACATCAATATAAGTGAAATAGTATAATAATACACAAGAAAAAAACATGTGATACAAAACTAACAAAAAAATACAAAAACTAAAGAATCTACAAACTATTTAAGATTAGTGAAAATATATCAAAAACAGGGAATTCATAAAATAAAAAGCTCTCCAATGATTGACACATCATCATTTCAAATTTATTACTAATTATTTATCAAATTCATTAATTTTAGAAAATTTATGTCATAATTTAATTACTAATTCATAAAAATATTAAATTTCAACTTAATATTTAAAAATATTATTATATTACAATATCAAATGCATAAAAGTTATTAATACATAAAAGTTTTTAAATATATGTTTTAAAAAAAAAATTATAGGGCTTTGAATAAATAAAATTATTTTAAACCTCTATATCTAAAACAACATCACATAAGTAACATATAAAATAAAAATATAAAAAATTTATAAAATTAGTTATAAAACATGAAAGCAAAATAAAGAAAAAATAAAAAATACACAATTTAAGACACTAAATAAACAAATAATATAAAACATATATTATGACACTCATATAAGCAAATATATGAAAAATACATCAATATAAGTAAATAGAATCATAATACACAAGAAAAAACATGTGATACAAAACTAACAAAAAATACAAAAACTAAAGAATATACAAACTGTTTAAGATTAGTGAAAATATATCAAAAATAGAGAATTCATAAAATAAAAATTAATGTAACATTATACAGGTAGTTAAGAATATAAATTATGAAAATAAAAATTATTTGAATCATCAAAAAAACAAAAACAAATAATATAAAAAATCCGCGAGTATCGCGGGTTCCTTCCTAGTATATATAAAAGATGAGGGGAGTTCTCCATGGCTTGACACATCATCATTTCAAATTTATTACTAACTTATTTATTAAATTCATTAATTTTAAAAAGCTTATGTCACAATTTAATTACTAATTCATAAAACATATTCAATTTCAACTTAATATTTAAAAATATTATTATATTGCAATATCAAATGCATAAAAATTATTAGTGCATAAATTTTTTTAAATATATGTTTTTTTATAAAAATTATAGGGATTTGAATAAATAAAATTATTTTAAACCCCTATATCTAAAACAACATCACATAAGTAACATATAAAATAAAAATAGTGAGAATTACAAAACTACACCATTTGAATTACATTTCACAAAACTACACCATTTCAAAATAACTTCACAAAACTACACCTAAACACTAAAAATTAAATCCAAATAAACCCTACCCACACAATCTTACCCCCTTAATACTATACCCTAAACACTAATTAGCGAACCCAAATGAAAAGATTTTAATTTTGATAATTTTTTAAAGGGTAAATCAAGCTTTTAAAATTTTGAAAGGGTGTAAATATGTGAAAAAATTGAATTAGGTAGAGTTTTGTAAAGGAATGGAAGAAATGGTGTAGTTTAGTGAATTCCTCATAAAAATATACAACATTTATAAAATTAGTTAGAAAACATGAAAGCAAAATAAAGTAAAAAGAAAAAATACACAATTTAAGACACTAAATAAACAAATAATATAAAACATATATTAGAACACTCATTTAGATAAGCAAATATATGAAAAATACATCAATATAAGTAAATAGTATTATAATACACAAAGAAAAAAATATGTGATACAAAACTAACAAAAAATACAAAAACTAAAAAATATACAAACTATTTAAGATTAGTGAAAATATATCAAAAACATAGAATTTAGAAAATAAAAAGCTATCAAATGATTGACACATCATCATTTCAAATTTATTACTAATTTATTTATCAAATTCATTAATTTTAAAAAACTTATGTCATAATTTAATTACTAATTCATAAAACATATTAAATTTCAACTTAATATTTAAAAATATTATTATATAACAATATCAAAAGCATAAAAGTTTTTAAATATTTGTTTTAAATTTTTTTTATCGGGCACCCATATAAACAAATATATGAAAAATACATCAATATAAGTAAATAGTATCATAATACTCAAGGAAAAAACATGTGATACAAAACTAACAAAAAATACAAAAACTAAAGAATATACAAACTATTTAAGATTAGTGAAAATATATCAAAAACAGAGAATTCAGAAAATAAAAATTAGTGTAACATTATATAGGTAGTTAAGAATATAAATTGTGAAAATAAAAAAATTTTGATTCATCAAAAAAACAAAAAAAAATAATATAAAAAATATATAAAAGATGAGGGGAACACTCCTTGTGTTGACACATCATCACTCAAAATTTATATAAATTCATTAATTTATTAATTTTAAAAAATATATGTGAAAATTCTAACTATTAAGGCATAAAGTTATTAAATTTCAACTTAATTTTTGTAATATTATTATATTACAATATCAAATGCACTAAATCTATGTGACAATTTTATTTACTAATTCATAAAAGTTCTTAAATATGTATTTTTTAATCTTATTGGTTTTGAATATATAAAAGAAATTTAAACTCAATATATGTAAAACCACATCACATAAATAATAAATAAAATAAAAGGTATACAAAACTTATAAAATTTGTTTGAAACCATGAAAAGCAAAATAAATAAAAAAGAATACAAAAATATACAATTTAAGTCATTGAGTAAACAATACTAAAAACATATATTGCACAATTCATTTAGGTGAGTAAAATATAAGAAAAATATATCGATATAAGTAACGAAACCATAATACACAAGAAAGAAAAACAAATACAAAAACTAAAGAATATACAAATTATCTAAGATTAGTGAAAAATATACAATACCGAAAATTCGGAAAGTAAAAACTAATCCAACAAACATTATTTAGATGAATAAGAATAAAAATATCAAAAATAAAAATTACTAGATTGAAAACAAAAATATAATATATTAAATTTATTAAAAAATATATAAATATAATATTGACTATAAATCCGCGATTATCGCGGGTTCCCTCCTAGTATATATAAAAGATGAGGGGAGTTCTCCATTGTTTGACAAATCATCATTTCAAATTTATTACTAATTTATTTATTAAATTCATTAATTTTAAAAACTTATGTCACAATTTAATTACTAATCATATATATATATATATATTTATATAAAATATGAGGGGAGTTCTCTATGGAATGACTCATCATCATTTCAAATTTATTACTAATTTATTTATTAAATTCATTAATTTTAAAAAACTTATGTCACAATTTAATTACTAATTCGTAAAACATATTAAATTTCAACTTAATATTTAAAAATATTGTTATATTGCAATATCAAATGCATAAAAATTATTAGTACATAATTTTTTTAAAATATATGTTTTTTTTAAAATGTTATAGGGCTTTGAATAAATAAAATTACTTTAAACCCCTATATCTATAACAACATCACATAAGTAACATATAAAATAAAAATAGGGAGAATTACAAAACTACACCTTTTGAATTATATTTCACAAAACTACACCATTTCAAAATAACTTCACAAAACTACACCTAAACACTAAAAATTAAATCCGAATAAACCCTACCCACACAATCCTACCCCCTTAATACTATACCCTAAACACTAATTAGCGAACCCAAATGAAAATATTTTAATTTTGATAATTTTTAAAAAATTAAATCAAGCTTTTAAAATTTTGAAAGGGTATAAATTTGTAAAAAAATTGAATTAGGTAGAGTTTTGTAAAGGAAAAGAAGAAATGATGTAGTTTTGTGAATTCCTCATAAAAATCTACAAAACTTATAAAATTAGTTAGAAAACACGAAAGCAAAAAAAATAAAAAATAAAAAATACACAATATAAAATTAGTTAGAAAACATGAAAGCAAGTATCCTTCCCAGGCTTCTCACTCCGGTTTGCAGCAAGAGGAAGGAATCTGAAAGCGGATCTGCTAGCACGTTGTGCACGTGGCAGGAAACGTAGTTTCCAATATATTAGTCAATCTCTTCCTACTTGGGTCATGGATACGTCTAACATATTTGTAATAGAGTAGGACAATTGTATTGCAGAGAAAAAAAAAGACACTAAATAAACAAATAATATAAAACATATATTAGAACACTCGTTTAGATAAGCAAATATATGAAAAATACATCAATATAAGTAAATAGTATCATAATACACAAGAAAAAAAACATGTGATACAAAACTAACAAAAAATACAAAAACTAAAGAATATAATAACTATTTAAGATTAGTGAAAATATATCAAAAACAGAGAATTCAGAAAATAAAAATTAATGTAACATTATATAGGTATTTAAGAATATAAATTGTGAAAATAAAAAATATTTGAATCATCAAAAAAACAAAAACAAATAATATAAAAAACTCGCGAGTATCGCGGGTTCCTTCCTAGTTACTATAAAGTAAATATCGAGAGATCATGTGTCTTCATTCTTAATAGTTTTTGCTATTTAAGAACAATTATAATTATAAAAACAAATATTTTATTTACTTTATGATTATTTCTAGTTATTTTTTATTTAGTTTTAATATACAAAATTTCCCCCCACTTATTCCAGTCATAATCTAATATATTAATTGAGAAATATTTTGCAAAGAAGACAAAAAATTGTATTTACAATGTCACGCCATTAAGTATGACATGTTTTTCAAATATTTAGAGAAACGAGTAATGTTTAAAAACAAAAAAAAAACAAAAAGGAACATTTTTAATTTCAGCATCAAAAAGAAAAAAAAGGAAAAAAAAATTGAATAATAATATATTAAAAAAGCGTAGCTTAATATATTTTTAAAATCCATATATCATCGAGATGTTTAAAATCAAATAAAAAAGAAAATATTTTTAATTTCAAAATAAAAAAAAAGCCAAAAAGGAAACAAATAATGTCGAATAGCAATATATATAAAATCTATATTTTTAAAATCTATATATAGCCTAGATGTTAAAAACAAAGAAAACAAAGAGAGGAAACCAGTTTTAATTTCAAAATAAATAAAAAGAAAACCAAAGGAAACTACAAAATCGAATAATAATATCTACAAAAACCGAAAAAATAATAATACATATCATTCTTAGGCTATGTAATATTTTCATTTTACTTTATAAAAAATACATTCGCAAAAACATAATTAAACACCTCAAATCATATGAACATATGGATGACTCGTAAAATATTTAAACATACCGCAAATATTTGCAATTTGTATATTTAATGTGTTTTATAATATAAAGACATGCATTTCTTGTAAAATAAATTATACGACTAAAAATAAAGAAATTTCTATTTTCGTCACTATAAAAAAGTTAATAAAAATTTCAATATATTCATTTAATCCAAGTAGATGTAGGAATTTTCATATATATGTTTTACAAAATAGTTGTATATTATATCTTTAAGAACATATCTTATTATATAAAAATTACAACAAATAAATCTCCCAGGTACGTGCTGGTTCCCATCTAGTATTACTATAAAAAAACCTAACTTTATTGATTTTTTTTGTTTAGTATGTATTTTTTAGAAAATTGTATACACATAAAAATGTTACTTTAAATTTAGTTTTAGAGTTTTGGTTCCGAAATATAGGTATACAAGCCTAAAATTTTAAAAACTCGGATCCATAATTTTCTTATCCATATTTAATTTAAAGGATAATTACAAAAATATATTTTTAGAATTATATTTTACAAAAGTCACCCACTTACAATCTATTTTTTATAAAAACTCTTAAAAAACAAATATTGAATTCAAATAAAGCTATATATAAAACACTGAATGTGAACTCAGATGAGATTTTTTAATTTGCGTAAATTTTTAGAAACTGACTTAATCATTACAATTTTAAAAAGTGTATTTTAAAAGAAATTTGAAACACTTGTATTTTTGTAAAACAGCGTTTAAAATGTGTAGTTTTGTAAAATTTTCCAAATCAAAATTAAATTAACATCTTTTTCACATCCATACACAACCGATTATAAAGCAAAAGGCATCTCTAATATAATCTAGAACTCTAGAAAATAGAAACAAAAAAGAATATTAATTAACTTATAAATATCAAGAGTTGTGTCATGTGTCTTGTCACTCCCTTCTTTAGCCTCCTAACTTCAACGCCAACATAAAAACATCCTCTTGCGTTATGTTATGTCTCACTCTCACAATTCACAAAGCCACAACGTCTACAATGATGTTTTTTTGGTTTATAATCGAAATTCTATTTTGACACCAATAACGAAAGACTTAAAAATTAAGATCCATGTTTGATTGGAAAAACTTTCAAGTGTAACTAGGCTTATGTTTTGCTCTATATTTAGCCCAAAATGACAGAAAGCACAAGCAAAGAAAGAGAGTTTCAAGAAGTCAATATATAACTTATGTGGATTGGGTAGTTAGGACTGATCAGTCCGATGCAATGACTTGATTGTCGTCAAGTTGTGGTTCCGAAGCTGTCACTTTCTTCTTCTTGTGTTTTCTTGAAGTCTTTTGATTATCTTTTGACGAACACTTCTTTCGCTTCCTCGACTCCTTGTCTCCAATTGGTTCACTTCCAACAGTTTGAAGAATATCATTTGCACTTACTGAAGTTGATATGTTTCCTTCACCACTTTCTTTTTTGCCTATAAAAACGATCAATTTTTTTTAGAGAAACATCCGAAGAAGCACCCTGTAACTGAAAATCATTATTAAATTCCGACAATAAAAAAAAAAAGCGAACCTTGTTGTGTTGGTCCCAAATCATTCACATCTTTTGAAGTGATAAACCCATCAACAAATTTTAGAGCTCTTATCATATTTTTTTCTTGGTTTTCAAGATCAGCTACACATGAGAAATCATTTATATTAAGGGTAGACATACTATTAGTAACTCTCAACAACACACGGTTAAAATAATTCTTTTACCTTCTTTTATCACCTTCCTAAGATAATCTACATGCTCTGAATTTAAACTGATAGATTTCTCCTCGTCGAAAGTTTCCTGATTTTCTCCCGTCTTAATGCCATTTTTCTCAAGGCTTTCATAGCCTATAAAATAACAAATATCATGAACAAAAGTTAATGAACTCATAAGCAACTAAATTCAATAAATAAAAAATCTTTACCTTTTTGTCCAAAGAAAAAATCATTTGGTATAACAGCTACTTCCTTCTCTTGATGAGCAACAACACCATCAATTTTTTCTCCCACTTCAAAATCTATTCAACAGATAAAAAAACGTATCAAAGAGTGACAAAACTCAATCAAAGCGGATAAAGAATAACAACCTTGTTTAATTGCTTCGTTATCATCTAGTCTTTCTGCATCAACACACACTTTCTCACATATTTCACCACTCTCATCATATGTTGAAGTGTTTGTAGCAGCAGCAACTTCACTGAGATGAGTACTATCCGAGTGTTTCTTGCGAGTTTTCCTCTCGTCCAAAGTCTTTGATTTCTTCTTCGTTTTCTTCTCAACGGCTTTAACGGCATCAACAAAGACAAACCAATCCGTAGTAGTAATGCCTTTGAAAACCGAAAACAGATTCATAGAATCACACATATGATAAAACTGTTGCTCTCTTTGAATCTGTTTATATACAAAACAAACAAATAACACTTTACTTTTAGTTATTTCTGTACAAATAAAAGTGAAAAAATGTTAAACAAAAATTGAAAAAGAGACAGAGCATATATATAACTAATTATACCTTCAAGGCAGTAACATGAATATCTCCATTGTCTGGAAAAATAAGTTTATGCTCATTGGATAATTTTTCTACAAATCGAACAAAAAAAACCAATAATAGAGAGTAAGATTTTAGAAACAATAAGATAGATATTTAACAATAACTTAGAGCCAAACAAGTACTCTTTGAGAAACAATGGCGCATGAAAAACTAAGAGCCAATCCAAAAATAAAACTACAAATAGATATTGAGTTTTCATGACTTACTCTTGAAATCTGAAACAGTGTCGTCTTTATGAGAAAGGATTAAGAAACGAGTATCGAGATTGGTCTCAAGGAAGACGATGTTGCAATCTTCAGGCCGGTTAGCCATTTGTGAGCAAAAGACGAAAGAAGACAGACCAAAGCGATGGTGATTGTTTGTTGTAATTATCGCAAAGTCTCTCCTTTAGGGTTTTTGTAGACTAATAAGAAGAAGAAGCTTCTCTGTTATTTACTAACCAGAGAGAGAAGAAACCGAAGAGGCAAAAAAGCAAGCCAACTTTTATTCATTAATTTTTTATTTTTTTGAAAAATTTCCATTGGGAACATAAATCAATTATTAATATAAATTGAAATCGCGGTTGAAATATACTAAACCGGACCAAACCAATTCCAAATTTCCAAGAAACTTATTGAACATTTGAATTAACGGTTGAGATTAAAAATAAAAGTGAATCAACCAAATTTCTCCATCATCTTAGCGTATATTAGCCGGACTAGGGCTGGGCATAATACCCGAAACCCGTTACCCGAACCAAACCCGACCCGAAAAAACCCGAACCGACGGGTATGGGTATTAGTTAATTACCCTATCAGGTATTTGAGTCATGGACCCGCGGGTATAGGGTAAAACCCGAACCGAACCCGATACCCGAACGGGTACCCAATAATCCATAGTTATATACATTTATACATATAATATATATTTATTTATATATAATATCAAACTAAATAGATTTATATCCAAATAATATTAAATTAATTACCGAAAATTAAATACATGTATTGTGAAAACTTGGAATTAAATTCATTTATACGTAAAACAATTGATATTTTGTTAATATATTTAATATTTTTATAAAATTTTCGGGTATTTGGGTAATATTTTCGGGTTTTTGGGTAATTTTTTGGGTATTTGGGTAATTTTTCGGGTATTTGGGTATTTTTCGGGTATTTACCGGTTCTTAAATTTGAAACCCGAACCGACCCGAACCCGGTAAAACCCGAACCGAACCCGAAGCGAAATTTTAAATTAACTTCTCTACCCGAAATACCCGAACCCGATCGGGTATACCCGAACCCGACCCGCATACCCGAATGCCCACCCCTAAGCCGGACGTAATAACCGCAAGCTTCTCTTTTCCGGCCAAAATTCATTCTCTTTCCTTATGCTCACATATAAGTTATAACCATCCAAACTTTTATTTTATTGTTTTTTTTATAGCAATTATTTTATTGTTTTTAGTTAACTTAAAAAATAGTTAAATAAAATAATATATATGTTATTGGGTTTCTTAATTTTATTGGGCCCTAATTTGAAATTTACTCTAATTTACACTAGAAAAATAATATATCTCTTATTGGACTTGATAGTATAGAGCAATCCGGTATAAGAGCATTTCCAATGTATTTCTTTATTTTTTACTCCATAAAAAATATTCTAAGTATATTTTTTTCTCATTTTTTATCAATTACAAATATTGCATTCAACTTCTATAATTTAAAAATTAACCTTATTTATTTATCTTTTACAAAATTAATAGAAATTATAATATTATTTTAATAAAACCAACAACAAAAACAACAAATCCCACCTACTACTTCATTTGGAGCATATTTTAAAGATCTTGGTGGATCCGGAAGCGACTTACCAGATTTTTAAGTTATTTTTTTTGTTAAATCAAGTTTTTATGTTTATTTTGTGTTATTATTGTATTTTGAAATTTTAAATTAGTTAAACACTTGATTTAAAACATAAATTAATAACAAAACAAATGAATATAAATTTTGAAGGACTATTGTGCAATTAAAATAGTTCATCTCCATTATGGAGTAGAGATTAAAAATTCTCCATAAATGGAGTAGAAAAGTTGTTTTCTCTATTTTGGAGTAGGAAATGAAGTGGGGTTGGAGAAGATTTTTTCTCAAAAATGGAGAAGGGTTGGAGATGCTCTAAGAGAATCACTCATATCTTTTTTTGTCAAATATATATTGGGGTGATTGGTTATTGCTCTGGGTGCTTTCCAGAGCTCTATTTCTTTCTAAAGCATCCAACATCAACCAATCAGTCTTTACTTTTATTTTTCAAATTCACAGTCATATTTTTTTGTATCTTTTATTAAGGAAAGTTTTTTGCTCTGCAGAGAAGTTTTTCTAGAGCAACTTTTTAACTACTTTATGTTTCTTTTACTAAATACAAAATACTTATTTACTAATATGTATATAATATTCCATATAACAAAATTCACACGTTGTATTTAAATTACATACAATAAATATCATATAAATTTAATACAAAAAGTTTATTTTTATATTATTTTAATTAAATAGTAAAATAGTAAATATCATATCAAATGATTTATGGAAATTATTTTATTTTGGTTAGTTATTTTATTAAAAAATGTTAATATATATTATGAGATATAAATAAATAATATAAAACATAAATGTTCCAATTAAGTTTATTTTAATTGTCCAATACATGTAATATATGATGACATATAATACAAATATATAACACATATTATTTTATTTTATTTTTTTGTTGAAATGTTAAATTTATTGATTGACAAAATATTTATTTATAAGCTTTAGGTAGAAATTTGATAGGTAAAATAATTCAATGTAAGATTAAAACTAGAAACTTTATTAAACATAACACATAATATTAAACATACATTAAGTGACTTTTCATAATAAAAAAATTTATACTTATATTAAAAAGAGTTTTTGTGACAAAGAAATATATTCTTATATTCTAAAATATATGTACAAAGTGTAGATTATATGTTTACATATTTTAGTTAATTTACATGTAATGATTAATTTATTTTATTGTATTGATAATTTATTTATATTTACTAGACATAAAAAAACTTACAGTTGCCCAATCATGCTTTTATTTTAAAAAATGACAGCTCAATTTCTACAATCAAAATCCTACAGTAATAAAATTTAAAGCTACAACAAAAAAAACTACAACCAAATTTCTAAAGCAAAAAAATAAAAGCTACAACTACAAGCCTACAACCAATGAGGCCCAATATGTATATACTTTCAATTTAAAGTTTAAACTCGGTGTGACTGACGCGAGTGAAAAAATCAAATTATAATTGTATCAAAAACAATAGTTTTGAGAATCGTAAAGGTTAACACAACAAGTTTGTAAAATATGTGGGCTGTATTAAAATTCTTTTTGGTCTAAACACAAAAAAGAAAGAGAAGATTTGGGCAAAATTAAATGAATAGCCATTTATTCCAAAATAAAAGAAAAAAAAACATTAAATTTTGAGTAAAATAAAAGAAAGAAAGAGAGAGAGTGAGATGGGTTCTAGGACATTCTACAAGTTTCCTCTCTTCTGTGTGTGTTTCGGAGTCTCCTAAGAAGAAGAAGAAGTTTGTATCTTTTTTGGTGAGATTATTTTAGGGTTTAATGGCGAATCTGTTTGTGAGCAATAGAATATGGGACCATGAAGATGAGTTTTATCTCCTAAAGGTATCTCCTTCTTTGTTTCTCTCTTCTCTCTTCTCTCTCTGTTATAACTTATTAGCTCTCTCTCTCTCTCTTAGGGAATGGTTCAATACAAAGCGAGGACAACACTAAACCCAACAAAAGACTTTGATGGGTTTCTGAGTTTCCTTGGCGGTTCAATCGTCACGAAATTCACAAGAAAACAAATATTAGGAAAGATTAGCAAACTAAAGAGGAAGTTCAATGTTCGCTTTTCTAAAATCAACAACCAAGAAAGAGGAGAAGAAGAAGAAGAATATCCTAATCTTGATATATTGCATATTTAGCATGTTTTTACTTTGATTTGTGCATTAGAACTAACACATTTAGGTTGCATTTAGTATCATATAGGTTGCATTTGTGTTTGTTCATGCGTTTTCGAGTTCGGGAGTGCTAAAGCGACAAAAAGGCGAGGAAAAGAGGTTTAAAGTAGAGAAACGACCATTATCAGCAAGTTTTGCTGATTAGCTGTGGTCAAGGCGCGAAGAAAAGGCGAAAAAGAGAAGAAGGAGTCAATATCGACCAGTTGTATCGACCAGATTCTGGTCGATACTGAGCCTAAACTCATATCGATCAGTAGTATCGACCAGAAATCTGGTCGATATCGACCAAGAGTATCGACCGGATTCTGGTCGATATCGAGGGCGTAAAATAGAGAAAAGAAAAAGGCCCAAGACGTTTTTCAAAGGCCCAAGACGAATTTTTAGGTCAAAACATTGTTTTTGAGCGGTTTTTGTTTATCTATCTTGGATCATACTTTGTTCCGGAGAGTTTGTGCTTGTAATTTTGGATTGGAGATTTTGCTTGCTTGGATTTGTTTTTGCAATCAAGATTCTTGTACACCTATTTCAATAACAGAGTTCTTCTTTCCCTTAATCTTTATTTTGCTTTTCATGTTGTTTTCAACCTTGATTGTTTTGGTATTCATAATGTTTAGTGAGTAATCTCCCTTAGGCAATTAGGTTGGGGAAAAAGGGTAAATCAACATTAGGATTGTAATTGTCTTGATCTTAAACTTTATAAAACTTTAATCTAGGGTAATGTCCTTAATGCTTTGATTGAATTGGCCATTCAATTGATAGAACCCAGGAAGCTTCACCTTTGGGAAAAGTGTGGAGTTCCTGAACAATTATCCTAAAACTAAACCTAGCTTAACCGAGGAATCTGTGTTAATAAGTTTAGTGGTTAAATTGATTTGAACTTAATGTTTTCTAAAACTTAAACTATCCAAGGCATTGTTTTAGTTTACTTGTTAGGAAAAGGATCATTGTCACGGGAGTGGATTGATCTAAATTACGTTTTCAAAACCTTAAAGTTACAATTGTTAAAAGACAATTAGAGACTGAAAGTTGATCACCCGCTAAAGTACCCCAACCTGGTTGTTTTGTCTTAAATTTAATCTTAAAAACTTGTCAAATTAATCTTTTGTTTTCTTGCAATTTCACATCGGTTACAAAATAAAAACAACTCTTTTGAACTCGCTTAAACTGAGTATAGTTTCTCATAAGGTTTATTACATTAGTTGCTCCTGATTCGGATTGACACCTTAAATACTACAACAAGGCATTCGAAATAACGAGTGTAAAATCTCGTTTATCAAATTGGCGCCGTTGCCGATTCAGGAACTCGACTAATTATTAAAACATTGAAATCACTTGGGATTAAGTTTTACTTCTTGTTACTAATCGTTTCTCTTTTGTGTGGTTTCTCGTTCTCTCAGGTGTATGCAAAGAAGAAGTCACAGACAAAGCGATAACCTACTCTTCTTTGCGGATATCAAAGCTCGTGAACGAGCCATCGCCAGAGAAAGAAGACTCGATCAAAACTCCGACTCGTTTCAATCGGAAACATCAGACTCAGATTCAGAGATGGGTGACGCAAACAACGCAAACAATGCGACGCGTACGATTGGAACCGACGACGTGCCTTCTAACGTCACCTACCGTAGTGGTATTGCGCCACCGGCCATCGCCAACAACAACTTCGAGATCAAGTCCAGTCTCATCAACATGATCTCGGGCAACAAGTTCTACGGTTTGCCTAGTGAGGACCCGATTGACCACCTTCACCAATTCGATATGCTATGCGATACGGTGAAGATCAACGGTGTCAACGAGGACATGTTCAAGCTGCGATTGTTCCCTTTCTCACTAGGGGACAAAGCACACCTATGGCAAAAGAACCTTGTCAAGGACACCATCCAGACTTGGGAAGCTTGCAAGAAGGCTTTCCTAACAAAGTTCTTCTCCGTGGTTCGGACATCAAAGCTTAGGAATGAGATCTCAGCTTTCGCCCAAAAGGACCAAGAAACATTCGGCGAAGCTTGGGAAAGATTCAAAGGCTATACGCTGAGATGTCCACACCACGGGTTCTCGGGAGAAAGTTTGCTCAACACATTCTACCGAGGCTTAAAACCCAAGTTCTAGATTCAGCTAGCCAAGGTAACTTTCTTGGGAAGACGGAAGCGGATGGGCAGCTGTTGGTGGAGAACTATGCATTGAGTGATAGCAACTATGGCGAGGATTACGATCGCAACATCCGTAGCTCGGTAATGATGAGCAATTCAAGCGAGAGATAAAAGCGGTGAACGAGAAGCTTGACAAGCCGATCATGTCTCAACAAGTGGGGATCAACTTTGTGGGAAGCGGAGAGGAACAGTTGCCCCCAATCGAGGGAAATCGAGGAGGAGATAAACTACATGGGGAATCGAACGGTTGGCGCTTCAACAATTACTCTCAACACCCAAATCTCTCCTACCGCAACAACAACGTCGCTAACCCTAGTGATCAAGTCTATCCCCAAGCAGGACAAGGAGGTTACCAAGGTAAACCTCAATACAACCAAGGAGGGTACGCACCGAGACCACCACTTAATCGCCCTCCGGGTTACAACCATCCTCCCGCTGCTCAAGGTGTGGTTTCTTCACCAGCTTCTCAAGGTGATCAAACCAACCAACTCTTGAAACAAATCCTCGACGGTCAAACCCGTCATAGCATGGAGTTCAACACTTTCAAAAAGGAGATTCACGCCAAGGTAGACAACTCATACAATGATCTACACGCCAAGTTTGAATCGAGTGAGCTCGCACTTGAAAGCTCCGGATAACCAAGTTGGTCAAATCACCTCCTCATCTAAGCGACCAATGGGTCAACTACCAGGGAAACCAGAGGCCAATCCGAAAGAGTATGTCAACGCTCTACACCTCCGTAGTGGTAGACAATTACCCTCTGGGGATCGCATCGAGGACAATGCGAATCAGGACGAGGGGGTAGACCATTCGACAGAAGCAGAGAACGCGGATACGCGCGATGGAAACCCCGAAACTGAGGCAAAGGAAAATTTCGGTGAAGGAAAACAAGCAGACAGTCCATATCGACCTGTGGTATCGACCACACCTGGTCGATATCGACCACACCCGGTCGATATCGACCGGTGATATCGACCAAAAATCAGGTCGATATCGAGGGTAAAAAGCCGAATGATCGGGATCGACCGGTGGTATCGACCAAAAATCTGGTCGATACCGAGGGGGAAAAGACGGATGGTCAAGATCGACCGGTGGTATCGACCACACCCGGTCGATATCGACCACCAATATCGACCGGAAATCTGGTCGATACCGAGGAGAAACTCGTCAACAAAGGTAAACCGGTCTACGTGACGTCTCCTTACGCGCCCAAACTTCCTTTTCCGGGACGAGCTAAGAAGCAGCTTTTAGAGAAGTACAAAGCGCAATTTGAAAAGCAAATGAAAGAGGTTCAAATTGCTATGCCCCTCATCGACGCTTTCAAACTTGTTCCTCACTATAGCAAGTTCCTAAAAGATGCCATCAAGAACAAGTTCCAAGACTTTGACGATACGGTGATTCTTTCGCACGAGTGTAGCGCTATCATCCAGAGAAATTCCCCTAAGAAGCTAAGTGATCCGGGGAGTTTCACAATACCATGTGCCATTGGTCCTTTGGTCTTTGAAGGCTGTTTGTGCGACTTGGGAGCTAGTGCTAGTCTAATGCCGTTGTCTATCGCTCAAAGACTTGGATTCTCGTCCTTTAAGCCGACAAGAATCTCCCTAGTGCTTGCGGATAGGTCCGTAAGGATACCCGCGGGAGTGTTAGAAGACATCCCGGTTAGGCTTGGAAACGCATTCATCCCCACGGATTTCATCGTCTTGGCAATGGATGAAGAACCCAAGGATCCTCTAATCCTAGGTAGACCATTCTTAGCCACAGCCGGGGCCATCATCGATGTAAAGAAGGGGAAAATCGATTTGCACCTTGGAGAAGACCTTGTCCAAAGGTACGACATCAATGATGCAATCAAGAAGCCAACTATCGACGGGCAAATCTTTTACATCGACTTGATGGATGAGCTCGCCGACGAGTACTTGGAGGAGCTAGCAGCTGAAGATGAGCTCCAACTTGCCTTGACAACACGTGAAGAAGGAGGCCAAAGCGCTAGGAGCGACGTCATGGCAATGCAAAGGAGAATCGACTCCCACCCCGTTGACAAGGAGGCCGATTTTCTCGACCTACCCGAAGTCCTTGCGTGCGACGCAAAAGCCATAATGATGGAGAACAACGCTAGCAATGGTAAGCCTAGCGACGATAACGACGATTGGAGTGAGCTCAAGGCGCCAAAGGTGGAACTCAAACCTCTTCCTAAAGGGCTAAGGGTACTTAAAAGGTGCGAGGAATGCCACTTGGTTCTGAATTGGGAAAAGTGCCACTTCATGGTGAAAGATGGTATAGTTTTGGGTCATCGAATCTCCGCAAAAGGGTATTGAGGTTGATAGAGCGAAGATCGATGTAATGGCTAACCTTGGAGCTCCAAATTCGGTTAAGGGTATAAGAAGCTTTCTCGGTCACGCGGGTTTCTACAGGAGGTTCATCAAGGACTTCTCGAAGATAGCTAGACCGCTCACGAGATTGCTATGCAAGGATATCGCTTTTCAGTTTGATGAGGAGTGTCTCGAAGCCTTCCACAAGATCAAGCAAGAGCTGATAAGTGCTCCTATTGTGCAACCGCCGGATTGGGATCTTCCTTTTGAGATCATGTGTGACGCTAGTGACTATGCCGTCGGCGCGGTTTTAGGCCAAAGGAAGGATAAGAAGCTCCATGTCATCTACTACGCTAGTAAGACAATGGACGAAGCTCAAACCAAGTACGCTACCACGGAGAAAGAGCTTCTCGCCATAGTGTTCGCTTTCGAGAAGTTTAGATCCTACTTGGTGGGTTCAAAAGTGATAGTCTACACCGACCACGCGGCGTTGAGACACTTGCTAGCAAAGAAGGATGCGAAGCCTAGATTGCTGAGGTGGATCTTGTTACTCCAAGAATTCGATTTGGAGATCAAAGACAAGAAAGGCATCGAGAATGGAGTCGCGGATCACTTGTCACGATTGCGCGTAGACGACCTCCTTCCCATTGACGATTCGTTCCCCGAGGAACATCTAATGACGATCATGTTAAAGAAATCTCGGGGAGATCAAGAGCATGAGGTTAAAGAGGTTTTTGCCGCAGAAAAAGAACCTTGGTACGCGGACATTGTGAACTACTTGGCCGCGGGAGAAGAACCGCACCGCTTGGAGGGGTACCAAAAGAAGAAATTCTTCCACGATGTGAGACGGTTTTATTGGGACGAGCCTTATCTCTACACCTTGAGCAAAGACGGTTTATACCGAAGATGTGTAGCGGATGAAGAGATAAATGGCATACTTATGCATTGCCACGGTTCGGCTTACGGAGGACACTTCGCTAGTTTCAAGACGGTCTCTAAGGTATTACAAGCTGGGTTTTGGTGGCCTACAATGTTCAAGGATGCCCACGAGTTCGTACAAAGGTGTGATCCTTGTCAAAGAAAGGGGAACATAAGCAAGCGCAACGAGATGCCACAAAACCCGATCATGGAAGTTGAGATTTTCGACGTATGGGGGATCGACTTCATGGGCCCTTTCCCATCTTCATACGGAAAGAAGTATATCCTTGTGGCGGTTGACTATGTGTCCAAATGGGTTGAGGCTGTAGCGAGTGTAACAAACGACTCGAAAGTGGTTGTTAATCTCTTCAAAACGATCATCTTTCCAAGGTTCGGAGTTCCTAAAGTGGTGATTAGCGACGGTGGATCCCATTTCATCAACAAGGTCTTTGAGAGTCTTCTCAAGAAGTACGGTGTTAAGCACAAGGTGGCAACACCTTATCATCCCCAAACAAGTGGCCAAGTTGAGGTTTCCAACCGACAAATCAAAGCCATCCTCGAAAAAACGGTTGGCGTGACGCGGAAGGATTGGTCCGTCAAGCTCGACGACGCGCTTTGGGCGTATAGAACCGCGTTTAAGACGCCCTTGGGAACGACACCTTTCAACTTGCTGTATGGGAAAGCATGCCATTTACCGATAGAGCTCGAGTACAAAGCCAGTCGGGCAATCAAGCTTCTCAACTTCGATCTTAAGAGCGCGAAAGAGAAGAGGGAATTTCAACTCGAGGAATTGGATGAGATAAGGCAACAAGCCTATGAGAGCTCGAGGATCTACAAAGAAAGAACCAAAGCCTTCCACGACAAAAAGATCATCAAGAAAGAATTCAAGGTGGATGACTTGGTCTTGCTTTTCAACTCGAGGTTGAAGATTTTTCCGGGTAAGCTCAAATCCCGTTGGTCCGGTCCATTCAAAGTCAAAGAAGTAAGACCACTCGGAGTGGTGGTCCTCTGGAACAAGCACGGGGGGGAGTTCGTGGTGAACGGTCAAAGACTCAAGCCGTACCTCGCGAATGAAGCTGTCACCGAGGGAGACTCATTGTCTCTTTCGGATCCCAACGTCGCTTAGAACAACGGGTAAAGTCAAGCTATGTGACTATAAACAAGCTCACTTGGGAGGAAGTCCCATGTTTATCCTTGTATATACATGCTTTATTTTTGTTTTACAACTTTTATTCTTTTAGTTTTCTTTTGTCTTAGTGGTTTTCAGGAAAAACAGAGCGGAAAATGGCGAAATCGGGCGGTATCGGACGGTTGTATCGACCGGATTCTGGTCGATATTGAGCTTAAACTCGTATCGATCGGTAGTATCGACCGGAACCGGTCGATATCGGGTCGATCGCAAAGCCAAACCTCGTATCGAGATGTAGTATCGACCAAATCCGGTCGATATTGAAGCGGACCCGAAGGCCAAACTCATATCGACGTGTAATATCGACCACATCTGGTCGATATTGAACCAGGCATCGAGGATCGAGGAGTAATATCGGTTTGATCAAACCGATACAGGTATTTAATATCGACCAAATCACGGTCGATATCAATTGGTCGATATCGACCAGTTGTATCGATCAGATTTTGGTCGATATCGGGTAAAAAGTCGCGATTTAAAAAAGGAAAACAAGGGCTTCCCTTCATTAACTCATCTTTTTCACACAGCCGTTTTCTTTACATCTTCTTGTGCGAAAATTTGTGCGATTTTTACAGTTTTAAAGCTTCGATTTCTCCTTCGATACTCAACGAAATCTCTTGATTTTGGGCTCAATCTCTTTGTTTTCTTCCCCTCTTTCAGGTCATACCAATTTCGTCCTCAATCTACAAGCTTTCACATCCTCCAAATCCTCCTTAGAGCTTCAATGGGGCCAAAGACAAATTTGAAACCAAAGGCAAGTTCCAAAGATAAGGGAAAGGGAATTGCTATCCCGGAGGAACCTCGAGTCAAGAGGATTCATCGAGGAGGAGGTCCGGTGATAAGAGACCGCGTGGATGAACCCCAAAGAGCTCCACCAAGCCGAGCACGGCAAGATACGGAGAGCTTCGCTCCTCACGCGACGGAATTAGGAGAAGGAGAAGAGTGGGAAACGGATGATGAGGTTGAAGAAGAAGCTCCACGGCCTCGCGGTTTCACCTTTCCACCAAGGCCCGAGGATGAACCTTTTGTGAGAGACCATAAGGTGGAACCGACCGCGAAAGAGCTCTTCTACGCATTCATGGAGATAGAGTTTTGCCCCTCCGCCTTCCCGGATCCGGTGACGTTGAAGAAATTGGGTATCTACGACGAAGTCAAAGAGATCATGGGTCACATGGGTATATCAAGCACACTTGGTATGAGTTTCGCGGCTTTCCAAGAAGAGACTTGCCAATTCCTTGCCACCCTCCGGATTAGGTACCATCACGAGGGTAGAGCGGACTACGAAGAAGATCACGGGGGCTACATCGAGTTCTCGGGAAACAACGGGACTACTTACCGCGTTTCATTCGCGAGGTTGGAGCAACTATACGGTTTCTCGAGCGAGGGTCCTAGTACATTCGAAACTGCGGTGGGTGAGAGCGTATATCTCTGGGAGATGATTGCCGATGGAGATTTCATACCGGGAAAAGCCAAGGCGAGGAAGATTCGACATCCGGCTACACGGTATGTGCGCCAACTACTTTCACATGCTTTCTTTCCTAGGCACGAGACGGGTTGCGTCCATGCGGATGAGATGGCATTCCTGCAACAAGGACTCACCCCAATTATACGGAGAGGTAGTGGCAGAGACGATATCTTTCCGAGATGCGAGGAGCAAAGGCCAAGCATCTTGAAGATCTTCCTCAAAGGTCTACTTAGCTTGCAGCATTGGGCGTGGTCCCACAGGGTCAAGAAGCCAACATTGAGCATTGGAGGATGGATCACCCCGATCCTGCGACTTGCTGCTCATATCCCGTTGCGAGGTAAGTGCGAGGAACCAAAGCTCATGGATGTACCCTACATGGCCAAGCTGACATGGCTTAATGGTGAGCTCAACGGGAGCTACGGGTACATATTCGAACTCGAATCTCATCAGCGCATGGTCCTCTTGCCAAATGAGCGGTGGACGTCTTTTCGGTACCGCGACGCGGTGTATTTTCGGCCAAACCAGTTCCACAACGCCATCGAGGCGCCACTTGCACCTATCAGAGGACCGCGCAAGCCCGTGATACCAATCGGACCACCTCAGGTACGATCACCCAACCTCTCCTACACGACCTACGGAAGCCGGCCGATACCGCCCGGGCAAGATGGCGATACCGAGCAAACCGGGGCCACTTCGGGATATCTACATGGAGATGAAGAACATGATGCGCTGGAACAGGTTTCAGGATCGCACCATCGGGAAATTTGTCAAGGAAGTTAAGTCCTTGAAGAAGAAGCTGGCCAAGGTGGCTAATTGTGCGAGTTGTAGTACGAGTCGGAGCGCACCATCCGATGTGAGGGAACCCGAGGGAACCCAAGCTGAGCCGCGCAGGTCCGAGAGGAGACCCCGACGCTACATCGCTTCACCACCTCGTCCTGAGTCAGATAACGAGTCTCCTACCTTCTCGACGGACGACGAGGAGTTCGACGCCTCGCGACACTACTATTGAGGTAACTCCTGAAACCATTGTACATAAGCATATTTCTTTTGCATTAGTTTTTGCATATAGGATCTTCTCCAAATACTTTCTTCACACAGAGACTGTGTGATTTAAGTTTGGGGGAGTAGTCATATAGTTTCATATTAGTGACATATATAAAAAAAAAAAAAAAAAAAAAAAAAAAAAAAAAAAAAAAAAAAAAAAACAAACAAAAAAAATGCATGTAGGATTAGTTCATTTAGGTCATATGCATAGGGGATCTATGATGATTTTAGCCTTATAAAGCGACGCGTCTAGTGTTTTGAACGGTATCTTAGGTGTAGTGTCTTCCTCAAACGACTTAGAACTCGCCGAAAATCTTGAAATCTCGACCCTAGACATTGATGTTTAAAAGGCCAATAGTGTGGTTATGAAGTTTGATAGTTCTAGGTAGCCTTCAAAAACTATTTGAACCTAAACTTGACTTCTAATTAACATGATTGAGAGTTTTTAAGAGTATTTCTATGGATTTGTGATTTCTACGGATTGTGGCTTCCTAAACCGAAACACTTTAAGCACAATCCGGTCATTCTCATTCTAAGGATGATTCCCCTCTCACCCCTAAACCTTAACCCAAACACTTGTGAGATTTCTTTTCATTTAGTGATTGTTTGGTTTCGCAAAAACTTGAAAGTATAGGGAGCGACAAGAAAGGACATCCATTTGGCTAGTTTATCTTGGACTAGCATGTTAGAAAGGGATAATGGGTTGGAGAGACACGTCTTTGAGTTTGAAAATAAGAAAATAAACACGAGAAATGTAAAACACCTAGGGGTAAAAGAATGGCTAAGTAAAAAAAAAAAAAAAAAAAAAAAAAAAAAAAAGTTCGAAAAAGTAAAAAAAAAGAAAGAAAAAAAATAATAAAAAGAGAAAAAGAAACTTAGCCAAAAATAATCCCCTAAGGTAGTTAAGAAAAAGAAAACTCGATGTTTAAGTGTTTAAATGTTTAGAAGAAGACGATGGGTTAGTGGATAGAGTTATATAGGGATGGATGTCCGGACTTGTATTGTTCCTTGTCTTTCCCGGTTTTGTTTAACCCTTTCACTCCCCGAGAGAAACCGCATTACAACTAACCACATGCCTGAGTGTTAGCCTCCTCTTTTGGTTCGAAATCCCGTTTTTACCTAGACAAATAGAAAAACTCTTGAAAATTCTTGATCATGTTCCATGTTTTGACTATGCTTAATTGAATGTGAAAGGTGCTTAGACTAGACAAGTGGATCACATGCTTTTGGTAATAATAACGGATTTAGACGGAGTTTGAGATGAATAGGCAATAGGTAGAACTAGCTCGGTTGCGATAGGATACTATGTTTAGGATACTCGTTCACTACACTCTTCGCGTTACTTTTGGTTCTGAGGTCCCCGCCTCTATACCCTTTTAAACTTTGATGTTAGTTCTCTTGCTTGAGGACAAGCAAAGGATAAGTTTGGGGGAGTTGATATATTGCATATTTAGCATGTTTTTACTTTGATTTGTGCATTAGAACTAACACATTTAGGTTGCATTTAGTATCATATAGGTTGCATTTGTGTTTGTTCATGCGTTTTCGAGTTCGGGAGTGCTAAAGCGACAAAAAGGCGAGGAAAAGAGGTTTAAAGTAGAGAAACGACCATTATCAGCAAGTTTTGCTGATTAGCTGTGGTCAAGGCGCGAAGAAAAGGCGAAAAAGAGAAGAAGGAGTCAATATCGACCAGTTGTATCGACCAGATTCTGGTCGATACTGAGCCTAAACTCATATCGATCAGTAGTATCGACCAGAAATCTGGTCGATATCGACCAAGAGTATCGACCGGATTCTGGTCGATATCGAGGGCGTAAAATAGAGAAAAGAAAAAGGCCCAAGACGTTTTTCAAAGGCCCAAGACGAATTTTTAGGTCAAAACATTGTTTTTGAGCAGTTTTTGTTTATCTATCTTGGATCATACTTTGTTCTGGAGAGTTTGTGCTTGTACTTTTGGATTGGAGATTTTGCTTGCTTGGATTTGTTTTTGCAATCAAGATTCTTGTACACCTATTTCAATAACAGAGTTCTTCTTTCCCTTAATCTTTATTTTGCTTTTCATGTTGTTTTCAACCTTGATTGTTTTGGTATTCATAATGTTTAGTGAGTAATCTCCCTTAGGCAATTAGGTTGGGGAAAAAGGGTAAATCAACATTAGGATTGTAATTGTCTTGATCTTAAACTTTATAAAACTTTAATCTAGGGTAATGTCCTTAATGCTTTGATTGAATTGGCCATTCAATTGATAGAACCCAGGAAGCTTCACCTTTGGGAAAAGTGTGGAGTTCCTGAACAATTATCCTAAAACTAAACCTAGCTTAACCGAGGAATCTGTGTTAATAAGTTTAGTGGTTAAATTGATTTGAACTTAATGTTTTCTAAAACTTAAACTATCCAAGGCATTGTTTTAGTTTACTTGTTAGGAAAAGGATCATTGTCACGTGAGTGGATTGATCTAAATTACGTTTTCAAAACCTTAAAGTTACAATTGTTAAAAGACAATTAGAAATCTGAAAGTTGATCACCCGCTAAAGTACCCCAACCTGGTTGTTTTGTCTTAAATTTAATCTTAAAAACTTGTCAAATTAATCTTTTGTTTTCTTGCAATTTCACATCGGTTACAAAATAAAAACAACTCTTTTGAACTCGCTTAAACTGAGTATAGTTTCTCATAAGGTTTATTACATTAGTTGCTCCTGATTCGGATTGACACCTTAAATACTACAACAAGGCATTCGAAATAACGAGTGTAAAATCTCGTTTATCAAATCTCAAATTCGCCAACTCTATCGATGCTCGAATCTTTCACTATTTCAAATTGTTTTGGGGTCCTAATAATCGTTCACACTCTCCTCTTCCTCACCTCAACATTGTCATTAGCGATGATGATGATGTAAGCTTTTCTCTTTTTATTCCCTTTTAAAATTCGGTTTTTGGTATATAATTTGGTTATTGGAACAGGAGGAAGAGCATGCGACGGGTGTGGACAACAATGAACAACAGAGCGACGAGGAGGAGGAGAAGAAGGAGGGGGATAATGTTGTAAGCTTCATTATTTGCTTCTTTATTAAGCCAGACGATGGTTTTGATATGGCTTGTTTCTTGTGATTTGATTCAGGAAGAGACACATACAGACGATGAGCATATGGCCGACGCTGCTATGGACAATGAACAACATGGAGAGGAAGAAGATGGTGTAAGTGTGATTTTATTTGTTGGTGATGTCCTAATTTGATTATGCAAAGACATTCACCTTAATACATTTTTGTGATTTGTTGAATTTAGGAAGAGACTGAAGCTAATAATACACAGCATGAGGCTAATGATACAAATGATTCTGCTGAGGAGTTATGTTATCTGAAAGATGCATTTGAGACAATGTTGTCTCGTGGTTTAACTGATCACCAGAAGAAGCTACAAGTTGACAACATTGTTAAACTTGGAGCTGGAAAAAGGAGAGAACTGAGCAGTGAATGGAAAGCTTTATGTGAAGAGGAAGCAAAACTGATAATGAACAAGTTTAAGTTGGCCGCAAAGATTGCAAACGCAATAGATGATAAGTTTTAAACTGTTTCAGAGTAAGAACTAGGAAGTACCTCCGAATGTTTTGGTGGGTTTTTGTTGGTGTGTCTTAAGCTAATTAGAACTTTTTGGCGAAACTGCTTAGGTTGTTAAATAGGTAATTATGATCCTTATTAATTAGGAGTATGGACAAGGGTTTTTTTTATCGGAATGTGTTTTGTGGTATCTAAAATATGGATACACATCTTCTGTTGGGTTTCAGTATTTAGCTTTTTGTGTATATATATGTTTTCCCAGCTGATTATTGTTTTGTCAAGATTAAAATGTACTTAATATATATGTAGGGAGTAGGGGTGGGCAAATTACCCGATACTCGAACCGGAACCGACCGGAAAATAAAATTACCCGATACCCAAATCGGAACCGACGCGAAATTTTTGGTTCGGTTCGGATACGGGTATTAAACTTTTATCCGAAAGTTACTTCAATTTTGGTATCCGTGGGTATCGGGTAATACCCGAACCGACCCGATACCCGAACGGGTATCCGAATACCCGAAACTTTAGTATATTTCATTTGTTTATAGGTATCCATATATCCGAATATATCCGGAATATTCGAAAATATCCAAAAATATCCGAAAATATCCGAAATTTTCTAAAAATAAAATAGAAAATATTAAAAAATATCCAAAAATACCCGAAAATAAGGGAAAAATACCCGAACCAAACGGGTACCCGATTTTCCAGGTCCAAACATTTCATACCCGAAAGACCCGGACCCGAACGGTTCCTACCCGAACCCGAAACGAAAAACTCAAAGTACCCATACATGTCCTAAATCTCCCTATCCAAAATATTTGGATCCGATCGGTTCCTACCCGAACCCAACCCAAATACCCGAATGCCCACCCCTAGTAGGGAGTAATTAATGCAAGAGAAAAAGAACCAACTTGTATGTAGTTAAGCTTATGAAATAGTATAGATTTAAGTGACACCATTCTCAGCTAGTAGGAGAGTCTCAATTCATATATGTGTGAGAAAGGCTATATTCGGAAGTATATCTAATTAGTTTCAGCAAGAATATTAAATTCTCTGTTCACAAGAAATTTGCAAAGTAAAGGGACTCTTGTAATTTATCATCTCATCAAACCACATTTTGTCTTTTAAATCCTACATTAACATAATATACATATCCCTAAGACATTATTTGTGAAGTGATTTTCACAAATAAGCTTATGTGTCATCACCACATTTAGTTTCAGCAAAAAAATGATGACGTGTCATAAAAACTTAAAATAAACCAATAATTGAATAACACATGGCATGACAAATATTTTTCTGTAACTTTCTCTTTGAAATGGGCCGAGAAAGTTTTATGGATCTAACAACGTGATTTGAAAAATAATTTTTCTGAGAAAGTTTTATGGATTACAAAATGGGCGGAGAAAGTTATAGTTATCAAAAAGAATTTTAACATACAAAGATATTTTATGGTAGGATGTAACTTTTAATTAGACAATAAAGCAATTTTCGTAATAACTTTTACTAAAAATAATATTCATATATTTGTTAGGAAAAAAATCATATTTAACTTTTACTAAAAATAATATTCATATATTTGTTAGGAAAAAAATCATATTTGATATGATTTTCCAAATTATTATACGTTAATTAAGGAGTTTTGCGAACAAAATTTATAGTCAAATATTTAGTTTATAGAGCCGAATTAGGTAAAAACATATTCACAAGCCATATAAATTTGTGGGGAATTACAAAAATACACCACCAGAATCTTTTTTTACCTAATTTATCAAAATTATTTTCTTTTATACTCAATGGCATAATGTGTAATATTGAGTGATTTTTTGGATATGTTCAAATTACTACTTCAAAAATAATATAGATAAGAAAATATACATTTATGTGATTGGATCGTATAATTCCTAAATTAAATTTTTCATAAAGATTATGATAATTTAATTTTTAACTTTTTCTATTTTCGAAAATTTCCATATAAATTTGTTCCTATGTCTCCTATAATCTTGGAGTTATCATATAAAGTGTTAAGAATATTATATGGAGTACTTCTAACAAAGATTTTCGAGATTTTGGAAATATACTAATAACAAAGATTTTCGAGATTTAGGAAAATACTATAACAAAGATTTTCGAGATTTTGAAAAATATTGTTTAAATTATAAAAAATTATAATATTGCCCATGATACGAAAGTGTCGAGATAATAGTTGTAGTTCTTCGATCAAGTCTATATTGAAAACTAACATAGTAATGAGTAGACTAATTCACGACAAAAAATAACACTTTAAAATTGAATTTAATTTAGTAAATAAAAAAATAGTATAAATTTTATAACCGAAACAAAAAATAAATCAAATTGTAAATATTATTATAATAAACCTTAAACTTCATTATCATTATTCATCTCTACCTCAAACTATATTATTTTAAAAATTTATTGGTCGCGCATGGCGCGAGAAGTCACCTAGTATATATATATATAAACTCTAGTTATTAAAACAACCAAGCTAAACTATATATATCCTGGTGTGATTCTGATACCATGAAGAAACGTAACAAGGTTATGAAAATATATATCATGAAGATCTGTATATTATGAATAGAGAAGACGGAGAGAGATAATGAGTGTCAAAATTACACGTGTCATCACCTGAACACTTCTGGTCCCACATTATTAAAAAAATCATTAAAAATTCATAAAAGACCAAAACAAAAAGTCCAAATTTATCACAAAAGTGCCTAAATTGACATAATAAATGAATAATATATTTAAAAAATGTTGAAAAATCCATAAAATATAGAAAATATAATATTAAAAAATTCATAAAAAATACAATTTTATCATTTCTAATAGATTTCTTTAATATTTATATGTTATATTCGATCACATTGAATTCAAAATAATGAAAACATATTGTTCATTTACAAATAACAATATTATTTTGAAAAATTGTATTTAACACCAAAATTCATGTCAAATGACAAAACTTGAACACATAATTTACCTGACTCATCGGTTGAACCATCGGTTCCCAAAATTTGAGCAAATAATTTTCGGATAAGTTTAGACATGAAAGAGTGATTAAACCTTCATAGACAATATGTTTAAAATATTTAAAAAGCCAATGAAACGCAATTTTATAATTTCCTAATGTTTGTATGTTATATTCTCGCACAAAAGAATGATAAAACATATTGTTCATTTATAGATAACAATATTATTTTGTAAAATTGTATTAAACATCAAAGTTCATGTCAAATGACAAAACTTGAACACAAAATTGAGCCCTCGAAAATTTAGTGGTTTTATCTGAGGTTTTAATAGTCCGTGTTTTTTGAAAAATAGAGACCGGATGGACATATTTTTCATTGTTAAACGAGTCATATCATGGTTTCAAAACAGTATATAGTTATTGTTTTTAATGATAAATAGTAAATTATACGTAATGGTAAAAATTCAACATCGAAATGGCAATGATAATCTTTTTCGATGATAAATATTAAAATAGTAATAGTAATAAATTTTTGTAAATAAAACATTATAAAAACCAAAATACAATATATTTTGTTTATATACTTCAAATTCAAACTCCGTGTTTAACGCGGATCACATGATATCCAAATTCTTTTTTATTTCATTTTATACTACACATTTTTTTACCAATAAACATTTCTTTTTCTATTACGTAAATTTTTATCCCGCGTTTGGCGCGGGTAACTTTCTAGTAAGGTTATGAAAATATAATTAATAATAAAACATAAACCTAAACATAGTAAGACCTTAGACCATCTCCATCAATGGGTCTCGAGAGTGTTTTAAAAATGTTTTTGAATTAAAAGTAAATGAAAAAAACATAAATATACAAATAGTGTTAGAGACGGGTCGTGTAGAAGAATTTTGGAGAAGAGTTTAAAACCCCTACGTGTCAACATATGAGATGACTGATGTATTTATTATTTTCTTTTCTCTTTTTGTTCTAAACAAAACAATCATAATTTTCAATTGTTTTAAATTTTATATATGTTTCATACTTTATTATATGAATAATTTAAAATATTAATAATTTCAAATGACTAAATCTATTTTCATATGTAAAATAATTTATTTTCTTAAGATTCAATAGTGTCAACATAAAATCAGAAAATCTTAAAATAAAATAAAAAATTAATAAATTAAACCATTGGTTAGACCTACATAAAGTGTCCAACCAATGAAGATGCTCTTATATTGTCACTATTGAATTTGTAAAATAAAATAAACAAAGTCTGCTAAAAGCAATAATATTGAGACTACTAAGAAATTATTTTCTACTATTATGAAATTGAACACATATCTAAGCAGCTTTTTCATAATTTGTTTGCAGAGTGTCCATTTGTCTTTTATGTTTATATGAATTAAAGAAGTTTTTTATTTGGATTAATAAAGTTAAAGTTGAGTTTTAAAAAAGAAACCATAAATAAATAACTAGCTAGTCTAGCTTACAAATACTTCCATGTATACGGCTAACTTTTACAAACTCTTGGACTTCCTTCTATAACTAATAATCAGACGTGCATTGAAAATTGTAATTAAGAAGATAAAAACACACATTATTTATTGTTTAGTTTTATTTCCTCTCAAAGTTGCATTTTGTCCCCACCATGGAAGGTTCTTCAAGCGGTTCTAGAAAGAGGAAACGGGCAATAGAAGAAGAAACTCGTTTAGGAACTCTAAGTCTTGATGTTCTTGATTGTCTTATTTGCCGCCATCCTCTCACTATTCCTATTTTTCAGGTTTGTTTTATCGTTTTACTACTTATTCTATATTTTATATTCATAAAGCATTTTTGGCATGCTTTCATTTGTTTAATATTCTCATGCATTAATTTTTATATTGGTTTGTAAAAAATTATGTTTTTCATATTCTTCTTGTTATCTCGTTGTTGATTGTAGCTATTTTGTTTTGTATTTCAGTGTGAGAATGGACATATATGTTGCAGTTGTTGTTGTCCAAAACTTAACAACAAATGTCCTTTATGTGCTTATCCCATTGATAACAAACGTTGTAGAGCAATGGAGAATGTTCTTGAATCCATCATTTATTGGAAACAAGTACTTTCTTTGCTCTCGGTGAATCTAGAAATGTGGAAATGCACATAGAGGATAAGGTTTTGGTTGTTACAACTTTGGAAAAGAAGATATTGTTTCTGGTGCAATGTTTTAAAGAGTCGGATGGTATTTATGTGACAGTTAATTGTATTGCACCACTGTCCCTCGAAGTAGAGAAGTTCTCATATCGAATATCTTACTCTTCTCATGGACATACTCATAGTCATGAATCTTCGGAGATGAAAAGAATACTCGAAGTGAGCTTTGAACGTCCCAACGAGGGAAATTTCATGTTTGTTCCCAACAGTTTATTGCATAGTGAAGTGTTGGAGATGGAACTTTGCATATCGGAAGCTTAAATCAAAGGTAATATAATTTTTTTAGTGAAGAGTTCTTATGCTTTAATAGTTTTGGTTCTTGAATATATTTTTTGTCACACTAGTTTTTGATTGTTAAAGATTGATTTTAAACTAAATTTTGTTGTTGGTTTTGTTTGTTTTAGGATGGGAGAACCACTCTTAACCGGCCTCGTCAAACCAAGAATGACAATTAGTAGTCTATATATGTTTCAAGTTAATGTTTTTTTGACTAGTTGATAATGAATATCAAACCACTTTTTTGTCTCTTTAATTATGACTTGGTGATATTATGGAAGTCATTTTGATCTTATATGACTAATGATATTTTTATTTATAATTAAATGTTATGAAATTAATTGTGATGACTATCTTTATAGATTAGTACAAGTGTTGATAAAAAAGAGATAATTTAGAGATTTTGTGTAGTGCAACCAATTCTTCTTTCGAAAATTTATTTAAAAAGTTAATAGATTTGTAAGGAATAACTAAAACGAAAATATCAATATTTAGTTATGTGGTAAGTGGTATTTAGACAGACATTCAAAGAAGGATCTGAGTAATATTTTAGGGTCACATTTCTAATTAAGCCTTGTCAACCACAAAGCATTTCTACTTTCCAGTCTTCTCTCATTAAGATGATTATATATATATGATCATGATGATGATGATGTTCGATTACATAAAAACAGAGGGTTTAGGTAATTAGACACCACAAAACACACACTCCCAAGGGTCATAACCTATTTAACTACCTACCAAAAAGTTCTAATAATTAGCTAAAGACACAAAAGGAAAAACCACTAAAACAAATACAGAGGTTCTTACTCTAAAACAGTTTAAAACTTATCATCTATTGCCTTTGCAATCTTTGCGGCCAACTTAAACTTGTTTCTCTTATGTTTTGCTTCCTCTTCGCATAAAGCTTTCCATTCACTGCTCGGTTCTCTCCTTTTTCCAGCTCCAAGTTTAACAATGTTGTCAACTTGTAGCTTCTTCTGGTGATCAGTTAAACCACGAGACAACATTGTCTCAAATGCATCTTTCAGATAACATAACTCCTCGGCAGAATCACCATCATAGTCCTTCTCTTCTGCTTTGGTGTTGGTTTTGATGAGTGTCGTCGTCTGATGTTGTTTTTTGTCTGTTGCTTTCTAATTTCAACAAATTTCAAAAATGGTTATAATAATAAGTAGAAGAAAAATTGCAAAAATCAAAATGCAATTGAAAAAGCAAAACAATGATGCTTACACCATCATCATCATCATCATCATCATCCTCCTCCTGTGACGGAGCAACATGATGAACTCGCCGCCATTCAAAAGAAGAAGAAGCAAGTTTCAATCTCCTCCAACGATTCACATAAACCCTAATTTTGCAGTGACATTTGTTTTGATTTCTCAATTTGTGTCTATTCTGAAACTCTTTTCTTTCTCATTGGGCCTCTTATTTATAAAAGTGTTTGTATTGTTAGGCCCTTTTTGTTAAATTGCGTTATTACTTTTTAACAACTATTTATTAAGTCATCTATTGAAAACTATTTATTAAGTCAACAAACAAACTTCTATTATCCAATTAAAAATAGACGTATATTGTCTTCAATAGACGTATATTATCTGTAAAATAGACGTATATTATATGTAAAATAGACGTATATTATCTAAAAAATCACATTTATCATCTATTTTTGAATATATCATCAACTTATACACTTAACTCTAAACCCTAAAACCCTAAACACTTAACCCTACATCATAAACCCTAAACATTAAACCTTAAACACTATACCTTTACATTTACCCTAAAACCCTAAACATTTAATCCTATATTATCTCATAATCATTATTTATTCTCAAAATAATAATCTATTATAAACTTAGACATGTATTCTATTTCTAAAAAAATCACATTTATCGTTTGTTTTCTGACATTCGGAAAATAGATGGATAATATACTGAAGTTTTCATAAGATGAGAAAAAGAAGATAGTGAAAATAATATGAAATAAGATGATAAAATGAAATGAGAGAAGAATATGAGAAAGAAAAATGAAGAAAAAGAGAAGAAGAAGATGAGAAAGACAAAGAAAAAGAAAATAGAATGAGAGAAAAAGAAATAGTTAGGGGTAAAAATGAAATTTTCCACTACCCTCTCTTTCCTCTTTTATTTTTGCAAATTAACCCTCACTTTCTATTATTCACCCCTATTTCCCAACATTTTATTTGTAGTACAACTAGTGGTTTGACCAACGTATAAATATTTATAAAAATACATAAAATGAAATCAAGTGTTACATTAATAAAAAATATTATTTTTTAAACTATACTAAAATCATAACGAAATAAAACCAAAATTAAAAATGTAATATATTATTAATAAAAATATATTAATTGTGCATGACAAGCCACTTGTTCGTCTTCTATTACCCTCATTGACACTTCCTATTTCAATTAACCAAATATCTGAGCAATGAAGTATATCATTCTAAAGACGAAAGAGATACTACAAACCTCTTTGGTGTTGGTTTTGATGAGTGTCGTCGTCTGATGTTGTTGTTGTTTTTTGTCTGTTGCTTTCTAATTTCAACAAATTTCAAAAATGGTTATAATAATAAGTAGAAGAAAAATTGCAAAAATCAAAATGCAATCGAAAAAGCAAAACAATGATGCTTACACCATCATCATCATCATCATCATCATCATTTTTGTTGCTATGTTGTTCCTTAAGTGTCTCCTCCTATTCTAAATCAAATCAGTCTTTGGGGATAAAAAAAGACACAAAAGACATAAAAGGAAGAAACAAATACATTATGGTTCTTCTTGTAAAGAGAAAAGAGAGAAGAATGGTTGATTTTGGAGAAGAAGCGGAGAAGAAGGATTCTCCTCCTCTTGTGATTTGACATCTCTCTTTTGAACTGCTCCTTTGATATTCTCCTAAACACACGTGTCGATCTTCTTCTTCCTGTGACGGAGCAACACGATGAACTCGCCGCCATTCAAAAAAAGAAGAAGCAAGAAGCAAGTTTCAATCTCCTCCAACGATGCACATAAACCCTAATTTTGCAGTCACATTTGTTTTGATTTCTCAATTTGTTTCTATTCTGAAACTCTTTTTCTTTCTCATTGGGCCTCTCATTTATAAATGTGTTTGTATTGTTATGCCCTTTTTGTTCTCTGCCGACTGCCTTTTTGTTCTCTGCCTTTTTATTTGTAGTACAACTAGGTGAGTTGGTCCGCACATAAATAACTATAAAATATACATAAAATGAAATCAAGTGTTATATTAATAAAAAATAATATTTTATTTAAACTATATTAATATCACAACCAAATAAAACCAAAACAAAAAATATAATAGATTATCAATAAAAAGAACAAAAACAATGAACAAACTTTAAAAATTGTAGTTTTGTATTTTATGGTGGACTAAATATGATTTAAATGCAAAATTTGTTTTAGTTTTTTAGTTTTTTTGTTTTGGTTTAGAGATTTTTCATAAACACACGGTTAGAATAAAAAATTGTTAGAAATGTATGTGTATGTGTGCTACAAAAACATATGTTTGTTATGTATGTCTTTGTTCAAAGAAATAAAAGAATAAACACTTAAAAAGATGTGAAAGATATATATCCATGAGTTAATTTGGTTGATATAAAACAAAGCATATTCAACAAAAATAGTTTTATAATTAAGAGTTAGAGAAAAATTCATTAATGAAGATGTTAATAACTATAATAAATATAGATTTACTAAAGTATAAAATTATATGATGTCGTATAAAAGTTTTAAATTTACATATTTATATCAATAAATCAGTAACAATCAAACATTTTAAAAGAAGTAAAGTTTATAATATTTGCATGAATATTAAAATATTGTGGATCAACTTGAATCATCATGAATGTAAGCAAAATGGATGAAGATTTCATCCGGACCCGACAAATCGAACCAAACGCGATCCGAATATTAGGAACCAAAACGAAACCGACAAAATATCCGAACGAGTCTAGCTTTCAAACCTAAAAATCGAATAGATCCAAACCGAAACCCGGACGGATACCCGAATTTATCCAAATTTTAACTAATATATAAAAATATTAGTAATTTATATTTGTAATAACTTAAATTTCTAAATTATAACATTTTCAAAAATATTAAATTAATTAAATATAAAAAAATTTCCTTAATTTTCTTTAGTAGTAAGTAAATACCAAAAAAACATCGTACACTTTTTAGTAAATTTCATTATATTTGTAACGTTTAAATATTTTAAATTATAATAGGGAGAATCACAAAACTACACCATTTGAATTACATTTCACAAAACTACACCATTTCAAAAATACTTCACAAAACTACACCTAAACACTCAAAATTAAATCTAAATAAACCCTATCCACACAAGTCTACCCCTTTAATACTATACCCTAAACACTAATTAGCGAACCCAAATGAAAAGATTTTAATTTTGGTAATTTTTTAAAGGGTAAATCAAGCTTTGAAAATTTTGAAAGGGTGTAAATATGTGAAAATATTGAATTAGGTGTAGTTTTGTGAATGAGGGGTTGAAAGGGTGTAGTTTTGTGAATTTCTCATTATAATATAAATTAAAATACCAAAAAGACATCGTACAGTTTTTAGTAAATTTATTGAAATTTCGAAAAATATTTTATTAATAAATAATATATGATAATATAAATTATGAGAAATGAAAAGGATAATTACAAACAATTTTCGAAAATATTAAATATAAAACAATTTTCTTAATTTTCTCTTTGGGCGACACATAAGCCAAATTACTTGTCATATATTATATATGATTTCTGATATAATTATTTTTAAAAAATCATTTTGTATGTGATAATGTGTATGAAAGAGTATATAAACTGAATTCTAAATTAAGTTTTTTCATATAAATTTATTTAGATATATGTTATGGATGTCCTTGCACCATATTGTATATCATTTTAAGTGAAGATTATTTAAAAAAAATTAGTTTCTATTATTATTATTTATGGGGGAATTACAAAACTACACCTTTTGAATTACATTTCACAAAACTACACCATTTAAAAATTTCTTCACAAAACTACACATAAACACTAAAAATTAAACCCTAATTAAGCCTACCCACACAATTCTACCACATTTTCACTAAACCCTAAACACTATTTAGCGAACCCAAAAAAAATTTAATTTTGGTAATTTTTTAGAGCATAATTGAACCATTTAAAATTTGAAAAGAGTGTAAAAGTAGGGAAAATATGAATTAGATGTAATTTTGTGAAGGAAGGATTGAAATAGTGTAGTTTTGTGAATTTCTCATTTTTTATTTATTGATCATAATGTTAGTATATTTTATATGGAAGCGTTTAAAATTAGTTTGATGCCAATAGGTTATGTTATAAAATTTTAAAATGTAGGTTAGTTTTCAAATAACATAAAATAATAATTGATATTATTAAAATAGAAAAATGTATCTAAATAATAAATTTTGAATTATAAATTGAATAACATTTGTTAATTGTATTAATCATCTAAAATAATAAAGAATGTCAAAAGGAGTAATAATTCCAAAATATTAGTAATTGAGCCAAAGTTTTTTGGGAGAATCACAAAACTACACCATTTCAATTACATTTCACAAAACTACAGCATTTCAAAATTACTTCACAAAACTACACCTAAACACTAAAAATTAAATCCAAATAAACCCTACCCACACAATCTTACCCCCTTAATACTATACCCTAAACACTAATTAGCGAACCCAAATGAAAAGATTTTCATTTTAGTAATTTTTAAAAGAGTAAATCAAGCTTTTAAAATTTTGAAAGGGTGTAAATTTGTGAAAATATTGAATTAGGTGTAGTTTTGTGAAGGAAGGGTTGAAAAGGTGTAGTTTTGTGAATTTCTCAAGTTTTTTTTATATTTTGGTTGTTCAAAATGTGAAATCGTAAAATAAAAATCGCCCATTAAAAAAGAAATAGTCAAAAATATATTGAATCGGAATATATCAAAAAGGGAGAATCACAAAACTACACCATTTGAATTACATTTCACAAAACTACACCATTTTAAAAATACTTCACAAAACTACACCTAAACACTCAAAATTAAATCCAAATAAACCCTATCCACACAATCCTACCCCCTTAATACTATATCTAAACACTAATTAGCGAACCCAAATGAAAATATTTTAATTTTGGTAATTTTTAAAAGGGTAAATCAAGCTTTTAAAATTTTGAAAAGGTGTAAATATGTGAAAATTTTAAATTGGGTGTAAGTTTGTGAAGCAGGGATTGAAAGGGTGTAGTTTAGTGAATTCCTCTATCAAAAAAATGGAAAAAATCGGATATCGGAATGTATAAAAAAAATTGAAAAAATTGAGTTTAAATTTTATTTGAAGCAAAAATATAAGGGAACAAACGCAAAAAAAAATAAAATTTACGCAAAATATTAATTGAGACTAAAATATAAGGGCATATGAGATAGAATAGAATTATATGTTTTAATTATCAAAACGTATAAATATGATTTTGGATTTTATCTTTAGTGTAAAACTCGTTTTTTGTATTTGTGGTATTTTTGTAAACTATTACTTTTTGATGGTATTTTTGATCTAAAAACATTTTAATGGTATTTTTGTTATAAAAAACTTTGTAACTAGGATTTAACCCGTGGTACACCACGGGTTTATGTTTTTTATAAATAATTTTATATATATACAATTAATTTAGAAGTTTGTAATATTTTTTCTGATTTTGAAAAATAAATAAAAATATTCAGAATTTCTAAAGAGTATTTTGTTCTTTTATTGTTTATGCAAATAAATATAGAGAAATTCACAAAACTACACCCTTTCAATCATTCCTTCACAAAACTACACCTAATTCAATATTTTCACAAATTTACACCCTTTCAAAATTTTAAAAGCTTGATTTACCCTTTTCAAAATTACCAAAATTAAAATATTTTCATTTGTGTTCGCTAATTAGTGTTTAGAAATAGTATTAAGGGGTATGATTGTGTGGATAGAGTTTATTTGAATTTAATTTTAAGTGTTTAGGTGTAGTTTTGTGAAATATTTTTGAAATGGTGTAGTTTTGTGAAATGTAATTCAAATGGTGTAGTTTTGTGATTCTCCCATAAATATATAATGAGAATTATATTTTATATAGCAAAATCTTAATATAATTTGTAAGTGTGTTTATTCCAAACTATTATAAACTATAAAAATTAGGGATGGACAAAACTTCCGGATCCGAAATACCGAACCCAAACCAAACCGAAATCCCCAAATCAATACCGATTCTAAAAACAAATAACTCGAATGTATAGGGAAATTTACTACCATAATACCCGAAATCGAATCTGAACCGAACTCAATTTTGTAGAACTAAACTAAACTACTCTAACTACCCAAAAATTATTTAAAATAATAATAGTTATAATTATATTTGAAGTACATAATTGGAACCAAACCGAAATTAAAGAACTGAAACCGTTCCAAAAATAAATAACCCGAACGAATTGAGAAATTTACTACTCGAAAACCCGAAGCCAAAACAAATTTCTAGATTTGAACCCGAATTACCCGAAATTTGTTTATGATAAAGTTTAATCATTATTTTCAAACTTCTTGTCATTTATCTAGAATTTTTCTAGAAACTGAACCCGTTAATAAATAATTGTTATGCTAGTGTTAATTGATTTAAACAAACTTTATCTATGTTCAATATAGATGTTTATTAACATCTAAAATATTAATATAAATAGAAAAATTATAATATGGACAATGATTATATATAAAAACTAAACTATATACTTTTTAAAAAATATATATATTCTGAAATTTTTTATAGACCTCCGTAAGAAAAATAAAAAGATTATATCAAAAATATCATAAATATGAAATTAGTGGTTGATTTTATGTTAAAATCGGTTTTATTGTTTTTGTTGATATTTAAGTCAATTTAAAAAATATATATATACGGAATGAGATATGTTTGTGTGTAAGTTTCTTATAACTCTTTAAGTGAGTTTAAAACCAATGACATAGTATGTAGTTAAGTTAGTTTTTTTGGAAAAGTTCAAAAAAGTACTTCAAAAATAATAATATATATATGTTTATTATATATTTCGTATAGCAAAAATTTAATATAATTTATAAGTTGATTAGACCAATAATTTATTATTTATTATATTTAGGATTCGAAAATACCCGAATTCAAAATACAAATCGAATCAAAATACACAAATCATATTATGCGATTTACCCAAATTTATTTAAAATTATAATTATTTTGATTATATATATAAATAATTGTTGTAAACATATTCTAAATATGTAATATAAGATTTAAATTTTAGTAGAATTGCAATTTCTTCTTTTTTGTTTATAATCGAACCGGAAATCAAACTCGTTAACAAACTATTTTGTTTTTTATTGTTTGATATTTTTAACAAAAAAAAATTTCAAATCGTTTTTAAATTCTTAATAATATTAATTAAACCTGTTTGTTTTGATTTAAATAAAATTTTAATGGTAGTTTTTATAAAAAAAACTATGTAATAATGTATTTATGTGAATTACATATGTTTATTTTGTTTTTCAAATATTTTTTACATAATTTCTTTAATATTTTTTATTTATTTTTGGAGAGAATTATAATATTTCCTTATTTGATTTTTCGTAATTAAATGTTCAAAAATATTTCTTTTTATGCCCAATGGCATAATGTGTAATTTAGTGTGATTTGTTGGAAAATTTCAAATTAATACTTCAAAAATACTAATATATATAGTATTTTCAAAACAAAAACTTATTTTGATAGTATTATAAGGAATTTCTCTTTTAAAAACTTGTAAAAATTAGAAAAGAAGATATAAAAAACAAAATTAAATCGTTCAGTAATCACAGCCTCAGTGTTTGCTACAATTTTTCTTGTGAACAAGTAAAAGTGTAAAACCATATCAGAGTCAAAACCATATTTATTAATCAATAATCAAGCAAATAAGAGAGCCTATAACTCTTAAAGAATACAGCATATGTGGTTGAACCGGTTCTGGTTTTCAACAACACAGATTACAAATATAGCTTACTTATCCTTTTTAGAATGTATAGCTTTAAGCAAAAGCTGATCAATCTTGTTCTCAATCCAATCTAATCCTCTCTCGTAACTCAACACACTTCTATGCATATTCCTCGCATCAATCTCAGCTACACGAGCACAAGCTCGCAATAGAATGTAGTAATCAGCATGAATCGGGTATACCAATGCTCCATCTTCCTTTTTCCTCGCATATTTCAGATAGCCTTGTCTCTTTACCCTCACCCGAGGAGGTATGTAGCGTAAACAATTCTCTCTCATGTCTGCTTTTAGTCTTCTTATCGCATTCTCCTTTGATATCTTTTCCTGCTTACGTTTACATGGTGATGGAACACTTGGCTCACCACAATCCATTAACTCAGCAACCTACACAAAAGAGAGTGGTTTATAACAGTTATGGCTAATCCTAATATTAAAATTAAACCGGTTTTTCTTACCTTGTCTTTCGTGTAAGAGTTCCACAGTTTATCAAGAGTTATGTATGTGTCATCACCTGAAGCCTCTTCAGAGCCAGCAAAGAGCTCGTTTTTTCCGTGTGATAGATACGACAAAAGATCATTTCCATCTTCTGCAAAACAAAACATCATTCAAGAAACTAGAGATATGATCTGTATATATCATCTCGGTAACGGTATTTACCATTTACGGTTTCAGAAGGGAGCTCGTAATATTTCGTTGCAAGGTTCTTCAGAAGCTCTTCAGTGTCAGTTTCAGTTGCTTTGCTGAAATCTGGCAACTCTGCATCAACCTCCTCATCGTGAATTGGAGAATTCTGCCCCTCAGAAACAACATCATGGACATAACCTAAACTCCGTTCCCACACGCCAAAACCATTGATGTTATAAAGCATTCTTATAGCCACAACCAGAATAGACATGACGCATACACGAGAAGGAAGCCTGCCTTCGTTCTTCGATAGATACAAATCCGAAGGCAACAACCAGTTGTGTAAGAGACGAACCTGATCAAGAACCTTATCCTCTTGAGGAATTGACAACTGCTTCAGATAGTTTGAGACTATACCATAGAAATTAACAGGAGACATATGCAGACCGATGACATCAGCAATCAAGGCGGCTTGTGATTCCAACATCTCAGCAGAAACAATATGATCAGGCTTAAACATGACGCTTGCTTCCACGGGACAAGCACCAGATCTCACTCCCATCTGCTGTTGAATCTTGAGATAACAAGAAAGATACGGAACCTTTCCTTCTTGTGCCCATCTCACTATATCCGTGGGTAGAACAGGCGTCTTAGCATGGTGACAAACAAGGAAAGATATCGCCAAAGAGCTCGATAAAGGCAGTGACTTCTTAAGGTGGCTTATCCATATAAGCACTGCTTTTTTACCACTTAAATTACGAGGCTGATCTTTGTCTTTGTCTCTGTTACGCCTCTTACTCGCTCTTACTTGTATTATATCTACACACAAAGAATAACACATGTCATCATCAAGTAAGACCATTCTCTTAAAAGCAAAGACTAATCAATCTAACCTTCGGATTGAAGCTCAGAGTCTTTAATAGCTTTATCAGCCCAATCAACATTGTAGACGCCAGAGAGAGACACATACCTTAAGGAGATGGGTCCGACCAAACCAATAATCAATGGAGTCACATTGAATTTCTCAACCAAAGCATCGCATTGATGAGTTATCATCATGAGTAGACCTTTGACGTATCGATCTCTTGTCTCTTGGTAATAATCATTGTAACTCAAAGCCACATCTCCTGCTTCTTCTCCTTCACCAAAATCAAGAAGCTCCAACGGCTCGTTGTGGCTCAATGCCTTGGGAGTTTTGACAGCAGATTCAAGCTGAGAGCGAAACTGAGAGTAAAGAACCGTATCGTGTGTGTGGACAAGATGAGAAGGAGTAAGCATCAGTTGTGATGGTTGACGGCGAGTGTTGGATGGATTATAGACAGCGCCGCGAGTACCACCGCCTTCACCGACGAAATCCTCTTCGTCGACAGCGGTTGCAATGATATCATCGACTTGAACTCCGCATTCTAGGCAGTATAAAAAGCCATTTGTTTCTTCAAATGACTCGTTCTCGCACTCTCTACAAATCATACTGACAAAGAAGAGGGGACAGGAGTTGTAGTGGTTAGCTTTGCTTAGTCTTCAATATATAAAGAAAGTTCCTTTTAGTTCATAAATTCAATAGAGAAGAATCAAAAAGGATCAATGTAAGGTTATTAGTCCAGAGTAACTTTTCCACTCATTGTCTCTCTTTCACAGTCACACACACACACACTATGGTTATACTAAGAGACCAAACGCAGCTTAAAGTCCTAATATATTATAAATAATCAACAACAAATCTGACAGAAACACAAAACCTGAGCAGTGTCTAATGTCAAATTTGGTCCAAACCCATCTCTCATTTCACTGTTAGAGAAACATAAATCACAGAAAAAAACACCAAAGGTTTTCATTAGAATACTAAGCAATTTACGACTACCCATTACCCAAAATCAAAAAGAAGAGATTTTCACCACAGAGAGATAAATCTAAATTCTCAGAAATCGAATTTATGAAACGTTAAAAGAGATAAACTTTTTCAAAGCAGAGAAGAGAATGACAATTACCCAGTCTTGTCGTTAATGGGTTATAATACAATAGTAGTCCCAAGTAGACGAAGAAGAAAGAAGAAAGAAGAAAAAAGAAAGAAGAAGAAGAATAGGTTTGTGATTAATGGGAGCTTTGTATATATCAAAATATTTAGGCCCAAGCCTTGTTTCTCTCTTTTGTGATATTATTTAACTTTTTTAATACTCCCTCCGTCTCATTATAATATAATTGATGTTTTAGTCAAAAAAATTTGTTTCATATTAGATGATGTTTTCGGTTTTCAATGTAAAATTAATTGTTATGTTGTGTTTTTTTATTATTTAATTTATGTATAATGTTTTTCAATTGGTGGAATTATGTTTAAGTAAAATATTAAATAATGTTTTTACACTGAAAATAAGAAAATTTAATGAATTTTTAATATGCGTGTAGAGATTTAAAACATCAAATAATTTGAGACAGAGGAGTAGTAGTTTAAGAAAATGGTTAAATAAATCCCGAACTTTTAAATTTAAGCCAAATTAATCTCAAATTTTCACTTGGATTATTTAAATCCTCAACTTATATTGACTGAACCAAATTAGACCCAATAACTCAAACATGACGGAATATTTAATTCCGTTAACGGTTTCGTTTGATTGTTTCTTTCAGTTAAAACGACATTGTTTTTTTTGAAAAATAAAAAATTGAATTATTGAGAATTGAACACGGAACCTCAAATTTATAAACTCATGCTTTAACCAATTGTGTAAATTTGCTTTTATTTGTTAAATATTATTTAATTAATAATTTACTCTTACGGATGATGTCGAAAAAGACGATTAGTACATCAGAAACTATAAAATTTGTTGTCGTTAAACTCTTTTCAATCCCATATTTATCACGTTCATCATTAAATTCTACATATCGTTGCTACTAGTAGTCATATCGAAGTTAAATTTATGGTTTTCGTTTTTGAGATTTGTCCGTTAACAGAGTTAAGTATTCTGTCATGGTTGACATTTTCAGGTCTAATTCGGCTCGGACAACGTGAAAGTTTGGGATTAATTTGGCTTAAATTTGAAAGTTGGGGATACGATAGTTTTGTTAATTTATTTAGCAAAAAGGACACATTCCTAAAATACAAAGATTTTTGTTGGTCACTTAATTTTCTTTTGAATAACGAAGATTTTTGTTGGTCATTTTTGATATGGGAAAAATGTCAATTAAATCATGAACTTTCAAAATTTACCGAAAAAGCATGAACTTTCACGTGAACCATTTAAATCATGTATTTTTCGTTGACTGACGTTTTAGATCATAATTTTTTTATTACCGGAACAAAATGTATGTTTGTGCGTTTGTTCTTCATCACCTCCTGCAAAGAAACAAGAAATATAACTCAATTACAATTATCCGATATGTAACAGTATAACCAATTGTATTAGTTGGACTATTATATCGACAATCACATTTGTACTATTTGAACCAATTATATTGATTATGGAGATTTATAACAGTTGTACCGTTTGAACCAATTGTACTCAATCTGAATTGAAATAAAGATCCAATCGATTAGAGATTCTAATTTAACTAAAATTCACACGATTCATCACCTACATTCGCTAAATTAGCAATGCGTATGCACTCAACATGGTTAACAAACAAATGTGGACATATTAAGCAATCAATTTCATTGAAATCTCTACATTTAAGATTCTTTAAAATAAACACAAAAATCTTGAAATGAGAGCCAAAAACAAACCAATGAACCACACAGATGACCACTAATAGTCGAGTCGATCCACAATCTCAATTTTACAGATGCTCGAGATGATGATGGAGGAAGATGATGCAATCCGCTCGAGAGGAAGAAGAAAGCCCTCGAGGAAGAAGAAAGCCCTCGAGGAAGAAGGGGATCTTTTAATTTTAGTTTTGTTTCTTTATTTTTAGGTTGTTTTTTTCTTTATTATTTTGTTTAAATCAAAATACAGCAAATACATAAAGGATAGTATGGAAAATTCCACAAATGAGTGGCAGTGTGATTACTAAGTGGCAGAGCAGATTTTTTTTGCCAAAAGTGGCATTTAAGCCGCGCGCTCTCTTCATCTTCATCTTCTCTCCACTGAAAGGTCTTTAGGTTTATCTCCGAAATCAGAGTTTTGAGGTTAGTAAGTATGTCTTCTATTGTGTTGATTTATGGAAGTTGTTGTTAAAATCTGAGATTAGTAATTAATTAGGGTTTGATTCTGTAGGAAATGGATCTTCTTCAAAGAAGAAAAACAAGTGGACTTTGTTTCAACGAATCAAGAGTTCATGGTATTAGCTAATAGGTAAATATTGTATAGTCTATAGTGCATGGTATTAGCTAACCGAAGTGACTAATGAATTATAACTTCAAATCAAAACCTAAAAATTACAACAGTTCTTATTCTTCTAATTAAACTTCGCAATTATCTTATTACAAATTGCAACTTCCTACTATTTTTTTCCTAGTCTTTAGAAAATCAAACCGTTATTTTACAATAAGTACATTTTTTAATTTAGATTTGATATTAAAAAGTTAACATTAAAACGTTTACTGGTGGTATGTTAAGGATTATTTTTTTTATTAATCATCTTATATGAAAAAAGTTAATAGAAAAATACTAACCGCGCGATTATCGGTAGCAACGCCAGAGATAACAAACATAAGAAGGAATGAGATAAGAATCTCTGCGACAAGAGCTCGTATCGACGAATCAGTTGGAACCGAACAAACATAAGGAGGAATGAGATAAGAATCTCTGCGACAAGAGCTCGTATCGACGAATCAGTTGGAACCGTGCCAAAGTAAGCTTTTCTGGTGTAACTTTGAACATTAGGCTTAGTGTCAAACTAGCCGGTAATGATCCAGTTAGTTGTGCACCTATATAGAGTGGTACCTGCACACAAACATATTTAAATATCAAATTTTTTACTACAATTCTAATAGAAATATATATGTTTAAAAATAAAATTCAAATCAATGTATATTAAGAAAAACAATTGTACAATTCTCATATATATCATTAAATGATTTTTTTTCAAAAATAGCACACACTCTTGAAAGTTTTACAATTACCGCTAGAATGTTTTTTCTTAAAATACCACAAAACTTAAACCACATGATATGATCAATTTTTTAAGCTCTTACCTCCTTCAAAACTAAACTCTAGATACTCATTATTGAACCCAAATGAAAAAATTTCCATTTTAAAAAAGTCATGTTCTTTGTATTTATGGTATTTTAATTTGTAACATAATCTTTTTAATGGTAATTTAGTAAAAAAAGTTAATGGTATTTTCATATTAAAAACATTTTAGTTGTAATTTTCTTATAAATTTGTTATAGTGCTTCTAAAACGAAAAATAATTTTTGTTATACTTTAAGGAATCTCTCAAAAAGATATGGTAAAAAATATTTATAGTATCATCACAAAATGGTAAACAAAGAGATCGGGGTAAGTCTTTTCAATATTATTTTATGAAAAGATAAAAAATATTATTTTTATTGCATTTTGAAAAAAAACAGCTTATTTTAGTAATAGCATGTTGGACTATACAAACCATTCAATGTCTTTATGTGTATATGTTAATTTGGTTAATTGAATATGCAAACAATAAATACTAAATCATACGATTTTCTTATTTAATACGCTAAACTAATAACGTCAGAACTAAATAAGTTTACAAAAAAGTATATTTATAGAGAGATAACCTACTAAAAGTGAAATTTGGGACCGACAAAACTTATTATTGTATAGTGGTATTAAATAATCAAATATTAATTTATAGATAAACAAGTCGACTTTGTTTCAACGAATCAAGAGAAGACGATGAAATTGTTCTCTTACAGGTCTCTCTCTCTTCTTCTTCTTCTTCTTCTTCTACAAAGAGATGAAATCTAAGCCTCTCTCACTCTCTCTGTGTTTGTGTGTGTAAAAAAGGGATTGGTTGCTTACAAAGTGAAGCCAAACAGTGATTGGGATGCGTTTATTGGTTTTATTGGAGGTTCCGTTGTTGCGACGAAATTTAGCAAAGAGCAGATTATGAGTAAAGTGTGCAGACTCAAAGGAAAATTAAGCAAAGGGCCTATTGATTCTCAAGCCTTTGCTCTCTCCAAACTCCTTTGGGCCCCAAATGTTTCTACTCAAACAAAGACTCATCATGTATGTGTATGTATGTTGTTGTCATTATTATCATTTCTTTCCTTGATGAATTGCGTTTACGAGATTCCCTTTTTATTGACTTAGGAGGAAGATACACTTGAGGACAACGAAGAACTTGCTAGTGCAGGCATTGCCAATGCAGATCATAGGGAAGAAGATGGTGTAAGTGCGCCATTTTATATTACTCATTATTTTTTGCAGTGAGTTTGTGCCTATAATATTGTGTTGTAGCTATTTGGATATCATTTTAACAATATATACATCCATTGTTTATTTGACTGAAAATCGAGAAACGCAAGAGGACCTTAAAGATGATGAAGCAGATGCTGAAGATGAGAGATGCGCCGTGAAGGATGCTTTTGAGGCATTGCTTTTACGAGAATTAAGTGAATATCGAAAGAAGTTGAGGATGGAGAAAGTGTTGAAGCTTGGAGCTGGGAAAAGAAAAGAGTTGAGCACTAAATGGAAAAAGTTTTGCGACGAAGAAGCAAAAATTGAAATCAAGAGGTATAGACTCCGCACAGAGCTTGCAGAGGCAATAGATGGTAATGATGATGATGATGATGATGATAATAATCAATGAATGATGTGGGTTTTTTCTAGTCCATTCATTTACAACTTCCTCTCTGGTTTTATGTTAATCCTTTAACTTTCTATCCATGAATGTTTCTTATTATGTTTGGTTCTTTCTTATGTTATCAATGTCCTAAGAACATTATTATCAGTCCCCTTTTGGTTCAAAGTTTGACAATCTTCTTTCTATTCTTGAGTTTCATTGAGAATGGACGGCTTGTGTTGTTGGAAAGTTTTTTTACTTAGAGTCAACTTCTCAAGTTTCATTGTGCTTAAATAACACAAGTTTTTCGAAATTAACATACAAAAATCATCAAGAGTTGATAATTTGTTTTTTAAAAAGATCCAAATTTGGAAACATTGTTCATTACATAATATATTTCATTAATATCTAATTTACCTTGGACTTGATACTGGTATTTTCCTAATAACACAATTAAAATGATGAGTCCTAACTAAAAACCAATCTTGTATAAGTTTTGTAATACTACTTTTTATTAAACTAGTTAAGGACCCACGAATACGCAAAATTTTAATAGAACATAAAGAAAACTTGGTTGAGATTAACATACAAAAATCATTAAGAGTTAGAGAATTTGTTTTAAAAAAGATCCAAATTTGGAAACATTTTTTAACAAAAAAATATTTATTAATATCTAATGTATCTTGGACTTCATATGGGTGTCTATAGTGGTAAACCAACTCAACTCAAACCAAACTCATATGGACTTAATAGTAAACTAGATGAGGACCCGCACGTACGTGCGGGATTTAATTTGTGGTAATTTATATATGGTAAAATATGTTTTTAAACTTACATATATTAAAAAGTGTTTGGATATAAACTTATTCATATGGGTGTCTATAGTGGTGTCAAGATGGGTAAACCAACTCAATTCAAGCCAAACTCATATGGACTTAGTAGTAAACTAGATGAAGATCCGCACGTACGTGCGAGATTTAATTTGTGGTAATTTATATATGGTAAAATATGTTTTTAAACTTATATATATTAAAAAGTGTTTGGAAATAAAATATTTTAAAAAAATTATACATCAATTTGAACTATATGTTTGTGGTTTCTTGTTTCATTAAGTACATGAATATAATATAATTTGAATTAATCTTTTATAATGACAAATACATTTTTTTAGTAGAATAATTCATTTTACAAGAAGTGCATGTCTTTATATCAAATATATGGGATAGGTTAAAATAAAATACATACCATTCTTTGTGTACCGACTCCGAATCGAATTGTTTGGGATTCAGAAGTAAAAGAAATCATTTTATCCACTAATAGTGGACAAATTGGCTTATGATTAGAGGTGTTTAATAATTTTTTTGTGAAATAATTTTTTTATAAAGTAAAATGAAAATATATCATAACCTTTTTAAGGGCTTATTAAAAAAACTTAAAATATGTTTCGTGAAGAATATTCTAAATTTGAACTCGTACTTCCTACACGAGTATAATGTTTGTAAACTTATTTACTTAACATAATTTTTTACAAAATCATTGAGTGTATTAAACATAAAATTACGAATCATATTTTTAGATCATGTACATCAAAGTCTTTCAAATATGCAGTGCTTCTAATTTTTAATTAGTATTTGAGTGTATTTGCATAAAGTAAAATTTTTAAGCACTCTTAAATGTGTTTATTAAAATTTTCCTACATTGAGAGATTCTAAATTTTAAATGTATTTTTTTATGACCCATTATAATCTTTAATATATTTTAAAATCATAATGGAATGATGAAATATTTGACTATCCAACATCTAAATATAGAGTTAGATCCTTAGGTAAGAAGTTATCTTACGGTTTATATTATATTTTTTGTCTTTTTTCACTCCATATTATCTTTGACTAACTCACATTTATATTATATGATCTACATTCACAATTCAAAAAAAACAAAAATGGATAAAAGATGGACTCTAAATGGTATGACAACTTTTGTAAAGTCAGAGGAATCGGGTTAGTCTTCTTCTCTTTAATTTCATCCCAAATTTGTTAAAAGATTTCAAGAAACTAATTAAGTTTATTGAAGGTATTAAATAGGTATGTTATAGACTTATAGTAGAAGAGTTAGCTAGTTTTGGAGATATAGTCCATGTATGTGACATATCTCAATCTTTGCTTAATCAAAGTTTAAAAGAATGGGAAGAGAAAGGGTTTCAAGTAAGAGGCTCTCTATGTGATGTAACTTTTCAATGAGAGAGAGAAGAGATGAAGCAAATTGTCTCCTCTTTGTTCAATGGCAAGCTAAATAACATTGGTAACTTATAAATACCAATGTTATCATCTAATTTTTTTGCCAAAATAAAATTAATTCTATACAATATAAGTATATAACTATATTTATAGAAGAAAATATATAAGGATATTGGTAACTTTTAAAGAATATGCTTAGAATTTATGGAGTTTTAGTGTTATAGGAAATAAGTTAAGATTCTGTGCTAAATTGATTAGATTAGATACAGAATATTCGATACATTTTCGTCAAATTAAAATCGTTTTTAAATATGGTATGATTTTATGTTATATTTGTTTATTTGATTGGAGAGAATATTTTCCTTCACTACTAAATGCATTATTGTAGAAAATTTTCCAAAATTTATGTGTAAACGACTAAACGTAGTTAAGATTTGATTTTCCGAGACATTGCTAAGGATATATTCTTGCTGCCTCATTTGTTTTCCTTTTTTAATGCACCAATCAAAATCGAATCAATTAAATTCGATTTCCTATTTTGAATAATTTTTCTAAGAAAAATAATAAACCATAGGTTATATAGAATGACATTTCATCGTAAATACAATTTTTTGTCCTTTTTACAAAATGTTTTTCTTTTAATAATTACGATGGATAATCCGTACCCGTTAACTAAATGGTTTGTGTCAACTCGTAATTCATTTAAATTAGTGAATTAAATGATCAAATGAGTTGACCCATTAAATAAAAATCAAGCATAAGTTCAAATGATTTTCTCTCTTTTGTATTTGCATAAACACACCAAAAACTAAAAAATCACTCTAAAATAAACTTTCTTGTGAATAAACGATGATCTTGCGAAAATGTATTTGCATAAACAAACTAAAAATTCAGTTACACACTCAAATCAAACACAATTGGCGTCGTGTTTAGAGAGAAGAGAAACTCGAATTGGTTTAGAGAAAATAGTCTACTATGTGTATACTAATAATTTTATGGTTTGGTTTGGATAAACCATAAACACAATTGATTTAAACCCAATTCAACACAATCTATTAAACCATTAACTCAATAAAATCCAAATTAATGGTTTAACTGGTTAATGGTTTGGTTTAAATCAAACCAAATATTTTGACCCATTTTGATATGTCTAGATGTCTATTATATAAACTATAATATAATTTTTGAAGTATTAATTTCAACTTATCCAAAAAACATCACTAAATCACACCAAATGCTATTGCTTTAAACATAATAAAAAATCCATTAAAGATAAAACTAGGGGTGGGCGTTCGGGTACCCGTTCGGGTTCGGGTCGGGTTCATTCGGGTTTCGGGTTTTCGGGTAGAGGACTATAGAACCCGTTCGGGTTTTTCTATAATTTTTTCGGGTTCGTTTCGGGTTCGGTTCGGGTCCGGGTTGGTTCCTTTCGGGTTCGGGTCGGGATTCGGGTACCCGAAACTATAAAAAAACTCCAAAATTATATAATAAAATATTTTAAAATATAAATTTTATTAAGATAATATGAATTATACATAATTAAAATTATACAAAAGTATCTAAAAATAATCAAATTATACAAAACTACTCAAAATATAAGAAAAATGTTAATAATTTGGATATATAAGTTACTATAAATATAAAAGTACTAATATTTTTATATATTTAATTATATTTCGGGTACCCATTCGGGTTTCGGGTCGGGTCGGGTTCGGGTTCGGGTTTTCGGGTCTTGAAATATAAAACCCGTTCGGGTATTTGGTTTGTTTCGGTTCGGGTTTGGATCCTTATTTTCGGGTCGGGTTCAGTTCGGTTTTTCGGGTTCGGTTTTTTTGCCCACCCCTAGATAAAACTATTAGCTTTGATAACAATAAAATTAAGAATTATGTTAAAATGATGCAAGTTTTGTTGTACTACTTTTTATTAATCTTTGATTGAAACCTTAAGTATTGAATATATATGCACTAAAAAATTGAATGAAAATCATATCAATTATAATCTTTAATAAATAATTCAAATTGATGTATAGATAATAGGGAGAATTATAAAACTACAACATTTGAATTACATTTCATAAAACTACATCATTTCCAAAATACTTCACAAAATTATATTTAAACACTCAAAATTAAATCCAAATAAACACTACCCAAACAATCCTACCCCTTAATACTATACCCTAAACACTAATTAGCAAACCCAAATGAAAAATTTTTAATTTTGGTAATTTTTAAAAAGGTAAATCAAGCTTTTAAAATTTTGAAAAAGTGTAAACTTGTGAAAATATTGAATTATGTGTAGTTTTGTGAAGGGAGGGTTGAAAGAGTGTAATTTTCTGAATTCCTCTAGATAATATATATATATATATATATATATCTATATTATTATTTTTGGAGTACTAATTTGAATATGTCCAAAAAATTACTCAATATTACAAATTATGCCATTGAGTATAAAAGGAAACAATTTTAAACATTTAATTACGAAAAACCAAATAAGGAAATATTACAATCATTTCCAAAAATAAAATCAAAAATATTAAGGAAATTATGTAAAAGTCATTTGGAAAACAAAATAAGAAATATGCAATTCACATAAATAAACTATTACATAGTTTTTATTAAAAAATACCATTAAAATTTTACTTAAATCAAAATACCATTAGAAAGAGTTTTTTTTGTGACATGTTGATATTTGGGATACAATGCCATTGATTTAAAATCCTATATTCTACCACCAATTATTTTTTAATTTTAAATAATAAATTTACTTCGACAACTTTTAATATTAAAATTGTTATTATTTTAAATAATTTTTGGGTCGTTCAATTTTATTTTAAAAAAAATTCTCCTTTCATATTTCGAATTCGGGTTTTCGATTAGTAATTTTTTCTTCCCATTTGAGATATTTATTTTTTGGATCAGTTTCAATTTGGATATTTGTTAGATTCCAGTGTGGTATTTTCGATCCGGGTAATTTGGATAATAAATAGTAACAAAATAATTATTTTCAAATATTTTTAATTTTAAATGATTAAATTACTATTTTTGTATAAATTATACTTATATAGACATCTAAAACTATTTAAAAAAACCATAGACTCGTGGTGTACCACGGGTTAAATCCTAGTTTTAATATAAATAAAGTATTGTCAATGATTTAGTATATCAAGTACATAGATAAAAAAACTAACAATTACACTTTGATGAATATAACCATTTTCTAAGATCAATAATAATTTTTTAAAAAAGAATTATTACATCTATACTATTAAAAAGAAGAGAAATTCACAAGATTACACCAAAAACTACCTTCCTTTACAACTTTACACCTAATTTAAAATCATCACAAAACTACACCTTATTAATAGGGAAAAGGACAATTTAGCCCTCAGCTATAGATTCGCTTGATTTCGATGTCAAGGGGAGAGATACACAAAAAAATGGATCCAGATCTTCACGACGGCCATCATCAACAACGATCCCATGGCATAATCATAATCACTCTCCCACCTTCAAACGATCCTTCGAAAGGCAAAACGATCTCCGCTTTCACCCTCATCGACCACCACGATCCCACTCCGAACAAACCCGACGAAGATCCAAACTCGGTTTCTCAACCCGATCCATGACCCGGACTCTCGTTCTTCTCAGATCTCTCTGTCTCGACTCCGATGAGGTTAGTTACGTGTCTTCTCGGCGTATCTCTCCTCGCCGTAGCTTTTTACGGATCTAATTTCCCCGATAGTGTACATATGTTTAGGGTTTTTCAAGGTAGAGATCGTGACTATGAGTATAATCTTCGTGAAAAGGCGTCGTTTGTTTTCCATGTGTATCACAAACTCATAGCTAGAGAAATCCCTGCGAGAAACTTAGCTCAAGTTTTAGGCGTTGTGGATAATTCTTGTTGAATCTATGATCAAAAGTCAACAATGCTTTATCTGTAGCAACCACCACTAGTTCTATTTTTTCTGTTAATGGTAATGTTTATCTTGATGGGTATGTGCTTACACACTTTGTGATGTTTGTTTTAGTTGCTCGTCTCTTGCCTTAAAGAAGCTCGGATAACACATTCAAAGTCCTTGGTGAAGTTGTCTACCACGTCGCTTACGAGATTATGAACTTAGAATGTGCAGTATGGTGCGGATTACATTATCTCGTGGAGCAAAACAGAGTTTTGTAAAGCGATTTATATCTTTTAGAGCTTAGCAATGTGGCTTGAAGACGATGCGTTTGTGTTTCCAGTGATGGAGAGTCTTCTCCCCGAGCTAAAGAAGAGGTTGGACCTGCCAAGAGATTCTTAATCTAGATCTGGTCTAGATCTCGATTTTTCGTGTAGATATGCAGATCTAGATTATGAGTGTTATAACAAAAAATGTTATAAGTGTTATAACGAAAAATGTTATAAGTGTTATTTTTTGTTATAAGTGTAGATATGCAGATCTAGATTATGAGTGTTATAACGAAAAATGTTATAAGTGTTATAACGAAAAATGTTATAAGTGTTATTTTTTGTTATAATTGTTATAATTGTTATTTTTTGTTTTAAGTGTTATAAGTGTTATACAAGTTATATTTTGGTGTTCATGGAAAATGTTTTTATGTTTAAAATGTTTCTTTTGTTATACGTGTTATAAGTGTTGATTTTATTTGGTCTCCAACTGATCTATTTGATATTTATGATATGAGCAATTTATTAGCCTTTTTGAAAAAATCGTATGCTTTTTTAAAACGTGTTTTTGTTATAAGTGTTATAATTGTTATTTTTTATTATAAGTGTTATAAGTAATATTTTTTGTTATAAGTGTTATTTTTTGTTATAAGTGTTATAAGTGTTGATTTTATTTGGTCTCCAACTAAACTGTTTGATATTTATGATATGGGTCCTTTATTGGCTTTTTTTTATAAAATCATATGCTTTTTTAAAATGGGTTTTTAGTGTTTTCATGTCTCGCAGTGCAGGCGAGAAGGCAACGGTTGGATGAGGATGCCCAGCCGCAGGCTAAAGTGTAAACACATAACAAAAACAAAACATCACACATGAATAATGAAAGCCAAGCACTTGTAACCATATCAAAAGTTCTTGACATACAAATGTTTGATAGTCTAGTTTACTAATGAGGTCAAACAAGAAGTACAAAGAATAAGACTATCCAAAGTTAAGATCAAACAATCGGTTTCTCCATCAAAAGATCATGTGAAACTGTGATCAAGATTAGAGCCACATCATCAACTGTTTCATACAATTTTAGCAGTGACTAAAACAATTCTAACACACTCCTAAACAAAAGATAGCACAAAACAACAACCAAGAGCATCATACTAGACAAACTACAAACAATATGTTTCTCAATCGTTAGATATAACAATTATGAAGTTGTAACAAAGGTAGTGGTAAAGAAGATCAATGTTCGATAAGAAACAAGTTTTAAAGTGATTGTCATGTGACTAAAGAGAACAAATCTAACTTCCACTGCGTATGCTATGAAGAGATACCTTCTTGTTCTCAGCGATGACTCCGAAAAAAAGACAATACACCAAACGCAGAGACGATCAACCACATATGTTTCATACTAATCGTCATAGTTTTCTTCTCGGCTACTTCCTACACTAAATCGAATCAGAGTGAATTTAAAACTCGATTGAACAGGTGGGAATCGATTCGACGAAGAGTCGTCCGAGAATCGAGTGCGATTATAATCAGAAGAAGAGAAGAAACACTCACCGAGACGACGAATCTGGAGATTTGATTGAGAGAGAGATAGTAGTTTCGGTGGATACGGTGAGTAATGGTGAGTCGTGGCGGCGAAACTTGACGATGAGATCGAACTAGCAAGGTTTAACGGTGAAATCGAACCGGTAAGGCTTGACGATGAAGTCGAACCGGTGAGATTGAGGGTGAAGCTTGACGGTGAGATCGGGGAGAATGAAATCGACGACAGGAAACGGCGGAGAAATCGAGACGATGAAGCGATGGAGAGATCGAGACGATGAAGCTACGGCGCGATCGAGATCGGGATAGTGACGGCGAGATTGAGATGATGAGAGGAAGAAGAAGAATATAAACCTAGGTGCAGAGGGTAATATCGTCATTTTAGTTATGAACAAGGTGTATAATTAAAAACTGACTTTCATATGGTGTAGTTTTATAAATTCACTTTCAAAAGGTGTAGTTTTGTGATTGTCCCTAAAAAGAAAGCATTTTTACAAAGAAGACAAAAAAATTGTATTTACAATGTTGCCACTCTATATAACCTATGGTTATATTTAAAAACAAAAAGAGAAAAATTTAAGTTTCAACACCAAAATAGGAAACAAAAAACAAACAAAAATATTTGAATAAGAATATTCAAAAAAGGAAAGAAAACATTGTTTGACAAAAAAGGAAAGGAAAGATTTTAAATTTCAAAATATGAGTGTACATATTTGACGATGAAATATCACCATTGATAAATAATGTAAAAACAAAAATCGATTAGAGCATATTTGTAATTTGTAGATTTTAATTTTTTAACATCTAATTTGAATACAAAATTATGATCTCCACATATATTTTTCTATAACGGGTCATTAAAAACTAAAAATCTATACTATTAAAAGAAAATCATTTTTACAAAGAAGACAAAAAAAATTGTATTTACAATGTTGTCACTCTATATAACCTATGGTTATATTTAAAAACAAAAGAAAGAGAAAAATTTAAGTTTCAACACCAAAATAGGAAACAAAAAACAAACAAAAATATTTGAATAAGAATATTCAAAAAAGGAAAGAAATCTATACTATTAAAAGGAAAACATTTTTACAAAGAAGACAAAAAAAATTGTATTTACAATGTTGTCACTCTATATAACCTATGGTTATATTTAAAAACAAAAGAAAGAGAAAAATTTAAGTTTCAACACCAAAATAGGAAACAAAAAACAAACAAAAATATTTGAATAAGAATATTCAAAAAAGGAAAGAAAACATTGTTTGACAAAAAAAGGAAAGCAAAGATTTTAAATTTCAAAATATGAGTGTACATATTTGACGATGAAATATCACCATTGATAAATAATGTAAAAACAAAAATCGATTAGAGCATATTTGTAATTTGTAGATTTTAATTTTTTAACATCTAATTTGAATACAAAATTATGATTTCCACATATATTTTTCTATAACGGGTCATTAAAAATTAAAAATCTATACTATTAAAAGGAAATCATTTTTACAAAGAAGACAAAAAAATTGTATTTACAATGTTGTCACTCTATATAACCTATGGTTATATTTAAAAACAAAAGAAAGAGAAAAATTTAAGTTTCAACACTAAAATAGGAAACAAAAAACAAACAAAAATATTTGAATAAGAATATTCAAAAAAGGAAAGAAAACATTGTTTGACAAAAAAAAAGCAAAGAAAAGATTTTAAATTTCAAAATATGAGTGTACATATTTGACGATGAAATATCACCATTGATAAATAATGTAAAAACAAAAATCGATTAGAGCATATTTGTAATTTGTAGATTTTAATTTTTTAACATCCAATTTGAAAACAAAATTATGATCTCCACATATATTTTTCTATAACGGGTCATTAAAAATTAAAAATAGAATTTGAAATCACGAATAATAATTGTTATTAGACTAAATCAAGATTAGTTTATGTATAACACTAGGATTTAACCCGTGGTACACCACGAGTTTATGTTTTTTATAAATAATTTTATATATATACAGTTAATTTAGAAGTTTGTAATATTTTTCTGATTTTGTAAAATAAATAAAAATATTAAGAATTTCTAAAGAGTATTTTGTTCTTTTATTGTTTATGCAAATAAATATAGAGAAATTCACAAAACTACACCCTTTCAATCATTCCTTCACAAAACTACACCTAATTCAATATTTTCACAAATTTACACCCTTTCAAAATTTTAAAAGCTTGATTTACCCTTTTCAAAATTACCAAAATTAAAATATTTTCATTTGTGTTCGCTAATTAGTGTTTAGAAATAGTATTAAGGGGTATGATTGTGTGGATAGGGTTTATTTGAATTTAATTTTGAGTGTTTAGGTGTAGTTTTGTGAAATATTTTTGAAATGGTGTAGTTTTGTGAAATGTAATTCAAATGGTGTAGTTTTGTGATTCTCCCATAAATATATAATGAGAATTATATTTTATATATCAAAATCTTAATATAATTTGTAAGTGCGTTTATTCCAAACTATTATAAACTATAAAAATTAGGGATGGACAAAACTTCCGGATCCGAAATACCGAACCCAAACCAAACCGAAATCCCCAAATCAATACCGATTCTAAAAACAAATAATTCGAATGTATAGGGAAATTTACTACCATAATACCCGAAATCGAATCTGAACCGAACTCAATTTTGTAGAACTAAACTAAACTACTCTAACTACCCAAAAATTATTTAAAATAATAATAGTTATAATTATATTTGAAGTACATATATAATTGGAACCAAACCGAAATTAAAGAACCGAAACCGTTCCAAAAATAAATAACCCGAACGAATTGAGAAATTTACTACCTGAAAACTCGAAGCCAAAACAAATTTCTAGATTTGAACCCGAATTACCCGAAATTTGTTTATGATAAAGTTTAATCATTATTTTCAAACTTCTTGTCATTTATCTAGAATTTTTCTAGAAACTGAACCCGTTAATAAATAATTGTTATGCTAGTGTTAATTGATTTAAACAAACTTTATCTATGTTCAATATAGATGTTTATTTACATCTAAAATATTAATATAAATAGAAAATTATAATATGGACAATGATTATATATAAAAACAAAACTATATATTTTTTAAAAAATATTTATATTCTGAAATTTTTTATAGACCTCCGTAAGAAAAATAAAAAGATTATATCAAAAATATCATAAATATGAAATTAGTGGTTGATTTTATGTTAAAATCGGTTTTATTGTTTTTGTTGATATTTAAGTCAATTTTAAAAAGTATATATATAGAATGAGATATGTTTGTGTGTAAGTTTCACATAACTCTTTAAGTGAGTTTAAAACCAATGACATAGTATGTAGTTAAGTGAGTTTTTTTGGAAAAGTTCAAAAAAGTACTTCAAAAATAATAATATATATATTTTTATTATATATTTCGTATAGCAAAAATTTAATATAATTTATAAGTTGATTAGACCAATAATTTATTATTTATTATATTTAGGATTCGAAAATACCCGAATTCAAAATACAAACCGAATCAAAATACACAAATCATATTATGCGATTTACCCAAATTTATTTAAAATTATAATTATTTTGATTATATATATATATAAATAATTGTTGTAAACATATTCTAAATATGTAATATAAGATTTAAATTTTAGTAGAATTGCAATTTCTTCTTTTTTGTTTATAATCGAACCGGAAATCAAACTCGTTAACAAACTATTTTGTTTTTTATTGTTTGATATTTTTAACAAAAAAAATTTTCAAATTGTTTTTAAATTCTTAATAATATTAATTAAACCTGTTTGTTTTGATTTAAATAAAATTTTAATGGTAGTTTTTATAAAAAAAACTATGTAATAATGTATTTATGTGAATTACATATGTTTATTTTGTTTTTCAAATATTTTTTACATAATTTCTTTAATATTTTTATTTATTTTTGGAGAGAATTATGATATTTCCTTATTTGATATTTTGTAATTAAATGTTCAAAAATATTTCATTTTATGCCCAATGGCATAATGTGTAATTTAGTGTGATTTTTTGGAAAATTTCAAATTAGTACTTCAAAAATACTAATATAGATATATACAGTTAATTTAGAAGTTTGTAATATTTTTTCTGATTTTGTAAAATAAATAAAAATATTCAGAATTTCTAAAGAGTATTTTGTTCTTTTATTGTTTATGCAAATAAATATAGAGAAATTCACAAAACTACACCATTTCAATCATTCCTTCACAAAACTATACCTAATTCAATATTTTCACAACTTTACACCCTTTCAAAATTTTAAAAGCTTGATTTACCCTTTTCAAAATTACCAAAATTAAAATATTTTCATTTGTGTTCGCTAATTAGTGTTTAGAAATAGTATTAAGGGGTATGATTGTGTGGATAGAGTTTATTTGAATTTAATTTTGAGTGTTTAGGTGTAGTTTTGTGAAATATTTTTTAAATGGTGTAGTTCATGTGAAATGTAATTCAAATGGTGTAGTTTTGTGGTTCTCCCATAAATATATAATGAGAATTATATTTTATATAGCAAAATCTTAATATAATTTGTAAGTGTGTTTATTCCAAACTATTATAAACTATAAAAATTAGGGATGGACAAAACTTCCGGATCCGAAATACCGAACCCAAACCAAACCGAAATCCCCAAATCAATACCGATTCTAAAAACAAATAACTCGAATGTATAGGGAAATTTACTACCATAATACCCAAAATCGAATCTGAACCGAACTCAATTTTGTAGAACTAAACTAAACTACTCTAACTACCCAAAAATTATTTAAAATAATAATAGTTATAATTATATTTGAAGTACATAATTGGAACCAAACCGAAATTAAAGAACTGAAACCGTTCCAAAAATAAATAACCCGAACGAATTGAGAAATTTACTACTCGAAAACTCGAAGCCAAAACAAATTTCTAGATTTGAACCCGAATAAACCGAAATTTGTTTATGATAAAGTTTAATCATTATTTTCAAACTTCTTGTCATTTATCTAGAATTTTTCTAGAAACTGAACCCGTTAATAAATAATTGTTATGCTTAGTGTTAATTGATTTAAACAAACTTTATCTATGTTCAATATAGATGTTTATTAACATCTAAAATATTAATATAAATAGAAAATTATAATATGGACAATGATTATATATAAAAACTAAACTATATACTTTTTAAAAAATATTTATATTCTGAAATTTTTTATAGACCTCCAGTAAGAAAAATAAAAAGATTATATAAAAAATATCATAAATATGAAATTAGTGGTTAATTTTATGTTAAAATCGGTTTTATTGTTTTTGTTGATATTTAAGTCAATTTTAAAAAAGTATATATATAGAATGAGATATGTTTGTGTGTAAGTTTCACATAACTCTTTAAGTGAGTTTAAAACCAATGACATAATATGTAGTTAAGTGAGTTTTTTTGGAAAATTTCAAATTAGTACTTCAAAAATACTAATATAGATATATTTTTATTATATATTTCGTATAGCAAAAATTTAATATAATTTATAAGTTGATTAGACCAATAATTTATTATTTATTATATTTAGGATTCGAAAATACCCGAATTCAAAATACAAACCGAATCAAAATACACAAATCATATTATGCGATTTACCCAAATTTATATAAAATTATAATTATTTTGATTATATATATATAAATAATTGTTGTAAACATATTCTAAATATGTAATATAAGATTTAAATTTTAGTAGAATTGCAATTTCTTCTTTTTTGTTTATAATCGAACCGAAATCAAACTCGTTAACAAACTATTTTGTTTTTTATTGTTTGATATTTTTAACAAAAAAAAATTTCAAATCGTTTTTAAATTCTTAATAATATTAATTAAACCTGTTTGTTTTGATTTAAATAAAATTTTAATGGTAGTTTTTATAAAAAAATTATGTAATAATGTATTTATGTGAATTACATATGTTTATTTTGTTTTTCAAATATTTTTTACATAACGGAGAGACTCTAAACGGAGAAACCCTATCCTATCTCGAAGAGAGAGAGAGAGATTCAGAGTACATAATGTCGACATGGCAGATGTTATCCGGCGAAGGATTCCGGTGGGAATTATCTGGTCGGATTATCGACTCCGAACCCAATAAGACTCTGTTTGATTCCAAAGCTCCTATTCTACCTTCCATGGCGGATCTCTTGTACCAACAAGGTCATTGATTCCTTTGTTTGGTTTTGATTTTGATTTTAATTATTGAAATTGTTGTTTGATTTCTTGGATTTGCTTCAGATTTAGCCTACTTTTGATGTTATAAAATTAATGTCTTGGTGTCCTTTCTTATGTCTTGTTTGCTTATCTTAAGTACTGACCTTTGATTGTATTTTATTTTCTAGGCAACACTCTTTTCCAGACAGCATCTAACAACAATGTTCATGTGTCTTCTGCTGGTATGGCCAAAGCCAGGGCTTTGCTAGGCCTCGAAGAAGACAAAGAAGATTCTCATTTTAAGAAGGTGACTTCAACCAAGTTTCAGACTGCTAGTGGCAAATCATTGTCAGTTTCCGCTGATGCATTGAAACGCGCCAGAAGCCTTCTTGGCGACCCTGAGTTAGGATCTTTCTTTGACGATAATCAGTTTGTTACACCGCCAAACGATAAAAGGTTAGGTGATTTTGCTATAACCAATGGAAATGCCAACACATGCTATATTTCGACAAGCAACATGAACACCGCAGATAGTTTTGTTTCTCCTCTTATGTCATCTTCAAAGCAATTTAGATCAGTCAAGTTGAGAGATCTACCTATAGGGGGTAATTTGATTAAGAAGTTTGATGCCGCTGTTGACGAGACAGTGTGTTCCAAGGAAAACGGTTTAGCATCATCACCTATGACAGTTTGTAGTTCCAACGAAAACGGTTTCATTCCAAGAGCTAAACAAGCTGAAAGACCAACTGGCCAGCCTCTTGTTGGTATAACAAATCGGAGTGATAATACAGTTTATGCAAACAATAAACAAGAAATTACCCAAAAGAAAAGAATGGGAAACACAATCTCAGTTTCTTCCTTTAAAAGGCCAAGGACTTCCTCCTTTAAAACCCCTCTAAAGAATCATCCTCCGCATGCTTCCACTGGTAATCATTTGTATGATGTTTTTGTTTTAACTTATTTTGTTGCCTCTCAGATTTATAATCTTCGGTGTCTTGTCTATTATCAGGTTTGTCTTCTGTTGATACTCTTTGTTCCAAAAAGGCGATTTCTACAAGATATCAAAAAAGGTCTCCAAGAGTATATATCAAGGATTATTTTGGAATGCATCCAACAGTGACGGCCAAGGTACAATCTGCTGTCTCCAAGAGTATACCCTTTTGTTTTTCATTAACTTAAACCATGCTTGTGTGTATAGATGAATTATGTGCCAGACCATGTCAGAAGAATCAAATCAAGCAATGCACATAGATATGTATTCGGTGATGTTTCTACCCCAAACGTAATTGGACCTCAAGCTCTTCTTCAAATTTTGGTTGAGTCTGGTGCCTCCTTCCAACACACATCTATCAAGTAATTTTCTTAAACTGTTCTGTTGAATCTCATTTTACATAGATAGACACTGAGCAATAACTTACATACCTATTGATTATCTATCACTATATGTATCCTACAGGTGGGTCACTAACCATTACAGGTGGATAGTCTGGAAACTTGCATGCTACGAGAAATACTACCCAACCAAATGCAGAGGAAAGTTTCTGACAGTCACCAATGTTCTCGAGGAACTAAAATACAGGTTTCCCAATTACACAACACAAAGATCTTGTTGTTATTTGAGCTCATGCAAAGTCTTAACATGGTTACTTAATATACTATAGATATGAGAGAGAAGTGGATTATGGTCATTGCTCCGCGATCAAGAGGATTCTGAGTGGAAAAGCTTCAGCATCTTCAATGATGGTGCTCTGCATATCAGCTATCAATCCAAAGACTAACTATAATTCTCATGGTTGTGATAGTGTGAAAGTAGAACTCACTGATGGGTGGTATGAAATATCTTATTGTTTGTTTGGTTGCTTATTTTCTTGTCTCCTTTCCACATTGATTCTTATTTGTTGTTAATCATCCAAAAGGTACTCCATGAATGCTGCTTTAGATGTCATGATGACAAAGCAGCTGAATGCTGGAAAATTATTTGTCGGGCAGAAGCTTCGAGTAAGTTATTTTTGTGTGTAAGGTTTAAACAATTTCGTTGGCTAGATCCCTTCACTTACAAGCCCACTATGTTCTTATTTTCGTATCTGAAGATCCTTGGGGCAGAGCTTTCTGGCTGGGCTTCTCCAACATCACCTCTTGAGGTTTCGTAGAATTTTCGAGTTTTTATTAGAGGTTTTGAACCTTCCATGTTTGTTTTTAATCTTTTTTTTCATTCAATAAAACTTCCAGGCAGTGATAGCAAATAAAGTCTGTTTATTGTTGAATATTAATGGGACATACAGAGCTCACTGGGCAGACCGCCTAGGTTTCTGTAAGTAAATTTATCACAACAACCTCTGAGTCACCTATTTCATAGCGGTTTTGTGCTATCTTTCTTTACATGCCTCTCTTTAAATCTCTTCTTCAAGGTAAAGGTGTTGGTGTCCCTCTGGCATTTAACTGTATCAAGTGCAATGGGGGTCCAGTGCCTAAGACGATTGCTGGAATCACACGGATATACCCTATCCTCTACAAGGAAAGGTTAATGCAAAATCTGTCTGTTAATGAAAATTGGTCCCCTGTATATTGTGACACAGACTTAGACTTTCTTGTGTTTACAGGTTAGACGAAAGAAAGTCAATAGTCCGAACAGAGAGAATGGAAAGTAGACTGATCGATCTGCAAAACGAGAGGCAAGTTTGTCAGTTGCCAAGTTTCCATTGTTCAACAAGACAAACATATTTTCCTAAATGTTGCAATTCCTCTTGAAAGATTCTGATTCTTACCTGCTTCTTTCTGTGTGTTGCCTTAGGCGCTTATCTCTTATTGAAGGTCTTATGAGTGAGTACCAGAGAGGAAACAACGGTGTTCAAAGCCAGAATGACACCGACAGCGAAGAAGGAGCCAAGATCTTTAAACTGTTACAAACATCAGCTGAACCTGAACTTCTAATGGCAGATATGAGTTATGAGCAGTTGATATCTTTCTCTAAGTATAGAGCAAGATTAGAGGTTGAATATATATATTGGTTTTGTGTTTTGCTGATAGATCATTTAGCTTAGCGTTGGAATGAATTAACTGATTCAAATCTGAACATTCAGGCAGCCAGGGAAAAACCAGTGGCGGAATCTCTGAAAGAAGCTGGCTTATGTGAAAGGGATGTTAGCCCATTCATTAGGATTAAGCTTGTTGGACTGATGAGCTTAGGTTACGAAGGAGAGCGATGTCCTAAAGAAGGCATTGTAACAATCTGGGATCCTACTGAAACACAGGTTGGTTACATTCATTCATTGAAGGCTTAGATGCCATTAGCTTGATTCTTATTCAACTTCCGTGACAGATAACCGAGCTGACAGAAGGAAAAATATACGTAATGGAAGGGTTAGTACCAATAAACACAGATTCAGAAACACTTTACTTACATGCCCGAGGCTCAAGCTCACGTTGGCTGCCTTTGTCTCCAAATGCTTCAGACACATTTCAGTAAGTTGTTTCGTGTACTTTTATCTTTATTTGTAATATACATTTCAGTAACTCAGCTATTCGTTGTAAATTTCAGGGAATTTTACAACCCCCGTAAAGGAATATATCTCTCAGATCTTGATGAACTTCCTCTTTCAAGGTCATCAGTCTCATTCCTCGTGACCATACTTACTTTGGTGTAATCTAACTAACATCTGTTATTGTTATTACAACATTCAGTGAATTTGATATAGCTGTGTACGTTGTATATGTGGGAGATGCATACACGGATGCTGAGCAAAAGAAGCGCCAGTGGGTGTTTGCGACGGATGGATCCAACAAATATTCAGAGTCAGGGGAAGCCACAAATAATCTTCTTGCAATAAGCTTCACAAGTCCATACAAGGAAGACATATCCTTTCCCCACATAAGCCGTAATCTAGTTGGATCCGTGGTATGTACGACAATGATATGAAACCTGAAACACTTTCTCTTTGTGTTTTAACAAAATGTGTTTGTGGTGGTGCAGGTAGGATTCTGCAATCTGATAAAAAGTGAAAAAGATGCGACGAATGATATGTGGGTAGGGGAGGCAACAGAGAACACAGCCTACTTCATAAACGCACAAGATTCGTACTCTCGTCATCTCGAAAGAAACTGTTACTACATCCAAACTTGGGCTAACCTCTCTTCTTCCAAACTTGTTCGTTCTCTAATCATATATCTCTTTTACTCTCTTCTCAAATTATTGGAGTATTTCTTATAAATATATATATATATTTTATTGCAGATAATCCATAAGATTGGGCAGAGAGTTGCACAAATAATTGGTGCTTGTAAATGAGCATAATGATGCTGAAGAAGGTGTGAACTTTGGGCAGAGACTTCTTTATTTAATTTTTTGGTTGCAAGTCTAAGTTGTCTGCTCTATGATCTATCATTATTATTATTATTATAAACGGTTATTAAAAAGCTGATAAATTATATCATATGTTTATCAGAAGGAGAAAAATGTTAAATCAGCTCTATGATCTCTCTTAACCATTGATTTAGAATTAGCTCGGCTCTATTATCTATTCTTTGTAAGAAACTAGATTAAAAATAATTTTTTAGAAATTTTTATGTAAAAATATGGTCCCAATAATATCATAAGTTAATAATTGTAGTTTTATGCTTATAATATAGTTATGAGTAAGGGTGTTTAACTCGGATTTCAGTTCGGTTTTTTTGGTTTTTCGGTTTTTCGATTTATAGAAAATGTCTATCATATTGCTATCATATAAACAATCGTTTGGTTTGGTTTGGTTTGGATAGTATCGGTTTTCGGTTTTGTTCGGTTTTATACCATAAAACTAAAAGCAAAATATAATATTGTGTTTAAATTTGAATTCGCTTTTTTCACCAATGTTATGAAATGTCCTAGAATTTAAGTTGTGTTTTGAAAACCGAAACTTGTAAAATATACTTACGGAACTTGTAAAACACATAATTTTATAACATCTCAAATTTAGTAAAAATGTTGTCATTCCTGTAAAAATATCTATTATAAAATAGCATCCACATCATCAACATAAATAATTAAAATAATTCAACATTTAATAAAACTCATTCAATATTTATAAAACTCATTCAATATTAATAAAACTAAAATAAAAACATTCAATATAATATTTAACACTAATAAAAAACATGTATACCCCTTAATATTATACCCTAAACACTAATTAGCGAACCCAAATGAAAATTTTTTAATTTTGGTAATTTTTTAAAGGTTAAATCAAGCTTTTAAAATTTTGAAAGGGTGTAAATATGTGAAAATATTAAATTATGAGTAGTTTTGTGAAAAAAGAATTTAAAGGGTGTAGATTTGTGAATTCCTCAAAATAAAAAACTTAACATTAATTATCAAATAATTAAAAATAAAATAATCACAAATAAGGAAAATAACATAGAAAAAGAAAAATTTAACAATATTTTTAAAAATAATCAATAAAAACAAAATAATTAGAAATTAAAAAAAAAATAAAAACGTAAATTACTTGAAAAATAAAGAAAACATCTATGATAACTTATTTTTTATTTCATGGTTCCACTATCTAATTATTAATTTAAAATATTTTTTTCATGTAATAACAAAAGCAATGTAATAAAACAAAAAATGTGTTATTTTATTTCTTAATTGTTGAAAAAAATAAAAATCAATTATTTACTATTACCTGATATGTTGTTGTGTATCTTTTATATTATTTGTTAATAAAATAACGGGTATAATATTAGTTTCCGTTTAAATCTAACTATAACTATACAAATTTAATAAAATTATTAATATATAATTATAAAATGTTTTTATGTAATTTGCGGGATTTCATCTAGTTATTAATAAAACAATCATTAATAAAACCATATTTTTGTTGAGACATCCGGGCACGTATCATCTGAAACCATAATTTAAATGATGAAAACAAAAGATAAAGAATGAAAAATGTATTTTCTTGAGAGACAAATTACTTAGACCATCTCCAATGTATTTCCCTATTTCTATCTCTAAAATAGAGGAACTCTATAATAGAGGTGCATTTTCCTCTATTCTGAGAGCAAATCCAAGAAATGGATTTGTATAAATTATTGAAATAGAAATCTAAAAATAAAACTAAATAGCTTATTAAAGCTTTATTTAGATAAAGAAACTAAAGAGAAAGATGTTTGTTGTTTGTCACCAAGAATACATAAACTTATATTGATCTTCTAATATAAAAAGGGAGAGAGTTGCTATGAACAACTCTCAAGGTTTCATTTCTCAAAACTCACTACAAGCATATATATAGTTAGATATTTGAAACCCTAAACATTTGGGTCTTAATGGGCTTGGGTCATGTGTTATCTAATACTCCCCCGCAAACTTGGCGTAGGGTGAAAGCACGATGCGAAGTTTGAAAGTGCAATGCTTGATTTGGTAGGAACATAAGTAGTTGAAGCATTCTCGCAGGGAGACGTAGACATTTTCTCTATTCACCGTAGATAAAGAAACTAGTACGAGATCGTTTGATCTATACTTGTAAAGTTACCATGGCTCACTCAGAGGTATTCTCTTGATACTTGGAGGCTTAGTATAACCCACTCAGAGGTACTTGTGACCTTTCTTTCTCACAAAGAATCCGGGTTTTCTTACCCGCTAATTCAACTAATCCGTCTCTTGATAAATAAGAAGTCCCACGACTACTGAAATCATACTCACCATCTACTTATTATCCTTTTGCTATCTAAAAAATCTGCAACTTACCAAACTGTTTTTCTCTTTGGCATTTTGACAAACACCTTGTGTGCGTTCAGACTCACAACGAAACCAACAAAAACTTTGCAGCACTATATCTTAACCAAACCCAAATCAGATTTATACCATTTCAACTTCATGATTCCAAAGCCTATAAGTCTAAAACAACTAACAAGTTCTTCTCAAGCTATCGCATCCATTACCCATTGTTATGTCTTAGGAGAAAGGACAAACACATTACCATGAAGATCTTGATGAAGAAGCTTCAATCTCAATCAACAACTCAGCTTTTCTTCTCTTTGACACAACAACTAACTCTCTTCGTCTTTTAAGTTTGGGTCTCTCCTTATACTCTTCAGATTTTATGGTGAAGAACATCACGCAGAGTCTCTCAAGTGGTGAGACTGTGAACTCTCTGTGAGCAGTGAAGCGAAGACCAACACAAATATGAATGTTAACATGTTGTATTTCTTTTTGGCATTTAATCGAACATGTTGTATGCATACAACAAAGTTATGAACTTGCAGCCTAATCCTCTCTTTATCAAAACCAGACACCTATTTGTGTTTAACATCATGGCTCCAAGCTTATAAATCTAAAACCAGCCATCTAAACAAACTACCATCTCCTTTTCTCGTGTTAATCCCAAGCTATAACATTTCTTTTTGTTGTGTTAAACCAAAACCAGACACATACCGTGGAGATAGTTATGTGGTTTCTCTAGTTGCAGTTACTTGTTGAAGACACAAACACATAGCTTGAAAGTTTTGGAGTTTGGTCTCTTGTTGCTTGTTGCAGCGGAAAAGACAAGTGACAGAGTTTTGAGCTTGAAGGTGGGTGGTGAGAATAAAGCCCAATGAACCGTTTGGCTCTGATACCGTGAGAGCAAATCCAAGAAATGGATTTGTATAAATTATTGAAATAGAAATCTAAGAATAAAACTAAATAGCTTATTAAAGCTTTATTTAGATAAAGAAACTAAAGAGAAAGATGTTTGTTGTTTGTCACCAAGAATACATAAAACTTGGATTGATCTTATAATATAAAAAGGGGGAGAGTTGCTATGAACAACTCTCAAGGTTTCATTTCTCAAAACTCACTACAAGCATATATATAGTTAGGTACTTGAAACCCTAAACATTTGGGTTTTAATGGACTTGGGTCATGTGTTATCTAATATATTTTTCTCGACTTCTCCAATGTATTTATCTATCTCTATTAAAGAATATTCCATAAAAGAATAATAAACCATAGCTATGTGTTTTTAATCTCACACTTGTTAAACCTAGCAAAATTATGGACTCAATACTTGTATACGCAACGAGGCAAAAAAATTTGTGATATAAAATGAGAAATATATATATTTTGAGCAAAAACTGAATATTTTGAGCAAATAAAGAGCAAAAAATATGAAATTGTTGAGCATTATAAAATAAATATTATTATAACAAGAATTATGATTATAATTTATTAACAACTAGTTGGTAATAAACAAGATGTTTTCTTTTTCTGTTTGGGATTTGCTTTTTAGTGCATTGGGCACAGAGTCATATGAAATCAGTTATATAGAAAGATGAAATACATATCCTTGTAGAGTTGTATTTGTATGTTTCATATGCCCTGAAACATTCATTCATCCTACGCTAAGGGGGTGTTATTGGATGTAGATTTTTAAATGAATTCCATTGGATTTAAAATATATCAGATTTATAAAATTTACTTCATTTTGAAATGATTTACTAATGATTCACAATCTGATACAAGAGAATTATTTTAGGGGGTGTTATTGAATCAATGATTTGAAATCAACTCTATTTGTTTTGAAATCATTAGTATTTGAAATTTAATAGGGTTGATTTTAATAGATTTTAAAACTTGTGCAATATATTCTTAAAATCTTTACAATAGATTTTTAAAATCTCTGCAGTATCATTGGATTTGAAATCCAACTATTTACTAACAAATTACTAATAGAATTCCACCGCTAATCATTTCAAATGAATAAAAATTCAAAATCTATGAAAGTTGAATAACACTGGATTTCTAAAATTCATTTAAACATCTACATTGAATAACACCAAACTTTAACATCCATGGAAAATGATTTTATAAATCTTATATCCAATAACACTGGATTTTGAAAAAGAATTCAAAATCATGCTATGAATAAGGGTGGATTATAAAACCTCTAGAGTTGATTTAAAATCACTAATCGAATAACACCCCCTTAACTTTTAAAATCTATGGCAATATATTTGCAAAATCATCATGTGAAATCATTTGATTTATGATATAATAGAATTCAATAGTAAATGATTTGCGATTATTTGATATGAAACATAAACCCTACTAAAAAGGTATAAGCTCTCGTACGAATTGGAAAATTCTCTTGTGCATTTAAAGAATCACCTATAGCTTCAATAATATTTTTGTTTGTTAAAGACTAGCATAATTAAAAAATCCAAAATATGATTGATTTTCATTATGACGGTGAAATCAGAAAATTTTGTCAATGAAATTTTAGATGGGTTCGTTAAATCCAAACATAATGGATCATAAAAATCAATGGACTGTAATGAGAGAAAAAAATTATGAAAATGATAAATAAAAACAATTTAAAAAACAAGGTTTTGTAAAAAAAAAAGAAACATATAGTGAAATGTGGAACAATGGAAGAAAGTAGAAGTGAAGAAGAAAAAATCTCATGGTGGAATGTTGGATTTTGATTGCTATCATTTTAACATAAAATCAATACCAAAGTCATTTCAAACTCTTTCACAAATTATTTCTAGAGTGAATCCATGAAATATGAATAACAGAAGATTTCATTAATTCATTTTAAATCTTTTATTGAATAACAATAGATTTCAAAATCAGTTAGTGTAGACATTGCAAATACATAAACCAATAACACTAGATTTTAAACTCTTTTAACGAAGATATTTCAAATTCAAGAACCAATAACACTAGATTTCAAAAGAATAACTAAAATCATCTATTGAATAACAATGAATTGTACATGCATAATTAAATAACACCCCCTAAGATTATTTGCAACAAAGGTCTTGTAAATTACACACTTTTTTGTTTCAATGGAGTTAGTTATTTCGAAAATTAATCCTTGTTAGCACTTTGCTGCCCTGCTCCAACACCATCATGTGTCTCTGTGAATTAAAAAAGACATTGAAAACTACATGTCTTGAAATAACAATGAAACATGAACTTGGCTGGATACCATCTTGTAATAAGCTATTTGTCTTCACCACTGACCCAAAGACTCACACTAATAGACTCAGAATAGTAATAAAATAAGAAATTAACTCATAGCAACAAACCCAACAATAACAAATGTTTTTCCGACAAATCAAAAGGCAGCGGAAGCCAATAAAAAATTTTAAGCTTAAAATTAAAATGCAAGTGGTCTTTATCTAACTTTAACTGCCTCCACTTCATAGACAAGCCATGCATTCTTAGGCACAACTTCCTTCAATCCTTCTTTTGAGTACCTGTCGTGTTTTTATAACCCAAATTCAAACACAAGTTATACTATTCTCAGCTATATACCAATTTAGACATCATACCCGAGTGCCGGTGGTATTATGAGTCTTCTCTTATCTCCAACTCGCATCCCTAATAATTTGAGACATGCAACAAATAAATTACTTTTTCACAGATTAACTTTTACGTTGAAATCATTTACACTTCACATTAAATTTACCTTCAACACCAATGCTGAGACCTTTTATGACTTTATCTCCTCCTATTCGAAATATTAACATTTATAAAAAAAAATAGACAAAGCTGATGGAAGAAACACAAAGACAATAATAAAATATCTACAAAATCATTTACCTAAGCGGAATCTTAGTGGAGCTTCTCCCAAGTTTGATTCAAACACTTTCTCTGTGTCTTTTAACTTTCCGGTATAGAGTATGCTTACCTGAAACAAAAAACCATCAAATTGATTAACAAGTTTATAGATAATAATAATATGTAAGCATATGTAAATAAAATACTAACCTTCTTCCCACTAATAGCTTGTTTTCCCTCCAATTTACCCTTTTGAAACTCTTTGATGATAACTTCACTTGCTAAAGTCTCTGATTCTTGTGGTTTTTTATTGTCACCTTCTGCCTCACTGTTCTTATTCATTACCGAAATAAATTTCTTAAGCAAAATTTCAACTCACAAAGCTTAAAAAAGAGACAGCTTAGGAAAAATTTAAACTCAAGATCAAAATATTATCTTTCAACAGAAGTTTCAACATAAGATTAAGGAGGAATGACTCACTTTTCGATATTGATAGCTTGTTTCTTCCTCTTTGGAGACTCAAGTTTCATATTTGTAGTTTCTCCTCTCTTATCCCTTTTCCTCTTTTTCTTTGAAGAAGTTGCATTCTGGGAGGGCAACACTTCACTTGACACTTCAATCACCCTGTCAATAACATAATATAGTAACAGGTTTAGTAGTATATATGGAGATTCAAGTAATGGATTGATACAAAACCAACCAAGAAGGCAGCATAATATGCTTAGTAGTATCATAAATCTGTTGAGTAAATACTTGCAATTAGCCCATGATTTAATAATGCAACTTCTTGATACTGATTTACTTATACCATAAACATACTTGTCATTAGTTGTCTTCTCCTTCTCAATACTTTCAGGCACATCATCCTCTAAGCCGTTTGACTTTTCCTTGTTTCGTTTTTTCTTCTTCGAAAGAATCTCACTTTCCATTGTCTTCTCAACAGGAGAAACCTCGGCATCAACATTCTCCTCCCTGCCATATTAAACATATAGCGTTTATACTTCAAAAGATACCAATACATATGACAGTGTTTGTAACGGCTTAACTTTCTCACGTTTTGACCGAAGTTGTTGCTTTTGTTGTCTTCTCGCATTCAACGTTAGGCTCGTCATCATTTTCCAAAGTAAGATCTCTTGCCTTTGACCTCGTAACTCTTGAAGGCAAAGTATTATGCGAAGAAAGGATCTCACAGTCTGAATCCCCACTGCTAGAGTCATCTAATACTATTGGTGAAGTTTCTTCAGATTCTGAATCAGAGATCATCTTCTTCCTTAATCTTCGACTTTTCCCCTTTCTTTTCTTGTCTTTAGATTTAGATGCCAACAACTCCTTAAGAGATTCTGCAAAGAAAAACAGACAAAATTAACAAGAAATTTCAATAATATGGATATAGAAACTGAAAACTCTACAAAGTTACTACTACCAATGCATATATAAATCCACAGAGCAAACATACCATAACAAACAACAAGAAACTGAAAAAGAGAGTGTAAAGAGACCATACTATCATCATCATCATCGTCATTTATGAAACTATCGCTAAAATCATAGTCATCGCTACTATCTTTATCCATGTCTGATACACCAACGTCTTCTCCAAAAGACTCCCTTTTGCAATCAAGTCAAGATATCACAAATAATACTAATTAACTTCAATCTAATAACAAAAAACTAACAGATAAAAGAGAGAGAGAGAGAGAGGGAGGATACGATTGGTCGTCGTTAAGCCTAAAACCAGAACCGCCAAGGAAGTAACCAGTGATGTGAACACTTTGAGGTCCAATAACAGAGAAGATAACATCCTCAGATTCTTCAAACTCAATGTTCAATTGACATGTTTCGGTCTTGTCAGGAGACAGGGCACATAGGAAGAGTGGACTTTTGTTGCCAACATTACACTGAAGAATGTTTCTCATTGTTGCATTACCAAATCCTAATGTCGCCTATTCACATGAAAAGTTTGAATCTTTGGAAGTAAAGAAGAGACCCATTTTCAAAAAAAAGAAGTTAAAGAGTAAGAGAACCTGAGAAAGATGAAGTCTTTTGAATACATTTGTGGGTTCATTAGCCTTTAGAGTAAAAGGCTTCCCAGATTTCACTTGAGCACCTGCAGACACACAAAACACACATTTTAAATCAAAACCCAAAATCAAAATTGAAGCTTTTTAGGTTTCTCAATCAATGGTTTTAGGAGAGAAACTTACCCCAGAAAGCCATTTTGATTTGGTCGGAAAATCAAAGAAAAGAGACAATATAGGGTTTTGCTGAAGGGAAGAAGTTATCAGAGGAGGAGGAGGGTTTAGTGATTCTGACGCTTCGTTAATAGAAAAAAGGTATAATAATTACAAGTTCTTGAAAATGAATTATAGATTTGGCCCAATTGGTTTATATGAGAGAGAGAGAGTGATTTTATAGGGAAAGCAAGATATTTGAATCCCATCTCCTTTTTGGTAATAAATAAATATATCTATATTTATATTCTCTCTTGAACAAAAAAATAAAATAATAAATATATATTTTAAAAGATAATTTTTCAATTGGTGATTTTGATTTAGTAATTAAATTTTAGGTAATTTTGTTTGATTTTTGTATTTAAAATGACAAATTTACCCTTATTCACAAAATTTATTCACAAAAATCATTCACATAAAATCGTTCACATAGATCATTCACGGGAAGTCATTCACGATTCACCATTCACACGGATTATTCACGAATATTATTCGTCATTTACATGTATTATTTATCATTCACAGAGATCATTGATCATTCACAGAGACAATTCATCATTCACAACGATCATTCACTCAAAATCATTCACAAAGTACCATTCACAGACAATCATTCACGAGATTTGACAATTTCGATGTTAAGGGTAGATTGTAATTTAACACGCAAAAATCACTTTTTAGAAAATTAAAATAAAAATCACCCAATTAACAAATTTATGTCTCAAAATGTATCTCTTTTTCGCGTATGCAGAATTGTAATACAATATTTATAAACATGTAAAAATTAAAATAGAAAATTTGAAATAATATTGAGAATATTTTGTTAAAAAAATTAGTGTATACAGTTTATCCCAATGATTAGAATAACTCTTCTAAGAATGAATATAGTTTCACTATACACCTACATCAAATGTATCCCTATTTTAAATTATATATATTATAAATAAATATTTTGTGTATTATATAAATTTTGAATGTCATAATTCATGAATGTCCCTTATAAAACTTTTGTGATGTTTGCTAATTTAACAAAATCATTGTGGTTACAAAATTAAAATATTTCTTTTAGGATTGAAATTATATTAAACTTTTGATAATTAACATTATACCTTAAAATTGAGATTAAACTTTTCAATATTATTGGCTTCTAGATTTCTTATTTTTGGCTTTTTAATTTTTTATTCAAATTTTCAAAAATGTCTTCTAAAAAATGGTCGATTTGAGCTTTTCACCAAAGTATAAGAGTTTTGGAATTTGAGATTTAATAAATCAAAGCAAATTCAATTGTGAAATTCACAAAACTATACTCTTCCAAATTTTAATTCACAAAACTGCACAAATTTTTAATTTTTGTAACTTTATTAATTATCTTTTTAAAAAGTTTACTAAAATTAAATCTTTTCATTTATATTCAAAATTAAAATTGTAAACACAGAATTATCGTTAATGAGTAATTTCCAAAATCAAAATAGTATTAAAATCAAATGGGCCCATTTACCTAAAACTGTTTTCTAAATTGTAAACACTTCTCCGAAAAAGGCACAAAGAGAAGAGACAAGAGAGAGAAGAGACAAGAGAGAGAAGAATAATGGCTATTGAAGAAGAAGAAGAAGTGGCTGTCTTTGTTGAGACTAATTTGGGAACTCGTATCGTTATTGCGGTTCCTATTGATATCATTGCATCTGATTTCAAGAGTTATATCATTTTCTTACTTTCTCTCTTTCGATTTTTTGGATTGTTTTCTCTTTTGGCCTATTTTACGAATTAATTTTAGTTTATTTATGCAATTTTGTAGTAAAAATTAGTGTAAATAGTCTTCTATATATATATTTGAGTGGAGAACACTAAAACATGTGTTTCTTTGTTTTGTTTTGATCTTCTCTCTGTCTCTTATTACCACACTTGACTGCCTTGCTTAGATTTCTTAATGTTTGATTGTGTGGTTTCACAGGAAAACTTGAGATAGCACACACAAGCTTAGGCGATAATATTCGAGTTGTTTCTCTAATGGTACTTCAAAAATTGACCCAACCTATTTGATTTATTTTAATTTTGTTTACATTTTTTGGTTCCATTGGTTGTACAGTTTAAGCGAAGGTCTTGCTTTTATTACATTGCCGAATCTGTGCCTATCAAGTACATCTTCCGCGATAACCAAAAGCCTCCTTGGTTTATTCACGCGGAAGCTACTTTTGTTAGCCTTCCGGGATCACAACATCATGAAGCCCAAGAAGCTCTACATTCCTCTGCATTTTGTAATGACATTCAACGTAAAACCAACAATAAGACGAAGAAGAATAAGAAGCATTCTCGGTCCAAACCTGATTCCGTAAATCTTGAATCTGCACAAACAAGCCTTGACAAGACAGAGTCTCTGCACGGTCCTGAAACCGTAGGATCTTCATTGTCAATGGCAATAACGAAGAACTCCGAATGTTTCCGCAGACCAAAAACGACAAAGAGGGAACTTGGAGGCTCTGCTGTGAGTATAAGCAAAAGGCTGATTGTGGCTGCAAACAACATCAGAACGCAAGGAAAGAAGAGTGTTTCTTCTTCAATAGCATCATCTGTTTATAAAACCATAAAGAGATCTTTAGATGCTAAGAGAGTCACTTTTCTTGATAAATTTGCCGTCTTTGAGATACCTTATGACTCTCATGAGGATTGAGTCACCTTTAAGATTCTCCTCAATGTTTTTGTCTATGTGCAAGTAGTGATTATGACTCTTGTTAGTGTTTTATTATTTTTCATCAATGTTTGGCTCATATTTTGTACTATTATATATATGTATATAGAATTAGTAAACTTTATGATTGTGGTTCATCAAAACACAAATCATTAAGAAAAGAATCACATAGTATTGGTCTTTTAGCTTTTGACACCACTCATTTTCTAAAGGATTATTTTGGCTCTCTAATCAAAGTATTTTAAGGATTAAAAGATGCTTTCTCAAATATAGATATACCTTCAAAGTTAATTAGGACATCATAAGTTCTATACTTTATTAAATTTTATTACTATTATTAATCCTTAAATTTATATAATTAACTTTATGTATATTGGATATGTTTTTATAACAATTTCGCGGATTTATATAGTTTATATAGAAGAAAGATATAATCGATATAGTATATTATTTGTTGAAGAATATTTATGGGGTTTAAAAATTTCAATTAGTATTAGGCCTTAAAAATTAAAAGTTAAAACTAATTTTGTAATAATTAAAGATTCAGTTGTTATGAGCCTTTTTGAAATCATATCTCATCGCTTTTTTTAATTTTCACTCAATTTCTCCAAATATCTACTCAATTAATATATACTACATTTTTTACCAGCGCCAAGTTAAGAGTTTAAATTTCTCCAAAAAAATCTACGAAATATCACGAACATAGAAATTAAAAATAAAAGGAGAAAAATCAAATTAATTTTGAAAAGAGAAATTCCTCAAAATAGCATGAAAAAATATTTTTTGGACAAAAAAAACATTACAAGTTTTTTTTCCTCAAATACCATTAAAATGTTTTTTGGACAAAAATACCATAAACACAAAAATCTAATTTTAACACTTTAAAACTTAATTTTTTCATTTGGGTTCGCTATATACTGTTTAGGGTATAATATTGAAAGGGTAGGGTTTAGTTTTGAGGGTTTCATGTTAATTTTGAAGGTTTTAACTTAATTTTAAGTTTATGGTATTTTTTTCCAAAAAAACTTTTTAATGGTTTAAGGAAAAAAAACTTTTGATGGTATTTTTGTCCAAAAAACTAATTTTCATGGTATTTTCGGAAATTGCCCTTTTAAAAATATTAAATTTCCAAACTTCTCTTTCGGATCTATTGTCTACACAATGAGAAATAAGAGATATATTAATCAAATTTTGAATTTACTAAATTAATAAATATTAGGGAGAATCACAAAACTACACCATTTGAATTACATTTCACAAAACTACAGCATTTCAAAAATATTTCACAAAACTACACCTAAACAATCAAAATTAAATCCAAATAAACTCTACCCAAACAATCCTACCCCCTTAATACTATACCCTAAACACTAATTAGCGAACCCAAATGAAAAAAAATTAATTTTAGTAATTTTTTAAAGGTTAAATCAAGTTTTAAAATTTTGAAAGGGTGTAAATATGTGAAAATATTAAATTAGGAGTAGTTTTGTGAAGAAAGGGTTGAAAGGGTGTAGATTTGTGAATTCCTCTAAATATTATATGATATTATAAACATCTATATTATTATTTTTGGAGTACTAATTTGAACATGTCCAAAAAATTACTCAATATTACACAATATGCCTTTGAGTATAAAAGGAAATAATTTTGAATATTTAATTACGAAAAACAAAATAAGGAAATATTACAATTCTCTCCAAAAATAAACTCAAAATTATTAAGGAAATTGTGTAAAAGTCAATTGAAAAACAAAATAAAATATATGCAATTCACATAAATACACTATTACATAGTTTTTAATAAAAAAATACCATTAAAATTTTACTTAAAACAAAATACCATTAGAAATAATTTTTTTTTAAAACCATAACATTATTTTTAACCAAAATAACACACAAATTAAACAGGAGTTTAATCAATATTATTAAGAATTTTAAAATGAGTTGAAACATATTTTTGTTAAAAATATCAAACAATAAAAATAGTTTGTAAACGGGTTCGGTTTCCGGTTCGATTCTAAAAAAAACATAAGAAATTGCAATTATATTAAAATTTAAATCTTATATTACATATTCAAAATAATTATAATTTAAATAAATTTGGGTAAATCGCATAGTTCGATTTTTGTATTTCGATTAGGTTTCAGTTTGTATTTTGAATCCGGGTTTTTTCCAAATAAATATTAAATTATAATAATTTGGTCTACTCAACTTACAAATTATATTAAAATTTTGTTATACGAAATATATAATAAAAATATTAAATAGTAATAAAAAATCTCATTTCAACAATATTAATTGATCATATTTTGTTTAAATAATGAAGATAAAATAATATTCAAAATTTCTAAATTAAATATATAACATCATTTAGAAAACATAAACCCGTGGTGAACCACGGGTTAATTCCTAGTTGAGATATAAAAGGAATGATACAAACAATCATTTAATATTTATTATTTAACTATTAAGTAAAATTTTATTTTGATTTTTATCATTAAAGTACATTTTACTTTTATGTTAATTTTTTGTTTGTTGATGTTTAGTTTCCTTTTCACATATCTACTACTTTTAATTTTATTTCCAAACGTGTAATTAAAACCAATAATAAATAAAAATATGTAACTTTATTTTTTAGTATGTACGTAGCTTTTTCATTTTTACTTTTAATCTTGTAAATTATACATGTCTTCAAATTAGTTTCATAATGTCCAATTCGATTAACTAATATGAATATTTGAATTACTATTGACTATCAAAATTTATGCATTAGTTAAATATAATTCGGTAGACATTATTCTCGAATATTTTAAAATAAATTGTTAAATACCTTTTGATCAATAAACAAAACTTCTGAACCCATAATTAAACCTCATTTTTTGGGATTTTTTTGCTTCCCAATAGTGTAGAATTGTTACAATAATTTATTTTTCGTTTAAACCATTTCCAAGATCGTCAAGACCAAAACACAAAAGTGTTTTGATAAGAGGAGACAATTATAAATCACTCATTATTTTAAAATATCAAATCATATCTCTCAAAAGTTATGTTTATTTTTTGAAACTTGCATTGTTTTCGACAGTTTCGGTACTGTATATTTAGAGTTGTAAACAATCATTTAATATTTATTATTTAACTATTAAGTAAAATTTTATTTTGATTTTTACTTAAAGTAAATTTTACTTTTATGTTATTTTTTGTTTGTTGATGTTTAGTTTCCTTTTGACATATATACTACTTTTAATTTTATTTCCAAAAGTGTAACTAAAACCAATAATAAATAAAAATATGTAACTTTTTTTTAAGAGTATGTAGTTTTTCCATTTTTTGAAATTAGAATTTGTAACTTTTTACGAGTATGTATTTTTCCTATTTTTGAGTTGATTCACATTTTACATTTTTTGTAACTTTTTTTGCTTCCCTTTTTCTTTTAGAGTATATATGTAATTTTCCCTCTTATATGGATTTTTCAAAACATGAATGATTTACATTTTTTGTAATTAACTTAATTTCAATCTATTAATATTAAATATGTAGTTTTTCTTTTTTTAATTTACTCATGTTTTACACAAGTATGTTTTACATTTTCATAATTAACTAAAAAATTCAAATTAGTATTTGATATAACTATTAATAGGTTTTTCTTTTTTTCATTTATTCATGTTTTACATTTTGGTATTTAATATAATTATTAATTAAAAATTTATACATACCTAATTTTATTTTATTTTGATGATGATGTGTTCATTATTTACTTGTTGTTTATAATCCTAGGTGGACACCCTTAGCATTAAATAGTTTCAATTTATATTAGTAATAGATTATACTAAGTCTACTGTGAAAATTTATTTGTTATTCCACACTTAAATTAAGAAAAAAAAGGCTAAAATTTAAACAGGGAAATTAGCCACTACGTATATAAGAAATAAAGTGTTAAGAAAAAGAAACTTTAAAGGGAGAATTAAAAAACTACACCATTTGAATTACATTTCACAAAACTACACAATTTCAAAATTACTTTACAAAACTACACCTAACCACTCAAAATTAAATTCAAATAAATCCTAACCACATAATTCTACCCCTTTAATACTATACCCTAAACATTAATTAGCGAATTCAAATGAAAAAAAATTAATTTTGATAATTTTTTAAAGGGTAAATCAAGCTTTTAAAATTTTGAAATAGTGTAAATATGTGAAAATATTGAATTAGATGTAGTTTTGTGAAGGGAAGGTTGAAAGACCGTAATTTTGTGAATTTCTCAACTTTAAAAACTACCATAATTGAGTCCAACGTTGTGATTATTTAAAATGAGGGCTGAAAAATAATTTTGAAGGGGGCAAAAAAAAAATTGGCTAACTAAAGTATAAAAGAAACTATAAAGTATAGACTTTATAATTAACAAAAAAAAAAGTATAAACTTTATGGGGTAATGATTGAGAAGTTTTTAAAAGTAACTTTTTAGGTTAGAAATTTGGAAAATACACGTTCTTCTATTTTCAATTTTATCCAATATTTAGTTAAGAAAAAAAAATTTATTAATTAAATTTCAGTTATGAAACTATAAAATATGTTATAATCATTTATTTAAAAAGTATATATATGTTCTATTTCATTAATATAAAAAATCCTAACGAAAAATGCTAACAAAACTATTTAGTCATTCCTCTAAACATTTTCATAAACATAAGATATCCAAGAACAGAAGAACAAGTTCCTAAAACCAAATTAAAGTAAATCATCTAAACACCAAAACAAAATAATACATTTAAACACTAACAAATATAAAGAACAAAATAAATTTTAAAAAAACATAAAATATTCTAAAAGTCAATAAAATAATTGAATTGTGGATTGAATTATTTTATTCCATAGTTTGAGTGAAAACATTACATATAAAAAATAACACATCTTTATCTAAAATCCATGTTCTAAAAATCGCTAGGCGCTAGTCGGGCGTTCGCCTAGACTAAAAATCAAATTGGGACAAGCGCCTAGACAAAAAATCGGGGATTAATCGGGAATTAATCAGGGACTAGTTTTTGTAATATTTTATTTAATATAATTATTATACTATATATGATGTTTAATATATAATTTTACATCAAAATAGATTATTAATTAAATTTATATTAATAGAAAATTCATATTTTACATGAAACAAATATGTATTTTTCTGTATAACAGTCAAATAATTTATGTATTAAATTATTAAAAGTAATATTTATATATAATGTCAAATGAAAATTAAAATATGAGAACATATAAATTAAAATCATTTTAATTAAATAATTTATAACTTAGTTTCTTTAGTTTTAAATTAATGTTGTACGTAAGTTATAAAAATATATTTGAGTTGTCATAAAAAAAAATAAGAGTAACAATTGACATAGTAAAAAGTAACGTTAAAAGGAAGAAAAACACAAAGTCTCACATCGATTTGTAAGAAAAAATAGTGTCTCACATCGTCACTATAAATAAGTAGACTTACATTGCTATTTAATATGTGTTTGAGGGAAAAATTGCAAAATAAAATCTAAAGTTTGAACATTTCAACAAAAAAAATCCAAAGAAAATCGAGTTACATATTAAAACATGAATTAAATTTATGATCAAATTTAAACATTAAAAACATTAAAGTATTGTTTTAAGAAAAAAAACTCACACGATGTAACGGTGTTAAATATTAGATGGAATCCAAAACTCGTCGTTTCACTATAAGGGCTTTTTTGCTTAAAACGATACTTTGATGTTTAAATTTGATCATAAATTTAGTTCGTATTTTAATATGAAACTCAATTTTCTTTGTGTTTTTTGTCAAATTGTTCAAACTTTAGGGTATAATTTTGCAATTTTTCCCTAGACCAACGATGATGATATGTTAAACATCGTAAATTATCGAGAATCGAATCCATGAGCACTATATAGATGATTTGATGATTATTATTTGAAAATAATAATGCTAATAAGATACAATTGATATAAAATTTTAATTTGTTAAAACTAAGTAATTTTATTTTATTTTATTTTAACATTTTGCGAATTCATTTAGTTTCGTGTGTAGTTTTTTTACTTTTTAAATAATTTTAGTTAAATTAGAAATATGACTTTAAACTAATTTTAAATTAAAAAACAGTAATTGTAGTTGACCAAAACCTACAAGTAATTATAATATTAAAATATATGAATTTTCATTATTATTTGGATAAACTATATAAAAATCCATCAACAACTTCATTTTCTTTAACATGAACAAATGTAACATCTTTTTTTTTTGTCACACTCATTTTTATTAATGATTAATTGAAAGAACAACAATTTTAGAGACAATAAAGCCCCTTTAGCAAGTGAATCAGACAACATAATGTTTGTTCTATGTGTAAAACCGAAGGAAATCGATTGAAAAGATTGAGCAAGAGCTCTAATATCCGAGAGAGCTGCGAAAAGCTCAACTTGGTCTTCATTTTTGTTTAGAAGATTCATCAAAACTTGTGAGTCAGACAATACATGAAGCACTTCTATACCTCTTGTCTTTAGTTCGAAATGTAACATTCTTAAGTTATCTTTTTGAAATAAAAATAGCTCATGAACAACATAGTTCCAAAATGAAGGGAATTTCAATTCATTTATTTCAATAAAAGTATCTTAAAACATACTTTTTTGTTAAAAAATCTTAATTACATACTTAACTTTATATTTGAACATTTAGACAAAAAAAACCTAAAGAAAATCAAATTTCATATTAAAATACAAACTAAATTTTATGATCAAATTTAAACATTAAAATATCGTTTTAAGAAAAAAAACTTCTACAGTGAAACGACGAGTTTTGGATTCCGTCTAATACTTACTCCGTTACAACATATGAGTTTTTTTGCTTTAAACGATACTTTAATGTTTAAATTTGATCATAAATTTAGTTTGTGTTTTAATATGGAACTCGAATTTTTTTGAATTTTTTTCGAATAGTTCAAACTTTATGTTTTAATTTGCAATTTTTCGTGTGTAATACTTACCGGCCAGTTTCTAATAAAAATTAAACGCAAATGTAAGGTTGGGTTGGAGATATTTTTATAGAGTCGCTTTAATTTAGAGATAAAATATAAAAAAAAATATAATGGAGATGGTATAAACTGAATATAAAAAACATTAGGATCCCTTTCATCTTCTCTCGCAACGAATCGGCAAATTAGGGTTTTTTTATCTCCGCAACACTAAGATCCGTAAGAAGAAGAAGAAGAAGATGAAGAAGAGACAAGCTTCTTCGTCGACGAAGAAGATCTGGAACGAAGAAGACGAACTCGCTCTCTTAAAGGTTTAGATCCCTCCCTTTGTCGTTTATGGTGTTTCCTTTCGTTAATCACTGTTCTCTGTTTGGTTTTTTTTAGGGTTTAGTTGAGTATCAATGTAAGAATAGATCTGAGCCCAGAATCGATTGGGATGCGTTTCTCTGTTTCGTTGGTGTAACGATCTCCGTGAAGATCTCAAAGAAAGAGATGTTGTCGAAGCTTAAGAAGCTTAAGAAGAATTTCGCTGTTAATTTGGAGAGAATCAATGTAGGTAAAGATCCCTACTTTACTAGGTCTACTGATTCTCTTGCCTTTGGTTTCGCTATGACGCTTTGGGCCAACAACAACAATCATGATGATGATAATGATGAAGCAGGACAAGGCCAGAACAGTGTAAGTAGCTTTTGTTTTCTTTGTTTTTTTTAAAGCAACAAAAGTGTTAATAGCTTTGTGATGTTACTTTGGTGATGATTTGTACTTAGAGACTTGGTAAGAACGGTGTAAGTAGCTATATCATGTTACTTTATTGAATTAATCGTTGTTAAGTAGGTTGTATCCAAGAATAGCTTGAATGGTTTGTAATGTTGTTTAGTTCGATGTAAACCAGGAGGAGACTCTTAAGGAGGCAGCAAAGATCACGAACAAGGCGATTGAATGGAAACACATCGACGAAGGCGATACACACCCTTATGAGCTAGGCAATGCACAAGACACCACGGTTAACGAGGAAGATGAAGCTGCAACTGACGAGCCTTTGCTTGAGAGCGAAGCAGAGGAAACATCAACGGACACCACGACTACCGTGAAAAAGATCTATGAAGCGAGAGAGACTCACCAAGAGGTGGCTAATAACGAACCTCTCAATGAGAACGAGCCACAGGAACATCCTGCCTTTGCTGTTGAATCAAACCGTGAAGAAGAAGAAGCAGAAGAGGACGAAGAAGAAGCAGCAGAAGAAGAAGAAGCAGCAGCAGAAGAAGAAGCAGCAGCAGAAGAAGAAGATGCTGATGTTGTCGAGGAGGAGTTATGCGAGCTAAGGGATGCGTTTGAGACGACTTTGGCGGAAGGTGTGAGCAAATGCAATAAGAAGTATATGCTTGAGAAGATAAACAACATGGAGACTAGGAAAAGAAAAGATTTGAGCAGCGAGTGGAAAGAAATATGCGCGGAAGCTTCAAGATTAAGGATCAAGAAGTTTAGGTTTGCTGCTAAGCTTGCAGAGGTAACACTTTGATGTACGAAACAAACAAGACGAAGGAGAAGTGTAGTCTTTTGGTGTGTTGTTTTTGAATGTAAGTATTTCCTTCTTCGGAGTTAGCTTTGAAATTACTAGAATCAGTGTCTATGGAAGACTTTTGAATGTGGTATTTGTGTCTTTTAAATTAACAACTTTCGGTTATCTACTTAGGGAGACAATGTTTCGTTTGCAACTCTTGTTTTGTATCACTTAAAACGGAAAAATTGCAAATTTTAAAATATATATTTTATCAAAAATGTCTAGAAATAATGGCCGGTGGATTAAAATTAAAAAGTGATATTAACTAAAATTGAAAAGGGAGAATCACAAAACTACACCATTTGAATTACATTTTACAAAATTACACCATTTCAAAATTACTTCACAAAACTATACATAAACACTCAAAATTAAATCAAAATAAACTCTACCCAACAATTCTACCCTCTTAATATTATACCCTAAACACTAATTAGCGAACCCCAAATATTTTTTTTTAATTTTGGTAATTTTTAAAAGGTAAATCAAGCTTTTAAAATTTTGAAAGCTGTAAATTTGTGAAAATATTGAATTAGGTGTAGTTTTGTGAAGGAAGGGTTGAAATGGTGTAGTTTTGTGAATTTCTCAAAGATAATTTGGAAAACAAATTTTTATCTTTAAGACAACAATAGGAACACTGAAGTATATTCTACGTCCGAAAAGTGATGCTACAATAAATTTTACCAATATTAAATCTATACTATTTATTAGGAATCACAAATTTTGAGAAACCCTTAAAGTTTTCTTTTAATTACATGTAATGAAATTGTATAAATTTTAGTATAAGAGAATTTTCGATAAAAAAATAAAAAATAAAAAAACATTCATATTTAATAGTTTAAAATAAAAAAGGGGAATTAAAGAAGTACACCATTTGAATTATATTTCACAAAGCTACATCATTTCAAAAATACTTCACAAAACTACACATAAACACTCAAAATTAAATCAAAATAAACCCTACCTACACAATTCTACCCCATTAATACTATACCCTAAACACTAATAAGCGAACCCAAATGAAAAAAATTTAATTTTTGTAATTTTTAAAAGAGTAAATCAAGTTTTTAAAATTTTGAAAGGGTGTAAATATGTGAAAAAATTAAATTAGGTGAAATTTTGTGAAAGAGAGGTCAAAATAAAAAACCAAAAGTATCCAAAATCCTTAAAAAATCTATTTTTTTTAATTTTTAATACTTTTATATACTTTTACGAGATGTCATGCGCGACGGGTCAAAATATATCATACATAATTTTTGATATATAAAAATAAAATTAATATTAGAACATACATATGTATATGATTAAAAATTTATTATTCAACATGCATCAATAAAAAATAAATTAAAATTATACAAAATTATTATTTTGTAAATATTACTATCGTGCGTCCCGCACGAGTAAGAATCTAGTAACATATGAATTTGAAAATAGTAATCGCATATTCATTATTTACATTAAATATAGAGAAATTCACAAAACTACACCCTTTCAACCCTCCCTTCACAAAACTACACATAATTCAATATTTTCACAAGTTTACACCCTTTCAAAAATTTTAAAGCTTGATTTACTTTTTTAAAAATTACCAAAATTAAAATCTTTTCATTTGGATTCGTTAATTAGTGTTTAGGGTATAGTATTAAGGGAACATGATTGTTTGGGTAGGGTTTATTTGGATTTAATTTTGAGTGTTTAGGTGTAGTTTTGTGAAGTAATTTGGAAATGGAGTAGTTTTGTGAAATGGGTTATATACAAATACGGTTCCATTCGGTTCAAATCCATTCAGTCGAGTTTCATATTTTTAACAAAACCTGACATGGAACCAAATATTATTCGGTTCGGGTTTTTCGGTTCAAATTTTCAAGTTTTCATATTTTTTGTAAGAATTTCGGGTCTTATTTCGGATAATTCGGGTTCGATTCGGGTTTTGGTTCGACTTATTCATACAACCCACAAAAAAATGATATAACAAACCAAAATCCAAATTACTTTATCAAACTATATACATGTGTATATTCGGGTCTATTCGAGTACAATTTGGGCTTAGCTCTGTTCGGGTTAGAACGGAAACCCGAATTAGAAAATATTAAAATCTGATAGGATAGTATAAGAATCGAAACCAGACCAAACCGGATTTTTCGAATCGGTTCGGGTTAGAACGGAAACCCGAGTTACAAAATATTTAAACCCGATAGGATAATATGAGAACCGAAACCGGACCAAACCGGATTTTTCGGATCAGTTCGGTTTCGGGTTTCGGATCTTAGGTTAAATTCTCAGTCTTAAATTGATCATATTATTTTGTAATATAACTTAATATTATTTATGAATATCAAGTCACACACAAGGCGCGAGATACTTATCTAGTACAAATGTATTTGATAAAACAAAAAATACTCAAAAATTATTACAATATTAAATTACCAAAAAATAATAATCATCAGATACATAAAGATATATAACAAAAAATTCAAATCAATTGTACCAAATAAATAATTAAATAAAAATACTTTTATAAGAAGATTGCAATACTTTTTATTATACAATACTTTTTAATAAAAGTATAATGAAAAAACACCTCAAAAAGGGGGCAGGTTACCCTAATAAAATAAATAAAAGCTCCCAGACACTCTCTTCTTCTTCTTCTTCTTCTTCTTCTTCTTCTTCTTCTCCACTGAAAGGTCTTTGGGTTTTGAGGTTAGTAAATCTGTCTTCTATTGTGTTGATAAATGGAAGTTGTTGTTAAAATCTGAGATTAGTAATTAATTAGGGTTTGATTATGTAGGAAATGGCATCTCCAAGAAAACTTGATTTCTCATCTCCATCTTCTTCAAAGAAGAAAAACAAGTCGACTTTGTTTCAACGAATCTGGAGCGAAGACGATGAAATAGCTCTCTTACAGGTCTCTTTCTCTCTTCTTCTTCTTCTTCTTCTACAAAGAAATGAAATAGCCCTCTTACAGGTAATCTAAAGTAAGCCTCTTTCTCTCTCTCTGTGTTTGTGTGTATAAAAAAGGGATTGATTGATTACAAAGTGAATCCAAACAGTGATTGGGATGCGTTTATTGGTTTCATTGGAGGTTCCGTTGTTGCGACGAAATTCAGCAAAGAGCAGATTACGAGTAAAGTGGGCAAACTAAAGGGCAAGTTTCGTGAACGAATGCGTAAAATAAGCAAAGGGCATCGTGTTCCTCTCTTCACTAAGCCTATTGATTCTCAAGCCTTTGCTCTCTCCAAACTCCTTTGGGCCCCAAATGTTTCTACTCAGACAAAGAATCCTCATGTATGTATGTTGTTTTTTGCATTTACGAGTTTCCTTCAACGGTTTCAATATTGTTTAATAGTATGATTGGTTTGTTGAATCAGGAAGAGACACTTGAGGAGTACAATCATGTGGCTAACACATGCATGAACAACAATGCACATAACAATGATGATGGTGTAGATCATGTGGCTATCGCAGGCATGAACAATGCACAAGACAACGACGATGGTGTAAGTGTAACTTGTTTATCTTTTAGTTTTATCTCTTTCCTTCATGAATTGCGTTTACGAGATTCCCTTTTTATCTTTCCTTGATGGTTTGTTTATTTGCTTAGGAGGAAGATACACTTGAGGAATATGATAATGTGGCTAACCAAGGCATGAACAATGCACATGGCAGTGATGATGGTGTATGTGTATCATTTTTATCTTTTAGTTTTGTCCTATTTTGATTCCACAAAATTATCAATGGTCAAATATATTTTTATTAACAAGTTTCCTTTTTCTCCCTCTAACGATTTTGGTATTGTCTAATAGTAAAGTTTGTTTCTTGAATCAGGAGGACAAGGATGTTGGTCAAGAGGGTAACACATGCATGAACAATGCACAACGTAGCGAGGATGGTGTAAGTGTGACATTTTTTATCATTTGGTTCTGCAAAACTAACAATGGTCAAATACGATTCGATTAATTTTTTGGATTAGATGCGTTTTTGATTAATATGTTTTGATTAACTTGCTTGATGAATTCGCAGTGAGTTCGCTTTTGTGCCTATTTGGATATCAGTTTAACAATATATACATCCATTGTTTATTTAATTAGGACGAACCTTTGACTGAAAATCGAGAAACACAAGAGGAACTTAAAGATGATGAAGCAGATGTTGAAGATGAGAGATGCGCCGTGAAGGATGCAACTGACGAGCCTTTGCTTGAGAGCGAAGCAGAGGAAACATCAACGCACACCACGACTACCGTGAAAAAGATCTATGAAGGGAGAGAGACTCACCAAGAGGTGGCTAATACCGAACCTCTCAATGAGAACGAGCCACAGGAACATCCTGCCTTTGCTGTTGAATCAAACCGTGAAGAAGAAGAAGCAGAAGAGGACGAAGAAGAAGAAGAAGAAGAAGCAGAAGAAGAAGCAGCAGCAGAAGAAGAAGCAGCAGCAGAAGAAGAAGATGCTGATGTTGTCGAGGAGGAGTTATGCGAGCTAAGGGATGCGTTTGAGACGACTTTGGCGGAAGGTGTGAGCAAATGCAATAAGAAGTATATGCTTGAGAAGATAAACAACATGGAGACTAGGAAAAGAAAAGATTTGAGCAGCGAGTGGAAAGAAATATGCGCGGAAGCTTCAAGATTAAGGATCAAGAAGTTTAGGTTTGCTGCTAAGCTTGCAGAGGTAACACTTTGATGTACGAAACAAACAAGACGAAGGAGAAGTGTAGTCTTTTGGTGTGTTGTTTTTGAATGGAAGTATTTCCTTCTTCGGAGTTATCTTTGAAATACTAGTGTTAGTGTCTATGGAAGACTTTTGAATGTGGTATTTGTGTCTTTTAAATTAACAACTTTCGGTGATCTACTTAGGGAGACAATGTTTCGTTTGCAACTCTTGTTTTGTATCACTTAAAACGGAAAATTGCAAATTAAAACATAAAGTTTGAACTATGAAATTCGATTTTCTATAGGTCTTTTTTCTAAATATTCAAGTGTAAATTTAAGTATGTAATTAAGATTTTTAACAAAAAAATATGTAATTAAAATATTTTTATTGATATATTGAAATAAATTAACTGAAACTTCCATTCATTTTGGAACTATGTTGTTGATGAGCTATTTTTTATTTCAAAAAGATAGCTCAATAATGTTATATTTGTCTATGTTAAAGAAAATGAAGAAAGTTATTGATGGATTTATATATAGTTCATCCAAATAATAATAAAAATTCATATATTTTCATATTAAAATTATTTGTAGTTTTGGTCAACTACAATTATTGTTTTTAATCTAAAACTATTTTAAAGCCATATTTCTAATTTAACTAAAATTATTTAAAAAGTAAAAAAACTACACACGAAACTAAATGAATTTGCAACATGTTAAAATAAAATGAAATAAAATTAATAATTAGTTTTAACAAATTAAAATGTTATATTCAGTTGTATCTTATTAGCATTATTATTTTCAAATAATGAATCATCAAATCATCTATATAGTGCTCATGGATTCGATTTCCGATAATATAATTTATGATATTTAACATATCATCATCGTTGGAGTTTAAATATGTAATCTTTGGGTTTTTTGTCGAAATGTTCAAACTTTATATTTTAATTTGCAATTTTTCATGTGTTTGAATAATAACATGACATTGGGCTTAGTAACAGATCTAAATCATGTTAAAATATAAAAAGTTTGGCTTAAAAAATCGTCCAAACCAAAAAAAAATCGACAAACACCCGATTAATATTTGTCCGATTAATTAACCGATTGGGGTAAACTCGCGGCGGGAGTCTTACGATCAGCGCCTAGGCGGGAGTCTTACGATCAGCGCTTAGGCGGCCGATTAATCGCCTAGGCGCCCTGGTTTTGAACAAGGTCTAATATAAATAAAAACTTTTATAGTAGTGTTTTAATGAATTTTTCGCACAAATATACAATTCAATGTTTGGCTATAATTCAAGTATTAGTTTATGAACAAGATTAACAATTCAAAATAATTATGTTGGTTATAAATGTTAAACTAAAATTTGTATTTATCATATTAATTTAAACAAATGGTAAACATTGGTTTAAGAAATTGTATATTTCTACATTAAGTAAAAACTAATAAAAGGGTATGATTCTCTTATGAAAAGTCTTGAGAAGAAGTTTTAAGTGCTATAAATTAATCCGTAAGCATTGTTCTTTACTAAATACAAAAAAAACCATATTGACAAATTAGAAAATAAATATACCTAGTTTACTAATTTTATATTATTAAAAGAGAAGACAAAACGCCTACGTGTCGCGACGAGAGAACTTTTAGAATATTTTTTATTTTTTGTTTTTTAGTCCTTATAGTTTGAACTAATTTTCTCACCCAATTTTAATATGTTTTACTAATCTATCTATACTATTAAAAATCCATATAAAATATATTTATGTCTATCTAGCATCTACATATTGTAAAAATCGACAATACATAATTTTAAATATATTTTAGGTCCATTATTGGAATATATATTTTACATGATCACCCAATCATCGACATACACAATTTTTTTGCGTTTATATCTTTATATTTTATTTATTCGTCATAGATAATTTCAGATATATTATTTAGTTTTTGTTTATAGAAATATTGTTGAGTTTTTTGTTTTCTTATCGATCAAATATTGTAGTCAAAGATATTAATATTGATTGGTTTTTACGAAACAATTTAATTTCGTTTTGTGTTAATCTAAATCTCCGAAATATTTTTATTTCGTGTCTATCTTTTTGCGATATTTGCGTATCTGGCTTAATTATCTTAATATAAAAAATAGAGGAATTCTCAAAACTACACCATTTCAACCCCTCCTTCACAAAACTACACCATTTCAACCCCTCCTTCACAAAACTACACCTAATTTAATTTTTCACATATTTAACACCCTTTCAAAATTTTAAAAGCTTGATTTACCCTTTTAAAAATTACCAAAACTAAAATATTTTCATTTGGGTTCGCTAATTAGTGTTTATGATATAGTATTAAGGGGTAGGATTGTGTGGATAAGATTTATTTAGATTTAATTTTGAGTATTTAAGTGTAGTTTTGTGAAGTATTTTTGAAATGGTGTAGTTTTGGGAAATGTAATTCAAATGGTGTAGTTTTGTAATTCTCCATAAAAAATATCATACTTTTTAAAATAGATTATGTTTTCTTTTATACGATGATAAAAATATTTTATGAAATAAGGTATATTATAACGTTTCAAGTTCTTTTAATTATTTTCAGAAAATTCCAACGACTATTACATTCTTTAATATTTTTGTATCTTTTCATTGTGGTATTTGTATATATATGTGAATATGATGATGCCTATGATGATATATATATAAAGTTTGAATAATTTGTCGTAAACATATATTTATATTTATATCTAAAATAAACTTTATTCGTTATACAATATTTATTTATATTCTAAGATTAATTTAAAACATGATATAATTTTTTATTATATATATATAACTCAAAATATATTATTAAGGATAATAAAACTAAAACTTTGTCCCGCCTATAGCGCGGAATCTGCACCTAGCAACCCATCAAAAAAAATATCTTTCATTCCCTAGAAGAAGGATTTAAATATATATATTATTTATTTTTGGTAGAAAGAAGGATTTAAATATAAATCATTATTATTTACGCTGTTTTCTTTTCTACAAACGAAACGTCAGATATTGGAAACCAAAACCCTCCGCCAAAAAAACTCTTTAACATATAAATTGTATAGAAACGAAGCGGCAGAAGCAAAAGTTGGTTTATTGGGGTGTGTTTTGTTTAAATCCAATCCAACGTACAAATAAAATTTAAAGAATATATATTTCTTTCCAAAAAAGACAAGGATTCAAATATCTTCTCACCATTAAACCACTCTCATATAACCATTGGGCCAAATCTATAAGCAATTAAAGCATAAATTCAAATTTGTTAATTATTAGAAACGGAAACGTCATATAATCAGAAACAAAAACCCAACTAAAGTCTCTTAATATTTCCTCCACAAAACCCTAACGTCGAGCCTTGTTCCAAGTTTCATATTACTTCAATTCTTCCAAACAAATCAAATGGTTTTCTGGGGTGATTTTCTGTTGTTTCTCTTAAATCCAGTGATTAACAAACAAAACAAAAAGATTAAATTTTATAATTAAATAGTGTTTTGTTTTGTGTTATTTGTAGGTGTTGAAGTTAAATCACAAGAGCCAATTACTCTTAAACCTAATGAACCCACAAATGTATTAAGAAGACTTCACCTTTCTCAGGTTCTCTTTTTACATATTCTCTGTTGCATTTTAGTCACTTTTAAGTAAATAAAAAGACTTGACCTATACCCTTTTATTTTTTATTTTTTATTTTTTGTGTGAGTAGGCGACATTAGGGTTAGGTAAAGCAACAGATAAAAGCACTCTTCAGTGTACGGTTGGGTACAAAAGTCCTGTCCTGCTTTGTGTTTTGACTCCTAACAAATTTGACTCTTGTAAACTCAACATCGAGTTTGACGAAGACGACGATGTTGTCTTCTCTGTTATCGGAACTAGGAGCATCCACGTCACTGGCTACTTCCTTGATAGGAAGATTTGTTGTTCTGGTTCTAACCAAAACGACGTCGAAAAATCGTATCCTCTCCTCTTTAATCAATCTGTTTTTATTATTATTATTATTATTTGTAATCTCTTTGACTTTAATTGAAAAAAAGAGAGTCATACGGAGAAGACATTGGTGTATCGGACATGGAGAAAGATAGAGGCAAAGATGATTATGATTATAACGATAGCTTCATAAATGACAACAATGACTCTTTTAACAACAATCAAAGTATGCAATTTTATACTCTTTAATTAGTTTCATTAAATTTATGTTTGATTTGTTTTTTTTGCCAAAATAGTTAAAGATATTTCAGCAAGAGCGGCTGATGCTTTCGTCGAGGATTCACTTAATGATGACCAAAAGATTCCCTTACCTTCAAAGGTAAAAATCGGTAATGTCAATTTAGACAAGACATCAGAAACAAGAAGTCATTCGCAAAATTAACGCTCTTGTTAAAATGTAAGAAAGCTAATTCATTCCCACCACCCCTAATATCTAATTTTAAGTATTATACTAACCTTAATTATATTATTTATAGGTTTAATAAATATGCTCGGAAGGATAAGCCATTGGTTGATAATGAGAAAAAGTATGAAAGTCTCAAGAATGAAAAGTAAGTGGTTTCATACTAATTAATGAACATATATATGTTGTGTTGTTACCTTCTAGCAATGATTAATTAATCATAATCATACTTTGACACAGGTTATCAAGTGGCGTATTACCCTCTCAAAATGGTGATCTGACTCCATTAATGAAAAAGAGGAAAATGGAGAGGATAGTTGAAACTACAAATATTGTCCAAGAAAAACTATTTGAAGCTCAAGCTATCAACAAGTAAGTCATAAATAAATACCTATAATCTTATACTATAATATTCAAATTATAAGGTTATGTTTTAATTCTATTAACACTTTTATTTATGTAATGAATAGGAACACTGAGGCTATGGTATCGGAGACTGCATCCAATGAAGTTATCATCCAAAACACATCAAAGTAACTCATACCGTTGATTTTGATACAATCGTAAGTGTTGTGTTATGCTCTGAATCATCTTATACTTTATTTGGTTATGGTTTTTGAGCTTTTGTTAAAAGCATATGTTTTATTATTTGACTTCATCTATACTTTAACTGCCTCATAAAACCGCTAACGATCAAATGATATGATATCACTTATTTTTGTATAAAAAATAGAGATTAAAAAGACAAAGATATGAAACGAAAAATCACAAGGATTATTTTAATTAGTAGCTTAAATGAATGAAGAATTAAGTATGAGCTCACCATTAATGACGTTGTCGTCGGTTTAGTTATGCACACAAGAAAATAAATCAACTTTATAATCGTTCAAAGAAGAGATTATTAATATTTAAGATCTTTAATCAATATTTATATTTACCTTCATAATATCTTGATGAATAACGTTCACTAAATTATCAACAATTTTCCAACCACAAATAGAAAAAATTAGGATTCTTGAATTGAGATAAAAAAAACAAGGGTGAATTGGCTAAATGGACCATTTTTAGAAAAATAATTAAAAACTACACCATTTATTATTTATAACTGCAATTGTGTACAATTGTTCTCCGACATTGTCCACCTTAGTTGGACCCCGTATGACATTGTCTTGCTTCTGGTAATCGGATCTTGAATGCCGTATATCATTATTATCCGGCTGATAATTGTTCGCTATCCTTAAAGAGATGTAGTCATTCGGGACCTCCTGCGCATCTGCATCGTTTAAATCCACCTGCTCTACGTGTGCCAAAAGTGCAGAGAAAGAATGAGGTTGTTTCTGAACAACCTCTGCTGTTATGCTCAAAGCGTGTATATTCCGTTTTTTGACCCCACTTTCTGACCGGATGAACACCATCTCGTCGTCCACTGATTCTTTAAACGTAGCGAACAAATTGACACCTTCGTTGGCTATAGCCAGGGATTTAAAAGCTCTGAAATCCTCATCGTTTGCTATGAGTGTTGGACTGACATGCACACCTTTTTTCCCGCCAATAAATCATTTATCAGTACGTTAGCTCAACGATTTTTGTTTCTCCAAACATACCACATGGTTCCCTGACCTTTGTTTCCAACTCACTAAACATACTGACCTTGCTCATCCTAAGGTATCTCTCATGACACTCAATTTGTTTTGAAGTTCCATTCACCGGTACAATAAAGTATTCATCTCCCTTCTTGTACGATCACTACAAGAAATCACGACTTTTACCACGACCATAATCGTTGTAAAATCGTGGTAAAATGCAGTTTACCACGATTTAACGACGATTTCCATTTCGTCGTTAACCGATCGAAGTAAAAACCAAATCGTCGTAAAATCGTGGTAAATTTTACGACGAACCAAATTCGTTGTAAATTCGTGGTAAAATATTCGTTGTAAAATCGTTGTAATTGTTACAACGATTTCACAACGAATATTTGGTTGTAAATTTGTAATTATAATAAATCGAAAATTCTAAAAATCGTCGTAAAATCGTCCCTAATTAGGGACGATTTTACCACGATTGTAAGAAATATAAATTTTACAAATCGTCGTAAAATCGTCCCTAATTAGGGACGATTTTACGACGATTTTTATTATTATAAATAAAAAATAATAATATTTTATAAAATAAAATACTTTTTTTTTAATGTTTTTATTACAATTTCAAAATGCAAAATAAAATAAAAACTAGTCGTCTAAATTAAAAATTATTAAGTATTTTAAAAACTAAACATTATATAAGTATTTTAATGACATTATATTAGTATTTTAAAAACTAAATATTAAGTATTTTAATATTAATTATGTATTTTAAAAACTAAGAGTAAAAAATAATTATGTTAAGTAATAAGTTTTAAATATTTTAAAATATAAACATTAAGTATTTTAATAATTAATTATATGTTCTAAACATATAATTCTAAAATCTGAATCCTAAAACTAAAATTCGAGCCTAAAACTAATTCCAAATCCTAAAACTAATTTCAAATCCTAAAACTAAATTTCAATTCCTAAAATTAATTCTAAAATCCGGTTTTATAACACATATATTAAAAATATTTACTTTTGGGGATGTTGAAGAAGAGTGAAAGTTGTAGAGTTTTAGAGAGAGAAAACTTTAGAGAGAGAGATTTAGAGAGAATGAGTGAAAATGAAAAATTTTGGTGGACTATATATAGACTTAGGAATCGTCGTAAAATCGTCGTAAATTTACGACGATTTTACGACGATTCGTCGTTAATGCGTTGTAAAAAAAAATTGAAACGTTTTGGTTCGTTTGGTTTGCCGCGTTTTGGGAATGATGAAAATAAAATCGTTGTTAAATCGTGGTAATAAAATCGTAGTTAAATCGTGGTAAATTTACCACGATTTTACGACGATTACTTTATAAATCGTTGTAAAATCGTGGTAATAGTTGACGTTGACAACCTCGTACAAACAAAACTCCTGAGGATTTGACGTTTAGAGTTTTATTTTTGGTCGTAAATTCGTTGTTAACTTACCACGAATTTCCATCGATTTTGTGTGAATCGTCGTAAATTCGTGGTAAATTTACCACGAATTTACGACGATTCATTACACTAAATGGATTTCGCTGAAATTCATCTGCCATTTGACTTCATGTTGAATATAATTATGATATTGTATGCATATGAAATCATTCTAAGTCGTATGATTGCACAAAAACAAGTTTTGATAAAATTAGAACATATATACATATTAACCACAATATATTATAGTACACTTTATCTTAAACTTTATAAATTCTAAGAATATGTAAACAAAACTTATTGATAAGCAATTTTAACATTGTTTTTATAGTTATTCATTAACTTTAGAGGTCTTAACGAGTGTTTGTACGTAATATAAGACATACTTTTAAAAAAATTTGGGGTTTAGGGGTTTATACAAAAAACCGTTGTAAATTCGTGGTAAATTTACCACGATTTTACGACGATTTCGTTTTAAAGCGTTGTAAAATCGTGGTAATCGTTGACGTTGACAACCTCGTACAAACAAAACTTCTGAGGATTAGAGGTCTTTAAAAGACAACGAATTATAAGATTATTCGTGGTAAAATCGTTGTAAATTTATTCGTGGTAAAATCGTTGTAAATTTCACAAATCGTGGTAAAATCGTTGTAAATTTACGACGATTTTACCACGATTTGTGAAATTTACACATATCGTGGTAAAATCGTCGTAAATTTACAACGATTTTACCACGATTTGTGCAAAATACAAAAAGTCGTAAATCCGTGGTAAATTTACCACGAATTTACGACGATTGTTAATTTATTTTATAAAAAAAAATTAAAATACATTATTTTCTTAAAATACATTATTTTCTTATTTATTACTCGGAGTCATCAGCAGACTCATGTTCGTCCTCATTCACCTCTTCAGCTTCCCTATTATGTGGATCAACGAGTAAGACCATGTCCGTGTTTAGTTCTGGCGAAGGAATATCGACGGACGTGTCATTCTGTAGTGGTGATTCTTCTTCCCTGACTATGTACCCTCTCGGGGCAATTTTGATGACGGATAGCCAATGTATTCCTGTGGACTTAAGACGCGGATAAGGAATGAAGCTTACTTGCTCAGCTTGCGATGCAAATGTCTTTAAATCGTTGTTAAAAAGTCCCAAAATCAGAAGTTTTAAGTTTTTTTTTTGTTTCTCAATGACTGAGTTCAAGCAAACAAAAAGAAACTTATAGGTTGTAGTTAGGGAGGCTTTTTGTTTTGACTCTTCGTGTGTAGAGAAATGTCTATTTACGAGATTTTATTTACATTATATCTTAAACTAATTTGATTGGCCCAATCATTATATGAGGGTGATAAAAAAATTTGAATTTCTCTTCTAGGGAAAGAAAAATATTCATTACATTATTTTCTTTTTATTCCCGATAATTTATATTGTAATTTTTTTAACAACATTTATATGGTAATTTTTTAAAAACTAATCTTTTCTATATGATATGACTTTTTCATCCATTTTTGAACTTTATCACATGTTATTGCATTTTCCAGAATTTCTCTATGAAATATGTTTGCTCCTCTCGGTATATTTTTCTTTATGATATTAACTGAACAATATATCAAAATATAACCTTTATTAAAGAGTATAACAGATTTTTAAAACAATTAAAACTTTTTCTTCAAATAATTTCTTATTTTTATTAAAACATAAGCATATATTTTAATATTTTCTATAAACTAATACTCAAATTATAGTCAATTTTTGAATTGTATATTTGTAAGAGAAATTCATTAAAATACCACTAAAATGTTTTTACACCCACAAAGTTTTCAGCCAAAAAATGTCTAATACTTTATCACTTAAAAATGTTCATTCGGGTTTACTATTTAAAAATTGTTTCTAAATGTATAATAGTGTTAAGTTTTAGGGTTTGATTTTGAGTATTTTAATATAATATACGACTCATAATCAGTGGCGGAGGCAGGATTAAAATCCACCGGGGTCATAAAAATTTATTAATTTAAAAGTTTGCATAAACAATAAAAAAATTACAAATGTATATCAAAGAACTACCCGACGTTCAATCATATTTTAAAATCGAGTTATCATTGTTTCGTTAGTCACGGTATCAAATATCTCATTTCACTAGATATTTTATTAAAGTTATTTAAAAATTCATCAGCAATATTATTACGCGGAGTCGATTTCACTAAATATTTTATTAATGTTATTTACCTCTTGATTTATAAAAGAGCAATTTATAAAAGTATGAACTCACCAGAGAAAACTTGAAGAATATCAATGTCTAAGATAAAAAGTTAAAAGATTTCGGTGAAAATTTTTGTGGGAGAAGAAGACGAAACAACTTTTTGATTTTGTATTATTAAAATTATTAGGTTTTGTTAATGGGAGAATTACAAAACTACACCATTTGAATTACATTTCACAAATACTACACCATTTCCAAAATATTTCACAAAACTACACCTAAACGCTCAAAATTAAATCCAAATAAATTATACCCACACAATCCTACCCCCTTAATACTATACCATAAACACTAATCAGCGAACCCAAATGAAAATATTTTAATTTTGGTAATTTTTAAAAAGGTAAATCAAGCTTTTAAAATTTTGAAAGGATATAAATATGTGAAAAAATTAAATTAGGTGTAGTTTTGTGAAATAGGGGTTGAAAGGGTGTAGTTTTGTGAATTCCTCTTTGTTAATTTTAGTGGGTTTTTTCTTTAATTAACTTGATAGTATTGTGCCGTAATTAAATGTAAAATGCACATGGGTCAATAATTATTTTTAACATAATTATTTTTAACATGGGTCAATCTTACAAAAAAATTTTTACTATAAACTAATTTTAAAAATTGACCTGGGTCAATTGACCCACGTCACAACATGTTGCCTCCGCCACTGCTCATAATGTTTAGCTGCAACTTTTGTGATTGCAACAACTTGCGAAAGCATGCAATTGAGATTTTAAACGTTAGCAAGAGGTTCAAACGATTGGTACAATGGTTGAAAATGATTGCATTAACAGAAAAATTGAATGTTTTACAAGTAATCCAATAGATGCACATTAACAAACACACAGTTTTTTATTTGAAGAAGAATGCTTGCGAGAGATATTGATATTTATATGAGGAATTCACAAAACTACACCCTTTCAACTATTCATTCACAAAACTATACCTAATTTAATATTTTCACATATTTACGCTCTTTCAAAATTTTAAAAGCTTAATTTACCCTTTAAAAATTACCAAAATTAAAATCTTTTTATTTGGGTTCGCTAATTAGTGTTTAGGATATAATATATTAAGGGGTAAGATTGTGTGGGTAGAGTTTATTTTGATTTAATTTTGAGTGTTTAGGTGTAGTTTTATGAAGTAATTTTGAAACGGTGTAGTTTTGTGAAATGTAGTTCAAATGGTGTAGTTTTGTAATTCAAAAGAACCTTACGAATTTGTTAAAATATAATGTTATTTATACGGTATATTATTTCTTAATTTTGAAAAGATTTTCTCATAACACTGTTTTGAAAAATTTAAATAATTTGATGATTATCAATTTTCGTAGAAAAAGGTCTAATTAGATTAATTGTTGTGAGAGAGTTATTTATATTCTAGGGAAAGAAAGATATTTCATTACATATCATCGATTTCTTCATCTTCTTTTTTCGTTGTAGTGATTATTATGTTTTTTTATTTATTTCGAATCACTTATATGGTAATTAGTCATTTGGTTTTTTTATTTTGTTGTTCTTTATACATTTAGATGGCTAGGGTCGCTTCGTTAGTAGAGAAAAGACTATTTAAGAGATTTGACTTCTGTAGGCATGCTTATATTAATTAGACTCTAAAAGTAAATCATACCTTTTATATTCAAATAATGACTTGCCCAAAACTATTTATTTTAACACAAATTTTTAAATCCATCTTGATATCAAAAACTTCAAAACAGTTCCCATTTTTTTACTTCACATTTAGATGTTGATTAAAATTATAAAATATGTAACAAAATGTAAACATAAATAAATTAGTTTAGAAAGTATATTTTTACAGAATTTGTAGTTATGTTTTTTTCATTTTTGATCATGAAATCTATTTTTTTTTTAAATAATTGGAAATTGTTTTCAAACCATTTACTTTTAAAATTCATTCTACATGTATATATCATTTTGAAGTTTTAACCCACATCAAACCTGAAATTAAACTATTATATCAACTAGGAGGAAACTCGCGATATTCGCAGATTTATAGTCAATATTATATTTATATATGTTTTAATAAATTTAATATATTATATTTTTGTTTTCAATCTAGTAATTTTTATTTTCGATATTCTATTCTTATTCATCAAAATAATGTTTGTTGGATTAGTTTTTACTTTCCAAATTCTTTGTTTTGGTATATTTCCCAAATCGGGCAAGTGTAAAAAATAATCAATTTCGATAAATTAATAAGATAATAATTTTTGAGAAACTCTTATGTAAAAATACGGTCTCAATAATATCATAAATCAATAATTGTAGTTTTACGCCTATGATATATAGTTATGACAACTTAGTAAAATATGATTACTATAACAGTATAACTGTTTGTTTTCTTAAGATTACGTACACATTTAATTTTACGAATACGTAAAGGATTTTCATAACGTTTTATTTATAAATAGTATTTCAAAACTTTGTTTTTCATAAAATAAGTGTTTACTAGTGTTAAATGAACTTTATACAAGTTTTATGGATTTATGAAACCCCAAACAAGATTTTTTCATAAAATTTAAATTGTGTTTTGAATATTTTTAATATATACTTACGAAACTCGCACTACACACTTTTATAACATCTCAACTTTAATAAAATAGTACATTTTCTATAAAAGTATTTCTATAAATTAATAAATATTAATTTATAGTGTAAATTAATAGAAAAATTCACAAAACTACACCCTTTCAACCCTCCCTTCACAAAACTACACATAGTTCAATACTTTCACAAATTTACACCATTTCAAAATTTTAAAAGCTTGATTTACCCTTTTAAAAATTACCAAAATTAAAATATTTTCATTTGGGTTCGCTAATTAGTGTTTAGGGTATAGTATTAAGAGGGTTGAATTGTGTGGGTAGGGTTTATTTGGATTTAATTTTGAGTGTTTAGGTGTAGTTTTGTGAAGTAATTTTGAAATTGTGTAGTTTTGTGAAATGTAATTCAAATGGTGTAGTTTTGTGATTCTCCCAAATTAATATCACTATAAATTAATAAATTTTCGTAGTCCCAACATTATTAATTAATAGCGGTTTTACTATATTTAAATTTTTTTATGAAGGAGAATTCTTATGAATACCACTAAAAAAAGTTTTTTTTAACACAATTAGCACATATTTTTGAAAGTTATACAAATACCATTAAATTTTTTTTCTCATAAATACTACAAATCTTAAATTTTCAAAATTACACCTAAAACCTTCAAAAAAACTATACCCTACCCCTTCAAAATTATACCCTAAACCCTTATAGCGAACCCAAATGAAAAAATTTGAAATTTAAAAGTGTTAAAAACTCGTTTTTTGTATTTGTGGTATATTTGTAAACTACTACTTTTTGATGTTATTTTTGTTATAAAAAACATTTGAATGGTATTTTTGTTATAAAAAACTTTGTAATGATATTTTCAAAACAAAAACTTATTTTGATGGTATTTTAAGGAATTTCTCTTTTATGAATTAGTAAAAAAAATTGTCATTGATTTAGTGCATTTGATATTGTAATATAATAATACTATGAAAATTAAGTTGAAATTTAATAACTTTTATGAATTAATAGTTTAAATTGTCACATATATTTTTTAAATTAATAAATTTAATGAATTGACATAAATTTTGAATGATGATGTGTCAACACAAATAAAGTTCCCATCACTCATTACATATAGGATTTTAATTAAAAAATTTGAAAATATAATATATAAGCATTAAATTTGATGTTGGTTTAAACCTCAAAAGAGAGCATCTAGAAAGCATTTCACATACTCTGCATCATCATATATATAAAAGTTGAAGGGAGTTCTCCAATGATTGACACATCATCATGTCAAAATTATTACTAATTTATTTATCAAATTCATTAATTTTAAAAAATTTATGTCACAAATTAATTACTAATTCATCAAACATATTAAATTTCAATTTAATATTTAAAAAATTATTATATTACAATATCAAATGCATAGAAGTTATTAATACATAAATGTTTTTAAATATCTGTTTTTATAAAAAAATTTAGAGGAATTCACAAATCTACACCCTTCAACCCCTTCTTCACAAAACTACTCCTAATTTAATATTTTCACATATTTACACCCTTTCAAAATTTTAAAAGCTTGATTTAACCTTTAAAAAATTACCAAAATTAAAATTTTTTCATTTGGGTTCGCTAATTAGTGTTTAGGGTATATTATTAAGGGGGTAGGATTGTTTGGGTAGAGTTTATTTGGATTTAATTTTGAGTGTTTAAGTGTAGTTTTGTGAAGTATTTTGGAAATGGTGTAGTTTTGTGAAATGTAATTCAAATGGTGTAGTTTTGTGATTCTCCCAAAAATTTATAGGGATTTGAATAAATAAAATTATTTTAAACCCTTATATCTAAAACAACATCACATATAAGTAACAATTAAAATAAAAATATACAAAAATCCTTTATATAAAAGTTGAAGGGAGCTCTCCAATGATTAACACATCATCATTTCAAAATTATTACTAATTTATTTATCAAATTCATTAATTTTAAAAAATTTATGTCACAATTTAATTACTAATTCATAAAACATATTAAATTTCAACTTAATATTTTAAAAATTATTATATTACAATATCAAATGCATAAAAGTTATTAATACATAAAAGTTTTTAAATATATGTTTTTTTTAATTTTATAGGACTTTGAATAAATAAATTATTTTAAACCCCTATATCTAAAAGGGAGAATTACAAAACTACAATATTTGAATTACATTTCACAAAACAACACCATTTCCAAAATACTTCACAAAACTACACCTAAACACTCAAAATTAAATCCTAATAAATCCTACCCACACAATCATACTCCCTTAATATTATACCCTAAACACTAATTAACGAACCCAAATGAAAAAAAATTAATTTTGGTAATTTTTAAAAGGGTAAATCAAGCTTTTAAAATTTTGAAAGTGTGTAAATATGCGAAAAAATAAAATTAGATGTAGTTTTGTGAAAGAGGGTTGAAATAGTGTAGTTTTGTGAATTCCTCTGTCTAAAACAACATCACATAAGTAACAAATAAAATAAAAATATACAAAAATTATAAAACATATATTAAAACATGAAAGCAAAATAAAGAAAAAATAAAAAATACACAATTTAAGATACTAAATAAACAAATAATATAAAACATATATTAAGACACTCATTTAGATAAGCAAATATATGAAAAATACATCAATATAAGTAAATAATATAATAATACACAAGAAAAAAACATGTGATACAAAACTAACAAAAAATACAAAAACTAAATAATATACAAACTATTTAAGATTAGTGAAAATATACCAAAAACAGAAAATTCAGAAAATAAAAATTAATGTAACATTATATAAGTAGTTAAGAATATAAATTATGAAAATAAAAATTATTTGAATCATATAAAACAAAAGAAAATAATATAAAAAATCTGCGAGTATCGCGGGTTCCTTTCTAGTATATATAAAAGCAAATAAACAAATTTGTGAAAGGGAAAATGTTTTCAAAACCTTGTGATTTTTGTGGATGGGATCCTTTAGTTTGCTAGCTTTGCACATTTTAAGATTATGTTAAGTTTTCTTCGTAAAATGTTAAGTAGTTATGCTGTTTCAAGGTTATGTAAATTTATAAAGTTATATGAAGTCGTTCGGTTTCCTTTTGTTTTTTGTGAAAGGGAAAATAAAAACGAAAAAGTGACATTTATTTATCAAGAACTTATAAACTTATAATAATTTATATAATTTCAATTAAATAATCATTTAGTTTTAATTAAATTTGTTTGAATTTTTCCCAAAACTTTAAAATTTAGAAGAATTCAACTAATATTTTTGGATATTTAAATTACTTAGGTTTTTTGATATTTTGATATTTTTGTATACAATTATAATTAACTATAACTAATATATGAGGTAGGGGTGGGTGTTCGGGTACCCGTTCGGGTTCCGGTCTATTCGGGTTTTCGGATAAAAGATTATAGGACCCGTTAGGGTATTTCTCTAATTCTTTCGGGTTCGGTTCGGATTCGATTCGGATTCGGGTACCCATAATTATTTTTAAAACTCCAAAATTATAAAAATTAAATATTTTAAAATATTCAAAATACCTAATTTATTAGGATAATACGAATAAAAGATAATTAAAATTATACAAAAGTATTTAAAAGTACTCAAATTATACAAAACTACTCGAAATATAAGAAAAAATGTTATAATTTTAGATATATAAATTACTACATATATAAAATTACTAATATATTTATATATTTAATTAAATTTCGGGTAGTTCGGGTACCATTCGGGTTTAGGGTTCGGGTCCATTCGGGTTCGGGTTTTCGGGTATTGAAATGTAAAATCCGTTCGCGTATTGGTCGAGTTCGGTTCCTTATTTTCGGGTCGGGTTTGGTTCTTCGGATCCGGTTTTTTTGCCCACCCTAATATGAGGATATAAAATTTTATTTCGGGTTTTCGGATATACTGTTCGGTTTTCAGATCGGATCGGATCGGATGGGATAATGCGGATGGGGAGATTGAGAATCCGTTCCGATTTTGCTAGTATATCTATTATTTTTTTTCATGACTAGTATATCTATATTATATAGTTGTATATATTTACGAGAGACAAATAATTCTTTGGTCTTCTTGAGTTCTTCTATATATAGTATTCTATACCTTAAAAATAATACATGTTTAGTTTAAATGAGGAAAAAGAAACCTTTAGAAAAAGAGTAGTGCTAATTAAAGACCAATACTATGTGATTCTTTTCTTAATGATTTGTGTTTTGATGAACCACAATCATAAAGTTTACTAATTCTATATACACTAGAAATTTACCCGCGCCAAGCGCGGGATAAAAATTTACGTAATAGAAAAAAATGTTTATTGGTAAAAACAATGTGTAGTATAAAATAAAATAAAATAAAAAGAATTTGTATATCATGTGATCCGCGTTAAACGTGGAGTTTAAATTTGAAGTATATATAGAAAATATATTGTATTTTGGTTTTTATAATGTTTTATTTACAAAATTTTATAACTATTACTATTTTAATATTTATCATCGAAAAAGATTATCATTGCCATTTCGATGTTGAATATTTACCTTTACGTATAATTTACTATTTATCATTAAAAACAATAACTACATAGTGTTTTGAAACTTTGATATGACTCGTTTAACAATAAAAAGTATGTCAATCCGGTCTTTATTTGTCATAAAATCGGACTATTAAAAACTCGGATATATAAAACCGCTGAATTTTCGGGGGCTCGAGTCAATTTTCTGCTCAAGTTTTGTCATTTGACATGAACTTTGATGTTTAATACAATTTTACAAAATAATATTGTTATTTATAAATGAACAATATGTTTTATCATTCTTTTGTGCGAGAATATAATATACAAACATTAGGAAAATTATAAAATTGTGGTTTTCATTGGTTTTTTAAATATTTTAAACATATTTTCTAGGAAGGTATAATCAGTCTTTCATGTCTAAACTTATCCGAAAATTCTTTGTTCAAAGTTTGGGAACTGGTGGTTCAACCGATGAGTCGGGTAAATTGTGTGTTCAAGTTTTGTCATTTGACATGAATTTTGCTATTAAATACAAATTTACAAAATAATATTGTTATTTGTAAATAAACAATATATTTTATCATTATTTTGAACTCAATGTAATAGAATATAATATATAAATATTAAGAGTTATTAGAAATTATAAAATTGTATTTCTTATGAATTTTTTAATATTATATTTTATGAGTTTTTTAACATTTTTTAATATTATCCATTTATTATGTCAATTTAAGTAATTTTGTATTAAATTTGTGGTTTTTGTTTTGGGCTTTTTATTTGGGGCTTTTATGAATTTTTAATAATGTGGGACCAGAAATGCTCAGGTGATGACACGTGTAATTTTAGAATGATTTTCTCTCCGTTTTCTGTATTAAATATATAAGATATATATAATAGTACAAAATATGAGCCAAACATTGATGAAAAATAATAAAACACTAACAAGAGTCATAATCACTACTTGCACATAGACAAAAACATTGAGGAGAATCTTAAAGGTGACTCAATCCTCACGAGAGTCATAAGGTATCTCAAAGACGGCAAATTTATCAAGAAAAGTGACTCTCTTAGCATCTAAAGATCTCTTTATGGTTTTATAAACAGATAATGCTATTGAAGAAGAAACACTCTTCTTTCCTTGCGTTCTGATGTTGTTTGCAGCCACAATCAGCCTTTTGCTTATACTCACAGCAGAGCCTCCAAGTTCCCTCTTTGTCGTTTTTGGTCTGCGGAAACATTCGGAGTTCTTCGTTACAGCTGGGGTTGCCATTGACAATGAAGATCCTACGGTTTCAGGACCATGCAGAGAATCTGTCTTGTCAAGGCTTGTTTGTGCAGATGCAAGATTTATGGAATCAGGTTTGGACAGAGAATGCTTCTTATTCTTCTTATTCTTATTGTTGGTTTTACGTTGAATGTCATCACGAAAAACAGAGGAATGTAGAGCTTCTTGGGCTTGATGATGTAGTGATCCCGGAAGGCTAACAAAAGCAGCTTCCGCGTAAATAAACCAAGGAGGCTTTTGGTTATCGGGGAAGATGTATTTGATAGGCACAGATTCGGCAATGTAATAAAAGCAAGACTTGCGCTTAAACTGTACAACCAATGGAACCAAAAATGTAAACAAAATTAAAATAAATCAAATAGGTTGGGTCAATATTAGAAATACCATTAGAGAAACAACTCGAATATTATCGCCTAAGCTTGTGTGTGCTATCTCAAGTTTTCCTGTGAAACCACACAATCAAACATTAAGAAATCTAAGCAAGGCAGTCAAGTGTGGTAATAAGAGACAGAGAGAAGATCAAAACAAAACAAAACAAAGAAACAAATTTTCCAAAAAAATAGGCATTATTTTTTTGAGAAACAATCCAAGCCTTATTTACTCTTGAAATCGAAAGACCAAAAAATCGAAAGAGAGAAAGTTTGGTTATGATTTAACTCTTGAAATCAGATGCAATGATATCAATAGGAACCGCAATAACGATACGAGTTCCCAAATTAGTCTCAACAAAGACAGCCACTTCTTCTTCTTCGATAGCCATTATTCTTCTCTCTCTTGTCTCTTCTCTCTCTTGTCTCTTCTCTTTGTGCCTTTTTCGGAGAAGTGTTTACAATTTAGACAACAGTTTTAGGTAAATGGGCCCATTTGATTTTAATACTATTTTGATTTTGGAAATTACTCATTAACGATAATTCTGTGTTTACAATTTTAATTTTGAATATAAATGAAAAGATTTAATTTTAGTAAACTTTTTAAAAAGATAATTAATAAAGTTACAAAAATTAAAAATTTGTGCAGTTTTGTGAATTAAATTTTGGAAGAGTATAGTTTTGTGAACTAGGGGCGAAGCCCCGCGCAAGCGCGGGGATGTTTGTTAAACCTCAATTGGTAGCATTGAACTTGTCTTATGCTTGTCGACGGAATCGTGAAGCATACAAAAAAGCATCAGTGTTTGTGGCCGGTGGGGGAATCTGAACTTATCGGGGCTGAACATGCGTGCGTCTTGAAGTTTTTATGCGGAGTTTGAATGGTGTGGAAGGTATAACAATTTTGTATGACGCTCTCATTTGGCCATTATGAGGGAGTAGACGTGCATGGAAACTCCACATAATCTAAAGCACAAGAAAACATAAAAAGTAAATTATTAAATTGAAAATCTAAAGTACTATAGCATACAAAGATGAGATCATGTGAGATCAAGAAGATAGTGAGATAAGGTTAAGGTAAGTAAACATAGAGATGACATTATCTGAGGCTCGACAGACGACAGATATGAGAGGTTCAATGTTTCTTGGCAATTAAAAGAAGATAAACTTTCTGGACCCATAATATAAAATTATATACTTTCTCCGTCCCATTTTATTTGATGTTTAAAGATGTTGCACACATATTAATAAAACTCTTTTTTTCATAAAAACATCATTAACTATAACAAAATAGACTAATAGAAAAAAACTCTTCAAAATACTATTGGTTAAAAAAATTACATATATTTAATTTCTACATGGAAACTTGTAAAACATCAACTAAATTGGTACAAAAAAAATCTCTCTAAAACTTCATATAATATAGGACGAGAGGGAGTATAAAAAATCTTGAATTTATGATTTTATTTTCCAATAGTCCCAACCATTTTTCCTTTTTGAGTAGTCGAAAATACAAAGGGAATCACAATCACATAATATATATCTATATTATTAAAAGAGAAGACAAAACGCATACGTTTCGCGACCAGAGAGATTTGAGGAAATTTTCTATTTTTCTATTTTTTGCGTTTATGCCCTTATATTTTAGCTTCTGGACCCATAATATAAAATTATATACTTTCTCCGTCCCATTTTATTTGATGTTTAAAGATGTTGCACACATATTAATAAAACTCTTTTTTTCATAAAAACATCATTAACTATAACAAAATAGACTAATAGAAAAAAACTCTTCAAAATACTATTGGTTAAAAAAATTACATATATTTAATTTCTACATGGAAACTTGTAAAACATCAACTAAATTGGTACAAAAAAAATCTCTCTAAAACTTCATATAATATAGGACAGAGGGAGTATAAAAAATCTTGAATTTATGATTTTATTTTCCAATAGTCCCAACCATTTTTCCTTTTTGAGTAGTCGAAAATACAAAGGGAATCACAATCACATAATATCTATCTATATTATTAAAAGAGAAGACAAAACGCATACGTTTCGCGACCGAGAGAGATTTGAGGAAATTTTCTATTTTTCTATTTTTTGCGTTTATGCCCTTATATTTTAGCTTCAATTAAAATTTTACATATATTTTACTTTTTTGCGTTTACGCTCTTATATTTCGCCTCAATAAAAATTTTGTCTCAAAAATTTTTTTGTCTCAATATATTTCCGATTTTTTTTATATACTCCAATCCGATTTTTTCCATTTTTTATATATTGCGATTCAATATATTTTTGACTATTTCTTTTTTAATGGCCGATTTTACTTTAAGATATCACAGCCGTTGATCTAAACGCGTGTTCGTCTATTAACGGCCGAGGAAAATTTGACTCTTGACCTGCATAACATCCAATCTCGGCCTGCATTTTCCAAAATTAACAAAAAAAAATATATATAATTAAAAACCAAATTTTAAAAGCTAATTTTCCTGTGAAAAAAATCAATAAAGAAAAACACAGATCCGTACATCAGAACCGTCTCTAATCCTCTTCGCTAACAGATCTCCGCTTCCGCCGTTAGAAGACGAAGAACTCATCATCGGAATCTCTTCCGCCGCCGCAGACACGACACAACTTGATTCTCAGCTTCCTCCTCCTCTTCATCCTCATCGTCTTCGTCACTGTACTCATCATCTTCTTCGTCCTCGTCATCATCATAAGATTCAGCTCCGGCATCGTCGTCTTCTACGATCCGATCAGATTCGTAATCGAATCCATTCATCTCCGTCGAGATCCGGTTCGTGCTCGCGTCGCTGGTTCCGGATTCGAGAGCGACGCATGAATCGCAGACGGAGAAATTCGGGCCGAGACGAAGACCGGTGGCTTTCCATGGCGTAAGGGACTGGCATGAGCTGCATAGGAGGCAACGCGTGTGTTTAGCCACGAAGAAATTAGCTCCGTGAACTTTGCCGTCGCAGTCAAAGCATAGACTCGCTTGATCTGACTCGCAATACATTCTCGCTACGCCTTTGCATAAATCGCACTTCTTCCCCATCAAATCTCTCTCCAACCACTATCGGTCGGAAATTTTCGACCAAGGAGGAGGAGGGTGATCCCACCATGTTTCTTCACGTTCTTCGAATCCCGAAACGCAACGACCTACCTACAATTGTCCGGTCGGATCTACCGGGTCGGAGGCTTGCGATAGCTGTCTCAGGCTGAACAACGCTTTGGGAAGTCATTTTACAAAAAAAATTGGACGCGATGGCGGACGTGTAGTTAGCGGAAGCCGTGTGGCATCCTGTATTTGTATACAAAAAGATCTGGGTAGGAGAAGAGTCTAAAACGGACTTAAACTTGAAAGCATTAAAAGAGCACATAAACATTGGCTAGATTGCGCCGCGGAGAAGATGAAAAGATTTTCATAGACATTGAAATCAGAATCGAAAACCCTACGAAGCCGGCCAAAAATTAAACGTACAGATAGAGAAGGCCCATATATAATCAGGCCCATATATAATCAGGCCCAAGCAAAATAAAAATTACACGTGGACAACCTAAGAAGAGAGAAAAGTGTCCTATTATATATATGATTTCACAATTGAATTTGCTTTGATTTATTAAATCTTAAATTCCAAAACTCTTATACTTTGGTGAAAAGCTCAAATCGACCATTTTATAGAAGACATTTTTGAAAATTTGAATAAAAAATTAAAAAGCCAAAAATAAGAAATCTAGAAGCCAATAATATTGAAAAGTTTAATCTCAATTTTAAGGTATAATGTTAATTATCAAAAGTTTAATATAATTTCAATCCTAAAAGAAATATTTTAATTTTGTAACCACAATGATTTTGTTAAATTAGCAAACATCACAAAAGTTTTATAAGGGACATTCATGAATTATGACATTCAAAATTTATATAATACACAAAATATTTATTTATAATATATATAATTTAAAATAGGGATACATTTGATGTAGGTGTATAGTGAAACTATATTCATTCTTAGAAGAGTTATTCTAATCATTGGGATAAATTGTATACACTAATTTTTTTAACAAAATATTCTCAATATTATTTCAAATTTTCTATTTTAATTTTTACATGTTTATAAATATTGTATTACAATTCTGCATACGCGAAAAAGAGATACATTTTGAGACATAAATTTGTCAATTGGGTGATTTTTATTTTAATTTTCTAAAAAGTGATTTTTGCGTGTTAAATTACAATCTACCCTTAACATCGAAATTGTCAAATCTCGTGAATGATTGTCTGTGAATGGTACTTTGTGAATGATTTTGAGTGAATGATCGTTGTGAATGATGAATTGTCTCTGTGAATGATCAATGATCTCTGTGAATGATAAATAATACATGTAAATGACGAATAATATTCGTGAATAATCCGTGTGAATGGTGAATCGTGAATGACTTCCCGTGAATGATCTATGTGAACGATTTTATGTGAATGATTTTTGTGAATAAATTTTGTGAATAAAAGTAAATTTGTCATTTTAAATACAAAAATCAAACAAAATTACCTAAAATTTAATTACTAAATCAAAATCACCAATTGAAAAATTATCTTTTAAAATATATATTTATTATTTTATTTTTTTGTTCAAGAGAGAATATATATATAGATATATTTATTTATTACCAAAAAGGAGATGGGATTCAAATATCTTGCTTTCCCTATAAAATCACTCTCTCTCTCTCATATAAACCAATTGGGCCAAATCTATAATTCATTTTCAAGAACTTGTAATTATTATACCTTTTTTCTATTAACGAAGCGTCAGAATCACTAAACCCTCCTCCTCCTCTGATAACTTCTTCCCTTCAGCAAAACCCTATATTGTCTCTTTTCTTTGATTTTCCGACCAAATCAAAATGGCTTTCTGGGGTAAGTTTCTCTCCTAAAACCATTGATTGAGAAACCTAAAAAGCTTCAATTTTGATTTTGGGTTTTGATTTAAAATGTGTGTTTTGTGTGTCTGCAGGTGCTCAAGTGAAATCTGGGAAGCCTTTTACTCTAAAGGCTAATGAACCCACAAATGTATTCAAAAGACTTCATCTTTCTCAGGTTCTCTTACTCTTTAACTTCTTTTTTTTGAAAATGGGTCTCTTCTTTACTTCCAAAGATTCAAACTTTTCATGTGAATAGGCGACATTAGGATTTGGTAATGCAACAATGAGAAACATTCTTCAGTGTAATGTTGGCAACAAAAGTCCACTCTTCCTATGTGCCCTGTCTCCTGACAAGACCGAAACATGTCAATTGAACATTGAGTTTGAAGAATCTGAGGATGTTATCTTCTCTGTTATTGGACCTCAAAGTGTTCACATCACTGGTTACTTCCTTGGCGGTTCTGGTTTTAGGCTTAACGACGACCAATCGTATCCTCCCTCTCTCTCTCTCTTTTATCTGTTAGTTTTTGTTATTAGATTGAAGTTAATTAGTATTATTTGTGATATCTTGACTTGATTGCAAAAGGGAGTCTTTTGGAGAAGACGTTGGTGTATCAGACATGGAGAAAGATAGTAGCGATGACTATGATTTTAGCGATAGTTTCATAAATGACGATGATGATGATGATAGTATGGTCTCTTTACACTCTCTTTTTCAGTTTCTTGTTGTTTGTTATGGTATGTTTGCTCTGTGGATTTATATATGCATTGGTAGTAGTAACTTTGTAGAGTTTTCAGTTTCTATATCCATATTATTGAAATTTCTTGTTAATTTTGTCTGTTTTTCTTTGCAGAATCTCTTAAGGAGTTGTTGGCATCTAAATCTAAAGACAAGAAAAGAAAGGGGAAAAGTCGAAGATTAAGGAAGAAGATGATCTCTGATTCAGAATCTGAAGAAACTTCACCAATAGTATTAGATGACTCTAGCAGTGGGGATTCAGTACAAGTACTTAACAATGCTAATGACTGTGAGATCCTTTCTTCGCAGAATACTTTGCCTTCAAGAGTTACGAGGTCAAAGGCAAGAGATCTTACTTTGGAAAATGATGACGAGCCTAACGTTGAATGCGAGAAGACAACAAAAGCAACAACTTCGGTCAAAACGTGAGAAAGTTAAGCCGTTACAAACACCTGTCATATGTATTGGTATCTTTTGAAGTATAAACGCTATATGTTTAATATGGCAGGGAGGAGAATGTTGATGCCGAGGTTTCTCCTGTTGAGAAGACAATGGAAAGTGAGATTCTTTCGAAGAAGAAAAAACGAAACAAGGAAAAGTCAAACGGCTTAGAGGATGATGTGCCTGAAAGTATTGAGAAGGAGAAGACAACTAATGACAAGTATGTTTATGGTATAAGTAAATCAGTATCAAGAAGTTGCATTATTAAATCATGGGCTAATTGCAAGTATTTACTCAACAGATTTATGATACTACTAAGCATATTATGCTGCCTTCTTGGTTGGTTTTGTATCAATCCATTACTTGAATCTCCATATATACTACTAAACCTGTTACTATATTATGTTATTGACAGGGTGATTGAAGTGTCAAGTGAAGTGTTGCCCTCCCAGAATGCAACTTCTTCAAAGAAAAAAAGGAAAAGGGATAAGAGAGGAGAAACTACAAATATGAAACTTGAGTCTCCTAAGAGGAAGAAACAAGCTATCAATATCGACAAGTGAGTCACTCCTCTTTAGAATTATATCTTATGTCGAAATTTTTGCCTAAGCTGTCTCTTTTTTAAGCTTTCTTTTTGTTGTGAGTTGAAATTTTGCTTAAGATATTTATTTCGGTAATGAATAGGAACAGTGAGGCAGAAGGTGACAATAAAAAAGCACAAGAATCAGAGACTTTATCAAGTGAAGTTATCACCAAAGAGGTTCAAAAGGGAAAGATAGAGGGAAAACAAGCAATTAATGGAAAGAAGGTTAGTTATATATTTTTACATATTATCTATAAACTTGTTATTCAATTTGATGGTTTTTTGTTTAAGGTAAGCATACTCTATACCGGAAAGTTAAAAGACACAGAGAAAGTGTTTGAATCAAACTTGGGAGAAGCTCCACTAAGATTCCGCTTAGGTAAATGATTTTGTAGATATTTTATTATTGTCTTTGTGTTTCTTCCATCAGCTTTGTCTATTTTTTTTATTATAAATGTTAATTGTTAATATTTCGAATAGGAGGAGATAAAGTCATAAAAGGTCTCAGCATTGGTGTTGAAGGTAAATTTAATGTGAAGTGTAAATGATTTCAACGTAAAAGTTAATCTTTGAAAGAGTAATTTATTTGTTGCATGTCTCTATTTATTAGGGATGCGAGTTGGAGATAAGAGAAGACTCATAATACCACCGGCACTCGGGTATGATGTCTAAATTGGTATATAGCTGAGAATAGTATAACTTGTGTGTTTGAATTGTGTGTTTGAATTGTGTGTTTGTATAACTTGTGTGTTTGAATTGTGTGTTATAATAACACGACAGGTACTCAAAAGAAGGATTGAAGGAAGTTGTGCCTAAGAATGCATGGCTTGTCTATGAAGTTGAGGCTGTTAAAGTTAGATAAAAGCCACTTGCATTTTAATTTTAAGCTTAAGATTTTTTATTGGCTTCTGTTGCCTTTTGATTTGTCGGAAAAACATTTGTTATTGTTGGGTTTGTTGCTATGAGTTAATTTCTTATTTTATTACTATTCTGAGTCTATTAGTGTGAGTCTTTGTGTTAGACTGGTCTTTGGGTCAGTGGTGAAGACAAATAGCTTATTACAAGATGGTATCAAGCCTAGTTCATGTTTCATTGTTATTTCAAGACATGTAGTTTTCGATGTCTTTTTTAATTCACAGAGACACATGATGGTGTTGGAGCAGGGCAGCAAAGTGCTAACAAGGATTAATTTTCGAAATAACTAACTCCATTGAAACAAAAAAGTGTGTAATTTACAAGACCTTTGTTGCAAATAATCTTAGGGGGTGTTATTCAATTATGGATTTTAATAGAATTGAAATTCATGTACAATTCATTGTTATTCAATAGATGATTTTAGTTATTCTTTTGAAATCTAGTGTTATTGGTTCTTGAATTTGAAATATCTTCATTAAAAGAGTTTAAAATCTAGTGTTATTGGTTTATGTATTTGCAATGTCTACACTAACTGATTTTGAAATCTATTGTTATTCAATAAAAGATTTAAAATGAATTAATGAAATCTTGTGTTATTCATATTTCATGGATTCACTCTAGAAATAATTTGTGAAAGAGTTTGAAATGACTTTGGTATTGATTTTATGTTAAAATGATAGCAATCAAAATCCAACATTCCACCATGAGATTTTTTCTTCTTCAGGCCAACTCCAAGGGGGGGTTTTCTTTTCATTTTTGATGTGTCCTATCATTTAATTAATGAGAAAAAATAGAGATAGAGAAGAAAATAATAAGACTTGGATCTTATTTAGGATTAATAGGAACCCAAATAAGAACCGACACGTGTCGACGTGTGAATTTTTTGGACTTTTTTTTTTATTTTTTAATTTTAATCATTGTGACTCTCTCTATTATTTTGTTCATTTTTGTTTTAGGAAAGACAGCGATTTCACCAATTTTAAAAAAATTTACTCGTTTTGTATTTCTATATTTGTTGCTCATTTTCTCAATATGAATAATTTTAATTATTTATATTTTTTTAATAAAAAAATTAAAACACCGCAGTGTTTACCAAGGGACCGAACGTAAACGTCACAGTGTCTTATACATAAAAATATATTAAAAATATTTTGAAAATTAAAAATAAGACATGTGAGTGTTTTGATTGATGGAGTTGCTCTCACTTCTACTTTCTTCCATTGTTCCACATTTCACTATATGTTTCTTTTTTTTTTACAAAACCTTGTTTTTTAAATTGTTTTTATTTATCATTTTCATAATTTTTTTCTCTCATTACAGTCCATTGATTTTTATGATCCATTATGTTTGGATTTAACGAACCCATCTAAAATTTCATTGACAAAATTTTTTGATTTCACCGTCATAATGAAAATCAATCATATTTTGGATTTTTTAATTATGCTAGTCTTTAACAAACAAAAATATTATTGAAGCTATTGGTGATTCTTTAAATGCACAAGAGAATTTTCCAATTCGTACGAGAGCTTATACCTTTTTAGTAGGGTTTATGTTTCATATCAAATAATCGCAAATCATTTACTATTGAATTCTATTATATCATAAATCAAATGATTTCACATGATGATTTTGCAAATATATTGCCATAGATTTTAAAAGTTAAAATAATTCTCTTGTATCAGATTGTGAATCATTAGTAAATCATTTCAAAATGAAGTAAATTTTATAAATCTGATATATTTTAAATCCAATGGAATTCATTTAAAAATCTACATCCAATAACACCCCCTTAGCTTAGGATGAATGAATGTTTCAGGGCATATGAAACATACAAATACAACTCTACAAGGATATGTATTTCATCTTTCTATGTAACTGATTTCATATGACTCTGTGCCCAATGCACTAAAAAGCAAATCCCAAACAGAAAAAGAAAACATCTTGTTTATTACCAACTAGTTGTTAATAAATTATAATCATAATTCTTGTTATAATAATATTTATTTTATAATGCTCAACAATTTCATATTTTTTGCTCTTTATTTGCTCAAAATATTCAGTTTTTGCTCAAAATATATATATTTCTCATTTTATAGCACAAATTTTTTTGCCTCGTTGCGTATACAAGTATTGAGTCCATAATTTTGCTAGGTTTAACAAGTGTGAGATTAGAAACACATAGCTATGGTTTATTATTCTTTTATGGAATATTTTTTAATAGAGATAGATAAATACATTGGAGAAGTCGAGAAGAATATATTAGATAACACATGACCCAAGTACATTAAGACCCAAATGTTTAGGGTTTCAAGTACCTAACTATATATATGCTTGTAGTGAGTTTTGAGAAATGAAACCTTGAGAGTTGTTCATAGCAACTCTCCCCCTTTTTATATTATAAGATCAATCCAAGTTTTATGTATTCTTGGTGACAAACAACAAACATCTTTCTCTTTAGTTTCTTTATCTAAATAAAGCTTTAATAAGCTATTTAGTTTTATTCTTAGATTTCTATTTCAATAATTTATACAAATCCATTTCTTGGATTTGCTCTCATGGTATCAGAGCCAAACGATTCATTGGGCTTTATTCTCACCACCCACCTTCAAGCTCAAAACTCTGTCACTTGTCTTTTCCGCTGCAACAAGCAACAAGAGACCAAACTCCAAAACTTTCAAGCTATGTGTTTGTGTCTTCAACAAGTAACTGCAACTAGAGAAACCACATAACTATCTCCACGGTATGTGTCTGGTTTTGGTTTAAGACAACAAAAAGAAATGTTATAGCTTGGGATTAACACGAGAAGGAGATGGTAGTTTGTTTAGATGGCTGGTTTTAGATTTATAAGCTTGGAGCCATGATGTTAAGCACAAATAGGTGTCTGGTTTTGATAAAGAGAGGATTAGGCTGCAAGTTCATAACTTTGTTGTATGCATACAACATTTTCGATTAAATGCCAAAAAGAAATACAACATGTTAACATTCATATTTGTGTTGGTCTTCGCTTCACTGCTCACAGAGAGTTCTGATAACTTGCATATTTTACACATTTTACTTTAAGTTATGCATTAGAACTCATTCATTTAGGTTGCATTTAGTGTCATATAGGTTGCATTTTGGTTTGTTTTGTGTATTTCAGGTTTTGGAGCATAAAGACGGCGAAATTGATGAATTCGAGCCAAAAAGAAACTGATACACTTGCATCGGCATGTTGTATCGGTTTCTGTTGGCCGATACTCCTGACAGAAGGTTTGCTGAAGTCCGTATCGGCCAAGCATATCGGTTTCTTGTGGCCGATATAGAAGACAGAAGTTTCACCGAAGCTTGTATCGGCCAACCGTATCGGTTTGGAGTGACCGATACAAGAGAAGAAGACCCGAAGACACGTACCGACCTGTCGTATCGGCTTAGCCTGGCCGATACGAGGAAAAACTGAGCCGAAGGAAGATTTGCCGAAGCGCGTATCGGCCAGCCTGTATCGGTTTGCCTTGACCGATACAGGCTGCGAAATTTTATAAGATTTTTGGTTATTTATGTGTAAAAAGGAAAAACCAATCCCAATTTCGGTTTTCCTTTATTTTTAATTTTCGGTTTGGATTTTGTATTAGGGTAAAAAACACACAGCCACCCTCCTATCTTGTTATCTTAGTTTTGTTTTTGTTTTTGAGACTTGGGGGAAGATTTCTTGGTGATTGCTTCTTGGCCACCTTGTAATCTTCATCATCATCATTGAATAAGAGATTTCTTTACCCTTTTGTTCTCTTTGTTTATTTGTTTATGCTTATGGTTTCCTTGAATCAAATTGTTATGAATTTCAACATGATTTGTGAGTAGTTTTAAATAGACAATTGGGTTAGGGTAAAAAGGGTTTGATTGAATCTAGGATAGAAAATTGTCTAAAACTTAATTGATTGAAAACTTTAGTCTTTGGTAACAGACCTTAAAGCTTTAATCGAGTTGGCCATTCGATTATCGAACCCGGGAAGCTTTATGAATCGAGAGATTATAAAGCCTCCTGATCAATTACCTTAGAACCAAGCCTAGCTTAACCGAGAGATCTGTGTTAATAAGCTTGGTGGTTAGAATTGATTTGTCCTTAAAGTTTCTCGACGATTAAACTATCCAAGACATTGTTTTAGTTTAATCGTTGAGAAAAGGATCATTGCCACGAGAGTTGATTGATCTAAAATCGTTTTCAAAACCTTAAAGTAAATTTTATAAAAGACAATTTGAAATCCGAAAGTTTAATCATCCTTTAAAACACCTTAACCTGATTGTTTAGCTTTTTATTAATCTTTCAAAACCTTTAATTCTCGTTTTTTTTCGTTTTGTTAAATCTTCGGTTACAAAAACATCAAACAAACAACCCCTTGATCACACTTAAACTGAGTTTGTTTCGCATAAATTCAAATACATTGTTTGCTCCTGATTTGGTTTGACATCTTAAATACTACATTAAGATATTAGATTAAGCGGGGTAATATCTCGTTTATCAAATTGGCGCCGTTGCCGATTCAGGAACTCGAACAATTATTAGAATTTTGAAACTACTTGGGATTAAGTTTCAGTTTCGTTACTAACTTGTTCTCTTTCCTTGTGATTTTCGTTTTGTAGGTGTATGCAAAGAAGAAGTCACCGACAAAGTGACAACTTGCTCTTCTTCGCAGACATCAAAGCACACGAAATAGCTATCTCACGAGAAAGAAGAACCAGCCTCCACTCCGACTCATCCACATCAGACACTTCGGGTTCAGAATCAGAATTCGAGATGGGTGATGCAAACAACGCACCTAACGTTGCACGCACCATTGGTACAACGGATGTGCCATCGAACATCACAAACCGTAGTGGCATCACACCACCAGCCATCGCCAACAATAACTTTGAGATAAAGTCTAGTCTCATTAACATGGTGTCCAGCAACAAGTTCTACGGGCTGCCTAGTGAAGACCCCATCGATCATCTTCACCAGTTTGACATGCTATGCGACACGGTGAAGATCAATGGTGTCAATGAGGACATGTTTAAGCTGCGCTTGTTCCCCTTCTCACTCGGGGACAAAGCACACATATGGCAGAAAAACCTTGTGAAGGACACCATACAGACTTGGGAAGCATGTAAGACGGCTTTTCTCACAAAGTTCTTCTCGGTGGTGAGGTCATCAAAGCTGCGAAACGAGATCTCCGCTTTCGCACAAAAGGACCAAGAAACGTTCAGCGAATCTTGGGAACGATTCAAGGGTTACACGGTGAGATGCCCGCACCACGGTTTCACGGGAGAAAGCCTACTCAGGCACGTTCTATCGGGGCCTAAAACCGAAGTTCGGGATGCTTCTCGATTCGGCTAGCCAAGGAAATTTCCTTGGGAAGACGGAAGCCGATGGACAACTTTTGGTGGAGAACTACGCCCTTAGCGATAGCAACTACGGAGAGGACTATGATCGCACCATCCGCAACTCAGGGAACGATGAGCAGTTCAAGAGAGAGATAAAGGCGGTGAATGAGAAGCTGGATAAGCTACTCATGTCCAACCAAGTGGGCATAAACTACGTTGGTAGTGGCGATGAACAAATATCCCCAACAGAGGGGAATCAAGAGGAGATTAACTACATGGGTAACCAGAACGGCTGGCGTTTCAACAACTACTCGCGAGCACCCAAACCTCTCCTACCGCAACAATAACGTAGTCAATCCCCGGGACCGGGTCTATCCCCGGGCGCAACAAGGAGGTTACCAAGGTAAACCTCAATACAACCGGGGGAATACGCACCGAGACCACCACCAAATCGTCCTCCGGGCTACAACAACCACCCCGGTACTCAAGGAGCGGCCGCATCACCAGCTCCCCAAGGTGATCAAACCGCTCGGCCTATCGAAGCAAATCCTCGACGGCCAAACCCGAAATCACTTGGAGTTTAGCACGTTCAAGAAGGAAATTCGAGGCAAAGGTTGACAACTCATACCACGACCTCAACGCGAAGTTTGAATCAATGAGCTCGCACCTGAAAGCTCTGGATAACCAAGTGGGGCGGATCACGTCATCCTCCAAACGACCAATGGGTCAACTCCCCGGGAAACCAGAAGCTAACCCGAAAGAGTATGTCAACGCTCTACATCTTCGTAGTGGCCGACAATTACCTTCTGGTGATCGCATCGAGGACGATGCGGAACAGGTGGGGGAGGTGGAACGATCCCACGAGGCAGATACCACGCTCTTGGATGAAGAAAGTGGAGAAGACGGTAAAGAGGAGGATACAGGACATCTGTATCGACCAGCAGTATCGACCACGGCTGGCCGATATCGGCCACCAGTATCGGCCAAAGACAAGGCCGATACGAGCGATAAGGAGACAGGACACTCGCATCGGCCAAGTGTATCGGTTTCGGAAGACCGATATCGACCACCTGTATCGGCCACAAACAAGGCCGATACAGAGGAGAAAACTGCCAAATCGAAAAAGCCGGCCTACGTTACGTCTCCTTACGTGCCTAAGCTACCTTTTCCGGGTCGAGCTAAGAAACAAGCTGCTAGAGAAGTACAAAGCGCGAGTTTGAAAAGCAAATGAAGGAAGTTCAAATTGCCATGCCACTCGTCGATGCCTTTAAACTCGTCCCTCACTATAGCAAGTTTCTAAAGGATGCGATCAAGAACAAGTTTCGGGACTTCGACGATACGAGTAGTCCTCTCGCACGAGTGCAGCGCAATCATCCAACGAAACCGCCCTAAAAAGCCGAGTGATCCGGGAGTTTCACCATACCATGTGCCATCGGCCCCTTGGTTTTCGAAGGATGCTTGTGCGATTTAGGAGCTAGCGCCGGTCTTATGCCGCTGTCCATTGCCCGGAGACTTGGGTTCTCATCCTTCAAGCCAACTAGGATCTCCCTAGTACTCGCCGATAGGTCGGTAAGGATACCCGCGGGTGTGTTAGAAGACATTCCGGTCAAGCTAGGAAACGCTTTCATCCCCACTGATTTTATCGTCTTAGCAATGGATGAGGAACCTAAGGACCCTCTTATCCTCGGTAGGCCATTCCTAGCCACAGCCGGAGCGATTATAGATGTGAAGAAGGGTAAGATTGATCTGCATCTCGGAGAAGACCTAGTCCAAAGGTACGACATCAACGATACGAACAAGAAACCGACCATTGATGGACAGATTTTCTACATCGACTTGATGGATGAACTCGCGGATGAATTCTTGGAGGAGTTAGCGACGGAAGACGAGCTTTAGCTTGCCATGACCACCTTAGAAGAAGGAGGCCGAACAACGAGAGGAGACGTGATGGCAGTCCAGAAAAGAATCGACTCCCACCCCATCGATGTGGAAGCCGAGTTTCTTGTCCTGCCCGAGGCGGTTACATACGACGCCAAGGCGACGACGACGGACGACGATGCTAGCAATGGTAAGTCTAGCGATGACGACGATTGGAGCGAACTCAAAGCGCCAAAGGTAGAGTTAAAACCCCTTCCCAACGGGCTAAGATACGTTTTCTTGGGGCCTAACTCCACCTACCCGATAATTATAAACGCTGCGCTTAGCGACGACGAGGTTAAAACTTTAACTCATGAGCTAAAAAAATTTAGGAAGGCAATAGGTTATTCTCTAGATGATATCAAAGGGATTTCACCCTCTTTGTGCATGCACCGGATACATCTAGAGAACGAATCTATGTCCTCAATAGAACACCAACGTCGGCTGAACCCAAACCTCAAAGAAGTTGTTAAGAAAGAGATAATCAAGCTATTGGATGCGGGGATAATTTTCCCAATATCCGATAGCAATTGGATCTCTCCCGTTCATGTAGTACCGAAAAAGGGTGGAATTACCGTGGTTAAAAACGATAAAAACGAATTAATCCCAACTAGAACAATCACGGGTCATAGAGTTTGCATCGATTATCGAAAGCTAAACGCTGCAACTCGAAAAGACCATTTCCCCCTGCCCTTCATTGACCAAATGCTTGAACGCTTAGCCAACCATCCATACTATTGTTTTCTCGATGGGTATTCCGGATTTTTCCAAATACCCATCCACCCCCAGGACCAAGAGAAAACCACCTTTACATGTCCCTATGGTACGTTTGCGTATCGTAGAATGCCGTTTGGGTTGTGTAATGCACCCGCGACGTTCCAACGATGCATGATGTCCATATTTTCAGATTTAATCGAAAACATTGTTGAGGTTTTTATGGATGATTTTTCTGTCTACGGTTCTTCGTTTGCCTCGTGTTTGTCTAATCTTTGCGGGGTGCTTAAAAGGTGCGAGGAATGCCACTTGGTGCTGAATTGGGAGAAGTGCCACTTCATGGTAAGAGATGGCATCGTTTTGGGTCATCGGATTTCGGAAAAGGGTATTGAGGTCGATAAAGCAAAGATCGACGTTATGGCCAACCTCGGAGCTCCAAATTCGGTGAAGAGCATAAGGAGTTTTCTCGGTCACGCGGGTTTCTACGGGAGGTTCATCAAGGACTTCTCGAAGATAGCTAGACCGCCGACGAGATTGCTATGCAAGGACGTCGACTTTGTGTTCGACGACGAGTGTCTAAGCGCCTTCCACAAGATCAAGCAAGAGGCTGATTAGCGCTCCTATTGTGCAGCCACCGGATTGGGATCTACCCTTTGAGATCATGTGCGATGCTAGTGACTACGCCGTTGGTGCGGTGTTGGGACAACGAAAGGAGAAGAAGCTCCACGTCATTTACTACGCTAGTAAGACGATGGACGATGCGCGATCAAAGTATGCGACCACGGAAAAGGAACTCCTAGCCATCGTCTTTGCTTTCGAGAAGTTTAGGCAATACTTGGTTGGCTCAAAGGTGATAGTCTACACCGATCACGCAGCATTGAGACATTTGCTCGCAAAGAAAGATGCGAAACCGCGAGCCGCTACGGTGGATTCTGCTGCTCCAAGAGTTTGACTTGGAAATCAAAGATAAGAAGGGCGTCGAGAATGGAGTCGCGGATAACTTGTCGCGGCTGCGCGTAGACGACCTACTGCCCATCGACGACTCATTCCCCGAAGAGCAGCTAATGACAGTCATGCTACAGAAAGTTCGGGGGGAGCAAGAGCACGAGATTGAGGAACTCTTTGCTATAGAGAAGGAGCCATGGTACGCGGACATCGTGAACTACCTGGCCACGGGAAGAGAACCGCATGACTTGGAGCGTCATCAAAAGAAGAAATTCTTCCACGACTTGAAACGGTTCTATTGGGACGAACCTTACCTCTACACCTTGTGCAAAGATGGATTATATCGGAGGTGTGTAGCGGATGAAGAGGTGAACGGCATTCTTACTCATTGCCACGGTTCATCCTATGGGGGACATTTCGCGAGCTTTAAGACGGTCTCCAAGGTCTTACAAGCTGGTTTTTGGTGGCCCACGATGTTTAAGGACGCTCACGAGTTCGTTCAACGCTGCGATCCTTGCCAAAGGAAGGGCAATATAAGCAAGCGGAACGAGATGCCACAAAACCCTATCATGGAGGTTGAGATTTTTGATGTGTGGGGTATCGACTTCATGGGACCCTTCCCATCATCGTATGGCAAGAAGTACATCCTTGTGGCGGTAGACTATGTCTCCAAGTGGGTAGAAGCTGTAGCTTGCACAACGAGCGACTCAAAAGCCGTTGTTAGTCTTTTTAAGACGATAATCTTCCCTCGATTCGGAGTTCCCAGGGTTGTGATTAGTGACGGTGGATCCCATTTCATCAACAAGGTCTTTGAGAGCCTTCTCAAGAAGCACGGTGTTAAGCACAAGGTGGCAACACCTTATCATCCCCAAACAAGTGGCCAAGTTGAGGTTTCCAACCGACAAATCAAAGCCATCCTCGAGAAGACGGTCGGTGTAACGAGGAAAGATTGGTCGGTTAAACTAGACGACGCTCTTTGGGCGTACAGGACAGCATTTAAGACGCCCTTGGGAACGACACCTTTCAACTTGCTGTATGGGAAAGCATGCCATTTACCGGTAGAGCTCGAGTACAAAGCCAGCTGGGCAATCAAGCTTCTAAACTTCGATATTAAGAGCGCGAAAGAGAAGAGGGAATTTCAGCTCGAGGAATTGGACGAAATACGCCAACACGCCTATGAGAGCTCGAGGATCTACAAAGAGCGGACCAAAGCCTTCCACGACAAGAAGATCATCAAGAAAGAGTTCAAGGTGAACGACTTGGTGCTGCTATTCAACTCGCGGCTTAGACTATTCTCGGGAAAGCTGAAATCCCGTTGGTCCGGCCCTTTTAAGATCAAGGAGGTGAAACCACTCGGAGTTGTGGTGCTTTGGGACAAGCACGGAGGGGAGTTTGCAGTAAACGGTCAAAGACTCAAACCGTACTTCGCAAACGAAGCTGCAACCGGAGGAGACTCATTGTCTCTTTCGGATCCAAACGTTGCTTAAAACAAAGGGGTAAAGTCAAGCTACGTGACTATAAACAAGCTCACTTGGGAGGAAGTCCCATGTCTATCCTTGTACATAATCTTTGTTTTTAATTTAGCATCGTCATATTCATAATTCTAACCATCTTCTTTGGTTACCAAGTAGTGTGTTTCCAGGTGAAAACGAGGAGAAATATCCAGGAGTTACGTATCGGCCAGCCATATCGGCAAGCTTTGGCCGATATCGACGAGACGTATCGGTCTGCTGGGACCGATACAAGGCAGACAGAAAGTGGAGACGTTCGTATCGGGATGTTGTATCGGTCTGCTGGGACCGATACGAGGGAAACAGAAGAAAAAGCACTAGTATCGGCATGTTGTATCGGTCTGCTGTGACCGATACAACGCGAAATAGGCCAACCTCGACTACACGCCGATACAGAAAACCCGATACTGTATCGTATCGGTCAAACTGTATCGGTCAGGTAACCGATACGCGCTATTTAAGTCACGATATCGGTAGTTTATAAATAAATTTCTAGGGCTTTACCCTTAAAACTCAAAGCCGATATCGCACTTTCTCTTTGTTTCTCCATTGTTGCGATTTTAAAACTTTGATTTCTCTCTTGTTTGTTGACGGAATTAGCTGATTTTTGGCTCATTCTCTTTGTCTCCTCCATCTCTTTCAGGTCGTCTCAACCAATCAACCAATCCGAGCCTTCTCCAAAAACGCCCAAATTCACCATAAGAACACATGGGACCAAAGAGAGCTTCAAAGGCTGAGAAAGGAAAGGGCAAGGCAGTGGATGATGAACCACCGAGAAGAAGGACGAGATCGGGCTCGGTGGTGATAAGGGAACCCACCGATGAGGTTCCAAGAGAGGTTCCAAGAGAGGAACCAAGAGAGGAACCGAGGGAGGAGCCGCGAAAGAGAAAATCGCGAAAGAGCAACGCGAAAAAGAAGCGTGACGAACCCGCAGTCGTGAGAGAGGTTGATGCACCCGAAGTCGTGAGAGAAGGGGAAGACTACGACTTCGTATACGATTCCTACGACGAGGAAGAGTTAGCTCCGGCTCCGCAAGGTTTCACGTTCCCACCGAGGGCAAATGGAACGCCTCTCGAACGCGACCCGAAGAAGCAACCGTCGCCCCGAGAACTCTATGATGCGCTAATGGAGATAACATTCGTTCCGTCGCGATTCCCGGATCCGGATACACTCAAGAAATTGGGTATCTACGACGAGGTAAAAGAGATTTTGCGCAACATGGGGCTAGAATGGGTCTTAGGGAGAGAGAAAATCGCGTACAAGGAGGAAACGTGTCAGTTTCTAGCCACCCTATCCCTCGCATCCACTAGCAATGGTATCGCATGCACATTCAAGGGAAACGACGGGAGTACCTACGGGGGACCGCTCGAAATCTGGGCAAGGATCCTCGGCATTCCGGGAGACGGACAACCCGAGCTCAGCAACCAACCGGGAGAGAGCGCGCAGCTTTGGAACTTCATCGCCAACGGAGTCTACCAACCCGGGAGATCGAAAAGTGCGATGATCCGCCATCCGGCGATAAGGTACGTGCAGAAACTGCTTTCGCACGTATTCTTTCCTAGACGCGAGGCAGGGCAGGTGAACAACAATGAGATGATGTATCTCCAGCAGGGCTTGGCACCAATACTTCGACGATCACGCCGCGATCCGAGCTTGTTCCCTACAACGGAAGAGCACTATCCGAGCGCGCTAAGGCTATTCATCAACGGCCTATTGGACTTAAAGCGTTGGGCTTGGACTCGCACCGACGCCACACCGAAGCTGAGCATAGGCGGATGGATTACGCCCTTTCTAAACCGGTGGCGCATACCCTTATTGGGTAAGGCGCAGCATCCGACCCTCATGGATATGCCTTACTTGGCCAAGCGAGCTTATGATCGTCGGAGAATACGAGGGTAAGTATGGGTACTCGTTCAAGAAAAACGACGTCCAACGAATCGTCCTTCTCCCCAACCACGCAGCCCACGAGCTTCAACGGAACCGGCGCGATACACTTCGAGCTTAGCCGGCACCAATTCCACGACGTCATTGCAGCCCCGTTGTCCTCGGTACGCGCTCCGAAAAGAATCCAAAGGCCGGCTGGACGGAGTACCTACGAGCCCAGCTCTACCGGGATACCCATCCACGGTCCCGAGCGATACTATCCAGGCCCCTCATCCGCGCCTAGGCAGCCCGGTCCGCTGCAAGACATGTACATGGACGTACAGAGGATGGACCGCTGGAACCGCTTCCAAGACCGCACAATTAGGAAATTGGTGCGCGAGGTCGAGTCTTTGAAGAAGACCATCAAGAGAGGTTTGTCTTGCGCGAGCTGCGGTTCGAACCAAGACAGGCAGCTGGTAGTGCGTGATCCGCAGGTAGACGCACCTGCACCTAGGAGACGCAGTCGCACCGTCCGACGCCCATCAGTAGCTCTCTCGGACAACGAGTCCCCCACATTCTCCTCCGATGGAGAATACGACGCTCCGGATAGCTACTACTATTGAGGTAACCCTCTATCCTTGTACATATGCTTTTTCACATTCATTGCATGTAGTTTTTAGGTTGTTTTTGCATATAGGATCTTCTCCAAATACTTTCTTCACACAGAGACTGTGTGATTTAAGTTTGGGGGAGTAGTCATATAGTTTCATATTAGTGACATATAAAAAAAAAAAACAAAAAAACCCAAAAACACAAAAAAATGCATTTAGGATTAGTTTATTTAGGTCATATGCATAGGGGATCTATGATGATTTTAGCCTTATAAAGCGACGCGTCTAGTGTTTTGAACGGTATCTTAGGTGTAGTGTCTTCCTCAAACGACTTAGAACTCGCCGAAAATCTTGAAATCTCGACCCTAGACATTGATGTTTAAAAAGCCAATAGTGTGGTTATGAAGCTTGATAGTTCTAGGTAGCCTTCAAAAATTATTTGAACCTAAACTTGACCTCTAATTAGCATGATTGAGAGTTTTTAAGAGTATTTCTATGGCTTTGTGATTTCTACGGATTGTGGCTTCCTAAACCGAAACACCTTAAGCGCAATCCGGTCATTCTCATTATAAGGATGATTCCCCTCTCACCCCCTTCGCCTAAACCCAAACACTTGTGAGAATTCTTTTCATTTAGTGATTGTTTGGTTTCGCAAAAACTTGAAAGTATAGGGAGCGACAAGGAAGGACATCCATTTGGCTAGGTTATCATATGCTAGTTTGTAGACGGGATAACGGGAAACACATCTTTGAACTAAAACGTATTTTCGAGAAAATAAACACGAGTTAAATTGTAAAACTCCTAGGGGTAAAGAATGGCTACTAAAAAAAAAAAAAAGAAAAAAAAAAAAAAAACAGAAAAATCGAAAAAGAAAAAAAAAAAAAAAGAGAAAGTTAGCCAAATAAAACCCCTAAGGTAGTTAAGAAAAAAAAAATGAAAGAAAACTCGGTGTTTGAATGCTTAAGTGTGTAGAGAGTGAAAAGATGGGTTAGAGATTAGAATTGTATAGGGATGGATGTCCGGATTTGCATTGCTTCTTGTCTTTCCCGATTTTGCTTAACCCTTTCACTCCCCGAGAGAAACCGCGCTACAACTAACCACATGCCTGAGTGTTAGCCTCCTCGTTTGATTCGAAATCCCGTTCTTACCTAGACAAATAGAAAAACTCTTGGAAATTCCTGATCATGTTTCATGTTTTGACTATGCTTAATTGAATGTGAAAGGTGCTTAGACTAGACAAGTGGATCACATGCTTTTGGTAATAATAACGGATTTAGACGGAGTTTGAGATGAATGGCAATAGGTAGAACTAGCTCGGTTGCGATAGGATACTATGTTTAGGATACTCGTTCACTACACTCTTCGCGTTACTTTTGGTTCTGAGGTCCCCGCCTCCACACCTTCCTAAACTTTGATGCGAAATTCTCTTGCTTGAGGACAAGCAAAGGATAAGTTTGGGGGAGTTGATAACTTGCATATTTTACACATTTTACTTTAAGTTATGCATTAGAACTCATTCATTTAGGTTGCATTTAGTGTCATATAGGTTGCATTTTGGTTTGTTTTGTGTATTTCAGGTTTTGGAGCATAAAGACGGCGAAATTGATGAATTCGAGCCAAAAAGAAACTGATACACTTGCATCGGCATGTTGTATCGGTTTCCGTTGGCCGATACTCCGACGAAGGTTTGCTTGAAGTCCGTATCGGCCAAGCATATCGGTTTCTTGTGGCCGATATAGAAGACGAAGTTTCACCGAAGCTTGTATCGGCCAACCGTATCGGTTTGGAGTGACCGATACAAGAGAAGAAGACCCGAAGACACGTACCGACTCGTCGTATCGGCTTAGCCCGGCCGATACGAGGAAAAATCGAGCCGAAGGAAGATTTGCCGAAGCGCGTATCGGCCGAGCCTCGTATCGGTTTGCCTTGACCGATACAGTGCCGCGAAATTTTATAAGATTTTTGGTTATTTATGTGTAAAAAGGAAAAACCAATCCCAATTTCGGTTTTCCTTTATTTTTAATTTTCGGTTTGGATTTTGTATTAGGGTAAAAAACACACAGCCACCCTCCTATCTTGTTATCTTAGTTTTGTTTTTGTTTTTGAGACTTGGGGGAAGATTTCTTGGTGATTGCTTCTTGGCCACCTTGTAATCTTCATCATCATCATTGAATAAGAGATTTCTTTACCCTTTTGTTCTCTTTGTTTATTTGTTTATGCTTATGGTTTCCTTGAATCAAATTGTTATGAATTTCAACATGATTTGTGAGTAGTTTTAAATAGACAATTGGGTTAGGGTAAAAAGGGTTTGATTGAATCTAGGATAGAAAATTGTCTAAAACTTAATTGATTGAAAACTTTAGTCTTTGGTAACAACCTTAAAGCTTTAATCGAGTTGGCCATTCGATTATCGAACCCAGGAAGCTTTATGAATCGAGAGATTATAAAGCCTCCTGATCAATTACCTTAGAACCAAGCCTAGCTTAACCGAGAGATCTGTGTTAATAAGCTTGGTGGTTAGAATTGATTTGTCCTTAAAGTTTCTCGACGATTAAACTATCCAAGACATTGTTTTAGTTTAATCGTTGAGAAAAGGATCATTGCCACGAGAGTGGATTGATCTAAAATCGTTTTCAAAACCTTAAAGTAAATTTTATAAAAGACAATTTGAAATCCGAAAGTTTAATCATCCTTTAAAACACCTTAACTTTGATTGTTTAGCTTTTTATTAATCTTTCAAAACCTTTAATTCTCGTTTTTTTCGTTTTGTTAAATCTTCGGTTACAAAAACATCAAACAAACAACCCCTTGATCACACTTAAACTGAGTTTGTTTCGCATAAATTCAAATACATTGTTTGCTCCTGATTTGGTTTGACATCTTAAATACTGCATTAAGATATTAGATTAAGCGGGGTAAAATCTCGTTTATCAAGTTCACAGTCTCACCATTTGAGAGACTCTGCGTGATGTTCTTCACCATAAAATCTGAAGAGTATAAGGAGAGACCCAAACTTAAAAGACGAAGAGAGTTAGTTGTTGTGTCAAAGAGAAGAAAAGCTGAGTTGTTGATTGAGATTGAAGCTTCTTCATCAAGATCTCCATGGTAATGTGTTTGTCCTTTCTCCTAAGACATAACAATGGGTAATGGATGCGATAGCTTGAGAAGAACTTGTTAGTTGTTTTAGACTTATAGGCTTTGGAATCATGAAGTTGAAATGGTATAAATCTGATTTGGGTTTGGTTAAGATATAGTGCTGCAAAGTTTTTGTTGGTTTCGTTGTGAGTCTGAACGCACACAAGGTGTTTGTCAAAATGCCAAAGAGAAAAACAGTTTGGTAAGTTGCAGATTTTTTAGATAGCAAAAGGATAATAAGTAGATGGTGAGTATGATTTCAGTAGTCGTGGGACTTCTTATTTATCAAGAGACGGATTAGTTGAATTAGCGGGTAAGAAAACCCGGATTCTTTGTGAGAAAGAAAGGTCACAAGTACCTCTGAGTGGGTTATACTAAGCCTCCAAGTATCAAGAGAATACCTCTGAGTGAGTCATGGTAACTCTACAAGTATAGATCAAACGATCTCGTACTAGTTTCTTTATCTACGGTGAATAGAGAAAATGTCTACGTCTCCCTGCGAGAATGCTTCAACTACTTATGTTCCTACCAAATCAAGCATTGCACTTTCAAACTTCGCATCGTGCTTTCACCCTACGCCAAGTTTGCGGGGGAGTATTAGATAACACATGACCCAAGCCCATTAAGACCCAAATGTTTAGGGTTTCAAATATTTAACTATATATATGCTTGTAGTGAGTTTTGAGAAATGAAACCTTGAGAGTTGTTCATAGCAACTCTCTCCCTTTTTATATTAGAAGATCAATCTAAGTTTTATGTATTCTTGGTGACAAACAACAAACATCTTTCTCTTTAGTTTCTTTATCTAAATAAAGCTTTAATAAACTATTTAGTTTTATTTTTAGATTTCTATTTCAATAATTTATACAAATCCATTTCTTGGATTTGCTCTCAGAATAGAGGAAAATGCACCTCTATTATAGGGTTCCTCTATTTTAGAGATAGAAATAGGGAAATACATTGGAGATGGTCTAAGTAATTTGTCTCTCAAGAAAATACATTTTTCATTCTTTATCTTTTGTTTTCATCATTTAAATTATGGTTTCAGATGATACGTGCCCGGATGTCTCAACAAAAATATGGTTTTATTAATGATTGTTTTATTAATAACTAGATGAAATCCCGCAAATTACATAAAAACATTTTATAATTATATATTAATAATTTTATTAAATTTGTATAGTTATAGTTAGATTTAAACGGAAACTAATATTATACCCGTTATTTTATTAACAAATAATATAAAAGATACACAACAACATATCAGGTAATAATAAATAATTGATTTTTATTTTTTTCAACAATTAAGAAATAAAATAACACATTTTTTGTTTTATTACATTGCTTTTGTTATTACATGAAAAAAATATTTTAAATTAATAATTAGATAGTGGAACCATGAAATAAAAAATAAGTTATCATAGAGGTTTTCTTTATTTTTCAAGTAATTTACGTTTTTATTTTTTTTTAATTTCTAATTATTTTGTTTTTATTGATTATTTTTAAAAATATTGTTAAATTTTTCTTTTTCTATGTTATTTTCCTTATTTGTGATTATTTTATTTTTAATTATTTGATAATTAATGTTAAGTTTTTTATTTTGAGGAATTCACAAATCTACACCCTTTCAATCCCTTTTTCACAAAACTACTCATAATTTAATATTTTCACATATTTACACCCTTTCAAAATTTTAAAAGCTTGATTTAACCTTTAAAAAATTACCAAAATTAAATTTTTTTCATTTGGGTTCGCTAATTAGTGTTTAGGGTATAGTATTAAGGGGGTATGATTGTTTGGGTATAGTTTATTTGGATTTAATTTTGAGTGTTTAGGTGTAGTTTTGTGAAGTATTTTGGAAATGGTGTAGTTTTGTGAAATGTAATTCAAATGGTGTAGTTTTGTGATTCTCCCTTTTATTTTTGATTATTTTCCTTAATTCTGTTTTTTCTCAATATTGTTAAGTTTCTATTTTATAAAATTTATAGGTATCAAATTTAATACACATGTCACGATCTCAACTAATCATTACAAATGTTACGATCTGGTGAGTTATAATTTTGCATACGTGTCGAGCTCACATTAATCGCGCTTACTTTTATATAATAAGATTTCGGTTGACGCGGGTCCTCGCGTAATCACGGCGAATGGTTATTTTTTTAATATGTTTCCTTTTTATATACAAAACGAATTAGAGTAATGTAATGTGTTTTAGTTGTCTTTTTTATATACTAAACTAATTAGAGATTGATTAGTTTCTTTTTTCTCCTTTCTAAAAATAATGAGTTTCATTTTATTAGATTTTATTTTTAAGGTTTTTTCCTTATTCTTTTTTCTTCTTTTAAAATTATTTAAATTTTCGATTTTCCATTTTTAAAGTTTTCCATTTTTAAAATTTTCCATTTTTCCTTCTTCTTTTATTCTTTTTTTAAGAAGATTACTTATTTTAAAAATGACAAATGTCACGATCTAAATTAAATATGACACGTGTCACGATCTGGTGAGTTATAATTTTACGCGCTCTCTTTTATACTCCCTCCGTCCCACTTTATTTGATGTTTAAGGATGTTGCACACATATTAATAAAACTCTCTTTTTCATAAAAACATCATTAACTATAACAAAATAGACCAATAGAAAAAAACTCTTTAAAATACTATTGGTTAAAAAAATTACATACATTTAATTTCTACATGAAAACTTGTAAAACATCAACTAAATTGGAACAAAAAAATCTCTCTAAAATTTCATATAATAAGAGACACAAGCACACATGCATATAGGTAATAAATGTAATAATATAAGTGGGAGAAAAGAAGATTAACCAATTTCAGGAGTGATTAAAACATTGTGATTGGAATTTAAATAAACAAATACTCTCTGGCAACAACAAAAATCTTTAATCCTCACTTGTCCATAGTGAAGGATAATAGCTTTCACATTTGGATTTTCTCTCTCAATTATCATCTTCGCCATTTCTCCATTTTTCCCAATCAATTCTGGCCATTCATATTTTTCTCCCTGAACTATTAGACCATCTCCAATGTATTTCCCTATCTCTATCTCTAAAATAGAGGAACTCTATAATAGAGGTGCATTTTTCTCTATTCTTCTCCAATGTAATTCTTTATCTCTATCTCTAAACAAGAATATTCTATAAAAAATTCTATTTACATTTTACTATAACACCTTTTATTTATTAAAAGTTGCAAATTAACCCAATTAAGTTTAATTTTTGCAAAATCTTTAGAAAATTATTATATTATTTAAGTGTAATGTATTATTATATAATAATACATTGCACAATACCAAAAAACTATCATGGAATAAATAAAAATATTTACACATAAGTTTATATGTCTTTTTATAAAACTTTATATAATTTATTTTTTGTAAATAATAATCTAAATTTTTGAGTTAATATTTATAACTTGTTTTTAATTATAATTATAAAATTTAAATGATTATTTTGAAAATTTAAAACATTTTTGAATTTTTTTGTCAAACAAACATTTTTGAATTTAAAAATAAAAGAAAATGACATTTTTATATATTTTAGTTATAGTTTATATAGAATAGATAAATTGAAGGACTACTATGCAAATAAAAAAGTTTGTCTCTATTATAGAGGAAAATATATCATTCCTCTATATATAGAGGAAAATATAGCAATCTCTATTTTAGAGGAAAAAATAGAGATGGGTTGGAGCAAATATTGCTCTAAAATAGAGATTAAAGGCAAATATAGAGTTGGGTTGGAGATGCTCTTATTAATATGTTTTCTTTAATAATTATTAATTGTAGAATATTAATGTAAAAACAAACGAAGATGAGAATAATAAACAAATAAAAGTTTATACATACTTAAACCGCAACACCTTGCATCCACGCAAATGAGATCCTTACATAATTCATTAGCCATAGTATTTTCTTATTGTATGTGATTATTCTTCTTTTATTTTTGTTA